>CM067323.1:32190000-33687500 GCA_034376525.1 Nicotiana benthamiana
TACTAAACACATTTTGTATTTATTTATAGTTTGTTAATATAATTTCAAAATAATAGATTTTGTTAACTTGGTTAAATATGTCCTTTAAGGGGAGGTTTAGGTTCAAAGCTCTAAAATTACTGGTATAATCCAAATTGCGCCTTAATTTACTGGAAGAAATTAAAAAATAACTAGATTTACAAATGATCATTCAAAAATAGCCATAATTTCAAAAGTAATCGAAATTTTTCATTTTTCATGTAAAGATAAATTTGAACGAAAATACTCCAAAACAATATACTGGAGTTTGGAGCACCAGTGCTCCAGTTTCTGGTATATTATATTGGAGCCAACAAAGTATACCGGTTCATACACAGGTGTATCGAACTCCAGTATATTATGCTGGACCAGTCTTTGTACAGCAAAATAGTGGTTATTTTTTAATGACTTGATAAATGCTGACTATTTTTGAATGACCAGTCCGAAAACTGGCTACACAGTGTTATTTTATCTAATCTACTTGGTGCGGGAGAAATATAAAAATAGCCAGATTTACAACTGGTCATTCAAAAATAGCTCAGTTTCAAAAGTAATAGAAATTTAGCCACTTTTCATGTAAAGATAAATATGAGCAAAAATACTGTTCAAAATTCGAAAAATGCGCCCGCGTATTATACGTGAGTTCCAGCATAAGTATGCTTGAACTCCCACATATTATACGGGGGTTCCAGGATAACTATGCTGGAACTCCCGTATAATATGCAGGAGTTCAAGTATAATTTTGCTGGAACTCCCGCATAATATACTGGAGTTCCAGAAAGTATAAATGTTCAGTATAATATACTGGATTTGGAACATCGGTTCTCCAGTCTCCCGTATATTATATAAGAGTCAACAAAGTATTCCTGTCCAGCATAATATGCTGGAGTTCGTATACAAATATATCGAACTCCTGTATATTATACGGATCGATCTTTTTTGCATTAAAATAGTAATTATTTTTATTAACTTAATAAATGCTGGCTATTTTTAATTGATCAGTGTGAAAACTGGCTATACGGTGCTGTTTTACACTTGGTGCGAGTTAAGCCCATGACAAAGTTACAAGTTAGTAGCCTGATTGATTCTGCTTTTCTCTATTTTTGGTTGCGGGAGAAAATGGAGATTTCTGCAAATTTCCGCCGACAATTGTCCATTGTTATATCTCAATCAAAGTAGTCTCCGTACAAATTATATTCCCCTTTTAAAGAATCCATGGGACAGCATTTCTAATTTTCTATTCCTTTGTCCCCACAGTGTTGAAGCGAGCAGCTCAAATGGGGTCATGTATTATTGTCGCTTCTCGGTACTCAAGGTGAAATTCATCCCAACCCCTCATTATCTGATTTTAGGGTTTTGGTGCACTGATAATTTTCACATGCAATGCTTATAGACTTGCTTATGCAGCTCAAGCATCTAGTAACCTCAATAAATAAAATAAAATTCATGGCCTGCTTTTGTTGAGCTTTTCCCCCTTAACTAATGAAGAGCTTCGCTGCACTCACTAGCTTCGGTTTGGATAAAGCAAAAAATAGTCTAAAATTATCTTTTTATGCTTAGTTTGCACTTGTTAGCATTAGAAAAAAGTAATAATGTAAGTATTGGTAATCCGCACACACTAATTTAAAATTATAGATCCGTCTATGAGTATTGACCTTCATCTATGTGGTGTCACCCTGAATTGTCTACTTATCGGCTGTTTAAATGAGAGGAGAGGAGCCGGCATGCAAGCTGATACTTGTTTCCTTTTGTTTCCCTTGACAATGGTTGACAAATATCCATATTGACATACCAGAAGGTGTTTGGTCACTTGAAATGGTTTTACCATAAGGAGTTAACTGGAGTTTACCTAGGTGATGACATGATATGTTGATAGCAACAAGTAAATAGCCAAAAGAATTTGGCAAGACACTGTAGAGTTGGGATGCAAGTCATTGTTGGAGATACCAAAGACGAATTCAGGATTTAAACTTGATTGGTTCGGTTTTTAAGGTTCTTAAGACTCATAGTACTTTTAGTATTATGGGTTCAGTCTTATATTTGTTGAATTTCTTAGTGTGCTTTCACATATATATATTTACACCCCGTGTCAACAATATTGGATTCAGATGTATCCGTTGCCAGAAGAGCTGCATCTTCCACTGGGAGAAACATAAATCTGGAATGATCACGATTTCACTAGACTGATCCAAGTCAAACACACAAAGTTTTATGAAAAATTACTGTTTTATGATCACAATTCTCTTGAATTCTAATAACCACCTCTATGTATGTGTTACTTGCGTCTTCATATAAAAATGTATGTGTAATATCCCCAGCAATTTTATCTCTTTTTTGAAATTCGGAAATAGTAAGCGATTCCATAAGGGATTTTGAAGTAAGTTATTTATCATATTATGTCATTATTTTTTTTATAAGGTAATAACATTTATTAAAAAAGGGCAGAAGTGCGTGTATACAAGAGCTATACCCAAAAAGTAGAAAACCTTACAATAAGACGGTTTTCTACGAATGACACCCAATCTTCCGTACAAATAGGAATATCATGGGTGCACCAAAAATAAATAAGGGAAAACGAGGCTACTCCTCAAGAGGTGGCGTCATCATTAGGTGGCATTGAAATATCTGCGAGATCGGGGTCACAATTTGTATCAGTTGAACAAATTGTTGGAATTCCTAAAGTAATAGACTATACTTGTGCCTTCTTGTTAGATGTGATGATTTCTAACCTTGTTTGACTATACCATTTGAACATCAGTGGTATAACACTCATATGATGCATATCTGAGGCCTTAAAGGATTAAACTTTACTTCAATATAACATTATAATAAAAGTCAAACTGTAAAAAGCAGTGAGACATATGCAGGAGAGGCAATAAAAGAACGAAGTTCTAAATGGATGAGAAAGAAAAAAAGGAGAAGAGCTAAGTACTATTTGAATATTCTTGTGTCTTTAGCTGCAGATTTAGTGATTGAAGTTTTCATTTGTTCGATGCAGGAATGCACTTCATAATCCAACCAATAGGCCATGAAAGTGAAGAAATACCCATGCATACGGCCCATTGCCTCCAGTTCAGTCTTTCAGTATCAGCAAACTTCCGCAGGAATTCAACCATAATTACCTGGAGAGGTATTGTCATTCCCACTATCCAATAAACAGTCTGTTCTTCAGTATTCCATGGAATATGTTTTTCTTCTCCAACTTCCTGGCATTGAACTCATTGAAGATTTGACAGAAGACGAAAGTGTTGAAGATCAAGGTGTCTTGTACATTCTTATTCACATGAAAGATGGCACTTCCTTTGAACTGCAGGATCAATAGCACTGTTACCTGGTATAAGGCTTGAGCAATGATATTCCTCCACATCACAGCAGTTATCAAAGGTTCAGTTCGTCCAACTGATTTTTTGTTCATTAGTTCATTACTGGGTCGCTCAGTTGCCAAAGCTAAGGCCCCAAGAGTATCCATTATAAGATTAACCCATAGAAGTTGCACTGCTGTCAGAGGGACTTCTCCAGATGATGCAGCAGCAACAAAGTTGATAACAAGAGCAGCAACATTTACTGTGAGCTGAAACTCAATGAACTTTTGAAATGTTATTATATACGCACCTACCTCACCTCAAGACCGTGACCACTGTATTGAAATTGTCATCCAAGATAACTATATCGGAGCTCTCCTTTGCAACTTCTGTGCCTTGGATTCCCATGGAAAGTCCAACATCTGCAGCTTTTAATGCAGGAGCATCATTTGTTCCATCGCCTGTTACTGCTACAACATGGCCTTTCTGCTTCAAGCATTCAACCATCAAAAGCTTGTCAAACGGTGATGATCTTGCCATCAAGCGTATTCTTTCAACAATCTCCATTCTCTCTTCTCGTGAGTAATTCCTGAATGTCGGTCCTTCAATTATTGCAAACTTCAAGTCTTCACCTGGTTGGAGAATTCCACATTCAAAAGCTATTTATTTGGCTGTGAACACGTTGTCCCCAGTAATCATTTTTATGCTAACACCAGAAGCCCTGCAGGATTCTACTGCCTCTTTAACACCAGGCCTGCATGGGTCCTTTAGACCCGCCATGCCCAGTAAGGTTAGTTCAGTTTCTTCAAGAATTTGACTTTCTGCATTGCTTTTTTTGCAAGCAAATGCAATACATCGCAAGCTCCTACTTGCCATATATTTGATTTTCAACTCAAGTTCTTTTCTTGCTTCATGATCTATAGGTGCAATTATTCCACCTTTGGCGTAATAAGTGGAGCACATAGCTAGAATCATCTCTGCAGCACCCTTCCAATGTGTATGGACTTTCCCTGTACTATTTTTTACTACCAATACCCCACTTCTTTTCTTTTGTGAGTTGAAAACTTCAACATGGAGGATTCGATACTCTCGCTTTAATTCATTAAAGTTCGCCAGTAAACTGGTCGCGGCCCATGATAGAATCGCTTTCTCAGTTGGGCCACCAGAGATTTTTGGAGGACCAGAAGGTGTTGTATAAACTTCACCTGTAGTATTCAAGCCAGCAGCCTCTTGTCGTAATTCAAGAACTTCAGGTGCTACATGTGATGTCGTCGTAATAGTTTCTGTTCCTAACAAAAATTCAGTTACCTGCCATGACAAATCCAAAATTTGGATTTACATGAGTTCAACCTTTAAGTCTTACTATTACATTCACTGTATTTTTAAATAATGGGATCCGAATGTAATAGTTGTGATTATTTATGCTCCGTATTGAAGTTAGTGGGTTCAGTTGGACGTGGACCCAGTAAACAAGGCTGAATCCGTTTTTTGGTTACCTGCATCTGGTTTAAGGTGAGAGTGCCGGTTTTGTCTGTGCAGATGGTAGTTGCTGATCCCGTTGTCTCACATGCAGATAGCTTACGGACCATTGCATGATCCAGCATCATTCTTCTCATAGAATATGCCAAAGTTAGCGTAACAGCCAATGGCAGACCTTCTGGAATTGCAACCACTATGATGGTTACTGCTGCAGCAATCATACGAACCAAAGAATTCATGATATCACCTGCTTTAGTTTTGCTTCCTATGAACTCCTGACGACCATTGTCATCTTTGCTATGTCCCGTGAAGTAACGGATCAATAGAGTGACTAGAACAAGAAAAGCCACCAATAGACCAACGTTCCCGATATACTTGGTAAGCTTGTTTACCCGATGTTGCAGCGGCGTTTGCTCATTCTTGTCATTTGTTATATTGCTCATCATCTGACCCCATGCATTGTTTGTACCCACTGATGTGACAAGCATGTGTCCATATCCGTCCATTACCTTTGTTCCGCAGACCAAAAAGGGATTCTGTGTCTTGTTTATTTGAACGTGGTCACTTTCACCTGGTTTCAGAATTTAAATTTAATGAGTTAAAAGTTCTAAGCTCTTTAAAGTATAGGTTCAACACAAATATTTATACTACGTTTTAGGGTGGTTCACATATATATTCATTGATTTATACTGAAACAACGTAGGTCTGTCTCTATTCACCTGTCATGCTGGGCTCATCTACTTGCAGCGAGTGGCCATCCAAGAAGAGTCCATCTGCTGCAATTTGATCGCCAATTTTAAGACAGACAACATCACCCACCACTATTTCAAAGACTGATACTTCCCGTCTGCGTCCGCCTCTCACTACTTCCACTTTTATATCTTTGCTTTCATCCGAGAGCTTCATAAACTGCCTGCTTTGTTTGAAGTTGCTGATGGAAGAGACTGCAAGAACAAGAACAACTGCAACTATGATACTTCCGCCATCATACCATCCTTCCTTGGGTCCGTGCTGTTTAATTCCGAAACCAAGGGGGAAAACAGCACATACCAGAAGGATGATAATGGTTGTATCTTGGAAAGCTTCAAGTAGAAAACTCAAGAAACTCTTGGCTGGTGGCTTGTCATAAATGTTGGAGCCAAAAATTTCCTTTCTTTGTTTTAGGTCATTCTCATTCATTGTTAAACCTGAGTGCTGGTCTGATCCAAGAATTTCTTCGATTTGTCGCACTCCTCCAAATTGGAGGAGGCCGTTGAAGTCTTTCTCTCTGACCAACTTGGCAAGTGCTTCCTTGTTGATGCTATCAAAGAGTTCTTCCTTATGATCATTGATTCTTTCAATATCGATTACGACAGCTGGATTGCGCAACAACTGAGAAAGGATTAATGTGTTTCTACCACTCTTTTTCTTGGTCAAGAAAGCCACAAATATATGGCTCTAAAAACCAACTGCAACCTCTTCTGGGGTTTTAATTTCCCCAGGGAACTGTCATTGCTTAAAAATGTTATGGCATCACTGTGTTTGGGTGAGTGGAGAGCCATAGAGGATCAAAGAGTTCTTTTCTTATGGCACACAAAAAAAAAATATAGCTATGCTTTTCTTTTCTTTCTTTTAACTGCAGGTAAATATTGAGTTTTTGCAACTTGCATGCATTGCATGAAGTGGTAGTACATATATAACCAAGAAAGTAAGTAATTTCCCTTCAACTTCCAAATTCTCATTCATCAAGTATTCTTACTTAATTACCAGTAGTTTATTATGTGATACTTGCTCGTTATTCCTTAAAACGATGCAAGAGATAAGGCAAGGAAAATGTGAAGAAATTACGGTTGCAATAGTTTGTTAATGTGTAAGAGATGATGAGTCAATTTCTTTAATAAAGAACGTATTATTTCACTTCGTGAAGGAGCAAGCATTTTTGTTTTACTGAAAATCTTCCTCTACAAGGCTAGCGAGTTACAGCAAAAGACATCGAATACTGCGGTGCATCTGAAAATGGATGTCAGTTAAATATATACTCACGTTTCTGGAAAAGTTCTTCAACAACATTTTTGAGTACTAGAAATAAAGCTCTTTGGTTCACAAAATAAGTAGCTGTACTTTTTTGAGCTTTATACTATCATCGTTTTTTTTAATGTTAAATCCCTTTGTGTCGGATTCTGCGAAAATGCGAGTCGCTTCGTATACTAGTCGCCCAATTTCGGTGAAATTCTCCCATTGTGTGTGGATTATAAATTAATGGGGCATCTGCATTATTGTTTGTTCTTTGGAAAACTTCTTAGACGCTATCTCAAGAAAAGTATGTCCATTTATTTCATCCATTAGTAGTACAAAAACGTAACTTGAAATGATGTCATGACGTTATCGTCATTGCATGCATGGATGATGGATCGAAGTCAGTCTTCTTTGAAGTATTATTTTGTTTTGCTAAATATAGCAGGAACTTAAAAGAAGTAAACGTCTAAATATCGTTGAACATCCACTATTTTGTGTTTTCTCAATTGAAGAGGGCCTTCATTTTCTTGTCTCACATTTTCAACTTTCAATTAATAATGAGGATCGAAAATTTAGAACATGACAAGCAGAAAGAAAGGAAAATCGTTCTCCTATATTTTGGGTCAAGAAAAACATTTGCGAAGTTAAACAATCATAACCTAGACTAATATATACATATAGTAACGAATTTAGGACGCATGTGACAAGGTACGAGAAATACATATATTTATGGCTGCAGAGTATATTAACTAAATAAATACTCCCTCCTATTTGTTCTAGATTACGCTAGGAGAAGCATCAAATTAAAAGTGAACCAGAATTACTAGGGATTGGACGACTCGATGGCATAAAATAATAGACTATATACAGTATAACGAAGTAAAAAGACTTCGATTAGGTCTTTCTTTAATAAATTTGTTGTTTTCAACTTTTTTCCTTTATATTTTTTATATTGACCAGTTATCTGTTTTACCTTTAGCTTTCTCTTGGATTTCTTCTTAGTAGGGAACACACAAGTAGAGTAAAATTGGGGAAAAAATAGGTATTGCAATGGAATCTTAAACATACATGAGCTGAAGAATTTGCTATTTATTCCTTTGTTATTTTTTTAAACATTTAATGTGAATGTGAAGTCAAGTTTGTGAACTGCAGACGTCCGTTTATTTACACAGTTTTATACGAAATTTACTCTCTTTTGCTTGAAAAATGTAACAAGTCCTTAGTGACGTATGAGAGTCACATGTCTGCCTTATCATTAGTAATAGGAATTATGCTCCAAAGTGATGTATCTAGAATTATATGTATGTTGGCATAAACGTTAAAAGGTAGTGTGTTCACAAATCTGAATAATCAGGGACGGAGGCAGCAAATCGTATAAGGGTTTGAATCAAGTAGTTTTGGTTCAAACGTTATATTTATCTTAAAAAATTTAGTAATATGTAAAAATGTTAGTTTAAAACCCAGTTGATTAGCTCAAAAGTTCTCATATACTTTGTAAGCATAAAACAATCAAAATAAATGAAAGGCCAATCATAGCAGATCGTAATAAACCAAAAGACCAAAGGAGTAAGATGAAAGAGACAACAGTTATAAGTTAAAAGGAGGAAGGCGAAGATCTTTTATTAATGATATTGGTTTGGTCTGCCTCTCCATGGAAAGGTTCAGAGCCTTAAAGTGATGTATCCTCTCTTCTTTTAGAAGTGAATATAAAGAAGCAGAAGCAACCCCCTTTTTAGGGTTCATTCTCTTAGTATTTATAGCTAGGAGATCTGCCAGCTGGCACCAAGGGGTTGTGACCACATAGAGGGGACGCCCTCGTAAGGATGGCCAGGCCGTGGCCTTAGTTGTCAAATTGGGTAACTGCCCGATATTCTTGTTAATAAATGGTCATACCATTTATTAATCACAAATAGGCTTTAATAAATGCGTTGATCTCATTCATTATCATGAGGTCAAGTTTTGACCCATACAGGTAGCCCCTCCGCTTATTGAAGTCGTGCCCAGGCCGAGCTCAATGAGCGGATTCCGCCAATAGCTGTAGCCGTTTATGCGTTGGGGACGATCGTAGTCCTTTATTCATCGGAGATGGCCGTAGCCGTTTTTACTTTAGAGATGGCCGTAACCTTTTATCTTTTGGAGATGGCCGTAGCTATTTTTGCTTTAGAGATGGCCGTAGCCTTTTATTTTTTGGAGATGGTCGTAGCCATCTTTACTTTAGAGACGGTCGTATCCTTTTATCTTTTGGAGATGACCGTAGCCATTTTTACTTTAGAATTGGCCGTAGCGTTTTATCTTTTGGAGATTGCCGTAGCCATCTTTACTTTAGAGACGGCCGTAGCCTTTTATCTTTTGGAGATGGACATAACCATTTTTACTTTTAGATATGGTCGTAGCCTTTTATCTTTTGGAGATGGCCGTAGTCATTTTTACTTTAGAGATGGTCGTAGCCTTTCTCACGTGCCTGGAGAGGATATGGTCATGCTCACCGCGCATAAGGGAGGCTTCATGTGCATGGTGACGCATGGGGCGTGCTCATGGTATCTTGGGGCCGTTACAACCGTTTCATGGGGGACGTGCTGATTGACGGTTGAATGACAATTTCGTGGTATTTGTCATAATGGTGCCCGTTATTGTAGGCTTGAACCGTTTTGAGGTTGGTCAGGTAGTTAATGGTGACCTTTGGGATTCGTGAAGGTCATTTATGCTTCGTCTAACTTTTCCGATATTTGTCTAAGTGAAATTCCGAGAGAGATAACTCTTCTTGTTTTCAGATTATCTAGTCTTTGCTCCTTGTTAATTCATTCTCGGTTGTTTTCGTCGGATCTTTGTCTTCTCTTGCTTTTCCGGTGAATTTTTCCAGTTCTTTTTCAGCATATTGACAATGGCGAGCGGTTCTCGTTCCGATATTTCTCCGGTGGCGATTACGGCTGTTGAGGGCCCATCTGCGATGGTGATAACCACCGATTCGTCGAATGTTGAATGGCTCCCATCGGCGACTAACATTCTCTCTCTACCCGGTGGTCTGAAAACTGATTTCACCAACCCCGAGGGAGAGGATCAAGTGGATGAAGCTCCAGTGATGAGGGAAGTTGGCATCGCCCAGCTGAAGGAGCTATGTGATATTCCTCGCTTCGCCGCCATCGTCTTGGCTATGAGCGGCGAAAGGGTACACGTCGACCGCCGGGGGTACTAGGTCTTTTATGCCTGCCCTTTCAAGCTGGGACTCTGGCTTCCTCTCCCAATGCTGGTGTTTGAATTCTGTCGCTACTACAGGGTGTGCCCTGGTCAGCTCGGCTTGTTACAAGTTATTGGCGATGATGATCAAATATGCAGAGTTGGCACAAAGAGAGATTACTCTTGGGCACGTGTTAACCTTTTATGCTCCTCAGAGGGTGCGTGGAACCATGATTCGGTTGGTCCCTCGTGGGGTCAACGTCTTAACTGCGGAGCTTGATGACGACGTCGCTACCCGTCCTTACGAGCACTTCTTCTACATCAGAACTGAGCACCTCGTGGCTTGCGCTACTGACTTCCCGGAGGAGTGAAACCCTGCACGTAAGTTTCTTTTACGCTAGCCTTGATTTCTTTTGGTTAAATGTCCTACTTTGTGTTCGTACATATTGTTCTCTTCTTGTGCCGTAGCGGGAGGTGCTCCACCGGCACCGTTTTCCGGCGTTCGCGAATGGGTTAAGGCCGTGCTTCCTGTTACAACGGGAATTCGCACGTGGGCGTCTTTCTGGGAGGTCCATGACCGTAGGCCGGCTGTTTGTAAGAATTTGACTTGCTGTGATTGCTCTTCTTTTGTAGTCCTTGGTTTCTATTACTTAACCCTTCTTCCTTGGCTGTTCAGAACGACCACGGCGCAGGAGGGCTCCTCAGCTTTCATTCCGTAGACCGGGGGAGACTACTCGATTGATTACAATGTCGGTACCTTGACTGGTCCCGAGGGCGACCTCTGTAGAATCCTCGATAGCGCACTCTCCGGCGCAGTTCGCGCCCCGAGTTGAAGAATCTCCAAGGGTCGTGCGTTCCAGGGCAGAGCTGTCACCGAATGAAGATGAGGAAGAAGACGGGAGGCCGTTGGTTCGACGCAGGGTGGCGTTTAACCCGGCCCTTCCGGTGGTGATTAGCTTGGATTCTTTTCCATCTGAATTGTAGGGGGACGCAACGGACCTTGCCCCAGAGGGCGAACATTCAATGGGGGTTGCCCCAGCTGGCTCAGGCCAAGGTGACACAATCGCTTCGGCGATTCAAATTACTGTTCCTGTTGCTGAGAGGGAAGGTAGCTCCTCAGCAACCATTTTGGTGGAGGGTACATGCGCAGATATTTTGGCGAATGCGGGCGATTTGTCCCAAGTGACGGAGGCATTAACTTCCAGGGCGGCGAAAGGAAGGGGCGCCTCAGGAGAGGGGGATGATTCGGAGTCCGACATGGATCCTGAAGACGTTCGTCTCTTTCAGGAGGGTTATACCCGCCCAGCGGTGCAGGCCGAAGGGGATTACCGTTATTTGAAGATCCCTAATGACCTGAATCTGCTGCTCGAGGAGGAGAACCTGGTGACGCTGTTCGAGGTTCTGTGCTCGGAAGCGGAGAGCGCATCTTTGAGGGGCATCTCGGACGTCGGGTTGATGGGCGAGATGGCCGCCCTGAGTATAAAGGTATGTATAAAACTTTGGTTTGTTTTCTTTCTTAGTACGTTTTCTTGTATTAACTGTCGCTCTGTTTGGTGTAGTCATTTTTGTTGGAGGTGTAGAGCATCAGGCGGGCTAACGTCTGCTTGGCGGTTTTTGTGCGGTTGTTGGAGAAATTCCGCCGCTACCGTAATCAGTGTCGTAGTCTGTGTGAACGCATAAGGAACGACCCACGGAACCGGGAGCTGGTAGAAAAGCTGGCGCGGAGGGAGCTTCATATGCAACAGACCCTCAACAGGGTAACTGCTCTTGAGGGACAGTTCCGCCAAGTGAACGGGGAGATGGGTGCCGAGAGTAGGGTGGCTAGTGAAAGAGAGCGCCAAAATCAGACTGCTGCCGCAGAGGCTACTGAAGCTCTAACTAGGCAGGTGGCTGCCCTAGAGACGGAGGCCTCTGCTTTACCGAAGCAGGCAGAGGATGCCCTGGCGAGGCTTGAAACACTGCAGGCGACCAACCGCGCCCAAGAAAGAGAGTGCGGTTTAGAGTGGGCCGCCGCTACCTTCCGAGAGTGGTCGTTGGAGGGGCGCATTGCCGTCTACGAGCAGGACACCCGTGCTGCAGCGGACCGGATCGCGGCCTTAGAGGATGAGAACCAGCGCCTGAGGGATCAGGCCGCCTCTTTTGATCATGCTCGTGAGCTTTGGACGTATGCCGAGGCCTAGCTTGATGTGTATAGGCGACTGTGGGAAGCCAGCATCGTGTCTGAGGCCACTTATGAGGAGGCACGCCAAAAGGCTCGTGATGCCCGCCTCGACTGCGGTTTGACCCTTCTACGCCTGGGGTGATGATGTCACTGAGGGCGCTGATAATGTTGAAGAGGGCGCTGGGGGCGCCGAGTGAGCAATGGGGAAGTTTGTAATGTTTGTTTAATTTTTATTTTTTTTCTCTTTTTCTTTGCCAGCCTTGGGCCAATGTAATTGGGGGTAACCCCGTGTAAATATTGTAAATATATGTGGCTTTCTTCCCTTCTGTTTGTTTCGTATCGAATGCATTTTATTCTCTTTTTTTGTGCTTGTTTGAGAGGGCCTTGACTTAGAGTTTCTCTAGTGAGCATGTTAATAGTCTCAACCGGTTAGGTGATTTAGACCATTGTCGAACTGATTCCTTGCTTTAAGGAAAGTTGTTGTGTATGGCTTTGGCCATAGATAGACGCTTTTGGTCGTTACTTTCCTCCACTGGTTGGGAGTGGGTTGTAGTCGCATTTGAGTAGCGGCGGCACATAGCCTTAGTCCTAGTTCGGGCTTAGTCGAACTACTGGAGGTGATAATGTAAAGCACGGCCTTGTAGTTCCACTTGGGCCGAACTTTGCGCGGGTCGACACTTTAGTTTGGGTTAGTCATACTTACTTGAATGGCGGGGCGCCTGGCCCTACCTAGGGTTCATCTGTGGTTGGACATTTGGGGGCGCTTGTTCTCGTCTGATTGCGTCCCGGCTTATAGCTTCGGGGACGTGTGTCCTTGGCTTTGATTCGTCCGTGGTTGATTTTATAGCTTTTGCGACGGAGGTGTGTAGCCTGAGTTTTGGTTCACCTCATAGTTGAATTCTTTTTTAATCCATAATGGTGGAAGCACTTGGCCCGAATCCCAGTCTAATTCGTAGTCGAACTTTTAGGTGAAGGCACGTAGCCTGAGCTGTCGTTCAACCGTAGATGAACCTTTGTGATTTTTGAAGGTGCCTAGCCTGAGTCCCAGTTCAACCGTAGTTGAACTTTTGGGTGAAGGCACGCAGCCTAAACTATTCAACCGTAGTTGAACTTTTGGGTGAAGGCACGTAGCCTGAACTATTGTTCAACCGTAGTTGAACTTTTGTAATTTTTGAAGGCGCATAGCCTGAGCTAACGTTCAACCGTAGTTGAACCCTTGTAAAATTTGAAGTCGAAGGCACATAGCCTGGGTTGATGTTCAATCGTAGTTTAAACTTTGTAATTTTTTGAAGTCGCATATCCTGAGCTGCCGTTCAACCGTAGTTGAACCTTTGTAATATTTGAAGTCGAAGGCACATAGCCTGAGTCTCAGTTCAACCGTAGTTGAACTTTTTGGGCGAAGGCGCGTAGACTGTGTTGATGTTCAACCGTAGTTAAACCTTTGTAATTTTTTGAAGGTGCATAGCCCGAGCTGACGTTCAACCTTAGTTGAACCTTTGTAATATTTGAAGTCGAAGGCACATAACCTGAGTATTAGTTCAACCGTAGTTGAAATTTTTGGGTGAAAGGCGCGTAGCCTGTGCTGACGATCAACCGTAGTTGAACCTTCGTAATTTTTGAAAGCGCATAGCCTGAGCTGACGTTCAACCGTACCCTGGGTTGACGTTCAACCGTAGTTAAGACTTTGTAATTTTTTGAAGACGCATAGCTTGAGCTGACGTTCAACCGTAGTTGAACCTTTGTAATATTTGAAGTCGAAAGCACATAGCCTGAGTCCCAGTTCAACCGTAGTTGAACTTTTTGGGTGAAGGCGCGTAGCCTGTGCTGACGTTCAACCGTAGTTGAACCTTCGTAATTTTTGAAGGCGCACAGCCTGAGGTGACGTTCAACCGTAATTGAACTTTTGTAATATTTCACATAGCCTGGGTTGACGTTCAACCGTAGTTGAACCTTTGTAATTTTTTGAAGGCGCACAGCCTGGGCTAACGTTCAACCGTAGTTGAACCTTTGTAATATTTGAAGTCGAAGGCACATAGCTTGAGTCCCAGTTCAACTGTAGTTGAACTTTTTGGGTAAAGGCGCGTAGCCTGTGCTGGCGTTCAACCGTAGTTGAACCTTCGTAATTTTTGAAGGCGCATAGCCTGAGCTGACGTTCAACCGTAGTTGAACTTTTGTAATATGAAGTCGAAGGCACATAGCCTGGGTTGACGTTCAACCGTAGTTGAACCTTAGAACTATTTGAAGTCGAAGGCACATAGCCTGGGTTGACGTTCAACCGTAGTCGAACCTTTGTAATATTTGAATTCGAAGGCACATGGCTTGGGTTGACGTTCAACCGTAGTTGAACCTTTTTAATATTTGAAGTCGAAGGCACATAGCCTGAGTCTCAGTTCAACCGTATTTGAACTTTTTGTTTTCCCACATAACCCACTTCGTGTTGGGGGTTGGGATTTGCTTCTAGTTTTAGATCTTGCCTAACTTGCGCTTGTGGTCTTTTCGACTGGTTCGCGCGGGTCACCCCGTTACAGATCTCAGTTCAAGAGACGCTTTTGTGCTTTTCTCCCCTTTGGCAGGATCCCGTGTGGAAAGGGGCGAGGTACCATATGCACATTTTCCCCGTGGGGATGGGGGATCTGCTTCTTCTTCTTCTTCTTCTTCTTCTTCTTCACTTTGATCGGAGACGCGAGGATGTGGAAGCAAGCTCATCTCGAGGTTTTGACTCTCTTTGATCCGACATGCCTCTTGGGCTTGTTCGAGCTGGGTTGTTCTTTATCCTTTTTTGGTCTAAGGATAAACTACGCCATTCTGCTATGAAATACCCACATACTGCGCCAAACTGTTTAGCTCAAAAGTTCTCATATATTTTGTAAGCATAAAACAATCAAAATAAATGAAGAGCCAATCATAGTAGATCGTAATAAACCAAAAGACCAAAGGAGTAAGATGTAAGAGACAACAGTTATAAGTTAAAAGGAGGAAAGCGAAGATCTTTTATTTATGATATTGGTTTGGTCTGCCTCTCCATGGAAAGGTTCAGAGCCTTATAATGATGTATCCTCTCTTCTTTTAGAAGTGGGTGTAAAGAAGAAGAAGCCCCCTTTTTAGGGTTCCTTCTCTTAGTATTTATAGCTAGGAAATCTGCCAGCTGGCGCCAAGGGGTTGGAACCACATAGAGGGGACGCCCTCGTAAGGACGGCCAGGCCGTGGCATTAGTTGTCAAATTGGGTAACTGCCCGATAATCTTGTTAATAAATGGCCATACCATTTATTAATCACAAATAGACTTTAATAAATGCGTTGATCTTATTCATTACCATGAGGTCAAGTTTTGACCCATATACCAGTAACTTAAATAGATTAGAATTAAAATTTGGGAATAATTAAAATTCATTTGGGTAAAATTTCGGAGAGCAAAATGCATTAACTCTTCGGTCTCTTGCGTACTAACATCGCGTTGAAGATCTATAACAAATAAAGATTGACTCATTCGTGGAAAGGAGAGATCAAGTCATGGCCCAAAATATGATCAAATATCAGGACGTAAGTTAATTTACGTAATCAAGTTGACGTTATAGCCAAAAATCAAAATATCATCACAGGAAAAAAGGGAATAATATAATTAATAAAAACAGAAGAGTTTTGCTGAAAGTACTTCTTTGAATCCTCAAATAAAACGTCTAAGTCACCAATAATACTTATGTTCTTTCTTCGCAAAAGAGTGTATGTTGATAACATACATGATACAACTCTTCACATGGCATTCTTGTATATAGAACTATTCTCGATCACTACAGGAAATAAAGCTTTCGGTGATATTATTTTGTGGCAACCCCTTTACATTAGCGTATCTGTAAACGAGACAGAAGAATTATTGAACTCACCATCGAAATAATTGCTCCAAACCGTACTTTAAATCACAAACCGAAACATTAGCGTATCTATCAATGGAATATAAAATGTTCCCCAAGTAAAGATAGCAAGGCTCCACCCAAAGCGCAAATTATCTAAACAGCATTGCACGAAATATACAAGTACATACTATACAAGTTAAACGGAAAAACTAATTCATAACACAACAAAGCTTGTAAATAAATTAGCTAGCATACAAGAACGCTTAAGCACTTTTCTGTCAGTTGGCACCACAAATTTAAAGACCAATTTATTAATAATTATTACTGGATTTAAATAATTATTAATAATCATTATTTTTCCATGCATAAATTGGGAGGAAGAGCTAATCATATTTCATTATACCATTCCGTGCTATATTTTGTAACCTTTCCCCGTAAAAAGACACAATAACATTTATTCAAAATCAGCAAAATAAATAGAATATTTGAATTTCAGTATTAATTTAATCACTAACTTAAAAATAAAACAACAACGGTGAGGTTGACTAAAAAATTTAATTGAACAAAACTGTATGCTTCTTCACCCTGTACTATATGAAACCCGTATATGGATTCTACATAATTGGACAATAGGGAGACGTAGAACCATTGCTGTAAGCATACCACATAAGAAAAACTTTGTTCATGTGGAATTCTAAAACAACAGTGTGAAGAATCTGAACAACCAAATAACAGAATTGTGTCGATTTCTGAATTGTCCTTGTACCATGACCGTTCAAAATCCCCCACATTCGACTTCCACGAAAGTAAAATATCACCATACCAAATATTTACACCAAATAAATAGATCGATGTATTACATATTCTATCATATAATTAAACTCCTCTCAATAGAGAGTTCAACGGGTATATTGACAAAATATGCCAAGTTAGTATTAGCTTGTTTATTTTATTTATTCCATTAATAAAGAAACATGAAACAACGGTGGCTCTGATACCAATATAAGACTAATAATCGACACCACCGAAATAATTGCCCCAAACCGAACTTTGAATCACTAGGAAACAAAGTTAATCTTTTACCAATTAGATGCTCTTGCTTGTGTGTGATTTTTGTTGGGAAAAGAAGAGATTCATTGAAAATTCTTATGTTAGAGAAAAAACTTACACACCCTTGTTCTATGTTATCTCCTTTATATAAATAGGGAGAGAAAATAGCGGTTGAGGAAGAAACTCACCACTCATCCACGTTAGTTTAGTGGAGAGGATGTGGTTTAGTAGTAACTTTCCTTAACCTCTCTCCCTTATCTATCCTAACCGGATCGGATCGTCCCACATGGAGCGACCCATAACCCATAATCCAACGGCTTACTACCTAAAATCTATTTAATGAAGCTTCAACTCACTTTACCATTTAAAGAATAGGGTTTGAGTGACGATATTGTGTGGCAACATCATAGGTCGCCACCAAAGTAGTGCCATGGTTGGAATGACTACCTACCTAAAATCTATTTTATGGCACTTTGTTTAGCTTTTGTGGCTACTTCTTGTTGCCACAATAGCTTGAAGCCAAGTAATATTCTTTAAATATTACTTTTCTCGTAAAAAATATTGGCTAATCAAAATTATTTTTATTTTACATATAATTTGTAATATTTTTTGCTAAAGCTTGTACCAATGTGCATGTGTCGCAAACCTTCCTGTAGTGCATCAACTAATTAACAGCATAATTAGCATTACAAACTGAACTAATTACAAATATATAGTTGCATAGGTGGATACCTCTCTTAAAAGCCTATACTCACATCATATATTGACAATAACATGATTATTGCATCTTTCAGCAGCGAGTTAGTTAATACAAAACTCAAGAATTATGGGTGAAAAATAATTTAAAATACAAATGATATATTTTTAACAAACCTTTAAACAAGAAAATACATCATTTTCTTTCATTCTTTGAGTAAAACCTAAGAACTACATAGAAGAAAAGACGATAAAGAACTCCCCAAGCCAATAGGATCACAATATCCATAGAAAACAGAACATCTTCTCCAATCAATGTGCAATTTTGTGGCAAATCACCTCTAGAAATTGCATTATTATGCAATGGACTAATCTTCACATCACCTAAAGGACCAGGTGAAAGATCTGCAATATCACCATTGTAACAATGTTTTGTGCCCTTAAATTCATTAATAAGCAATGCTTCAAATGGATATTTGATTGCTGAAATATAATGCTGCCATCTCCAAACCAAAGGAATCTGAGTTCTCTTCAAGAAGAATCCACATGTTAGGAAAAAAAGAGCTGTGGTAGCTATAACAATCGCGTACCCCGTGATGTAACTTGGAACAAGTGCACTAACTAACATCACATATGCATTGCTAGTTATGAGTGAGGAGTAAAGTATAAGCCAGAAGCTAAGAATGCTGCTATTTAGGTTAAGAATGTATTGCGTTATACCAGCAAATGTGAAGCCTTGGATCGCGAAGAAGGGGAGGTAGACGATAAGGGAAGAAATGACATAGGAAGAAGCTCTATACGCGTTATGAGAAGTCTCGCGAATGAAGATGAATCTTTTTTGGATGAAAGTAGGAACAGCATCATTCGACGAGAAAAAGACTAGACAAATGGTGAAAATGTAGAGGTTGAGGAGGTGATTGATTGTTTTGAAGTTGAAAATACTTATTCTTTGGAAGAAGGAAGACATGACAAGTCCCATGACTGTTAAGACAATTTCACGAGAGAGGAAGAGTTCAGGACTGCGAATCACATTCAATGTGGTACGCCACGAGAGTACTAAAACTTCTCTAATCCATGGATTTGCAAATTTGTGCCTATGAATTGGCTCATCAAGTTCTTCTTCAATTTCAAACACTTCTTCATAAGATGGATTATATGATGAGTGATCCATTCCTTCTCGTCCCGGAGTAAAGATTGCTGAAGGTGCTGGAGTTATAACATGACGTGAAGGTGTTTGTTGACTCATTGAGAATTGACCTGAGGACATGCTTGATTTAAAACCAGAAAAAGGTGTTTGTGCTCCGTTAATTTTTCCATGTTGGTGGACGGCGAGGAGTTCCTTTAACACCATTGTATAACCAAACTGAGAAGTCTTTGTAGAAATGAGAAGCCAAACGTGGATGAAACCTACTCTGCATGCTCATAGGTGTTTGTGGTACCTTCAGTTCCAACGAGTTATCAAAATCCTCCTCATCGTCCTCGTCATTATAACCATAATTATTACCATCAGATTCAGACTGATCTTTAGGATCTCTTTGGGAATTCATGTTTCCAGTGGCCAAAAAATGAGAGCTGCGGAGGCTGATATGTTTGGTCCAGGGTGACTTTGCATAAGGAGTACGATGAGTTTTTAGCGTTTTTGGTGGTTTTCGGAGAGGGGTTTTTGCAGCTTGATCAGGTTTGATGCCATCCCTTTGATACAAGACAAGGGGATCAAGCCCCACAGTTGATTCGTTGTACTCTTTGATCACATCTAAGAGGTACTCTAAACTGTTTTCACCATTTGGAACTGGTCTTGCAAAACCAGCCAGAAAAGCTGCTACACCCGTTAGACTTCCCAAATATACAAGTCTTCCCCTGCATGATGATATACTATAGTTATAGAGATGTCGTATCATGTTTTAAGACCACAAAATTTTAAGGATACTTTGGTATATGCTAAAAAATTTCTTTCTTAAACTCCGTCTCCAATTAAACACCTTTACACAAAATGCAAAAAAGCAAGTAGATAGTCCTTTTTTGTTTCAACAGAGAAATATGTGTTTTAATGCTTGAGCATAGTAAAACTAGCACGGTCGATTAATGATGGACAAAAGTTAGTATTACCTCGCAAGGACTGTGATCCGATCAAGGAGCATTTGGATTCTGTAAGAAGGCTGTAAGAAGGCTGGTGGATGGTCATGAGGACTATGCTACCACTTTTAGCGATGTCTTTCACTTTCTCAACGGCACTATAAGCACTCGTAGAATCAAGACCAGATGTAGGTTCATCGAGAAACAACAGAGATGGCTTATGGATTATGTCAATCCCAATTGAGACAACGTTCTCCCCCTGACACTCCTCTTCTTCCTTCATCTCCGATGTACGTGTGTGTTGCACTCTACACAGACACATAATAAGTTTAACTTCTATAGATCAACAGTGTAAAATAATTTCTATATTATCAGGTCAGGGAGGCAACTTGCTGTCAGTATACATTAGCTAAATCTATTTTTTGGTTCATAATGGAGCTTTTTTAGGGATGTGAGGGTGAAAATGAGGAAATTAGTGAGTCTTGACATACCGTTAAGCCTAATTGTTCGAGAAGTTCATGGACTCTTTTCTTCTTCTCGGCTCTAGATATTGAAGGTGGAAGCCTAACTTCAGCTGCAAACATGAAAGTCTCGAAAACTGTCAACATAGGAAACAACTGATCATCCTACATTACATATGAGGAGATCATCTTCATGTAACTTGTTGTCACCTGCACATCATAATAATCCCTTAGTACAAGAAATAGTCTAACAACAACAACAACAATAACCCAGTATAATCCCACAAGTGGGGTCTGGGAGGGTAATATGTACGCAGACCTTACCCTGGTAGGGGCAGAGAGGCGGTTTCCAGGAGACCTCGGCTCAAGACACAAGAAATACTCTAAACTGAAAAGAATCGGAGAACGAATTAAGAGGGGAAAATAACGGGCAACCCGGTGCACTAAGCTCACACTATGCGCAGGGTCCGGGCGACATGGGAAGGGCCGGACGACAAGGTTCTATTGTATGCATCGTATCTTGCATTTTTACAAGAGACAGTTTCTACGGCATGAATCTGTGACCTAATGGTCACATTACAGGAACTTTACTGGTTACTGAATTAAGAGAAAGTTACTGAATTAAAGACTTAACTGGTTTGCCATCAATTCTGACGGTTCCTTCAAGACTTCCGCGAGCAATTCGACCAGCCAAAGCATCAAGAAAAGTAGATTTTCCAGCACCACTAGGTCCCATAATAGCCATGATTTCACCTCTCAAGGCTTGTCCAGATATATCATTAAGAAGATAAGCTTCCTTATTTATCCAAACACCATCTTTCTTTACTTTTTTTGTGACACTATAAGACAAATTATTGAACTCAAGACCATGTCCTGGAATTAGCTTGCGAGTTAGCTGCTTCGCCAAATTATTACCATTGATCTTATTCAGTTGTCCAGATTTGTCCAAGTCCAGTAAACTCTCTAAGCTTCTGTTCTTATCTGCCCGCTTAAACTTTGCCATTTGATTTTCTGAAGCTACACTTATTTCCCCCTTCTCTCCTTATGTACTTATTTCATGAGTCGCTAAGTTTTCATCAAGTTTTATAAATGCAGGGGATAGAGAAATTGAGATTTGGACAAAAGATGGGACGGCTAAAACAAAAAAGAAATTGGAATTTAGCTGGCTGTGATTGTAAAGAAGGTGCAAGGGAGATTGAAGGCGATAAGTTATATACAAAGTTGGATTGTTCTTTTTTCTCTTTTGGCCTATGTCTTTTTTTTTCACTTTGGTTTTGTCGTTGGTTTGCTTTGATCACGTCGGAATGTCATATTTTGTCTAATAGTTTGTGGAGACAAATGTTCTTGTTTTGTAACATAAGGGGTAGCTCTGTTGGTAAAGCCACGAGGATAAAGTTGTCACGATCCTAAATTTCATCGTGATGGCGCCCAGCACATTGCTAGGCAAGCCCGACCATTCACCCAATATTTCCGAGCTACGAGCTCACATCCTTGTTTCACAAATCATTTACAACGAAAAGAAACCGAAATATTTTAGCAATTTAATAGAAAATATCCCAATAACCAATATACAATATCCTCCCACAGATTTGGGGGTCACGAGTCAAGAGCCTCTACCAGAATAGCAAAATAAATACCAAAATATCTCATAATTTGAGTATGTGGAAATAACAAAAGTACAGGAAATATAATGGAGAGTCAGGTCCTGCGGACGCCATGCAGCTACCTCGACAGGCTCCGGATAATATTATGTAAAGCAGCTAAAATGATCAACTCTTCCCTGCGGTACCTGGATCTGCACACAAGGTGCAGGGAGTATGGGGTGAGTCTACCAACTCAGCGAGTAATAAGCATGTATAAAAACCCGAAGATAGGAAATCACGAAATAACACAAAATGAAGCTATCTAGCAGTTCTATACAGTATAAATCTCAGAGATGTGCATATAAAGCAACAATAATTAATGCATGAGATGCAATGCAATGCATGACAACTGCAGAACGTGCAGCCCGATCCATTTGGGTACTCGCGCTCACTGTGGGGATTCAAATACCGGAGGGGCTCCTACAGCCCAAGCGCAATATCATAGTAACATACGCTGCGGCGCGCAGCCCGACCCAGCTATCAATCCAGCGATATGCATACAAGCCTCACATACAGAAATAACCTACCATTTTTAGTTCCGTTTATCAATAATTATAGAATTAGGTGTTCAAAACCTTAGGAGTTTCCAAATCATTTTAAAACAGTGTTCTAATGCAGGACTGATATCATGAAAACATGCTAAAATTCATAGAAACAATGATAACGATCCTTACGGGATCCAACTAACCAGCACGCAGCCCAGATATGTTCATAACCGTCCAAGTAGGAGGTTTACCGGCTCATTTATAGCCAACAACACCGTACAATGCCACTCGGTCGGACTAAGCCATAGTCCCCAACCATGATCGACCCCGCGCTCATAGTAGAGTACGTGTCTCGCCTCAATATAACGTCACAATATGATATACCGGGATTCCGAACCCTCGGGTCATCTTCTACACCCATTACTCACCTCAAGCTGGCCACAAACTAGCTCGCAATGACTTTCCCTTGAGAATCAACCTCCGCGGATTCCAAATCTGATCAAAACCAATATAAATACATCAAAATAGGCTAATGGAACATAACCCAATCGAAATAACTCGAAATACACCTAAAAATACGAAGTTGGCAAAACCCGAGCCCCGGGCCCACTTCTCGAAAAATTATGAAAATTACATTTCCAGAATCCTCGTCTCGCCACGAGTCCATACATATTAAATTTACAAGAATCGTAGTCCACTTGACCACTCAAATCAACACTTAAGATTCACTTGGGTTTCGAGCCCTAACCACCATTTTTTATATTTAAAACCTTGATTTCTTAGTGTATAATCCATGATTTCATGCCATAATTACCTATTCGAGGGCTAAGGGTCCATACCCGATGATCTCTATCGAAATCCCCTCCAAAAAGAGCACCAAAATCGCCTTAGCCGAGGTCTAAAATGTTCTTCTCTTTTAACTTTTGAAAACCTACTGTTGCATAAATTCCAGGTCGATTTCCGCTTCCTCGGCCTTTTCGCCGCTTCCGCGATTCCGCTTCAGCGTCCCTTTTGACCGCTTCTGCGGTCTACTTAAAATCCTCAGCGACCGCTTCTGCGGTCACTAACCGCTTCTACGGTCACTAACCGCTTCTGCGACCTCCGCTACTGCGGTCGATCGACCGCTTCTGCGGTCTCTGCCCTCTTTCCTCCTTGGCAGCTTTTGCGGCTCAAATTCCGCTTTAGCGGACGCCGCCTACGCGGTTCAATGTCCGCAAATGCGGAAATACCAGGTGACAGACCTCAAAATCTGAAGCAAACTCCAAAATTCCTCGTTTAACCATCCGGAATCACCCCGAGGCCTCTGAGACCTCAACCAAAAGCACTAACACAACTTAATACCTCATTCAAACTTGTTCGGGCCATAAAACAAAGACATTAACATAAAAAATCATCAAATTCCTCAAATTCAAGCCTAAGTTAAACTAGAACTTTTTCAAATTCGCATTCGATCCAAAACCCGACCTAAACACTTCCGAATGATCTAAAAAATTGCAGGCATATCCAAAATCACCTATTAAAGCTAGTGCAACTCTCGAAATGGAATTCCGACCCCCGGATCAAAATCTCACCTATCAACCGGAATTTGCCAAAATTCGAACTTAGCCAATTCAAGCCAAATTCTATACCGGACCTCTGAATTAAATTCTGATTTCGCTCCCTAGTCTTAAATCACCATCGTAATCTAATCGAATCATTGGAAATCCATTCCGAGCCCTCTAACCCACAAGTCAACTTCCGGCTGACTTTCCCAACTTAAGTTTTCCTTAAAGAGGCTATTGGTCTTATTTCTAACCAAATTCAATCCAACACGTCTCAAACTCACAAAACACACATATCAAGACACGGGGAAGCACATTACGGGATAACGGGGCTGAAATACTAAATACGACGGGTCGGGTCGTCACATCCTCCCCAAATAACTAAACGCTCGTCCTCGAGCGGGTCAAGAAACATACCTGGAGCCTCAAACAAACGAGGATATTTGCTCCGCATCTCCTGCTCGGTCTCCCAAGTGGCCTCCTCCACGGGCAACCTTTCCATTGCATATTCACCGAAGCTATGTCTTTTGATCTCAACTTTAGAACCTATCGACCCAAAATAGCCACTAGCTCCACATCATAGGTCAAGTCCTCATCCAGATGGATTGTGCTGAAGTCCAATACATGAGACGGGTGCCCAACATACTTCCTGAAGATAGAAACATGAAACACCGGGTGAACCCCCGACAAACTGGGTGGCAAAGCAAGCATATAGGCCATCTCCCCAATCCTCCTGAGTATCTCAAAAGGTCCAATAAACTGCGGACTCAGCTTCCCTTTCTTTCCAAACCTCGTCTCGCCTTTCATAAGCGAGACCTTCAACTGAACCTTCTCGCCCACCATATAAGATACATCCCGAACCTTCCGGTCTGCATAAGTCTTCTGACGCGACTGAGCTATACGAAGTCTCTCCTGGATAACTTTCACTTTATCTAAGGCATCCTGAACTAGCTCTGTCCCCAATAGTCTAGCCTCGCCGGGCTCAAACCAACCAACTAGAGATCTACACCGTCTCCCATATAAAGCCTCATACGGTGCCATCTGAATACTGGACTTATAGCTGTTGTTATAAGAAAACTCCGCAAGCTGCAAGAACTCAGCCCAAGAACCTCCGAAATCAATAACACAAGCACGCAACATGTCCTCCAATATCTGAATAGCACGCTCGGACTGTCCGTCCGTCTAAGGATGAAAAGCTGTGCTCATCTGAATCTAAGTGCCCAACTGCCGATGAAAGGTCTTCCAGAACTGAGAAGAAAACTGAGTACCCATGTCTGAGACAATAGAAACTGGAACTCCATGCAACAGCACAATCTCACGGATGAAAATCTCTGCCAGCCGCTCTGAAAAATAGGTGGTACACACCGGAACGAAATGCGCAGACTTGGTCAACCTATCTACAATCACCAAAATAGAATCAAAGTTCCTCGAGGGAGTCCACTCACAAAGTCCATAATAATCTTCTCCCACTTCCACTCCGGAATATCTATCTACTGAAGTACACCACCGGTTCTATGATGCTCAAGTCCTGGTACATCTTCGCGGCACCTAGATGAATAGAATACTGTGAGCTGTGGGCCTCTTCTAATATCAACTCTTGGATCCCATCCACATTGGGAACGCAAATCTGGCCCTGCATCCGCAGCATTCCATCACTACCAATAGCCACATCCCTGGCATCATCATGCTGGACCCTGTCCTTCAGGACAAGAAAATGCGGGTCATCATACTGGCGCTCCCTGATGCGATCATACAACAAAGACTGAGAAACCACACAAGCCAACACCTGGTTGGGCTCTGAAATATCTAATTCACAATCCGATTGGCCAAGGCCTGATTATCGACTGCCAGGGGAATCTCCCCAACTGGAATATACGCCAAGCTACCCATACTTACCGCCTTCCGGCTCAAAGCATCGGCCACTACATTGGCCTTCCCCGGATGATACAATATGGTAATATCATAATCCTTGAGTAACTCAAGCCATATCTGCTATTTCAAATTTAGATCTTTCTGCTTGAACAAGTGTTGAAGGCTGCGATGATCCGTATACACCTCACAAGATACGCCATATAGATAGTGCCTCAAAATCTATAAAGCATGAACTATAGCGGCCAACTCCAAGTCATGAACAGGGTAATTTTTCTCATGGGGCTTCAACTTCCGAGAAGCATATGCAATCACTCTACCCTAATGCATCAAAACAACCCTAATACCAATCCTTGAAGCATCGCAATATACCATATAAGAACCTAAAGCTGCTGGAAACACTAACACTGAAGCCGTAGTCAACAATGACTTGAGCTTTTGGAAGCTCTCCTCGCACTCATCAGACCACACAAATAGTGCGTTCTTCTGTGTCAACTTCATCATAGGCGAAGCAATAGACGAAAAACCCTGAACAAATATGCGATAATAACCCGCCCAACTGAGGAAATTCTGAATCTCAGAAGCTGAGGATGGTCTAAGTCAACTCTGCACCACCTCGATCTTCTTTGGGTCAACCTGAATACCATCACTGGAGAAAAGCCACGGAACTGAACCAGAACTCACACTTGGAGAACTTGGCATACAACTTCTCCTCTCTCAACCTCTGCAATACCACCCTCAAATGTTGCGCGTGCTCCTCCTGGCTACGCGAGTAAACAAGGATATCGTCAATAAACACGATCACAAAAGAATCCAAATATGGATGAAATACACTATTCATCAAGTGCATGAATGTTGTTGGGGCATTAGTCAGCCCGAATGACATAACTAGAAAGTCATAATGCCCATATCTCGTCCTCAAAGTTGTCTTCATTTTGTCAGAATCTCTAATCTTCAGCCGGTGATAGTCTGAACGAAGATCAATCTTTGAGAATACCTTTGCCCCCTGAAGCTGGCCAAACAAATCCTCAAAACGAGGCAATGGATACTTGTTCTTCACTGTCACTTTGTTCAGCTTTCTGTAATCAATGCACATTCTCATTGTGCCATCCTTCTTCTTAACAAATAACACCGGTGCGCCCACGGCGACACACTCGGACGAATTAACCCCTTATCTATGAGTTCATGCAGCTGATCCTTCAACTCTTTTAACTCTGTTGGTGCCATAAAATAGGGAGGAATAGAGATGGGTTGAGTGCCCGCCACCAAATTAATACCGAAGTCAATATCCCTGTCCGGCGGCATGCCCGGCAGGTCTGCTGGAAATACATCAGGAAACTCCCTCACCACGGGAACCGAATCAAGTCTAGGAGTCTCAGCTCCAACATTCCTCACAAATGCCAGATATGATAAACATCCCTTCTCAACCATCCGCTGGGCCTTTAGGAAAGAGATTACCCTGCTGGATATATAATCAGTCGAACCACGCCACACAACCTTCGGGATACCCGGAATAGCCAAAGTGACTGTCTTTGCGTGACAGTCTAAAATAGCATGGCACGGTGATTGGCAATCCATGCCTAGAATAACATCAAAATACTCCATTCTCAATAGCAGCAAGTCGGCTCGGGTCTCCAGACCCTCAATAGTAACAAGATAGGACCGATACATGTGGTCCACAATAATGGTATCACCCACAGGGGTAGATACATGCACAGGCAACACTAGACACCCCCGAGTAGTCCTCAAATGATGAGAAACATACGCATATACATAAGAATAAGTGGATCAGGGACCAAATAAAACTTAGGCATCCCTATGACATACTGAGATAATACATGTGATCACTGTGTCTGAAGCAACGACATCTCTCCTGTCTGGAAGTGCATAAAAACGATCCTGACCACCGCTCGACTGCTCAACGCCCCTGGGGCGACCTCTAGATGACTGTCACACACCCCTACTAGACTGGGATGGTGCTGAAGCAGATGGAGAAGAAGAGGAGGGCAGATCCCTCTGCTGATACCTGCCACCACGAAGTCAAGGACACTGCTTCCTCATGTGGCCCAACTCGCCACACTCATAACAATTACCCGGAGCTGGAGAAGGGAACTGAAGGGAACCCCTCACCGCAGATGAACCCTGGGCTGACGAAACGGGTGCAAAACTCTGAGCTGGGAGGGCGCTGAGTGAAGACTGGCCCTGCTGGTGACCCTGACGGCCACGGCCGAAAGAAGCTCCACTGTGCTCTGGGCGGCCTAACTGAGGAGGCCTAAAAGAAAGACCTCTGCCCTGATGAAACTGGCCCCTAGATGGAGCACCACTGTAACTGCCCTCTCCTCGAGGCCTCTTGGCCTCCCTCTCCTCTCGCTCTCGGCGACGATCCGACTCAATCTGGCGAGCCATGTCCACTACCTTCTCAAAGGATGCTGCTACCACTCTCTCTCTAGTCATCAAGATACGAATAGAATAATTGAGGCCATCAATGAACCTCCTGATCCTCTCCCAATTTGTCGGGATAATCAATATAGCATGTCTGGCCAACTGAGTAAACCTCAACTCGTACTATGTCACTGACATCTCCCCCTGAACTAGCCACTGAAACTGGAGGCGCAGCTCCTCTCTACGGGACTGCGGCACATACTTCTCTAAAAAGAGAGTGGAAAACTACTGCCAGGTAAGAGGTTCTTCTCCTGCGGGCCTACGTAGCTCAAACTTCTCCCACCATGTGAAGGATGCTCCTGAAAACTAAAAAGTAGTGAAAGATGCCCCACTGGACTCTAGGATCCCTGTTGTGCGAAGCATCCTCTGACACTTATCCAATAATCCTTCGGCGTCCTCGCCCTCAGTATTGGTAAATGTAGGAGGCTGAAGTCTACCAATCCTCTCTAACCGACTCTACTCGTCGTCAGGCATCACTGGAACAACATGCCCTGGGGCTGGCGCAACTTGCACAACTGGAACAGTAATCGCAACAGCCTAAGCTGGGGCTGCCTCTGGCGTCTGAAGTCCCTCTACGACTTGCTCTGGGGTGCGAGCTGCGGGGGTCTGATGACCACCCCCGATCTGAGATGTCGATGCAGCAGCTGCAGCTGAAACTGCCTGAGTCAAACCGGTACAGATTGATAAGATCTGGGCTAGTGCCTCCTGAAGGTCAAGAATAACAATAGGAACTGCTGGTGCCTGAGCGGGTGCTGCTGGAGCCTCAACAACTGGGGGCTAATCCTGAATAGGGCAACAGATGGGTCAACTGGTACTGACCCTACTACTCTACCACGACTACGGACACAACCGCGTCCACGGCTTTTAGCTGGTGGCAATGGGGGTCGACCGCCACGTCCGGTAGCACGGGTTCTCGCTATATGCGAGAGAATAGAAAAAGAAGTTTCAGTTCTCAAATCAACAAAACCGCACGAAAAGAGTTCAAGAATATGAAGTGTTTCTTAAAGGTTCTGCAACCTCCCGAGGATAGATACGGACATCTACGTACCAATCCGCGAGACTCTACTAAACCGGCTCATAACTCATGAGGCCCAGTAACCTAGGCTCTGATACCAACTTGTCATGACCCCAAGCCCAATCGTGATGGCGCCCAACACATTGCTAGGCAAGCCCGACCATTCACCCAATATTTTCGAGCTACGAGCTCACATCCTTGTTTCACAAATTATTTAAAACGAAAATAAACTCGAAATACTTTAGCAATTTAATAGGAAATATCCCAACAACCAATACACAATATCCTCCCACAGATCTGGCGGTCACGAGTCAAGAGACTATACCAGAATAGCAAAATAAATACCAAAATATCTCATAATTTGAGTATGTGGAAATAACAAAAGTACAGGAAATATAATGGAGAGTCAGGTCCTGCGGACGCCATGCAGCTACCTCGACAGGCTCCGGATAATATTATGTAAAGCAGCTAAAATGATCAACTCTTCCCTGCGGTACCTGGATCTGCACACAAGGTGCAGGGAGTATGGGGTGAGTCTACCGACTCAGTGAGTAATAAGCATGTATAAAATCCCGAAGATAGGAAATCACGAAATAACACAAAATGAATCTATCTAACAGTTCTATACAGTATAAACCTCATAGATGTGCATATAATGCAACAATAATTAATGCATGAGATGCAATGGAAAGCATGACTACTGCGGAACGTGCAGCCCAATCCATTTCGATACATGCGCTCACTGTGGGGGTTCAGACTCCGGAGGGGCTCCTACAACCCAAGCGCACCGTTAGGGGATTATGACTTGGTCCGTCCCGGTTGTTGGTTCTTACCGCTAATTTATTAATGTTTTGTGGTTTTCATCATGGCTTGGGCTCATTGCCATACTTGGGGCTTATTGCCAATTGTTTGAAAACCCCGGTATATCATTTTGACGATATATGAGGCGAGACACGTACTCTACGGCTAGTGCGGGGTCATATATGGGGAAATTGTGACTCGGTTCATTTTGAGGGATGAATTGTACTATATTGGCGATTTCTTCGCACCCTATTTTGATGTTATCTGGGCTTGATGCCATGTTTGGGGCCTTGTGCCGACTTGTAGAATCCTTCAGGGATCTTTATCTCAGAATTTTTATGATTTGCATATTATTTGAATTCAGTCCCGGTTTAGATACCATCTCACTATTTCTGGACTGTATAGTATTTTATATGTAAACGATGGTAACTATGGGCACCGTGTATTTTAAATGTAAACGGTGGTAACTATGGGCACCGTGTATTTTAAATGTAAACGGTGCTAACTATGGGCACAGTGTATTTTAAATGAAAACGGTGGTAACTATGGGCACCGCGTATTTTCAATTTAAACGGTGGTAACTATGGGCATTGTGTATTTTAAATGTAAACGGTGGTAACTATGGGCACCGTGTATTGTAATGGAGACAGTAATAACTATTGGCACTGTATGATATAGCGCTTGGGTTGTAGAAGCCCCTCCGGAGTCTGAACCCCCACAGTGAGCGTGGGTACCCAAGTGGATCGGGCTGCACATTCCGCAGTGTTCATGCATTGCATACATGCATTTACTCCTGTTTGTACTATGTGGAAAACATTTAGCACGCATATATCATTGGCATACATACTATTACTTGCCTTGTTGACCAGATACCTTGGTGTTATATGTTAATCAGTGCTGAGCCCTTGAGGCTGATGTTGGATATTGTGAGTTGATATTGAGCCTGAGGGGCAGGTTTCTGACTATTTCCTACTTGTTGAAAGTACCTTTGCAATTGTTGAAAAAGCATGTTTTCAAAAGAGATTTTGAACAGAACTTGGGATTTTCTAAAGGGATCTTCCACAGTATTTCGTTTTTCTTAAAAAGGGTTGTCCTGTCTCTTATAGCGGTTTGGTGTGCTCATGCGTGTTTTCTTATCGCTCAGATATTATTCTCTCTTATTACCACTGAGTTGGAAGTACTCACTTTAATCCATGCACCTTGTGTACAGTTGCAGGTATTGTTCACCCGATAGCGGGTCATTAGCAGGATCGAAGGCCATATTCTGGTAATTGAGCAAGGTGACCGCCAGCGTTCGCGACACCGCATTCCATACTTGTATTCCGGTTTTTCCTTGTAAATTTATATATTGTTGGTCCAGTAGTAGTAGTAGTAGTGTCTCTACTCTTTAGATGCTCGTGACTTGTGACACCCCGGTGGGCTGTATTGGTATTCATGTTAAATAATGTCATAAATTTAGATTCGATATGTTATAACTGATTAATTACATTAAGTGGTGTAACTGAACGGTCTGGCTGGGCTTGTCTTCCTGAGAGGCTCCATCACGACCGGATTTGGAAATTGGGATGTGACAAGTTGGTATCAGAGCCTAGGTTACTAGGTCTCACGAGTCATGAGCAAGGTTAGTAGAGTCTCATGGATCGGTACAGAGACGTTTGTATTTTTCCTTGGGAGGCTGCAGAACCTTTAGGAAAATTTCACATTCTTTGAAATCTTATCGTGCGTACTTGATTAAGTTTGAGATAACTCTTGAAATTCCTTCTACACGTCTGTATGCGCAGGCGAGCGCTCAATAGTATATGTGCCTGATGGCTTGTGATTCCCCGATCGAGGGGCGAGAGGTAACCTCCGTAAGTTTATGTTGGGTCAGTCTGGAGGACTTGAGTTCGGATATTTGCCTATGGCTTGAGCACCGAGGTGCTGATTGTCTGAGCGAGTGTTTTGAACTTATATGTTCAGTGTTGTTCTTATTAGCCGGAATGGCGGCTGGATATCTATGTGATAAGTATGTTTGTACTGCGAGGGGTATCTATATAATTTTGGTAGTGACGAAGAAGTCTGATGAATAGTTGATAAAATATTAAGTGTTTGATCCCTATTGTTCTTTTATGTGAAGTCCGAGTTATGGGCGCGTGAAGAGTAATTCATGTATCTTAGTTAGCAAGTAAAGTACATTCCACGGGGCAGTATGAGTATAGACTCAGAAGGATTAAATTGCTGTGTATAACATATTGATGGTGGAAGGTATGTGGAAAGATTGAAATGAGGCGAAGTAGGTGGGTTATCTTCTGCGGAGGGTTTTGAGCGGTATGATCCTTATGTGTATGTGAAATACCTCATGTGTAATTGAAGGGTAGGTGTTGTACTTTGAAGAATTGAGGTGGAAATGAATGCGAGGTTTGCAAAGAGTGTAGTGCTTGATGATCTGTGTATTCACAAAACTTGTATATAATTTAAGTTTGATCTCATTGTGGCATCATTAGAGTAAAGGTGTTATGAGTTGTTAAGAATGCCTTAATATATGGCTTCGAGCCAAGTTGGGAGGTGGCTGTTGGCCAGCTGATTGCGTGGTTATGAGCTATGTTGGTTTCGCTTTGAGGTATGATGGCGGAGCAGTTCTGGTTACAAAAATTGAGCTGAGGATGACAAGTGTGAAGGAAAATTTCCACAAAGGTTAAATGGTGCTTGCGTAATGTGAGAAATACTAGGATATTTTGAGCTACTGTAGGTAAAGAATGCCCAACGTATAGATGAGAAAGATGGTTGTTGTATCTGTATGAAATCATGTTTTGCGGTGTCTGGGTACTAATAAGGCACGAGTGGTTCCATTCTTTTAGGGCAGGTGAATTACAGGTGAATGAGAGTGAATGACTCTGAGAATGGTTTTTCTATGTTCAAGATTTTGCATGTAACAACCAGGTGTCTTAAGTTTGTGTATGTGGCTAGAGATTGTGTTCTCATTAGAAAGGATCAAGACTGGTGGTATTTTATGGTGAACATGGGATTCTATGTATCTGTTTGTGGAAGGTGATGGTAACGAATTCAGATTCCCAGGAAGTTCTTTAATGTAAAGCATTCTGGAATGTGGCATTTCAGGGAAACGTCTGAGAGGGTATTCAGTGGCCTATAGTTCTTAGGCAGTGTGGTTTTATGTGCGAGTCTCGTGTGGTAACCTAGGTCGAGGCATTGTGGTGCTACAAAAAAGGAGAAAATCAAATCAAAGATGAATCGGGAAGGAAATTAGATAAATGGAATAACTTGATAACGAACCGAATCGATATGGTAAAGATATGATTAATTACTGTATGTGTTCGATGTAATGAGCCTTACATGTATTATGCAGCAAAGTTTTAAGTGCTGGCAGTTTTCTTAACTTGGTTTGGGAGAAAGAGTTCTTGATGTGTTTCACCGTGGTTTGAAAATGGGCATGTTATCCTAGTGTGGTATGGTCTATGTGTTATGATATGGAGAATTGTGGGTTCAAGGCTTTGGTTCAGTTCGTAATGGGAAATCATTAAATTCTTGAGTAGTACGGCCAGCTACATGTGATTAAAGAGTCGATCTTCTAATGATTAAGGTAATGTAAATTGATGATACGTCAGTAGCACTGCAACATTTTCTTGTTAGATCGACTGCGGATATTTGAGTTTGTTGACGGCACAAGAAATTTTGAATATCTTTCGTGGTATGAATGGATACTTGATGTGGGTTATGTATTCGTACGGCGGAGTGTGGAATTAGGCATAGTGATTCATGTGTTATATGTGTTGGAGACTAGAAGTTCTCGTGATCCGACCATGCGGTGGTTGTGGGTCATGTGTATGTCTTGCAGTTGTTGGAAACTGGAGGTCCGAGTGGATTTTTCCTTGTTTGGTATGTTAAAATTGGGTTATGATATTAAATTTCAGACTGGTTTTCCCAATGTCAGGTTGTCTAGTCCAATGTGTTAAGGGCCATGTCGGAAAAAGGGCCACAGGTTGCGTGGTAAGGTGCATCGAATTATTGTTCTAGCAGAGTAGTTATATTCCAAGGACCAGCGGATGATTTGCAAGTATTGCTTTGTTAATTGGGCTTCGTGGCGGGTGTCGGTCCAGAGGTTTCTACCATTGATTCAGTTCCGGTATTGAGGAACTTTTCGAATGTGTTTCTTGCTGCCGGGCATGAGGCTATATGTGTTTATTATAATGAGCAGATTTGGCTCGATGTGCATTTCCTTTTGTGAGATATATATAGGTGCAGGATCGGGTGGCACGCCGCCACGGGTATGTTATCTGGATCGGGTTGCGCGCCGCAACAGTGTGAAGTGGAGAATAGTTTTCTATATGTTGCTTTGTATGCCTTGATTCACCCTGGGTGTGATGGATTATTTGGTTTCAGACCTCAATCTGTGCGTGGTTGTCTGTGTTTAGCTTGGTGACTTGAGGTACTTCATGGGTAATAGTGTTTGGATAGAATTGCGCGATGTGGCAAGGTTATGACCTTTCGAAGAGGGTTCAGGTACTCTATTTATATGAAGTGAGATGGGATCTCAGTTTTGTGTTGTGATCGTACGGGGGAATTTGAATTACAGCTCTTTCATTTGAGTTAGTTGTCGTGAATTAAGTGTGTTTAGATCGTTTCTTATTGGTGCCTGTGTTGAGCACGTTGTGTCTTAGGCCGGTATTTTGATGCCATACCACCAGAGTGGCATGTTGTAGTTGAGATGATCGTTGGAGTCATTAAGGAGTACGAGCATATTGATTTCAGCTGATTAAAAAGGTAATATCGAGGTTCGGCTCCGAAATTGGTTGTAGTATCAGTCAGAAAGGAAATGGACTCATGAATGGGTAATCTGAGAGATGGGTTGGGTTTATCACGTGTTTCAGTTGTCGTTGCCAGTATATGAAGGTGTCTGATAAGGCTTTTGCTAATAAAAAGGGTTTTCTATCAGTATTGGTTATTAGGGGCAACTGATATAAATAGGGGCTATCGTTCCGAGTGTTGGAATGTGTAGTATATTGTATGAATTCACCTGAGGATGCAGGTGTGGGTTATTACAGCTGGTTCGGGTTAATTCTGAGTATAGATGTGAGGTTCTGATCTTGTGTATGATTTCGGGAAGAGCAGTGTGGTACTACGCTTTATAGGCCAGATGGATTGTGAAATTTCAGCTGTGTGGTGTTATCGGCACATATGTGAGTTAGGGTGACATGAGATCACCCCGGGTATGTGCTTGGTAAGGCCATTCAGCTGTTGGGTTGCATCTAGAATAACTCTTGGTACACTCGAGGACGAGCGTTTGATTAAGTTGGGGAGGATGTGACGACCCGACCCGTCGTCTTATGTGTTACTGCGCCGTTTTACCCTTATTGTGTTGCTTCATGTTTCAACATCAACAGTAGAGTCGTTAGGGTGTAATTGAATTGGTTTTGGTTGAAAATAAGGCACTTGGCCTCTTAGAAGGGAGCTTATTTTGGAAAGGTCAACCGAAAGTTAACTTGTGAGTTAGAGGGCTTGGATATGATTTTCGATGTTTCGCTTAGCTTCGGGGGATGATTTGTGACTTAGGAGAGCGATCGGAATTGAATTTGGAGGTCTGGTGTAGAATTAGGCTTGAATTGGCGAGGCTTGAATTTTGGCGGATTCCGGTTGATAGGTGATATTTTGATCCGAGTGTCGGAACGGAATTTCGAGAGTTGTAGTAGCTTTGTTATGTGATTTCGGTATGTATGCAAATTTTCAGGTCATTCGTATGTCATTTGGTCGGGTTTTTTATCGAATATGAGTTTCGGAAGTTTTAAGAAAAATTTAAGCTTGAATCCGTCGTGATTTGATGATTTTTGTGTTAAAGGACGTGCTTTTATGATTGGAACAAGTTTGTATGATGTTTTGGGGTATGTTGGTATCTTTTGTTGAGGTCCCGATGGCCTCGGGGTGATTTCGAGTGTTCAAACGAATCTTTTTTAGCTTGTATAGAGGTCAGATTTTTGCTGTCATATGTTGCAGACCTTAAAGCTTCGCGTTCGCGTGGTGATAGACGCGAACGCGTAAAGTGAATTTGAGAGGCCTGGAAATTAGTCATCGCTTTCGTGTAGCTCAAGGTCACGTTCGCGTAGTTCTGGAAAGTAAAGCATCGCGTTCGCGTAGAGGGGATGTGAGGCCATGAGTAAGTACTCATCGCGATCTGGCCAGAGGGGTGCATTCGCGTAGGTGGAGACAGTGGAACATAGCATTCACGGGTCGGTAGTCGCATTTGCGTAAGGGTATTTGGGGTCAGCATAAGTTGGTCATCGCGAACGCGTGGCTCTTGGATCGCATTCGCGTGGCTCTTGGATCGCATTCGCGTAGGGTAAAATGGCACCTGGGCAAAATTGATTTAAGTCATTTTTCATCTGCAAGCCTATGTTATTTTCCTCCATTTTGCACCATCTTGAGAGCTTGTGGACGGATTTTGAGGGGGGTTTCGACGAGTAGTGATTGGAGGTAAGTCTCGTGGCCTAAATACGTCATTTTATTGAAGAATCTACCATTAATTCTCTGAAATTGGGTGTATAAGTTGATGAACTAGGGCTTGAAATTCAAATGAAAATTAAGGATTTGGAGGAGTAATTGGACTCTGATTTCGATGAAGTTTATATGTACGGACTCGTGGCAAGACGAGGATTCCAAAAATATAAGTTTTGTTTTTTTGAGAAGTGGGCCCCGGGCTCGGGTTTTGCTAGTTTCCAGATTCTTGCTATTTCTCGATTGTTTTCGATTGGGTATTGTCCCATTGGAATGTTGTGATGTATTCGCTCTAATTTTTAGCTAGATTTCGACGCACGTGGAGGTCGATTTGAGGTGCAAAGGCGTCGCGAGCTTCAGATTTTGCATGTTCGAGGTGATGAATACTTGGGAATGATATCTTGAGGGTTTGAAACCCCGGATTTGCACACCCTAGTGATGTATTGTGGTGACTTGCACGCTGGACCTGCGCGTGGGGTAGAGCACCGTTAGGGGATTGTGACTTGGTCCATCCCGGTTATTGGTTCTTACTGCTAAATTATAAATGTTTTGTGGTTATCATCATGACCTGGGCTCATTGCCATACTTGGGGCTTATTGCCGATTGTTTGAAAACCCTGTATATCATTGTGACGCTCTATGTGGAGAGACACGTACTCCATGGCTAGTGCAGGGTAGAAATTGTGACTCGGTTCAATCCGAGGGATGAATTGTACTATATTGGCGATTGCTTCGCACCCTATTTTGATGTTATCTGGGATTGATGCCATGTTTGGGGCCTTGTGCCGACTTGTAGAATCCTTCAGGGATCGTTATCTCAGATTTTCATGATTTGCATATTATTTGAATTCAGTCTCGCTTTAAATACTATTTTTGCAATCTCAGCCATATTTATACGTTTTGAAAACTCAAATGATTTTTAAATGATATTTCGGGCTGACGAGTACTATCTCACTATTTCTGGATTGTATATTATTTTAAATGTAAACGGTGGTAACTATGGGCACCGTGTATTTTAAATGTAAACGGTGGTAACTATGGGCACCGTGTATATTAAATGTAAGCAGTGGTAACTATGGGCACCGTGTATTTTAAATGTAAACGGTGGTAACTATGGGCACCGTGTATTTTAAATGTAAATGCTGGTAACTATGGGCACTGTGTATTGTAATGGAAACTGTGTAACTATTGGCACTGGATGATATGGCGCTTGGGCTGTAGGAGCCCCTCCGGAGTCAGAACCCCCATAATGAGCGCGGGTACCCAAATGGACCGGTTGCATGTTCCGCAGTGTTCATGCATTGCATTGTATTCATGCATTTACTCATGTTTGTACTACGTGGCACGACATTTAGCACTCATATATCATTGGAATACATACTGTTACTTGCCCTGAACTTGAACAACTGGCTGAACAGGGGCAACTGGATGAACTGGTGGTGCCTCTGGGGTCTGCAAACCCTGTGCACCCTGCTCTGGAGTGCGAGCTGCGGGGGTATGATGACCACCCCCGGTCTGAGAAGTAGACGCTGCAGTGGTAGCTGATACCACCTGAGCTAACCCGGTGCAAACGGACAAGATCTGAGCCAACGTCTCCTGGAGACCACGTATCACAATGAGCACTGCCGGTGCCTGAGTAGGTGCTGTTGGAGCCTCAACAACTGGGGGCTGATCCTGAATAGGGGCAACAGGTGGGTCAACTGGTACTGCCCCTGCTGCTCTACCATGACCACGGCCATGACCGCGTCCACGACCTCTAGCTGGTGGCAATGGGGGTCGAACGCCACGTCCGGTAGCACGGGTTCTCGTCACTTGCAAGAAAATAGAATAAGAAGTTTCAGTTCTCAAATCAGTAAAGCCGCACGATAAGAGTTCAAGAATATGAAGTGTTTCCTAAAGGTTCTGCAGCCTCCAAAGGATAGATACAGACGTCTACGTACTGATCCGCGAGACTCTACCAAACCGGCTCATAACTCGTGAGGCCTAGTAAATCTAGGCTCTGATACAACCTTGTCACGACCCCAAACCCGATCATGATGGCGCCCGGCTGCGAGGCTGGGCAAGCCCGACCAAACCACAACCAAGAACGACATTCCAGCCAAAGAAAACAATTTAGGATAACATAGTGAATTTTAATATCAAACTCCCAACCAGGGATATACAATACCAATAAAATACATCTAAGAACAATAATCCTCCCAAAAACAAGGAGTCACGAGTACAGAGCCTCTAACATAACAGGATACAAGTCTAAACAGAAATGATACTAAAGTCTGACAAAATAGCAAAAGAACATGACTGATAGAGACAGAGTAAGGTGTCCTGCGGACGCTGGGCAACTACCTCAATACTCTGAACAGCTCGGGAAATCAACAGCAGCAGAACTAGGTCTCTGGATCACCTAGATCTGCACACAAGGTGCAGGGAGTATGGGGTGAGTCTACCAACTCAGCGAGTAATAAGCATGTATAAAAACTCGAAGATAATAAATCACGAAATAACATAAAATGAAGCTATCTAGCAGTTCTATACAGTACAAGCCTCAAAGATATACAAATAAAACAAATGGTAAATAAATGCATAAGATGAAATGCAATGCATAAACACTGCGGAACATGCAGCCCGATCCATATGGGTACTCGCGCTCACTGTGGGGGTTCAGACTCCAGAGGGGGCTCCTACAACCTAAGCGCCATATCATACAATGCCAATAGTTACCACTGTTTCTATTATAATACACGGCGCCAATACTTGCCACCGTTTCAATTTATAATACACGGTGCCCATAGTTACCACCGTTTCCATTTATAATACACGGTGGCCATAGTTACCACTGTTTCCATTTAAAATAATGTTTAGTCTAGAAATAGTGAGATAGTACTTTTCAGCCCGAATTATCATTTAAAATCATTGGAGTTTTCAAAACGTATAAGTCGAGTTTGCAAAAATAATATTTAAACCTGGACTGAATTCAAATAAGTTGCAAATCATGATGGTTCTGAGATAACGATCCCTGAAGGATTCCACAAGTCAGCACAAGGCCCCAAACATGGCATCAACATCAGATATCATCAATATAGTATGCGAAGAAATCATCAACATAGCACAATCTATCCCTCGGATTGGACCGAGTCACAATTTCAAACAAATACGACCCCGCACTAGACATGAAGTGCGTGTTTAGCCTCATAATAGCGTCACAATGTGATATACCGGGGTTTCAAACCCTCAGGTCATCATGTACACCCATTACTCACCTCAAGTCGGCCGCAAACTAGCTCGCAATGCCTTTCCCTCGAGAATCAACCTCCGGAGGATGCCAAATTTGGTAAAAACCAATAGGAATACGTCAAAATATACCAATGGAACATAACCCAATCGAAATAACTCGGAATACACTCAAAAATACAAAGTTGACAAAAATCGAGGCCCGGGTCCATTTCTCGAAAATTATGAAATTTAAATTTTCAGAATCCTCGCCTCGCCACGAGTCCATACATATAAAATTTATCAAAATCGGAGTCTGATTGCTCCTCGAAATCCCCAATTTTCATTTGAAATTCCAAGCCCTAGTTCATGAACTTTTACACCCAATTTCAGAGAATTAATGGTCTGTGAACAACTCACAGGATACGCCATATAGATAGTGCCTCCAAATTTTCAAAGCATGAAGCCAACACCAAGTCATGAACATGGCAGTTCATCTCATGAGGCTTTAGCTGACATGAAGCATACGCAATAACTCTACCTTCCTGCATCAATACACATCCGATCCCAACTCTCAAAGAACCAAAATACACCGAGTAAGAGCCTGAAGTTGATGGCAATACTAGTACCGAAGCTGTATTCAAGGTTGACTTAAGCTTTTGGAAGCTCTCCTTGCACTCATCCGACCACACAAATGGAGAATTCTTCTGAGTCTACTTCATCAAAGGTGAAGCAATATATGAAAAACCCTGAACGAACCTACGGTAATAACCCGCCAAACCGAGGAAGCTTCAAAATTCAGTAGCTGAGGACGGTCTGGGCCAACTCTGCACCACCTCGATCTTCTTTGGGTCAACTTGGATACCATCACTGGACACCACACGTCCCAGAAAAGCCACGGAACTGATCCAGAACTCACACTTGGAGAACTTTGCATAAAGTTTCCCCTCTCTATACCTCTACAATACCACCCTCAAGTGCTGCGCATGCTCCTCCTGGATACGTGAGTACACCATAATATCATCAATAAACACGATCACAAAAGGATCTAGATACAACCAAAATACATTGTTCATCAAGTGCATGAATGCGGAAAGGGCGTTAGTCAGCGCAAATAACATAACCAGAAACTCATAATGCCCATATCTCATCCTGAAAGTTGTCTTAATGATATCAAAATCCCTAATCTTCAGCTAGTGATAGCCTGAACAGATATCAATCTTAGAGAATACCTTTGCCCCTGAAGCTGGTCAAACAAATCCTCAATACGGGGTAGTTGATATTTTTTATTCACTGTCACTTTGTTCAATTGTCAGTAATCAATGCACATTCTCATTGTGCCATCCTTTTGCTTTACAAATAACACTGGTGCGCCCTACGGCAACACACTCGAGCGAATGAACCCCTTATCTAGGAGTTCCTGCAGCTGCTCCTTCAACTCCTTTAGCTCTGCTAGTGCCATACGATAGGGAGGAATTGAGATGGCTTGAGTGCCCGGCACCAAATCAATACCGAAGTCAATATCCCTGTCGGGCGGCATGCCCGGCAGGTCTGATGGGAATACATCGGGAAATTCCCTCACCACTGGAACTGAATCAAGACTAGGAGCCTCAGTTCCACAATCTCTCACAAATGCTAGATATGATAAACACCCTTTCCCAACCATCCGCTGGGCCTTTAAGAAAGAGATTACCATGTTGGGTACATAATCATTCGTACCATGCCACTTGATCCTCGAAAAACCTGGCATAGACAATGTGGCTGTCTTGGCGTGACAGTACAAAATAGCATGGCACGGTGATAGCCAATGCATGCCCAGAATAACATCAAAATCCACCATGATCAATAGCATCAAGTCAATCCGGGTCTCCAGACCCCCAATAGTAACAAGACATGATCGATACATGTGGTCCACAATAATAGTATCACCCACCGGGGTAGATACGTGCACACGTAATGCAAGACACCCTCGGGTGGTACCCAAATGATGAGAAAAGTATAAAGATACATAGGAATAAGTGGATCCGGGATCGAATAAGACTGAGGCATTCCTGTGGCAGACTGAAATAATACTTGTGATAACAGCATCCGAAGCAACAAATTTTGACCTGCCCTGAAGAGCGTAGCAACGAGCCTGACCACCATCGGATCGGCCTCCCCCTCTGGGCGACCCCTAACTGCCTGACCCTCACCCCTAACTGACTGGGCGGGTGCAAAAGACACTGGGCCAGAAGATGAAGGCCCGCCCCTCTGCTGAGATGAACTGGATGAACGGCGGGGACACTCCCTTCTCATATGCCCAAACTCCCCACACTCATGGCAACTCCCTGGCGTTGGGGGCTGGGACTGAAGGGAACCCCTCACAATAGAGTAGTTGGTTGAAGAACTCGGCCGAGATAAACCCTGAACAGATGGGGCATGAGACGAACTCTACGCTGGAAGTGCACTCAGAGATGACTGACCCTGCCGAGAGCTCTGATAACCCCGACCAGAAGATGACCCATGGTACTCTAAGCGAGCTGGCTATGGAGGCATCAAGGAACTACCCCTGCTCTGCTAGCGCCACTGGAGCTACCTGATTCTCGAGGCCTCTTGGCCTCCCTCTCCTCTCTCTCATGACGACGAGCCATCTTAATATCACGAGCTATATCAACCGCCTTCTCAAAGGTGTGACTCAAGACCCTCTCTCGAGCCATCAAAATACGGATAGGATAAATGAGTCTGTCTACAAAGCGTTTGATCCTCTTCTGATCCGTCGGAACCATCCACGAGGCATAATGAGGTAACTCTGTGAATCTCACCTCATACTGTGTCACAGACATATCCCCCAGACGAAGCCACTCAAACTGCCTACGCAACTCCTCCCTATGTGACCGATGTACCCACTTCTCCAGAAAGATAGTGGAGAACTTCTGCCAAGACAACAGCGCTGCACCTACCAGCCTACGCCGCTCATATGCCTCCCACCATGTAAAGGCTGCTCATGAGAACTGAAAAGTGGTAAAAGATACCCCACTCGATTCTAAGATCCCTGTTGTCCGAAGCATGTGTAGACACTTGTCGAGAAACCCATGGGCATACTCACACGGAATATCGCTAAAAGTAGGAGGTGAAAGCCTGCTGATCCTCTCAAGACGATGCTGCTCATCATTTGGAATCACTGGCACCACATCACCCTGAACCGTAACAACTAGCTGAACTGGGGCAAGTGGTTGAACTGGTGGTGCCTCCGGTGTCTGCAAACCCTGCTTCGGAGTACGAGCTGCGGGGGTCTAATGACCACCCCCGATCTGAGATGTAGTAGCGGCAGTAAGTCGAGACTGCCTAAGCCAGGCCAGTGCAAACCGATAAAATATGAACCAGGGCCTCCTGAAGACCCGGAATCACAATAGGCACTGTTGGTGCCTAAGTAGGTGCTACTTGAACCTCTACAGCTAGAGGCTGACCCTGAATGGGGGCAACTGCTGGGTCAATTGGTGCTGCCCCTGCTGCTCTGCCTCGACCACGACCACGGTTGCGTCCTCGACCTCTAGTGGGTGGCAATGGTGGTCGTCCGCCACACCCAGTAGCACGCGTTCTCATCATCTGTGAGAGAATAGAATACAAAAGTTTAGTTCTAGGATCAACAAAGTCGCACAACAAGAATTTCAGGGATATGAAGTTTATACTAAAGGTTCTGCAGCCTCTCGAGGATAAGCACAAACGTCTCCGTACCGATCCACGAGACTCTACTAAACTGGCTTATGAATCGCGATGCCTGGTAACCTTGATACCAACTTGTCACGACCCAAACCCCGGTCGTTATGGCACCAAACACCTTGTTAGGCAAGCCCGACCATTTTGAACATTTCCAGCCAAATCATTAACTTTAAAATACCAAGTTTAACACAAAATTCTCAGTTTAACATTAATAGGAACAATGCAGAAACCGTAACCAAGAGTAATAACAGCCCAAAAGATCCGGCGTCACAAGTTAGAGCCTCTAAATACAACTGATCAATATCCTATACAAGGGAAAATCTATATGCGGAAGTAAAAGATAGATAAGAGGAGAGATCGGGTCCTGCGGACGCTAGCAGCTACCTCGATAATCTCCAGTTCAGATAGATAAGAGGAGAGATCGGGTCCTGCGGATGCCAGCAGCTACCTCGATAATCTCCGGTACTGAACTAGACAACAACATATAATCATAGCTAAGCCTTCGGGATCCGTGTATCTGCACACAAGGTGCAGAGAGTAGAGTGATTACTCCGACTCAGTGAGTTATAGCAATAAATAACAACTGAATGTAAGAAATCCGGTAAGAACACTACGCAGTTCTAATATCAGCAGTGAAAACAGTAATAAAGTGCTAAACAGGGTAAAGAAACTGATAAAAACTTCTCTATTCCATTCGACAATTTACTAACTCTGTTGCGGCGCACAGCCCGATCCAATATAATATATATAATACTGCGGCGCACAGCCCGGTCTAATAAACATAGTCGACCGCGCTCACTGGGGGTGTGCGCATACTCCGGAGGGGCTCTTTCAGCCCAAGTGCTATAATATTGCGGTGTGTAGTCCGTTCCATATAATATATCACTGCGCCATGTAGTCCGATCTATATATAATATACAACTGCAGCGTACAGTCCGATCTAATACATGTATATGTATATACTACTGCGGTGGTGCCTTTGATATAGCAAAGACATAGATCAGTGGTGCCTTTTAGATATCTCAATATCCTCTTGACAGTAGTCAAGTGTGACTCCTTTGGATTTTCCTGGAAACGAGCTCAAAGCCCTACACCAAAAACAATGTCAGGTCTGTTGGCAGTAAGATACAATAGTGAACCAATCATACCCCTATACAACTTTTGATCAACAGATGAACCAGGTTCATCAACATCTAATTTAGTGGCAGTTGCAATATGTTTATCTATTTCTTTGGAGTCCTCCATTTTAAACTTTTTGATTAGTTCTTTTGTATACTTCTGCTGATGGATCATGGTCCCTTTTGGGATTTGTTTGATCTACAAGCCTAGGAATAAGTTTAGTTTACCCAGTACTCATTTCAAACTCACTTCCTATTAATTTGGCAATGTTCTTACTCAACCTATCAGTAGTGGCCCAAAATATTATATCATCAACATATATTTGCACAACAAAGAGATCTTTACCTTTATCCCTTATGAATGAAGTGCTATCAAGTTTACCTCTTTTGTGCCCATGCTCCAGTAAGAATTTTGATAGTCGTTCATACCATAGAGCCTTGTCCAGCTTGTACGCATGCTCAGGACATTCCTTGCTTTCAAATCCTAGAGGTTGTTTCACAAAAACTTCTTTCTTGAGGTAGCCATTTAGGAAAGCACTTTTGACATCCATCTGATGGATAATGAATTCCATATATGTTGCAAAGGCAATGAGGAGTCTGATTGCCTCTAGTCTTGCAACTGGTGCAAAGGTCTCATCATAGTCAATGCCTTCTTCTTGGTTGTAGCCCTGAACCACCAGTCTTGCCTTGTTTCTTGTAATAGTTCCATCTTCATCAAGTTTGTTCCTGAAGACCCATTTTGTACCAATGACTGATTTGTCCTTGGGTCTAGCAACTAGATGCTAGACTTGACTTCTTTCAAATTTATTGAGTTCCTCTTGCATAACATTGACCCAATCTGCATCGTGCAAAAGCCTCAACAACATTTTTAGGTTCAATAAGATATATAAAAGCATCAAATGCACATAGATTCTTTAGTTGCGATCTAGTTTTGACTCTAGATGTTGGGTCATTAATGATGTTCTCAATGGGATGAGAACTTTGATACTTGTGAAATTTCACCACCAACTGGTTTCTACTAGATGATTCTCTTGTGTTTGGTTGTTGAGGGACATGTTCATAGATAGGTTTAGAGGGTTTGTTTCATTTTCTCCCTGATTAGTTACCCCTCTCAGGTTGCCCTGAGCGGAAGAACCTGTCCCATCACTTGTTCCTTCTTTTGATGCTTCTTCAGTCAATTCTTTTACAAGACCAATGGCTTCATCTTCATGTTCTTGGCTCTCAGAAAGAATGTTAGTTTCGTCAAATACAATATGTACACTTTCTTATACACACAAAGTTCTTTTATTGAATAGTTTATATGCTTTTCTATGTGAAGAATATCCCAAGAATACTCCCTCATTACTTTTGGGATCAAACTTACCTATGGCGTCTTATTCCATTCTTGTGCACATAGTACTTGCAACCAAATGCCCTAAGGTGGGATATGTTTGGGTTTCTCCCTTTAAGTAACTCATAGGGAGTTTTCTCAACAAGAGGTCTAGTCATGCATCTATTTATTATGTAGCATACAATGTTTACAAACTCTGCCCAGAAGCTGTGGGGTAGTTTACTAGAGAGAAGCATGGTCCTTGCCATATCCTCAAAGGTCATGTTCTTTCTTTCAACTACTCCATTTTGCTAGGAGTTCTAGGGGCAGAGAAGTTGTGATCTCTACCATTTTCATCACAATATTCAGCAAAATTTTTATTTTCAAATTTAGTTCCATGATCAGACCTAACGGATGCAAGTTTATTTCCTAATTGTTTCTGAGTTTTCTAACAAAAGTAGTAAAAATTTCAAATGCCTCATCTTTAGATGTCAGAAATAGTACCCAGGTAAATCTAGAATAATCATCAACAAGCACCATTACATATGTCTTTCCACATCTGCTCATGGTTCTCATTGGACTACAAAGATCCATATAAACCAGTTCTAACGTCTTGGACGTACTTACCATTTTCTTGTATTTGAAGGATGACCTTACCTGCTTCCTCCTTGCACATGCCTCATAAAGTTTGTCTTCCTTGAACTTGATATTAGGTAACCCTGTCACCAAGTCTTTGGAGACTAATTTGTTTAGCTGATTTAGACTAGCATGGCCAAGTCTTTTTTGCCACATGGGGGATCACTAACTGGCACACTTAAACAATTGAGTTCATTTCTGAAAGAGTTGACAAATCTACAATGTAAATATTATTAACTCTTTTTCCCTGCAAAACAATCTTCTCCGTGGTAAGGTTAATCACAAAGCATTTGGTAAAGGTAAAAGCTACACGGTTACCTTTGTCACACAGTTGTCACACACTGATTAGGTTATATTTCAAGTCATCTATCAAGTAGACATTCTCAATGGAATGAGAGTCTGTCTTACCTACCTTTCCAACCCCAAGGATATCACCTTTCTTTCCATTTCTAAAGGAGACATTACCTCCGTTCAGGTTCTCAAGTGAAAGGAATTGGTCCTTGTTCCCAAACATGTGTTTTGAGCAGCCACTATCCATATACCATATTTGGCTACTCCCTTTCACTTGAACCTGCAAAAATAAATCAGGGGTTAGTCTTAGGAACCCAAATTAGCTTGGGTCCCTTTCTATGGGAAAAAGGATGAATCAGATTCTTTCTTGCCCATCTAGGCAACTTGTGTTTTTCTTGAACAAAAGCTTTGTTCCTTTGACTGGCCATTTCTTCTGCATTGCATTCATTTTTATAATGGATAATCTTACCACAATGTGTGCAGATCTTATTTTCAGAAAGTGTGAGGTACTTATTTTTGGGGTCCCATTTTAGAGCTTGAGTCCCATAACCAAGTCCTATTTTATTGATACAGTGATGCTCTTATAGCCAGGAGAGAGCATCAAAAGCTTTGTTCCATTTACAAGTTCTTTCTAGTTCATATTTCACCTTTATAAGATCTTCTTTTAGAACCTTAACATTTCATCTTTCTTGGACAGTTCGTCTTTCATTTTTTCTAGATTTTCTTCTAGAGTGAGAAATGCCTTATCAACTTTCTTCTTTCCTGTTCCTGGTTTCAGTTTTAGATTTTCTGACCTAAGTTCAAGAATACTATTGTCAAGTTCAAGAACCTGGTTCTTCAACTCAGTATTTTTATTATCACTCTCATCAGCCCTAGATTCTAGACTTTTGCATTTTGCTTTTAGGATAACACATTCCCTATATAGAACTTCCTTTTCATTGTTAACTATCTCAAACTCATCAATGAAGTCTAATAATAGCTCAGCCAAACTTTCTTTAGAAAGAAATTTAATTTTGTCCTTGAGATGCAGAATACTTACCTCTTGCTCATCATCTGATTCTCCAATGGCCATAAGAGCTTGCTCTTCTTCAGCTTCATCTTCTGAGTCTTCATCAGAGGTTCCACCCCAAGCAGCAACCATAGCCTTGGTTGAACCTTTGTTTCTTTTGGGTTGAACCTGTTCCTTCTTCATGTTTCTTCATTCAACGATTTCTTTCTTCCACTCAATTTCCCATTGGGGGCAATTCTTGATCATGTTTTCAATCTTACTACACTTATATAACAACTGTCATTGGTCTGTTTCTTAGGAGCTCTTGTCTTGTTGAAGTTTGTACCTCTTGATTAACCCTTTCGTCTCATCGGGTACTTTTTGAAATCCTAGTTTTCCTTCTCAGTTCATAAGCAGTAAGATTTTCAATCAGTTTATCTAGTCTGAGAGTAGCCATATTCTTGGATTCCTGAATGGTAGTGATTTTGCTTTCCCAAGTAACTGGAAGAACTCTTGTCAAGATTTTCTCAACCTTTTCTTCTTCAAGAATAACTCTTCCAAGAGATTTAAGTTCATTTGTTAGTGTAGTGAACCTAATTTACATCTCTTGAATTGTTTCTCCATCTTTCATAGTAAAATTCTCATATTGATAATACAACAGTGTTTCTCTGGATCTCTTCACTTGAGGTGTTCCTTCATTAGCCACTTGCAAAGTTTTCCATATTTCTTTGGAAGTAGTACAGCTTTGGATCCTGATGTACTCATCTGGACCCAGTCCATATACAAGCCATTTCTTGGCCTTAGCATTTTCTCCCACTTTTTCAAGTTTTCAGCAGTGTAGTGAGCCCTTATCTTTGGCACATCTACTCCTTCCTCATTTTTCATTGTAGTTGCCAAGGGAAAACCAGTGACTATGTCACAAAGCTCATAGTCTTCCCTTATGATGTGATCCTTCATCATATTTTTCCACCATGAGTTATATTGTCCATTGAACAGTGGAGGCCTGACAGTGGATTGCCCTTCCCAGTTCCCATGTGGGGCACTCATGATGATCTTTTCCTAAGGTGTTAGCCACTTCAAGGATAACCCGCTCTGATACCAATTGATGTTAACGCCAATACCACACAAGAGGGGGGTGTACCCAATTTTCGATCTAGAAGAACTTGTTCTTCTCGGTGTTCTAACTACAATTGTTTGCGGAATTAAAATACAAAAATAAAAGAACAAAGAGATTTTTACGTGGAAAACACCTGGCTTAAAAGGTAAAAAACCTACAACCTACTACTCAGTAGGATTTTCCCAAATTCCACTAAAATCAATGAGCCAAAACAATATTTACAAAACTCTTGTAAACCCAAGGATTGACTCTAATCCCAATGTGGCACATAGCCTCAACTGTTGAGACACCTTCAAGTTAACTCTAACTTGAATACTCAAAGTACCTAATACAATTGCTTCTATGAAAGCTGGAAAGGTACAAGTTTTAAACCACCTACTACAATCAAACTAGAATAAGAATATACACAATGAAACTGGTTCTTCTATCTTATTCAAATAGCTGTAGGAGTGCACACTTGATCTCACATAAATTGCTTACAAAATTGCCTTGATTTTTTTCTCTCAATTTAGCTTTACCTTTTTCTGTATGTGCATACCCGTAAAAGAGAACAACTCAGTTATTTATTAGGTTAGTAATCAAAATTTGATTGTGACTCAATTTCTGATCCTTCATTGAATTTGAGTCCTAGAACAATCCAAACTTCAACCCTTATCCGGATGTGTTCTCTTCTCATAAAGAGACTTCTTCTCTTTATCTCATATGCAATCTTTTCGATCAGTTCAAAAGATATTGCTGCTTGATCCCAAAGGCTTATCTTCTTCATGTGCATGGACCATAATCACTGTGTCTCATAAGATGGACCTGGTCCTTCACTCTGTTCATTTGCCATTCTTCAAAAATTCAACTGAACTTGGGCCAACAAAGATGCTAATACAAAATTCTTTCACATTATGGCCACCAACAATAGAAGATCCAATAGAATCTCTTTCTTCAAAGACGACCAAGGTAACTGGATTAGTGACCCCGTAGAAATTCTGAAACATACCAAAAATTTCTTCCTTAACAGTTTCACAACTTCCTATGAATATTCAAATTGGCTAAGTATCTGCCAAGATCCAACAAACTTCCAAACAACTGACCTAAGGAGTTTGGATAAATCACTTCTCATCTCTGAGGTTACAAGAGCTATCTTTTCTTTTAAACCTTATAAGGTACCAGGTCTGGACGGTATTCACCCGTTTTTCTACCAGAAATATTGGAACATAGTGGGGCCTTCTATCATCAATGTCTGCACGCAAATCTTAAATAATAACTCCATTCCAAAGGATTTGAATAATACCTATATCTACCTAATCCCCAAAATCAACTATGCGAACAACCTAAAAAACTTTAGACCTATGGGTCTTTGTAACGCTATTTACAAAATTATTACAAAAATTATTGCCAATAGAATAAAACCTTTTCTAAATGAATTAATCTCTCTGTATCATGCTAGCTTCATCATGGGGATGAGAACTAGCAACAACGCTATCATAGTACAAGAGATCATTAACCAATTAAAGAAAATAAAAGGGAAAAGGCCAATATGATCCTGAAATTGGATTTAAAAATTTTTTTTGATCGTTTAGAATGGTCCTTTATCCATCGAACCCTTAAGTACTTCAAGTTTCCAAAATCAATCTCAAAATTAATTATGAACTGCATCTACACTAGAAATATAGCAATCTTACTCAATGGTTCTGTGATGGAGTTTTTCGGTCCAAGTACAGGAATTAGAAAAGGGCCCTATCTCCATATATTTTCATACTTTGTATGGAAATATTTTCAAGACTTATATCTCATCAAGTAGATATCTGCCAATGGGACCCAATTCACCTAAGCTCGGGAGACCCTGGTATTTTTCATCTATTTTTTGTTGACGACTTCACCATGATGGCTAGAATTAATGAGAAATCTTTCAATTCCATAAAAAAAAGCCTTGATATATTTTGCAATCTCTCATGGCAGAAAATAAATCCTCAAAAATTTAAATTAATTCTCTCCAAAAATTATACTGCTAATTTAGCAAAAGAAGTTGCAAATATTTTGCAACATCAAAATAAGTAGCTATTTTGGAAAATACTTAGGATACCCTATTCTCCACAATCAACCAACCCACAAAGACTACTAATTCGTTATTGAAAACATGCATAAAAAATTTCTTCGTGGAAAACTAAATTCCTCAACATTGCTGAGAGGACAACTCTGGCAATCTCTACTCTAAACTCTATCCCAAACCATGCAATGTACTACACGTACGTCGCAGTAAAAACTCCTAAGGAAATAGACTGAATTCAACGTAACTTCATTTGGGGAACCACCAATGAGTCAAGAATGATCCACTACATTAGTTGATCCAATGTACAACTACAAAAGATCAAGGAGGCCTAGGACTACAATCAGCTAAAAATAAGAATTTATTCTCTTTAAATAACCTTGCATGGAGAGTCATGACTAATGCCTCAGCTCTCTGGTCCAAAATCATCATTAAAAAATACGTCAGCAGCAAACCTCTTATTAATACTTCTTTCATTTGGAAAAGTATCACTAAAGGTTGGTCTATTTGTTAAAAAGAAATTACTTGGCAACCTAGAAAAAATGCAGGGCTCAGTGTTTGGCACTCCAAATGAATACCAGACCACCAGCTGCTTCGTTTAACTAACCAAGGTCCCCTTGAAAAGAAGAAGAGACCATAAACATTAAAGACATTATTTATGGCAACCACTGGGATCTTAATAAGATATCCTTCGAAATTCCAAAGGATATAACTACTCGTATCAATCAAATTCCAATGCCTCTATAATCTACACCAGTAAATCTTGCTCTAAATTACTCCAAATAAACACTAACCACAAATATGACTTCAAGTGGATTTGGAAAGTACATTGCCCTAATTAAATAAAAAATTTCCTCTGACAATGTCTATATAATAGAACTCACTGTTGTCAATATCTTTATCACATTGGTAACAATATAGATAATCAATGCCCCACGTGTCATAATGAAGATGAATATATGACGCACATCTTCACAAATTATACCATTGTTAAAGCCATATGGGAGGATCTAGGTATCAGGAACCCTACTCCCCCAAACAATTAACACTGTCTAGTGTAACTAAAAGATAGCAAAACTAGCTTCCAATCTCCATACATCAACTGGCATCATCTCTTTCCTTTCATCATATGGAGAATATGGATTAACCGGAATAATAACAACTGCAACAACACTACTAACACTCTCAACCTCCAAAGACTAATAGATAAATTCATAGAGTTCCACTTCATGAGCTCAAGAATGGCCACCATACATCATAAGGAAAAAATCAATTTTAAATGGCTCCCTCCCCAGACAGGCTGGACTAAGCTTAATATCGATGGAGCCTTTGATAAAAAAATAAGTGGCACATGTGGAATCTTCCGGGACTTCTCAGGAAAATAGATAATAGAATTTTAAAGATCTTGTTATAGTCTTTTCCCCCTTCACACTGAATTGCAGGCATTATATGATGGACTACAAGTGGCACACAAGTTCAACCTATTTCCATTAGAAGTGGAAACAGACTCAACCGATGTAATTAATGCAATCAACAATGGTCACAATACCCTAACTAATTTAATACATTCTTGCAGATTGTTAATGCACCCGAAGAAGCACCTGCTACTATGGCATAACTTTAGAGAAGGAAACGCAATCGCAGATGCATGAGCTAAGGAAGCAAAAAAATAAAGAAAAAAATTATAAGCCGGAGGATCTAAAACTATATGCTGCACCGCCGTTTTTGTGTACAACAAATGCTGGCCATGGACATGAGCAGAGACTAGTAAATGCTTAAAGGAATTACCTATTTCTGCTTGTAATATGCTAAAAGCAATGGGCAACCAAAACATCCCTAGTAACTCTATTTTGCATATGGGTCTAATCCCAAAACAATGTCAACGCTATGTAATGCTGTTTTAACTATTATATATATATATATATATATATATATATATATATATATATATATATATATATATATATATAATTCTATTACTACTCAAAAAAAAAGACAATGGTAATGGCACGAAGGGAATAAAGAAAGGGTATTTTGGATTTATAGAAAAATTTGAGGGATAAAAATGTAATGTACTTGATCAAACATGAAAAGTTTTTAAGCCAAAAGGCAATAAGTTTGGAGTGTTTAATTTATGGCTTTTGGCTTAAAGGTCAAGTGCTTTTAAGCACATTTTTTGTTTGCTAAACACAAAAATAAACTAAAAAGTATTTTTAAGCTAGTTTGCCCAGCTATAAGAGAGAATTTTTTTTATGATATATAGATAAAAGTTAAATAACTATTTAATTATAAAAATTTATTATAATAATTTCTGTGATGTTCGGTAAATTATAAAAATTAATTTAATAATTTTGCAATAAAATAAAAAAAGAGGCTGAAAAGGAACAGAAAAAAAAAAAGAAAAAGCCAAACAGTAGGAGTTGAAATTTTCCAGAAATTTTATTACTCAGAGAGGAGGAAGGAAACGAATTCCAAAACCAGGAAAGAAGCAAAAACAGCAGATAGAACAAGTTCCAAAAATGGTGGCTCGAAAATTCGCCGTTAGTCACAACGACTCCACCTTCGACATAGACTACGACACTGACGATGGCTTCGAAGTCCTCTTCCTCCTCTTCCCATTCTCATTTCTTCAAATTCATCTTCCTTTTCATTTACAAACCTTTTTCTCTTCTCTCTTCCTTTTTCCAGGTCCTCAAATACCAGCTCTTCTCTCTCACTTCTGTTCCTCCCGATCAACAAAAGGTGACGACTTGTAATGTGCTCATATTTTACATTTGCTTGTGAATTTTGTCGTTGATTTTATGTGAAATTGGAACTTCGAGAAGAAATTGGAAGGTTCCGGTGATCTGATTGTATTTTACGATCATGATCTCGTGTTATGTGTTTGTTTGTGTTTTGGTGTATTTTAGTGTTCGAGTTGCTAAAAACTGAAAATAATGAGAATATATTGGGAGGAGATACTGATCAGATCTTTATTGGATAATTCTGATCTCGAGTCAATTATGACTGTGATCTCTAAAATTTGAACCTTAAAGGGAAGCGTTTCAGCGAACTGTGTTAATGCAATGTGTGTGGTTCTGTATTTGCCTGTGAATTTTGAAGTTGATTTTATAATAAAAATGGAAATTTTGGAGATATTTAGAGAAGAGATGATAAGATTATATCATATGACCCTGATCTAGAGTAAATCTCTTGATAAGCTTGATAAAAATTGAATTGAAGAGATGTTTTGTTATGCATGTGTCCATTTGATATGTAATTGCATGAACATGCTAGCGAATTTGAGTATTCAATTTGTTAAAATTGAAATGATTGTGAACTTGAGCATTTTATTTGTTAAAATTGAAACGATGAGAAGATATTGGGAAGAGATGATCAAATTGTATCGGATGAGTCAGATCTCGCTTCAATATCGGATAGGCTCCGGTTGGTATCACTTGATGGAGATGCAGAGGAAATATCAGCTCAGGAGAAAGAAAAGTCAGAAATAGCAATGTCAGACGAAGAGTTGGCTCGGATTCTTCAGGTTCTGCATTGAATTTTTTTGTTTATTGTTGTCAAACATTTGTGTTATTCAATGTCAGATGGTTTTTTTCGAACTGCCTGATTGAGTTGTCCCACATCGGAGGGATTTGAGGTCCTTGGTCTCCTTATATGGCTTGGGCAATCCTCACCTCATAAGCTAGCTTTTGGGGTTGAGTTAGGCCTAAGGTCCATTCTTATCATGGTATCAGAGCCGGACCCATCCCAATTATTGTTACCGATTTTGGGCCCCCATTTATGTTGTCCACGCTCCAAAGGTCTGGGCGTGAGGGGGTGTTGAGTTGTCCCACATCGGAGGGATTTGAGGTCCTTGGTCTCCTTATATGGCTTGGACAATACTCACCTCATAAGCTAGCTTTTGGAGTTGAGTTAGGCTCAAGGTCCATTCTTATCACTGCCAATGTGATTGCAATATAAGTAGTTTTGAGCTATGTGCTTCACTTTGAATAGATATAACAAAAATGAATGTAATGATGGTAGTGGGATTCTAGAGGAAAGCAAGAGATGTAAAGGTGGAGCTATAATTAGCTAGAGCATCTTGAAGTCGGAAGTAATTTCTAATTATCAATATATGTTCTGATCCCAGACCTCACTAAGTGGGATTATACTGGGTTGTTGTTGTTGTTGAATATATGTTCTGATCATATACCATACAACAGTATATATCATGTTATGATGTTAACACTCATTTATTATCATGTGATTGTGCATCTAGGCAGAAGAAGAAGCTCTTATGATGCAGCAGTTTGTTTCTAGTGAAAATAAGGAGCAAGTTGAACAGCGGATACGGCCATATGTTAATCAAGTTCTAATGGTATCTCTTGTTTGGTCTGGATTTCTTTTGGTCCATCTTAACTTGTGCATGGTTGTTTCTCCGTTTTTTGTAGATGGAGTATGAGATGGTTTTCTTTAGGTACTCTAATTTAGAAGCCTAAAATATGTGATGCTTTTCCATAAATAATACTCCTTCCGTTTCAATTTATGTGAACCCATTTGATTGAGCACGGAGTTTAAGAAAAGAGAGAAGACTTTTTAACTTGTGGTGTAAAATGAGGCACATATATTTTGTGTGGCTATAAATCATTACATAAAGGTAAATTGTTTCCAAATAAGGAAATGAGTAATTCTTTTTGGCATGGACTAAAAAGAAAATAAAGTTCACATAAATTGAAACGGAGGAAGTAGTATATTTTTTAAAAGAATTTGAATATACCATAGATACTAACTACTCTATGCACTTTTTTGATGTTTCAAGAATTCAAATGTTCTGCGATGGTATGCTTGTTGATGTCTTTTTGCAATACCAACTTTGCGCACAAAATCCTATAATCACTTTAATATTATTATTTTTCTCTGAATAGGAGTAAAGTGTGTAAATTATGCCATATCCTTAAATCTCACTTTTCTTTTAATTCTGTGCATGGAGTGGGATGGATAGAGTAATTCATCATTGACTTTTAGGCTGGAAAAGTGGAATGCAGTAGAAGTTGTGGATTGGTTTTGTTTCCCTGGTCTTAGGATAACTTATGCTCAAATTATGATATAATTTAAAACCAGTTTCCCATGATAGATAATGAATGTCTCTCCTCATGTTGTAGTATGAAGATCCGCATCGGCAAGAGATGGCTCGAAAGACGGTTCCTGTGGACAAGCTTGAGGAGAAAGCATTGATTTCCTTGGGAAGGGTTAGAACTATCATCTTGCAATTATTGTTGTGCAGTAATTGTGTTCAATGAGTATAATATTTAACTTTGAAAAAATTAACTTATGAGGTGTGTCGTTTGGTTGGAAACAGATTGAGATGTTGACAATGTATTCATCATGTAATAAGATTTACTTCCCTTTCTTTCAGTGAAAGAAACACTCTCAAGAGTGGCAAACATAGATGTTACTATCTCTTCTGGTGTTTAAGAGAGAAATTTTGGGAGTTCAATGAGGATAATATTTAACTTTGAAAGAATTAACAAATGAGCTGTGTTGTTTGTTTGGAAACAGATTGAGATGTTGATAATGCATTCATCATGTAATAAGATTTACTGCCCTTTCTTTCAGTTAAAGAAACCTTCTCAAGAGTGACAAACATAGACGTAACTATCTCTTCTGGTGTTTAAGAGATAAATTTTGTGAGAAATCAATGTTGCTTGATCTGTTGTCCCTGACAACCATTGACGAACTGATTCATGTGCATCTTTTAATAGGTTGCCTTCTTTTCTTCTTTCCTTTTTCCTAAAAGAAAATTAAGTTAATGTTGGCTGTGAGTTTTTACTTGAAACTGAGCTTCAGTTTGAATATGTTATTATGGGCCTCAGACCAGATATAGCTTGTTCTCAAATAATTAGATTTATTTTTGAAATGAGATATAAATAAAATAGATGTAGCAACAAGAAGAACATGTTTTATTCATACAAATTTAAACCAATTCAATTCTTACTTGGCATAGCTTGTCACATGGGTAATGAGTGTGAGCTTAGTTTCAGTCTAAGTATGAGATTCTGTAGGTTGACATCTGCCAGAATTTCTGACATCTGTACTATATCTGCTTAGGACGGAAACTTGAGACCATCAAAAGTTGAACAAGATAATTCTTTCCTATTACAACTGCTATTCTGGTTTAAACAATCATTCAGGTAATTTCTTGACTTTGCCATTAATTAAGATTTTCATCACTAAGGAATGAATAAATTTTCATTTCATTCTACTTCTGTGTGTTAGATAGTTATGTGTGAATATGTTCTAGTCCCATATGTAGTAGGAGTAGAATATGTCCTAGTCCCGTATGTAGTAGGAGTAGAATATGTCCTAGTCCGATATGTAGTAGGAGTAGAATATGTTCTAATCCCATATGTAGTGGGAGTATAATATGTCCTAATCCAATATGTAGTTGGAGTAGAAGATGTATTATATATAGGACTCATTGTATCATTGTTAATAGGAGCAATATATTTTTCTCCCGTGCATTCTCACATCGTATCAGAGCTTCAATGAGAAAATTATCGTTGTGCGTCATTCCAACGACATCTGAGAAGAAAAATCTCATCGCCCTGCAATTTTACGGCAACTTCGTCTTGTTCCTAGGGTTTATCACTGCTACAGTGGTACTGTGCATATACAGTACCAGCATCAGATCCGAAATCCTTGTGCGACTAAACCCCAAAAATTCTAGTCCGATCTGAACAGAGAAGTCAATCACCGTGCGTCTTTTCGATTGACGACTCAAGATTGGTTTACGCTATCTCCTCATCTGTAAGTATTGTGTAAAAACCAACAATATCATCTTGTTTGAAAAAGTGAGGCTACAAAACCCCAGTCAATCGCTTCCATTTCAAAAAAAAAAACCAGTCAATCACTTCGGCACAAAGTCATGCGAATCGCCAGAACTAGGGTTCCGGCGAGCTACAGTAACTTTTCTAACAAATATGTTGTCCTTTCCTTCATGAAATAGGAAAACCAATTATGGTAAGAAAATCTGGACAAAAACTTAACAATTCTCCCCCTTGGCCTGAATTTTCTGACAAAATAAACTTGATCCACCTTCTTCACATAACCTTCAACAGGTCACATCTCCAAATCTCTGCCACAAAATTTGTCTCAATATGCGTAGCACAGTTGTCAAATTTTTCAAATAAAAATCACGATTATCGTCAAATATATTGCGACTAGACCTAAACCTGCCAAGATGAAACTATCTTGATTCTCGCTCTGATACCACTTGTTAGGACCGAAAGAAGTCAGGTTCATGCAGAAGCTAGCAAAGAAAACCGTCAACGACGATAAATCATATAAGAAAGAGAAATATACCAAAACGAGATATCACATTTAACGTGGTTCGGTCAATTGACCTACCTCCACGGCGGAGATGAGCAATCCACTATAATAAAAGAGAGTACAAAGATATCGAGAGAACCATCTCACGAAGATGCAAACACAAGTGAACACATTGACACTTGTCCCTTAAAGTTCTCCCCTAAATACAGCCCTCAACCTCGTATGGCTACATTATGGATGCTACTGAATGAGAAGGACGATTCTTCAATTTATAGAACTCTAAACATTTTCCTACAAGAAAAGAGACTAACCAAATATGGAAGAATTATATTTGTCTTCTAGGAAAAGAAAAACCTAATTATAGCAAATATGTTGTCCTTTACTTCATGAAATAGGAAAATCAATTATGGTAAGAAAATCTGGACAAATACTTACAATTTTCCCCCTTTGCCTGAATTTTCTGACAAAATAAACTTGATCCACCTTCTTCACGTAGCCTTCAACAGGTCACATCTCCAAATCTCCGCCACTAAGTTTGTCTCAACGTGTGTAGTATAGTGGTCAATTTTCTCAAACAAAAATCATGATTATAGTCAAATATGTTGCGACTAGACCTAAAACCGCCAAAATGAACCTATCTTGATCCTCGTTGTGATACCACTTGTTAGGACTGAAAAAGTCAGGCTACAAAATTCCAGTCAATCGCTCCGGCAAAAAGTCATGCGAATCGCCAGAATTAGGGTCTCAACGAGCTACAGTAACTTTTCCGGCGCATGTGAGCCAATCCGGCCACTTTTTGACAAAACTTATTTTGTACAACTTACTCGTCCGGTGATTCCGAGCATATCCATATAAATTACATCAAATTCTGATAATTTTATTTTTTCCAGTGTGAGCAGTGCATTTTTCCGTGGTGAACAGTGATTTCCGGTATGAATAGTGATTTCCAGAAAAGTTTCTTGTTTTCGAGTAGTGTTTTAGAACCTATTTTGTAGTGTGGAATTCGGCTTTCTCTCACTATTTCCAAAAATTTTTAGCGACCTTTCGGCCAACTTCTGTTTATCAGCAAGCACTTGGTTTTATTGCTCGGGGGGAGTCTAGTGGCCTTTTATGTCGAATGATCAACTTGCAGATATTTTCACCAGGTCCCTCGCCTGTCCTCGTATTAGTTACATATGTAACAAGTTCGGTACATATGATTTGTATACAACGCCTTGAGGGGGAGTGTTAAATAGTTATGTGTGAATATGTCCTAGTGCCATATGTAGTAGGAGTAGAATATGTTCTAGTCCCATATGTAATAGGAGTAGAATATATCCTAGTCTGATATGTAGTAGGAGTAAAATATGTCATAATCCCATATGTAGTAGGAGTAGAAGATGTTTTATATATAGGACTCATTGTATTATTGTTAATAGTAGATTTTTCTCCCGTGCATTCTCACACTGTGCCGGGGGTCTATTTGGAAACAGCCTCTCTACCCCAGGGTAGGGATAAGGTTTGCGTACATACTACCCTCCCCAGACCCCACTAAGTGAGATTATACTGGGTTGTTGTTGTTGTTGTTATTGCTGCATTCTCACACTGTGCAATAGCGTTGTTATGTGTATATATGCTGAAAATGCAGTACAAGAACTAATATGAGTTAGTACATCATGGGCTCTTAAGTCATCTAAATCTTATGTTTTAATCGAAGTATTCTTCCAACATTTCTGAGCTGGTTGTGAATTTTCTGCTATTCTTTTAGTTCCCCCGAAGACCAAACCTGCAATGAGCCTCTAACTGGGACGTTGACTTCACTATTCAAAGTGAAACAAATGATTTCACCTCATCTGAAAAGCTTAGTTATTTAAGAGGAAATAAATTTGGATATTTCTTTTAATATCTTCTCTCCGTTGCTTGAACTTGAGTACTTAGCTGGCGGAGGACCAATACTATATCTATGGTTGCAGTCAATGAAATCATGTCTCCTTGGTGGCTGCGTTGAACCTACTTCACCCGATAACTAAATTATATTGTCCGTAAACACTTGACAGTAAATATTTTTCACCTGACGGCCTCACATCTTTGGTCTACCGGTAATAACGCAACCCTGTTGCAGATAAAAGCCTAGTATTTAATTGGAGAAAGGTAGATAGAAAGGCCCATTATCCACCGAGTTTCAAAACGTGCGCCACTGGTCCTCGGTGATTTCTCGGTTATCAGAAGAATAAACATTGTCACTTGATTTTAAAGACATTCTTTTCTTGCCAACATTTGCTTTTTGAGAAATCAGCTATTAAACCCGACTTTATTATTTTAAATTTAATCAAGATAAATTACTCCTAAAGGTTGACATTAAGCTAGTGCTGACTCACGTCAAACTAGTGCTAGTTGATGAGAGTTACTTCAGAAACAAAAAAGTATAGTCAAATTTCTCTGGGGTATTATCTTCATTTTAATGAAATGCAATAGGGTAAATTATGACTTGACGATCAGAACATACATTGATAGTTACCAATCGCTGTTTCTGGATCACATAACTTCGCTTAAATTTCTATCTGTTGTCCTAAGTTGCACGGACTCTTCGTTTTTGGTGCCGCACCCATCTCGACACGAGATGGATGTGGGTGCGGGATACGTTCCGGATTCGATCAACTAATTTCAGATATTTTGACCCGACTCCATCGACAAATTTGGGGAGGAAATTGAGATTTTGATTTTCAAATTAAATATAAAACAAATAAGACATGGAAAATGCGTATACCTTCAATGTTGTAGTATTTTTGTCATATTTGCTGCTTTGTGTTTCAGAAAAATCAAGAATTCAAGGGGTCGTCTTCTGAGTTCGAGCTTCTAGTAGATAGTAGCAGCAATATAAATGGAGGGTTTTTCACAGAACATTTCTAAAAATTTGTAGCTCTATTTTTATAGTTTTAAATCTTCTTAGCCGAATCCCCGCACCCGTATCCGTACCTGGATCCGCACCCCGAAATCTTAAAATTCAGATTTTGCCGAATTCGACACTCCTATCTGTGCTCGTATCGGATACCTGTACCCGAGTCCGAGCAACTTAGCCATTGTCTACCCTCTCCCCGCCTAATCAATGAATTGCTTTTATGAAATGGCTTTGATACGGAGCAGCTGCATGTTGCTTTTTAAACAAAATAAGAATCAGCCAATTAATTAAGCATCAGTCCCAAACTAATTGTGGTCAATTATATGAATTCTCTTATCAATTTTGCTCTATTCAAGCCCATTTCGTTTCAATTCTAAGTACTATCTTTTAGGGTAAATTTGGGGTTCTTTTTTTTTATTTTAAAGAATGGAACCTTGCTGTTATCTAAGACAAGAGGTTCTCTAAATCTCACATTTATCCTTACATGGACATAGAAGTCTCTAACCCTGACAAACAATGCACTAATGTAAGTGTAACAACAAACTGAGCTTGCAACTCGTTGCTGTTGGCTTTATGTACCCTTTTCTATGTTGTGTTCTACTCTTATCTAAGTTTGCATTGATTGCAAGTGCTCATAAGCCTATCTAGATTATTTCCTCCACATGATTTTGGTTTAACTGGTATCCTTTTATAACCTTAAATTGTCATAGTACTGCACCTACGTGTTAGTGCACATGGAGGTTTATTTAGGATCTGATCAGACCATCTCAGGCGAGCTTACGTGTGTCGTGTACTACTTGCACCTTTTACTGGATGTGATCATTTTTTATTTTGTCCAAATGACTGCACATTGATTTAGCACCCACTTTTTAATGACTTCATCTTGAGGATATGCTGGGCCTTTAAGGCCCAATGTTTAGCCCGCAAATGACACTATTCTCAATTTATTTTTCGTTGCCATTGTAGGTGGGTGAATGCGCCTCCTTGTGATAGTTGTGGTAATGAAACCAGAAGTCAAGGCATGGGAGTTGCAAATTCTTCTGAAACACAATATGGTGCTTCTCGAGTTGAACTTTATCGGTATGTATGGAAAATATATTTCTTCGACATTCTATGTGGTGTTAGATAGGCTCTTAGGAAGATTTCGCTCATCTCTCTCAGTTTCTAGTAACTAGTTGGTAGTTCTAAACAGAAAAGTATATTTTTATAACAAGCTTCTTAATTAATATCATTGAGTTTCTTCCAGGAATCCTTATCAACTTTTACTAAAATCGTGGTCTTTTGATAAGTTATTGCTCAAAGTGTTTCCCATGATATAGTATAGTCTCTCAGAGTTCTATACTGGTTTTCTCGGTTGAAATCTTTTGAGACCATTGCTAGCTCTATACGACTAAAGGGGTAAATGTAAGATTCCATTGCCTATTCCAGTGATATAGTAATGCTCTTCGTTTACAGTTGAAAACCCAAATGATGCCTCGATTGAACGAAACTCACATGTGAGGATCTCTTGGAGCTCTGCTTTGCTCTTCTGACACCTCTTTAAGCATTAGAATTTTCTCTCTGGAGGGATATAGGCTTCCCTCTTCTCTTTGATTAACCGGAAAATAGCAAGGTGGTCTTATAACATTTATCTCTGATGTTCGCAGCTGCAATTCATGTTCAAGTATCACCCGTTTCCCAAGATACAATGACCCATTGAAGGTACTAGATACATCTGCCACTGGAAGAATTCTTATCACAAATTCTGACTGACATTTATGCAGCTTCTGGAGACGAGAAAGGGGCGGTGTGGGGAGTGGGCCAACTGCTTCACGCTCTATTGTAGGGCTTTTGGTTATGATTCTCGTTTGGTAAGTCTCTTCTCCAAGAACAATAACTACCCAGTTGAATCCCCCATAGTGGAGTCTGGGAGTGTAATGTGTACGCAGACCTTACCCTCGCCTTGGTAAGACAGAGAGGCTGTTTCCGATATACCCTCGGCTCAGAACGACGGAAATAAAGAAAAACAAGAAAAACAGGAAAAGAAAAGAAAAGAGAATTCATTAATAATTCCAGTAAAACCACTATATTAACAGAAGGATAAAAACCAAAAGATGAATGACATGCAATAACAGTAACAAGAGTCTAAGGCATCTACGATAAACATCAAGAATATTCTGGGTTGAACATAAACTGCAAGCCATCTAAGATCAACCCTAATCCAATCCCCGCCCCACCCCCAGTATGCAGTTCTCCAAGAAAACATATTTGATGTGAAACATGTTTAGATGTTCGTCATTGTGCTCTACTTCACTGTATGTCGGGTTCAATTTTCATCAACAAACAACTACCCAGTATAGTCCCACAAAGTGGGGTCTGGGGAGGTACTATGTAGACGAGCCTTATCCCTACCCGAAAGGGCAGAGAGGCTGTTTCATCAATCCTATGTAATTGTTCAGATCTTAGTTATGTCTTGGAAGCATTAGTGACTGGTGAATTACTCATTATACATAAGATTAAGGAAATCGACAAATATGCAAATAAAAACGTTGAAGAACCTGCAGCAACGAAGTGTCATTTTAAAATGATGATAAGAAGACCAAACTTCTATAAATTGAAGAAATATTAACAAATAGCTGGATAAAAGGCGAATAAATCTGGAACATTTGTTATTTGTGTGAAGAGCTCTAGAGAAGCCTAGAGCTCCTTCCACCCAGAATACTGATTCTCTAAAACAGAATTCACAAAAGCCTTGCATCATATCTTGTAACCAATTTCCTTAGGAAATACCGCCAGCACTGTTTGGTTTTTAATCTTTTTGTGTTGGCATAAGAAGCTTTACAAAATACAAAGAGATACTTAACTCGAGAACCAGATAGGAGTGCTATCTCTTCTTCATATCCGCCTGGGTGGATTTAATCTTTTTCCTTTTTCTGTTCAGAAATCCGAGTTAGCAGTAGATAAAAGATGTATTCAGTTTTACCAGTGGGAAAGAGAAACAAATAAAATGGGTAACAAACTCCCTTAAAATGCTAGAAGAGGCGTGCAAGGAGTGACTGCCCTGGACACTGGCCTAAAGCGGAAACGTTGAAGATATCTACTTGCCTGAAATACACTGCATTTTGCTTCAGATTCAATTGCACTCTTCATTGTCAACTGCCAAGTCTTGTTTCCTTTTCCAGTTTTTCTGCAAGCTCGTGTCTATTAAGCATTACTGCATCATGTTGCTTTTAGCAAGAAACCATCTTTCATGGCCATTTGATTGCAGTCTTCCCTTATGGTGCTTTCTGTATTGTTGTTACTTAGGTAAAAATTATGTTCTACAGTGCTAAAAGTTAATTTCTGATGGTTTCAAGGAATCCCTACCTTTGACAGCCATTCAATTTGTCAAGTTTATTGACTTAATCAGGGATATCTCTAGGAGTCCATATTACTGTAAAATTTGAGAGCCCCAAAAAAAAGTCTTGTAAGGGAATCAGCTGTTTTTACAGAATAACATTTGACTTAACTTCTCCTTCTATTGTTTCACTTACCAGATTTTGGACTTCACTGATCATGTCTGGACAGAGTGCTTTTCACCATCTCTTGGAAGGTAATATCTTTTTCAATGGGCTAGCTCTATAAATTTGTTACAATTATCCAGAACATGAAATTATGTGGTCAAATCGTGCAGATGGATGCATCTTGATCCTTGTGAAGGAATATATGACAATCCTCTTTTATATGAGAAGGGGTATTTTCTCTTTCCCAATTTTACCTCTTGGTAGATGTGATTTCTTATTGTAACTAATGTAGCAATCACATAATTCATGACATTATCTTGGTTGTGTTAATACGAAATTTGCTCCGGAAGCTGGCTGGTGGACTATTTTACCCTGTCATAGTATCATATATAGTGACATGTTGCAACTTTAACGGTCAGGAAGTGATGGAAGATTTAAAGAAGCATGTTTTGAAATTGTAAAAGTCTGTCTAACTTATTGACAACAGAACCATACCTCAATTTAGCAATGGTACTTTTCAGTATACCTTTGCATATATTTAAGTACCATCTTTTTATTGTGGCTAGAACTTCACATGTTCACGAAATATTTAGGAGAACAAATTCGCATTGGTACCATGATCCCACTGTGTCTATTGTTGCCATTATATGATAAGACTATTTTTGTACCTGCCTTCTTAATTTTGGTGTTTCAACCTTTTCCTACCTTCCTTCTTATTTTTATTGTTTTGACCTTTCTCTGAAGATGGAAAAAGAATTTGAACTATGTGATTGCTATTGCAAAAGATGGTGTGCATGACGTCACTAAGCGTTACACCAGGAAGTGGCCTGAGGTACTGTTAGTTGAGTGTCCCTTTATTGATCCTTCTATGAGCTCGTGAGTTTCTGCAAGTGAGATAAATATTCTTTTATCATGAAGGTTCTTTCTCGGCGAAACATCACTTCAGAGCCTGCTCTCTCAGCTGTTCTTTCTGATATAACTAGAGAACTGCGGAAAAAATTATCTGCTGAAGTGATTTCAGCACTGGAAGATCGGGACAGAACCGAAATGGATGTCATTGAGCGAGAATTGTATTCTAAAGATGATGCTGCAGTCTCATTACCTGGAAGACTGAGTGGAGATAAGGAGTGGCGCATAGCAAGATCGGAATTTGTCTCCGATGAAAAGAACTCTCTAAGCTCTTCATCTTGTCCAGTTCGCAGATGCGTAGATGATCATGTTACAAAGATCTACAGTGCTTTTTCCCCTGTTCTTACAAAGTTAATAGAGTACTCGCCCTCTAAAACAACAGCTATTCAAGTTCTTGAGATTTTCAGAAAGATATTGGTTGATCTAAAGAGTTCCCCCTTCCGAACCAGGAGAACCTCTGTGAAATCAGTTTCAAGTAGTTCTGGTGAAATTTTCAGTAAGACGTTGGCATCTTTCGGCCAGTTGCTTGATGCTCTTTCTTTGAAGAGTGAGTTAGGTTCAAATGGGAGTATTGATATACATTTAGCTTCTGATCCTGTTAAAACTTCTGTTGCCCTGCCTGTCGTGTTCCACGCAGTGGATGATGTGATTTACAATATTGGACAATGTGCTAGACTAGATAGCAGGTCCCTCGCTTGGCCACTGCTTAAGTTGAACAGATTATGTTCTGGTCTAGTCCTTGCTAGTGGGGAGGAGCTTCCTTTTGGAATTGTGAGTAACATTGGTTTGTATAATAAAAACTGTTACTTTCAAGAAATTCTAGTCATGTGGAAGAGAAGTTCCTGATATAGTTATGTTGGCGAAAAATCTTAATTCTCTTTTCGAAATACATCAGGCTACATGTGCATTTGATGGAACTCGGATGTCAAAGTGGGAAGAACCAAATGGTGCAGCAGGTAAGCTTAAGCAAAAATGTAACTGTAGCATAGCATCATTCTTTCTCATCTATGTCAACTGCATAAGGTTATATCTCCAGTTCTTTTCGATGTGTTACTTCTTTATGTTCATCAGTAAATAGGTCTGCTATGATGGTGAATATCAGATAGTATAGTTTGTAACTTTGCTTTAATAGCTTGAATTTAGGACGTCCTTTCTCTAGTTTTTAAGTTTTACATCTGTAAGGATCATGGTTGTGATGTATGGGGTAAGCACACATCATGGGTTTGAACCCTGCCTCATTGAAAAAGCCTGGTATTTAAGTGTAGCACGGTAGAGGGGCGGCACACTATCCACCAAGATTTGAACCGTGCACCACTGATCCTCGGGGATTTCTTGGTTATTGAAAAAGAAAAGGAAAGATCCAAGTCTTCATACCTTAGGAAGCCCTGAAAATCCAAGGACGTCATTTTAACAACTTAGGGTGAAGAGGTCCCTAAACAAGAGGAAAGAAAATCAGAAAAGCATGTAACTCACGGATGGAGTTATTGTGAAGTTTAGAGCTAAAGAGCAAGGAGAAATTAATATAATAACTTTGATGTATTGGTGCCTGCTTATATTGGTCGCCTAAACCCTGGGGTTTGTGTTTTTCTTCTTCCCCAAATGTTTCTTAACATGACAAACAGCTCGTATCGCAACACAATCTTTTTGCATCTCCTTCTTGTTGCAGTAAGTCCTTATTTCCTTGACGAAGCCCAATATTTCCGAAGGCCAAAGAGTTCTCAACGATGTTCATGTAGATAATTAAAAGTCATATTTAAGCCCATGTTTTGGGCCCAACAGCCAAAGAGATCACTGTTATCTAAATGGTGTAGATGTAGATAATTAAATCATATTATTGACCACCAGGCATTACTATACTAGATTCTTTGATATCTTGGACAAGAGGGGTTGCTCTGATGGTAAGCAATCCCCACTTCCAACCGAGAGGTTGGGAGTTCGAGTCTCCCCAAGAGCAAGGTGGGAAGTTCTTGGAGGAAAGGATTCCGGGGGTCTATTTGGAAACAGCCTCTCTACCCAAGGGTAGGGGTAAGGTCTGCGTATACACTACCCTCCCCAGACCCCACTAAGTGGGATTATACTGTGTTGTTGTTGTTGTTGTTATTCTTTGATATCTTCTTGATTCTGATGGATGTTTTCTACTTAGTAGTCAAAACCGTATCCACATCTCGATGCACTAACCCTGGTGCATTTATGACTGAAAGAGATGAAATGAATCAGCTTTTAGTATATTCAACACAAATAATTTGAAGGGTGAACGCAGTTACTAGCTTCTCATTACAGGTTAATGCAAAATTTTTTATTAAGCAATTGTTGCAAGTTGAGAATATGAAAGAGGAAAAAAATGGAAAACATATCTAATTACGGATTGCTTTGTGGTATCTCTTGTTTCTTGATGTTCATAAACAAGTGAAGGTACCAAAAAGATAAGATTTCCCTCTCTGGAGAATATTGCACTTAGGGTGTCATCAAGATGACAATGACTCGTACAATCGTTGCAATAGTCACTCCTGAGATGAAAAGATGATTTATCTGCAGTTTAGAGTAATGGAGAGGAAATCGGGTTGTTTAAGCAATTTAAGACAAGAGGGGTTGCTCTGATGGTAAGCAACCCCCACTTCCAACCGAGAGGTTGTGAGTTCGAGTCTCCCCAAGAGCAAGGTGGGAAGTTCTTGGAGGGAAGGATGCCGGGGGTCTATTTGGAAACAGCCTCTCTACCCAAGTGTAGGGGTAAGGTCTGCGTACACACTATCCTCCCCAGACCCCACTAAGTGAGATTATACTGGGTTGTTGTTGTTGTTGTATATCTCAACTTTCAATTCATGGAGCGAGGGCAGCAAGGTTTTAGGTACAACAAAATGAGAAAAACACAATGGCACTTGAAATTTCGTGATACAACTATAGCCACCAAACTGTCCTAGCCTTCAGTTTGAAGATGTTGTATGGAGGAAGGTGCCTTTTCAGGTATCGCAATAGAATCACTACACTATCATCGCCAATTATACCAAAATTCTTAATTTAAGACTCTTTGCACACGGTACTACTTCCCTATTGGTCACCTAAGAGTATTTAGCCTTGCAAAGTAGTCCTTGCTGATTCACACGGGATTCCATGTGCACCATGCTACTCGGGTTAGAGCATAAGCTGGTGATGCTTATGGCTACTGGATTTCCGCCATCTAGGGTGCAGCATTTGGGCTGCTTCGCCTAGCAGCGCGACGCTTCAAGTCAAGGAGTTAAAAGAGAGGAATTTATTTTGGAGGGAAAAAGATAAACAAATACACATTGATTTTTAAGGATAAACACATGCTTTTGCATATACATTTTCATTTATCCTTCTTCTTTATGGTTGTTTTCTATCTGATATTTACTTGTATTCTGCCTTATAGGTTGTTGGATCATATATCAAGTAGCTGGTAACCGGATGTTTGAACTTGTGGCATATGAGTTAATGTCTGCTAATGATGCTCCAGAGAGAGATCCAAAAGACTGGTATGGCATATTGGCTTCAAAGTGTAGTTCTGAATATATCTTTTCTATCCAGCCAGCAACTTCACATGTATCACTGTGTATGATAACATAGTAATGTAGAAGTGTGATACACAGACCCAAATCAAGTATATATTTTACACGGGCTCTCTATAATGCTAAAATAATAGGAAATGCATTTATGCATATGTTGAAGTCAGTGAAAGCATGACTAATGAGCATGATGAATTTGAAGTTGCGTAAACAGTATATTGCAACTGCTGCTTGCTGAAAGCAGATGGTTTGACTTGAATGGCTGGTTTACTATTGCTTCTGAATATGATTATGTGGTTTGTTATCCAAACGAATTTGACAAATCTGGCATTTCTGCTCTTTAATTCCCTATTCTCATATATAATCTCAACTCATAGAACTGGTTTCTGAATAGTTGCCAATTTGTTATAGCTTTGGTGACATTTAAGTTCTCATTAGAAAGTTAGCCATTTTAGAGAATCGCTGAAGTTTGATCAACTTTTGGAAGTAATGCAATGGAAAACGTTATTATCATTGTGTATAGACTGATGTACTCATTAAATACATTAGGGTGCTAGAAGGAAGTGAAAACGGAGGTTCCAGCTGGCATCTCTTGGATAAACAAACTTCCAAGATGTTCGACAAACGTTTCCAAAGAAAAACATTTACGGTTAGTTCACCAGGCTTTTTGGCAAATGCATTCAGGTAAAGCTTTATCAGTCTCTCAATAGGTCACGTCTTCGTGATAGGGCAGTTTCTGATCACTGTTAGTAATGGCAGGCTAAGGTTCCTGGCAGTTCGAGATGCGAATGCAAATTCAAGGTTTCAGATTGGCAGCATTGACCTCTATGCAAGCAGCAGTTGATGTCCCTAAACCATAACACACCTTCCCCTTTCTCTGGCTTAGGCTTAAATTCGAAGCTGCTGTTGAAGCTTCGCCAGTAGACATATTTCTATGTTGTATTTGTGCCCCATTTAATTATATTTCCATCCAGAGCATAGTAATGATAAGGAGCGTTCTTAAAAGAGGGGAAATAAGATTTAATGTTTAATAATTTATTATCTATAACATGTGTACAAACATTCTTTGGGGCAATGTAAAATTGTCAACCCGTACATAATCATTTCCTTTTCCCTTTATCTATTACACTCTTCTTTCGCTGGCCTATTGACTGATTGAGGACCTGTATTGTTTGGGGATGATTAGGATTGATTTGTTAACTTTTAAAATCAATTTCTCGCGATGCAGGATGCTAATGTGAAAGCAACCTTTGATGAGTAGGTGACAAAATCATTATATACGTATTTGTATGACTAAGATCATTACGTACATAGACTGACAAAGAACATAACCACCATCATTAGCGATGATATAAATACCTAGGAAAAAAGTTAATCAGCGCCAAATAATTAATACAGACATTTTAGAGATGAGAGTTTGAATCAGGTATTGCGTCAAGGATTGACAGGAGTCAGGAGTAAGAAGATCATATGTTCACACTACTGTATTAAAACACAAAATCAGAAAACTGTTAGCATAATAAACAAAACTGAAAACAGTAAAGAATAAGAATTATTTCGAGTTCACAATTTGCTTGTGCGTCCTTAAGGAATTTTAACCCTCTCACACGTTGCCAAGGTAATGTATTAAAAATCCTCCCAGGATGAAATAGAATAAACCTTCCTGCAACAGTGGCAATACAAACTGCACGATACCAACGAACTCAAAGAACGGAGCAAAATCACACTTACGAATTTGAGAGAGAGAGACTGCGAATTAGAATGCAGTATTTCCAGAAAGAAAGAAGTTTTGTAATGTTTTCAGTGTGTTAAATATGAAGCCATGCCTCAAAGTTTAAAGGAAATTATTTGGAAGAGGTGTGATGTTTGTTTTGGAAAAGGTGTCTGTTCTGGAAAGGTGTCTCACCGCGGTCCTACCGCGGTTACGCCAAGACCGCGGCCATAGTGACCTTCAGACAAAAGACTTCAGACAGAATCTGCAGCAGTGCTCTGGCGCGGTCCTACCGCGGCCACGCCCAGACAGCGACTGGTATTTAATTAATTATTAAATAATTAATTAAATAAATGCCGAAGAAGAGCCGAGCGAGCAACGACGACGGCGCGAGGGTTCATTCTCTTCAACTCCTTTTAAGAGCTTTAAGAAGAGATTCTATATAAATAAATAAATATATATATATATATACACACACACACACACACACACAAATGAAGTTGTCCCTCACCAATGAGGGACAAAGTGCAAGACAAAAGCTTACTTCATTCAAATTTTTATTTTTCCTCCATTTTCAATTCACTCTCTTATACTTTAAAGCCCAATGCTTAAAGTCTTTGAAGCCCAATGCTTTAAATATGCTTTAATTCCAACAATCCCCCACATGAATGGGAATGGTTGTATCAAGAAAGATCACAGATAAAAGCTGTGTGATTGAAAAGTAAGGATTAATTGCATATGGATAAGTAGGGTTCCCTTTGAACTTTCCGTAGTGAATATATGTCGGATATACTCGGTCAATCGGTAGACTTGATATCTTTGAACCTTCGAACTTTGGTGTATATCTAGACTACCATATGTCACAAAACCAACCCTTAATCGCCTTTTGGTTCCCATTGTTGTGTTCGTTTTAGCCATAAACACCGTCTGATTTCATAAGTGCGTACAGAATTGGCCTTTCAGAATTCTCATTGAAGCGGCTTCCACTTCACACTTACATAGATTATTCCTAAATGTATAATCCTTTAGATTGACACTATTTGATAAATACCTCATCAAACTTAGGTAATTATTAAAGAAGATGTAAAGTTCTATCCTTGTTACTGAACATTGTCTTCATCACAAGAAGGGACCAAAGATTTTACTTTGACAATGTTGAACCGGTCAATCACAACTTTGTTTGAGCTCCTTGAACCTAGATCTCAGAACATCCAAAATTCTAGGTAAAGTTACTACCATGTTGACTTGTCCTTGGCCATAGTTCCATTCCCTTAGATTTTCTCAACTCCCTCTCTAGTTAAGCCTTCTGTAAGCGGATCCGCCATATTATCCTTTGATCTTACATAATAAATAGTGATAATTCCAATAGAAAATAGTTGTCTAACGGTGTTATGTCTTCGTCGTATATGACGAGACTTTCCATTATACATAACGCTCCATGTACGTCCTATTGCAGCCTCACTATCACATTATATGCAAATATGAGCCGAATGTTTTGGCCAGAACGGAATGTCTTCTAAGAAATTTCGAAGTCATTCAGCTTCTTCACCGGCTTTATCCAAAACTGTAAATCTGATTCCATTGTAGAGCGAGCGATACACGTTTGTTTGGAAGACTTCCAAGATACTGCTCCTCCACAAATAGTAAAAATATATCGACTTGTGGACTTTGTTTCTGTTGAGCCGGTTATTCAATTTGCATCACTATATCCTTCGATAACTGCAGGATATTTACTGTAGTGCAAACAGTAGTCTTGGGTATACTCCAAATATACCATAACTCGTTTCATTACCACCGGTGATGTTTGTTAGGATTACTTGTGAATCGGCTAAGTTTACTTATTGCACAAGCTATATCAGGTCATGTACAGTTCATGATGTACATTAAGCTTCCAACACACGAGCTTACTCCAATTGAGACGTACATTCACCTTTATTCTTTATAATATGATGGTTTAAGTCAATCGGAGTTGTTGCACTTTTAAATTCCAAGTGTTTGAATTTTTCAAGTACCACTTTTACTTAATGTGATTGAGACAAAGCTAGACCTTGAGGAGTCCTCTGGATTTTAATTCCTATAGTTACATCGGCAACTCCTAAGTCTTTCAAATCAAACTAACTAGGAAGCATACACTTAGTAGCTTGAATGCCGGCAATGTCTTTGCTCATTATTAGCATATCAACATATAAGCGAACAATGACTATATGATTTGGAACGTTCTTAATGTAAACATATTTATCACATTTATTAATCTTAAAGCCATTTGACAACATTGTTTGGTCAAATTTTGCATGTCATTGCTTGGGTGCTTGTTTTAGTCCATAAAGGGACTTAACAAGTCGGCACCTTCTTTTGTTTTCCTGGAACCACAAACCCTTGATGTTGGTTCATGTAAATTTCTTCCTCTAGATAACCATTTAAAAAGGTTGTTTTTACATCCATTTGATGGATTTGAAGACCATACAAGGCGGCTAATGCTATTAGCATCCGAATGGATGTAATTCTTGTTACCGGTGAGTATGTGTCAAAATAATCAAGACCTTCTCGCTGTCTAAATCCTTTGACAACAAGTCTTGACTTATATTTGTCAATAGTACCATCGTCTTTCATTTTCTTCTTGAAAATCCATTTAGAACCCAAAGTTATGTTACCTGGAGGAAGATCAACCAATTCCCAAGTATGGTTGCTCAATATGGATTCTATTTCACTATTGAAAGCTTCTTTCCAATATTGTGCTTCTGAGGAAGACATTGCTTCCTTGAAGGTACGAGGCTCATTTTCTAAAAGAAAAGTCAGAAAATCTAGATCGAATGAAATAAATGTCCTTTGATGTTTACTTCTTCTCGGATTTTCCTCATGAGGCATACCATCTGTTATTTCCTCCCGAGGTCGTTTTGACTATTGGTAGGTCACTTCACTTTCCTTTTTATATGGATGAATAGTTTTAAAGAATTTCGCATTATCTGATTCTGTTATCGTAATAACGCGAATCTCAGAATTTTCTAATTTATGAACCAGAAAACCATATGCCTTGCTATTGGTTACATATCCAATAAATACACAATCAACCATTTTTTTACCTATCTTAACCTTTTTAGGTTTAAGAAACTGTACCTTAGCTAAACACCCCCACACTTTGAAGTATTTCAAGCTGGGCTTCGTTCCTTTCCACTTTTCATAAGGAATGGACTGTGTTTTACTATGAGGTATACGGTTGATTATTCGGTTAGCTTAAAGTATAGCTTCCCCCCACAAGTTCTATCGTAAGACAGAACTTATCAGCAACGCATTCATCATCTCCTTCAATGCTCGATTCTTTATCTCCGCAATTCCATTAGATTGTGTATATTAAGGGGCAGTTGTTTGGTAAATAATATCATTTTTCAAGCATATTTCTTCAAATGGGAGATTCATATTCCCCACCCCTATCACTTCTTATCATTTTGATCTTTTTGTTTAGTTGTGTTTCAACTTCATACTTGTATTGCTAGAAAGCATCAATTGCCTCACCTTTAATGTTAAGTAAATATACATAGCAATATCTCGTGCTATCGTCAATAAAAGTAATAAAATACTTTTTCCCACCGCGAGATGGTGTTGACTTCATGTCGCAAATATCTGTGTGAATTAAGTCTAAAGGACTTGAATTCCTTTCAACGGACTTATAAGGATGCTTAGCATACTTTGATTCCACACATATTTGATATTTGAAATTAATGCAATCAAATTTTGGCAATACTTATAAATTTATCATTTTTTGCATTTTTTTGAAGTTTACGTGACCTAAACGCGAATGCCATAAAGTGTTTGACTCAACTAAGTAAAAAGAAGCATTAACTTTATTGATAGTAATTGATTTTACATTTAGCTTAAAAAGGCCCTTATTCAGGTAATTTTTTCCTAAATATACAACATTCTTACTTAGTACAACACTATTAGAAATAAAAATAAATTTGAGTCCATTCTTGACAAGGAGTGAGGTAGACACAAGATTCTTACGAATTTCTGGAACATGAAGAACTTGGTTTAGAGTCACTATTTTTTCAATCTTGCCAACTCCTTAAATTTTGGCTATATATGAATTTTCCATGAAAATTGTCTCGTTGGATCCTGCGGGGGCATGAGAGGAAAATAACTCCTTGTTAGCACAAACATGGCGGGAGGTTTCAGAATCTATCCACCATTTTTTCGGATTTCCTACCAAGTTGCATTCAGACAACATGGCACACAAGTTCTCCATTTCTTCAACATTTTCAACCATGTTAGATTGATTCTTTTTCTTCTTATTATTCTTCGGTGCACGACAATCCACGACCTTATGCTCAGATTTTCCAAAGTTGTGGCAATTATCCTTGAACGTTTTCTTGCTTGGGTAATTCTTTGGTCCAGAAGCCCTTTTTCTCTTATTATTTTGTGGCGCCTCCTCAACAATGTTTGCCCTTATTATTGTCGAGTTCCACGTGACTTTTTTCAGCATTTTTGTTGTCTTCTTCTATCCTCAAACGAACAATCAAGTCTTCTAGTGTCATTTCCTTCCGCTTGTGTTTGAGATAGTTTTTAAAATCCTTCCACAACGGAGGTAACTTCTCAATGAAAGCAGCAATTTGAAAGACCTCATTTATGACCATACCTCCATTAACAAATTCATAATTATATAACAAGATAAATCTTATTAATAAAATTATTTATTCGGGTCATACCTTCAGCAAGGAGATCAAGCACAATGACTTGTAATTCTTGGACTTGAGCTATGACTGACCTAGTGTCAATCATCTTGAAATCCAAAAACCTTGCATCCACGAACTTCTTAAATTCGGCATTCTCAGTCTTGTACTTCTTCTCAAACGCATTCCATAACGCTTTTAAAGTTTCCATGACACTATATACATTGTACAAGTGATCTTCCAAAAAATTGAAAGTGTAATTTTTGCATAAGAAATCAGAATGTTTCCATGCTTCAGTTACAATAAATCGTTCATCATCTGGAGTGACTTCTTCCAGGACCGGAGGATCCTTCTTTATGAAACGTTACAAACTCAACGTAGTAAGATAGAAGAGCATCTTCATTTTCCAATGTTTGAAGTCAATACCAGAAAACGTTTCGCGTTTTTCTGTTGGTGCCATAGCATGAGAGGGAGTTGAACGGCTTGACGAGGAAGCAACACTCGTAATAGTAGCACCCGTTCCCGCAACATTTCCATTAGTTTGGTTTTCATTCATCATGTTTCTGTCGAGTTGGAAACAAAACAGAACTTTGTTAAATCAATGAAGTTTTGATATCTTAAAATTGAATACAAAACCAAACATACAACACGTAATAATGGTAAAGTTTTTATATACTTCAAACTCGTACGTTTATTATTCCGGCAAAGTTTTTATATACTTTAAACCAGATAGAACAATTACTGGAGTAGAAAGCACGAAGGCTTTAGTCTCCAAAGCAGTATACAAAATATAGATAATAGTTTATTATATATTTCAATACAGAAATATTAGTATAAAATTTCTTAAGCTTGTGAGCGCTATTGTGTTAAAACACAAAATCAGAAAACTGTTAGCATAATAAACAAAAATGAAAACAGAAGAATAAGAAATATTTCGAATCCACAATTTGCTTGTACGTCCTTAAGGAATTTCAACCCCCTCACACATTGCCAAGGTAATGGATTAAATCCTCCCAGGATGAAATAAAATAAATCTTCCTGCAACAGTGGCGATACAAACTGCAGGATACCAACGAACTCAAAGAATAGAGCAGAATCACACATACGAATTTGAGAGAGAGAGTCTGCGAATTAGAATGCATTATTTCCAGAAAGAAAGAAGTTCTATAATATCTTCAGTGTGTTAAAAACAAAGTCATGCCTCAGAATTTATAGGAAATTATTGGAAGAGGTGTGATGTTTATTTTGGAAAAGGTGTCTATATTCGAAAGGTGTATCGCCGCGGTCCTAACGCGGTTACGCCAGAACCGCGGGCAGAGTGAACTTCAGATAAAATCTGCTACGGTTACCAGAGTGGCCTTTAGACAAAATTTGCAGCAGTGTTCTGGCGCGGTCCTACCGCGGTCATGACTGGACAGCGGATGATAATTAATTAATTATTAATTAAATAAATACAGAAGCCAAGCTAAGCGACGACGACGACGGCGCGAGGGTTCATTCTCTTCAACTCCTTTTAATAGCTTTAAGAAGTATATACATATATATATATATATATATATATAAATATATATATATATATATATATATATATATATATATATATATATATATATATATATATATATATATATACACACACACACACACATACACACACACACATGTTGTTGTCCCTCACCAATGAGGGACAAAGCGCAAGACAAAAACTCAATTCATTCAAATTTTCATTTTCCTCCATTTTATTTCTCTCTATTTTCAATTCACACTCCTATACTTTAAAGCTCAATGCTTAAAATCTTTGAAGCCCCATGCTTTAAAGTCCAACGCATATAATATATCATTAACATAGAGAAGAAAATTATTATATATATGACGAATATATTAGACATTTTAAGAATGAGAAAACCATTAGTTGTATTCAAAGTGAAAAGAGATCTGCCTCATTTGTTTGCACTTATTGGATGTCAATCTTAATCATTTAGATCACATATATTAAGTGCGTTTGTTTTTAAAGTTTGAATCTTAATTATTCAGATCTTAATATTAAGTATTTTTTTTTGCTTTAGAATAACTTAATAGGTTGAGTATGTCTGTATGATTAAATGTAATAACGAAGACTTAATTTCACTAAGATGCTATCATCCATATTAATTATTAATTGTCGCCACCGCCAACCATTATTAACTACCATCATGTCGCTGCCGCCACCACCATAATTGACTACCACCACTTCCACCACTATCATTCTCAACTACAAACAACACTCATCCATCCCAACTACCACAACTAACCACCCCATCACCGTCAACAACCATAATCGGCACTGTCCATCAAAATAAACTACTACCACCACCTTCGTTAGTCACAACTATCACCACCACCTGCCATAGTTAACTATCACCACTCACCCCCACTATCCTCAATCATAATTGCCACCACTACTAATCACCACTAGCTACTACCATGAACCACCACCATCAACCAAACCTTCCACCAACCACTGCCTCTAGTCGGTATTCACAAGAAGCAACTGTTAACCATCACTACCAACAACTACTATATTTAAAAATATTATGTATTTATTGATAGTATATTAGATTAATTAATATTTCAATTGAATTTTATGTTTATTAATTTTCAAATAAAGATAATTTTTATATATTCAGATGTTAAAAATCAAACAGTCTTAATCATTTAGTATTCAGATCTTAATACATATCTTAATATTCAGATGTGTATTTAGATTCATATATCTTAATACACATTTTAATATTCAAATGTGTATTCAGATTCATATGTCTTAATCTTTAAAAAACAAATGAGGCCAGAAAACTCAAATCCTTAGAATTGCTTGATTGGCTTACCTATTTCTACATAAATAGTTGCAATGTGGTTTGATGTCCTCCACTAAGATCACTTATGCAATAAAACACAAATTATGAGCTACCAAAAAAATTTGTGTACTGAAATGCCTTTTTTCACTACAACAATAACAAACTCAGTGTAATCTCATAAATAGAATTTATAGAATAGTATGTACACAGATCTTACCCCTACCTTATAAAAGTAGAGAGATTATTTCTGATAGATCCTTGGCTCAGGGAATAGTGGAGATAAGATAAAGCAACCAAGTAGCAAACAATAATAACAACAATGTAATATGATAGCGACCACGAATGACACAATATGTAATAATAAATAACCATGATAAGATAATAATATTTGATAAGCCTAGGAGTACACTACTATCAAATTATGTATATATTATAGACAGTGAAGGTACTAAGAGTTTCAACGCATTTGGAATATATGTATGGGTCAGAACCTGACCCCGCGATAATTAACGAGGTTAATCCATTTGGGCTAATTCATGATTAATAAATCGTGTGACTATTTACAGTCAATGGTACTCAACCCTTATCTAATTCGACCAATAAGACGACGACCCACTCACCATCATGAAGGCGAATCCACAACGTGGTCACGACCACTTATTGACATCCCATGAATCTCACAGCTATAAATACTAAGAAAGAGAACCCTAAAGGGGGGGGGTTCTTCTTGGACACTATTCACGAGAGAGAAAGAGAGACAACGAAACCAATATTATGGGAAGGTTGAACGCTATTATAAGGTTCTGAACCCCTCCATGGAGAGTCAGACCAAATCAATATTATCAATAAAAACTCTTGATATTTCCTCTCCTAATTCTGAGTGTTTATTTTCGGTTCTTTCATTTGGTCCAATAGATTATTACGGTTTGCTATATCCTTGATTTATTTGTATTGTTTCATACTCATAAAGCATATGATAACTTTTGAGCGAACAATTTGGCGCCGTCTGTTGGGATTTCATAGAAAAGTTGCGTAGTTCTGCCCTAGACTAAAAGGAAAGAAGCAGCAAAGAACAACCCAGCTCAAACAAGCCAAAGCATCATATCAGATAGAGGGAATTCGAAAATCTCGAATCGAGATCCAACTCATCTGTCTCTCCTCTCTGGGATAATGCAAGCAAGAAGAAGAAGCCCCCCTAAGGGAGGATCTCTATAAGGCATCTCACGCATCCCAAATACGGGCCACAGCCGGAAACCGACATGAAGATATATCGAACCGAGAGTCGCCTCAAGCCAGCCTACATACCCCTATTGGGAAGATAGCGTGTACGTTGCTCAAGATCTCGAATCATAACCGAGATCCAACTCTCAAACGCCGACATAGCGATATTCAGGTTGTGCCCTCGCCAGCACGATTCAACTACAGTTGAACCAAGATAGGCTACGCACCTTCGCCAGTAAGTTTAACTATGGTTTAACTAAGACTCGGGCTATACGCCTTCGCCATCAAAATCGACAAAGTTTAACGACAGTTGAACAAGGACTCAGGATACGCGCCTTCGTCATCAAATTTATCAAAGTTCAACTACGGTTGAATCGGGACTCAGGCTATGCGTTTTCGCCATTAAATCAAGGCTACGCGCCTTCGCCAATAAGTTCAACTATAGCTGAACCAAGACTCAGGCTACGCGCCTTCGTCATCAAATTTATCAAAATTCAACTATGGTTGAGCTGGGACTCAGGCTATGCGCCTTCACCATAAAATCAAGGCTATGCGCCTTCTCTAGTAAGTTCAACTTCGGTTGAACCAAGACTCAGGCTACGCGCCTTCGTCATCAAATTTATCAAATTTCAACTACGGTTGAACCGAGACTCAGGCTATGCGCCTTCGTCATTAAATCCGGGCCATGCGCCTTCGCTAGTAAGTTCAACTACGCTTGAACCAAGACTTAGGCTACGCACCTTCGTCATCAAATTTATCAAAGTTCAACTATGATTGAACCAGGACTCAGGCTATGCGCCTTTGCCATTATATCCGAGCCGTGCGCCTTCGCCAGTAAGTTCAACTACGGTTGAACCAAGACTCAGGCTATGCGCATTCGCCATCAAAATCGACGAAGTTCAATGACAGTTGAACTGAGACTCAAGATACGTGCATTCGTCATCAAATTTATCAAAGTTCAACTACGATAGAACCGAAACTCATGCTATGCACCTTCGCCATTAAATCAAGGCTACGCGCCTTCGCCGGTAAGTTCAACTGCGGTTGAACCAAGACTCAGGCTACACGCCTTCGCTATCCAAATTGACAATGCTCAACAACAGTTGTGTTAGATAAAGCGCTTAACACTAGAGGGGGGGTGAATAGCGTTATAATAAAATTTAGCGTAAACTTGCTGAAATTAAAAGTTGCAGGAAATAAATAAGTGCGTTAAATAAACAAAAAGGAAAGAACGCACCAATATATTCTGGTTCACCACAACACGTGGCTAGTCCAGTCCCCAAGAGACTCTCTCGAGATTTTCCACTAACTTGTTAAGCTTACGGGTGCTCAACAAACCTTTACAACTTAAGGACACAAGCCTTAACACCTTTGCTCGGAGATACAACACTCCAAGACTTCAACCAAGGAAACACAAGTTCCTTACAACAAGAGAATTACAATTCTCTTACAAGTGTATAAAACACTAAACACTCAAACAAAATACTCCTTAATGGGTAGATATGAGTAAAATAAGTAAGCTCTAGATCACAACAACTTTGGACAAGAATATGGCTCTCAAAAGCTTTATGAAATTGAATATAAAATGATAAACAAAAGTATGCAAGCTTATAGCAATGTAATGATCAGTTGTAGTATGTTGTTGTGTTTAAAACACTGAAATGAAGCTGTATTTATAGTTGAAAAACTTGGCATTACCGTTGCCTAATTGCCAATTAAGAGTTGCTGATTTTACTCACTGACAATCGATTGTCAAACCCCAACAATCGATTGTCTGCCAGTCATATCAAAATTCAATCCCAGATTTTACGCTTGATAATCGATTACTTACAATCCATAATCGATTACTGGCAACGTTCAAAAAATCCTTTCCAGATTTTACCACAAACAATCGATTGTCCAGAATCAACAATCGATTACTCAGCAACGTTCAAAAAATCTTTTCCGGATTTTAATCAAAACAATCGATTATACATAATCAATAATCGATTACCCAATAACGTTCAAAAAATATTTTCCGGATTTTAATCAAAACAATCGATTATATATAATCAATAATCGATTACCTGACGGTATTTGAAAACTTTACAACAACGGTCAGCTTCACAATCGATTGCACAAAGTCAACAATCGATTAGTTATCAGTTTTTGAAAAACATTTTAGACACTGTCTCTTTGACAATCGATTGTCCAATGTAACAATCGATTATTTAATAAATTTGAAAATCACTAAAGACACTGTCTCAACAGAATCGATTACCATTAGTTCATAATCGATTATTTTGAGTTTTGAAAAACTTTGATGGACACTGCCTCAGTTACAATCGATTGTCATTAGTTCACAATCGATTGTCATGCAGGTTTGAAAAACCTGATGCTCACTGTCTTACTCACAATCGATTGTCATTAGTTCACAATCGATTGTCATGCAGTCTTGGCTTAAAACAATCGATTATCATAAGTACATAATCGATTATCTTAGTCCAGATTTTTAAGGCATGTCTAAAAATTATTTTGACTACTGTAAATATGCATGATTAAAATCATTTGACATTAAATTAAATATGCATGATTTTGGAAAATAGTTTTATGAGAGAAGCCATGTTACGAGTCAAGTTGTAGGATCAAGATCACAATTAAGAATGACTCAATTAAACTATAAAACTTTGTCTTGAGCTTGAATCTCGTTGTATATCAATTGTGCGCTTGTTTCTTGATCTTCGTCATATATCAATTTTCGCTTCGTTTGTCATTCATCAAAACCTATACAAAAGAACACACGTTTTAGTATATTGCAGTGAGAACGTGTTTCCAACAATTTCCCCCTTTTTGATAATGGCAAACATTAAGCGGGATATGCAAGACAAGCAATTTATAATGACGATTCAAGACAAGTATATACATGCAACAAGTATGCAATTTGTTCCCCCTCAATTTAAGCTTATAATTTGAGAGTGCATCATACCCGTTATCTTCCCCCTTTTGCCATTAGCAAAAATAAAAGAAGAAGATGCCAAAGATGTAAATAAAACTTGTTTATTTATTGGAAAGAATTACAGCAACAGGGAAGACACTACATATAAAAACAAACTTAAAAACTACAATTATTCATTCATCATCTTCCGCCTCATCATCCGGCGCTGCTTCATATGGAACAAGACCCGCATATGGATAATGAACGTGGTCAAAATATCCATGGATCTCGTGAGTTAATTGACCGAAAGAAGAGGTCAATGAAGCAATTTGGTCGGAAATGAATTGGAGGGAAGGCTCTTGAGGCGGAGGAGCACGACGGGTTGGAGGAGGAGCAGGCGCTACATGATCACCGTCATGATGAAAGGAGGATTCCGAAATTTCCCACTTTTTGGTACTCTTTTTGAGAGGACCATTTCCAGTGACGAATCCGGTGGCTTCAAGAAAGTTCATGATGAGGAGAGCATAAGGAAGAGGCCTATCATCTCCGATAGCGTCACGCATGTGAATTTTGATAAGCCAACACCAATTGATGTTAGCTCCGGTTATTATGGCATGCATGAGCTTGGTGTCCTCTTGGGAAATGGTGGTATGGTTATGCTTACGAGGCTTGAGGACTCGGGTGATGAAATAGAAAATCAACCGATAATTGGGATCCATTCCCGTAATTGTAGTACGACGGGAAGAAAGATTTGGATCATAAGAAGTAAGACCGATTTGGTGTAAGAGGGCTGTTTCATCAAAAAGGGCTCCGGCCTCTCCGGTGTACCGAAAAATGTCTTCACCATTTTGAGGAAGACGGGCGATGGTATGAAGATTTTCATCGGAAAGAAGAATTTGAACACCATTAATGTTGGTGACAAGCTCACCATCATCATCCTCATGGAGGTTGGAATAAAATGCTTGAACCAATGTAGTATTGATGTAAGGATGGGTAAGGAGTAAAAAGTCAAGAAGTTGAGAATTTTTTAGCATATTTGCAGCAGGCCCAAATGATTCAAGATACTTGTGGGTTGAAAAGCGGGGTGGAAGAATGTCGCGCTTTTCAAATTTGGTTAAGAATCGAGTAAGCTCAATGTCGGAATTAAAATATATAATGGAACCATCTTGATAGGGATAGTTCGGACGAGGAGGGGCAGCAGAGGCGGATGCGCCGTGCCTAGCAGAACGGGAACGTTTTGAGTGACGGCCCGACATTTTTAATGAAAGCTGCTGGATTTCGCAAAGGATTAGAGAGAATTTGATATTTTGAAAGCTAAAATTGATGCTTGAGTGAATGAATATGAACATATATGAAGCCTATTTATAGAGGGGAGAGTGTCTTATCATTTATGGAAGAGATCTACTGAGAATTTAAAGCCAAATCAGTCAGAAACGGTAAAATAAGTTCACTGACCGTTAGACAATCGATTGTTGAGATGCAATAATCGATTGTTGAAGAGTTATGACCTGACTTGGAACTCACACAAATCGATTGAGGAGCCAAACGGTAACAAGAGTTTAAATTTCTGACATGAAATAATCGATTGTCAAATGTGGAATAATCGATTGTTTTGGAAAAGCATTGCTGAATGGCTGAGACTGAAATCGATTATGCAATTTAAGGAATCAATTATTAAACAAAACTGCATAATGAACATAAACCATAAACAATCGATTAGTGATACTGCTAATCGATTTTCAGCACAGTAAAATAATCGATTATTTGCTTGGAACAATCGATTGTTCTGTGCCAAAACTTTATAATTCCCCATATCTTTTAGGGCGATACCTGCAAAATAGAATTAAACGTCTCCGACGCTCAAGTCAGTAATTTGTAAAGAAGTAATAACTTAAACTAGTGTTGCCAAGTGAGAACGTGAGCTCTTAAGAAGTGTGTCCTAAAGTGTTCTTAAGAGAGTTTCGGGTACTTACCTTTCCTCCGATGTCTCCAATTACCTGTTCAAGAGGGTGATCTTTGATTGTCCTCCACTCGTTAGGCATATTCATTTCTTTTTCCAATTGTGGCACTTCTTCCGTTGGTTGTTCTTCAGTTTCATCTTTATTTTCCTTGGGTGGTTCCTCTTGTATTTTGTCTTTCAAGCTATCTAAGATACCTGCAAGATCAAAACCGGAATCCTTTCTCGCCAAGCGAGCATTATTTTCGAAAAATACAACATGAGGGGATTCCTCCACAATTTGGGTTCTTTTATTAAAGACCCTATATGCTTTACTACGTGAGGAATATCCAATGAAAATACCTTCATCCGACTTAGCATCAAATTTACCCAATTGGTCTTTGCCATTGTTATGAACAAAACATTTGCAACCAAAAACTCTAAAATGGGAAATAATTGGTTTTCTACCCTTATAAAGTTCATAGGGGGTTTTCATGAGTATCGGCCGAATTACTACCCTATTTAGAATATAGCAAGCGGTACTCACGGCGTCCGCCCAAAAATGTTTGGGTATCTTAGCTTCGTCGAGCATGGTTCTAGCCATCTCTTCGAGACACCTATTTTTCCTTTCCACCACCCCATTTTGTTGTGGTGTACGTGGAGCGGAAAAGGTATGCTCGATTACGAGTTCGTCACAAAAGTCCGCAAAGAGATTGTGATCAAACTCTCCCCCATGATCACTTCTAATTGAAGTGACGGTTGTTTCTTTCTCATTTTGAACACACTTAAGAAAATATTTAAAATTTTGAAAAGCATCACTTTTATTGGCAAGAAATAAAGTCCAAGTAAATCTCGAGTAATCATCAACAATCACAAAAGCATATCTATTTCTTCCTAGACTTTCAATGCGAGAGGGACCAAATAAATCCATATGAAGCAATTGCAATGGTCTAGAAGTTGAAACAATGTTTTTAGATTTGAAATATGCTTTTGTTTGCTTCCCCTTTTGACACGAGTCACAAATAGAGTCATTTTCAAATTTTAAATTGGGAAGACCAACAACTAAGTTTTGAGAAATCAATTTGTTCAAAAGATGCATATTGATATGTGCTACTCTACGATGCCATAGCCAAGTATCATCCTCTTTACTCATTAGACAATCAACATAATCGGGCGAGGAATTAGCAAGATCAACCATATAAATATTATCCACTCTAAAACCACGGAGGATAATTTTGAAATCACTACGTCTGAACACTAAGCATTCACCCGAATCAAATAAAGCAAGATTTCCCTTGTCAGACAATTGGCTTATGCTCAAAAGATTATGCTTTAATCCTTTAACAAGTAATATATGCTTAATAGAGGATTTTTCATCCTTACCGACCGAGCCGATGACCTTTCCTTTATTGTTATCACCGAAGATAACACTTTCTCCTTCTTTGTGCTCTAATTGAAGGAATTTGGATTCATCTCCCGTCATATGCTTGGAGCATCCACTATCAAGGTACCATAGTACACTTGATCCCTTCAAGCACACCTACAAAACAAATTAATGTTCTTTAGGTACCCTTGCCATCTTGGGTCCTTGGGGGTTAGGCATATTATAATGATGCGATTGAGTAATATGTCTATGACGTTTAAAGCATGCAAGAGCAATATGACCAATAAGTCTACAATAATGACAAGTCACATTTGGGTTATGCATCCTTCTAGGTTCATAGTAACTAGACGAATGAAAATTTCTTACTCTATTTTGAACACTATGACTATTTCGCATTTCATGAGAATTCTCCTACTATGAGCTCTAGGATGGGCAGCATTTCTAGAGTGATTGTTTCTCGGTTGAGGGCCATTGCTAGGTCTTCTAAGGGGTTCAAAATTTGGCCTAATGTATGCATCATTTCTAGGGTGACTATTTCTAGGTGGTAAGTCATTCCTAGGTCTTCTAAAATGTTCAGCATTTTGTCTAGCATGCATATTGGCTCTAGAGTTGTTGTTTCTAGGATAAGCATTTCTATTGTTAATCCTAGGTTGAGCTTTAGGTTGTTGGGGTTTAGCTTCAACCTTTTCTTCATTCTTAAAGCCTATTCCATGCTTGGTTGATTTCAAGTTAACAAGAACATCATTCAAGTTTTTGTGCGAAGAATTAAACTTATCTAATGTGCCTTTAAGCCTACTTACTTCATTCTTAAGATGCAAACAAGAAGTGCAATTTCTAGTAGAGCTTTCGGGCTTATCGGAACTTCTTTTTCCAAAAAACTTGTTTTCCTCTTTCAGCTTCTCATTTTCTAAAACCAGTTTTTCTAAATCCTTTTCTTTTAAAGAAAGCTGTTTTTGAAAATCTTTTTCTTTTAGAGAAGCATTTTCTTTTACGCCCTTAACAGTTTTTGAAGCCTTAATAAACTCAGCATATAATTCATCAAAAGCAGTTCGCATTTCTTCAAGAGTAAAGAAGTTTTTAGGCGAAATTTGACATACCTCATCTTTGTTGTCTTCTTGTGCCATAAGGCAAAGATTTGCTGCTTCGTCTTCTTCTCCTTCGCTTGACTCATCTCCGGAGTCGCCTCCCCAAGAAATGTATGCACGTTGCTTTTTAAAAGGTTTCTTCTCCTTTTTTATGTTTGGGCAATTTGATTTGATGTGCCCGGTTTCACCACATTCATAGCACTTGATTTGTTCGCCTTGCTTTTTGCCCTTGCGTTCATACTCCTTGCACATGAACTTTTGAAATCTTTTGATAACGAGTCCAAACTCGTTGTCTCCTTCCTCATCAATTTGCGGTTGGCTTGTGCTCGCCGTTAGAGCTATTCTTTGCCTTCTTTGATCATCAACAAAAGGGTTAAGAATAGTAGATTCATAGGTCTTAAGGTTACCTCTTAGTGCGTCGATGGTGACGTTTGAAACGCCAATGGATTCTTGAATTGCATCGGCCTTTGATCTCCATGCCGGTGTGAGACTTCTAAGAATTTTTCGCACGAGCTCTCTATCCGTGAATGTTTTCTTGAGAGCATGTAGGTCATTTACGATTATTGAAAATCGCTCAAACATTTCGTCCACCTTTTCACCTTCCTTCATGTGAAATAATTCATAAGAATGGGCTAGGAAATCAATTTTTGCTTCCCTTACCTGGTCCGTACCTTCGTACGTAACTTCTAGCTTGTCCCACATCTCCTTTGCCGTTGTGCAACACGATATTTTCCTGTAATCGTCAGCATTAACAGCACAATATAATAAATTAATTGCTTTAGCATTAGTTTGAACCTTTCGGATGTCATCCGCGTCATACTCATCCTCGGACTTGGGAACCCATTCGTTTTCCACCTTCTTTGATGGAATTTGGTTTCCCTTCATTATCACCTTCCAAAGGTGAAAGCTGTTAAACTGAACGAAGATCTTCATCCTCTCCTTCCAGTACGTGTAATTTGTACCGTTGAATAGAGGTGGTCGTGTGGAGCACTGTCCTTCATCAATTCCTGCAAAAGAATCACGAGTAGAAGCCATGGATGGTTCTCTCAAACTGTTAAGTTTTCAGAGAGTTGGGCTCTGATACCAATTGTTAGATAAAGCGCTTAACGCTAGAGGGGGGTGAATAGCGTTATAATAAAATTTAGCGTAAACTTGCTGAAATTAAAAGTTGCAGGAAATAAATAAGTGCGTTAAATAAACAAAAAGGAAAGAACGCACCGATATATTCTGGTTCACCACAACACGTGGCTAGTCCAGTCCCCGAGAGACTCTCTCGAGATTTTCCACTAACTTGTTAAGCTTACCGGTGCTCAACAGACCTTTACAACTTAAGGACACAAGCCTTAACACCTTTGCTCGGAGATACAACACTCCAAGACTTCAACCAAGGAAACACAAGTTCCTTACAACAAGAGAATTACAATTCTCTTACAAGTGTATAAAACACTAAACACTCAAACAAAATACTCCTTAATGGGTAGATATGAGTAAAAGAAGTAAGCTCTAGATCACAACAACTTTGGACAAGAATATGGCTCTCAAAAGCTTTATGAAATTGAATATAAAATGATAAACAAAAGTATGCAAGCTTATAGCAATGTAATGATCAGTTGTAGTATGTTGTTGTGTTTAAAACACTGAAATGAAGCTGTATTTATAGTTGAAAAACTTGGCATTACCGTTGCCTAATTGCCAATTAAGAGTTGCTGATTTTACTCACTGACAATCGATTGTCAAACCCCAACAATCGATTGTCTGCCAGTCATATCAAAATTCAATCCCAGATTTTACGCTTGATAATTGATTACTTACAATCCATAATCGATTACTGGCAACGTTCAAAAAATCCTTTCCAGATTTTACCACAAACAATCGATTGTCCAGAATCAACAATCGATTACTCAGCAACGTTCAAAAAATCTTTTCCGGATTTTAATCAAAACAATCGATTATACAAAATCAATAATCGATTACCCAATAACGTTCAAAAAATATTTTCCGGATTTTAATCAAAACAATCGATTATACAGAATCAATAATCGATTACCTGACGGTATTTGAAACCTTTACGACAACGGTCAGCGTCACAATCGATTGCACAAAGTCAACAATCGATTACTTATCAGTTTTTGAAAAACATTTTAGACACTGTCTCTTTGACAATCGATTGTCCAATGTAACAATCGATTATTTAATAAATTTGAAAATCACTGGAAGACACTGTCTCAATAGAATCGATTACCATTAGTTCATAATCGATTATTTTGAGTTTTGAAAAACTTTGATGGACACTGCCTCAGTTACAATCGATTGTCATTAGTTCACAATCGATTGTCATGAAGTCTTGGCTTAAAATAATCGATTATCATAAGTACATAATCGATTATCTTAGTCCAGATTTTTAAGGCATGTCTAAAAATTATTTTGACTACTGTAAATATGTATGATTTAAAATCATTTGACATTAAATTAAATATGCATGATTTTGGAAAATAGTTTTATGAGAGAAGCCATGTTACGAGTCAAGTTGTAGGATCAAGATCACAATTAAGAATGACTCAATTAAACTATAAAACTTTGTCTTGAGCTTGAATATCATTGTATATCAATTGTGCGCTTGTTTCTTGATCTTCGTCATATATCAATTTTCGCTTCGTTTGTCATTCATCAAAACCTATACAAAAGAACACACGTTTTAGTATATTGCATTGAGAACGTGTTTCCAACAAGTTGAACTAGGACTCATACTAAATGCCTTCGCCATTAAATCTAATAAGTTCAATGCCGTTCGAACTACAAAGATAGATGCCTTCATTCTCAAATCTAAAAACCTCAACCACATTTGAACAAGGACCCAGGACAAGCACCTTCATCATAAAACTCAGAAAAAACCGACCTCGGACGAATCGAGGCGCAGACTAGGCTCCCTCGCCAGTCAAGTAAGTACTCCCAACTGAACTAAGATTCGGATCACGAAAAGTTCATCCCCGGTTCAACCACAAGGCCGTGATTTTTATCATCACTGGTCGGTAGATCGACCGCGCCCTAACTGGGACTAAGGCTATGTCTCGCCATCGCCAAGCCACTGCTCCTACTTGCTCACACTGAGTCGAAGAAAAAAGTCGTCAACAATCAAAAACTAACACGCCTACCAGAGAAACTCAAAGGCAAATCACCCATTCGAACGCGTGCAAAGAAAAGTCAAAGGGGAAAAAGGAAAAGTACAAAATAAATACAAGGCAAACAACGGAAAGGGGATTTTATTTATATACAAAGTTAATTGCGGGTCACCCCTGTTAGTTAATACGCTTAACGCTAGAGGGGGGTGAATAGCGTTATAATAAAATTTAGCGTAAACTTGCGAAAATTAAAATTTGCAGGAAATAAATAAGTGCGATAAATAATAAAGTACGCAACGATGTATTCTGGTTCACCACAACACGTGGCTAGTCCAGTCCCCGAGAGACTCTCTCGAGATTTCCACTAACTTGTCAAGCTTACGGGTGCTCAACAAACCTTTACAGCTTAAGGACACAAGCCTTAACACCTTTTCTCGGAGATACAACACTCCAAGACTTCACTGTTAAGCTTACGGGTGCCTAACCAACCTTTACAACTTAAGGACACAAGCCTTAACACCTTTGCTCGGAGATACAACACTCCAAGACTTCAACCAAGGAAACACAAGTTCCTTACAACAAGAGAATCACATTTCTCTTACAAGTGTACAAAACACTAAATACTCAAACAAAGCACTCCTTAATGAGTAGATATGAGTAGAAGAAGTAAGCTCAAGATCACAACAACTATGGACAAGACTTTGGCTCTCAAAAGCTTTATGAAATGAATATAAAATGATAAACAATAGTATGCAAGCTTATAGCAATAGAATGATCAGTTGTTGTGTGTTGTTGTGTTTAAAACACTGAAATGAAGCTGTATTTATAGTTGAAAAACTTGGCATTACCGCTGCCTAATTGCCAATTAAGAGTTGCTGATTTTACTGAGTGACAATCGATTGTCAAGAAGTCACAATCGATTATTTGCCAATCGTTCCAGAAATCAATCCCAGATTTTACGCTTAACAATCGATTGTCCAAGATCAACAATCGATTATTGGTAACGTTCAAAAAATCATTTCCAGATTTTTCGTAAAACAATCGATTATACCAAATCAATAATCGATTATTCAGCAACGTTCAAAAAATCTTTTCCAGATTTTAATATCAACAATCGATTGTACAAAATCAACAATCGATTACCTGACGGTATTTGAAAACTTTACGACAACGGTCAGCTTCACAATCGATTGTGTAATGTTAACAATCGATTATTTATCAGACTTTGAAAATCATTTTAGACACTGCCTCGTGACAATCGATTGTTATATACTCACAATCGATTATTTAATAACTTTGAAAAAGTCTGGAAGTCACTGCCTCAACACAATCGATTGTCATAAGTTCACAATCGATTATTTTGTGACTTTGAAAAATCTGAAGGACACTGTCTCTTCACAATCGATTGTCATTAGCTTCACAATCGATTATTCTGAGTTTTGAAAAACTTTGATGGACACTGCCTCATCACAATCGATTGTCATAAGGTTCACAATCGATTGTCATGCAGGTTTGAAAAACCTGATGCTCACTGCCTTAACACAATCGATTGTCATTAGTTCACAATCGATTGTCATGCAGTCTTGGCTTAACATAATCGATTATCATAAGTACATAATCGATTATCTTAGTCCAGTTTTTAGAGGCATGTTTAAAAATCATTTTGACTAATGAAAATATGCATGATTTAAAATCATTTAGCATTAAATTAAATATGCATGATTTTGTAAAAATAATTTTACGAGAGAAGCCATGTCATGAGTCAAGTTGTTGGATCAAGATCACAATTAAGAACGACTCATTTAAACTATAAAACTTTGTATTGTGCTTGAATCTCATTATCCACCAATTGTGCGCTTGTACTTGAACTTCGCATATATCAATTTGCGCTTGTTTGTCATTCATCAAAACCAATTGTGCGCTTGTACTTGAACTTCGCATATATCAATTTGTGCTTGTTTGTCATTCATCAAAACCTACACATAAGAACACACGTTTTAGTATAAAGCCTTGAGAACGTGTTTCCAACAATTTCCCCCTTTTTGATAATGGCAAACTTTAAGCGGGTTATGCAAATTAAACAATTCATAATGACGATTCAAGACAAATATAAGTATGCAATTTGTTCCGCCTCAATATATGAATTCCCCCTCAATTTAAGCTAATAAATATTGAGAGTGCATACCCGTTATCTTCCCCCTTTTGCCATTAGCAAAAATAATATAAGAAGATGTCAAAGATGTAAATAAAGCTTGTTTATTTATTGGAAAGAAAACGTGATTACTTAAAGAGAGTACAATAACTCAAGTAATAGCAGAACAATCGATTATTGATACGAATCGATTATTAGACGACAAAAACCGATTTTTCTGAAGAAGACTTGATTATTGCGCGTCATGCTTTATAATTCCCCCTACCTTTAGGGCGATACCTGCAAAAATTCGTTAGACGTCTCCGACGCTCAAGTTAGAAATCATGTAATATAAAAAGATGCAATGCATGACTTAGATCAACGTGGAGTCAAGAATCCCGAGTTCACTACGAATTCGGAAGAAGGACTCTTTCTCTAAGGGCTTAGTAAAGATGTCGGCCAATTGGTCTTTGGTTTCAACAAATTCGATTTCGACATCGCCCTTGAGAACGTGATCTCTTATAAAATGATGTCTAATTTCAATGTGTTTTGTTCGCGAATGAAGAACGGGGTTCTTCGTCAAGCATATGGCACTAGTATTATCACATTAAGAGGGATATGATCAAGACTTAGGCCATAGTCCAAGAGTTGTTGTTTCATCCAGAGGATTTGAGCGCAACAACTCCCCGCGGCTACATATTCAGCCTCGGTTGTAGACAACGCAACACTTACTTGTTTCTTTCTAAACCAAGAAACGAGAGAGCTACCGAGCAAATGGCAAGTGCCACTAGTGCTCTTGCGGTCCAATTTGCATCCAGCAAAATCGGAGTCGGAATAGCCAACGAGTTGGCATTGAGAACCTTTGGGGTACCATAGACCCACATTTGTAGTACCAACAAGGTACTTCAAAATCCGTTTTACCGCAGTAAGGTGAGACTCCTTTGGACACGATTGATAACGGGCGCATAAGCACACTCTAAACATGATGTCCGGACGACTAGCAGTAAGATAGAGAAGAGAGCCAATCATACCTCGATACTTCTTAGTGTCGACTTCCTTACCTTTCTCATCTTTGTCTAGATGATCGGATGTGCTCATGGGAGTCGCCATTGCTTTTGCATTGTTCATTTCAAGTCGTTTCAGCAATTCTTTGCAATATTTGGCTTGGCAAATGAACGTACCTTCTTTCATTTGCTTTACTTGTAATCCCAAAAAGAATGTTAACTCACCCATCATAGGCATCTCAAATTCGCTTGTCATTAAATTAGAAAATTCCTTGCATAAGATATTGTTAGTAGCACCAAATATGATATCATCCACATATATTTGAACTAATAAAATATCATTGTTTTTATGCTTAACAAAAAGGGTGGTGTCAACTTTCCGCCTAATGAAATCATTTTCCAATAGAAATTTACTCAAACTTTCATACCAAGCTCGGGGAGCTTGTTTTAAACCATAGAGAGCCTTTTTCAGTTTGAAAACATGATCGGGAGATTTAAAATCTTCAAAACCGGGGGGTTGTTCAACATAAACTTCTTCTTGTATAACACCATTTAGAAAAGCACTTTTCACATCCATTTGATATAAATTGAAATTCATAGAAGAGGCAAAAGCGAGCAATAGACGAATAGCTTCTAATCTAGCTACGGGAGCATATGTTTCTTCATAGTCAATACCCTCTTCTTGATTATAGCCTTTTGCTACAAGCCTAGCTTTGTTTCTAGTGATTACACCATTTTCATCTAGTTTGTTTCGAAAAACCCATTTCGTACCAATTATGGTATGATTTTCGGGTCTTGGCACCAAATCCCAAACGTCATTCCGTTTGAATTGGTTAAGCTCCTCTTGCATTGCCAAGGTCCAAAATTCATCCCCAATTGCTTCGGAGATGGTTGTTGGTTCAATTTGAGACACAAAAGCAGTATGTCCTAAGGTGTTCTTAAGGGAGTTTCGGGTACTTACCTTTTCTCCGACGTCGCCAATTACCTGTTCGAGAGGGTGATCTTTGATTGTCCTCCACTCATTAGGCGTTTTCGTTTCATTCTCCAATTGTGGCGCTTCCTCCATTGGTTGTTCCAAGATTTCATCTTTATTTTCCTTAGGCGATTCCTCTTGTATTTTGTCTTTCAAGCTATCTAGAATACCTGCAAGATCAAAACCGGAATCCTTTCTCGCCAAGCGAGCATTATTTTCGGCCAATACAACATGAGGGGATTCCTCCACAGTTTCGGTTCTTTTATTAAAAACCCTATATGCTTTGCTACCTGAAGAATAACCAATGAAAATTCCCTCATCGGACTTAGCATCAAATTTTCCCAATTGATCTTTGCCATTGTTATGAATAAAACATTTACAACCGAGTACTCTAAAGTGGGAGATATTTGGTTTCCTTCCCATATAGAGTTCATAGGGAGTTTTCATGAGTATAGGCCTTATGACTACTCTATTTAAGACGTAGCATGCAGTACTCACGGCATCCGCACAAAAATGTTTGGGAATCTTGGCCTCTTCGAGCATGGTTCTAGCCATCTCTTCGAGACACCTATTTTTCCTTTCCACCACCCCATTTTGTTGTGGTGTACGTGGAGCGGAAAAGGTATGCTCGATACCGAGTTCGTCACAAAAGTTCGCAAAGAGATTGTGATCAAACTCTCCCCCATGATCACTTCTAATTGAAGTGACGGTTGTTTCCTTCTCGTTTTGAACACGCTTAAGAAAATATTTAAAATTATGAAAAGCATCACTTTTATTGGCAAGAAATAAAGTCCAAGTAAATCTAGAATAATCATCAACAATCACAAAAGCATAATGATTTCTTCCTAGACTTTCAATGCGAGATGGTCCAAATAAATCCATGTGAAGCAATTGCAATGGTCTAGAAGTTGAAACAATATTTTTGGATTTGAAAGATGCTTTTGTTTGCTTCGCTTTTTGACATGAATCACAAATAGAGTCATTTTCAAATTTCAAATTGGGAAGACCAATAACTAAGTTTTGTGAAATCAATTTGTTCAAAAGATGCATGTTTATATGAGCAACTCTACGATGCCATAGCCAAGTATCATCCTCTTTGCTCATAAGGCAATCAACATATTCGGGTGAGGAATTTGCAAGATCAACCATATAAATATTATCCACTCTAAAACCACGAAGGATAATTTTGAAATCACTACGTCTAAATACTAAGCATTCATCCGAATCAAATAAGGCAAGATTTCCCTTGTCACATAATTGACTTATGCTCAAGAGATTATGCTTTAAACCTTTAACAAGTAATATATGCTTAATAGAGGAATTTTCATCCTTACCGACCGATCCGATGCCGATAATCTTTCCTTTATTGTTGTCACCAAAAATAACACTTCCTCCTTCTTTGTGTTCTAGTTGAAGGAATTTGGATTCGTCTCCCGTCATGTGCTTGGAGCATCCACTATCAAGGTACCATAGTACACTTGATCCCTTCAAACATACCTACAAAACAAATTAATGCGTTTTAGGTACCCATGCCATTTTGGGTCCTTGAGGGTTAGGCATATTATAATGATGCGATTGAGTGATATGTCTATGTCGTGTAAAGCATGCAGGAGCAATATGACCAATGCGTCTACAATAATGACAAGTCACGTTGGGGTTATGCATCCTTCTAGGTTCATAATAACTTGACGGATGGTTTACTCTATTTTCAGCATTATGACTATTACGCGCTTTATGAACATCATTTCTCCTACTATGAGCAGCATTTCTAGAATAATTATTTCTACGTTGGAAATCATTTCTAGGTGCTCTGAAGGGTTCAAAATTCCTTCTAGTATTTGGCCTATAATATGCATCATTTCTAGGGTAGTTATTTCTAGGTGGTAAGTCATTGCTAGGTCTTCTAAAATGTTCAACATTTAGTCTAGCATGCATATTGGTTCTAGGATTGATATTTCTAGGATAAGCATTTTTGTTATTAGTCCTAGGTTGAGCCTTAGGTTGTTGGGGCTTAGCCTCAACCTTTTCTTTAGGCTCATTCGTAAAGCCTATGCCATGCTTGGTTGACTTCAAATTATCAAGAACATCATTCAAATTTTTGTGCGAAGAATTAAACTTATCTAATGTGCCTTTAAGCCTTTCTACTTCATTTTTGAGATGCAAGCAAGAAGTACACTTTCTAATAGAGCTTTCGGGCTTATCGGCGCTTCTTTTTCCGAAAAACTTGTTTTCCTCTTTCAACTTCTCATTTTCTAAAACCAGTTTTTCAAAATCTTTTTCTTTTAGAGAGAGTTGTTTTTGAAAATCTTTTTCTTGCAACGACACAGTTTTCTGCAAATCTTTAATAGTCTTGGAAGCATCAACAAACTCACTATGTAATTTATTATAAGCATTTTGCATTTCTTCAAGCGAGTGAGAGTTGGACGTACTTACCTCTTCTTCTTCGTTTGCCATGAGACATTGGCCAGTTGATTCATCATATGAGCTGTCCGCTTTTTGAGGCATGCTTTCATACATTTCCTCCAGCTTATCCCACATCTCTTTGGCGGTTTTGTAGTGGGAAATTTTCTGATAGTCTTCCTGATTCAAGGCGTTATACAACATATTTATTGCATTAGTGTTGTATTCACTTACCTTGGCTTTCCCAACTTTCGTTGTCATTTGATCACCATGCTTGATGATTTGCCATAGATAAAAGTTGTTGGCTGTGATGAAAATTCTCATCCGATCTTTCCAATATGAGTAATTATTTCCATCAAATATTGGAGGCAACATGTTAAAATCACCTTCACCTATTCCTGCAAAAAAGTCACGAGTAGAAGTCATGGATGGTTCTCTCAAACTGTTAAGTCTTCAGAGAGTTGGGCTCTGATACCAATTGTTAGTTAATACGCTTAACGCTAGAGGGGGGGGTGAATAGCACTATAATAAAATTTAGCGTAAACTTGCGGAAATTAAAATTTGCAGGAAATAAATAAGTGCGATAAATAATAAAGTACGCACCGATGTATTCTGGTTCACCACAACACGTGGCTAGTCCAGTCCCCCAGAGACTCTCTCGAGATTTTCCACTAACTTGTCAAGCTTACGGGTGCTCAACAAACCTTTACAGCTTAAGGACACAAGCCTTAACACCTTTGCTCGGAGATACAACACTCCAAGACTTCACTGTTAAGCTTACGGGTGCCTAACCAACCTTTACAACTTAAGGACACAAGCCTTAACACCTTTGCTCGGAGATACAACACTCCAAGATTTCAACCAAGGAAACACAAGTTCCTTACAACAAGAGAATCACAATTCTCTTACAAGTGTACAAAACACTAAACACTCAAACAAGCACTCCTTAATGAGTAGATATGAGTAGAAGAAGTAAGCTCAAGATCACAACAACTATGGACAAGACTTTGGCTCTCAAAAGCTTTATGAAATGAATATAAAATGATAAACAATAGTATGCAAGCTTATAGCAATAGAATGATCATTTGTTGTGTGTTGTTGTGTTTAAAACACTGAAATGAAGCTGTATTTATAGTTGAAAAACTTGCATTACCGTTGCCTAATTGCCAATTAAGAGTTGCTGATTTTACTGAGTGACAATCGATTGTCAAGAAGTCACAATCGATTGTTTGCCAATCGTTCCAGAAATCAATCCCAGATTTTACGCTTAACAATCGATTGTCCAAGATCAACAATCGATTATTGGTAACGTTCAAAAAATCATTTCCAGATTTTTCGTAAAACAATCGAATATACCAAATCAATAATCGATTATTCAGCAACGTTCAAAAAATCTTTTCCAGATTTTAATATCAACAATCGATTGTACAAAATCAACAATCGATTACCTGACGGTATTTGAAAACTTTACGACGACGGCCAGCTTCACAATCGATTGTGTAATGTTAACAATCGATTATTTATCAGACTTTGAAAATCATTTTAGACACTGCCTCGTGACAATCGATTGTTATATACTCACAATCGATTATTTAATAACTTTGAAAAAGTCTGGAAGTCACTGCCTCAACACAATCGATTGTCATAAGTTCACAATCGATTATTTTGTGACATTGAAAAATCTGAAGGACACTGTCTCTTCACAATCGATTGTCATTAGCTTCACAATCGATTATTCTGAGTTTTGAAAAACTTTGATGGACACTGCCTCATCACAATCGATTGTCATAAGGTTCACAATCGATTGTCATGCAGGTTTGAAAAACCTGATGCTCACTGCCTTAACACAATCGATTGTCATGCAGTCTTGGCTTAACATAATCGATTATCATAAGTACATAATCGATTATCTTAGTCCAGTTTTTAGAGGCATGTTTAAAAATCATTTTGACTAATGAAAATATGCATGATTTAAAATCATTTAGCATTAAATTAAATATGCATGATTTTGTAAAAATAATTTTACGAGAGAAGCCATGTCATGAGTCAAGTTGTTGGATCAAGATCACAATTAAGAACGACTCATTTAATCTATAAAACTTTGTCTTGTGCTTGAATCTCGTTATCCACCATTTGTGCGCTTGTACTTGAACTTCGCATATATCAATTTACGCTTGTTTGTCATTCATCAAAACCAATTGTGCGCTTGTACTTGAACTTCGCATATATCAATTTGCGCTTGTTTGTCATTCATCAAAACCTACACATAAGAACACACGTTTTAGTATAAAGCCTTGAGAACGTGTTTCCAACAACCCCCGCTTACACCCGGCCAAGGCCGGTCAGTACAAGGAAAAATAAGAAACACCTAAAATTCCAAACGGCGAATAAAACAAGAAAAAACTCATTAGCAAATCTTTTTACTTGCCGTCGTCCGTGCCACCACCTGCTCCATCGTCAACCTCTGGCGTTGCCGCCTCGAAACCACAGTCGGTATGGGCCTCACGATCCTTTTGGCGTGCTTCCTCGAAATAAGCTTTGGTCAAGATGCCGGCCTCTTACAAATTCTTATGCACATCACGTTGGGCCTCGGCAAAGACCCAAAGCTCACGAGCCAAGCTGGAAGCGGGGGTTTGGTCCCGCAGCCACTGATTCTGTCTTTCTAAGGCCGCGTCGCCATAACTTGGGACTCCTGCTCATGAAGGCTGATTCGCTCCTTGAGCCATGCTTACCTCTCGGCCGCCGCAGGCCTTTCCAACCTACGCTGAGATTCATGCACACGGATTGTATCCTCTAACCCTGCAACTCTCGATGAGGCAGCACTGGCCTGAAGTCTTAGAGCCGCAACCTCACCCTCTAAAGCAGCCACTTTCCCACTCCAGGCTGCGGCAACCTCTGCCTCCTTATCATGGCCTTGGCGTTCGCTCACAACCACAGCCCTCCTTCCCGCCTCGAGTTCCTCATCCTTTTGACGAAGCTGCTTCTCGAGGGCGCGCGTTCTTCCAAGTAATTGTTGCAACTGAAGCTCCCACCTCGCCAGCTCCTCGACCAAGGCCCGATTGCGAGGATTAGACCTCAAGAGCTCATGCATCCCTCGGCACCGATCTCGATAGCGGCGATACTTATCCAGTACCCACAGAAATATCCCCGAGTGGATGTTTGCTCGACGGATGACCTCCACCTCCAACAAATAATACTGCAGAGCAAAAACAACAAAAGTAAGATAAAGAATAGACTAAGGCAATAAAAAATGGACCATGGTCATAATACGTACCCTTAGTCCCATCACGACCACTTCACTCATCAACCCGCTATTTGTGATGTCCCTCAACGATGCATTCTCGGCCTCTGAGAATAACACCTCAAACAAATTCCCTTGGAGCAATAAGTTCGACTCCGTGGGAATCTCAATGAAGTGAGATCGCCCCTCTGCATGCACCGTTGAATTTGTGAAGCCATATCAGAACATACGAATGTCGTCAGGTTCCAAGTCGGATTAGGACCCGTACTTATCCAGAACGTCCCTTCCACCCTCCCCCGTCGAAGAGGTGTTTGATTCACAAATAAAAGAAGCTACTGAGGAACTACCTCCCATCTCAGCGACTGGAACCATCAACTTAGTCGCCTAAGCGACAGTATCATCATGGCCTAGGCCAACCGGGGCAACCCCGACTACTTGTTCTCCCATACCACTTGTCACGGGCTTAGAGTCCGGCGCAACACACAGCGCCCGTGCGGCGTCCCGAGGTCCAGCTTTACCTCGAGACAAGCCTTACCATATGCGGAAGCCAACCGATTTCGCCCTGCCTTGGGCTCATCAGGGGGGCGAAGGGTAGGCACGACAACCGCATTCCTCTTCGTATCCGCTAGTAGGAGTCCAAATTAATCACCACAGGTGGAGCCGACGTGAACACGAACCTCCGTCTCACCAATGGCCTCTCCTCCTCCTCCCCAGGTGAGGGAGATTCCGCTCTGGGGCGTACAACTCCTTATGGCCCATCGTCCCGAAGTGTGGCCCATGCTGGAGAAGGATCGCCGAAGATTCCACCGACGCCGACCTCGGTACTGGGCGCGGCACCGCAACTGGAGTAAGCCGAGCAATTGCACCAGGTCAGTGGAAAGCCAATTGAGGGGCCCTGATGCGGCGTTCCCTCCCTGGTCACGAAAAAGCAAAACTAATAAACAAGGTTGAAACAAAAAAGGAAAGAAGAAGAAAACTTTTTATTTGTCACAGGCCTACAGCCATGTCTGTCCTAGAAAGACGCCACATACGTATCCCCACCGTGTGGGGAAGCACGGCCTCTACCCACTCGCGTATCTCAGCTAGCGGAGCTGGCGGCGACCTTTCGGCTACAAAGTTCACACAAATTAACGCTTACGGGTGCAAGACATAAAGAGGGACAAAAGAGAGAATTCAACGATTAAGAAACTTACGTGCTTGGTTCCAAGCCTCTGGGAACTCAGGTAGGGATGCCAGTAAGTGATTAGTTCTGATATAAAAGAAATGCTCAAAAGGGCGAAGCCTAGTCTCGTCGTCCAGCTCTACGGTAAGGCCCCTCGACCCACAAGGACGTGGTCGAATCATGGTACCGCGTACCCTCTGGGGAGCGTAAGGACTGAGCACGTGCTGTAACGTAACCTCTCTACTGGCCACTTCCGCGTACTTGATGAACATTGCCAACAGTTTATAAAGGGAATGAGCAAGCTGACCCGGGCACACCCCGTAATTGAGGTAAAAGTCAACTACCAGCATAGGAAGCGGAAGCTTGAATCCAAAAATAAAGAGATAGGCGTAGAAGCTGTAGTACCCCATGCGGTTGGTGTGTATCCTCTCATCGCTCCGAGCGAGAACAATGTCAGCATAATTGGGGATCCCCCACTGTTCTCGTAGTTGGGCCATCCCAACTTCCCCATTAATAGGGCTTCATCCACCCGATCCTCTCTACCATCGTCGGTAAAGTCAGTCATTAGGCCTCTGGGTAGAGATAATATCTCATCAATCGACGGAGTTCTGTTGATCTCTGCCGGTCCTTCACCCCCCATTACTGGAGATGGTCCCTCAACCACTAGAAAACTAACCAGAAAATTCATCGGAAGAATACTTTGAGAAGAACTGCCTGCCATCATTGGTTCACTGGTAATAACAAGATAATATTTTATGGGCAAATGGAAGTTGTAACAGACGAAGAACAAATAAGAAGATGAATTAGCAAGAAGAAGAGTTTCTTCAAAATATCTCTCAGACCAACAATGTGAATGTGAGAAATGAATGCCTCAACCCTTTATTTATAAGCACACAAGTGGCATTCACGAACCCCAATAGCCATCATTAACTGCATGACCAACCGTAAAATAGTTCGTTTCTATAGAAATGTGTGTCATTATGGCAGGCTCCATGAAGCGACTTCTCAGTTACCAACCGGCACCTCACTGTCAAACGGTCATAGAGACCTGAGGACGCTAAGGGGAGGTTCTGTACACCCTGGGAATTTCGAAAATCGCCAAAATTGAGTCAAGCGCACTCACCCTCCTCCGCTGTACAACCTACTACTAGTCCCCAAACGGACGTAAGATTCAAAGCACAATAAAGCACGACTCGACACGAATTAATGTAAAGGCTAAATGCCTTCGCTAGAGAGGAGAGTTCAATCTCAGTCGAACGATGACCAAACAAAATAACAAAACACTAACATTCTTCAAGTCCATCTTCAGTATATAAACGGCTACGGTCATCTCTAATGTATCAAATGACTAAGGCCATCTTAGGCGTATAAAAGGCTACGACTATCTCCAATGTATCAAATGGCTAAGGCCATATTCAACGAATAAACAGCTACGGCCATCTCCAAAATATCAAACGGCTAAGGCCATCTTTAATGTATAAACGGCTACGGCCATCTCCGATGCATCAAACGGCTAAGGCCATCCTCAGTATCAAGTCTAAGGCCATCTCTAGTATGTACACGGCTAAGGCCGTCGACAATATCAAGTCAAGAACCATTGCCGTAGAGAATTCATCCTCGACCGAAGAAACAATCCCAAATTTCTTGAACTACAATCGATGAAGTCTGCTCATCGAGCTCGGCCAGGGCGCAATCTCAATAAGCGGAGGGACTAATTGTATGTGTTAGAACCTGACCCCGCGAAAATTAACGAGGCTAATCCTGTTTTTGGGTTAATTCATGATTAATAAGTTGTATAACTATTTAAAGCCAGTGGTACTTAACCCTTATCTAAATCGACCAATAACGCGACGACCCACTCACCATCATGAGGGCGAATCCACAACGTGGTCACGACCACTTATTGATAGCTCATGAAGCTCACAACTATAAATACTAAGAAAGGGAACTCTAAATGGAGGGATGGGGTTCTTCTTGTCCACTATTCACGAGAGAGAAAGAGAGACAACGAAACCCATATTATGGGAAGATTGAACACCATTATAAGGCTCTAAACCCCTCCATGGAGAGGCGGACCAAATCAATGTTATCAATAAAAACTCTTGATATTTCCTCTCCTAATTCTGAGTGTTTATTTTCGTTTCTTTCATTTGGTGCAATGGATTATTACGGTTTGCTATGATTTTTCCTTGATTTTTTTGTGTTGTTTCATACTTATAAAGCATATGATAACTTGTGAGCGAACAATATAGTTAATTCAAATATAACTATTGAAATACGACCAATCGTTGAAGATTATGTTTAAATTATAGGGGTTAATAGAATATTTTTTAGGGGAAACAAGCTATGTCCATTTAGAAGTAGATCATTACAAAAATTGGTAAATTGATAAAATATTACTAATATTAGCCAAAATGGCCAATTAGCTATTTGTAACAAAAAAATATCAAAATTTTACTTTCTTTTGAGTGGGTGCTATTAGAATAGATTTGGTATATCTTAAAGAGCTTGAATCTCAGTTTTGGGATGATTTGGTGAAGTTTTGAGGTGATTTTAATTAAAAATTCGAAGTAAAAACTGAATATGAAATAAATGATATGTGTATCACATATGTATCATATTTGTATCGATTGTGTATTACATATATATCCATGTATATCTGTGTGTGGGACACATGCGTGATACATGTTTGATACATGTGTCACAGAAGAATTTTTTGATATCGATTTAATTATGAATTTTGATACAAAACCAGTCCAAATCACCTCCAATCTTCCTCAAATTTTGTATACTGACTTATTTATATGTTTTCAATGAATTTCGACTATACCCATTAAAAAATTCCTTGTTTGTTTCGATATTTGGAATATTAACTAGAAGTTGGTAAGTTAAAACTTATATGATATTTCTCTAAGTTTTCCTATTTTTAGTTCAAACTTTTCGCAAGAAAAGATAATTGTTGTGGAAACTTTCAAGGACAAAATAAGAAAATATATATACTATTTGTCATTGAAAGTTAAACGAGAAAAAAACAGCCTAAAAAGCCCTTAAGCGCTGCACGCCCAAGTCCGTCGCCCCACAGACGCAGCGCAGAAGCTCTTTTCTCTCCTTTAGCGTACAAGTGCCGTCAACCATGTCTGCCGAATCTGCTTCTGCAATTCCCAAAGGCCAAGTAAGATTTAACTCTTCTAATTAGATATTATCGTTTTCTGCACCAATTTTCTGTTTTTTTATTACTTGTTAATTAGAATAAAATTTAAATGGTTGGAGTTGTGGGTGATGAACAGGTTGATTTGTTGGACTTTATTGACTGGTCTGGGGTTGAATGCCTTAACCAAAACAGCAGCCACTCTGTCTCCAATGCCCTCAAACAGGTAACAAAAAAGAATATAAGTGATTCCTTGTGGAAATTAGGGCTTATATATGCTACTTTCTATGCTTTAACATCTTAAGTCGGGGAATTTAACATTGAGTTGTGAATTTCGGATACTGCAGTATACAAATTTTCTGATTAGTAATCTGTTTGTAATTATTAAACTAGTTAAAGTAACAGCTTCTTAAACTAACAAATCTCATATGAAAAGTGAACTAACTGAATTGAGCACTAAATACTCCAGTAATAAGACTTTATGATGGATCTCTTGGAGATCTGCCGTTAGCTGTAGTGACCCAGAAGAAAGGTCTGTATCCAAAAGGAAAACAGAAGATAAAAGACTTTAGTATCTACAAACTACAAAGGATTTAATCTTTTCCTGAGTTTCTCAAGCCATAAAGTTAATTGTTTGAAGGAATTCTAGCTAAGGAAAGATAACAATTGAGCTAGAGCAATATCATTCTAGTTACTTGGGAAAAAGGAAATAGAAAAATAATAGGAGAAATTTGAAGGAATAGAGATGAATTGTGTACAATTAAAAAGTAGTCTTTTATCCCTTATTCCTTTTTGGTGCACCCATGAAGTTTCTCTTTGTATAGAAGATTTGAGTGTTATTCGTAAAGAATCATATTTTTATATAGGTCTCTACTTTTTTGGTATACCTCTTGTATGTGGATTTTACGTCCAGAGTTTGTCAATAAAATTTATTACCTTATCAGGAAAAAAAAGAGACATAGAAGGGAATAGAAGGTAAGGACACAAAATTAACATCCTATAAGTAAATACAATTGTATAGTTGTCGTAACATATTTTTATAGTTCCTCTTGGACGTATTTGTTTTTCGAATTGTATCATGATGGATAAATCTAAAATTAACATGTCCAGCATGTGATTTGTACACCTTTGTTCTTAAATCCTTTTTTTGGGTAACTGAGTAATCTGTTGCCTTCAGCTTTAAAACTTGGTAGATAATGGGGCTTATCCTTTTTCCAGTGATCTTCTCTGTTCAATTGTACATTTATACTTGTCAAAAGATTAATATCAGAAGTTGGATTCACTGTACTTGTGTATATGGTGATGCATAGGCTTTTGCTTCTTTATTCTCGTAGTCTGTTAGACAAGAGGGGTTACTCTGATGGTAAGGAACCCCCACTTCCAACCGAGAGGTTGTGAGTTCGAGTCTCCCCAAGAGCAAGGTGGGAAGTTCTTGGAGGGAAGGATGCCGGAGGTCTATTTGGAAACAGCCTCTCTACCCAAGGGTAGGGGTAAGGTCTGCGTACATACTACCCTTCCCAGACCCCACTAAGTGAGATTATACTGGGTTGTTGTTATTGTTATTCTCGTAGTTGGTATGTACAGATGGCTGACACATGGAAGGGTCGGGGATGGTTAAATCTTATTTTAACTGGTCTAAAGTCAATTGAGAGGGTTTGCAGCTGAATTTATTTATTGAACATGGTGGCAAGCATTAATCTTTTAACATATTTTTTCAAGGGCCTTCTTTAGTGGTCATGGTCACTTGATTCCTATTTTGTAAGGAGTAGCGCTGTGATAGAAGAAGGCCTTTTATTAGAGGATGAGTCAATTTGATATATCCTAAGAGCAAGGAAGAATGAGATATAACTTCTTTTGCTCTTAAATGATGGCCAACCTTTTAGTCCTATTACCATAATGAAATTTGTTGCTACCCTTTTATCTGTGACACAATGGCTATTCAACAATTGGGGATTCTTTTCCAATTGTAAGCTCCAATGTCAGTCGTTTATTTTAAAGTCATCCACTTCTGCTTTCCATAATTGTGTTGACTTTATTTGAATGTAAATCAGGGTTACAGAGAAGATGAGGGATTGAACCTAGAGAGTGATGCAGATGAGCAGCTATTGATTTACATACCTTTTAATCAAGTTATCAAACTGCATTCTTTTGTTATCAAAGGCCCCGAGGAGGAAGGTAGATAATAGATTTATAATGTCTCTGTCTACACTCGGTGATCTTTTGCAAGGTGTACTAGACTCTTGGTGTTATTTCATGCAGTTTCTGCTATCTTGTTTGTTTCTGAGAGTGAATTGAGTGTTTTTTGAGCTTCTTCAGTATCTTTCTTCATTGTTGTGAAGAAGAAAAACCACCGCATAAACCTTCAAATTTAATTCCCAAGTTTATGTGATTTAGCCAACAGTTGTTCTTTTAATCTTCTTTCTGATTAGTAAAAGTAGTTCTCTTTGGTGGATGAAATGTTACCTCATCAAAAAAAAATGTTAATCCTTTGACCTATGATGATTTCAGTAAAACATTTTTGGAAGAACTATGCTGGTACACTTATTGCCTAAGTTATATGAATTCTTGCGCTGGTTTTCTCTATATCACGGATTAGTAGATAGATGATGCAAGAGCATATATTGTGCCAACTGGTTAACGGGCACACCATTGTGTCTGCATAACAAAATTTTGCTGAAACTTAATCAAAATTATGCATAAAGCGGTCTTATACAAACATATCATAAAGCGAAAGAAACTGAGGGGAAGAAGGGATAATGAGGATAACTACCAAGTTGGCACAATGACATTTTTAACCTTTTTCTATTCTTCTTAATGGGATAGTTAGAGGAGCATTTTAGGATGAAACTGTCACAGGCTTCATCAGAGTATAGGCATTAGGAAAGAAATGTGTCAAACATGTATACAGTTGAGAGGTGGATTATCTGTTGCATTTTGGGTATTATAAGGCAATCCCATGATTCCAGTGCCGTTTTTTTTTCTTTTTAAAATCTTGTCTTCTTAGTCTTTCCTCGTAGACTTGTTCTGCTTGATGTCTTCATTTTGTTGTCACACATACCACTTTTCCATGAAAGTGCCTCTTTTGGTGTGGTTTTTTTTTCCTTGTGGGCGTTTTGGGGTGGGTGGGTGGGATAAAGTAATATGTTATTGCCTCCTTTGGTGTTTCCGTTCAACTCTTCCTTCTGGACCTATATATAACATGATACATAACAAAAATTTGTCTCATTAAAGGTCCTAAAACTGTGAAGCTGTTTTCTAACAAGGAGCACATGGGATTTAGGTAATTTTTTGAGCGTTCATTACTTTTTATGACCTTTTCTGGACTGATTATTCTGTGGGAATTTTTTTCAAATCTGCTATGTATATTTGCTAATTTGGGTGGACTTCTCTGCAGTAATGTCAGTGATTACCCTCCAAGTGATACAGCAGTTTTATCTGAAGATAATCTCAAGGTAAGGAAATGTTGATACAGGAATTATGGTTCTTGGCTGTGTTAACTAAATGATATTTTGCTTGTATAATTCTCAAGTTTCCCTCGATATTCATCCTTCAAAACTCGTTCTTTGCAGGGAAAACCAGTTATCTTGAAGTATGTTAAGTTTCAAAATGTTCGCAGGTATGCAGATATCCGCTGGTCTTCATACATTTACATTAGTAGTGTGTAAAATGGGAATTAATCTTTTTTATTGCTATTGGACCAGTGTGACCATTTTTATTGAGGACAATCAATCTGATTCTGAACTTACAAAAGTTCAAAAAATTGTCCTGTATGGAACAACGTAAGTTTCTTATTCCCTCATTCCTTTCGCATGATATCCTATCATTTTTCCTCCTTTTTATTGCTTCGTTCTGATATGCTTCTTTTTATTATTACCAATTTCTTTATTTCTAGTCAATATCTACTTTTTCAGTCTCTCTTTTAGGTGTTCCATGTTTACATCTCGAACAGTTTAAATATTAAACTTGGAAAAGCATGAGACCATGCGATGGTGTCAGATGACCTGACTGCTTGCTCGATGTGCTTTGATACTGACACTTCCTTTTGTTGTCCCTCATAACATAATCACGGGTGTTTCCATTGGCTCTTGAAGTATCAGGGGCCAACAACCGTGTAGACATGCTCTCCTTAAGTTAATGCTACCAAAAAACTGATAGACTAAAGTGCAGAGACCGCTCATTACCCAGCAGGTGTGGGTCCCACCAAAAAAACCGTTCAACAAAGTTTTCTTTTATTACTTTTTATCAGGCTTGAGTCAAGCCGCTTGACCAAAATTGTTTGGAGAAATGTTAAAAAGATCAAAGTGAACAAATTCGTTTACGAATAGAGGTGCATGTACATGTTTATGATATTGTCTCCTTTACAAGTTTATGTATTCATTTAAAGGATACATTTGGAGAAGCTGAAGTTTCATATCACTCAAATATACCTGAATAATCAATAATCTATTTCTGATGTTACAAATTTTTTATGCTTTCTGCTGTCAAAGCCCGTTTTAATCCGCCTAGACATTGTAGAGGAAAAAACATTTAGATCCTATGGTTTCACTAGTTGTAACCCTAAATAACACATGATACTCCAACTTGTGCGGATGATTGGAAAGATTTTGGGGTTCCTCTGATGTAGATCCTCTTTCATACTGGTTCACCCGTTTTGTTAACTTAATTTATTTACTTATCAATAAAAAAATTTGACCCCCATATTTCTAAACAAAAATTTTCTTTAACCTCAAAAAATGTGTACGCTTTTACAATCTTGGCAAAAGATTACCCGTCCTTTACCTTCTCTTATAACTGGATGTCAGATTCTCCGTATATATCCTCTTTGTCGTTTCTTCTATCATCAAAATCCTATCGCAAACAAAATCATTCTTTGCACACATAGGCATTAATAAGAGAGGAAAACTACAGAAGATAATGTAGTGTTTCTTTCTCCTGCAGGGTGGAGACGACTGATATGAAAGGTTTAAAGAAGATTGAGGACCATTGACCAGACTGATCAAAGAAGATTGAAGATCACTGAACCTGCAAAAAAGCATTAAAGCCGTTCAGTATGATTTTTAGATTTTTTTCTTGACTTTTCTACTTTGTAAACAGAGATAATTAGAAACTTGATCTGGATATACCAAATGTCAGGGTGAGTTATCCGCTACTATATTCACTGCACATGTTACTGCCATTATTTGGATCTTAGCTTGCCATCATATCAAGTTAGTGTAAGAGGTACACTCTAAGCTACTCGGATGGTTCTGGAATGTGATGGTAAATACCTTTCTTTGTACCTTGGCCTGTTAGCCCTCAATGAATTGTCTGGTTTTAGCAAGTAGGAAAAATTCTAAACATGCCGAACCCTTTTCTATAAACACTTGTGTGTGTGTGTTGGCTCTATGGATTACTTAGAAACACACTTGTGTGTGTGTTTCTAAGTGAGCTGTCAATGCTACTTATAAACTTGCTACTTACGTATATTTCTGTTTAATTTGATGTATCAGAGCTTTTGGAATAGAATGATTTTGTTGAACAAGGTTGTAAGTTGAAATGCTAAAACTTATGGTTATAGCATCTGAATACTTAGGTGGTCTCTTTTGATCCTTGCTCTATTAGAATGGCTGTTGGTGTGAAGGGATTGTAGTTAAGAGGCCATTCACCGTCAGCAGACGGTGCCGTGAAACAACACTGTTGTCAGTGGTTAGGGTCTGTGCAAAATTGGCATAGCAAAGCCACAAAACACCTCAATTCCCATTTTTGAAAAAGAGAATGTTAATTGAATGGCAAGAAATTGACCTGGAATGTTTCATCTGTGGGTTTTTCTTGTGGCAGCTGGATGCATGGGTAAACCTAAAGCTGTGTAATAGGTTGCCCTTCCCCAATCTTCTGGCTCACATAAATCATTAATTGGATGTTTTTGGTAGAGAAATCCTTCTTTGCTCATTGTTGGCAAAGCATTTTCGAAGCCATGCAGCTTTCTTGTAGTTCTAAAATGCTTGTCTTATGCTGTACTAAAACATGATGATACGTGAGTCTTAAGTTTTATAGTTTTGTTCATTTTTTGTAGGATTTTTAAATCTGAGATTTACTTCATTTGTACTTCTGTTTGATCTTGATCTACTATCATAACTACACCAAGATACCTAAAGTTACACATAAGAATGCGTTTTCTTTGTTATCGAAATGGTGGTGTAATTATAAATCGATAATACTTCATTTGCATTTCATAGTTTTGATCATTTATTTTTAGGCGGAACATAGTTTTGTCCAGAGCCAACCATGACTTTAAAACTTAACTGTTAAACGAAAAATACATGGGAGTATGAAAATATACACGAACAGCAAACCAGAAAGTATTTCAAGTGAAAGAATTATTAATTTATAGATGAAGATTTCATTTATTTCAAGTCTAAATATCACCTATATCATTCTCACATCTTGATTACCTACCATTTAGAGAATTGCGAGCTTAATACGATCCATGTATAGCGTAATTGATGTAACAAATCTTCAACATCTTTGGGAACATAATTGTTGTTGACGGCGAGTAATAAGAAATTCCAAATATCCTATCAAACTTAGGATATCCTCATCATCACCAACCACTCACCCACTCACACACATGCCCTTATTTTTATTTCAACTTAGGCCAAAGAAAAATTATCAGAAACACCAACCCTCCATTCATTCACCAAACCAAAACCAAAGACAAGATCACATAGGTGAGAGGTGAACCAAAATCCAAACTTTCACCTTCAACTCTCACTCCTTACTCATGGCTTCCTTATCCCTAATCTCACCTCATTCCCCTTCTACTCTCCGCCACAACGCCATCAGCGGCACCCGCCTTCCGGCTTTCTTCCTCCGCAACCCCATCACTCGCATTCGCTCCACTACTCCTTCAATCAAGGCCCTTTCAGTCCCTTCAGCTTTAACCCAAGACGAACTCAAAAAACTCGCCGCCGATAAAGCCGTCGAATACGTGAAAAGCGGAATGGTCCTGGGTCTAGGCACCGGTTCAACCGCAGCTTTCGTTGTAGCCAAATTAGGCGAGCTTATCTCTTCTGGCCAACTCACAAACATTGTAGGTGTCCCCACTTCAAAACGTACTGAAGAACAAGCCTTATCACTCAACATCCCGCTATCTACCCTTGACGACCACCCGCATCTCGACTTAGCCATCGATGGTGCTGACGAGGTTGACCCCAATCTCGACCTAGTCAAGGGCCGTGGTGGGGCCCTTTTACGGGAGAAGATGGTGGAGGCTGCATCGGATAAGTTTGTCGTGGTTGTGGATGATTCGAAGCTCGTTTCCGGTCTAGGTGGGTCCGGGTTGGCTATGCCCGTTGAGGTTGTGCAATTTTGCTGGAAGTACAATTTGGTTAGGTTACAGGAGTTGTTTAAAGCAGAGGGTGTTGATGCTAAATTGAGAGTGGATGGTAACGGAAAGCCTTATGTGACTGATAATTCGAATTATATTGTGGATTTGTATTTTAAGACTCCTATTAGGGATTCTGCTGCTGCTGGAAAGGAGATTGCGGCTTTGGAAGGAGTGGTGGAGCATGGGTTGTTCTTGGATATGACCACTGCTGTTATTATAGCTGGCAAGGAAGGAGTCAGTGTTCAGAGCAAGTGAAACTCTCAATTGGTGAGGTTTGAAGAACTTAACTTCTGTTTTTTGAGATGCAATTCTTGTGGAATTTTTAGACTTCAATAGGGGTTGGTTAATGTTGTAACACTATAAGTTTCGGCATTTTTTTGTGGAGATGTTTAGCAATAATACTCCCATCGTTATGTAATTTGTAAATTAGAATTAAAAAGAAAATGTTTTGGTTGATTTCCTTTTTGTTGCTGAGAATTTGAATATTGGCCATTTGATGATTTGGAAAAATTCTGGATTTGCTTATAGAAGTCCATCATTGTAGAGATAAATGTACTCGGCTATATCGGCAACAATGTGATTGTAGGAGAATTTCTATTTTTTATCCAATAGACTTGTATTTCAGAGAACTCTTTGAAATGCTGAATGCTGACTAGAGCTGGACTCAGAGGCTACATGAAAGCTTTAAATTACATGATTTTAGATGTAATGTCTGGTGGTTGAAATTGTCCAGCGGAAGAGTTTAGAGGTCAAACCAATGTTGCTTTACATGTCATATTCTATACAAATTTATCTTGTTGCAGTGTACTGTGAAATAGGTACCTCTTTGTGTATGCTTGACGTAAATAATCTTTTATCATAAGAAAGCTTCAAGTATGCTAATATACTTAGCAACTGTAGTCTCTTGTTGCACAAGGTTATTTTGTATGATAGATCACTGCTTCACAAGGTTAGCACTTAGCAACGAGCAGTTATCATGAGAGAGTTGGCTTCAGGAGTATGTTTAGAGTTTAGACCTATTAGTGACTTGATAGACTGAATTGAGAGAACTAGGAGTGACGGAGTAGGCAGAAGGGTGTACGCTTGTGCTATAAGTAGAGAGTGAGACATGTTTGCCCGTGAAAGAACGAACTTATCTAAGTTGGTCATCCAACTGACAAACTTGAATGCCATGGGATGAAATGGTCCATAATCATTATAAAGTGCTTTGAAACCTATATACAGCCTATGAGGCGTATGACAAGGTACCAAGGGAGGTGCTATGGAGGTGCTTGGAGGCGAAGAGCGTGCCGGAAGCCTATATCAGAGTAATCAAGGACATGTACGATGGTGCTAAGACTAGGGTTAGGACGGTGGGTGGTGAATCAGACCATTTTCCTGTGGTCATGGGGTTACATCAAGGATCAGCTCTGAGCCCCCTCCTGTTTGCCTTAGTGATGCTCTAACCCGACATATCCAAGGGGATGTGCCTTGGTGTATGCTTTTTGCTAATGATATTGTATTGATTGACGAGACGAGGGTTGGCGTCAGTGAGAGGTTAGAGGTATGGAGTCAGACTCTAGAGTCTAAAGGTTTCAAAATAAGCAGATCCAAGACGGAATACCTGGAGTGCAAGTTTGGGCCGGAGCCGAGCGAGGTAGGCAGGGACGTGGTGATTGGTTCCCAGGCCATTGCCAAGAGGGACAGTGTCCGATATCTTGGGTCTGTGATTCAGGGGGACGGAGAGATTGACGGGGACGTCACCCATCGTATAGGAGCCGGGTGGGCAAAATGGAGGCTCGCCTCAGGGGTCATGTGTGACAAGAAAGTTCCACACAAACTCAAGGGGAAATTCTATAGAGCCGTGGTTAGACCTGCTATGCTGTATGGGACGGAGTGCTGGCCCGTGAAAAACTCCCATGTTCAAAGAATGAAGGTTGCGGAGATGAGGATGCTTAGGTGGATGTGCGGGCACACCAGACTATATAGGATTAAGAACGAAGTTATCAGAGAGAAGGTAGGGGTGGCCCCAGTGGATGAGAAGTGCGAGAAGCGAGACTGAGGTGGTTCGGAGGAGGGGCCCGGATGCCCCGGTAAGGAGCTGCGAGAGGCTGGAGATTGTTGGCGGTCGACGAGGTAGAGGGAGGCCTAAGAAGTATTGGGCAGAGGTGATTAGGCAGGACATGATTAGAATGCAAGTTTCCGAGGACATGACCCTTGATAGGAGCGTCTGGAGGTCCAGAATCAGGGTTGTAGGTTAGGGGCTCCTAGAGTCCTTCGCACGTCAGTAGGTTTTCTCATAGACGATTTGTGTGTTAGCGTGTGCCCTCCTGTGGCTGTTAGTTATGATAGTTACTGCACGATTTTATTGCCTGCGATTGTATGTATGTTTCTTATTTTTAGTTAATTATTTTCACTATTTTCTGCGGGAGTCACTAATGCTTTTTGTTTTTGTTTTGTTTTACAGCTGTTTTTCCTTTTGTCCTATGCGCCGAGGGTCGATTGGAAACAGTCTCCCTGCCATTTCGGGTAGGGGTAAGGCTTGTCTACATATTACCCTCCCCAGACTCCCACCTGGTGGGAATATACTGGGTAGTTGTTGTTGTTGTATACAGCCTATGAGGGACATTTTGTCTCTAACGATTTCAGTATTATGTATCAAATTGAGGATCACAAGGCTTATGATTCCTGCCAGTCACGGTGCGTGCTTGAAAAGTACACCTGATAAAGATGGAAAAAGGGGTCCTCTCTTTCTCTTCTGAGAGGGGATGGCTACATCCTATAAGCCTTGTGATTAGTTAGGAAAATCATCTATTTCTGCTGCTGTCCAAATGCATTAGATTGATGGAAACAAGAACAAGTACTATCCATCATGCCGTGTCATCATCTAAAATAAGATGTGTAGTTGCTATATGAAGAACAGTAAAATCCCACAACTGATATAATATTCAAAATATACTCTGTACAGAAATGTTACACATCACAGATGTTTTATTAATCCTAGTACATGTGAATCTGGCAAATGAATGAAGTACAATGCGCTAGTATAGATGAAGCAACAAGCAGTAAGCCTGATAAAATGTGGCAATATCTCTCATGAGGAAATAAAAAGCCAGCCCCTCTTCCTAGTTGAGTAAAGCCATAGCTGCAGTGGCCAGAAAGATAGCTATCCAGTGGGAACTCCTGGGCATAAATGATGTAGCTGCCAGTATAGAAGAATTAGAATGGTGAGATGATCTTATACTCTGGTTAGAATAAGTAGTAATCTGATGGTATCCACTCTGTAGGATTTTGCAGCTTGAATTCAATATAGGAGGAAGAAAGTTGCAGAGAATATGAAATTACCGATATATCAAGAAGTTTTCTTAGTTTGAGTTGACGTTTAAAAGCGCACAGCCAAGATTATGTTTGTTTCGATGTGATTGCCTGGCGGATTTGTCATCTATATACTTGTTTTATGTCTCTCTAACGCATATATTCTCTCACAATATCGCATTAAGGTCAACAAAAAATAGCTTCTACTCCAGTAAATTGGTAGCAATTGATCAATGGTGTCAACTGTACCTCCATTATTGTTATTAACATCTGAAGATGATGTTGATGAAGATGGAGATGATGCAGTGGAATTTGAAAGCCGAATTCCCAGCTTTTCGCAATCAGCTCCAATGGCACCTTCAAGCTCAATAATGGATTAGCTAACGATATTGTTTTTATGAAAGTAAAACATTTAATTACTGTTGGGAAATAGTTGTTTGTACTTACAATCACTGAAGCAAGGGAAAGCAGGTATATTAAGGAGATTGGAAAAACCAGAATTGCACTGGCATGTTTGTCCATGTGTTATATTCTTTTTACATGTTCCCTCCCCACAGTAAATCCAATAGCAAGCTTCGACAAAGAAGGGCCAAAACAAAAGATGGGGTTTTGATAAGAAATCAGATAGAACACATAGGAAAATGGTCAAAGAAATAAATGGAAAATTATAATAATTTTGTAGTTACGATCAAAGAAAGACATGTTGTATGGAATTGGTGGAGCTGGTGGAGGTGCTGGCAAGCAAGAATAGTCAAGAGAACCTGCAATAAACATAACCCAGGAATATTATAATCTCAAACTCTTAGTTATATAAATAATCAAAAGGATAATTGTTAATGTTAAACAGTTCCATCCGCGATTTCTCTCAATAAAGAGTCGTCCTAATTTAATCTCATGACTAATCTGGTATTCATCATCTTATTATCCTACTTTATTATGTTACTTAAACCTGTTTATTCCTTTCGCAAATTATATACTTATAGCTGAGGGTCTCTTGGATACAACATCTATACCTCCACAAGGTAGGAGTAGGATCTACGTATATATTATACTCCTCAGACCCCATCATATACTGCGTATGTTATATTGTTGTTGCTGTAAATTATATACTTAAAACTTTTTGTGGTTTCATGAAAATAAAGTACAAAATATTAATTTATTAGGTGAAAATGCAACTAGGCAGATATATATAGTATTGATAGAAATAAAAATAAACAAAGAGAAAAAGAAATGAAGGGAAAACTGACACTTGGGAACAATGCAAGGAAGGAATTCAAGATCATCTTCGTCGTCGTCATCATGATGACGAGTTCTCTTCCATCCTTTTTCACATTTGCATACAAAATTGAAAGGCTTCCCTGCTGCTGCCTCGCAACTCCCTTTCCCACACTCCACATCATTGCATATTTTGTCTATATATATACAACACCCAATTTGGAAGTTCAGAATTATAAAGAGGACTCAAAAACAAACAATAAGGATGCTTACAGATACGTTAATTAGGTGGCCTGATACTATTAATTCAGTGTCTTGAAGTTAAAACTGTTGAAAATTTACAAAATTTTAAACAAGCACAAAGAGATTTGGGAATGAAGAAACTATTGGATTAGCGCGTGTGTGCTTTTTGTGTATGTTCGTTTATTTTTTTCCGGAAAATTTTAATGCAAGTAGGAGCATATAATAAACTCAGAACTGCTCTAGAATATGAGAATAGAAATAAGGAATTAAGCTGGAAGAAGAGAGATGTATACCGAAGTAGGGAGCAAGAACAGGAGGAATACTATCATCGTCTGCAGCTAACATAATTGGTAACATAACGAACAGAACTAGTACATAAGCTCTGAAAATAATGGAGAAACCCATCTTCTCCAAACCAAAGATATTTGTGTGTGTTTTGGGATCGGAGGAGGGGGATAATTATGTGAAGCAGTGAATATGTTGTTTGTGTCTAATGAGGGGTAAATTTATAGAGGAACTTGTGTTGAATGTTTCATAGTAGAAGCTTCTTTGTGTCTCATAATTTCAAAGATTATTAGCATTTAGCAAGTCTTCTTAGGGTTTTCCAAGTCTAATTAACTTATTCATGTTGTTGTTTGAAGTTTCTATCACTTAGTGGATTAGTTAATCAATGTTCAATGTTGTCATAAATTAACTATAGGCGTTTTTCTTTTTGGGGCAAAGGTCTTCTCGTTTCCGTAGTACCAAAATGTAGTTTGTCGGGAAAGTAAGCATTGAGAGCAACATAGAACCTAATAGTAATATTCTTACTTAGGCGGAGCCAGGTTTTGAGGTTTATATGGGTTAGAAATTCTAATCATTTTAAGTTAGTGGATTCTAATTAGGGCTGTCAAATTTGGCCCAAACCCAAATAACCCGCCTAACCCGCCCAAGGTTGGGTTGGTTATTGACCCGCCCATTCATTGAACTTAACACATTTTGATCCAATCCATCGCAACTCATTTAAAAGTTGGGCTAATTTTTAGCCCAAATTGATCCATGAGAAAGTTTGTCAAAATATATTAAAAATAATTTATTTTTTGTTCAACATTTTAAATATGACCATAACAAAAGCAAAAGAGCCTTATTTAGTAATTATACAGTCTATAAGAAAATAACACATATTAATTAAAGTTTAATAAGAGTTGGGCGGGTTGGGTTATGACCCGAATTTTAACCCATCTGACACAATCCATCTTAGCCCAAGTAACTGTTGGACGGGTCATTTGACCCGCCCAATTATTGACTCAACCCATTTTGACCACCCCAAAATTGATCCAACCCATCCATTTGACACTCCTAGTTCTAATTTAATAATGTATATATATTCAATAAATTTTTGAGATAAATATAAAGTTTGGACCATAATTATTAGGTTCGACTGAACCCTTATTCAAAAGGCTAATTCCGCCCCTGATATTTTAGAGTTATTTAATGGAAGCTTCTCCAAAATTGGTTATAATTCAACACCAGGCATCTCATACAAGTATTCATCATTCGAAATCTACTAATTAATCAAATTAATTTAAATTTGCATCGAGTAAACTTACTAAAAAAAGTGAAGTGTCAAAATGTGTTCTCCATTCCTAGGAAGTGTTACTTTCAATTGCTGCAATTGGCAAGTACAAGATTAAGTAGCACGTTCTTACCTAGCAAAGCACAAGATTTGGGTTTCATTTTTCGCACCTCTAAGATTAGGTTCTTAATAGTAACCAAAAACGGTTGAATCACAACAAAAATATCATCTGTAGGTTTATTAAAGTTGCTGCAATTTTTTACTCATCCTATTTTAGGAGGAAGATGGGTGATTAATTCATATTTTCCCCAAAAATGTCACTATCATAAAAATTGAATTTTAAAGATTTTAAAATGGTCTTAACTTTCTTAAAAGAAAACTTTCCCTTCATATATTAATTGAACATGATTAAATCTGGAAAGAACTAATTGAACATGATTTTAGTTAGTGGAGCAAGTATATATGGACTATGGATAAAATCCATAAATCTTAACCCTGATTTAGAGTTGAGTGGATAGAATTCCCAATTCTTTAATTTTAAAAAAAAAGGATTAAGTAAAGATAATGGTATTGACAAGAAAATATGAGGCAACTTCTTCTTTTGAAATGTCCTCCAACACGTATTATTAGATATTATTTCAAGGAAAGTGTTCTTATTTGTTCCTTGGTAAAGTAAAACATACTTTAAGTCTTTAACATTAAAATAATTGTACGTAGAAAGACGAATTTCCGTGAGCATGTAAAATTTAGAATTATGTAATAAAAAATAGTAGGTTTTAGGTGATTATTAGTCAAAATTAAACAGTGTAACTAGAAGAATCAATGGACACGACGATTAATGTGTTCAATCAAAGAATTTTAACAACCCAAAAATAATATAAAAAATAGGTAACTAATAAATATACATCAAAAGGTTTAGGTAGAAAAATTTTCAAAGATTAAAGACTTATTACTTATTAGTTATACATTAAAATCAGGGAGAGACATGTTGATGTTAGCCTGACGCAGTTGAAATGTTAATAACTGGATCTTCTAGGGTTATGGTCTTATGGAAGAAAAGAGAAAAGATCTTCAAGGGTTTAATACCGCTAATTATGATTATTTCACAACCATTATTAGGCTATACATTTTTCTTCTAATTATGTAATGACAGATATCATACTGAAGATATTACACTACTGAATAAAACAAAAAGCGCTTCGTTGTACCATTTTCTTTTAATTCTAGCAAACAAAAGATGAAAAAAGGGAAATCTTTTTATATATTTTTGCAAGTAATGAATTTTTTTATACGTGTTCATTTTTCATGGCTTCTGATTTGTCTTAATGAGATTATTCTATTGCATAAATCACCTCTTATCTATCTAGTTCCTACTTGCTTTAGCCAGCTTCTCAGTTAGCAAGACCAAATGATAGTTCCATGGTGAAACACCTGCATTTCAACCACTACGAATATTATCTCAAAGACAAGTTTAGTTGCCTTTGATACTTTATATTTTTTATAATCGAGAAATCCACAAGGATATTATCCCCATAACCTTGAAAATAAATGGTCTTCGTTTATTGACCTCCGCTTGCTCCATGGACAAACTTTAAAGTCAAAAGCCAAAAGTATTACCCTTCTGACAAGCCAGGGGTCATACTAATTAACCTTTAAATTTTGCCCATGAAGCAAACGAGGTCAAAAAACAAAGAGTGAGACTGAAGAGTCCTATATGTGCCTACCAGACAAATTGTGACATGTGCCTACCAGACATCTTTTATGTACTGGTAGAGGTGGCAGAAAATTATTGTTCACCCATATTATCCATTAAAAAATGAGTTAGATAATGAACTTTTTAAAAACGGGTTGAATATGAAATTATAGAACCATATTATTCACTTAGAAAATGGTTAACTAAATGGATAATTGTTAGCCCTCCGTCACTTTGAACTTGACTTGACAACGAGTGTGTTTTCATGGGGCAGCAAGAGTGTTGCCACGCTAAGGTGCACGAGTAGCATCAACGCAAAAAGGGAAACATGCAAGTGATGGCTAAGGCTTTGACGGAAGTGAGGCAGCTTGGCAAGGGCTTGACGACGAGATGTGGGCTGAGGGTTACACTTGATCATGGCAAAGGCATCAAGGCACAAGGCAATGATGCCAAGGCAAGGCAAAAACGAAGTGGCAAAGGCAGGCTAAGTGCAACCGAAGGCAGTGCTCGGGGCACACTTGTCATGACATTGGGGCACGGAAAAGGGCCATGTGTGGGGGCAATGGCATGGAAAAATGCGCTACAATGCACCTGAGTACAAGGCATTGGCACCTAATTCAAGCCAAGGCACGCACATGCGCAGTAAGCTTAAGATTGACCAAGTCAAAAGCGGTTACACTGCACATGCTGTGCACTTGGGTAGCAGTTGGCTTTTGCTAAAAGCTGGCAGAAGTGTTAGCACGTTTTTGGGGTCATGATTACATTATTATTAGCATGATTACATGATCCTAGTAGTTGGGGGATGTCAACTACACTAGGCTAAATAGTGGGTTGTGTGGGATAAGTGTCTAAGCCTAAATGTGACAAGTGTAAGGAAAATGGGTTGTCTCATGTGTTTAAATGGGCATCAGCCTTATTCTTGTGGGTAGAAGAGAAAAACATGTATGAGTGCATGTTTAAGTCTGTTTTCAAGAATGAAAATGTCTAAGTCCAAGAGTAGTCTAATGAGAAAATTTGAGGGTCAGGAGTGATCTTCTTGTACACGGTATTATACTTCGAGTTTGAGTTTCTTTGTATACTCGAATTAAATATAAAGTTGGGAAAAGAGTTTCCTGTAATTGTGCCTTGTGTTCTTGGTAATTTTCTACTGCCTTTACTAAATTTTGTTGCCTAAATCGCTCCTAAACTTACTACGTTGAAAACTGCATAAAAATATTCAAAGTCCAACGTTACTGCAATTTTGGCTAAGTGTTGTGAGAAGGCTGAAGTCAAGTGCGGGAATTGGCTGCCCCGCAGGCTGGTTTTGGCAGACAAAAATCACACCCGTGGCAACTAGTATTAAAGCGGAGCAGGTTCGTGATGGAAACATGACGGGCAACGGCAGATTTCGTGGTCTTGCTTGAGAACATGGCATGTGGTAACGACGAACTGCGGAAAAGGCTAACGAAACTGGAGGCATTGGTGGGAAATATTCTTGAAGGTGACCAATTTCAGACTCTCGTGACAAGGCTTGCCTACCTTGGGAAATAATTGGCAACGGTAAGTCAAGAGAATGTGGATGTGAAAAGCGAGACAGTGGTGCTGCGACGTATTGTGGGTGAGGATTCTCCTCAACGTGGCGTTGATCGTCTCAAGATAAAAATTCCTGAACCTAAGGCATTTTGTGGTGCAAGGGGTGCAAGTGAATTGGAGAATTTTCTTTGGGATATAGAACAGTACGTTCATGCTATCGTGTGCAATACGAGAAGGAGAAAATAACCTTGACTAGCATGTATTTGAGTGAAGATGCTAAGTTATGGTGGCACATTCGTGTGGATGAAGATGAAAGTTTGGGCAGACCAAAAATTGAATCGTGGGAGCGGCTTAAAAAGAAATTGAAGGATCAGTTCCTTCCTAGCAATACGTCTTGGATTGCTAGGGACAAACTGAAAAAGTTGAGGCAAATCGGATCAGTTAGAGCATATGTCAAAGAATTAAATTCTTTGATGTTGAGCCTAAGCAATATGTCGGAAGAAGACAAATTGCACAGCTTCATGAGTGGGCTGCAACAGTAGGTACAATTGAATTTGCGTAGGCAGAATATTCAAAACCTCGCAAGTGTTGTGACTGCGGCTGATGCATTGGGTGATTTTCACTTAGGTGAAGAGACTTCTACTTCAAATTCCAACAAAGGAAAGAAATACAAGGCAAATGAGCAGAAGAAATATGAAAAAAACAATTCTAATGAAGACAAGGGAAAGGGAAATCATGAGGTTGTAAGTTTAAAGAGCAAGGAGAAGGACAACAAATTTAGTGGTTGTTTCATTTGTGATAGGCCACATCGAGCAAGGGATTTCCCAAAGAAGGCAGTGTTAAATGATATGACTGTTGCGGACAAGAGAGATGCATTGGAGGCAATGATCAGTGACAAACAAAGTGCTAGTGTCAATGCAATTGTGGCTGAAGAGAGAGAGGGGCAAGGGGCGTTGCTTCTCAACCCCTTAGGAATCATAAATTGATCTAACCTCGACGAGGACGACGAATTTCAAAGGGTGCAGGGTGGTTTGTTAGCCCTCTGCCACTTTGAGCTTGACTTGACAACGAGAGTGTTTTCATGGGGGCTAAGGGAGACACTTGATCATGGCAAATGCATCAAGGCTTAAGGCAATTATACCAAGGCAAAGCAAAAACGAAGTGGAAAAGGCAAGCTAAGTGTTAGGGGCCTGACTCTCTGACATCGGGCGCGTCGCAGCTGTGGCAAGTATTAGGCGTGGCGGCCTTGACTTTGGCCTATGTGCGGGCAGGACGATCATGCGGGCAACAAAAAAGACAATGTAATGTGAGATATTGCAGGAAAGTATTGGTCATGGTCCGGGGCAGGCAAGACATGCTTGGCAAAGACTTGACAAGGTACTGCGGGCAAAGTTGGGGTGGCATGGCACGGCATGCGTGCCAAAGTAAGTGGCACGGGAATTTCGGGTTGTGGAAACGATAAGTACGGGCTAAGCTAAAGCACGTCAATGCGAGATGATGGAAAAGGATTTCAATAGCTAAGGCAAGGCTATGTGAAGGAAAATACAAGCAATGGCACAGGTGAAACAAGGGTTGACATGGGCAAGGAAGAAACTCGGCCAAGGCATGTGCGGGCGCCAGTGGCATCGGGCGTGTGTGATAAAATCATGAGCGGCAGGTTGTAGAAAGGCATTGGTGCAGAGCAATATCAGAATGAGCCAAGGCTGAGCGCAATTCCAACCTTGGGCGTGCAGCAGCTGACCAAGTCAAAGGGCACATGCAGTGCACATGCCAAAGTAATTGGCGGTTACCTTTATGTAACTACGTTTACCTATGTCAGACTTATGCTTGTATCCACTATCATTTCGTGTAGAACATGGCCTATGTAGTTGGGGATGTTAAATAGGAATAGACTTAGTCTTAGAATGATAAGTGGCAAAAGCTTTAGACAACAAGTGTCCATGTGTTGTCAAGTCCTAAAGGCTGCCTATGTGCTATAAATTGGTGCCTTTGGACTTAGTCAGTTTTAGCGTGAGAATTTCGTGTGAAATTAAGTAACGGAAACTATAATATCTGTTTGTTTCTCATGAGTCTCTGAAAGAGACCTCTGAGCCTGATTCAATTGTTAGCTTTCTCGTCTTTACATCGGATTCGAGTTGAAAACCCTAATATTTGGGGGGGGGGGGGGGGGGGTTGGTAAGTTTGATTTGGCTTTTGGACTAGGGTTCTACTTTGGAACCTTGGACTATCAGACTCATTCTGAATCTATAAACTGAACTTAAATCTCTTTGCTAATGACTCTGAACTTTTCTATGCTAGACTATTTTCTAATTAGCGTAACTGTTCTTTCTTGACTCATATGTCTGTATGCTTTGTATACGATAAATTCTCCCTTCAAAGGGGTTTTGCCGGGAAAAATTGGGTATCAATAGAAACAAGAGCGAAACGTGAGTCTTTCTAAGTGTTTCAAAAAAGGGTCTAAGATTAGGCGTTGGATAGGTCTTAGTATGCAAGATCGACTTGTGATCTTGGCTAGACGAAGTGGGCTGTGAACGACTTGTATTCATCGAAAAGTGAGGGTTTCCTTTGTAGATTTTCGAATTAATACAAAGGCTGAAATTTTTTCGTATTTGATTGTATTTTTTTCAATTTGCTGCCAAAATTCATTTAAGATCAAACTTGCTGAAAATTTGGCTAAATGTTGGGAAAGGTTGAGTCAAGTGTGTAACTTTACTGCCGCGCAGGTGTGACTTTGGACTGACCAAAAATGCCCCCGTGACAACTGGTATCATAGCGGATCAGAGTTCATGGCGGTGGCAAGACAACTAGCTGCAAATGTCATGTTACAATTTGAGAACATGGTTGGTGGCACAAAATGCTGAACTGCTAAAGGGTGGAACAGTTGGAAGCACTCATTGGGAAGGCTCTTGAAGTAGGTATTGATTCTTCTGTTCCTGCGAGAATGGCACATTTGGATGCATATTAAGCGTCGAGGTAGGAAAATACGATGGCAGAAATGGCCTTGGTACGCAAGGAAAAGGAAGAACTGTGCGAAGAGGTGGTTCAACTTTGAAGGGCATTACAAACTACTTAAGTGATGATCGAACCAAAGTGAAAATTCCGGAGCCAAAGGCTTATGGTGGTGCAAGAAGTTCCAAAGAACTAGAAAATTTCTAGTGGGATATGGAGTAGTATTTCTAGGCTGCTCGTGTGCCGGATGACAAAAAGGTGATCACCACACCTATGTATTTGGCTGATGATGCGAAAGTGTGGTGGAGTACACGAATTATGGAAGTGGAAAGTGTTGGACTACCCAGAATTGAAACTTGGGAGATACTAAAGAAGGAATTAAAATCTCAACTCCTTCCAACCAACTCGTCATATGTTTCAAGAGATGGATTGCGTCGCTTGAAGCAAAGTGGCACGGTGAGGGAGTATGTCAAGAAATTCTCGTCCTTGATGTTGAATGTAAGTAATATGGCAGAGGAAGAAAAGCTGTATTACTTCATGGGCGAATTGAAGGGCTGGGTGCAGTTGGAGTAGAGAAGGCAGAATGCTCAAAGCCTCTCTACTGTTATTGTGGCGGCAGATGCATTGGTTGACTTCAATATAGGTGATGGCCCTGTTGAATCTACCACATTCAAAATCCAACGAAAGGAAAGACAAAGCAAAGGAATGGAACAAAAGTGGGAAAGGCCAAGCTGGGGAAGATGAAGGATTTGCTAAGAATGGGAGGCAGGCAGAGACTTTCATAGAATGGAAAGTAGCGGCAAGTTCAAATGTTGCTTTACTTATGGTGGATCGCACTTGAAGAAGCACTGTCCGATGCAGGCTGGGGTGAATGTTATGCTGGCTGGGGAAAATTAGGAACAAGTGGCAGAGGCACATGCTATTGTGGCAGATGTGAATGGAGCAACATGGGCGTTGTATACCAACAACCCCTTGGGGTTTATTAATTGAGTTGGCTCGACGAGAACGTCGATTTCAAAGGGTATGGATGGTTTGTTAGGGGACTGACTCTTTAACGTCAGACGTGGCGCGACTCCGACAAGGATTGGGCGTGATGGCCTTTCCATTGACCTATGTGCGTGCAAAACGACTATGCGGGCAATGAACAAAACAATGTCATGTGGTTTGTTGCGGAAAAGTATTGGCCAAGGTCTTGGGGCAGGCATGACATGCTTAGCAAAGGCTTAACAAGGTAGTGTGGGCAAAGTTGGGGCAGAATGTACGCCAAAGTCCGCGGCACGGGCACTTTGGGTTGTGGCAGCCACAAGTGTGGGCTAAGCTAAAGCACAGCAGTTTGGGATGACAGCAAGGGCTTTCAATAGCTAAGACAAGGCTATGTGAAGGAAAATACAAGCAATGACACGAGTGAAACAAGGTTTGACATGGGCAAGGCAGAAACTCGACCAAGGCATGTGCGGGCGACAGTGGCGTCGGGCATATGCGAAAAAATCATGAGTGGCAGGTTTCGATCAAGGCATTGGTGCGGAGCAATGTCAAAATGAGCCAAGGCTGGGCGCAATGCCAGCCTTGGGCGTGCGGCAGATGACCAAGTCAAAGGGCACATGCAGTGCACATGCCAAAGTAGTTGGCGGTTACCTTTATGTAACCACTTGTACCTATATCTTATTTATGCGTGTATCCACTATCATTTTGTGTATAACATGACCTTTGTAGTTGGGTATGTCAACTACAATATAGGAACATACTTAGTCTTAGTCCGACAAGTGGCAAAAGCCATAGACAATAAGTGTCCATGTGCCGTCAAGTTCCAAAGGCTGCCTATGTGCTATATAAATAGGTACCTTTGGACTTAGTGAGATTTAGTGTGAGAATTTCGTGAGAAATTCAGTAAGGAAAACAAGAGAGAAACGTGAGTCTTCCTATGTATTTCAAAAGGGGCCTAAGGTTAGGCATTGGGTAGGTCATAGTGTGCAAGATCGACTTGTGATCTTGGTAGACGAAGTGGGCTGTGAACGACTGTTCGTAGCAAATTGAGGGTTTCCTCTGTAGATTTTCGAATTAATACAAAGGTTGGAACTTTTTCATATTTAATTGTGTTATTTTTAATTTGCTGCCAAAATTCGTTTAAGGCCAAACTTGCTGAAAATTTGGCTAAGTGTTGGGAAAGGCTGAGTCAAATGCGCAACGTGAGTGCCGTGCGGGTGTGACTTTAGACTAACCAAAAATTGCCCTATGACACCACATGCAACGGAAGGCAGTGCGCGAGGCAGAGTTGTTAGGACATTGGGGCGCGGCAAAGGGCCATGTGTGGGGTCAATAGAATGGCCAAAATGCAGCTAAATGCACCTGAGTACAAGGCATTAGTGCCTGATTCAAGCCAAGGCACGCACAAGGGCAGTAAGCTTCAGATTGACCAAGTCAAATGCGGTTACACGGCACATGCTGTGCACATGGACAGCAGTTGGCTTTTGCTAAAAGCTAGCAGAAGTGTTAGCACGTTTTTGGGGCCATAATTCCATTATTATTTGCATGACATGATCCTAGTAGTTGGGAATGTCAACTACACTAGGCTAAAATGGTTGGTTGTGTGGTACAAGTGTCTAAGCCTAAGTGCGACAAATGTAAGGCAAAGGGGATGTCTCGCGTGTTATAAATGGGCAGCATCCTTATGTTTGTGGGCAAAAGAGAAAAATGTGTATGAGTGCATGTTTAAGTCTGTTTGCAAGAGTGAAAACGTCTAAGGGTAAGAGCAATCTTGTGAGAATATCTGAGGGTCAAAGAGTGATCTTGTACATGGTATTATACTTCGAGTTTGAGTTTCTTTGTCTACTCGAATTAAATACAAAGTTGGGAAAAGACTTCCCTGTAATTGTGCCTTGTGTTCTTGGTAATTTTCTGTTGCCTTTACTAAATTTCGTTGCCTAAATCATTTCTAAACTACTACGTTGAAAGCTGCCTAAAAATATTCTATGTCCAAAGTTGGTATAATTTTAGTTAAGTGATGTGAGAAGGCTGAAGTTCAGTGCAGGACTTGGCTGCCGCGCAAGCTAGTTTTGGCGACAGAAATCACGCATGTGACAATAACTAATGTGTTTAACTTTTCTCATTTGTAAAACCTCAAATTTAAGGTTCCTAAGTTTGGGAGACCAGAAATTTTTCCATAAGTGATCATATTCAAAAAGCCATGGATAATATGAGCAACCCGTTTTTTATCCATCTTAAATACAAGTAAGGTCGGATAATTTATCTGGTTTCGACTCGCTCATATCTGACCCGACCCGCCCGTTTGTCACTCATATGTACTACCTTTGCCGCTGAAGCAAAGGTTAGTGCATCAAATCAAGTCAAATTAACTTTTGAAATCATGACTGGTGAAGAAGCAAGACGTTGGGCCAAATGTGATGCTTTTTATATGACAGAGTTTCCTTAATAAGAAAAGACTATAACTCGGGTGCCATTGAGGAACTAAAAACAAAAAAGTGGTTAATTGGGAAACCTTCAATACTATTAAGAAAGAACTCTGTTGTTGTCCAAGTCTCTCACCTCAGTTGCAAATGGCAAGACAAAGAGGACTCAGTGCAGGCCTTAGGCAAACATATACTGTGAAAATGACTAATAAAGGGCTGCACCAACAAAACCATTTGAATATTGTGGAGAGTGCAGGCCTTAACCTCATCATATCAATACTCGACCACATAAAAATGAAACATATTTGTGGAACATTCACCCAAATAATTCGAGAAAAGTTCTCGCGAAAATACGAATACACTGTTGACTGAGAGATTGAAAGGTATACCAGAAATGGGGAAGGCAAGCAAATGGATCAGAAACTTTCTGATAATGATGGGGAAAAAGGAGGAAACGGAAAAGAAAGAAGAGAAATCAATAGAATGTATGAAAACCCCAACTGCAAGTTGCCCATCAACTCCAAAAGTGAAAAGGAGGTGGAGTTTCAAGAAATCATCAAGCATGGAGAGAAATAACCATAAGAGTAATAGGTCTTTTGATTTGACTTTCATTCACAAACTAAATACACAAGGCTCAATTATGCAGAAACACAACAAAGCAAGCCTAACAGCAAAAGGAGCGATAGAACCAAAGACTTATATTACCAGAGGTGTTAAGAATGCAGCTGCCACCAAAATCCAAGCTGTTTTCCGCTCTTATTTGGTAACCATTCAAACTCTGAGTCTATTCTTGTTTATTTTCCAACCTAGGTTCACCCATGCTTGATTTCAGTCGATCCTCAAACTTTGTACTTTCCAAGTTACTTATAATGGGGAGGACTTTGTTCCCATCTTAAGGCCAATGAACATGCACAGCTAAACTATGTGGAATGATATTCTGCTCATTAATGAAATAAACAATGTTAAGTGGTAAAAGGTGAAAGTTGGCTTGAAAGCATGATTGATGTTTATGCAGGCTAGGAAAGCATTGCGCGCCCTAAGAAGCCTAGTTAGATTACAGGCACTGGTAAGGGGTCACCTAGTGAGGAAACAGACAGCAGCAATGGTCAAACGCATGCACTCTCTTATGGTCATTCAACTAAGGGCTCGTGTTCAAAGAGTTCAGATGGCTGAAGAAGCACATAGCCCCAAATCAAGAAAGAGCCAGAAAGTATCATCTGAAAACAGTCAGCTTACCAGAGTCTGCAGTATTGTAGGTCTCCATTTTTACCTCTGCATAATTTAGAATGTACAATAAAATGGAAATCATAAATACTTTAAATGGCAGGAAAAGATGGATGTTAGCATTCAAGAGAAAGGGAGAATCCAGAAGAAAAATAGCATAAAGAATGAATCTGCAAGAATGGAAAACAGATTGAACACCTCTGAATCTCATCGCCTTTCAGTATCAAGGAGGGACTATCATGTACTTCAGACATGTCGAAGCCCTACTACACTGAGTGATATGAGCACAATAAGTTATGACAGCCATAAAGAGGATTTCTCCTTCAAGATGGCAGAAAAATGTTCTGAACATAGCTCTAATGTTTCAACAAGCTTATCATCCATTACCCCATTTTCCATCGCACAATCAGAAAATCCGAACTCCATATTTTCTAGTGCTCCTTTTGCACCAACATACATGTCCAATACAGAATCCTCAAGAGCAAAAGCTAGATCACAGAGTGAACCGAGGCAACGGCCCAATTGGAGCATTAAAAGAAAAAGCAAGCGCATACCATCAATGGATGGGATAACAGGAATACCTGATTCTAGCAGGGAAGAAACACCTACCCACAGCAGGAGACACAATGTCCCAGAAAGCCATGAAACCTGGTTACTCAAGCTCTACAAACCAGCAAAGTCCTCCAAGCAAGTCAAGGTTGATTCCCCAGCATAATGTCTTTCATTTCACCTGTGGAAGATCTCTCTCCTTTGTACGAGGTAAGAATGGCTAGTGCAAGAGATCTGTAGCTACTTGTCGCTCACTCAAAGTATCCAAGTCTCATCACTTCCATTTACATCAGCCTCCTTTGAGCATGTACTGGTTCCATCCTGTCTATTTAAACTCCATTTTTCTTAAAATATCTCTGTTATTAGAGCATCCAAGTGCATAAGGAGAACTGTAAATGTCACCCCAAAATTGGGATAACGCCCAACTTCTGATGAAAACTGAAGTAGAAATTCTTTAGCTTGGTCCCTCAAGTTGAGTAAATGCAGTCAAAAATAGAAGAGACAAGAAACATCGCAAGCACTCTCAAGTTGGGCGAAAAGAGATGATAACATTGGGACTTCCCATCCAGAAGCAGTAATATTTCTAGTGGATTCAAAGACCTGTTCTCTAATCCATGCTATCCTCTCAGTCATGCATGAATTTGCTTAACATGCAAGGGGTAAGGGTAATAGGAGATCTTAGCTATGAATTACCGTATCAGCTTATGACTATGCCTCTATGCAGCAAAATCTGGGCACCTACTGAAAATATTACAGCAAAGACTACTTTATACACATTGAATGTTCATTAGAACTAATCTTCTTGTTTAGAAGCATTTTCTTTGATGCTCTTGGCCAACCAAATAGCTGTTTCCCTAGGAGAAACTTTTTCAGGTCCAAATGGCTTCAATAAGACACCAAGTTCATCAAATCTATCTTCTTGCAAGAGTCTAGCACTGAACTCAAGTAGTCCCTCCAGGGCTTCGGCCCGTTGTTTATAAGATGACATGTTAAAACGGCGGTGTCTTGCGTGAGATGAGGTTCGGCTAGATGCACCAGCAGTGGCATTTTGATCAGAAGAATCAGTTATATCCTCTCTATCTGCATGCACCATGGGGCCTTCAAACCCCCGCCAAGCATCATTTGAACTCAGTCTATCAAATTTACTGTCAGGAATCTGTATGGTACATTTGTCTTTCATAACTGAATACTCAGCTTGTGGTGAGCCAGAGGAACCTTGCACAGAGTTTGATGATGTTTGGCGTGTAGGATGGAAAGGATCTTCATATGAGGCTAATGGAAACTCAAGCATCTTGTCAATTCGAGGGGCATTGACAGAAACATCAGGAGACTTGATACAGTCAAGGAAACTGAGACTCGGCCTTCGAGGTATTTCTTGAACTGCTGCCTTGTTTGTCAACGGCAAGGATGCCCTACGAGTTGTAGAAACAGATCTCTTCACCAAGGTTCGTGAAGCCTGTCAAGTGTAGAGTAGTCAAACAACAGGTACAGGGAACAGATCACCAAGGGAAATGTGGTTAAGCAGGCTAAAATTGCATATTAAGTCATTTTACAACTTAAAGCGCACAAGCTTATATCCATGATCTTCAGAACACAGACACAAGAGCAACTACATGTTATCTTCTTCTTTTCTTTTCGTGCGCTCTCCCTGTCTCTCTCTTCTCTTCTACTTTCGCCCAGCTGGGCCTGAATGCAGATGGAGACAAGCATTTTTATCTACCGCTTCAACGCTGTACATAGTCTATGAATCCAAATAGATAAAGGACTAAAACAATATGCAAGACGAGTAATCCATCACAAATTTAGTGATAAGAAAACAAAAATCATATGATCTTTTGCAATGCTAGCAAGGCAAATCAAAAACTTCTGATTGTTTTAAATATTTTTTGCAAACACATCTTATAATTACCAAGAGGGAAAATGAAAGTTTAACAGCAAAACAAAGAGAAATCATACAAGGTCAACAACAACAACAACTACCCAGTATACTCCCACCAGGTGGGGTCTGGGGAGGGTAATATGTAGACGAGCCTTACCCCTACCCGAAGGGGCAGAGAGGCTGTTTCCAATCGACCCTCGGCACATAGGATAAAAGGAAAAACAGTTGTAAAACAAAAACAAAGACAAAAACAAAAACAATAACAATAGAGCATTAGTAACTCCCGCAGAAATAGCGTAAATAATTATCTAAACATAAGAAACATAAATACAATTGCATGCAATAAAATCATACAGTAACTACCATAACTACCAACCATTGGGGGGACATAAGCTAAAACACAAATCATCTATGGGTATCCCTGCTGGCCCACACCCAACCCCGGTTGAGGCGTACAAAGAACTCTAGGAGCCCCTAACCTACAATCCTGATTCTAGACCTCCAGACTCTCCTATCAAGGGTCATGTCCTCGGAAACCTGCATTCTAGTCATGTCCTGCCTAATCATCTCTCCCCAATGCTTCTTAGGCCTCCCTCTGCCCCGCCAACCGCCAACAATTTCCAGCCGCTCACAGCTCCTCACCGGGGCATCGGGACCCCTCCTCCGAACATGTCCGAACCACCTCAGCCTCGCTTCTCGCATCTTCTCATCCACCGGGGCCACCCCTACCTTCTCTCGAATAACTTCATTCTTGATCTTATCTAGCCTAGTGTGCCCGCACATCCACCTAAGCATCCTCATCTCCGCAACCTTCATTCTCTGAACATGAGAGTTCTTCACGGGCCAGCACTCCGCCCCATACAGAAATTTATTGGTTTTGGTGGTACCACGCTTATCTGAAACGTTGTATTGGTTGCTTAACAAAACGACATATTTACCTAGAGAAAAAACCTAAACTCATATTGCTGCCACCTCGTGTGACACAATTTAAGATTTTAAACCCACTATTTTATCACAATAATAATGGTGGAAAAGAATATTAAATTTGTAGTTGGAATAAAAGCATCTCATCTAAGTTTAAAATTGAATAATAAAATGATTTAAATTCTTGAAATTTGAATATTATTATGAATTCACATCAAAACCATTTGGATATCCTACAATAGAAACAACAACAACTACCCAGTATAGTCCCACAAAGTGGGGTCTGGGGAGGGTAATATGTAGACGGGCCTTACCCCTACCCGAAAGGGCAGAGAGGTAGGGGTATTATGAATTCACGTCAAAACCATTTGGATATCCTACAATAGAAAGTATCATACAAATTAGGAAAGCAAGAGTAATACAGAAGATTTGGAGAATCCTTCACAATTATAAACAGCAAGTACTAATTGTTGTAGCATGGGCAAAATTTTCCAGAATGAGATGGGTATAGTTCTAATCAATCATACGATAAAACTATGGAGTTGTTACTATTCTGCTTTCTACTCGATTTATTTTGACAAAACATATTTTTACAATGTCAGTATCCCCTTATGCCCATAGAAATGCATATCTACTTACATGCCAGAAAAGACAAAGAAGTTCAGATTTAGCTAACTGTCGAGGTGGATAAAATAAATATTGAGTCAAGACCAAAGTAACTAAAATCTTGGAAGAGATTATACTACTACGATAATTTTTTTATTTTTTAGGAAAACTAGATGATATTAAAGGAGTTGAAGGACGCATTTTGAAACAAGCTAATCTTGCCATTCTCACCAGAAATGAGCAGGCAAAACGTAAATAATTATACCCTGAAAAGTTCAACGTTTAAAAGGCAGATATCAAGTCCAGTTGTCCATAATCCACAGCTTAAATCTAAAATCATAAACAGAAGCAGTTTTACTACAGACACAAATTAGAGAATCTTCAATTATCTTTGATTCAAGTAAGGGAAGGCGAAAGAAAAGATGGGAGTGACACATATTCTGCATCGTGAATGTACACTCTTTAACCTACGTTGTTGGATATTCTGTAATTCCATTTTGTTAAGTCAGCCAAGTAAAGAGAAGTGACTACTGGAATTAACTAGCTAAAGTCTAATGAAACAAATACCACATGTACATAAATAAAGTCACAGTCCCAATACCATCTCATTTTCATACATGAGTGGAGGAATCGAAAACATGCTGAAAATATGGTTTTCATGTCTTGATTTTAGTTGCCCTCATATTTTACTCCCTTGCCAAATAAGCAAATACCATTTTAGTTACCCTCATATTTTCTTTCGTCATATCTATGGTTGTGTTGGTTTCTAGCCGATTCCTAATAAAACATATGGCTAACACAGAATATCTAATTTAATTTGGCGATTTATATTCCTAGTTTGGGTATTCCAACGGGTTAATCAAGATTCAGATGAAAATAGCTTTTTTTATAAGGTAGGTTAAAGATCCAAATTGAAAATAGCATTATTAGGTCAGATTTTAGGATACCATCTTCTTTTTTCACATATAAATTGGCACTATTGAAAAATAGTGAGAAAACATTTTCAGAATTGTTATGAGAAACAATCTAGTGAATCTGTTAGTCTTAAAATATTTTTATTCAAAAAAAAAAAAAAGAATTGTTGTTATGAAAAACAATCTAGTGAATCTGTTAGTCTTAAAATATTTTTGTTTGCACTTTGATGTACATGAGTTGAACCACTCGGACGTTGTCTAGAATAAATCCATTTATCTTTTGTAGGATAAAAACAAGTAAAATGAATAACCTTTTACTTGTACCCTTACCATTTCATTGTTCCTTAGCTCCACTTGTCTTTTTGGGGTAGCTGATTTCGGCACGATCACTTTTGGATTCTTGGTCACAAGCATAGCTTTTGAAGTGACTTTTTTTGTGACAGTTGATCCTCTTTCAGGGCTTCCAACAGACAATTCAGATACTCTGCTTGGAGGTTTCGGATGTCTCCGACTTGAAAAAGTATAGTCATGATCAGAAACACTAGGGTTCAGAGTCCTATCATTTCCACATGACATCCGCTTCTCTCTATTCTTTGGGAAACGTGTGCTTTCAGACACTGCAAATCTGGTTTTTTTTACATCATTATCAGGCAAAGAAGCAGGTAAACTGTTACGCCTAGGGCCGTTAAGTTTGAGATGAGTATTAATCACATATGGTTGAAGGAGTGGATTTCTAAGAAGTTCTGCTGCCTGTCACATTAGAAAATATATAAACTGTCAGTTTGAATATATAATAAAAGTATGTCCATTGTTAGATATGTAAATATAGTAGAACTCTAGTTATAGTAGAACTCTAGGTTATTAGTATTATATATAGGGCTCATTGTATTATGTTTAATCAATTATATATTCTTCTCCCGTGCCTTCTCACATGGTATCAGAGCTTTGGTGAGATAATTATCGTTGTGCGTCATTCCAACGACATCCGGGAAGAAATAACTCGGTCACCGTGCAATTTTCCGGTGACCTAAGTGACTAATTACGTCAAAGTCACTAATTATCAGTGTTGTGCAAAAACCAACACCACCACAAGACTCGGAATAGAATTCCGACCAAACCCCAGAAATTTCTCCGGCAGACTCCCCGTCACGCGCCGCCACGCGCCGCCACGCGCCGCCACAGCTATCGGCGCGTCAGACCACGCGCCGGCGCGTGGGCTGCTTCCAGCCAGTTTTTGGCTTCGCTCCAGAAGGACAGTTTGGTCGGCCTTAATTTCCGACCCTACCCATCCTTGTTCCGTTCGATTCCGACAACTTTCAGTTTTTCCGGCGACTTTTCCGGCAGCTACAGAGACTTTCCGGCCAGAATTTCAAAAAGTTTCTTCAGGACAGTATCATCGCCCTCAAATTCCGAGCCTACTCATGTTATTACTTTTCAATTCCGACAACTTTGAAGTTTTTCCGGCAAAAAAAAAAAAAAAACAGTTTTCCTTCATCTGTTTCAGCAAATTTTCAACGATGTCTTTGGGAATCGATGCTTTCGGGTCTAGAAACCTGGGTTCGATGTTAAACTACATATGTAACAAGCTCGGTACATATGATTTATATGCACCAGCTTGAGGAGGAGTGTTAGATATGTAAATATAGTAGAACTCTAGTTATAGTAGAACTCTAGGTTATTAGTATTATATATAGGGCTCATTGTATTATGTTTAATCAATTATATATTCTTCTCCCGTGCCTTCTCACAAGTATTACAAAGCAAAAATAAAAATAGAAAAGAGCAAAAACAAAAGATAAGAATTGAATGTTTCTACTATCGGAAGAACCATAAGTCAAAAGGAAGCATCTTACTTATGGTGTAAACACAGGCATGGAAGGCAGGAGATACAAGAAAGAAATGTAACAAAATAACATCATATTTTCGGACAACCTATCCCCTGTAAATTCCCATGAAAACTTCCTGGACTTTGTCAGTTCACTATCCTTAGTATAATCTCTTTTGTGTCGGAGGTGACAATCAATTTCTAGTTCTTGATATGCTTTTGTAATTTTGCATCTTCTGGATGCCAGTAATCTCATATTTGCTTTTAGGTAAAGATGTTGAGACAGCACTACAGCATTTATAGGCTTCTGTTTATTTATATAAAATAACTCCATCATATACAGATTACTATACCAAAAAATTCATTCATGCAGATCGCGTCATATGTATAGTAAACCACTAGTTCAGATTTGTTAATGAACCTCTCCTTTTAGTGAACCTCATAGGAGATCTTAAAGAAATAGCTTAATGTCTTACGACGTAAATGAACCTATATATACAACAACAACTACCTAGTATAGTCCCACAAAATGGGGTCTGGGAGGGTAATATATAGACGGGTAATATGTAGCTTAATGTCTTAAGACGTAAATGAACCTATATAAATACAGATAAAGAGAAATCATACGCTTGGCCTTAGTTCTGGGTTCTTCCGCAGCATGCTTTTGACAAGACCTCGGCTGGAAGGCAAATAAGAAAAGTGAATAAGCAGAGTGGTCAAAATAAAGGATTATCATGCATGGGTAGAGTTTCTCAAAGATAAAGCCAAAAAAGAGTTCAATACATAGTTACTGAGGCAAGTAAACATCCCCTCCAAATTATATTGCAACAATATCTTAATTTGGTTCCCATTCTATGGCACGCTTTTGCATGAGATTTGCGCTGAAACACGATTATGTAAACTCTGGCATTGGGTAGCTTACTGAGTGTACCATGCTCAAATATGACAACTTTACAACTCACTTTTTTCTTAACTCAATCGCCTTGTCAGATAAGAGCTACGAGATCTTTGGCAAAAGGTGTATCAGTTATTTAACCCAATACTGACTTTGACTTCACTTGGTTGCCAAATTTCCTAGAAAGTTTTCTTTCAAACAACTACATGACATATTTGAAATTCGTGTCTGACACAATTACCTGATTTCAGTTTTCCTTACTACTAGAGAGTGCATTGCAAATAGAGGCTTTAAGAAGTGAAGAATAGATTCTTCAACAACAACAACTCCGTATAATCCCACTTAGTTGGGTCTGGGGAGGGTAGTCTGTACGCAGACCTTACCCCTACCCTTGGATAGAGAGGTTGTTTCCAAATAGACCCCCGGCATCCTTCCCTCCAAGGACTTCCCACCTTGCTCTTGGGGAGACTCGAACTCACAACCTCTCGGTTGGAAGAGGGGGTTGCTTATCATCATAGCAACCCCTCTTGTATTCTTCATGTCGTCATAATGATTCCTAAAACAACCTTGAGTAGTTCATCATAATAATAAAGACCTACTACCTGACCTCCAACTTATTTCCTTTCACCACATTTTCCCTTTAGATGGCATCAAGTAGAAATATCTTTTTAGAAATATGTCCTCCACCAAGGATAAGAAAGGTCGGGGAGGGTAGATGCAGTAAAAATGATTGCTGCTTTTTCATTGGCTTCTTTTTTCAGGTTGCTAAATTTTTCGCCTTTTACACCTCAATTTATTTTATGGAAATCTATTTTGGTTCTGGTGAGACAAGTGGGGTTGCTCTGATGGTAAGCAACCCCCACTTCTAACCGAGAGGTTATGAGTTCGAGTCTCCCCAAGAGCAAGGTGGGAAGTTCTTGGAGGGAAGGATGCCGGGGGGTCTATTTCGAAACAGCCTCTCTACCCAAGGGTAGGGGTAAGGTCTGCGTATACACTACCCTCCCCAGACCTCACTAAGTGGGATTATACTGGGTTGTTGTTGCTGCTGCTGTATTTTGGTTCTGGTGATAGAACTTACGCAGAATCTGATGATAAAGACAAAATTAATTCCATTCATGCAAGTTAACTTAACACAAGGAGGCATGTCATTTTGTGTATTAGACTGGAAGCTACAATGGACATAGAGGGAAGCAAAAATCCCTTACTCGTGGTTTAGCGTAATTTAACAGTAAGATCCTTACGTTGGCCTTTCTTTTAAATAAGGAACGCTTATATACTGGACTTATCTAAAGTAAAACCGAATTTGGACACATCCAGTTAACTTGCAATAATTTTGTTCCCATCTATTGATTGACTGTTTATAAGTTAAATATAGATATGTATATCTTAAGATAGTTCTCCAAGAAAAAAAAATCATTTGGGAAAAATAAAAAGAGTACTGGACTTATCTAAAGTAAAACCGAATTTGGACACATCCGTTAACTTGCAATAATTTTGTTCCCATCTGTTGATTGACTGTTTATAAGTTAAATATAGATATTTACATCTTAAGATAGTTCTCCAAAAAAAAAGAATCATTTGGGAAAAAAAAGAGAGGGTTTCCTTCAATAGGACTAGAAAGTCCACCTATAGAAATCACAGTCCTAAATAAAAGGGCAGCACTTATACATACAAACATATACATGGTTCCATGACAACAGATATCTCAATCAAATGAATAACTTACAATGGACCAGAGTATTTTGTGGGAAGAGGTGCCACAATAGACTTGTTTATTTTGTTGATGAGTGCTTGCATATCCTATGCCAACATGCACATGATGACATAAGTTTCAACATCAGAAATATCCGACAGAAATAGGAAAGTGAACAGTAAAATGCAAAAGCCTTAGAACATATATGGATACACATAAGCAACAGTGATTAGTTTCTTAAAGCACTAGAATAACATTACCAAATAACTACATCATAAGTAGAATCATAAAACAAGCATCCATTGATTGAAGTATTATAAGGAAAACAAGGGCCATGATCACCCTATGTACTCATTTAAAACAAGACAGATAATAATAACCTATAAACTCATAAACAGAGGAAACTATTGGCAGCACAATGAATAAAAAACGGATGCCATTGTTCATAAAGAACACTTCATTATTTCTAGTTTCAGTAGAGCCCCAGTGGGAAAATGGAAAATCTCCATGGGCTCATTAGCTAAATCTAGGCAATGTCCATAAACAAAATATATCTTTAGCTAATTTCATATATAACTAGCACTAGTAAATACTATCCAATTTTTCATTCACGTGTCTTTCTCCCATTACATATCTTAGGGTTCAATCATTTTTCAAGAATCAAGCTCAACAGACCCCACTAAACTTCATGTTCTTAGTTTCCATCAAGTACTACACATTTGAGTCCTTCTTAACATCTCTCCAGACCCATGATACCAACACCTAGAACATGCAAAGCTACGAATTTCATCTAAAGTTCTTGAGAATTCTCCACAGCTATGTTAGTGGTTCAACATGGACATCTGACTATCCTTGACAGCTACAGTTCTCGTTTCTTTTGCAAAAGAAAAATCTACAACCTGCAATAACTAAAATCTTCACATGATATGGGTTGAGAACCATCCCATTTGTCCAAGCCTTAGAGGACAGAGTTGTCCGGTACCTATGCTAGTGGGAGGTAGCAGATACCCGATGGAACTAGTCAAGGTAGCAAACTGGCCCGGACATCAGGGTTATGGAAAAAAAATACTTCTAAAAAACATGGGCTGCATTTCAAAATGCTGACAAGCTAATAACTTGAGTAATAAGGTTAGACAGTAACAAGGTTCACAGTAACCTACAAATGCCTTGAATGCAGGCTTAAGCGCAGCCATTTCGTATATGCAGCATCCTGGATGGGAAAAGAATCAGAGAAATGTCAGTACACCTTCACATTAAGTGCCAACTAAGCATGAGAACCAAACATTGCATCAGGCACCAATGTATGCTGGCATGTAAAATGTGTGCCACTTGATGTATATTTGTATTACCTAGGGACCATATGTCTGACTTGGATCCATAAGGAATGTCTGCAAGAAGCTCAGGGCACATGTAACTGGGGGTTCCAACAATCTGAGAAATTAAGCAAGTATAACTTACTTAAACATTACTCAAAAACATGAAATCTTTTGGATATAACATTACTTACAGAGGAAGCAAGATCATCCGAAGTCAACATCTTGGCAAGTCCAAAATCGCCTGCAGTAGTACTTGTCCCTCAGTGAAATATAGAATTTCAAGAAGCTTGAAATCCAAAAGGAGTAAACTAACCTAGACGAATATCTTGCTCTCTTGTTAGAAATATATTTGAACACTGCAAAATATGTTACAAACACAAAGTTTAGAAGAGCAGCAAAGTTAAGAAGTAATAAGAATATGAATCCACCCAATGAAAAACAATTGCAGCGAACCTTGACATCACGATGAAGGATGTGATTCATGTGCAAGTAGTCAAGAGCCATTAAGAGTTGAACAAGCCACTTGCACAGTTTCTATTAACAGATCATGACTCGGGTTATAAGCGAATGACACACAAATGACAGCTTTTTTCTCAACTTTTGAAAATAACTCTTTAACTATAGTTGAACATTGGAGCAAAAGATTCAAAAGCAGAAGGTTAACCTCTTCAGGAAAGTGGATGCCCTTTGTTTTTTTTATGGCCTCTGACCTGCAAAGTTGAAGGAAAATAGAGGCCATTGCAATGAAGCAGGCATGCAGTTATTATGGCTACATCCAAGGTCAATAGAGACAAATGGAATCAAACTATAGTTTAAGTATGAAAAGTCACTCACATGTCACCACCTTCGCAGTAACCTATGACTATGCATACATAGCAACCCTGCAAGAGAAGGCACAAAAAGTAAAATCCTCATTTAAGCTTCGAATTTATCCATTCAATAAACACCCTCAGCAGTCAAGTAGTGCTACGACACATGTAAAGAAAAATCAAGAATGTCCCAACTAGCAAAGGAATGTAAAGAAAAAGAGAGTAAAAGTGTTCGAAAACAAGAGCTTGTCAGAGATCTTGGTAGAAGTACTCCTAGAATAATGTCAGCCACATGTATGCTTCTTAATTCTTAAGATATAAAGGGTATAACCTCGTCTAGGAGCAACTTCAGTGTACTATTCTAACAAACAAATAGCCTGTAAGAGGCCCAACATTGCCTAGTTGCAAACATAAAGAACTTATGATTCTACTTCAAACTTGTTACACAGCTTTTATCTAGTTGTATTCCCACTCTGCCCATGTAATGTGGGTTTAAACCTAACCACTAATTGTATAACAAGTTAACAACAGCCTACTGGAGAATAAAATCTATTTCCCTTCCAATTACATTGTACCAAATAATTTAAGTGATTCATAGAAAAGATAAAAAGTAAAAAAAAAAAATACAGAGTGACTTATCAAAACAAAAACAAAACCAAAAAAGCGATAAGAGTGTTTGTTGAGTGCACTTAAGAAACTCTGTGCACATCCAGGTGGATATCAACAACAATCCAATAAAATCCTATAAGTGGGGTCTGGGGAGGGTACTGTGTACGCAGACCTTACCCCTACCCGAGGGAGGAGTCCAGGTGGATAAGTAGGAGATAAACGCTGCATAGAAATGTATGCACGTATAGTAGCTGATTCCTTCCCTAAGATGACCAAGGATCTGGCAATTAAATATGCGCTTGAGCTCTTTGACAGTTTTGAATCTGTTATCGCAAATTGACATGCATCATTATCTCCCTTATTCTTTCCAAAAATCATAGTGTACTAATAGTATTCCAAATTATGGACAAACAACTTGTGCCCAAACACAATCCATTAAGGTTGCTCTGACATTTCAAAGACATCAAAATTTGTTGCCACATAACAAATTGAGTTCCTGCAAAAATTTCCTTTAAAAAGTTATTATTGGTATAGGGGTTTGCCTATCAAGAAATAATTGGCTTCTTTACTTATAGAACTTTCAAACAAATTTCACTTTCAGATTTACCTACCCAATACTTCTGCATGCTTTATTTAGGATAAGGGACATGGAAGTGCTTAATCTCATACTCCCAAAAGAAGAAAACACATACATCAAATGTTTTATCAAAATGCTGAAAGTATCAAATAAAGGAATGAAAAGAACATGACTTGAAAGATAAGTACAGCATGCAACCTTCTCCACCCATGAATCTTTGTACTCCACAATGAATGGATTTTGCATACTCGAAATAAGGGCCATCTACAAAATAAGGGATAAATTAAACAATAGGGCATTTTAAGAAAGCTCAACTACAAAGCATAATATGGTTTAAAATACATAAGAAAAAGCACATCAAGTAGTAGTAGAAGTATTTGGTGAAAATGATTTAAGTTCTTTACTTTGAAAGGTTAAAAAGAGATGCAGTTGCCTTTTTATTGAAGATCTTATTGTCCTTTCAAACTCCAAAATGTACCTTTTACTACATACTGAAAGCTTGGAATACCAAAATAGAAAACAAAATATCATTTCTGAACCTCTTTCAAGGCAGATGTGTAGAAATTCTAGAATATGGTAGAAACTCAAAGTTTCCTGAATGTTTCCTAGGATACAGAAGGCCCGGAGGTGAGAAGATGTGCTGCTTTAAGCAGAAGACACAAACCTCCTGGTGTGCATTTCGGCGAGTCCTGTCTGTTTGCCGAGCGAGACGAATTTTTTTCAGTACATACCTTGAAATAAGAAGGAACATGAATAAATTAATACTTGTCTAACAAACACCAAGAAGCAATTGTTGACAGACATGTATTTTGATAAGTAACAATTGCTCACAGAATTGAAGAGCTCATATACACTTCACATAGTAGAAGTGCAATATGTGACTGTATGTATGTGGCTAATATAAATAACTATGTTTTCTAGATCTTACTTCTTCTTTTCAAGCTTATGCCTCACAAGAACTGCAGAGCCAAAAGCCCCTTTGCCAATTTGCTCCAATAATTCATACTGCTCCATTGGACCAGTAACTGATCTTCCCCTTCACAGGTCAAACTTCAAATTGCACCAATCTCGTTGCTAAATAAAAAACAGAATACATACATTAACAAACTACCAAAAGGCTACTAGTTTAGGCAACAATAAATCAAAGTAAAAAATAGAAAGAAGCAACAAAATAATCTTTGTTCTACAATGGACAAAAGGCTATTAGGACAGACATAGCTACACGTTATTACATATGCAGAACATCCAGAGAAGAGATTTATTTTGAGGTGTTACGCCCCAAAATGGCACTGATCTAGTCCTGTAATTGCCAGAACTTAGAGACCATGTCAAATTGCTGAAAATCTTCAGAATAAGGTTTTAATACCAGAATACAACTGCAATGTTCCATGACATTGCACCAATTTAAGGAAAACAAACGCAATAATGTGCCCTTTTGTGAACTACGAAAAAATAACTCATTGTTTCCATGACATTGCGACAATTTATAAAACTAATGCAACAAGTTGCATTTTCTTAAAATTTGAAGGGGAGAAAAAATCACGACTGCCCTCTCAGGCATTTGAACAAGCATCTCAAGCAACCAGAAAATACCCAAACATTGTGAAAATACTAACAGTAATACATCATACACTCCAAAATATTAACAATTACACATTCAAGAAACCAAATAAGTACAAAACCCTGGCAGTGACACATCACACATTTTCAATTTGCATTTGAAATGTAGAAATAAATACAACAAACAAGATCAGAGACTGAGAGAAAAAGTAAAACCCAAAACAACTCACACATTACTCTTATTAACAGCAAAAAAAACGTTATAAACCATATTAAACACTCAAAAAGAACAAAAATCAAAAAGCAGATTTAAAATGTGTAGCTGAAAAAAGGACCTAAAAATAGCATAAATTAGAGCTAAAAATATGCAAATTGAAGTGCCCAGAACTCACACTTTCAGGCATTGAAGTCAGTCAAATAAGAAATGGGTCATAGTCAAAAAAATTGAATAGATTCACTTCAATTTAAGTTGGAAAAAGTGAAAAAAAGAAAAAGAAAAAGCTGAAAAAGATAAACCAGAAAACGTGAAGCTTTGTGGATCACGAGCTACATTGAAGAATGCATAGGGCAATGAGATGTGAAAACGACGTCGTTTGCAGCTTCAGAAGAGCAGTAGTAGAGAAGTAGACGAGGAAGAAGTGAGTCGTGGTAGTAGTGTTCTTGCTCTTCTTCCATACTTTTTGTTTTTTTTTTTCTAAGAGAATAATGGGGAAATTATTTATTTATTTATATTTTTATTTATTTATTCACTTAATTGTATAGGAGTATTTTATATTATAAAAGTGGAGAGAGGAATGGAGACAAAGGGGAGTGAAGAAGAAGACAAATATAGAGAGAGAAAGAAGATTAACGTTTAAAGATGGATTAGTTTATTAGTTTGGGGATCTTAATGAAAATGAGTTATGAGGGTAGACACCCTCCTTGGAGACAACCCCACCGACCCCCAAAAGCTTGTATTTAATGTACATTTGGTAAAAGCTGAATGCTCGTCATTATTTTGCGTTATCTTTTTTTGTCAAGTTTAGCAATCAAATTAGTTTTAAAAACTTGCATGCCAATAAGTATATACATAATATAGCATATATTTCTGAAATATTAATTACGATATATTAATGTGCCAATCCACTACGAACTATCATTACCATCACATAGCTATCACCATCTATTTTTATTAGGCAGTTACATAAAATAGTATCTGAACTTATACCTAAATTTTTGTTACATACTTATTAATTACGGGCAACTTTTTACACACTCAACATTTTAAAAGTGTGTCTGTTACATACTATTTTGATTACATGGCAAGAACGTGTTTTACACACAAATTAGGTGAGTGAATAGGAAAAGAAATCTGTGAACTCACGTGTGTAATTGACACATGTTCATTTTTTATTTTTTAATTAAAAAAATCATCTTTTTCCTCAAACAACAACTCTTACAACAATGGAGAAATTATTCCCTTTTTTTTCTCTAAAATCTCACCATAAAAAACTTCCATCCCTCTCCCGTAGAAAATAAACAACCACTTTATTGTTGTCCTTCCCCCTTTTCTCATTTTCGTCATCTTCCATGTCCACCATTTTAAGAATAACAGTAATATAAAATAGCTTTGGAAGAAATTGGTAAAGAAAGTTAAAAGAAATCTATATTAAGAGAATTTTATAAATGTGAGTTTGAATATGTACCACGAATCGAGCAAATATGGATTTGGTCATAATCAACTTTAATGGAGTTTTGAGTTTTGCATTATATTTCTTGTGTCAGATTTGAATCTAGACACACAAACTCGTGATTAATGTACTTGAGTTCCTAATTTTGCTTTATAATATGAAGGTGACTAAATGTGGATTTTTGGTGGGGTTTGGCGTCAATCTCCCATGGAGAAGAGAAAGATATGAAATGGAGAAGATGGTTAAGGGGTGTAGGTGTAATTTTAAGTGTTAAATAAAAAAAAAAATAGTGACACGTGTCACTATCTGATTGAAGCGTGAAATCACACATGTTTTGGAAAATTGGTCAAGAAAAAAGTAGTGTATATGTGACACACTTTTAAAAGGTTGGGTGCGTAAAAGATTACCCGTGATCAATAAGTATGTAACATGAATTTGGGTACAAATTCAGGTGTTATTTTATGTATTCTGCCTTTTTATTAGGGAAATTACTAGTTATGTCCATTTAGAAGTAGCTCATTACAAAAATTGGCCAATTGATAAAATATTACCACTATTAGCCAAAATGGCCAATTAGCTATTTGTAGCAAAAATATATCAAAGTTTTACTTTTTTTTGAGTGGGTGCTATTAGAATAGATTTGGTATATCTTAAGGAGTTTGAATTTCAGTTTTGGAATAATTTGGTGAAGTTTTGAGGTGGTTTGAATTGAAAATTCGAAATAAAACTGAATATGAAAAAAATAATACGTGTATCACTGTGTATCATATATTTATCGATTGTGTATCACATGTATATCCATGTATATCTGTGTGTGTGATACATGTGTGATACATGTGTCACAGAAGAATTTTTTGACATCAATTTAATTATGAATTTTGATACAAAATCAATCCAAATCACCTCCAATCTTCCTCAAATTTTGCATATTGACTAATTTATATGTTTTCAATGAATTTCGATTATACCCATTACAAAAATTACTTATTTGTTTGGTTTTTGGAATATTGACTAAAGGTTGATAAGTTGAAAGTTATATGAGATATGTATGTAAGTTTGACTTTTTATTATCATCATCTCTGCTGCTAACAAATTCCTCAAGTCACCACTAATACCTATGGTTGCACAAGTATCACTTGCATTCGCTATTGCACAGTCACTACTATCGGTCACTTGCACTTGAATTGCAGCCAAGAAAGAGGGATCAATTGAATCTTCCCGCGCAAATAAGGCTGAAATATTTTGTATATTCATTTACTTTTGAATCTCCTTGATAAGAAAATTTAAAATGTATTTGTAAAAATTATTTATTTTAGGTGGTACATTTAAATTTTGATTATCTTGTTAAATATTCTGATTCTGTATTATATCATACCTATCAACCGCCACTGCAGGGTGACTTAAAAATATGCGTGGCCTAAAGCCAAAGTTAATATGAGGCTTAAATTTTTTTAAAATTTTCAATAATTTTTTTATAATCGATTTCATCTAATAATTCTTTTTCAATTGATAATATAACCAATAAATTTAATTTTTCCCGAGACATTGTTAATCTTAGGTAAAATTTAATCGATATAATCTTGAAAACTTCTTTTCTTTGAGACAAATATTATAGAAAAACTTTATTTTTATATGATAAGTACTAAATATTATTTTTCAAATACCTATAAATTTATTATTTTTAAAAATGCGCCCTTACTTGGATGTACATTAGAGCCGGCCCTGCACCACGAATCCACCTCAAAACAAGCTGACCACTGTGAGTTGTCACCTTCATTAATTTTTACGGCGTGCTGCATCAAATATTATGTATAAGGTTGTATCCGGTTCCGGTTCTGGGTCTATTTGGTTCTGCGGTTTCGGTTCTAGCGGTTCCGGTTCTAGCGGTTCTGGCGGTTCCGATTTTGGCGGTTCCGGAGCCGGAACCGCTACCATACGGTTTCGGAACCATCCGGTTCCGGTTCTGGCGGTTCCGGTTCCGGCGGTTCTGGCGGTTCCGGCGGTTCTGAATTTTTTTTATTTTTTTTTAAAACCAATATCTTGTATAATAGTCTTTAGTATATTGTAGAATATATTTTATATGGTGTACTATGTTATTAGTATAGTATATATTGTGTTTGGTAATTAGTATATATTGTGTATAAGTAGCGTATATTTTGTATATATGTAGTATATATTGTATGTAAGTAGTATATATTGTATATAAGTAGTGTATATTGTGTTGTAGTTAGTAATTAGTATAAATTGTATATAAGTAGTATATACTGATAAAGAAATATTGAGGCAAAAGATATTCAGGGATATGATAAGAGCATATTTATTGACCAAAATGGCATATCTTTCTTAGTCTTCCTTCCCCCAATGGAATGAGCCCAACATGGTACTAATACCACCATTAAAAGGAAAAAAAAACTAAAAGAAGACATGCCAATGTACAAGTTACATAAGAATTTATGTATTATTTCCAACAAATCTCATAAAACCTTCAAGGTTTGGAGATGGTTGTGTTGGCGGTGGTGGAAATGAAGCTTGTTCATTACCACTTCCGGGTGAAAATGTTTCCTGAGCAAGTTCTGCTAGCATTTCTTCATAGCACTCATCTATTTCTGGTTGTGATTCAGCAAGGCCAAAGCTTCTTCTTTCTGCGAGGATCCAATCTCGAAAAAGCACTGATTTTTCCAAGCTGTCCCGCATCGAGGCTCTGTGATCACCTATTTGTAGTCTTGTTTGACTAAAAGCGCTCTCCGATGCAATAGTTGACGCTTGAATCGACAGAACATCCCGAGCCATCCTTGCAAGAACGGGAAAATATTTTTCCCTTGTCTTCCACCAATCTAAAAGGTCGAAAGAGCCGTCTGGATTCTCATTCTCTAGTCCCTGCGACAAATAAACTTGAAGCTCATTTAGATGGGAAATTTCATCTAAATTATCCCCTTGAGTATCCCTGAACTCCGTCCACGATTTAATAGCTGTTAAGCCAGCAACTCTTTTAGACGACTGTGATGTAAACGAAGTAGGGGCTGGAATATTAGGCCTAGCATGCTCTAACGCCTGTTTATAAGCATTATAAACAGTTTGAACATTCACTTTAATTGATGCTTTCGCATCAGCTAATGTAGCAAGTTCTACTTCTGAAAGATCTAAAGCTTGATAAATAGTAGAATACCAAAAGTTAGGACTTCCTAATTTCATAGTTGGATTTAACATAGCAGACACACCAAATATAGGAGGGATAGGGAAAAAATATTTTTTAACTTCTTTTTCATTTCAGTTATTGCAATTTCATAAATTTCTCCTCCCTCGTTAAAATCAACAAACAAATTAGCAAGTGCGGCAATATAAACTAAACAGTTAGAAATAGTTGGATAATATTGGCCAGGTAAAGCATTTGTAGCCACATGAAAATGTTCTAAAAAATCTAAAAGAATTTTAACATTAGTCCAATCTTGTGTAGTTAGCATGTCATTATCTTCCTCCCCACAATCCCTAGAATTATTCGTAGCGTTAATTGGGTTTCTATATTCGTACGCTACTACTAAATTTTCGTACATATAGTTTCACCTAGTCGGGCAAGGTTTAGGAACATTTCTTTCTCTAGGGCCATATTCATCACACTTTTTAAAATATTCTCTAAGTCTACTTCTACGGTTTGAATAAAATAGCCGATTAAGAGCCATTTTAACCTTTTTAATTTCTATGTTTAATATTCTCATACCATCACCAACAATTAAATGATAAATATGACATATACACCTAACATGAAAAATATTAGTAAGCAGGATTAAGTGTTCTAGTTAGCATACCTATTGCACTAGTGTTGCTAGAAGTGTTATCCATAGAAATTGACATTATTTTATCACTAAAACAAAAATATCTACATACATCTGAACAAGTGTTAGCAATAAACCTACCGGTGTGCCGTGAATTAATCATCCTATATGCAATAATGCGTTTTTGCATTGTCCAGTCTTCGTCTATCCAATAACTGGTCACGGTTAGATAATCACAATCAATATTACTTCTACCAATATCAGTTGTAATAGACATACGATTAGTTATATGGGTAAATAAATAGTGCAAGTATTGTTCATATTCATGCTTGCATTTATAAATATCGGCCTTCACTGTGGCGCGAGGCCAACCTTTATACGTAGGATTAAATACTCCTCTAATATAATGAATCCATGCATGATTAGAAGCAAAAGAATAAGGCAAACACATAACATTAATCATTTTAGCTAATACTTCACGATCCTTATTTGGATCGTAATATAATATACCTCCGTGACTGTGTTTATTCCTGGCTGAACTAGCTATGAACCAGTACTTGGGTTACTGTAGTATCAGAACTTGTCCTCCCCTTTTGTTGCGCTTTCAATTGCAAAAATCTAGCCTTATCGCTAGGGTGTAATCTTATATGCTTAACTAAACTACCCGTGCCACTACGATCTCCTGTAAACCTATGCACAAGTAATTTCCCACAAGATTTACACTTAGCTTTATTTTGTTCTCTAAGTTGAATAAAAAATTGCCAAACTAATGATGTTTCTGTACGTTTAGGAGGTTGTCTACTAAAAGTGGGAGTTTGTACGGGTGGGTGTGCCGGTTCATCACCTGAGTTATGAGCAGGACTAGTAGGTGTATCATCTAAATCTACCGGAGCTTGGATTTCATCATCATCATAATCATCCTCATTTCCCTCTAATATAGGTGCATTAGGATAAAGAGCATTCATAATATCATCGTCTATTCTATCACCTATAGCTACATCATGTAAAAAATCAATATCGCTAAATTGAAAACAAGGGTGATCACTATCAAGGATTCCGAAGGGTTCATTAGGATTTCTAGGTTGGCTACTATTTTGAACTTGCTTATCTTTTCTAGGTCGGGGAGCCGGGGGAGGGGTAGTGTTTTGGCCACTACTTTCACCGGTTTTAGCTTTTCCTTTACCGAACATATTTTTCAACGAAAATGCCATAATAATTATAATTAAGCAAACTAACAACACAAAAAAATACTATTAGCACGTAAGAGTTGAAACGAGTTTACCGGATTGACGAACAACTTCTTGAAAATTGAAAATCGTTGAAATCAAACACTTGAAAACTTCAATTCAACAACTTCACAATATTTCACGAATTTGCAACAATAAATTAAGCACTTGCACTAGAAAGATTGATAGAGAGCTTGAGAGATATTGATGAATTGGTGAATAAAAATGAAAGAATGAGGGGGTATTTATAGTTGAGAAATGAGAAATAATGTAATTATATAAAGTTTGGGGGCCAAATGGCTGTTTTTAAACTTCCAAACGGCTACTTTTGAAAAAGAGCCGTTTGGAAATTATAATTTTTTTTAAAAAAATTCTGCCCGTTACAGAACCGGATGGAACCGGTTGGAATCGTTTGAAACCGCCAGAACCGGTCCGGGTCCGGTTCCGGTTCTGGCGGTTCCGGTCCGCGATTCCAACGGGTAGAACCGCCCCGCCACGGTTCCCGGGAACCGCCAGAACCGGAACTGCCGGAACCGGGCCGCCGGAACCGACAGAACCACCAGAACCAAGTCCGGTTCCGGTTCGAAACCGCGAAATTTACACCTTAATTATGTATATAACGAAAATTCCATTTTTAAATATTACGTAAAAAGTTTTAAATCCAGTCTTGTTCATGTAATACTACGTTGTTTTCTTTGAATTTTATGAAAGACGGTCAACTAATAAAGAGGGGACCACTCATTTCCAATCCAAAATGAACTGGGTGTGAGTATTGGGTGGGCCATAATTATTTGGAGCGTTTGTCGGGTATAGAACAGAACACATAAACGTGGGCCAGACCCCCACTTTCTTTGCTCAATCACAAGGCTATATCCGTGAATGCTAGTTCACCTTTCAGTCACAGGTTTTCTGATTTGACCAAAAGTTTTCTTCTTTGAGATTTGATTCCAATAGTTGGTCTAATTATAATATAATTCCAAATTAAACAATCTTCCTCTTAAATCTAGACGAGTCCGAAATTAAAATAATGACAAATTGAACACAAAATATATTTTTGATGTAAAAAAAAATTAAAAATATAAGTAATTTACAGTAATTTACTGCGAATTGCATATTTCAAAATAACATGATCCTCTTCCTCAAATACAAAACTGAACTTTCACCATTATAAAAAAAACTCTTTGGCGATATGGTCCCCCCCACCACCGTCTGTTTATTAAAAAAAATCGACCCCACCCGTCCCATAAAGAGCAAGGATTGTAGGCCCTACACACGGGTGCAAAATTTTGAATTCAAAAAAATTTACATCGAGGTATTTTAATTTACTTTATGGCGAAACTCATATATTCATGCATATTAGTATTGTTTAGTATGTTTCCATGTGAATTTATGTTATGTTTGTGTTCTTTAATATACCCAATTTGATTTATTACCCGAATTTATGTTATGTTTGTGAACAAAAATGCTACCAGATTGTTTGTGTTATTTTTTTTATTTATTTACCCGAATTTATGTTATGTATGTGACCAAAAATGCTACCGAATTGTTTGTGTTATATTTGATTTATATACCCGAATTTATTTTTTTTTTGTGAACAAAAATGCTTAAAATGTTATAAATAATTTGTATTCTTATATAATTTGTATTAAAGTTTTATAAATAATCTGTATTGTTAAATAATATTATTTATTTTATGTTCATATTGTAGAGCCTTGTAGTGTAGTAAAATATAGTGCCTTTTAGCTTAGTAAAATATAGCCTTTTAGCGTAGTAAAAATATGGAGCCTTGTAACTTAGTAAAATATAGAGCCTTGTACTAGAGTAAAATATAAAGCCTCGTAGCGTTGTAAAATATAGTGCATTTTAGCGTGATAAGAATAATTCGATGCTATCAGGCCTAAAAAATCAAGCTGGAACCCTTACATAATATTCACTCAAATTCAAAAATTTATAATTGAAATATTTAAGGTAAGGCAATTTTAAAAATATTGAAATTGAGAAGCATAATAATAAGGATAATTCGGTGCTACCGGGCCTAAAAAATCAAGCTTGAAATTTATACATAATTATTCTCTCCAACTCAAAAAATTATAATTTAAATCTTTAAGGTAAGAAAATTTTTAAAATATTGAAATTGAGAAGCATAGTAATTAAGGATAACTCTGTGTTACCGGGCCTAAAAAATCAAGCCTGGAACCCATACATAATTATTCTCTCCAATTCAAAAAATTATAATTTAAATTTTTAAGGTAAGAAAATTCTAAAAATGTTGAAATTGAGAAGCATAATAATTAAGGATAACTCAGTGCTACTAGGCCTAAAAAATCAAGCTTGGAACTCATATATAATTATTCTCTCCAATTAAAAAAATTATAATTTAAATCTTTAAGATAAGAAAATTCTATAAATATTGAAATTGAGAAGCATAATAATTAAGGATAACTCGGTGCTACCTGGCCTGGAACCCATACATAATTATTCTCTCCAATATTAATCATACTTTATGATTTAAATTTGTAAGGTAAAAAAATTATAAAAATCAAGCTTGGAACCCATATATAACTATTATCTCTAATACTAATCATAATAATTATTTAATTTATTAAACTAACACAAATAATTAATTTTGTTTAAATTATAGTAGACGTCATGGCATTTCCTCCACCTGCGCATCCCGGACCTGCCGAGGATCAACTATTAGTGCTGCAGGGCGACCATAGGTCCTCCCATGTTTAGGAGGGACAGCTATTGGAGCAGGCTCTCCGGCCTAGGAAACTTGACGATTTGTGAGATTTTATTGCGGGGATCCTTTCCATGAGCGCGTAGTACACAGCCTCCAGGATACAGGATTATATAGCAATTTTGAGCTAGGACGGATGCAGCTTGATTGGTCGCTCATCACGGCCTAAGTAGAGCGGTGGCGACCGGAGACACATACTTTTCATTTGCCCACTGGAGAGGCCACCATCACTCTGCAGGATGTCCAGGTGTTATACGGACTGCGCGTAGAGGGACGCGCTTTGACACTTACCGACTTCATTAGAGTAGCGACACGTGTACAGTTGGCGGAGATGGGGCAGTGGACTGGTTTTAGACATGAGGGTCAACAACGGGGCTATCGCGTTGCTTTGTCAGCCATCAAAGATCATATGGCAGATTTGCAACCTCATATTACCAACGAGATAGAGGATATCTGGATATCGAGGTACACGATGTGTGTGTTGCTCCTGCTCTCCGGGTGTGTCTTGTTTTTGGACACTTCGGAAAGTAAAGTAAGTATGCGCTTTGTTCATCATCTGATAGAGATGGATGAGTTATCCCAGTATAGCTGGGTGCTAGTGTTCTGGTGTACCGACAACCCTGAAGTGGTTGACTTTTGCTGGCGGGTGGAACATATGGCTCGCATGACAGTGTTGCATGCGAGAGATGCCGAGAGGTTGGACCACGAGGCTCAGTATGCAGCGCCAGAGGCCTACCTGCTGGATAGGCCAGTCCCAAGTGTTGCTTGACAAGTGGTTCAAAAAAAGCATCCACGTCTCTTCGCTTTCGTTGGCACATATGCCAAAAGCTAATGGAAATATTTGCCCATTGACATCTACTGCAACTGCAATCAAAAGCTTAATATCATACTTTCCATCGATATGAGTACCGTCTATGGAAATAACATGGCGACAATGCACAAAACCATCAATTGCCGGTTTAAATGACCAGAATACATAGTTGAAAATATATTCGAGTCTATTCGAACTCTGCTACATAGTTGAAAATATATTCGATGTTAGATAATACGCTTAACGCTAGAGGGGGGGTGAATAGCATTATAATAAAAATTAGCGTATTCTTGCGGAATTTAAAATTTGCAGGAAATAAATAAGTGCGATAAATAAGAAAGAACACACCGAAGTATTCTGGTTCACCACAACCTGTGGCTAGTCCAGTCCCCGAGAGACTCTCTCGAGATTTCCACTAACTTGTCAAGCTTCCGGGTGCTTAACAAACCTTTACAACTTGAGGACACAAGCCTCAACACCTTTGCTCGGAGATACAACACTCCAAGACTTCAACCAAGGAAACATAAGTTCCTTCTTATAGCAAGAGAATAACAATTCTCTCCAAGTGTACAAAACACTAAGCACTCAAACAAGACACTCCTTAATGAGTAGATATGAGTAAAAGAAGTACGCTCAAGATCACAACAACTTTGAACAAGAATTTGGCTCTCAAAAACTTATGTAATGAATATAAAATGATAAGCAATAGTATGCAAGCTTATAGCAATATTATGGTCAGTTGTTGTTTGTTGTTATTCTCAAAAGACTGAATTGAAGCTGTATTTATAGTTGAAAAACTTGGCATTACCGTTGCCTAATTGCCAATTAAGAACTGCTGATTTTACTCTGTGACAATCGATTGTCAAGAAGCCACAATCGATTGTTTGCCAATCGTTCCAAAAATCAATCCCAGATTTTACGCTTAACAATCGATTATCCAAGATCAACAATCGATTATTGGCAATGTTCAAAAAATTATTTCCAGATTTTACGTAAAACAATCGATTATACAAAATCAATAATCGATTATTCAGCAACGTTCAGAAAATCCTTTCCAGATTTTAATTTCAACAATTGATTATAGAAGATCAACAATCGATTACCTGACGGTATTTGAAAATATTTTGGCAACGGTTAGTTATACAATCGATTATACTAAGTCAACAATCGATTATATATCAGTCTTGAAAAATCAATTTAGACACTGCCTCGTGACAATCGATTGTTATATACTCACAATCGATTATTTAATAACTTTGAAAAAGTCTGGAAGACACTGCCTCAACACAATCGATTGTCATATGTTCACAATCGATTGTTTTGTGACTTTGAAAAATTTGATGGACACTGTCTCTTCACAATCGATTGTCATTAACTTCACAATCGATTATTTTGAGCGTTGAAAAACTTTGATGGACACTACCTCATCACAATCGATTGTCATAAGGTTCACAATCGATTGTCATGCAGATTTGAAAAATCTGATGCTCACTGCCTTAACACAATCGATTGTCATTAGTTCACAATCGATTGTCATGCAGTCTTGGCTTAATATAATCGATTATCATAAGTACATAATCGATTATCTTAGTCCAGTTTTAAGAGGCGTGTTTAAAAATCATTTTGACTAAAGTAAATATGCATGATTTAAAATCATTTAGCATTAAATTAAATATGCATGATTTTGTAAAAATAATTTTACGAGAGAAGCCAAGTCATGAGTCAAGTTGTCGGATCAAGATCACAATTAAGAACGACTCATGTAAAACTATAAAACTTGGTCTTGTGCTTGACTCTCGTTATATATCAATTGCGCGCTTGTACTTGAACTTCGTCATATGTCAATTTGCGCTTGTTTGTCATTCATCAAAACCTGCACATATGAACACACGTTTTAGTATAATGCTTTGAGAACGTGTTTCCAACAATTTCCCCCTTTTTGATAATGGCAAACTTTAAGCGGGATATGCAAATTAAACAATTCATAATGATGATTCAAGACAAGTAAATATATGCAAAATTAGTTCCCCCACAATATATGAATTCCCCCTCAATTTAAGCTAATAAGAATTGAGAGTGCATACCCGTTATCTTCCCCCTTTTGCCATTAGCAAAAAAATGTAATAAGATGGCAAGGATTGAAAAAAACTTGTTTATTTATTGAAAATAAAGCGTGATTACTTAAGGAGAGTACAATAACTCAAATAATAGCAGTACAATCGATTATTGATACGAGATAATCGATTATTAGACGACAGAAACCGATTTTTCTGAAGAAGGCTCGATTATTGTGCGTCATGCTTTATAATTCCCCCTACCTTTAGGGCGATACCTCGATACTTTTTGATGTCGACTTCCTTACCTTTCTCATCTTTGTCTAGATGATCGGATGTGCTCATGGGGGTTGCCATTGCTTTTGCATTGGTCATTTCAAATCGTTTCAGCAATTCTTTGCAATATTTCGCTTGGCAAATGAACGTACCTTCTTTCATTTGCTTTACTTGTAATCCCAAAAAGAATGTTAACTCTCCCATCATAGACATCTCAAAATCGCTAGTCATTAAATCGGAAAATTCCTTGCACAAGACATTGTTAGTAGCACCAAATATAATATCATCCACATAGATTTGAACTAATAAAATATCATTGTTTTTATGCTTAACAAAGAGAGTGGTGTCAAATTTCCCCCTAATGAAATCATTTTCCAATAGAAATTTACTCAATCTTTCATACCAAGCTCGGGGAGCTTGTTTTAAACCATAAAGAGCCTTTTTGAGTTTGAAAACATGATCGGGAGATTTAAAATCTTCAAAACCGGGGGGTTGTTCAACATAAACTTCTTCTTGAATAACACCATTTAGAAAAGCACTTTTTACATCCATTTGATATAAATTGAAATTCATAGAAGAGGCAAATGCGAGCAATAGACGAATAGCTTCTAATCTAGCTACGGGAGCATATGTTTCTTCATAGTCAATACCCTCTTCTTGATTATAGCCTTTTGCTACAAGCCTAGCTTTGTTTCTAGTGATTACACCATTTTCATCTAGTTTGTTTCGAAAAACCCATTTCGTACCAATTATGGTATGATTTTCGGGTCTTGGCACCAAATCCCAAACGTCATTCCGTTTGAATTGGTTAAGCTCCTCTTGCATTGCCAAGGTCCAAAACTCATCCCCAATTGCTTCGGAGATGGTTGTTGGTTCAATTTGAGAAACAAAAGCAGTATGACCTAAGGTGTTCTTAAGGGAGTTTCGAGTACTTACCTTTTCTCTGACGTCGCCAATTACCTGTTCGAGAGGGTGATCTTTGATTGTTCTCCACTCGTTAGGCATTTTAGTTTCTTTCTCCAATTGTGGCGCTTCCTCCGTTGGTTGTTCCAAAATTTCGTCTTGATTTTCCTTAGGCGTTTCCTCTTGTATTTTGTCTTTCAAGCTATCTAAAATACCTGCAAGATCAAAACCGGAATCCTTTCTCGCCAAGCGAGCATTATTTCGGAAAATACAACATGAGGGGATTCCTCCACAGTTTCGGTTCTTTTATTAAAAACCCTATATGCTTTGCTACGTGAAGAATAACCAATGAAAATACCCTCATCGGACTTAGCATCAAATTTTCCCAATTGATCTTTTCCATTGTTATGAATAAAAACTTTACAACCGAATACTGTAAAATGGGAGATATTTGGTTTCCTTCCCTTGTAGAGTTCATAAGGGGTCTTCATGAGTATTGGCCTTATAACTACTCTATTTAAGATGTAGCATGCAGTACTCACGGCATCCGCCCAAAAATGTTTGGGAATCTTAGCCTCTTCGAGCATGGTTCTAGCCATCTCTTCGAGACATCTATTTTTCCTTTCCACCACCCCATTTTGTTGTGGTGTTCGTGGAGCGAAAAATGTATGCTCGATACCGAGTTCGTCACAAAAGTCCGCAAAGAGATTGTGATCAAACTCTCCCCCATGATCACTTCTAATTGAAGTGATGGTTGTTTCCTTTTCGTTTTGAACACGTTTAAGGAAATATTTAAAATTCTGAAAAGCATCACTTTTATGGGCAAGAAATAAAGTCCAAGTAAATCTGGAATAATCATCAACAATAACAAAAGCATAGCGATTTCTACCAAGACTTTCAATGCGAGATGGTCCAAACAAATCCATGTGAAGCAATTACAATGGTCAAGTAGTTGAAACAATATTTTTCGATTTGAAAGATGCTTTTGTTTGCTTCCCTTTTTGACAAGAATCACAAATAGAGTCATTTTCAAATTTCAAATTGGGAAGACCAATAACTAAGTTTTGTGAAATCAATTTGTTCAAAAGATGCGTGTTTATATGTGCTACTCTACGATGCCATAGCCAAGTATCATCCTCTTTGCTCATAAGGCAATCCACATATTCGGGTGAGGAATTAGCAAGATCAACCATATAAATATTATCCACTCTAAAACCAAGGATAATTTTGAATCACTACGTCTAAATACTAAGCATTCATTCGAATCAAATAAGGCAAGATTTCCCTTGTCACATAATTGACTTATGCTCAAGAGATTATGCTTTAAATCTTTAACAAGTAATATATGCTTAATAGAAGAATTTTCATCCTTACCGACCGATCCGATGCCGATAATCTTTCCTTTATTGTTGTCACCAAAAATAACACTTCCTCCTTCTTTGTGTTCTAGTTGAAGGAATTTGGATTCGTCTCCCGTCATGTGCTTGGAGCATCCACTATCAAGGTACCATAGTACACTTGATCCCTTCAAACATACCTACAAAACAAATTAATGCGTTTTAGGTACCCATGCCATTTTGGGTCCTTGAGGGTTAGGCATATCATAATGATGCGATTGAGTGATATGTCTATGTCGTGTAAAACATGCAGGAGCAATATGACCAATTCGTCTACAATAATGACAAGTCACGTTGGGATTATGCATCCTTCTAGGTTCATAGTAATTAGACGGACGAAAATTGTTCACTCTATTTTCGACGCTATGGCTATTGCGCATTTCATGAAAGTCATTTCTCCTACTATTATGAGCAGCATTTCTAAAATAATTGTTTCTAGGTTGAGGGCCATTTCTAGGTGTTCTAAAAGGTTCAAACTTCCTTCTAGTGTGTGACCTAGAATATGCATCATTTCTAGAGTGGTTATTTCTAGGTGGAAAGTCATTTCTAGGTCTTCTAAAGTGTTCAATATTTGGTCTAGCAAGCATATTGGTTCTAGGGTTGTTATTTCTAGGATGAGCATTTGTTTTATTAATCCTAGGTTGAGCCTTAGGAGGTTGGGGTTTGGCTTCAACCTTTTCTTTAGGCTCATTCTTAAAACCTATGCCATGCTTGGTTGACTTCAAATTAACAAGGACCTCATTCAAATTTTTGTGAGAAGAATTAAACTTATCTAAGGTGACCTTAAGCCTTTCTACTTCATTTTTGAGATGCATGAAAGAAGTACAATTTCTAATAGAGCTTTCGGGCTTGTCGGCACTTCTTTTTCCGAAAACCTTATTTTCCTCTTTCAACTTCTCATTTTCTAAAACCAGTTTTTCCAAATCCTTTTCTTTCAATGAGAGTTGTTTTTGAAAATCTTTTTCTTTTGAAGAAGCATTTTCTTTTATGCTTTTAACAGTTTTTGAAGCTTTAATAAATTCACTATATAACTCATCAAAAGCATTTTGCATTTCTTCAAGGAAAAAGAAATTTTTAGAAGAGATTTGACATACCTCATCTTGCTTGTCTTCTTGTGCCATAAGACAAAGGTTTGCGCTTTCCTCTTCTTCTCCTTCGCTTGACTCATCTCCGGAGTCTCCTCCCCAAGATATATATGCACGTTGCTTTTTGGAAGGTTTCTTTTCCTTTTTGATGTTTGGGCAATTTGATTTGATGTGCCCGGTTTCTCCGCATTCATAGCACTTTATTTGTTCTCCTTGCTTTTTGCCCTTTCGTTCATACTCTTTTTGCATGAACTTTTGAAATCTTTTGATAAGGAGTCCAAACTCGTTGTCTCCGTCCTCATCAACTTGCGGTTAGCTTGTGCTTGCCTTTAGAGCGATTCTTTGCCTCCTTTGATCATCAACAAGAGGGTTAAGTATAGTAGATTCATAAGTCTTAAGATTACCTCTTAATGCGTCGATGGTTACATTTGAAACGCCAATGGACTCTTGAATCGCGTCGGCCATTGATCGCCATGCCGGAGTGAGACTTCTAAGAATTTTTCGGACAAGTTCCTTATCCGTGAATGTCTTCTTGAGAGCATGTAAGTCATTTACGATTATTGAAAATCGTTCGAACATCTCATCCACCTTTTCACCTTTTTTCATGTGAAATAATTCATAAGCATGGGTTAGGAAATCAATTTTAGCTTCCCTTACCTGGTCCGTACCCTCGTACGTAATTTCCAGCTTGTCCCACATTTGCTTCGCCGTTGTGCAACAAGATATCTTCCTGTAATCATCAGCATTTATAGCACAATATAACAAATTAATAGCTTTAGCATTATTTTGCACCTTTCGGATATCATCCGCATCGTATTCATCTTCGGACTTTTGTACCCATTCATTTTCAACCTTCTTGGTTGGGATTTGTTCTCCATTTGTTATGACCTTCCAAAGATGAAAACTATTTGATTGCACAAATATTCTCATCCTCTCCTTCCAGTATGTATAATTTGTACCATCGAATAGCGGTGGTCGGGTGGAGCATTGTCCTTCACCTATTCCTGCAAAAGAGTCACGAGTAGAAGCCATGGATGTTTCTCTCAAACGGTTAAGTCTTCAGAGAGTTGGGCTCTGATACCAATTGTTAGATAATACTCTTAATGCTAGAGGGGGGGGGGGGTGAATATCGTTATAATAAAAATTAGCGTAAACTTGCGAAATTTAAAATTTGCAGGAAATAAATAAGTGCGATAAATAAGAAAGAACACACCGAAGTATTTTGGTTCACCACAACCCGTGGCTAGTCCAGTCCCCAAGAGACTCTCTCGAGATTTCCACTAACTTGTCAAGCTTCTGGGTGCTTAACAAACCTTTACAACTTGAGGACACAAGCCTCAACACCTTTGCTCGGAGATACAACACTCCAAGACTTCAACCAAGGAAACACAAGTTCCTTCTTACAACAAGAGAATAACAATTCTCTCCAAGTGTACAAAACACTAAGCACTCAAACAAGACACTCCTTAATGAGTAGATATGAGTAAAAGAAGTACGCTCAAGAGCACAACAACTTTGAACAAGAATTTGGCTCTCAAAAACATATGTAATGAATATAAAATGATAAGCAATAGTATGCAAGCTTATAGCAATGTTATGGTCAGTTGTTGTTTGTTGTTATTATCAAAAGACTGAATTGAAGCTGTATTTATAGTTGAAAAACTTGGCATTACCGTTGCCTAATTGCCAATTAAGAACTGCTGATTTTACTCTGTGACAATCGATTGTCAAGAAGCCACAATCGATTGTTTGCCAATCGTTCCAAAAATCAATCCCAGATTTTACGCTTAACAATCGATTATCCAAGATCAACAATCGATTATTGGCAACGTTCAAAAAATCATTTCCAGATTTTACGTAAAACAATCAATTATACAAAATCAATAATCGATTATTCAGCAACGTTCAAAAAATCCTTTCCAGATTTTAATTTCAACAATCGATTATAGAAGATCAACAATCGATTACCTGAAGGTATTTGAAAATATTTTGGCAACGGTTAGTTATACAATCGATTATACTAAGTCAACAATCGATTATATATCAGTCTTGAAAAATCAATTTAGACACTGCCTCGTGACAATCGATTGTTATATACTCACAATCGATTATTTAACAACTTTGAAAAAGTCTGGAAGACACTGCCTCAACACAATCGATTGTCACATGTTCACAATCGATTATTTTGTGACTTTGAAAAATCTGATGGACACTGTCTCTTCACAATCGATTGTCATTAACTTCAAAATCGATTATTTTGAGCGTTGAAAAACTTTGGACACTGCCTCATCACAATCGATTGTCATAAGGTTCACAATCGATTGTCATGCAGATTTGAAAAATCTGATGCTCACTGCCTTAACACAATCGATTGTCATTAGTTCACAATCGATTGTCATGCAGTCTTGGCTTAACATAATCGATTATCATAAGTACATAATCGATTATTTTAGTCCAGTTTTAAGAGGCGTGTTTAAAAATCATTTTGAATAAAGTAAATATGCATGATTTAAAATCATTTAGCATTAAATTAAATATGCATGATTTTGTAAAAATAATTTTACGAGAGAAGCCAAGTCATGAGTCAAGTTGTCGGATCAAGATCACAATTAAGAACGACTCATGTAAAACTATAAAACTTGGTCTTGTGCTTGACTCTCGTTATATATCAATTGAGCGCTTGTACTTGAACTTCGTCATATGTCAATTTGCGCTTGTTTGTCATTCATCAAAACCTGCACATATGAACACACGTTTTAGTATAATGCTTTGAGAACGTGTTTCCAACATTCGAGTCTATTCGAACTCCGCTCACGCCTCCATTCAACAACAGTGTCGGGGTTAAAGTGCTGCAATGCGGCCATGTACCTGGGCAGATTTGAAAAAGACTTATCCTAGTCGCCATAAATAAGTTCAAAGGCACGTTTACAATCAACATATGCCTTTCTTTTTGTTATAGTACAACCATATTCCTGATGGACGGATGTAATACACTCTTTAATCTTGAACCTAATGGACAATTCCAAATATGGAATCAAGACAAGAAAAATCAAGTCGACATCCAAATTAAAGTGATTCTCATTGTATGTGTCCATTTGACATCTGTGCTCGCTAATAAATTTACCCACTTTCCACTAACCTGATTTCTTCTTGGTGGCACGCAACATCCAGTGACAACCCATAAACCACCTACGACATACAACCTTCCATTTCTTCGTAGTTGACTCATCCACCGTCATCTCATGACACTCTTTTATGCTGTAGATTTTTACAGCCCTAATTAGGCAAGCTTTATCGGGGAAATACATGCCCTTTATCAGAACAGCTAGCCTGGACTCATCCCACATCTGTGACCGAAATTCATTATCATCCCTTGTGAGGGCATCCCTGATCGGCATGCTTGGAAAATTATCAGTGTAGAGAATATTCCGCTCATGAAATGGAACGCGGGACTCGTACATTGTAGGTCACACGGGAGGTGGAGGAACATGCTCCCTCGCCAGTTCAGTTTCAACATTCACTTCCTCCTCCTCATCACCAACCTCAAAAGGGAAGGGTGTGTCATCCCCAGACTCATCCACATTGTTGTCATAATCACTTTCATCTTCTTGACTCTGTGCATCTGCCAAATCACGAGTAAATACGTCATCTATGGGAATCTGTGTGAGGTTAGAAGCTTCAAGAAGCACGTTTTTACTACACAAAAAGAACAAAAAGATAAGTTACCTAATACTCTGGAAAAATACTTTAGATATAGTTATATCACTTTAGTTACAAGTTGTATTGTCTTGATATTTTTCTGTTGATGATGACTCTCGCATGGAGCACCGTGGTCCAATACTCTAGAACTACGCATATTCCAACTAGGGGTGGGATCATAACTCGTAAAATACATATCCGGACGGTACCCCCTATTAAAAATGTGACCGTTAATACAAATCCAATTAAAACATAAAATAAACATCGCTAAAGCGTAGCAAAATTGAAGTTTACCAGTCCTCTTGTTGATTATATAAAGTCGATAAATTATTTTGTGGCTGCTCATTCGTCGATGGTGACAAGTTAAAATCGAGGCAAGCTCTTTCTTCACCAATCTATCCGGCAAAAATTGCTCCAAAATAATCGCTCGATGACTGGAGGTTATCCCAACTATGCACGCCTTCTTCCACCTGACATACATTTCCAATAATTTTATTACAATAAATTCTCTGTATTCATCCGAAATACGCAAAGAATCTCTAAGACTATCATCATCCTCGATGTTAAACTCTGAATAACAAGCAAACCCCTGCGGAGTCACTGTATACGGAAAGCTACCAGTTACTTAAAAGCTAACCGAACGGCTCCTCTCACTCATTTTTTTACGTAACAATGATACCAATGTATCCTACTCCATATTAAGCGACAATTTAACGTGACACTTTGGAGGTGAGCTATACCTCGCAGAGTTATTCTCCAGCACAACCTCACCACCCCAATATAGTGAAACCCTTATGTTTTGCACTTCAAACATTATAAAAAATATTGATAAGAAGAGAGACGTATAAACGTAAGTTTTAAGTTAAGTATTGAATAAATGTTCATGAAAATGAAACGCCTATAAATAAGGCAAGTCCGAGCTCGCGACATAGAATTTTTCAAAGGAATTCGCAGTAAAATACTGTGTTTCATATTTTTGAATTATTGTTGTGTCAATTAAATTATTTAGGTGGGGCCAAAAATAAGAAGGAAATTCGCAGTATAATATTGCGAATCAGCAATTCGCAGTATAATACTACGAATTAGCAATTCACACTACTTTACTGCGAATTGCCTGTTTAATTTTGGCCTGGCCCAGATGTTTAATTAAATATATTATTTTATGTAATTCACAGTATAATACTGCGAACTACATTAATTTTTTTTATATATTTGGTGATATTATACTGCGAATTGAGTTAACGACAAAAATTATGTTAACCCAATTCGCAGTAAATTACTGCGAAATACCTATATTTGTAATTTTTTTAATATAATAAACGTATTTTTTATCCAATTTGTCATCATTTCAGTTTCGGACTAGATGAGATGCATCAAGAGGGAGCTTTTGCGAACATCATCAAATGTGAGCATGTTTGGCCAAGCTCTTAGGAGGCGAAATGTTTTTGTTTTTGGTAATAAAAAATGATATTTTTGAAAAATTTAAAGTGTTTGGCTAAAATAGAAAATTGTTTAGATAATATATTATAATTTTATTTTCCTTACTTTTTGTGTCCAAAACTCCCCTCATTGCTCGTATTTGACTTTTATGTTCGTAAGAAGAAGCTCGAAGTCAGAAAAAGGTGGGGAGGTAAGGCAGCGTTCGTGGAGAAATTCCGGCGGGTTAGCGGCGTGGGGGTTGCTTCAGGTGGTCGTTACGAAGCTGGTGGCAGGCAACAGCGGTGGGGGGGGGGGGGGGTGTTTGGTCTCTTAGGGTTGGAGGAGATTGGGGAAAATGAAAAGTGAGAATGGAGTGGGGTTGTTTGGTTATAGGGTAGGGCGGACCGGGTCGGGTCTTGGGTAGTTGGTGAATTGGGATGGGTTTCAAAAATTAGGCTTAAGGATTTAGTTAAAACTGGCGCAATTTTGACCCACCCTTTCTTTATTTATTTCCAAACAATATTTATATTTTCTTTTTCTTCAATTTTCTTTCTAATTAAAATAATCCTAAATTAATACTTGGCCAAATTATCCTAAAATACTAATTAATTCTAAGTATTAACTATCACAAAAATAATTAAACATCACATTAAAAGAAAAATCACAAAATTGACATTAACACTAAAAATGCAAATATATATATATATATATATATATATATATAATAAGATCTCAATTCCAGCGACGGTTTCATTAGATATCTTACAACTAGAATTCCTCTTTTTTCCGATCCAGTTCCTCCACCAACGCGAACCCCAGTTAGATTCAGGCATGCTACACTTTTTAGTTATTGGGAGAACCCAATAACTAAAAACAAAAATATTATTTTATTTTAAATTTTCTGGGAGTAATTCTCATATAGGACAAAAATCACGTGCTCACACATAGTATCTCCGCTGGCTTTTTATTTTATTTTTTATTTTCTTTTGATTTCATTCAGTGAGAAAATTATATTCAATAACCTTGGACATGGATGGTTATGATTTTTGACCCCCACTTGACTCAAGGGCAAAGTTTTAAAGTAAAAAGTCAAACGAATTATTCATAGAACAAGCGAGAGGCAATATTTGTTAAATTTGAGGTTCTACTCATAAGGCAAATAGGACCAAAAAATCAAGAGTGACACCCAAAGTGTCCTATTTCCGAAATCACCCTATTTTGATGGTGGGGATCTGAGCTCTCCGATCCATATGCGTATAATTTTGAATTGTTGTGATTTCTTAACTTGAGAACAGAATGTAACAACATCAACAAAATTGTTTTCTTTTAGGAAAATTTTAGAAAATATGTTGTAATTTTATTTTACTTAGTAAATTAATTTGCCCCTGCCCTTCCCAGGGTTGCCCTTCGCAGGGGTAAGGCTTCGTACAATCTACCCTTCCCAGATACCATTTATGAGATTATACTGAGTTATTATTGTTGTATTAAATTAATTTTGCCAATCAAAATTAGTCTTAAATATGTGCGAAACTCATCTTCGCAAACTAATGAATACACATTGGTTAAAATTTTGAATGCTCCGGCCATAAATATATCTCACATGTAGCATTTTCCTCAGATTTTACCTAAAGGTTTATACACTATATGAAGTTCTTTTTTCCTAAAATGTTCACATGTTTAACAAGTTTTTCAAACCCTGTACAGAATCATGAACAACTTTAGAACACGCCAATTTTTAAAATGTTAATGATCCAAACATTACACAATTTGTATTTTTTTTTATTTTAACAGTTAGCTTTCATTGATATCAAAAAAATTACAATGAAGAGTTTATAGTAGTAGTATGGACAAATCACTACTTCCAGTACGAACTCCTACAAATACATGAATTTGCAACATAAAGCTAAGGGTAATGGTTAAGTTGTCGCAATCCAGCTTGCCAAAGCTTACAGTTTCTGCCGCGAATATGAATAAGCAATGCAGCCTCGCGACATAACTGGTTCTCTTCTAATGCTTTCCCTTCAAATCTAATATAGTTCATGTTTCTCCAAATCAGTGCAACAGTGGTTACAAAGGCAGAAGCAGCAACAGCCTTGTGCCACAGTTTACTCCTAGCTTGACAGCATATCCATTGGAGTTCAGCTTCCCAGCTTCCAATTGTTCTGTTATGGCCTATCCAGCAACACATTCTATGCCACAGTCGATTAGTGACTGGGCATTCAAAAAACAAATGAGCAAAATCTTCTACATGTTGCTTACAGAATACACAATTCATAGACACCTGCACACCAATCTTCTGTAATCTGTCGACAGTAGGCAGTCGATGTTGAGCAGCAAGCCAAGCAGTGAATTTGTGTCGAGGAAGGACATTAGAGATCAACAACAGATTCTTCCATTCCATCTTAGGAAAGATAGGGAGCATTACATGGTATAGTTTCTGAATATGGAATTTGCCTAGCCTGCACAACCCATCCAGTTTAAGTGAGAGATCACCTTGCAATTGTTGATTATCCAGAATTGGATTTCTACAGTCCAATATCTTTCTAACTACCCAAGATGCTGTCTTGGGAATAGGCATTGTAGCAATGTCGTGGTTCTTAACATAATAGTAGTGTATCCATTTGATCCACAAACAATCTTTCTTCCTTGCCAAGTCCCAAAGGAGCTTAGTGATAGCTGCGTTATTCCATATATGCATGTCTATGATGTTGAGGCCTCCAGCAGTGACTGGTCTACAGACCCTTTCCCAGGCTACCAGAGCTCTTTTAGTAACTGTTGCACTCCCAGTCCACAAATAAGATCTGCAAACAGCTTCAATGATCTTCAGAACCTTCTTTGGCAGGATGAATATATGTGCCCAATAAGTTTGAATACCAAAAATAATAGTTTTGATCAATTGACATCTTCCTGCATAAGATAGTAATTTGGCAGACCAGCAAGTGATTTTATCAGTTATCCTCTCAATCAGTGACAAGTAATGGTGGATGGCAAGCTTCTTTGAGTGAAGAGGTATCCCTAAATATTTGAAAGGTAGCTGACCCTCAACGAAGCCCAGAGACTCTAGTATGACTTCTTTGACATTCTGATGAACACCAGCCAGATAAACATCACTCTTAGTATTGTTAGCATATAGTCCAGAAGCTACAGAGAATGTAAGGAAAGCATCATGCAGAATCTGGATAGAAATAATATCAGCTCGACAGAATAGGAGAAGATCATCAGCAAAACAGATACGGGCACAGTTCAGCTTCCTGCATCTTGGATGGAAGTTAAAATTTCCATTTCTGTGTAACTGAGCCAGCAGCCTATTTAAGTATTCCATAGCCAGAACAACAAATAAGGTAACAAGGGATCTCCTTGTTGAATACCCCTCCTAGCACTGAAAGGCTTAGTGATACCACCATTCAACACTAGTGAGTAAGTCACAGAAGTGACACAAGCCATTGCCCAATTAACAAATTTTGCTGGGAATCCAAGATCAATAAGTAATTGTCTGAGGAAGCTTCATTCAAGAGTGTCATATGCCTTCCTCAAATCCACCTTCATAACACATCTTGGAGGCACACCTTTCCTGGAATAACCCTTGAAAATTTCATAGCTAAGCAAAATATTATCAATGATGCTCCTCCCTTCAATAAAGGCTGACTGGGCTTTTCCAACAAGATCACCAATAACAGATTTCAGTCTCCTAGTGATGACCTTGGATATAATCTTATAGACAGTAGTGCAGCAGGCAATAGGTCTATAATCTTTCACTGTTTTAGGAGTTTTAACTTTAGGCACAAGAGCAATAGCTGTAGTATTGACCATGTGAGGCAGTGTACATGTAGAAAAGAAGTCCTTTGTGGCAGCATATACATCTTCCTTGACTATCTCCCAGTTGCTAGTAAAAACCTCCACAGGGAAGCCATCTACACTTGGTGCTTTGTCTTTAGGCATATCCTTAACAGCTCCAGTGATTTCTTCCATAGTAACATCCTGAATAAGTGACCTTTGCTGTGATAAGGTCAGGCAGTGTCCTTCCTTATCAATAGCAGTATTAATGCAAGGCAATTCAGCAGCACATTCACCCATCAATGACTTGAATACTTCAATAAATTCATGCTCCACAGCCAAGGGATCTGTCAGCTTCAAACCTGCATCAGTGTATATAGAAGTAATATTATTCTGACTGGTTCTGATCTTCCACTGGGCATGGAAATATTTTGTGTTTGCATCTCCACATTCTATCCAACAAGCCTTTGATTTCTGCCTCATAATTTGCTCCTCTACATTGCTCCATTTCTCAATGTCATTTAGAGCTGCTTTCTCCTCATTAAGCAATTGCTCTGAAAATGGATTATGTAGCAACCGATTCTGTATGATATCCAATGATTCCCTAGCCTGGATTAGCCTCTGTTTGTAGGAAGCCATATGGATGTTTAGTTCTTTTAAGTGCTGCTTCAAGATCTTCGATTTATACCAAAGCTGTTGCAGAGGTGATCCTTCACAGTGCTGACTCCATACATGCTGCAAAATAGAAGAAAACTGGGGATTCTCCATAATAGCATAATAGAATCTGAATGGTTTAGGATGCAATAACTTTTGACTCCCAAACTGTATGAGAATAGGAGAGTGATCAGAGAATGAGGGATTCATAAAATCTGCTTCCAGATGCCCATATTGCTGAAGCCACTGAAAATTACCCAGTGCCCAATCAATTTTGCTATAGACATGCTTATTTGTCCATGAATACTTCCAACCTTTAGATCTAAGGGATGTCAATTGGAGATCAGAAATGACCTCTTTAAACTCTCTAACTTCAACATCAGTGACTAGAGAACCAATCCTATCATCAGAGCAAATGACAGAATTAAAATCACCACTTAACAGCCATGCATCTTGATTGGGAACATTTATTGATCTTAGATCATTCCACAGTTGTTTCCTTAGGACTGCAGAACTGTAAGCATAAATGACACTCAATTGTATTATGATTTTATTCAAAGGATCTTCTAACAAGCAATGAATAAACTGGTCAGTCATACAGGAGATATGGATCCGAATGTGAGGCTTCCAGATTAGCCATATCCTCCCATTGACAGCTTTGGCATAGTTGCATTGTATCTTCCACGCTTTTGCAATCTTATCTACAGTCTTCTTTGCTTTATTTTCCTTTACTCTAGTTTCAAGACATCCTAGGACATCAACTTTATTCCAGCCTGAAAGCTTTTCCGTTCTTTCTGTTTATGGGCTTTAGTAAGCCCCCTAATGTTCCATGTGATTATAATCATGAATCATTAGGCAGCAAACTCCAAGAGGGACCGGGATCCAACTGTTGTCCCCTCCTACCATCATCAAGTATAGCAGCAACAACCTTGCCCTTTTCATGGTCAGCCATAACCTCTATATCACCACTAGATGCATTAGCTTCAACATGTGCTTCCTGATTGGCAGGGTCATCTAATCCAATCCTCTGAATTGCATTCATATCAGTATTAATCTGCACCCTCTGCATCTTCTCATCATGTTGCACAGATTGCACTGGCAGGCTAGGCAATGTACTTGCAGGCATTTTTAAGCTTACCAGTGTATCTGCATTAGCTTTAGGCAGTCATTCCTGCTTTGTAATTTTGCTGGTTTTTTAACTCTAGGTCTTTGCCTTATTTTCTTCCCTTGCTCTTGCGCCTCTGTACACCGCCATTATGTCCATTATACCAACAGTCAAAAGAGTCATGGCCAAATTTTAAGCAGTGATTGCAGAATATAGGCTTCCAGTCATACTAACACAACTTGTATTGTTACTAGTGTTTCCCGGATCCTATTTATAAAGTTTGTCATTTCTTGCTTTCTTTTTTCTTTTTCCCCTTTGGTTTTAAGTTTCTCAGCGGTGTTCCATTTCTTAGGAAATAAAAGCCGCTATTTAGGCACAAACAAGTGATGAACCACAAACTTTTATATGCAAATTCACCCTCCAACTATTAGTTTTTTCACACCAAATCCACCCATTAATGTTCATGCAGCATTTTCAGATCACAGTAGTGAAACACAACAACACAATGATCAGGTTCAAAGATCTACACTTTGGCACCAAGCAGTGTCATCAGGAACTTCCTGTAATCACCTGATGTGTCACCAATAACTGCATTATCAAGACTAGTCTTGTTGGCGATGAAATACTCTCCCCTTACTTTCATCGTATCAACTTCAGCTCGAGTTACAATGGCTCTAGTTAGAGAATCTTCATCAGTTCCTATCCCGACAATCGAGGCTCTGACAACCTGACAATTCCAGCGTACAAGATTATAATAAAAAGAAGGTACTTTACTGACATTGATCTCTAAAACGAATTACAGGATGCTATATAACAAATGCTCTGCATGCTAAAATGTAGCCAACTTATAATAAGGTTGTTTTCGGCTTTGTTCAAGTGCATTATGTAGAGACAATAAATTACACCAGTTGCATCTGTTTAGTAACAATTTATCCGACATTAGGATGACACGATATTTTGAAAACGATGAAATTAAGGTCCCACATGATGAACTGGTTCTGCAGGACTCTTTGCTATGCCTGAGCTAGTTTACAGATCTCTAGAAACAGGAAAAACATTAAAATGATGCACAGAGAGCCAATGAGCTGCCGCATTTTTTCAGACTAATTAAGCACACAAGTAATTTGTTAATAGCGAGAAGATAAAGGAATTTCTTCAGACTGGAAAAAGGCCTTTACAGTTTCCATTGGTTTTGATTCCTCTGAGACCATACTTAGCAGTTTAACACTGCTAATAAAGCCATAGTAGAATAAAATAAGAAGGGGATTTTGCATCTTATGATGCTGTTCATTATTTAAGTCTAGTCTAACCAGAACATCAATATGCAATCTGATAGCTTTTAGAAGTAGAATTCAATAGGACCATTTGATTGCATTAACTTCATGATAATAAGGTAGGCTTGTGCTGAAATCTTGACAGAAGTGACGAAAAAAGGTGTCGGAAAATGGGAAAATACTTCAACCAAAAAATAAAAATGAAGAAGAAACTATTTGTGTTTAATTACCTCAGCAAAATGTTTCTCTGGTGAATCAATGCACCAGATAACCACCTTCAAAATAGATTCCAGCAGACCTTTTCCACAGCTCTGAATATCCTGCAACAAATAATAAAAATTGATTGAATAAAATGCACACAGACAAGATGAGCAAGCAGCACTGCAGAAAGAAGGTTATACAGGCAGCTTGCAAGAAATGTAACCTGGTCAATGGAGAATCCATAATTTTGTTTATAGCACTCAAAAGTTGCTCTAAGCTGATGGACATTGCTAGTGCTGAGTATCATCAGAAAATTGTCATGATCCAACTGTTTTGTCCGTATGGCTTCGCGAAGGATAGCAGCTTCTGCATTTGCAGTACTAGGATCCACCAATTCTTTATCATATCTATAGGACCTGACTAAACTAATAAGAATCTGGCAACATCCACACAACACATCATTTAATATAAGTCAGTATAATGCAACTCAACATCGAGAGCAATCATCAGAAAGAGTGCTAGTTAACTAATAGTGAATCATTAGCAAGGTAAGATGTCTTCAGTACTGTCCATGTTATATTTTAAGTCACTGAGGATAGTGTCTTTGGCTAATTCAAATGAGATCGGTTAAAAAGATGGTATTCCTCAGCTAATAGTTGTGACCAGAATTGACCATATGTACCTTTTGTACAGGCATAGGAACATTTGCTGTGATATCTTCTTCAAGTGAACAGTTGAAAAGACCACAATATTCTTGTCTTACCGCGGCCAGATGATCAGGAGATGATGCACAAGCTATCTCTACTATCACTTGTAACTGGGTGATGGTTTTCTTTCTTGACTTCAAGACTTCATTTGCTAGTCGCGCATCTCTTTCAGAAGGCTCATATGTCCACAGGATCACTGCTTTCTGTCACACATGAAAAGCTAAAATTAGCCCTTGAAAACTTGGGTATATCACCAATGCCTCAAATAGAGATTGAAGTTATATTTTGCTGCGGAAATAGTAATCTGATAGGGGCATTCTAGAAACACACAGAGAGGTAAGACATGCCTCTCAGAAATTTGCGCCTTAGGCTTTTGACTAGCATTTTGCGGTAGCAGAGCTGGAATCTTGAGTTGGTATTCAAGAAGTGGGAAAGGTTATGAGATATGTGACGTATTCCCATTCTCAACATGAGATACATAAAACATGGACAATTTATCTAATGTTACATAAGTGGCCATTTGTCTAGCAATTTAAGGCCTAAGATCAATAGTTATTGGAGTAATATTCATGAACCAAATGAATCTTCGTTTTAATTATAATTACGCCCTAGCAATTTGCACCAGGTTAGTGAGCAAATGATGAGGTTCAGAAAATGCAAGAGAAGAGATTGTACCCTGAAATCACCAGATAATTCAGCAAAAATGTCATCGACAAGGGACCTGTTGTAAAGTTGCTCATAAGTTTCTTTGATCTTCTTCCTCTGACTTGCGTTTCTGTGCCCCAACACCGATACTACTGACTTCTCCTTTGTTCCCAGGCCTAAGCAAGACCACATACCAAATCTCTATCTTTATATCAATGAACAAAAAGATAAAACATACAAAAGACACACATTCAATAGGGATGGCAATGGGGGGCTAGGCCGTGCAGGGCAGGTTAATTTTTCCCAATCAAATTGCTACTAGTACCTTTTATGTACATGGAACAACCAGTAGCTAATCCCTTTCTACCTATCAGTACAGAATCAAATTTCAATTAGCAGGCAGTATTCGTATTGGCCAAATTATTGCTATTAATCAAGGCAAAATAGTTAAACAAAATTCACATATTGCCACATGTTCATATTTCAGCACTTAATCATGTAATCAAGCATGCAACATGGAAATTAAAAGGCGAGAACTACAAGAGAAAGAAAATTCAACAAAACAAGCCCTCAAGGGTGTTTCCTCTGAAATCAAGGTTCTAATTTCAGCATAGGTGATGTTAGGCGAATTGTACTCATATACCTAAGCTAAGCTTTGATGCACAGAGTTAGGCCAATACTTGTGACAGTGGGAGGTAGCACATAGGTACCTGCAGAGGCGGATCTAAGATTTTAAGTTTATGGGTTCTTGTCGCAATTTAAAATTAATGTACAATAATAATTGGGTTCACAAATAAATATTTATTGATATTTAATAAATTTTTTAACAAAAATACAAGGTCTACGCAAAAATTACTGGTTCCCCGGAACCCGTATACAACACGCTAGATCCGCCCCTGGGTACCTGGTGGATTAGTCTCCAGCTAAACTGATCCGAATGCCACAATTATTTTTAAAAAATCTCAACAAAACAAAAATCCAGAAACTAAGATATGCACTCCTCTTCCTCCCCAAGGTGAACATGAAAGAATTCTCCTTAACCCACTCCCAACCCAAAACTGTTCCATCAACTTGTTTAAAAGGCAGTTCGGTGCACTAATCTCGCGCTATGCATGGGATCCAGAGAAGGGCCATACAATAAAATTCTATTGTACGCAATCTTACCCTGCATTTCTGCGAGAGATTCTACGCCTACACCTGTGACCACCTGGTCATCAATTACGTCAGGGCTCTCATATCTTCCATCAACTTGTTTATGATATCTTAGTTATGAATCAAAAACTTGGTTGAAAACTGAAGTTACGTGTAAACGCACCGTATATATATATGGCATAGGAAAAGGGAGAAAGTCCCCTGAAAGTAAAACAGAGAAAGAAAAAGGAAGGAAATGAAGAAACCTTTGAATGCTTTCATGAGTGATTCACAGTCTTCAGTTGGAGAAGGAATTACATCTGGTATTCTCAATGTACCCATTTCTTCTCTTTCTCAGTTGCAACTTCTGCTTTCTATTTCTAACACTTTCAGTTATTTTTCGCTCTCTCCTTTCATGAAAGAGAAGGGCAAAAAAGAAATAAAGAAAAGGCTTTGTAGCTAAGAGACTACCCCTAACTTTTTCTAAAATCTTACTACCCATAATGCCCTTATCGTTGTTTGGACTGTAATACCCCTACGTTGAATTTTCACTCCTTTTGTTCCTTTTTTTTTAAAATTTTGTAATAATGCAATTAAACAATTATCATTAGTTCTTATTGCTAATACAAAATTATTTGCCCGTTCCTGCCGTCCAGCATTTATATATTTATTTATTTTCCTTTTCCCACCTTGTCATCTCAACAACTTTTGTTTTTTCCTTCATTTATCTGATATCCAAAACATTAGAGGATATTATTTTCGAATTAAATGCCTGTCACTGCCATCTTATTTTCGCTATCTTCTTGTATTATTTCCAATTTTCCTAGATGCTATCGGCTATTCGGCTGGGCATCGTCTCTTCCTTTCAGCAAAAAGTTTTGAGTTCCTTTGACATAAACGTTTTAAATACTTTTTCTGCATTTTTAATTTTCAGCTTTGGCATAGTTAAATGGGAAAAATAAAAAGAATAAACAAAGTGCCAGAAAGAAATTTCAACAAATTTGGATGACAAGTGAGATACGGGAAGTAAAAGAATAACTAAATGAGGATTTAAAAAAAAATGTATTTTCAAAAGTCACGCAATTATATATTTATATGCTAAAATTGGTCACGTCAATTTCTGAAACGAAGTTGAACTAAATTTTAATAATTATCATAAAAGAATTTCCCTTCGGTGAAATTAATGGCAGGAACATGACAAGTTTATGCCACCCACATTATTAATTCAGAGAGCTTTGTCATCGTCGCATTCACATATTAAACTGTTGGGGTTTTCCTAACACTTTGGTTTGGTCATCCGAATATTTTCTTAAGAAAATAATTTGCCTACCAATAAACACTTCTGATTTCTTACTTACATAAAATGAAGTAAAGAAAACATAGTTTATATCAAAAGAGAAAAAAAAAAAAGAACATAGAATCCTGTAAAGATAATGACTTTTGTTTTTACTTACTTTTTTATATTCTTAATTTTGTTATTTCCAGATTATAAATTAATAGTATACCAAAAGGGATGCGAGCGCCAGATTTGATATGTGGGAAGGTATAATATGGAAGTCTAATTGTGATAATGGACATCACATGGAACTTTCGTAGAACTAGTGTTTTTGCCTGCTTTAATACTCCCCGTAGGATTGCGTCTAGGTGTTTCTAACACGTAGTGAAAGACAATAATAATATTAGGCAGATTATTTCATATTTAAAATTTATTTGTGTCAAAGATCGGATCTAAAACGTACCTGGTGAAGAGAGTTTCTTTTCAAAATTTATTCAATAGTGCGAAGACTCTAAATGTATCCACACCGAAATCGATCCTTACTATCAACTTTTTGATTCATGAAACCCGCGAACAAATTGAATAAAATTGTGTGCTGAATATCTTCTAAAAATTTTCAGCCAAGAAGAAAAATTATTTTCTTGCCAAGACACTCTTGGATTGCTGCGGCTCAGTGATTTCCGTCCCTTATCCGTATATCTGTGCGTTAAATGATATGTGTGTATATATACACGAACTCGTAACATTGTCCCAATAGAACAAGGAAAAGTTAGAGGAGTTGGTTTTTTTCCTTCTCAAATTCCATTCCAAAATTGAAATTATTGAATCTTTTGTTTGGAAAAATTCAATCCCATTCTAAATGGGATTTGTGTTGGCCGACATGTCCTTTAAGGACTTAAGTTGATCCAATTTAAAATTGGATTAAACTTTCAATCCTTTTATTGATATTTCATATGCATTCTTATATGAAACATTAATTATATAAATCATATATATATGTTAATTAAGAGATATAGTTTATTTTTCTATTCCAAATAGAAAACTTCAATTTGTTCACAATATTAATTATTTGTTTACGTGAACTGAAGCTCTGACTCTTCCGTACACTAAGACCACCAACCCTTTTACTTTTCTTTGATTATTTAGAGGAAGGTCCCTTAATATATAAAGGGGACCTTCCCTTTGTAAAGATTTATGTGTATTTTACCATTCAGAATATACAACTCTCTCTCTCTCTCTCTCTCTCTCTCTCTCTCTCTCTCTCTCTTGTACAAAGATTATTACTTGCCTTATTGTTCTTACATCCCAAACTATCTTTACTATTATTATTGTTCTTACATCCCAAACTATCTTTACTATTATTACATATCTTAGCTATACGATTTTCTCTAGTTCATATTACTCTTGATTCCGATTAACCCTCATTATTTTCGATTGTTCTTGAGCCTAATAAGTATTTACATTACTTTTTAGCCAAACAATTTGGCGCCGTCTATGGGATTTCGTGAATCAAAGTTGTATTTGCTTCTAGAGATCCTTCAAAAACCACTTTCTACAACCTAGAATGATTGAAAACAATGCAAGAATGAAAGCTATCATGGATGCTAGAGCCGATCTTATGGGCCATTTCAACGCGGCTGCTGAAGAGGATGCTCCACATGACACGCAACCCCTAGTATCCTGATAAACGTGAAAACCCCACCTTCCCCTTTTGAAGATCTGGTGGTTCCACGAGAAAAAGAGGCTTCTACATCTACAACTAAAGAAGCACCCCTATAGGTAAAGAGGTTACTGGAAGAATGGTTGACAAATGCTCTGAGTAGTTTAGCTGGGAAGCCACCCCAAAATGCTAGATGCACACCAACACCAGTGACACACCATGTCGTAACCGAAGATGAACTCGAGGTTCTCGAGGTCACATGAACAAACAACGTGCCCGCTGATGCTCAAGCTCAAGAGGGTACACTCACAGCTATCCTAAAAAAGATGGAGGAAATGGAAAATGAAAATAGGTCGCTTTGCGACCTGATGAAGGAACACCAAGAAAGAGTGGACAAGATCCCGGGTGCACCTAAGTTGCTGTCAAAGCGAGATGTGGGGAGGTTCGTTGAACAACCCTACACAGAAGGAGCTGCACCAAACCCCATACCAAATACCTTCAAAATTCCCCCTCCCCCTACTTGAAGGTATATGACGGGACCTCAGATACCGAGGATCACCTGATTCACTACGTCACGACAGTCAAAGGTAATGATTTATCAAAGGAGAACGTACCATCCGTACTTTTGAAGAAGTTCGGTGAAACACTAACATGAGGGGCCCTAACGCGGTACTCCCAGCTACTGGCCAAAAGCATATCCACATTCGAGGAAATGGCAGATAAATTTGTCACCGCCCCCGCAGGAGCCAAGAAAGCAGAAGCACGGGTCAACGACATTTTTGCTGTCCGACATGTCTCAGGAGAAGGGTCAGAGAGTTCTTAGCCAGGTTCAACAGGGTAAGGATGAGCCTACCAAACGTGTCTGAAAGCATGACAGTCACAGCTTTTCAGAACAGACTCAGCAGGGACGGCTCACGGGTGACCAGGAAACTGCTTAGTCATCTTATGAAATATCCCCCCACCACCTAGGAAGAAATTCATAATGCCTACTGCAACGAGGTACTTCGAGATGACGACGACCTTACTGGCCCGACCAGGAGGCTAATAACGGTAAACCCAGAAATTCGAAGAGAGCGACATAACGAGGGATGACGGGAACAAGTCCCACGCCTCAATACGGAGAGGCACCAACCGTACATCAGATCTTCGCATCCGCCAAGGCACGCGGACGCCTTACAATGACACGTCGCCCCACTGAGGAATGATAGAGCTATGCCTCCTTTACTATCTGCACATAACTTTTGTGTATCTCCTTCAGAAGTAGTGTACACACTGGAGAAGCTGGGCAACAATGTATAGTGGCCAACGAAGATGAAGTCCGACCCCGCCACCAGAAAATCAGACGCCCTATGTGAGTTCCACCAGGAACGGGGGCACAGAATCGAAGACAGCATAGGTCTCCGGCAGGAGGTGGTCCGGATGTTGAACCAAGGATTCTTGAAAGAACTGCTCAACGACAAAGGGAAACTCAACTTCGCACGCGGGCGGGAACAACTTCACCGCCCACCAAGGCCTCCCTCACCAACATGCACCATCAATATGATCATTGGGGAAGGCAATGACTCAGCAATAAACCATGTCAAATTCACCTCCACTCACAAATTAAAGTGAACCATCGCTCACGAACGGTATGACGACTTCGAAGATAGTATCACCTTCGATAAGTCTGATACCGACGATTTGTTTTTCCCTCGTTATGATGATTTAGTTATTAATTTACGCATAGTAGATACTGATGTTAAAAGGATTATGGTCTACGACGGCATCGGCACATGTATCATTCACCCAAGACCTAGCACTAATGGGACTCAAGGACAAGATTATTCCATGCTGTATAACGCTAACTTGTTTTAACAATGCGGTGGAAAGAACCTCTGGGGAGGTGACGCTACCCGTTCTGGCAGGAGGAGTTACGATGGAAACCACTTTCCACGTAATGAACCAAGAAACGACATACAACGCCATCATCGTACGTCCATGGATACATGCCATGGGGGTAGTACCCTCCAGTTTCTATCAAGTGATCAAATTCCCTGCCCCATGGGGGTGTACAAAATACGAGGCGAGCCGCGCACCGCTCAAGAGTCTTATAAAATAGCTCAAAATTACACTTACACCAAACAGCTAAAAAGAGCGAGTGCGGAGGCATAGCAATCAGCCCTGTCGGGGACTAAGGTCCACCCGACAGAGGACACCATCAACAATTCCAACGATGTTAAGGCTAACAAGCCCACGGTCGAAGACCTCGACCCCTTCTAGCTGAGAAACAATGATTCCACAAAGAAATCTTATATAGGCCATGACCTTTCAAATCCAAGTAAGTGTCGTGAATTTCTATCTAACCACGCAGACATGTTTGCTTTTTCCCATGCAGATATGCCAGGGATTCCACGAGAAATTTCCTCCCACAAACTAAATGTCGATCCGCTACACCCGCCCGTGCGGCAGGTAAGGAGAAAATTCAATGCTGCCATCAACGAAACACTAAGTGAAAAAGTAGACAAGCTGCTGGCGAACGGTTCCATTAGGGAGTCCAAGTATCCAGAATGTGTCGCCAACGTTGTAATGGTCAAAAAGGAAAACGGGAAGTGGCGGATGTGCGTGGATTTTACCGACCTAAACAAAGCGTGGCCGAAAGAGTCGTTCCCACTACCCCACATCAACCAATTGATAGACGCAATAACAGGGCATGAGCTGTTAAGCTTCCTGGATGCTTACTCAGGCTACAATCAAATCATGATGGCCGAGGAAGATCAGGAGAAAATGGCCTTCATCACTCACCAGGGAACATACTGTTACAGGGTAATGCCCTTTGGGCTCAAGAATGCGGGGGCTACATACCAGAGGCTAGTGACTACGATGTTCAAAGAGCAATTGGAAAAATGATGGAGGTCTATATTCACGACATGCTATTGAAGTCGTAAAAAAAAGAGGACCACCTCGATCACTTGAAAAAAGCCTTCAAAATATTAAGAAGATACGGTATGAAACTAAATCCTGAAAAGTGTGCTTTCGGCGTAGCCTCGGGAAAGTTCCTGGGGTTTCTGGTGTCACAAAGGGGCATCGAAGTCAACCCAGAGCAGATCAAGGCCATACAAGCCATCCTAGAAATACTAAGCAGCAAAAAACAAGTGCAAAAGCTGACGGGTCGAATAGCCGCCCTCTGCAGGTTCATCTCACGCTCCTTTGACAGGTGCCACAAATTCTTCGGTGTATTGAAAAAAGACCAGGGACTACAATAGAACGAAGAATGCGTCGACACCCTGAGAGGTTTGAAGGCATATCTATCATCACCACCCCTACTGGTCAAAGCCAACCCAGGCGAACCGTTGTTGGTGTACTTGGCTGTATCGGAAGTTGCGATCAGCGCCGTCCTAGTGCGCAAAAATAAAGGTACGCAGTCTCCTATTCTTGAGAGGATGGCATTGGCACTCGTAGTAGCTTCACGGAAGCCACGAGCCTATTTTCAATGCCACCCCATAAGGGTACTAACGACCTTCCCTTTAAGGAATATCTTACACAAACCCAAACTCTCAGGACGACTCGCCAGATGGGTCATTGAGCTCAGCGAGCATGATATCACATACCATCCAAGGACCACCATCAAGTCACAAGTCCTTGCCGACTTCAGTGCGGAAGTCCTGCCAAAGGCTAAACTTGAGGCACAACGCGCATCCTCCAATAATGGCCTATGGGTCCTTTATACGGATGGCGCCGCCAATGCATCGGGATCGGAACTGGGACTCGTTCTTGAGGTCCCCACGAGCGAAACAATTCACCAGTCCATACGATGCCCGAAAATGACTAACAATGAGACAGAGTATGAGGCCGTTATAGCAGGCATGAAACTGGCCAGCAAGTACGGGGCTCGCCGAATCCTCCTCTACTGCAACTCCCAACTTGTGGTAAACCAGGTCATTGAGACTTATCAAGTCAAAAAGCATAGGCTACAAAAATACCAGACAGAAATCTGCAAACTGATGGCTACATTTGACGAATGCCGCTTCGAACAAATTCCCCGAGCATAGAACATCGAAGCGGACGACTTAGCAAAGTTGGCTGCATCTACCAAAAACTTCAACAATGAAAGTGTGGTAACGCTCTTCCACTCATCCATTGACCACACCGAGTTACTTTCCTTAAACCTGACTTGGGGCTGGCGCAACCAGTTCATATCTTATCTATAGGACGGGATATTACCCCCCGATAAAAAGGAGGCGAAAAAGCTTCGCATACAGGCCGCCCGATACTGCATGATCAACAACAACCTTTATAAATGGACGTTTGGTAGCCCCCTAGACAAATGCTTAGGGCCACACCAAACGAGGCCGGTACAAGAAGAAGTACATGAAGGCTATTGCGGCGTTCACACTGGCAACCGCGCCCTTATGCGATGCATCATACATGCCGGCTACTACTGGGCCACCATGAAAAAAGAGGCAGCTGAATATGTCTGGCGATGTGAATAATGCCAAAAGTACGCCCCAATAATACACCAACCAGGAGAACCCCTTCATTCCGTCACTTCCCCCTGACCATTCATCAAATGGGGAATGGATATAGTCAGCCCGCTACCAGCAGCACGAGGAAAGGTACGATTTTTACTTGTTTTAACGGACTATATCTCCAAGTGGGTGGAAGCAGGTGCGTACGCGTAAATACGCGAACAAGAAGTCATCGCCTTCATATGGAAGAACATCATATGCCGCTTCGGCATCCCCAAAGAAATCAGCTGCGACAACGAGCGCCAGTTCATCGATCGAAAAACGACCAAGTTCTTCGAGAAATGGCGCATCAAAAGGATATTATCCACTCCATACCACCCCGCTGCCAACGGCCAAGCGGAGTCCTCCAACAAAATAATTCTGAACATACTGAAAAAGAAGCTTGAAGATGCCAAGGGGCTATGGCCCGAACTACTGCCCGAAGTCTTGTGGGCACACACAAATACACCCAAGTCCAGCACCACCATAGCTAGTGTCATGCACTAACTGCACTTATTACACTCAAATTTACTGCACTTTGATTGAGTTTGCGCTTTAATAGCTAGTGTCATGCACTAACTGTGTGTTTTATGCCTTGTAGGAGTGATTTCGAGCTATATAGATGTTATGAAATGAATTCAAGTGATTTAGAGCTTTGAAATATGAGTAAAAGATCAAGAAATTAAGTCGGGACCGCGTTTGGGGGTCAACGGATGATAGTTAGAGCGAACGAAGCATCCAGTGGGCAGATTGCGCATTGTCTAATAAAATAGACGTAACTTTTAGCTCAGAACTCCAATTTGAATCCATAATATATGTTTGGAAAGCTGACTCAAAGGGCTACAACTTTGTGTATTACGTTGTTCCAAATTCAGGCGGAACAGGGTGAAAAATGCACATTAGCGCGGCCGTGCTAGTTTTAGCGCTCCCGGGACAGAAAGTTGCCAAGATGCGTGCCCAGGTGCGCGACCGTGCTAGTTTGACCCGGGAAAAGTGTCTTTTTTCACATTGGAGAAGGTATAATTGTTTGGGCCCAACCCTACTTGGAATAAATACATAGTAGAACGTTTTTGAGAGGAATTTTTGACCTAGGAAGAGCACAGAGCGGCCGTGGAGACCGGACTTCATCTTTTCTTCCATCAAACTTAGTAATTTTATGTTTCTTTGTATGATTTGTTGTTTTGATACCATGTCTATGTGGAGATAAACTTCACGTTCTAGGGTTGTGATTCTTTCATGACTATTGTTATTCGGATATTGATTTTGATTTCTTAGTTTATCATATTGGTTTATTTATTCAATCTTGCGATTAATTATTTGATTGGTTGATCACCAATTGAATACAATCTTTGAATCGTGAATTGAACTCGAAAGTGGTAATTTTAGATTGCATATAGGATTGAGTAGAGCAAGTTCTTGAACCCGGACATCGGGGAATGGATTCGCGGTTAGGATAGACATATACCTAATTGCCTTGCTTGGTTGATTTACAGGAATTATAAATGCGTTCTTGTTGATTCTAACTCCATAGACATATAGGCGTTAGGTTAGCTTGAATAGGCGAGTAAGAACTCGACAGATTCTTATGAGCAACATTAACCATTTCAACTAATAAACTAGATAAATTAGTTAGTCAATTCAATAGAAGGATACAATAGAAATGCTATATAGCCCATAACCCTATATCATTTTCATTGCATTGATAACATAAAAATCTTCTCTTTCTTTGTTCAGAATTTATTACTTGTTTTCTTTTTATTTTAATTAGTTTAGAATCAAATATTTCAACATCCGACTTTTAGTCTAATTTAGTCACTTTATTACTTGAGACTAATTTAGTTAATAGTTAATCACAAGTGCTCGTGGGATCGACATCCGACTTTTAGTCACTTTATTACTTGAGACCGCGTATACTTGCGTGTGCGGCGAACCCAGCCTAAGGTATTCGCACACCTGTGGAACAGAAAATGAAATCAGCAGACTTCAAGATCTTGATGAAGCCGAAGAAAGAAGGGAAATGGCCCACATCAGGATGGTAGCTCAAAACAACAAATCAAAAGATATTACAACAAAAGGGCAAAAATAAGGCCACTCAAAGTAGGAGATTACGCCCTCAAAGCCAAGACGTTGGCCTCCAAAGACCCAAACAAAGGAAACTGGGCACAAACTCGGAAGGACCCTACAAGATCACAGAAGCAGCCGGGAAAGGAGCATTCTAGCTAGAGACAATGGAGGGAAAAACGCTCCAGAACAGTTGGAATGTCACTCACCTAAAACATTTCCACTTCTAAAAGGCATCCCCTAAGTTGTACTCTTTTTCCCTTACCCTGGTTTTGTCCCAATTGGGTTTTCTCGGGAAGGTTTTTAACGAGGCGGCAACGGGAACACCTGGAGATTTTTGTAGTACAAGTGTATCATATCAGCCTATCCGCGTACTCTCCAAGCCCGACATGATATAGGGACTGGATTAATGCCATCTCCAAATGTATGAAAGGGCTACGGCCATCTCCAAATGTATGAAAGAGCTACGACCATATCCAATTATTTGAAAGGGCTACGGCCATCCCCAAATGTATGAAAGGGCTGCGACCATCTCCAAATATATGAAAGGGCTACAACCATCTCCAAATGTATGAAAGGTCTACGGCCATCCTCAAATGTATGAAAGGGCTATGACCATCTCCAAATGTATGAAAGGGCTACGACCATCTCCAAATGTATGAAAGGGCTACGACCATCCCCAAATGTATGAAAGGGCTACGGCCATCTCCAAATGTATGAAAGAGCTACGACCATCTCCAAATGTATTAAAGGGCTAAGACCATCTCCAAATGTATGAAAAGGCTACGACCATCTCCAAATGTATGAAAAGGCTACGACCATCTCCAAATGTATGAAAGGGCTATGACCATCTCCAAATGTATGACAAGGCTATGGCCATCTCCAAATGTATGAAAAGGCTACGTCCATCCCCAATGCACGAAGAGGCTACGACCATTGTTTTTACACGGCTAAGGGCGTCGAATTTTACATGGCTACAGCCATTGTTTTTATACAGCTAAGGCTGTCGAATATTACATGGCTACTACCATTGTTTTTACATGGCTAAGTCCGTTGAATTTTACATGGCTACGACCATCGTTTTTACACGGCTAAGGCCGTCGAATTTACATGGCTAGGGCCATTGTTTTTACACGGCTATGGCCGTCAAATCTTACACGGCTATGACCATTATTTTTACATGGCTAAGGCCGTCGAATCTTACATGCCTAAGACCATTATTTTTACACGGCTAAGGCCTCCAATTTTACATAGCTACGACCATTATTTTTACATGGCTAAGGCTGTCGAATTTTACATGGCTACGGCCAATGTTTTTACACGGCTAAGGCCGTCGAATCTTACATTTTACACGGCTAACGCCGTCAAATTTTATATGGCTACGACCATTATTTTTACAAGGCTAAGGCCGTCGAATTTTACACGGCTACAATTATCATTTTTATACGGCTAAGGTCGTCAAAGTTTACATGGCCACGACCATCGTTTCTACACGATCAAGGCCACCGAATGACCCACTTAGCTTCAACTACGGCAAAAAAATAAAACAATATTTCAGAAAATAGAAATGATTAAATATGGCAAAAGTCATATGTCTTTATCCTCAAAAGGTTCAACACCCATGATGCAAAAATCGGTATTTACAAACATATTTACAAAAATCCTAAAGGCCTCCACCACTCTGATTATTTTATCCAGTCTGGTCTTCATGTGGCCCGTCTTCATTCCCATAAGGATACGCCTTGAAAATCCAAGAGCTGGACTCCAAACGGTTGACATCTGCAGAGTTACCCCCCTCCCGGCCCGGTGATTGTGGACTATAGCGGGTCGCTTACCGGGCAGCTTTAACCAACTGGCGTTGGCTCTCGACTTACGTCTCAGATGCTCGCCCCACTTCCAATAATTCTTCAAGTACGACCAGCCGAGCCTCCACATACACCCACATCTTGTGTGCTTCACGAGACGCATCGGCTTGTGCAAGAGCCCGCTTGAGGTCCTCAACCTCGGCCTTCTTGGCATCAAGTTCCGCCATTAAGGCCGCAACCCGAGTGTGCAATTCCGCCTCCTCCTCTGCCACTACGCGGCCGAGTTGTAATTCTTCATCCTTTGCTTGAATAAAGACCTTCATCTCCGCAGTCCGAGCAATAGCGGCCATGAGATGTTCGTCGACTTTCTCCAGCTCAGCGACCGTCTTCTTCAACTGCTCCTCAGACTGCACGAGGCCCTCACGGATCACCCTGATGTTAGGGTCCTGTTTGTACATATCGGCCAAGGTCTGGTTCGCCTCACGCGTCCTGTTGTATTTCTGCACCAACCTATTGTATTTGGCCACCTTCTTCTTCAGGCGTCGACCCCTCTCCGCCTCCAAGATAAGAGTCTGTAAAAAGCCGAAAAGTAAGTGCAAAGAAAATCGCCCTCAACAAATGCAAAAGAAAAAATCATCTATCAAGACAAAAGACATACCTGCAAGGCCGCACCCGCCACTCTTCGGGACAAGTCCTTGTCGCTTAGCTCCGCCAGGGCCGCGCTCTCAGCACCCGCACATATAAGTTTCATGCTGGTGGCCGCCTCCTCGCAATTTTCCAATAAATTATAGTGACTAGGAATCACTATGCGACGGGAAGATTGGCCAGCCACCATCTCCACTTGGTCCAAGGATCCGTCTTCTCTGCCCGCGTCCTCAATGGCGATCTCCGGGCTTGCCACGTCCACACGTTCACCCCTTCTTTCCGCGGCCTCTCGCGACCCGCCATTCCGAGCACGTGTCGAGCGGAGGTTAGTAGCAGCCTCCCTCCTAAGAGCGGACTTCCCCGAGCAAATGGCCTCAGTCATAAAGGCCGGCCTAGATTCAGGGCGGGGTAGTTTAACCTTCTTTGTCTGAGTGACCACCGCCTTGCCAGTAAGAATTCAGCGTCTCCTCATCTCCAACGACTCTTCATCTTATAGTTCCCCCTCCGTGGGACGCAAGTCGGAGTCGGATGGTGTCGGCTCGACAGTGGGCGTCCTTTTGGGGGAAATCGCGGGGGCGGTCCCAGTCACAACCGCCGGTATCTCCTCAGGCGTTGTTTCAAGTATGGCCCCAGGCACTGCCTCATACACTAACTCTGGAGCCGCCTCTGATTTGACCTCTTGTCTTGATGGGGGAGAAGCACCGCCCCTAGACGTACCTACAAGGATCATATCCTCCTCGTCAGAATTAGATATCGCCCGAGAGGGGGCGGCCACCATTTTCTTTTTCTTCTTCTTCTGCAACTTCTTAGAAGCACCCCGACCTACCAAAACATGTATAAGTTGAGCAAGGGAAATTATGGGGAACCCCAAAGCCAGAACGGAAGGGAAAAATCAGAGCAAGGCCGTTACCTGTCGGGCCATAGAGCATGAGAAATTCTGGCCAGGTACGACATTCTTCCGCAAGTGGTATCAACGCTCGCACCCACAACCTAATGTCATCAATCCTTCGAGGAGGACGAGCTATCAATAAAAAAAAGGTAAAAAGAATCTACAATGGTTAAAGCCAGCAAAATAAGATTGCCGAAAAAACTGCGTACAAAAATGCTTACATGCTTCGTTCCATGCCTCCTGTAACCCTTCGGGGTTAGACACCAGGTGTTCAGTACGCATATAGAAAATTTTCTTCCAGAATTTATGGATGGCCTTATCGTCAACTTGCACCACAAGACTCTTCTTGCCCTGACGTACTAACTGGAGCATGGTGCCTCTCATGAAACTCACGTTGAACATTTGCAGGAGGTGGTGAACAGAGACCTCCCTCTCAGCCTTAGCGGCGTAGGTGGTAAGAATCCTACACGCCTTCAGCGCATACGGGGTAAGTTTGGCCGGACACGCCCCGTACAGACGGCAAAGCTTCTCCACCAGAGGATTGAGCGGGAAGCTATACCCGATCTGAAAAGCATGCTCGTATAATGTGCAGTATCTAGGCCTGTGCATATTACTCCATTCCGGCGGGAGCCATCGCGACGTAATCAGGAATATCATACGACTTCCTGAGAGTAGCCAAGTGAGATGGCGTCAGTATTTTATACGTAATCTAGTTCATATTACTCTTGATTCCGATTAATCTATATTATTTTCGATTGTTCTTCAGCCTAATAAGTATTTCTATAACTTTTTAGCCAAACATGAAGCTTAGATCATAAATAATGTGAAACCAACAATAGATATTTGTTTTTCGCTCTTTTCTTTGTTTGTATTAATATAATAAAAAATTAAGAAACATACAAATGAAGAGGTAGCCTAGCTGTTGGATATATCTCTTTCACATGGCATTGATCAGCACCATCCAAGATATGCTCAATCTAATAATTTCAGACCTGTCTCATTTTTCCAATATTTCCTCTTTTGTTATTTTAAATCAATTGGGATTTTTCAAACTTTGTTTAGTGATCCAAAATCTTGACATGCCGATCACTTGTTACTCTGATAATTTAATTTGATAAAGTCAAGTCTTGATATTCATATCTGTATTATTCTAGAAAACCTCAACTGTGTGACGTGACTTAACAATTATAATAAAGTGTATAAAAATTACGAGGACTATCATTTTGTTTCTTCCGAAAAAAACTCAAATTCCCTTCTGGAAGCTAAGCCTATTGTTTAAATTTTAATAGAGAAGAAAAAGTTGTACTTAGATAACTTGTTTGATCTCCCATATCTCGACAAAAATAATTTACTAGTGGTGTGCATAGGTTAAGCAATATACCACGATTATAAGAGGAAAAAAATACAAGTATTCCAAGCATGGGCTCAATTATTAAAACATGGCATTGGAAAAAGCAGCCTGTCATGGATATCTTGATAATGATTGACATAATATGGACGTGAATAAATATGACGGAGATACAAACTAAAAAAAACTACGTACGAAGACTTGGCCTCAATTATTGTACTCCCTCAGTTCACTTTAGTTTTTCCCTTTGGAGTTTGGACTTTTCAAGCTCCATATAAAATATAAAATAAAATATATAGTATATATTAAAATTTTACTCATAATAATGATAGTATTTTCAAAAATCAAAAAATAATTTGGAGAATAAGTACTTTAAAGATAAGAATAAAACAGGAAAAATATATTATTTTTTTCTTGATTTAACATAGCCAACAAGTAAAAATAAAATTATATTTTTAGTACAGGGAACCAGTAAAATAAATGGAGGGAGTATAAAAAAACTAAAGAGAAATTAGGGAAAATAATACTGTCTAATTGCTCTTAAAATAATAAATAAAAATATATATTATATATATATTATGTATATTATATAAAATTATGACGCGGGCTAAAAATAGAAAATGACCAAGAAACTACGAAGACTTGCCTCAACTATTAGCATGGGCTCCATAATTGATCACCTAATTTGATGCACCGATATAGATATTTGCTTGTGATTCTCATGCAAAATACTTCTCATTTAATTTATAATTTATTATTCTTTCTCTTGGGGGTTGAGGGGGGGGGGGGGGGGGAGGGGTTACAATAATTAGAGACTTTTCAAACTTGACATATCACTAATCAATACTGTGGACGGTGTTTTGTTGTTTCTTTATGGAGAAACAGGTTGTAAATCTCTCCAGTTTCGTGGGACTATAGTGTTGAAAAGTTTTAGCTTCTACTTTGACCCTTTTCCTAGTGTCAGTTCATTGACACACCTGTTTAATATGGGCAACTTTTTTTTATATATTTAACCTTTTTAAAATATGTCTAAGATACACTATTTTTTTCTTACTCAGATTTTCAAAACATGTATACTATCACACGCCAACAATGCCGTGACATGTGTCACTAACTAATAATAAAAAGATAGCACATAAAATTACAATTATATCCCCATCTTCTTCATCTTGTCCACCATAACTGCCATCTATCACACATTCGTTTTCTTTTTATGATCTTTCAATTCCCACAACTGAAGCAATAAGGTAGTAATAATAATTATTTGTACTCTCATCCATTAATAAAATTGAAGAATGTGCTTATCTGGAAAAGCTGGGAAACCCTTTCAGAAATTTTACTTAGCCATGACAAAGCTCAAGCTAAGCTTTTCTGGAGAAAAGAAGAATATTCTTCTGTACATAAACTTAACCCTAGCTTTAGTGGTTGGTGGAGCTACAAAGATTTTTAATTTTCGAATTCTAATTATAATTTCTCAAACAAAAAAAAAATATCAACAAAGCTAAGGACTAATCAACCAGAAAAGATATGAGAAATTTTAGTGGGTCTAGTACTTGAGAAGAAGTAGACCGAGTGAAGAGAAGCTGGTCTAAGCGTGAAGGAGTAGCTATGGCAAGTTTATTGATTTTTTCAAATAAGGAAGAAGAAGACCCTAATTTAAATTTTAAAAAAAATTTAAAAAATTAACATATGATATAAAAATTCTCATGTTCACGCGCTTAAGTTGTTGGTAAAAACACGCATTGACCACGTGGGCAAAGTAGTGTGTCTTAGACACACTTTAGAAAGATTAGATGTGTAAAAAATTGCCCGTATTAAACATGTGTATAACAGAGGTTTAAACCAAAATTTGACGGGTAGATAATGTATTTTGCCTTATATAAAATAGATTTTAGTAAATTTAAAGTTTAAGCGAATATTGTTGTGAACGAAATTTAAATCGATCGATGAAATTATATTTAATGACGTGAATTTTAAAAAAATTGGCAGGTAGCTAGTAGCGTGAAAAAAATTACCATTCAAAGAGAAGTATGATGCGTATCAAACTTAATGTTAAAATTCATATTTATATTATAACAACAACCATCCAATATAATCTCATTTAGTGGGATTTGGGAAGGGTAGTGTGCAAGTAGACCTTATCCCTATCCTGGGATAGAGAGATTATTTTCAAATAGGCCCCGATATCATTCCTTTAAAGAATTTTCCGTCTTGCTCTTGGGAAGATTTGGAAGTAGAAGTTGCTTACCATCAGAACAACCGCTCTTGTCAAAATTCATATTAGATAGCAGTCCAAAAACAAATGTAATATATTTCTAGGAACGCCTAAATAGAAGTGGCACTGGGGCGGGGCGGGCTTAATCTTTTGCGGGACGGGTCTAAAATAGAAAGAAAAAAAAATTATGCACGTTGAAAATTATGCGGGTTAAAACTCAAATCGCCCTGCATCACCCCCTCCCCTTTTCACCCGACCTCACTACGCCTAAACAAAACCATGTTAAAAACATGGAAAATGTGTTTTTGAATGGAATGCTCGTTAAAATACGATGAAATTAGAGATCAACGGGCAACTTTTACATGAATATTTTTTCTAATCTGTTTTATGAGATAGAGATCCTCTATTTGTTGATCGAATTAAAATAATTCACCATTAATTATATTGGCCAGCTATTGTTTATCTTACCCTTCTTTGATCATTGACTCTTGCTTTACAATGAGAGATCTATTGGGACATAACAGTGAAGTTTCATATGCGATTCTTTGAGAAGAAAGAATTATCTACTGGAGCTTCAATCAAACACACCAGGCACTAATCAATTTCACTTATAAGAAAAATTAAAAATAGTTTATCTTGAATCAATTGACTTTAAAATAAAGATCCGTTACGATTAATGCATCTGTTTTTTCAATATATTATCCTTTTCCTTGCTTTTCATAGTTAAGTCTACTTTCAGCTTGTCTTTATTTTGCTCAAAAATTACCGATATACTTTACGAGCAAAATAATAATAAAAATAAAATGAGGGTAAATCATAGCAGATTATAATAAATCATTGGACCAAGCGAAAGATATGAAGAACAAGCATTCAGGATTAGGGAAAAATATATACGGAGATTTTATTGACTGTAGTGATTTGGTCTGCCTCTCCTTGAAGAGGTTCAGAGCTTTATAATGGTTCCCCTGTTATATGAGTGTTGTAGCATCTTTCTCTCTCATAAACAATGTAGAAGCCCCTTTTTAGACTCTCTTTCCTGATATTTATAGCTGCGACTTTTGTGAGCTAATGATAAATGGCCGTGACCATGCTGAGGTTTCACCTCTGAAGTGTGGAAGGGTCATAGCCCTGTCGATTAGACCATATGGTAGTCAATTATCCTTCGATTCAGAGTGGACGTACCACATATCAATTATAGATCATTAAGTAGAGGACTAGTTTCATAATAATCATGTGGTCAGACTCTGACCCATACAGTTAGTCTCTTCGTTTGCCGCGGACGTAACCCGTCGCCCTGGCAGACGGACTGTACGTTGCGTGGCCAAGAAGAGTGAAGGCATACTTCCCATACACTTGGCAGTGTTTGGAATTCTGAAACCGCATAGAGCACCATTCCGACATTCGCGGGTCGTTACGACCATTTCGGCAGTGGGCACCGGTCGATAACTGAAACATCACCTCGTGGAGTCTGTCATAATGATGCACGTTTCTGTGAAACTAAACTGTTTCATGGCTAGTCGTGTTTTTAATTGATGGCCATTGGATTTCGTGAAGGCCAGTTTTATTCTTTATAATTAGAGGGGGTTGGGCATTTACTCTCCATTCTTTCGTTGATCAACTGAGAAATTCTGGAGAAAAACCTCTATCTACCATTCTGTCTTCATCTTTGTTCTTGTTTGCAAAAACCTTCGTCTTTTCTTATTAAAATCTTATCTTTCCTTCATTCGTGAATTATCAATGGTAGGAAATCTTTCTTGTAATGATCTTTCGGTGGGACCTTCCAGTGGCTGGAAACCCAGTTTCGGTGACGGGAAATTTTGAACTGGTGGAAAGCGATGCAGTTCCATCAGTTGATGAGATCGTAGTTCTTCCGGTGGTTGTTTTTACTGCTGATGACAGAGTAAAGCGGTGGATGAACCTCAATTAATGGGGGAAGTTGGGCTTTCCCAAATGCGAGAGCAATGGGGCATTCCAAGCTATGTCGATATTGCCCTTGCCAATGGGGGGGGGGGGGGGGGGGAACAGGGTCCAAGTCGATCGCAGATGGTACTGCGTGTTTTACGCCTACCCCTTCAAGGTAGGATTCACGCTCCCGCTTCCAATGGCTGGTGGTCAACTTTTGTCATTACTACGAGATATGCCCATCACAGCTTTCTCCTTCTCTCTACAAGTTGCTCTCGATGTTTATCAAGTACGCGGAGCTGGCTGGTAGGGAGGTCACGCTGCAGCATGTGCTTAGCCTCTACGCTCCTTAGAAGATCTGCGGCACCATGATTCATGTGCGCCCTCGCGAGTCGAGGGGATTAGCCATTGAATTGGATGACGAGATCGACCGTCGCCCCTTTGAGCACTTCTTTAATATCAGAAGCGAGCATTTAGTGGCAGACTCGACTGGGTTCCCAGAAGTTTGGAATTTTGCACGTATGTTTCGGACCGTATAATACCCCTTTTAACCTCTCTTTTCTTCTAATGCTCGTAAGCATTGACTCATGTCATTATTTTTTTTGCCGAAAAGGTACCACCGCTTCCGTTGGCGGGGATAGGCGAGTGGGTCGAGGCCGTCCTCCCCCATACACTGGGAATTCGTACATGGGCGTCTTTTTGGGAGAGGCATGGTCGACGGCCCGTGACAGGTGGAGTATTGTTTTCTTCTTCTCTTCCGTTTTGTTTTGATTCCATCTGTTGACTTTGTTTGCTTGTAATGTCCAGGGAGGGCATGTCGCTTCAGGGCTCTCAGTTAGCCTTTCATTGGTCGATTGTGATTGCATGTCTTGTTGCAGCACCAGTGCCTTACCCAGTGCCGAGGGCAACGTCGGTCTAGTCGTCAGCTCCCCTTTCTCCAACACAAACTGTTCTTCAAGACGAAGGGCCGCTGGGGGCTGTTCGCCCTCGAGCGGAGTCATCATTGAATGGGTAGAAGGAGAGGCTATTACAGAGGCGGAGGGTGGAATTCACGCCGGCTCCTCCCAGGATGATTAATTTGGTTTCCTCCCCATCAGATTTAGAGAGAAATGTAGTTGGGGTGCCAACCATTGAGGGTGGGCGAGCATTAGGGATTTCCCCAGTTAACTCAAGCCAGGGTGGTGTTGTCGCTTCGGCGACTCAGTTGGATGTTTCGATTGCTGAGGTAGAAGGTTGTTCCTCATCTGCTGGTGCCACTGGTTCAAGTGCCCCTTCGGCAGCTACGACGGGTGGCTCCACCTCGTATGTGACAGAAGAGGGTGAGTATGAGTCTGAATTTGACCCGGATCCCGATGACATCCGTATGTTTCATGAAGGTTTCACCAATTCAACAGTGTGTGCGGAGGGACGGGCTCGCTTTATCGAGGTTCCCACGGAGCTAAATTTACTGCTTCTAGGGAATAGCTTGGTAATGTAGTCTGAGCTGCTGTGCTCAGAGACCGAGAATGCATCGTTGAGAGACGTCTCGAAAGTTGGGGTGATGAATGAAGTGGCTGTGATGGGCTTGAGGGTATGTAATATGCCTTTGGTTTGTTTTTTCTTAGCCTTAATTCATTCTTTATTTTAATTCTTGCCTTTGTTTTGTAGACTTACTTGTTGGAAATGGATAGCATCCGTCGAGCCAACATTCACTCGAGAATCTTTCTGCAGATGCTGGGAAAGTATCGTTGCTACAGTGAACGGTGTCGAGAGATGCCTGAGCATTTGAGGAGTGATCCCAGCGACCGAGCTCTGGGTGAGGAGTTGACGAGGCGAGGAGAGCAGCTGCGGCAGGCACATTATAGAAGAAGTGCTTTTGTGGAGCAGCTCTGTCAGAGAGATGAGGAGCTCGAGGTGGGAAAGAGGGCTACAGCAGAGTATGAGCGCCTGAAGAGCAAGTTGAGGGAGATGGAGTCGGAGGTGACGCAAAGCCAGATCAAGGCGGCGGAGGCCACTGCGGCATGAAGCGGGAAAGTGGCGGTGGAGGGTGAAGTTGTGGCTTTGAAACTTCAGACGAGTTCTGCCTCGTCGAGGGTCACAGGGTTGGAGGAGGCGATCCGCGTGCACAAGTCTCGACGGGGAGTGGAGAGGGCTACGACGGCCAATAGGGAAGTAGGGCTCGAGGAGCGGATCGATATTCTCGAGAAGGAGGCCCAAGTTATGGCGGATCAGATCACAGCCTTAGAAGGAGAGAATCAGCGGCAATGGGACCAAGCTGCTGTTCCAGCCAGGCTCGTGAGCTTTGGGTCTATGCTTAGGCCCAACATGATATTTGTAAGAAGTTGTGGGAGGCCGATACCATGACTGAAGCCACTTTCGAGGTGGCACATCAGAAGGCTCGTGAAGCCCGTGCCGACTGTGGTTTTGATGTGGCATCGCCGAAGGCTGATGATGGTGTGGATGGTGGCGTGGATGGCACCGAATGAGAAAAAAAGAAATTGTAATTGGAGTTTCTTTGACCTATTCGTCGTTTGGCGTTTAGGTGTTTCTTGTTTTTTTATCTTGTGTTAACAGGCCTTGGCCGGATGTTAGCGGTAGGGGTGTTCAAAACCGATCCAAACCGAAGCTTAACGGCTTACTGGTAACGGCTTAACGGCTTAACGGACGGGGAACAAATTGAATTTTTTTATTAACGGCTTATCGGTTTGGGGATGGATTATTCAATTTTCTTAACGGCTAACTCCGTTAACCGGTTAAGAATATAAATATATTATATATATATATATATAATTTATATATATTAAATATAAAAAAACTAAAACCCTTGAAAATGATTAACAAAAGTTTATTTCTATTTCTAAGCATTTTTATTCTCGGGATCTAGAAATTTTTTGGTTCTATTTTTAGTTTATTTTTGGTTGTAATGCTCCTGTTTGGCAACATGCCGGAGATAGTAAAGCTAATTTCTAATCACGGAAATCAAATTGAGTGGCTCTGGAAAAGAAAATTGAATGCATCATATTGCCTCTAAAATCTTTATTTTTTATGGCAATTCATTATTTTTAAGACGAGGAGAATAAGAGATATTTAGTGAACATGTATGTTAGGCCGATAAACCTCCCATTAACCGCCCGATAAAAGCTAACCCGATACCAATCCGCCCGATATATTATCGAATGGCTAACGAATTAATACATTTAAAAGCCGATAATCGTTAAGCCAAACCGTTAAGAGTAAAAAGCCGCCCAATCAGCCCGATAAGCACCCCTAGTAAGCGTGGATGGCCCATACTCAACTTTGTAAATAAATGAATTCTCTTTTCCGTTTCTTGTTTTGTACTTATTTTTGTACCTTCCCTTTTTCCCCTTTCAACTTTCTTTTGCACGTGTTCGAGGAGATGACTCGCCTTTGTGCTCGATTGGGGTCGGCATACTAGTTTTTGACCGTTAACGATTCTGCTTCTCTGACTCGATTTGAGCGAGTCAGAATCATTGTTTGGGGATAGTGGCACTTAGCTTTAGTACCAGTTCGGACGCGATCGAACTACTGGCTGTGATGGTAAAAACGCGGCCTGGTAATTGATCGGGGCCATACTTTAACTTGGAGGTAACGACACATGGCCCGAATCTTAATTCGAATAAGAAGAACTTACATGAGTGGTGAGGATGCTTATCCTGTGCCTCGATTCGTCGGAGGTTGTACTTGCCGAGTTTAATAACGAAGGCGGTTAGTCTGATAATCCGAGGGAAGTCGAACTGATTAAATTAAATATCGAAGGCGCTTATCCTGAGTCCCAGTTCAACTGAAGTTGAACCTTGTTAAATTTGATGGCGAAGGCACTTGGCCTGATAGTTCGAGTGAGGTCGAACTCATTGAGTTTAATGTCGAAGGCGCTTAGTCTGAGTCACAATTCAACTAAATTTGAACTTGTTAAATTGGATGGCAAAGGCACTTGGCTTTATAGCTCTATCGAGGCTGAACTCATTGAGTTTAATGGTGCAGGTGCTTGGCCTGAGTCCATGTTCGACTGAGATCGAACTTACTGAATTTGAAGGCAGGCATTTAGCCTTGTTCAAGCGAGGTCGAACCCGTTGAATTAAATGGCGAAGGCGCTTGGCCTGAGTCCTAGATTGACTGAGGTCAAACTTACTGAATTTCAGGGCGAAGGCACTTAGCCTTGTAGTTCGAGCGAGGTTGAACCCGTTGAATTAAATGGCGAAGGAACTTGGCCTGAGTCCCAGTTCGATTGGGGTCGAACTTACTGAATTTGAGGGCGAAGGCACTTTGACTTGTAGTTCGAGCGAGGTCGAACCCGTTGAATTAAATAGCGAAGGCGCTTGTCCTGAGTCCAGTTTGACTGAGGTTGAACGTAGTGAATTTGAGGGCGAAGGCACTTAGCCTTGTAGTTCGAGCGAGGTCGAACCCATTTAATTAAATGGCGAAGGCGGTTGACCTGAGTCCCAATTCAACCGAGGTCAAACTTACTGAATTTGAGGGCGAATGCACTTAGCCTTGTAGTTCGAGTGAGGTCAAGCCCGTTGAATTAAATGGCGAAGGCGCTTGGCCTGAGTCCTAGTTCGATTGAGGTCGAACTTACTAAATTTGAGGGCGAAGGCTCTTAGCCTTATAGTTCGATCGAGGTCGAACACATTGAATTAATTGGCGAATGCGCTGGCTTGAGCCCTAGTTCGAGTGAGGTCAAACTTATAGAATTTGAGGGCGAAGGCACTTAGCCTTGTTATTCGAGCGAGGTCGAACTCATTGAGTTTAATGTCAAAGGTTCTTAGCCTGAGAGTTTAATGTCGAAGGCGCTTAGCCTGAGTCCCAGTTCAACTGATGTTGAACTTGTTAAATTTGATAGCAAAGGCACTTGGCCTAATTGTTCGAACGAGGTCGAACTCATTGAGTTTAATGACGAAGGAACTTAGCCTGAGAGTTTAATGTCTTAGGCGCTTAGCCTGAGTCCTAGTTCAACTGATGTTGAACATGTTAAATTTGATGGCGAAGGCACTTGGCCTTATTATTCGAGCGAGGTGGAACTCATTAAGTTTAATGTCAAAGGTGCTTAGACTGAGTCCCAGTTCGACTAAGATCGAACTTACTGAATTTGAGGGCGAAGGCACTTAGCCTTGCAGTTCGAGCGAGTTTAGAGGGCTGTCCGCTTATGCGTAAACCATGTGACATGCACGTGGATGCCATGTAGTATTAAAATGGCTTGTGTGGAAGGCTGTTAAGTTGAGAGATATTTTTGGCCCATTGTGTTAAGTTGAGAGACATTTTTGGCCCATTGTGTTAAGTTGAGGGATATTTTTAGCCCATTGTGTTAAGTTGAGGGACATTTTTGGCCCATTTTAGAGGGTTGTCCGCTTATGTTGATGTCATGTCACAGCCACGTGGATGCCATATAGGATTAAAATGGCTTGTGTGGAAGACTGTTAAGTTGAAGGATATTTTTGGCCCACTTTACTAATGGCGAGGATATTTTTGGCCCATTTACTAACGGATGACATAACTAAACTATATACCATAGTTTAGAGATATTTTTGGCCCTTTTCGGTTTTATTAATTTAAGGGACACGAATACTATTTATTGTACAGCGAGGGTTAAGTCGGTCTTTCCAGTGTTAGTTCAGACCTTGGATCACCGGCCGTAACAGGTGAAATGACGGAAGTACCCCTAATAGATCATATAAATGTACATCGAATCGAATCCAAAAGTCCCACCTCTCAACACACTTCTTTTTCTCGATCTCTCTCTCTCACGTCCCCCCAACACGCACAAACAGAGACAAAAACTCAACACAGAAAAATTACACAAAGAAATGGCAGAAGCTAATGCATATGCAGCTCTGACCAAAGCTTTCTCAGGTTCTTAACCATTTCTTCTTCTAAAACTTGATTGTTTACAGTTTATGAGAGTTAAATAGTAAAAGTTTTTACCACTAAATTTTTACTTTCCTTCAATTAATATAATATTTTTCTTATACAAATTAAATTTGTAGGACTTGGTGTGGATGAGAATTTATTCATCTCAACTTTGGGGAATTGGAATCGGCATCAGAGGGAATCCTATAGGGTAAGCACTCCTGGATTTTTCAAAGAAGATGAACGCCATTTCCAGAGATGGGATGATCAACATATTCTTCAGCTTCGCCAAGAATTTTTGCGTCTTAAGGTATTTTTATTTTTAATATTAATTATGTTATGGAATTTTGAATTTTTTCAGCTATGTACTAATACCATAGTGAAATATAATTAATCCAATTGCTTACTGTCAGAGAGTGAAGGAAGTGGTTGAATTTGGTGTTTAGAATGACCAATTTTGTTAGCATCTCTTTCTTTTTAAAAAAATACCTTTATTACAAATTGAAGGGGAGCCGGGAGAAACTGTGAAATTGTCTTCGTTTACCTATGTGGATTCGGGCCGTGGAATCAGCCACTGATGCATGCATAAGAGTAGGCATGTAAAATGGAGTGCTTCGTGCACCATGCTGCCCTTTTACATTTATTACAATTTTTAAAACCCCAATTCTGTAAAAAAATTTAAAAAATTCTTTCATAAATTAGTTGTAATATTCTTGATTTTGTTTTCTTATGATCATTTCCTTGTCATGGCCAAAATTTTGTAGGATGCAGTGGTGTTGTACACAATGCACCCATGGGAAAGAGATGCTCGCTTGTTTAAGGAAGCATTGTTATTGAAAGTACCTCAAATTAATGTTCTAACTGAGACTGCTTGCACTAGATCTTCTGAAGAGCTTTTGGGTGCAAGAAGAGCCTATCATTCCCTCTTTGAACACTCAATCGAAGAAGACATTGCCTTCAATATCCAAACTCCTGAAAGAAAGGTCTTGATTTCTTCTTTGTCCTGATCTTTAAAATACCACCTCTTTTTTAGTTTAACTTTTATACGCTGACATTGTAAAAGATACACTTTTAGGCCAGGTAAAAGATGATTATAATTGATCGTCCATAATGGACAATTCTTTATACGGTCAATGTTTATAAGTTAAATTAATCCAATGTTTGAATAGGTCCGATTCTCTCACAAGGACATATATCATGTTCATTTTCTCATAAACATGCCTTCATGATCATTCGGGTTTACTTTTCAAATCGAGAATGAAAACTTTCCACTGATCTTGGTAATTAGGCGTTTGGAGATAACATTAGATTGGCTAAATAATTTTGCTATCCAAATTGAAGTCATTTCCTTTAATGGATAAGTGCACAAACGTCTTGTATGGGCTTGAGATGTGAATATATTTGGGCTATACTATATCTAAGTTATAATATAACAGTAGTAATATATTTTCGCTGAAAGTTTCAATTAGCTTCATTCTCATTGTTATCGTTGTCTTTGAAAATTATTACAGTTATTATTGTCACCTATATGTTTGATTAATATTTAACAGTGTAAGTATTCGATTAGTAATTTTCTATTTTGTTATGACAAACAGCTTCTAGTTGCTCTAGTGAGTTCCTACCGTTATGAAGGGCCAAGAGTAAACGACGATCTCACAAAATCTGAGGCTAAGATATTTGTGAATGCGCTAAAAGATGCTAAGAAGAATCTCATTGAGAAAGAAGAAATCGTGCGGATCCTTTCACACAGAAGCAAGCTCCATCTTAAGGCCCTCTATAGCCACTATAAGGAAATGACTGGCAACTACTTGGACGAGGTAACAAAATTAAAAGAGAAAGGAGTTTAACTTCTATGTACTAATATATAGTGTATATTACCACAATGATGTAGGAGTTAAAAGGAATCAAGTGACTAGGAGCAGAAAGAAGACGTTCAAAATGTCATGGAAAGTTAGTCTATTCGATACTAATCTCAATTTTTTTCAGGATCTTGATGGTTGCTTGATCTTGAAACAAGTAGTTCAATGCCTTTGTTCACCTCAAACATACTTCAGCAAGGTAAATAGCAATCACAAAATTGATAAATATACTATATTGTCTTGTATTTCTCCCCCATTTGTCTGAATTTTTCGTTTATCTATCTGACTTTTTTTCTCATTATCAATTTCCAATTGCGTAGATCTTGATCGAGTCCTTAAGATTGGATGTGGATGAATCTGTTAAAGATTCAGTCACCCGAGTCATTGTTACAAGAGCAGACGATGATATGAAACAAATCAAAGAAGAATTCCACAGCAAATATGGAACTACCTTGCCTGCAAAGATTGAAGAAGTTGCGAATGGAAGTTACAAGAATTTCTTGCTTACTATAGTTGCAAAATCTGAGTAATTTGGGCCAGATTTTGGCATATCCAGATTCTCTTAAGGTGCATGGTTCCATATTCTCAAATGCTTGTTGAGTTGTTTCCCTTTTGCTATAATTTCTTTCGAAGTCCTTTGCTCAATATATGTATGATTTCAATGTTTCCATATAAAACGGATAAAATTTCAACATAATATTTGTCACTTGTCAGCTTCCTGAGTATTCAACTTATCTTTAGTGTAATTTTTGAAAGGTGCATTAATTTGTAGAATAAAACATCAGCGTTCTCTTGTATGAGTTTTAACTTACAATATTTCTCTTTTGAGATTCGACGAATTTAATAGATTGCATCCCAGAAGCACTACTAAAGTTGAGATTAAAGCGAGGAATACTTATGACATGTGTGGTTTTCAGAAATATTAATTTTTCTTGAGATTCTTCCCCCTTTTTTAGGAAATAATATTGGGTGAACTTTTTAAATTTTTTATTCGGACACCTTAATTAAAGTCACAACCTATTAGTCAAGATATAATTGATCTCAACTTGCTTGACTGAGTCATACGAGTCATTGTAACATTATTATTTGTTCGGTAACATTATTATTTGTTCGGTAACATTATTGTTAGACGCACTAACCTTTAGACAAGAGGGGTTGTTCTGATGGTAAGCAATCCCCATTTCCAACCGAGAGGTTGTGAATTTGAGTCTCCTCAAGAGCAAGATGAGAAGTTCTTGGAGGGAAGGATGCCGGGGGTCTATTTGGAAACAACCTCTCTACCCAAGGGTAGGGGTAAGATCTGCGTACACACTACTCTTCCCAGACCCCACTATGTGGGATTATACTGGGTTCTCTACCCAAGGGTAGGGGTAAGGTCTGCGTACACACTACTCTCCCCAAACCCCACTAAATAAAATTATACTGGGTTGTTATTGTTGTTGCACTAACCTGTAGTAATATTGTTTCTACAGCCTACAATGCTTTCCCAAGCACCTCCTTTTGTAATGAAGCATACCAAGATAGTATTATCCTTCTGTTGCCAAACAAAGTTATTTTTACAAATCTAGGGGTACTTGGACAGTTGGAGTCTTAACCCATTTTATTGAATTGGCACGAAGGAAATTATAAACCTAAAGAAAAGAAATAGAAGACTTAAAATTAAAAAACCATGCCAGTGTTGAAATCCGTGTCTATATCCACATTTAAACACTTTCTCGTTTTCCTTTCATTTACAAAAAGCATATTCATGTAAAAATTTCACTATTTACTTATTTAGTCACCTCCATATCTCCAACAACACTCTATTTTTTGCACCAAATTTATATTTGGTGCAAGAAATAGAGTAAAATAGCTCCAATGGTACTTTATTTATTGCACTATTATATAGTATGGTGTTGCATCAAATTTAATGCAACACTGTTGATTACTCTATATTTGGTTTAATAATATTTTATTCATTTGGTGTAAAGTAAATAGAAGATAAGAGAGAGAAATAAAGTGATTGGAGTAGAAGATAATAATATAATATAAAAGAGAGAGAAAATTTGGTGTAAAAAATAGTGTAATGGTTGTAGTAGATTTGGTATTGCACCATTTTAGAATGAAAAGTGGTGCAAAAAATAGTCATTGTTAAAGATACCCTTAACTTCTACTTACTTTTCAGAATTTTTTTAAGTGATTTTTGGTAACTTCAGATACGCTTTTTCTTCTTCTTTAGTGTTGCTTTCTTCTTCTATGTGTGCATGTCCATATATACGGGAGCTTCACTGCTGCTTTCTTCTCCTCTGTATGTATTCTAAAAATTACACGGAACATTTTATTTGGACGTCCCCATTTAATCTATACTTATTTTTAAAATTTTTTAACGTGTACTCACTTTAAACAGTTTCAACCCCCTTTCTCCTCCTCCCCCTCCTCCTTCTGTTGCTGCGGCTGTTAGTGCTGCTATGAAACTTCAATTTATGGGATGATTGTCATAAATATATTTATTAGATTATTTAAAAATAGATTATAAATAATTACGTAAGTTAGTAGACAATAATTTGTGAATATTTTCACGTATGTAATTTAGTAGACAATGATAATTCTGTTCTTTTCACGTTTATTGTTTTCAAAATTTATGATTTAGATATTGTTGGCAACTGATTATTTATCTAGTATGTTAGAAAGCTTTTCAAAGATTTCAGCTTATATAGTGATGAAGTTTTTACAAATAAACTAAGTAACTTCAGCATCTTCTGCTGAAGTTTTTGAAAAAGTTTTATGACAAAACTAATGAATCCATGACAAAAACACTCCAGCTTTTAGTATTGAAGTTTTTACAAATGAACTAAATAACTTCAGTATCTTCTATTGAAATTTTTGAAAAAGCTTATTCAGGAAAAAAAAACTTCAGCTTGTTTAGTGTTGAAGTGTTTATAAATGAACTAAATAACTTCAGCATCTTCTGCTGAAGTTTTGAAAAAGTTTAATGACAAAACAAATGAATCCAGGACAAATTTTTTTAGCTTATTTAATGCAATTACAAATAAAAACTTTAGCAAATAGAGAACAAAACTTCAGCTACTATACTTAAGTTTTGGAATTACAAGCAAAAACATCCGCAAATAGAGAACAAAATTTCAGCTACTATGCTTATGTTCAACAATTACAAATAAAAACTTCAGCACAATTGGCTCAACATACTTGCTATTTCAGGTTCGTCTACTAGATGCTGAAGTTTTGCGTGATTGCCTTTGCTACTTCAGCCCCATATGCTGAAGTTACGCGAAAAAGTGAGCAGGCTTGCAATTGTTTTTATAGCGGGCACAAGTTCAAATGTGACCCAAAAAACGGGTATAAATGCAAATACCCTGTGTTTATATCCCATGTATTCAGGAGCCCGTTTGGTTTCTTCTTATTCTTCTTCTTAATTGCAAAATGAGTTTGTTAGATTTATTATTGATAATTTGATGATTGATGTTTGTTACTTATGAAATTTGAAAGTTATGTTTCAACTTTATGCTCATTTGGAGTAGATTTGAGCGTTTAATTATGTGTTGGATTGTTGAAATTCGAAGACAAATTCATATTTCAGAACTAAAGATCCAATTTTTTGAAGTTGCATTGAAGAGATAAAACTGCTTAAGAAACTGAATTTTTGAAGTTGCATTAGAAAGATAGAAGAACTTTAAGATCCGATTTTTGACGTGGCATTGAAGAGATATAACTATTTAAGATCTAATTTTTTAAAGTTGCATAGGAAAGATAGAAGAATTTCATATCCAATTTTGAAGTTGCATTAAACAAATAAAACTACTTAAAATCTGCTTTTTTTAAAGTTTCATTGAAAAAACAGAAGAGCTTTAGATTCGAATCTGAAATTGCATTAAAGAAATAAAACAACTTCAGAGCACGATCTGTAAATTTTATAAATTTTTGTGCAACACTGCGTTAATGGGGTTGGATGTGTTATTGGGCTACTCTTATTATTTCGAAGGGAAGTGGGTGTGAAATCGGGGAAATGCACAGATTGTCACTGAGTGAGGACACCTATTTAAGGTATATAGCCAAAGTTCACAAATATTTGTAAGTCTAGCGGTTTCAAAAAGTTTCAGACATATATTTGTAACTTGGCTTGCCGATAAAATGTCTGAACCTTTTTTTTTTAAAAAAAAAAATTCGAATTTCAAATGTCTGAACTTTAGTCTGAAATTCCTAATGAAATTCGAATTTCAAATCAAAACTCAACTGAGTTTTTCATGGAATTTTGATAGTTTTTCTTAAAAAAGAAAAATGTTTCCATCCAACCAACGAATCGGTTTTTCCATACCTCTCCCATTATCACTAACACTTCATAAAAAGTTAGTCTCACTTCCACAAAGTCACTTAAGGGCTCGTTTGGTATGAGGATAAGAAATAATTAATTTCGGGATTAAATTTAGTATGAGGTTATTACATGTTTGGTTGAGATCAAAGATTAGTTATATCCACGGTATTGATATTGTATTTATTCTTCTATATACATTTTGTATGTTAGTTAAGGGTAGAGTTAGTTGGTTAGTTAGTTAACATACAACTGGCAACAGTTAATGATCAAAGCGTACAACTATCACTTTCTCTGCGTGTGTATATGTTACTGTACAGATATTCAATACAATCGAGCTTCATTTTCATCAGAGCATTCTTCCTCTACTTTCGTCTTCTTCCCCATTCTCACAGGGACTCTTCAGAAGCTTTCAAATTCAGCCATTAGAGCTGAGATTGAACTCCACTAAACTAGTCTCAGTTACAATCTTGTCATGGTATTAGAGCAATGATAATCCTTCTCATCTTTTCTCTCCTAATCCTCTTTTCTCTTTTCTGATTTTTTGACCTAATTTGATCAATTTACCCCAATTCGATCAATACTTCGTCTGAAACTAATCTACCGCATGTCACACCTCTCTTTTTTATTACACCCGCGAGGGCATAAAGGGAGTTTTTTTCAATTAAAGGATAATCGAAACGGGATTTGTTGTTACGATTCAGAGTTGCCACTTGGGAGATTTATGGTGTCCCAAGTCACCCGTTGAATCTCAAATCGAGGAAAAGAATGACTATATATTATAGTCTGCGTACCAGAAATCCGGATAAGGAATTCTGTTAATCCAGGAGAAGGTGTTAGGCATTCCCGAGTTCCGTGATTCTAGCACAGTAGCTCAACTGTTATATTCGGCTTATTTATATGATTTTAAAGCAAAAATGGTGTTAAAACAAAAACAAAAGTAAAAGCAAAAAACAAAAAGTTAAAGCAAAAGTTAAAGTTAAAGTAAAAGTTAAAATTAACGTAAAAGTTAAAGCAATATGGTGTTATTATTTTTGGGGAAGGCCGTGAAATTTACTAAACGGCCCGTTCGGAAGTCTAAGTAACTTTACAGATACATGTAGAGGGCCCCGCAGCTTGTGCGTTTTATTTGGCGAGGCTCATCTCGTTTATTAAGATTGATGACTTTAGCAAATCCACTTACACTCACCTGCTAATATGTAAGAGCAATGCCCTCCAAACTACCAAAGATTTTGTTTCCATTGTTGAAAGCCAATTCAAAACCTCCATCAAGTCCTTAAGATTTGATAATAGACTGGAATTTGTTAATACTAAAGCTACCCTATTTTTTCAACCAAAAGGCATTGTTCACCATAAGACTTGCCCCTATACACCACAACAAAATGGAGTGGTGGAAAGGAAGCACAAATACTTTTTTGAAATAGCCAGAGCCTTATTGTTTCAGTCTGAATTGCCTTTGACGTACTGGTTTGGGGGGGGGGGGGGTAAATGTATTCTAACAGCTACTTACGTTATAAATAGATTACCTATCACTTATCTCAAGAACAAGTCTCATTTTGAAGTCTTATACAATAGAAGGCCAGATTACTCTCAGTTAAGAAGTTTTGGATGCGTATGTTTTTCAACAGTACCAAAAGTCCATAGAGATAAGTTTGAGCGAAGGACAACACCACATATTTTTTTAAGCTATACTTTTGGCACAAAAGGCTACAAAATGCTGAATTTAGCCACTAAGAAAGTTCATATTTCCAGGGATGTAGCGTTTCATAAGTATATATTCCCCTTCAATATTAGTTCGGAATCTTTCTTTTTCTTTTCAGCTCTTCATCCACTTCCTATTGGTCCCATGGTTGATACTAATATAATAGCATCTTCAGAAGTTACTATGAGTACATCCAATATAGTGTCACCTTCATCTGCCATTTCTTCTCCTGATCCTTTACCTTCTTCACTTGCACCAACCAATGCAGGCTTACCACCATCACAAAATGCAAATTTCCTACGTACCACTGATTCACCTCCAACACATCACATACCTAATCTAACTCCAAATTTAATAAAGTCACTAAGAGAACACAAAACACCTGTATACTTGAAAGATTACATATATTATGTGCCTCGACCAACTTCTCATGAACATACAGACAAACATAACCATATTGATTTCTCCCTAAATGCCTTGTTCTCTAAACATCATCATCTTCCTGCTAATACCTTGGTTCATGATAGTCAATCTTTGGTAAGTAGCATATGCAATGATAGTGAACCATCTTCATTTGCGGAAGCTGCTATCAACCCTGCTTGGCAAGCAACTATGATACATGAGTTTGAAGCCTTTTATGCTAATAATACATGGGACTTGGTGCATCTACCTCCTGGAAAGAAGGCAATATGATGTAGATGGGTTTATAAAGTGAAGCACAAAAGCAGATGGAATCCTTTAAAGGTTCAAGACTAGGTTAGTAGTAAAAGACTACACACAACAAATTGGAGTGGACCACACAGAAATATTTTCCCCGATGGTGAAGATGGATACATTTAGGACACTTATTGTAGTTGCAATAAAGAGTGGGTGGAACATCTTCCAATTGAATGTAAACAATGCATTCCTTCATGATGAATTGCATGAAGAGGTGTACATTGAAGTACCACCAGGACATTTGGTGGATAGCCAAGGTTTGATATGTAAATTGAATAAATCTCTATATGGTTTGAAACATGCGAGCAGACAATAATATTAAAAATTAACTAAAGCGTTGTGTTCAAGGAGATATGAACATTTTATGAATGACTACTCAATATTTTCCAAGAGGAAGGGGGATTCAGTTGTATATACAGCAGTTTATGTTGATGATGTTCTACTTACAAGAACAAACCAATCAAAAATGGACTAGCTGATAACTTTCCTGCACAATAAGTTCAAGATCAAGGGTATGAAAAAGTGACACTATTTTTTATGCTTGGAGTACAAAGCAGATGGTGTTATCATCCCAAAAAAATGTTTGTTCTTGACTTTCTAAAGGAGTATGACTGCCTGGAGTACAATACTCTCACTTCATCCCTTGATCCCTATGTAAAACTAAGAGCAAAAGAGGGGGTGCCTTTAACAGACCCTACTTACTATAGAAATCTAGTTGGAAAGCTGAACTTTCTCACCAACACAAGATTGAATATTGCTTTTGGTGTGCAACACCTCAACCAGTTTATGCAGGACCCTGGGGAACCCCATTTGAAGCATGCTTTCCATCTGTTGAGATGCTTCAAAGGTGATCCTAGTGTGGGAGTGTTTACGCCTAATGATACATACTGGTCCATCAAAGCCTATTGTGATTATGACTGGGCAACTTGCCCAGACTCAAGAAAATCTATTAGTGGCTATATTGTATTGCTCGGAAGTAGTCCTATCAGCTAGAAATCCGAGAAGCAAGGGACCGTTTTCTTGTCTTCAGCAAAAGTTGAATACAGATCCTTGAGAAAAGTGGTTGGGGGGGGGGGGGGGGTTAGTTTGGTTGAAAAGATTACTTGATGAACTGACAGTTCCCTATCTTACTCCTATTAGAGTATTTTGTGATAGTGATTTAGCATTACACATAGCAAGTAGCCCGATGTTTTATGAACACACCAAGCATATCGAAGTAAATTGCCACTTTGTTCGAAAGCAGTTACAAGAAGGTCCGGTTTCCTTGCATTACATTGCAGGCATCCTTACCAAGGCACTTACATGCATCAAATATTCTACTATTTTGAGCAAGTTGGCTGTGCTTTACTCACCTCCAACTTGGGGGGAGGGGGGGAGGGAAGGGAGGGAGGGGAGGAAGATTGTATTTGGTCTTCTGTATATATTTTGTATGTAAGTTAAGGATAGAGTTAGTTGGTTAGTTAGTTAGGATACAACTGGCAGCAATTAGTGGTCAAAGTACTGTCACTCTCTCTGCGTGTATATATGTTACTGTACAGATATTCAATACAATCGAGCTTCATTTTCATCAAAGCATTCTTCCTCTGCTTTGGTCTTCTTCCTCTCTCTCACATGGACTCTTCGGAAGCTTCCAGATTCGACCATTGGAGCTGAGATTGAGCTCCACTAAGTTAGTCTCAGTTACAATCTTGTCACAGGGATTATAATACTTTTTAATTCCCATGGGAGCGTGGAATAACTATTCCCGGAATAACTAGTCGTGGGATAATTAATCATGGGTTTGTTTCCCAACCAAACAACCCCTAAAAGTAATGACAAGCACAATGCCGCTAAAATTAACGGTTTATCTGGCAATTTAAAACAGTGCAATCAGAATATGATTGTCTAATGGAATTCTTTCTAATACAAAACTAAATTAACTTTTCGAGTCCTTTTATCAAGATGTACCAGTTCAACTATGGTCGAAACCATAATTTTAGTATCATGCAAGTACCTTTTTTTCCTTCCTATTGAAGTGAAATAGTTTTCATATGAATAATTGTCTTTATCCTAAAAGTAGCTTCTTTTTTCTGGATCCTATTTATAACAGTTATTTCTTTCTTTGGGGTTTTAAATTCCTTAGCCATGTTCCATGTCTCAGGAAATAAAGATGCTATTTACTCACAAGCAAGTGACGAAACCACTCAAACTTATATAATAAATCACTCCCCAACACTTAGGTTTTCCACAACAAATCCACTCATCAATTTTTGATATAACATTTTTCAAAGCACACAAAGTAAAAGCATAGTAGTGAAACACAACAAAATGTTCAAATCCAAAGAGCTACACTTTGGCACCAAGCAGAGTCATCAGGAACTTCATGTAATCACCTGATGTGTCACCAATAACTGCATTATCAAGACTAGTCTTATTTGCGATGAAATACTCTCCCCTTACTTTCATCATATCAACTTCAGCTCGAGTTACAATGGCTCTAGTTAGAGAATTCTCATCAGTTCCTATCCCAACAATCGAGGCTCTGACAACCTGATCATTCCAAGCGTAAAAGAGAATACAACATACAGAAGATTTCAATAAGCAAGAAGAGAGAAATATGACAGAATTAGGGAAATAGCTTTATAATTGCACATTGTAGGCCAGAGATATTGTCAATGGAATCATATACTGGATAGATTAAATAGTGTTCCTGGCTAGTAGGAGTCTATGCTAATGCAGGAAACTACTGTGCCGAAAACCTTCCTAGAAGGTGCTAAGTGGATAGAATTGGAATTGGAGGACTTTGAAAGCTACAGTTTTGGTTATTTATGTTTGGTCCTGTCTCTAGAGTCCAATGAGCAGGAGGTGTATATATGCTTACTTGGTTGAATAAATCTTTTTCATTTGACCAAGAAAAAGAGAAGGTACTGTACTAAACAGTCAGACACAATTAAATTAACTGGTGCTTTCAACACAATAAAGATATAGTGGCAGTGTAGGAGTGAACTAACATAGGAGCTGGCACATACTTTCACACCAATTACGCACAGAATTAACCTGTTCATATTCACAATAACCTGAACAAGCATGAAAGTATCACCCTGGTAAGGCCCTTTACAGGTTCCACAGCTTTGACCTTATTTGACCGTTGAATATAGCTAATAGCGACAGAGAAGAAGAAAGATAAGGAGATCTTATATTCTGTGGTGCCGATGATTCTTTAAGTCTAGTCCAACCAGAATATTGATATGCAATTTAATAGCACTGTCATATTTAAATCAAATATTTGGTCTAGTTTAGAAAAAATGTGATCCCGTGGAGGTAGAAAACAGGAACATGTATTTGCCAAAACATATTATATTAAGATAGGGCTGTGCTGATTTTCTGACAGATGATTTGACAGATAAAAGGTGTCAAAACGAGAAAAATACTTAGACCAAAATATAAAAGAAAAATATATTTCTTTATTTAGTACCTCAGCAAAGTGTTTCTCCGGCAAATCAATGCACCAGATGATCACCTTCAGTATAGATTCCAGTAGACCTTTTCCACAGCTCTTAATGTCCTGTAAAAGAATCGTTAAAGTAGATAGAATAAACTGCACATAGAAGAGACAAAATGAGCAAGCAGAACTAATAAGAAGAAGGTTGCGCGAAAAGTAACCTGGTCAACGGAGAATCCATAATTTTGCTTATAGCTCTCAAAAGTTGCTCTAAGCTGATGAAAATTCCTTGTGCTGAGTATCATCAGAAAATTATCAGAATCCAACTTTTTTGTCCTTATGGCTTCGCGAAGGATAGCAGCTTCTGCATTTGCAATACTAGGATCCACCAATTCTTTATCATACCTATAGGACCTGACTAGACCAATAAGAATCTGGCCACATCCACACAATACATCATTTCAGTAACTTCTACAGAGGTTAGTAACACACAATTCAACATCACAATCAATCATCGGAAAGTGTGCTATAAAACTGATAATGAATCATCATCTAGATATGATGTCTTCAGTACTCTACATGCATCCCACCAGATCTATGGTAAGACACTGAGAATTACTTAGTACCTTTAGAAAACTAGAATGAGTTGGTTAAAAATGATTGTATCCTTAGGCTAGTAGATGTGGCTAGAAGTGACCATACGTACCTTTTGTACAGGCATAGGGACATTTGCAGTGATGTCTTCTTCAAGTGAACAGTTAAAGAGGCCACAATATGCTTGTCTTACTGCGACCAGATGATCAGGAGACGATGCACAAGCTATCTCTACTATCACTTGTAATTGGGTGATGGTTTTCTTTCTTGACTTCAAGGCTTCATTTGCTAGTCGTGCATCTCTTTCAGAAGGCTCGTATGTCCACAGGATTACTGCTTTCTATCACACATGAAAAGCTAAAATAAGCACTTGAAAACTTGGGTATATAACCATGCTCAAATAAAGACTGAGCATATATAACAGTTATGTCAAAAGCATAGTGTATACAAGTGCCACATCTACCTGCTACAAAATCAAGCAGTCTAAAAGGCATGACATACTCAATTTTATTTCGAGCACTGAATCTGGTCAGGGCTGACGATATTTAGAAATCAATTTACGAAATACTCACAAGAAACTAAGAACCCTCTAAGAGCCCATTTGGATGAGCTTTAAAAAAGTGGCTTTGTGCTTAAAAGCGGCTTTTAAGTGCTGGAGCTTATTTTATAAATAAGCAGTTACATGTAATAGGGTCCAGCCCCTTGAATCAAGGAAGAAATGTCTTCCTTCCTCACCTTTTTGTTCGTCTAAAATGGCTGCGAAGCAGCCCACGTTTTTTATTTTTTTGGGTCAGTTTTGGTGTGCTGCAAATCAACAAAGGATGCCTAAGTTTGCCTATAAAATGAGAGCTTCGGCTCTCATTTTGATACACCAATAGAAAGAGAGAAAAAGAGTAAGGATTTACAGACAGGGTATAAGAAAATAATTTGTGAAGAAAATAGAAAGTGAGCGATATTGTAGTGTGGTGGAAATATCAAAAGAGGGTTATTTTCTTTTGAGTGTTGTAGTGGTCTTTGGAGTATTTTACTCGGATCTACAAAGTGTAAAATTCCTTACTATAGTGATATCAGTTGCTCCTCTCAGGGCCGAGGTTTTTTCCCTCATTAAGAAGGGTTTTCCACGTAAAAATCATGGTGTCATTGTTACTCTTTTATTCTTGTTAATTACCGTATCTCGGTGCTACATTATTATTCCACTTTTATTACCGTGAATATTATTTTGGTAGGGGATTTATTCCCAACAACTGGTATCAGAGCACAGGTTCTGCTCGTTCACTGAAATACTATTCACTATCGGTAGTACTATACTCGGTGAAAAATAAAAATGTCCGGAGTAAAGTACGAGGTAGCTAAATTCAACAGAGATAACGGTTTTTCAACATGGCAAAGAAGAGTGAGGGATCTGCTCATCCAACAAGGATTACACAAGGTACTAGTTGCTGATGCCAAAAAACCTAATACCATGAAAGCTGAGGATTGGGCTGACTTGAATGAAAGAGCTGCTAGTGCAATCAGGTTGCACTTATCGGATGATGTGGTAAATAACATCATTGATGAAGACACTGCACGTGGAATTTGGACAAGGTTAGAAAGCATATACATGTCCAAAACGCTAACAAATAAATTGTACCTGAAGAAGCAGTTATACGCCCTACACATGGGTGAAGGTATGAATTTTTAGTCACATTTAAATGTGTTTAACGGACTAATCACACAGCTTGCCAACCTCGGAGTAAAAATTGAGGAGGAAGATAAAGCCATCTTGCTATTGAACTCGTTGCCATCTTCGTACGATAATTTGGCAACAACCAACTTGCACGGTAAGACTACTATTGAGTTGAAAGATGTCACATCGGCTCTTTTACTCAATGAGAAGATGAGAAAGAAGCCTGAAAATCAAGGACAAGCTCTTATCACAGAAGGTAGAGGCAGGAGTTATCAAAGGAGTTCGAGCAACTATGGTAGATCCGGAGCTCGTGGAAAGTCAAAGAATCGATCCAAATCAAAAGCCAGAAATTGCTACAACTGTGATCAACCAGGTCACTTCAAAAGAGATTTGCCAAATCCAAGGAAGGACAAAGGTGAAACTGGTGGCTAGAAGAATGACGACAACACAGCTGCCATGGTGCAAAACAATGATAATGTTGTCCTCTTTATAAACGAGGAAGAGGAATGCATGCACCTGTCAGGTCCAGAGTCGGAATGGGTGGTTGATACAACGGCATCTTATCATGCCACACCGGTAAGAGATCTTTTTTGCAGATATGTAGCAGGTGATTTCGGCACCGTGAGAATGGGTAACACGAGTTACTTAAAGATTGCGGGGATTGGTGACATTTGTATCAAGACAAATGTCGGATGCACATTGGTTCTAAAGGATGTGCGGCATGTACCTGATTTGCGGATGAACTTGATCTCGGGGATTGCTTTGGACCGAGATGGATACGAGAACTATTTTGCAAATCAAAAGTGGAGACTCACCAAGGGATCATTGGTGATTGCAAAGGGAGTTGCTCGTGGCACGTTGTACAGGACAAATGCAGAAATATGCCAAGGTGAATTGAATGCGGCACAAGACGAGATTTCTGCAGATTTGTGGCATAAAAGAATGGGTCATATGAGAGAGAAGGGATTGCAGATTCTTGCCAAGAAATCACTTATTTCTTATGCCAAAGGTACAATAATAAAACCCTGTGACTACTGTTTATTTGGTAAACAACATAGAGTCTCATTTCAGACATCGTCTGAAAGAAAATTGAATATACTTGATTTAGTATATTCTGATGTTTGTGGCCCAATGGAAATTGAATCAATGGGCGGTAACAAATATTTTGTTACTTTTATTGATGATGTTTCACGAAAATTGTGGGTTTATATTTTGAAAACCAAAGATCAGGTATTTCAAGTTTTCAGAAAGTTACATGCTCTAGTAGAAAGGGAGACATGTCAAAAGCTAAAGCGTCTCCGAAGTGACAATGGAGGTGAGTACACTTCAATGGAATTTGAAGAGTACTGTTCAAGTCATGAGATCAGACATGAAAAGACAGTTCCTGGAACCCCACAGCACAATGGTGTAGCAGAGAGGATGAACCGCACTATTGTGGAGAAGGTGAGAAGTATGCTCAGAATGGCTAAACTACCTAAGTCATTCAGAGGTGAAGCAGTTCAAACAACATGTTACCTGGTCAATAGGATTCCATCAGTTCCATTGGCGTTTGACATCCCAGAGGGAGTTTGGACCAATAAGGAGGTGTCCTACTCGCATCTGAAGGTGTTCGGTTGCAGACCTTTTGCACATGTACCGAAAGAGCAGAGAACAAAGCTGGATGATAAATGTGTTCCCTGCATATTTATCGGATATGGAGATGAAGAGTTCGGGTACAGATTGTGGGATCCTGTAAAGAAGAAGGTCATCAGAAGCAGAGATGTAGTCTTCCGAGAAAGTGAAGTTGGAACTGCTGCTGATATGTTAGAAAAGGCAAAGAATGGTATAATTCCTAACCTTGTTACTATTCCTTCTATTTCTAACAATCCCACAAGTGCAGAAAGTACGACCGACGAGGTTGCCGAGTAGGGGGAGAAACCTGGTGAGGTTATTGAGCAGGGGGAGCAACTTGATGAAGGTGTCGAGGAAGTGGAGCACCCCACTCGGGAAGAAAGACAACCTCAACCTCTGAGGAGATCGGAAAGGCTAAGGGTAGAGTCATGCAGGTACCCTTCCACAGAGTATGTCCTCATCAGTGATGAGGGGGAGCCAGAACGTCTTAAGGAGGTGCTGTCCCATCCAGAAAAGAGCCAGTGGATGAAAGCCATGCAAGAAGAGATGGAATCTCTATAGAAAAATAGCACGTACAAGCTAGTTGAACTTCCAAAGGGTAAAAGACCACTCAAATGCAAATGAGTCTTTAAACTCAAGAAAGATGGAAATGGCAAGCTGGTCAGATACAAAGTTCGATTGGTGGTTAAAGGCTTCGAACAGAAGAAAGGTATTGATTTTGACGAAATTTTCTCACCTGTTGTCAAAATGACTTCTATTCGAACAATTTTGAGCTTAGCAGCTAGCCTAGATCTTGAAGTGGAGCAATTGGATGTAAAAACTGCATTTCTTCATGGAGATTTAAAAGAAGAGATTTATACGGAGCAGCCAGAAGGATTTGAAGTAGTTGGAAAGAAACACATGGTGTGCAAATTGAATAAGAGTCTTTATGGATTAAAGCAGGCACCAAGGCTGTGGTACATGAAGTTTGACTCATTCATGAAAAGTAAAACATACATAAAGACCTATTCTGATCCATGTGTATACTTCAAAAGATTTTCTGAGAATAATTTTATTATATTGTTGTTGTATGTGGATGACATGTTAATTGTAGGAAATGATAAGGGGTTGATAGCAAAGTTGAAGGGAGATCTCTCCAAGTCATTTGATATGAAGGACTTGGGCCCAGCACAACAAATTCTAGGGATGAAGATAGTTCGAGAGAGAACAAGTAGAAAGTTGTGGCTATCTCAGGAGAAGTATATTGAACGTGTACTATAACGTTTCAACATGAAAAATGCTAAGCCAGTCAGCACACCTCTTGCTACTCATCTAAAATTGAGCAAAATGATGTGTCAAACAACAGAGAAGGAGAAAGGGAACATGGCTAGAGTTCCTTATTCTTCAGCAGTCGGAAGCTTGATGTATGCAATGGTATGTACTAGACCTGATATTGCTCATGCAGTTGGTGTTGTCAGCAGGTTTCTTGAAAATCCTGGAAAGGAACATTGGGAAGTAGTCAAGTGGATACTCAGGTACCTGAGAGGTACCACAGGAGATTGTTTATGCTTTGGAGTATCAGATCCAATCTTGAAGGGCTATACAGATGCTGATATGGCATGTGACATTGATAATAAAAAATCCACTACTGGATATTTGTTTACATTTTCAGGGGGAGCTATATCATGGCAGTCGAGGTTGCAGAAGTGTGTTGCACTCTCTACACCTGAAGCGGAATATATTGCCACTACTGAAGCTGGCAAAGAGTTGGTATGGCTCAAACGGTTCCTTCAAGAGCTTGGATTGCATCAAAAGGAGTATATCGTCTATTGTGATAGCCAAAGTGCAATAGACCTTAGCAGGAACTCTATGAACCATGCAAGGACCAAACAGATAGATGTGAGATATCACTGGATTCGTGATAAAGTGGCGGACGAATCATTACATGTCAAAAAGATTCACACATGCGAAAATCCTGCGGATATGCTGACCAAAGTGATATCAAGAGACAAGTTTGAGCTATGCAAAGAACTTGTTTGCATACACTCAAACTAGAAACTGTGGTGTTATTCCCTCTAGATAATTGGGGCTGGAGGGGGAGATTGATGGGGTCCAGCCGCTTGAATCAAGGAAGAAATGTCTTCCTTCCTCACCTTTTTGTTTGTCTAAAATGGCTGCTAAGCAGCCCACGTTTTTGATTTTTTGGGGTCAGTTTTGGTGTGCTGCAAATCAACAAAGGATGCCTAAGTTTGCCTATAAAATGAGAGCTTCGGCTCTCATTTTGATACACCAATAGAAAGAGAGAAAAAGAGTAAGGTTTCACAGACAAGGTATAAGAAAATAGTTTGTGAAGAAAATAGAGAGTGAGCGATATTGTAGTGAGGTGGAAATATCAAAAGAGAGTTATTTTCTTTTGAGTGTTGTAGTGGTATTTTGAGTATTTTACTCGGACCTACAAAGTGTAAAATTCCTTACTATAGTGATATCAGTTGCTCCTCTCAGGGCCGTGGTTTTTTCCCTTATTCAGAAGGGTTTTCCACATAAAAATCTTGGTGTCATTGTTACTCTTTTATTCTTGTTAATTACCGTATCTCGGTGCTACATTATTATTCCGCTTTTATAACCGTGAATATTATTTTGGTAGGGGATTTATTCCCAACAACATGTTTGGATAAACGTGCCGAAGCTTAAAAAAGCTTTTAGAAGTGTTTGGCAAATAAGTGGTGATAAGCACTTTTTCTTATTAAAAAGACAAAAATATAAAAATTTTAGTATTATAAAAACTTATAAGGGCAAGAGAGTAATTTTATTGGTCAAACTAAAATGGCTTTTAAGCCAAAATCAAAAAAGTTGGGGTGAACCAACTTGTTGCTTTTGGTTTTTTTAAGTAACCTTTTTTTGTTGCCAAATCCTCCAAAAAATGAAAAAGTGCTTAAAAGTAACCAGCTTTTAAGCCCATCCAAACACCCTCTAAGTCTCCGCATATATTACTGCCTCTACTTAGGACTAACTCATTAGAAATTACTTATTAAAGGAGTAGGAGAAGCAAGGACAGTCATTGTTAGATACTTTTAGTATGAAAAACCAATTTATACCCATTAAAGAACTACAAATTTCAGTAAATCTGAAATAGCAAGTTGTATAAATAGCCAATCTAAAGTAAGATAACTGGCAATTTCTACTAGCACCAGATATAAGGGCAAAGATCAATAGTTATGAATATTCTGGAACAAATGGATCTTCATTCTATTATAATTATGCCCAAACACTTTGCACTAGGTTAATTCTAGAAAATCAAGAAAAGAGAAAAGTATTCCACTTTAGAAGTATAATGAAGGTTCCTATAAACTTTTCATACCATTTCGAATTTAACCTCAAAATAATAAACTATGAGAATCAAAATAAAAGTAAAGCTAAATATGGAAACAAACCTATTGTGAGTAACATTCTAATGAAGGAATGATATCAAATTGAAAATTACGGAATAGGTCGAAAAAATGTAAGAGAAGAGATTGTACCCTGAAATCACCAGATAATTCAGCAAATATGTCATCAACAAGGGACCTGTTGTAAAGTTGCTGATAGGTTTCTCTGATCTTCTTCCTCTGACTTGCATTTCTGTGCCCCAACACCGATATCACTGACTTCTCATTAGTTCCCAGCCCTACACAAAACCATTAAACTGATCTGTGTCTTTTTATATCAATTGACTATAAAAAAATAATACTTATTTTGTTTTTCCCAATCAAATTACTACTAAGTAGTAATTTTTGTACATGTACCCAGTAGCTAATCTCTTTCTGCCTATCAGCACAGAATCAAAATTGCAACGAGCAAAGGAAGGAAAAGGAGAAACCTTTGAAGGCTTTCACGAGAGTTTCACAGTCTTCAGTTGGAGAAGGAATTACATCTGGTGTTCTCAATGTACCCATTTCTTTTCTTCCTCAGTTGCACGCTCTTTTTCACTCAGAAATTGCAAGTTTTGTTTCTGTTTCTAACGCTTTCAGTTACTATTTTTGTTTCTAACGCTTTCCATTCAGTTATTTTCCCTCTCCTTCATGAAAGGAAGGGGGGCAAAATTGGAAATAGAGACTTTATAGCTCACTGCCCTTAATGCCCTTTTCTTTTCTTTGGACTGTAATACCCCCACGTTGAATTTTCACTTACTCCAAACTTCTGCACTTCTCCTTTGTTCGCGTCCTTTTTCTCCTTCCTTTTCTTCAATTAGATCAACTGTAAGAATGAAATCAAACAATTATCTTCTTAAAATAACTATTCGATCTGAGCTAGGGGTGGCAAACAGGCAGATCGGATTGGATATGGGCAGATCGAAATAAGTAATGCAAAAACGAATAAATCATCCGACCCGACTTATATTTAATATAAATAAAAAATAGTTAACCGACATATTATATGGATATACATATTATTCATGATTTTTTGAATATGATTACTTTTGTGAGAATTTCTAATCTCCCAAACTTGAGGAACCTCCAACATGAGGCTTTACAAAAGTTAAACTAATTAATTATTTATTTTCTTGGTGAAAAATATGGTTCTTATTTATATTTGACTCATGTTCCAAGTTTATTATCAAATCTATTTTTTAATGGATAATATTTAACTGTGTTTTAAAACTATTTTGCCACCGCTAATCTGAGCCGAAGAGGATTCTAATTATCTATATGCTCTTTCAAATCTTTTACATCAATTATTTTACTGCAAAGTATATCTTCCGACTTAATTGCGACCTAGCTTCTCTCCAAAGCACTTTTGAAAAAAAATATATTTAGAAGCAGTTCTTAAAAACTTGACCAAATTATAAAATGTCATTTTCGAAACTGTTTTAAGGGATAGCCTCATATTTGTCAGCTCCATGTATAAATTCATTAAAGGGGAAATGTTCCGTATCATGAGTTTTTTCATTTTAAGGGCTCAGATTCGAGATTTTTGATTAAATGCGGAGATCAGCATCAGTCAGCACACTGTTATTTCAGCTATCTTCTAGTATTATTTTCATTTCGCCCAGATATCACCCGGTGAACATATCGTTTTCCTATCAGCCAAAAGTTTGGAGTTCATTTGTTGGCTGCTTGACGTAAGATGTTATTTAATACTTTGTTGGTAAGAGCATTTCACCTGAAATATTCAGAATGATTTGAATATTACTCTTGAAAAGGAGAAAAAAAATATAGATTATTGTATTACATAAACAACTGTAGCATATATCATGATGAAGAGATAAGCTATGCTCCGATTTCTTTATAATGTTTAGTAATCAGCTATTACCTGATGCTCATTGTTCTGACTTCTGACTAATGATTTGGATTCGTGCACGTAAAGTCTTTCGATGAGGAAAGCACTCCTTATTAAGAATTTCCTTATTTTTTGTGCTCGAACTTGAGACCACTAATTAAGAGTGAAGAGATCTCATCCATCCCACCACATCCTTGACGGTATTTTCCTGTTTCAATCGCAAGTTCCATTCCTACGTATTCAGTTCTGTCTGGGCCCTTATCAACAATCATTTATATGCTGATTTTCTCGTTCTTACGAATGTATTTATTCACTCTCTTTCGCCTAATTAAGGTACCTAAATTATCATAAGGTTTTTTCTTAAAGTGCGATAAATATGTCAAACCAGAAACTTATATATAATCAATACCAAGTTTTACTTAACAGACTACACATAATATCGGGTCAAAGCTAGATGTGCACAAATATTAATGGAAAAAAAATGTACATTATCTCGCCCAACGCGTTCTTTTTGTTAATTAGAGTAACGTTAGCAACAATATAATATTAATGAACAATAAAATGCATTGTTGTGCCACAGTGAATTGCACCTAACATGACTTTGATTAATGATAAAATAGACAATAATTACAACATTAATTAATCTGAACACAACTTGCTTAACTGTTAACAACACAGAGAGTAAAATCCCTTCTAGTTGACTTCATAGCATCATACACATTGGCAGAGCAAAACAAATCAAATAATAGTAATATTTTTTAAGGAGGGGGCAAGCAATCGAATTGATTATACATATGATCGGACAAATAAATAATTGAATGCTGGGAAGGGCAAATCAAGCTTAGCTGTATAGAATCATGGAAATAGATACTGAACATTATCGATCTGTTCCAAAAAGTCTCTTATAATTTTAATTAAATAATTTCTAGACAAACTTAGAAAAATTCTTAGAAGTTTTTAACAAATAAAAATCTATGAGTTCAAGAATTACCTGAAGCTACATGCTACCAAGTACCTACCAACCAACCACATAGTTATAATGTAACTTTGACTTATTATATACCTAAATCGGCGAAATTAGGTCAATTATAAACCGAGAATAACAAAAACTATGATTATCGTGTAAGATAATTTAGTTTTGTTTTTCAACCATGCCCCAACTAATTTTGATTTGCATTGCGTAGGATTCAAGAATGAAAACAACACTCCGACCAATTTTTTTAATTATTTAATTATCAAATTCGAAGCCTCTAATTAAGAATGGGGTGATCTTATCTGATCATATATCTTTGTTGTATAAGAAAATATCGCTTTTTATAAATGAAAACAAGCTAACCTTAAATCTTGATCTACCTTTTCTCATGGAGTCATTTAATTCATTATATGAAACTTACTGGAATATTCAAAGAGGAAACATAAGTCATAAATAAAATGGAAACCAACAATAAATGTTTATTTTTCTTTCTTTTCTCTTTTTGCACCTCTTCACATTGCATTAAGCACCACAAGATATATGGTCAATCTGATTATTTCACACCTGTCTCATTTTTATAATATTGCCTCTTTTATTTTTTATGTAAATTTTCTTAATTTAGTGATCCAAACTGGACGACTGGACGTACGTGGCGATTACTTGTTGTTCAGATACTTAATTATTTGATGAAGTCTTGCTGCTCATATTTAATTTGTAATTGTAATAATGAATTAATTTGTGACCCCCCCCCCCCCCCCCCCCACCAAAAAAGAAATATTCTCACGCCAAACTTATTTTTTTTCTTTCTTCATCTTTAGTTTTACAACAGATCTTCGGAAGCTGTGTGGGACATGATTTAATTTCCATTTTTAGAACACGTCATAGGAAAAGCAACCATATTAAATATGTACATGATTTAGGCATGGATATTTTGATAAAGTTTGGAATAATGTGGATGTGACTAAATATGATATGAGATTCTCAAATTAAAAAAGTGGGAAGACTTTGTGTCAATTAAATATACATTGAGCTCAAACATAGTACAACTTAAAATTCGTTACCGTATTCTCATCTTTTTAGAGACATAAAGCGTGTGTGCATATGTAGATGTTTAAGATAAAAACAATCTATTCTGAATGAATTGCTCTAAATTAAAAATCAGTCTTAATTACTATATGAGTTTTTTAGTTTCAGCTGTTAGGATTATGATTCCTACTAAAAATAATAACCTTCATATTGAACAATTCGGAATTAAACTATATGAGCGGAAGCTAACCTGAATCCATATGTGGAAATTGTTGAACCTCCTTTTGATGATTGTCCTTATGTCTCTATGAAGTTTGCTCCTTAGCCTTCCTTCAAGAATGTCTTGAAGTTGTATATGTATCCACAAGTATGCAAGAAACAAACCTTAAACAATATGTGAAATATTCACAATAATAATGTTGTGACAATGATCAAATAGGTATATGGTTTTCCACACTATTTGCAAGACAACAATGGAGTATTTTGGCTCTTGATTCAATGGGAGGAAGAAGAGTCTTGTCTTGCACTAATGTGGGAACCATAACCCCCACTTTATAACAAAAGAGTTACATAACCAAGAGTCACAAGAGTTACATAACTCAAGAGTCACAAGCTTGTAACCATGGTTACATATATGTAACCTTAGTTAGCCCATCATTAACTAAGGTTACCCTTTTGGGTATCTACACATTAGTCCTACACTTTATATGACAACACATTGGCCCCTTAACATAATGTCCATAAGACCACAAAATTAGGCCAAACCAAAAGATAGCACATAACATATAATTTATCCATATATTGTTCATATGTATGTAGATATAAGTCCATATATCTTACAATCTCCCACTTGGACGAGATACACAAACATATGTACAAACCTTAGCATTATATGTTACAAAATAACCTTAGGTGCGCAAAATTGCTATCACAATAAAATTGTCATGAACAATCTGGTCCATCAATCATACCAACATAGGAACTAAGTGCTCGTCGTTACTCATTCGTAACTAGAACCAATCATAGATCACGTATATCAATATAACCAACGACAAGGATCAAGTGTAGGTATGTAGCATGGAAATAACATAAAGTGTGGTCAATAGAATGTCTATTTCCAACTGGTTCTCTTTATTGAGATTAATCATAAACTGTAAGAGTACAATAAAACATCAAAACTGAATATCTGCAGATATAACAGAATTATTGAATTTCTGAATATAATGAACAATTACATAAATGTACAATACAAACTCCCATTAAAATACATAATCCTTATCTGATTTGACACCCATACAAGCAATATGCTCATGAAATACTTTTGGTGTCAATCCCTTAGTTAGCGGATCCGCAAGCATGGAGTTTGTACTAATGCACTCAATGCACAATTGTCCATTTTGTACTCTTTCTTTAACAACCCGAAATTTGACGTCCATATGTTTTGCTTTCATCAAACTACTGTTGTTATTAGCATACAGGACTGCCGATCTGTTATTGCATAATAGCCTAAGCGGCTTTTTGATGCTATCAACAATTCGCAATCCACCAACAAAATTTCGCAGCCATAATGCCTCATTGGATGGTTCATAACATGCCATAAACTCCGCTTCCATGGTGGAAGTGGCTGTAAGAGTTTGCTTAATGCTTCTCCAAGAGATAGCACCGCCCGCAAGCATGTAAATATAGCCTGAAGTGGACTTCAAACTATCCTGACATCCAGCAAAATCGGAATCGGTATACCCAATGATCTCAAGCTGGTCCGATTTCCGGTATGTAAGCATGTAATCCATTGTTCTCTGTAAGTACCTCATGAACCTTTTGGCTGCCTTCCAATGGTCCATTCTCGGATTGCTTAGATATCTGCCTAACATCCCAACAATGTGTGCTATATCAGGTCGTGTACATACCTGAGCATACATCAGACTACCTACAGCCGAAGCATAAGGTGTCTTCTGCATTTCCGAAGTTTCATAATTATTATTTGGGCACTGTTTGAGACTAAACTTGTCTCCCTTAGCAACAGGGGTGTTGCCTGGTTTACAATCCTGCATGCCAAATCTTTTCAGAACCTTATCGATATAGCCCTTTTGTGACAGACCGAGAACGCCTTTGGAGCGATCTCGTAGAATCTGAATTCCTAATACAAAAGAAGCTTCACCAAGATCTTTCATTTCAAATTTCTTTGAAAGAAATTTCTTAGTTTCAAGTAATAATGCTATATCGTTACAGGCAAGCAGTAAGTCATCGACATATAAAACCAGAAAAATATACTTACTCCCACTGAACTTATGGCATATACAGTCATCAGCAATATTCGTTTCAAAACCAAAAGATGTAATGATTGCATGAAACTTATAATACCGTTGACGAGAAGCTTGCTTAAGCCCATAGATGGATTTCTTTAATTTGCAAACCTTCTTTTCTGATTCATCCGAAACAAAGTTTTCAGGTTGCACCATATAAATTGTTTCCTCAATGTCACCATTGAGAAATGCTGTCTTAACATCCATTTGATGAAGCTCAAGATCAAAATGTGCTACTAATGCCATTATAGTCCTGAAAGAGTCTTTCGATGAAACTGGAGAGAAAGTCTCTTTATAATCAATGCCTTCCTTCTGAGTGTAGCCTTTTGCGACAAGACGAGCTTTATACTTAATAACATTGCCCCCTGAATCCCTTTTGGTTTTAAAAATCCATTTACAACCAATAGGTTTAATACCTTCGGGCAATATAACAAGCTCCCAAACGTCATTATCGCTCATAGACTTCATCTCATCATTCATGGCATCAATACACTTTTGAGAGTTAGAACACTTAATGACTTGACGGAAGTTCATTGGATCATCTTCCTCAAGTCCAATATCACTTTCTTGTTCTTGGAGAAATACTACATAATCATCCAAAATTGCATTTCTCCTCTCTCTAGTGGATCTCCTTAATGGCATTTCAGTTACTTGAAGTTGTTGAGTTTGATTTTCATTAGTTATATCAGGTTCCTGATGGGGGAGATTTTCGAGATTGTCTTGAACTGGAGTTGTGTGATCCGAGTCAGGAAGACCAAGATCAACAACTTGAGGGAAAGACACATGTTCTTCCTCAAAGACAAAATCTCTAACAACTTTATCTCCCCACCCCCAAACTTAATATCCTCAAAGAACCTAGCATTACCCGTCTCAAAAATAGTTCTAGAAGTGGGATCATAAAACTTAAAACCCCTGGATTTTTCAGAGTATCCAACAAAATAGCTACTAACCGTCTTAGCGTCCAGTTTCTTTCATTCGGCCTATAAGGCCTTGCCTCAGCTGGACAACCCCAAATGTGAAAATGCCGAATATTGGGTTTATGCCCAGTCTAAAGTTCATAAGGGGTTTTGATTGTAGCTTTAGTTGGAACTCTATTTAGAATATAAGTTGCAGTTTTTAATGCTTCACCCCAGAGTGAGTCTGGCAAAGAAGTACGAGAAATCATACTTCTTACCATATCCTTAAGGGTCCTATTTCGTCTCTCAGCTACACCATTCATCGTAGGACTGCCTGACATAGTATATTGAGGGACGATCCCACACTTATCTAGGAATTTAGCAAAAGGCCCTGGACGTTGTTCACCGGAACCATCATATCGACCATAGTATTCACCACCACGGTCAGATCTAACGGATTTAATTCGTTTGCTTAGTTGATTTTCAACTTCAGCCTTAAATGATTTGAACACGTCTATAGATTGGGACTTTTCGTGAATAAGATATAGGTACCCATAACGAGAGTAATCGTCTATGAATGTGATAAAGTATTGTTGACCATTCCAACAAGGAGTAGGAAATGGCCCACAAATATCCGTATGTATCAATTCTAAGACGTCCGAAGCTCTCTTAGCACCCAATCTAGTCTTGTTTGTTTGTTTTCCATTGATACACTCAATACAAATTTCCGAATTTGAGGAATCAAGAGAATCAAGAATTCCATCTGACACGAGTTTCTGAATTCTTTGAATGGATATGTGACCCAAACGTTTATGCCAGAGTGAAATAGAATTCTCATTAATTTCCTTTTAGTACCACTTAAACTTGTATGCAAAGTTTCTTTATTTGAAGTTATTGTATCAACCAAATATAAGCTATCAAATGTTGATAAAACACCAGTACCAATAAGATTTGAATTCTGAAAGAGACTAACTTTATTATCCCCAAATGTACATTTATAACCAGATATGTCAAATTGGGAACTGAAATTAAGTTCCGTCTAAAAGACGGTACAATAAAAGTCTCATCCAAATCTAAATGAAAACCGGTCTTAAACAACAACCTAAATTTGCCAATAGCTTCAACTGGCACCTTCTTGCCGTCACCCACATAGATGTATCTTTCACCATCATTTGTTTTTCGGCAGTTCAGGCAACCCTGCATAGATATACTTATGTGAGTAGTAGCAGCAGAATCTACCCACCAAGTATCCTTAGGTACCGAAATTAAATTAACTTCAAAACAAACAAGAGAAAGAAATGTACCTTTTTTCGCACGCCAGGCATGGTACTTGGTACAATCTTTCTTCACATGATTACTCCCCTTACAGAAAAAGCAACCTAATTCAGTGATTTCAACCTTAGGTTCCTTATGTTGCTTAATCTTGGGCTTTGCAACCGCAACTTCCTTACCCTTCCTCTTCTTAGTTTCCTTAGAAGAGGATGCCAAATGAGCACTTTCTGTCTTATCTAGCTTTATCCTTTCCTCTTCTTGCACACAATGTGAAATGATCTCATTAAGAGTCCATTTCTCCTTCAGGCAGCTATAACTGACCTTAAACTGATTAAAGTGTGCAGGAAGAGATATCAAAACAAAGTACACAAGCAGTTCCTCAGGTAAATCCAGCTTGAGTGACTTTAGTTTCGAAGCAAGATGAGACATTTCCATAATGTACACTCTAATGTTTCCCTTGCTCTTATACCTCATGGAAACAAGTTTACTCAATAGTGTACTTGTTTTCGCCTTTTCGTTTTGAATAAAACGCTGTTCAAGGTTTCCAAGGAAAACTTTGGCATTAGGTTCATCATTCATAGTTCCCCTGAATGATTCTGGAATTGCACGTTTCATTATCATTTGACTCATGCGATTCGAGCGTTCCCACTTCTCCATCACCTTCCTTTCATCAGGAGAGGATGTATCCTCAAGAGGAGTAGGTTGCTCGGTCCGAAGAGCAAGGTCAAGATCCATGCAACCGAGAACGATCATGACGTTCTCTTTCCATTCCTTAAAGTTTGTGCCGTTAAGCACAAGGATGCTATTGATGTTGGCAGAGATCGTAGAAGCAGAAGAATTTACTGAAAATAGAACAAAAGGATTACTGAATACATGCTTACAAATACTTGAACTTTAACTTTATAGATTCAAAATTAGGCATTTCCCATTACAAGATACCTAGCACAACATTGATTTTAGTCTTTGGACAGAAAAACAACTTGTAAGTGGTACTCTTGGTGTAGTGATCAAACATAGACAATAAACTCCTGTCAAATATTAAACCTTCCTTTAGGCTGATTTAATATTCACATGGAAAACCAAATAATTGTCTCATATTACCACCACAAGCATGTTCGAATTCCTGCCAAATAACAACCTTCCTTTGGGCCGGTTGTTAAACGCATGGAAGACTAACATCCACAGTCATCTTATATTTCAAGATTAATCAATCTACAGAATAGAGGTTACTTTGGCAACATAATGCTTCAATTGACTAATTTAAAATATTAGATGCTTAAAAAAAACTTTAGTTCCTTAAGCCTTATTATGAATCTCAACTTAATATGTTACATGTTTTTGATATGTAACACTTTGAATATTAATTGTTGTATACTAGATAGGACAATTCCAAAAAATTAAAAAAAAGATGGACTTTAAACAATCGATATTCATAACTTAAATATTAATGTATAATACATTAATAATAAACACTTAAATATTTTAATTGAACAATAATAAGTCAACTAAAAAACTGAAACTTAAGAAATTTGAAACGTTCTTGACCTTACTGGACAAAAATAATCGATTATCTGCATTTATATAATCGATTATCTTCGACATAAAAATTATTTTAGCTACTGGACCAAAATAATCGATTATCTAAAACCAGATAATCGATTATTGTGGTTTTTTAAAAAAAATTTCAGCTACTGGACCAGAATAATCGATTATCTAAAACCAGATAATCGATTATTTTGGTTTTTTAAGAAAAATTTATGTCACTGGACCAGAATAATCGATTATCTACAACCAGATAATCGATTATTCTGGTATATATAAAAACGTTTCAATCTCTACCGGACTAAGATAATCGATTATCTGTCCAGGAATAATCGATTATCTTAGACTAGTGAACCTTACTGTTTTACACAACTTTCAGAATTAAAACATGATTTTCAACAAGCATCTTAAACAAGAAAACATGTTGTTTACCAACTAAAATCATGCTATATACAATGTTTTAACATGATATTAAAACATCAAATTACATCAAAACATAACATTCATCAGATCATGCTATTTCATGGTAGAATTTCATAAACAAAATTCTAATTAAACTTAAACATGAATCCTAACATAACATGAACCATATGAACTTCCAAATTATCCAAAAATGAAGGTGGCTCTGATACCAATTGATAGGATTATGATTCCTACTAAAGACAATAACCTTCATATTGAACAATTCGGAATTAAACTACATGAGCGGAAGCTAACCTGAATCCATATGTGGAAATTGTTGAATCTCCTTTTGATGATTGTCCTTATGTCTCTATGAAGTTTGCTCCTTAGCCTTCCTTAAAGAATGTGTTGAAGTTGTATATGTATCCACAAGTATGCAAGAAACAAACCTTAAACAATATGTGAAATATTCACAATAATAATGTTGTGACAATGATCAAATAGGTATATGGTTTTCCACACTATTTGCAAGACAACAATGGAGTATTTTGGCTCTTGATTCAATGGGAGGAAGAAGAGTCTTGTCTTGCACTAATGTGGGAACCATAACCCCCACTTTATAACAAAAGAGTTACATAACCCAAGAGTCACAAGAGTTACATAACTCAAGAGTCACAAGCTTGTAACCATGGTTACATATATTTAACCTTAGTTAGCCCATCATTAACTAAGGTTACCCTTTTGGGTATCTACACATTAGTCCTATACTTTATATGACAACATATTGGCCCCCTTAACATAATGTCCATAAGACCACAAAATTAGGCCAAACCAAAAGATAGCGCATAATATATAATTTCTCCATATATTGTTTATATGTATGTAGATATAAGTCCATATATCTTACATCAGCTTGTCACTACGCTTTTATAAATATATCAAGCATTTGTTGATGAATTCATTGAGTGGAGAAAGAAATGAAACTGATATAACTTGATCGAAAAATGCTATTTAATGGGGAAAAAAACAAAAAAAGGAACGTTTCTTAGACTTATTCTATCAAAATAACTTATAACAGCTAAAGTAACAACCTAGATATTGCTTTGATTAGATATAAACCACTGACAAGAGGGGTTGCTCTATGGTAAGCAACCTCCACTTTCAATCGAGAGACTGTGAGTTCGAGTCTCCCCAAGAGCAATGTGGGAAGTTCTTGGAGGGAAGAATGCCGGTGGTCTATTTGGAAACAGCCCCTCTACTTTAGGGTAAGGGTAAGGTCTGCGTATATACTATCTTCCTCAGACCCCACTAAGTAACATTATACTGGGTTGCTGTTGTTGTTGTAGATATAAACCGCTGGAATTGGTAAGTAAATGCCTAAACTAAACAAATTATGTTAGATATCTTTATTAATTACTAGGAAAAAAAAATTAGGACGTGCGAGGCTCATGGTACATGAAGAACTAAAAGCAGATGGTCGAGCATTTATTAAACATTAAATTAAGAAGATATCATAAAGATTTAATTTAATTAAACAAGTACTTAACGACGTTTGACTTTTATTTGATTAATAACACGAGGCGTTACAAGCTGTAGTTTGATGAACAGGGGAAGATGCACGAATTGAATGGCCACGTCTTTATAATTTTATATCCATTACTTTATTAGTTATTGTACCAAGGGCGACTTTTGTCTTTTCATGTTTGGTCAAACTTGTATAACCGGCTGTGATAGACGAAATGACGGAAATACCCCTAATAACCCATATAAATATAGTTCGAATTGAATCCCAAATTCCACCTCTCAACTCTCTTCTCTCTCCACACAAAAAACAAACTCAAACACAGACATATTACACAAATTAAGAAATGTCAGAGGCTAATGCATATGCAGCTCTCACCAAGGCTTTCTCAGGTTCTTTTCCATTTCTTCTTCTAAAACTGGAAATTTTTACAGTTTATATAAGTTAAATAGTAGTATAAACTTTTACCACTAAATTTTCACTGAATCCTGACTTTTCTTAGATAAAAGTAGAATCTGTTACCGCTATGATCTTAGAATTTCCAAAAAAATTATATGCGTATTATAATTGGAAACTAATATTTATACATCATTTTTCATACAAAATTAAATTTGTAGGACTTGGTGTGGATGAGAATTTATTCATCTCAACACTGGGAAAATGGAATCGGCATCAGAGGGAATCCTATAGGGTAAGTACTCCAGGTTTCTTCAAAGAAGATGAACGTCAATTCCAGAGATGGGATGATCACCATATCCTTCAGCTTCGCCAAGAATTTTTGCGCCTCAAGGTATTTTTATATTTTTATTTCAATACAACAACAACCGCCACCCAATAAAATCTCATTAGTGTTGTCCGAGTAAGGATAGTGAGAGAGAGGGTTTGATAAAATTGGGGGTGAGAAAGTGAGAGGAGGGAGTTCTAATTGGAAGTGATATCTTAGATTTTAATATGAAATCTAAAATTAATATAGTGGCAGTTCAAAATGTCATTTTTTATCTATGGCACCGCCACTTTAACAAATGCAAATATGGCAGTTCTCAAATCGCCACAGTATATCGTGTATTGCGGCACTTTTCAGAAACCGCCACAAAAAATCGCCGTATTTGCACTGAATTTTTGCAGCGAAGGGATGGAGAAGCTGTTTATATTTTTATTTCAGTGAGCTTGTTAAATCCTCTGTTAGAATATGATAACATTAAGGAATCTATATAATTACATGATATAGTGAAATATTTGTATTGCAATTTTGTAGGATGCAGTGGTAATATACACAATGCACCCATGGGAAAGAGATGGTCGTTTGTTTAAGGAAGCATTGTTATTGAAAGTACCTCAACTTAATGTTCTCATTGAGACTGCTTGTACTAGATCTTCTGAAGAGCTTTTGGGTGCAAGAAGAGCCTATCATTCCCTTTTTGATCACTCAATCGAGGAAGACATTGCCCACCGTCTCCAAAATCCTGAAAGAAAGGTTTTAATTTAACTTTTATACGCTGATAGTGTACAAAAAGAATATATTTGCCCATTTTCTCATAATATGTGTTCATGATTTCGTGTCTACTTTTGTATTCGAGAGTGAGAGCTAGTCAATAATATTGTTAATTGGGCTTGAGATGTGGATCTTTGGCCTAAAGTTTCTATTCTTCTCGTTCTCATTGTTCTTACATGTCTTTAAACAATTGTCATTATTAATATATTATTATTGTCATATGTATGTTTGATTAATAATGTACCTTATTTATTTATTTATGACAAACAGCTTCTGGTAGCTCTAGTGAGTTCCCACCGTTATGAAGGGCCAAGAGTAAACGACGATCTTGCAAAATCTGAGGCTAAGGTTTTTGTCAATGCAATAAAAGATGCTAAGAAGAATCTCATTGAAGATGATGAGATTGTGAGGATCCTTTCACACAGAAGCAAGCTTCATCTTAAGGCCCTCTATAATCACTACAAGGAAATGACTGGCAACTACCTGGACGAGGTAAGAATACAAAATAAAAGAAATTTAACTTCTATGCATCAACAGTATATGTTATACTATCAGATTAAGATGACGTATAATAATAGGTAGATGTTATAGTTGTATTAATTTGATATGCATAAAAGGACAAATAATATACTACAATCGGTTAAAATATACCGACCTCTACCCACTAACCCCCCCCCCCCCCCCCCCCCCCCCAAAAAAAAGGAAAAAGAAATAATCCAAAAATTTATTAATCCCACAAAACTTATAGATATAATGTATTGACCTATTACGATGTATAACTGTAGGTGTTAAAAGGATTTAATATCTGAGGAATTAATTTGTGATTTTTCCATCAATGTGAAGATTAAATGTATGACTAGTCTCAATTTTTTTATTCAGGATTTCAATGATGAATTGACCTTGAAACAAGTAGTTCAGTGCCTTTGTATACCTCAAACCTACTTCAGCAACGTAAGTAGCAATCACAAAACTGATCTTGTACTTCTCCCCTTTTTGTTTGAACCGTTTTGGTATTCCATTTGTTTTTTTTTCTCTCATGTTCAACTTTTTATTCCATAGATATTGATTGCGTCCTTAAGATTGGATGTGGATGAATCTGCTAAAGACTCAGCAACTCGAGTCATAGTTACAAGAGCAGACGTTGATATGAAGCAAATCAAAGAAGAATTCCACAGCAAATATGGAACTACTTTGCCTGCAAAGATTGAAGAAGTTGCTAATGGAAGCTACAAGGATTTCTTGCTTACAATAATTTCAAAATCTGACTAATTAATTTTGGCCCGATTTTGGCATATCCAATTTTTCCATCAATTCTTGCATGTTTCCCTTTGCTTTAATTTGTTTTGAAGTCCTTTGCTCAATACATGTATGATTTCAATGTTTCCATTTCAAATAAACAATTTTCAATATCATATTTTCAGCTACCTAATTTAACTTATCTTTGTAGTATATTTTTCAATGTTGCATATTTATTTGTGGAATAATAAATTTCCATCTAGTTTTCGAACTCATATCTGTCACAATCTTATAAAAACCTTTATACAACAACTACCCAGCATAATCCCACAAAGTTGAACCTGGGGAAATAAATAAAAAAATAAAAAAATTCATTCCCTTGGTTACGCAATCCGATGCTATAAAAGCATGATAAAGAAATTTTAGCTGAGTACCAATTAAGAAGTTATTGCAACATGAAACCGTATGCTATTGCACTCATAGTACTCTTTGGCTCTGTAGCCTTATTTTTGATTTTGTATTGGCTTACCGATGGTTTCCGAAAGAAAATTAGCCTCCATATGACTTGAAATAAAACTGGTGGTTCTGCGCCTCCTCCTCCGCCTTTACAAGCGAATCGTGATGTTGAAGAAGGTGAAATTACACCCAAGAACATAACAAGGAAAGATGGCGGAAGAGTTATACTAGGGGCTACTGCTGCAACAGTTGCAATGGCTGCTGCTATCACTAGTGGTTATAGTGGTGGTGGTGGTGGACGGACGAGCAGTTGGAGTGGTGGTGGAGGGATTAGCAGCAGCAGCTGGAGTGGAGGTGGAGGCTGTGGCGGCGGAGGTGGGGGATGTGGTGGATGTTCAGACTGTAAATATTAAAAATAGTTAAAATTGTCTTCTTTTCTGCTTTCTAGTGTGGCTACATACTAATATGTATATGAGGATGTGTTGTAAATAATTCTATATATATACATTGATAGCGAGAAAAGTTTTTGCACCATTTGTAAATGTTTATTTACAATTTCACTGAATAAAGTTAAAACTCAAAAAAAAAAAAAAAACTACAGAGCAAGTTTAAAAATGTATTGGCACTGCAGTTTTACTTGAGTTAGAGACTTAATATGCAACACTTATGAGGATTTATTCTCTCATTCACTCTCCCCTCTCGGACCCTCATCTTGTACCACAATGAAATGTATAAAGACTATCATGCCTGAAAATTCATACGTATAATATTGTGGTTATCTGATTTCTATAAATTCTGCACTTATCTCGATACATCCAATAAAACATGTAGTTGAGTTGCAGAGCCATTTGAGGAGCAGCGCTCAAGCTTGAGCAACAATGGCAGAACACAGAAGGTTCTCGAAGGAGAACAAGAGAAGCAGAGAGAAAAGATGAGTCGGTGAAGTGTGGGGAAAAGGAATTGATTTGTATTAGAAAATCAACTTGAGTATATATACATATTATTAAGACAAGAGGGGTTGCTTTGGTAGTAAGCAACCCCCACTTCCAATCGAGAGGTTGTGAGTTCGAGTCTCCACAAGAACAAGGTGGGAAGTTCTTGGAGGGAAGGATGTCAGGAGTCTATTTGGAAACATCCTCTCTACCCCAGGGTAAAGGTAAGGTCTGCGTACATACTACCTCCCCAGACCCCACTAAGTGTGATTATACTGGGTTGTTGTTATTGTTTTATATATACATATTACATGTGGGACCCAATACTAACTAAAGCAAAGCTAATACACACCTAACTAATTGTTAACATAATGATAAATACAATTCACTATCTCAATACCCCCTCCCCCTCCCTCAAGTTGGAGGTTAAGATGTCATAGCCAACTTGCACATCACTGCACCATTCTTGACTCCAGTAAGTGCTTTGGTTAAAATATCAGCTAATTGATTAGCAGTACCAACATGATGAAGTAAAACTAGGCCTTCTTGCAATTTTTCTCGCACAAAGTGACAGTCTACTTCAATATCCTTGGCCCGCTCGTGGAAAAAACATGATTACGAGCTTTGTGTAGGGCTGACTGGCTGTCACAGAACACTGTGACAGGGGAAGGAAAAGGAACAGAAAGCTCAGTAAACAGTCTGCACATCCACACCACTTCTCCAACAACATTCCTCAGGGCTCTGTACTCTGCTTCAGCAGAAGAAAGGACTTCCAACTAATGGGACAGTCACCAAGTAAAACAAGATAGTCAGTGACAGACTTCCTAGAGTCTGGGCAGGCTGCCCAATCAGAAGTCACAATACCCTCTAACTGTGTAATCTGGACTTGCAGACAAGAAGACACCAAGAGTAGGATTAGCTTTCAAATATCTAAGTAAGTGATAGGCAGCATTGAGGTAAGGTTCCCTGGGATCTTGCATGAACTGACTGAAGTGTTGGACACCATAGGTAATGTTCAGCCTTGTGTTTGTAACCAAGGACCCAACAAGCTTAAGGAATTTAATAACTTTTATTTCTGTATTTGTGTTATTCTTAATACTCTCAAAACTAAATCCTTTGTGGCTTTTGTGTACTCCCATTTGGAGAGTAAAGCCTTCGAGGTAGTTTGTTGGAAATTAAAAATCTATGTGATTTGTTTTTTCCTCCAAATTTAAAATATTTTGTACACGTTTGTTTGTGTCATTCTTTTACAGAAAAAATGGCAAATGAGAACGGAAACCGAGTTGTTCTAATGATGACCGCCAATGCATCGATAAGTCGAACATCGGTGTTAGCACCTGCAGAAAAACCTGGAAAGTTTTCTGGGATTGATTTTAAGCGCTAGCAGTAGAAGATGTTCTTTTATTCTACGTTATGTCTACAAAAGTTCATCAAGTATGATTTTCCTAATCTGCCGAATGAAACTACAGAGAATGAACGCTTTATCGTGAATAAGGCATGGAAGCATTCTGACTTTTTGTGCAATAATTATATTCTTAGCGGTCTGGAGGATAATTTGTATAATGTTTACAGTAATTTAGAAACATCTAAAAAAATGTGGAATGCGCTTGAAAAGAAATACAAAACTGAAGATGTCGGGATGAATAAATTTGTCGCCGCAAAATTTTTGGACTACAAAAGGGTAGATAGCAAGTCTGTTATTACCTTAGTCCAGGAATTGCAAGTGATTATTCATGATCTACTTGCTGAAGGTATGTTTCAAATAAATATTGATGTTGAAAGTAAAATTTTTAGTAATTACTAACGGAATTTTCGTTGAAGGTCTTGTCATGAATGAAGCATTCCAAGTAGCAGCAATAATTGAGAAGTTGTCTCAATTGTGGAAGGACTTCAAAAGTTATTTGAAACATAAAAAAAAGGAGATGTCCCTTGAAGATCTAATTGTTCGATTGAAAATCGAAGTGGACAATAAAGCTGCAGAGAGAAGAGGTCGTGGAAATTCAACAATAATGGGAGCAAATATTACTGAAGATAACAAAAAGAGAAAAAAGGCTTCTGGTCCAAAATACAACCCAAGCAAGAAGCGGTTCAGTGAAAACGGCTACAACTGTGGGAAAATCGGACATAAATCTACAGAATGTCGTGCTCGGAAGAAAGATAAGAAAAAGGGTCAAGCAAACATGGTAGAAAAGCATGACGATGTTGATGACTTGTGTGCCATGCTTTCTGAATGCAATCTGGTAGGAAATCCTAAGGAATGGTGGATTGATTCTGGAGCCACTCTCCATATTTGTGCTGTGAGAGAAGCATTTTCTACATATGCTTCTGCTGGACCCGACGAGACGCTTTCCATGGGAAATGCTGCAACATCCAAGATCGAAGGTTGTGGGAAGATATTTCTGAAAATGACTTTCGTCAAAGTGGTATCTTTGAACAACGTCCTTCATATTCCTGAGATTAGGAAGAATTTAGTCTCTGCTGGACTTCTCGTTAAGCACGATTTTAAGTGCATTTTTGTGTCCAACAAGGTTGTAATAAGTAAGAATGATATGTTTGTAGGAAAATGTTACCTTACTGAGGGCCTATTCAAGCTGAATGTAATGATTATTGAAAATTTTAATAAAACTTTAACTTCGTCTTACTTACTAGAGTCAAATAATTTATGGCATGAAGAAAAGTACATTTAATCAAGAGAATCCAAGACGTAGTAAACGTCAAAGGACGTCTACTTCATTTGGATCAGATTTTGTGACTTCCTTATTGGGAATGAGACTCAAACATTTAAAGAAGCTATGCCTTCTTAAGAATTATTGTTCTGGAAAGAGGCAGTCAATAGTGAAATAGAATCCATATTGAACAACCATACATGGGAATTGGTTGATCTTCCTCTTGAAAATAAACCTTTGGGTTGTAAATGGATTTTTAAAAGAAAAATGAAAGATGATGGCACTATTGATAAATTTAAGGCAAGACTTGATGTCAAAGGATTTAGACAACGAGAAGGTCTTGACTATTTTGACACATACTCACCGATAACAAGAATTACATCCATTTGGATGCTAATAGCATTACACGCCTTGTATGGTCTTCAAATCCATTAAATAGATGTAAAAATAGCCTTCTTAAATGGTGATCTTGAGGATGAAATTTACATGAACCAACCTGAAGGGTTTGTGGTTTCGGAAAAAGAAAAGAAGGTGTGTAGACTTGTCAAGTCTCTTTATGGACTAAAACAAGCACCCAAGCAATGGCATGCGAAGTTTGACCAAACAATGTCGTCAAATGGTTTTAAGATTAATGAACGTGATAAATGTGTTTACATTAAGAACGTTCCAAATCACATAATCATTATTTGTCTATATGTTGATGATATGCTGATAATGAGTAATGACATTGCCAACGTAAATGCGGCTAAGTGTATGCTAACTAGCAAGTTTGATATGAAGGACTTGGGAGTTGCAGATTTAATTCTGGGGATTAAGATCCAAAAGACTCCTCAAGGTTTGGCATTATCACAATCTCATTATATTAAGATAGTACTTGAAAAGTTCAAGCACTTGGACTTTAAAGTTGCAAAGACTTCAATTGATGTGAATCTTGCACTAGCAAAGAATAAAGGTAAAAAATATCACAATTGGACTATGCTCGTGTGTTGGGATGCTTAATGTACATCATAAATTGCACACGACCAGATATAGCTTGTGCTATAAGTAAACCGAGTCGATACACGAGTAATCCAGGTCAATCTCATTGGATGGCCATGAAACGAATTTTGGGATATTTAGAACATACCCAAAACTTTCAATTGCACTACAGTAAATATCCTGCGGTGATTGAAGGATGTTGTGATGCAAATTGGATCACCGGTTCAAGTGATTCAAAGTCCACAAGTGGATATGTATTCACATTGCTGGAGGAGCGGTATCTTGTAAGTCTTCCAAATAATCTTGTATTGTTCGCTCTACAATGGAGGTTGAGTTCATAGCCTTAGATAAAGCCGGTGAAGAAGCTGAATGGCTCCGGAATTTCTTGAAAGACATTCCATTTTGGCCCAAACCGTTGGCACCAATATGCATACATTGTGATAGACAAGTGGCAATTGGAAGGGCTGGGAGCGTTATATATAACGACAAATCTCTTCATATACGACGAAGACATAAAACCGTTAGGCAATTACTCTCTAGAGGAATTATCACGATTGACTATGTAAAGTCAAGTGATAATGTATCGGATCCACTTACAAAAGGCCTAACTAGAGAGGTAGTTGAGAAATCATCAAAGGGAATGGGACTATAGCCGAGAACAAGTCATTATGGCGGTAACTCCACCTAGAAGACTGGAGATCCCAAGATCTAGGTTCAAGGAGATCAAACAAAGTCATTAATGAAGGTTTAACATTGTCAAACAAAAATTTTGGTCCATTCTCGTGATGAGAAAATGTTCAGTACCAAGGATGAAACATTAAGGCTTTTTAATAATTCCTAAATTTGGTACGTGGTATATCAAATAGTGTATCTACAGGATGACACATTTAGGAATCAGCTATGTAAGTGTGAAGTGTTAGCCGCTTCAAGGAGAATTCTGCAAGGCCAATTCTTTACGCACCTATGAAACTAGGCGGTGTTCATGGCTGAAACGAACCCAACAATGAGAACCAAAGACGGTTAAGGGTTGATTGTGCGACTTATGATTGTCTAGGTATACACTAAAGTTCTACGGTTCAAAGATATTAAATATACCGATTGACCGAGTATATCCAACATAAGTTCACTATGGAAAGTTCAAAGGGAAACCTACTTATCCAGATGCAATTAATCCTTGTTTGCAAATCACACAAGTTTTTCATACATACTTCCGTGATATAGCCATTCCCATTCATGTGGGGGATTGTTGAGTTTTTGTTTAAGATGAAATAGTCTTAAATGAGAGTGAGTGGAAAATGAGATTTGGATTCGGATTCGGATTCGAATTCGGATTTGGTCAAATGATCGATCGATTGATTACTTTTTTGGACTAAATTTGTTTGTTAATAGTGAATATTAATGTGATATAATCCGTGTTTGTAAGGGATGTTTTCCAATTCGTATATTGTGTTGCACCAAGAAAGCAACAAGATGCCTAGTGCACCTCCCACCAAGCAAGTGTTCCTTCCAATATGTAAGTGTTTCCTCCATGATAGCCTAGTGCTTGTTCCACCATGGAGGGGGCGGATTTCTCTCATATGACTGCTATAAATAGAGCATCATTTAGAGAGAAAGGAGAACACCCCGGAAAAACACTCGAAATACTCTGTAGACACTCTATATACACCTTGTATATATTAGATATACACTATGTATATACTTGATATACACTACGTATGCACTGGAAAAACGAATTGCAATCTGATATTCTCTTCAGTAAGAATTCAACATTGGCTGTACTTTGCATTCCTTCCTCTCAGAATTTCCATTCGACTTTTGAGTTGTCATCCTTATTCTGTACCGCTATACCAGAGTGTAATTCGTTCTATCCTGGGAGAAAATTCCTTAAGGAAACACTATGAATTCAGTGAACTCGAATTAATTATTGCTTTATATTTACGTTTTATAGGTAACGTTTTTATTTTGCAGAATTTTTATTTACAAATACAGGGGACCCAACAGCATTAGTGGAGCAGTTCTGCGATCAATTGCAGCGGTTTTCCTTTGACATGCAACAAAGTTAACATATTGTGTCGCAGAAACAGTACTAAAGCTGAGATTAAAGCAAGGTATACTTAGTAAATTATGATGACTCTACTAATTTCAGAACTCTAACTAGCAAGAAGTTTATCGTAATAAAAAAATCAGCTGCATCTACCAAGTACGAACCATATATGTACGGAATTGAGCAAGAGAAAGATTCAAAGAATTAAACTGCCCACATATATTTCTTCTCTTCCACTCAACTGCAACGTCATAATTGTGACTATCGACTTAAATAAATTCTTAGTCTGCAGTAAAATAGCTTATCCCTCTTTTATGTTTCGGCAGCAACAAGAAAATATAAATATATACTTTATAGTATATTTTAAGGTTGCCAAGTGTCAACGGTAGAGAATTTCCATCCAGTTTCCAAATTCATATCTGATACAATCTTATAATAACTTGTCCAACAAACTTGAATAGAAAATTGAAGTTGCACTGCTTTGGTTACGCAACTGATGCTATAAAAGGATGGTAAGATTTTGTAGCAGAATACCAAATTAATTAAGAAGTTACTATATTATAATTATGAGATGAAAGGATATGTTATTGCACTCATAGCATGTGGCTGTGTAGCAGCTGTAGTTTTGGTTTGGTATTGCGGTGGCCGAAAGAAAAAGAGCCACCCTGTGACTGGTGGTGCTCCTCCTCCCTTACAAGAAAAACGTGATGTTGAGAAGGGTGAAATTATTATACCCAAGAAAAACACGGCTGCTTTTGCCAGTAGTGCGTTATATCCTAACACTGGTGCCCCTGTAGATGCCGCATTCGTTGTGGTGGTGGAGGGGGGATCTATTGGGGTGGAGGGGTTAGCAGCAGCAGTTGGGGTGGCGGTGGTGGCTGTGGTGGCGGTGGTGGTGGATGTGGCGGTGGCGGTGGCGGTGGATGTTGAGACTATAGAGATTAAAAATAGTTTAGTGTCTTCTTTGTCTGTCTTCTGCTGTGGCTACTTTTAGTGTATCATGAGATTGGAAAAATGAATTTGTGTTATATACCAGTGAATTTTTTTTTTTAACATCAGTGTTTTAAATATTTTTTAGTATTTCAGTGCATGGCCCTGTAGATGCGGGCGTTCGTTGTCTTGGTGGAGGGCCGGGGAATGTTTTGGGGTGGAGGTGGTGGCGCTGCCAGCACAGGTGCCCGTGCCGGTGGATTTTGGAGAGGAGGAGATTTAAAACAAGTTAATGTTTACTTCTGTGTCAAATATGGGTTGACTTCTGTGTCGACTATGGCTACGTACTTTAAATCTATAACAGGGATATGTCGTAATGAATTTGTGTTATATACATTAATTGTGTGTAAATATTTTGTACCATTTGTATTGTTAGTGTGCGAAATATTTACCATTAGTATTGTATATATTTTTTACAATTTCAATGAATGGAGTTAAAACTCAAAATATATATATTAGATATATGGACTTGTACTACATACATATGGACAATATATGGATTAATTATATGTTATGTGCTATTTTTGGTTTGGCCTAAATTAGTGGTCTTTTGGACATTATTATTAAGGAGGCCAATACATTGTCATATAAAGTGTAGAGACTAATTTTGTGTAGATACCCATAAAGAGTAACCTTAGTTAATGATGGGCTAACTAAGGTTACATGCTTATAAATAGGGGGTTATGGTTCCCATTTGATGCAAGACACTTCTCTTCCATTTCCCATTCTTGCTAGAGAGTAAAACCTTGTCTTCCACATCAAGTGGAAAACCCAACCCCGGACGATCTTCAAGCCGGATCAAGGAGCTTTCACTTATGGATTCAGGTACGCTTCCGCTTATGTTGTAGTTCCAAATAATTCGATATGAAGGCTATATTTTTTATAATCGGATTTATTCCAACAATTGTTATCAGAGCCTCCTTCATATCGGGTCATTTGGAAATTCATGAATTCAATGTTATAATGCTTAGTGATTAAAATTCAGTTAGAATTTTAATTTTCAAGTTCTAGTACCATGATATGGCATGCTTTCATGAATGTTGATGTTAAACTTCAGTATTTCGATACGTTACTATCACCATGTGAATTAAAATGTTGAGATTATATGCATATTTTCGATGTTGAATATGATTCCATGATTAAGCCTTTTGTTGAAAGCACCATTAAATTTATGGACAGAAGGCCAAGATAATCGATTATCCCTCTAGGATAATCGATTATCCTGGAATTTCCAGTGAAATTGGAAGTTCCAGAATGCCAGCATAATCGATTATCCTTTTAGGATAATCGATTATCCTGGAATTTCCAGCAGATTGGGAATTCCAGAAAGCCAGCATAATCAATTATCCCTTTAGGATAATCGATTATCCTGGACCAGTAAGCCTGCATAATCGATTATCAACAAGATAATCGATTATCCTGGTGTTTCTAGTAAAATTGAAAATTCCAGAAAGCCAGAATAATCGATTATCCTTTTAGGATAATCGATTATCCTGGAATTTCCAGCAGAATTGGAAATTCCAGAATGCCAAGATAATCGATTATCCTGAAAAGATAATCGATTATCTGGCAATTTATTGCAGAAACGTTTTTTTTATTTTCTGGCAGTTTAATGAAGACATAATGTACAATTAATTAAAGAAACGTTTTTCATTATTAAAGAAACGTTTTAAGTTTTCAGATTTTAATTGTACATTAATGTTTTTTTTAATATTAATGTTTTGTCCATTAATATTCAGATTTTACATAATAAACATGTAATTTTTCAGTTAAGATTCAATATATGGCTTAAAGAACTAATTAATTTTGCATCTAATATTTTAAATTAGTCAATTGAAACATTATGTTACCAAAGTAACCTCTTTTGTGAAGATTGATTGGTTTTAAGATAAGATGACTGTGTATGTTCGTATTCCATGCGTTTAACACCGGCCCAAAGGAAGGTTGTTATTTGGCAGGAATTCGAGCATGCTTGTGGTGGTAAATATGTGACAATTATTAAGTTTTCCATGTGAATATTAAGTCGGCCCAAAGGAAGGCTTGATATTTGACAGGAGTTTATTGTCAATATTTGATTACTACACCAAGAGTACCAATTACAAGTTGATTTTCTGTCCAAAGACTAAAATCAATGTTGTGCTAGGTATCTTGTAATGGGATTTGCCTATTTTGAATCTGTATACTAAAGTTAAAATTCAAATAATTGTAAGCATGTTTTAAGTTGTCCTTGTTCTATTTTCAGTGAATTCTTCAGCTGCTACAATATCTGCGAACATTAACAACATTCCTGTGCTTAACAGCACAAATTTTAAGGAATGGAAAGAAAACATTATGATAGTTCTCAGTTGCATGGATCTAGACCTTGCACTTCGGATTGAGAAACCTACTTCTCTTGAGGATACATCTTCTTCTGATGACAAGAAGGAGATGGAGAAGTGGGAACGCTCAAATCGCATAAGTCTTATGACCATGAAACGTGCAATTCCAGAATCTTTTAGGGGCACTATGACTGAAGAAAATAATGCCAAAGTTTTCCTTGAGGACCTTGAAAAGCGTTTTGCACAAAACGAAAAGGCGGAAACTAGTACTTTTTTGAGTAAACTTGTTTCCATGAGGTATAAAGGCAAAGGAAACATAAGGAAGTACATTTTAGAAATGTCTCATATTGCTTCAAAACTAAAGTCACTCAAGTTGGAATTACCTGAGGAACTACATGTGTACTTAGTTTTGATCTCTCTTCCTGCACAATTTAATCAGTTTAAGGTCAGTTACAACTGCCTAAAGGAGAAATGGACTCTTAATGAACTCATTTCACACAGTGTGCAAGAGGAAGAGAGAATAAAGCAAGATAAGACAGAAAGTGCTCATTTGGCATCATCTTCTAAAGACAACAAGAAAAGGAAAAATAAGGAAGTTGCGGTCTCAAGGCCCCAGAAGAAGCAACACAAGGAAACTAAGGTTGAAACTACAAAATCAGGTTGCCTTTTCTGTAAGGGGACTAATCACAAGAAGAAAGATTTTACCAAATACCACGCTTGGCGTGCGAAAAAGGGTATATCTCTTGCTCTTGTTTGTTCTGAAGTTAATTCAATTTCGGTACCTAAAGATACTTGGTGGGTAGATTCTGCTGCTACTACTCACATAAGTGTATCTATGCAGGGTTGCTTGAACTGCCGAAAACCAAGTGATGGTGAAAGATACATCTATGTTGGTGACGGCAAAAGGGTCGAAGTTGAGGCTATTGGAAATTTTAGGCTATTATTTAAGACTGGTTTTTATTTGGATTTGAATGAGACTTTTGTTGTACCGTCTTTTAGACGGAATTTAATTTCTGTTCCCAAATTGGACATATCCTGTTATTCTTGTTCATTTGGTAACAATAAAGTGAGTCTTTTTCAAGGTTCAGATTTTATCGGTACTGGTCTTTTATCAGCATATGATAGCCTATATTTGTTTGACATAATAACCTCACATAATGAAACTTTGCATACAAGCTCTAGTGGTACCAAAAGAAAATTATCTAATGAGAATTCCTTATCACTCTGGCACAAGTGTTTAGGTCACATATCCAAACAAAGAATCCAGAAACTCATGTCAGATGGAATTCTTGATTCTCTTGATTCCTCAAATTCGGATATTTGCATTGAGTGTATCAAGGGTAAACAAACAAACAAGACGAGATTAGGTGCCCAGAGAGCTTCAGATGTCTTAGAATTGATACATACGGATATTTGTGGGCCATTCCCTACACCTTGTAGAAATGGTCAACAATACTTTATCACATTTATAGACGATTACTCTCGTTATGGATACCTATATCTCATTCATGAGAAGTCCCACTCTATAGACGTGTTCAAATCATATAAGGCCGAAGTTGAAAATCAACTAAGCAAAAGGATTAAAACCGTTAGATCTGACCGTGGTGGTGAATACTATGGTAGATATGATGGTTCAGGTGAACAACGTCCAGGGCCATTTGCCAAATTCCTAGATGAGTGTGGGATCGTTCCTCAGTACACTATGCCAGGCAGTCCTACTATGAATGGTGTAGCTGAGAGACGAAATCGGACACTAAAGGACATGGTGAGAAGTATGATTTGTCATACTACTTTGCCAGACTCACTCTGGGGAGAAGCATTGAAAACCGCAGCATATATACTTAATAGGGTTCCAACTAAAGCTACAATCAAAACCCCATATGAACTTTGGACTGGAAATAAGCCCAGTATAAAGCACTTACACATTTGGGGTTGTCCAGCTGAGGCAAGGCCTTACAGGCCAAATGAAAAGAAACTGGATTCTAAAACGGTTAGTAGCTATTTTGTTGGATACTCTGAAAGATCCAGGGGGTATAAGTTCTATGATCCCACTTCTAGAACTATTTTTGAGACGGGTAATGCTCGGTTCTTTGAGGATATTGAGCTTGGGGGGTGGGGAGATAAAGTTAGAGATTTTGTCTTCGAGGAAGAACATGTGTCTTTCCCTCCAGTTGTTGATCTTGATCAGGGTGTTCTCATTCCTGACACGGATCACACAACTCCAGTTCAAGACAATCTTGATAATCTCCCTAATCAAGTTCCTGATATTATTAATGAAAATCAAACTCAACAACCTCAAGAACTTGAAGTGCCATTAAGGAGATCCACGAGAGAGGAGAAGTGCAATTCCAGACGATTATGTTGTATTTCTCCAAGAACATGAGGCAAACTTGGAAATGGTGGAAGATACTCTTGTCTTCCTCCAAGAACAAGAAAGTGACATTGGACTTGAGAAAGATGATCCAATCAACTTCCGTCAAGCCATGAAAGGTTCTAACTCTCAAAAGTGGATTGATGCAATGAATGATGAGATGAAGTCTATGAGCGATAACGGCGTTTGGGAGCTTGTTTCGTTGCCCGAAAGTGTTAAACCAATTGGTTGCAAATGGATATTTAAAACCAAGAGGGATTCAGAGGGCAATGTCATTAAGTTTAAAGCTCGCCTTGTCGCAAAGGGCTACACTCAAAAGGAAGGCATTGATTATAAAGAGACTTTCTCTCCAGTTTCATCGAAAGACTCTTTCAGGACAATAATGACACTAGTAGCACATTTTGATCATGAACTTCATCAGATGGATGTTAAGACAGCGTTTCTCAATGGTGACATTGAGGAATCAATTTATATGGTGCATAAAACTTTGTTTCGGGAGACTCAAATAAAAGGGTTTTCAAATTAAAGAAATCCATCTATGGGCTCAAGCAAGCTTCCCGTCAATGGTATCACAAGTTTCATGAGGTCATTACATCTTTTGGTTATGAACCAAATATTGTTGATGACTGTATATACCATAAGTTCAGTAGGAGCAAACATATTTTTCTGGTTTTATATGTCGATGACATACTGCTTGCCAGTAACGATATAGGATTATTGCGCGAAACTAAGAAATTTCTTTCAAAGAAATTTGAAATGAAAGATCTTGGTAATGCCTCTTTTGTATTAGGAATTCAGATATATCGAGATCGCTCCAAAGGTGTTCTCGGTCTGTCACAAAAGGGCTATATCAATAAGGTTCTTAAAAGATTTGGCATGCAGGATTGTAAACCAGGCGACACCCGTGTTGCTAAGGGAGACAAGTTTAGTCTCAAACAGTGCCCAAAGAATAGTTTTGAAACCATGGAAATGGAGAAGACACCTTATGCTTCGGCTGTAGGGAGTCTGATGTATGCTCAGGTATGCACACGACCTGATATAGCATACATTGTTGGGATGCTGGGCAGATATCTCAGCAATCCGGGAATGGACCATTGTAAGGCAGCCAAAAGGGTCATGCGGTACTTACAGAGAACAAAGGATTACATGCTCACATATCGGAGATCGGACCAGCTTGAGATCATCGGGTACACCGACTCCGATTTTGCTGGATGTCAAGATAGTCTGAAGTCTACATCAGGCTATATCTACATGCTTGCTGGCGGTGCTATCTCTTGGAAAAGCATCAAGCAAACTCTTACGGCGACTTCCACCATGGAAGCGGAATTCATGGCATGTTATGAAGAATCCAATGAGGGATAATGGCTGTGAAATTTTGTTAGTGGACTGCGCATAGTAGACAGTATTAAAAGGCCACTCAGGCTATTATGAGACAACAGATCAGCAGTCCTTTATGCTAACAATAACAGCAGTTTGACGAAGGCAAAGCATATGGACGTCAAGTTTCGGGTTGTTAAAGAAAGAGTACAAAATGGACAATTGTGCATAGAGCACATCAGTACAAACTCCATGATTGCGGATCCGCTTACTAAGGGATTGCCACCCAAAGTATTTCATGAGCATATTGCTCGCATGGGTGTCAAATCAGTTGAGGATTATGAGTTTTAGTGGGAGTTTGTGTTATACAATTATGTATTGTCCAGTACATTCGGTAATTCAGTCTTTAAGGTTTTATCTGCAGATATTCAGTCTTAAAGTTTTATGTACTCTTATGGTTTATGATTGATCTCAATAAGGTGAACCAGTTGGAAATAGACATTCTATTTCAGATCACACTTTATGTTATTTCCATGCTACACACCTATACTTGATCCATGTTGTTGGTTATATTGATATACGTGATCAATGTTGGGTCTAGTTACGCAAGAGTAACTAAGATCTCTTAGATCCTATGTTGATATGATTGATGGACCGGATTGATCATGACAATTTTATTTTGATAGCAATACTGAGCTCATATAGTTATAATGTAACATATAATACTACATATGCATGAGTATATCGTCCAAGTGGGAGATTGTTAGACATATGGACTTGTACTACATACATATGGACAATATATGGATTAATTATATGTTATGTGCTATATTTTGGTTTGGCCTAAATTAGTGGTCTTTTGGACATTATTATTAAGGAGGCCAATACATTGTCATATAAAGTGTAGAGACTAGTTTTGTGTAGATACCCATAAAGAGTAACCTTAGTTAATGATGGGCTAACTAAGGTTACATGCATGTAACTAAGGTTACATGCTTATAAATAGGGGTTATGGTTCCCATTTGATGCAAGACACTTCTCTTCCATTTCCATTCTTGCTAGAGAGCAAAACCTTGTCTTGCACATCAAGTGGAAAACCCAACCCCGGACGATCTTCAAGCCGGATCAAGGAGCTTCCACTTATGGATTCAGGTACGCTTCCGCTTATGTTGTAGTTCCAAATAATTCGATATGAAGGCTATATTTTTTATAATCGGATTTATTCCAACAATAGATACATAGAGCAACTTCAAAAAATGTATGGAAACGTTGTAGTTCACTTGAGTTAGAGAATGCAAGATTTATGAACCAAAAAGGGATGTATAAAAAGAGACTATCATGCCTGAGATTTCATGAAACAAAGTAGTTTAATGCCTTAATTTGTTCACCTCAAACATAAGATATATACTTCAACAAGGTAAATAGCGATCACAAAACTAATAAATTATATTATATATACTTGTATTGTTATCATTAATGGAGTATTTTTTTCTCATTTTCAATTTCTTATTCCTTAGATTTTAATGTCGTCCTTGAGATTGGATGTGGATGAATCTGCCAAAAATCTAGTATTTGGTACCAAAGTCATAGGCCATGTTTCCAAAATCTTGTTTCCACTTTACTTTTCTTTTGAAATCATTTGCTCAATTTATGTATGATTCCAATGTTTCCATTTCAAATGAACAATTTCATATGTATTCCAGCTTCCGGATTCAATTTATCTTTATATTTCTTAAACTTGCACTGGTTTGGAAAATAAAGGCATACTATGTGATAAGAGAGTTTAAACTTATAACATTTCTCCTTACTAAAGCAAGGTGTACCTAGTAAATTATGGACGATAGACTAATTTCAGAACTTTAACTACATCGTAGTTTCAATAAAAAGTCTCAGATCTCATAACGTGCTAGATTTTCTAAGTCAATCCAAAAAAGTTACATGGATCAATTTTAAAAGAGTTGACATATATCGATCTTGGAAAAACAATAGCGCCGTTCAAGTCTGTTTTCAGAAAAGCAAAGTGTTTACAATTGATTTAGATGCTCTATCCTAAATATATAAACATTTTGATGAAAGGCTAGAAGAATCAATATGTCAAATCTGCGCGCATCAATTTAAAATTTTTACCTAGTATACTAAGTATGGAATATATTAAGCAAGAGAAAGATTCAAAGAAACTGCCACATTTCTTCTCTCCCACTCAACTACAGTATCATGATTGTGACGACTAGTCTTGGTCTACCGCAAATGAAATGGCTTACTAATGTAATTAATTTTATATATGTATTAGTGCAATAAGATAATATAATTATATACTTTTAGAACTGTTTAAAGGTGCCAAATGTCTAGTTTGGAGAATTTCCATCTTGTTTCCAAGCTCATATCTGGTAAGTACAATCTAATAAACTTATTCAACAAACCTCTATAGAAATCTGATGCTATAAAAGCATGATCAGAAAGAGTTTTCAGCTGAGTAGTAATTAAGAAGTTATCACAACATGAAACCATATGCTATTGCACTCATACTCTTTGGCTCTAATATAGCCTTATTTTTTATTATGATTTGGCTTTGCAACTTTTTCAGAAATATAACAAGCCACCATATAACTGCTCGTTCTTCGCCGCCTCCTCCTCCTCATTTACAAGTGAACCGTGATGCTGAAAAGGGTGGAATTACACCCAACAACACAACAAGAGCTGCTGTTATCAGTAGTGCTTACAGCAGTGGTAGTGGTGGTGGAGGCGGTGGAGGGATTAGCAGCAGCAGTTGGGGTGGAGGTGATAGCTGTGGCGGTGGAGGTAGTGGTTGTGGTGGCGGTGGTGGTGGATGTTGAGACGCTAGAGATCATCATTCATTAAAAAGAGAGAATTATATCTTCTTTGTCTGTCTTCTGCTTTGGCTGCTTTTAGTGTATCATGAGATTAGAAAAATGAATTTGTATTATATACAGTTTAACAAAAAGAAAAAAAATTTGGTCAAAGCTTGAATTTAAAGAAAAAAAGTCGGGTTACTGGTAATTTAGAGATCAAAATAAAAGGCTTCCAGAGAATAAGTATAAAGCAATAAGAATTTGTTATTTCAGTATGATATCAAGAATGTTCTTTGTCCCTACAAATTATGAAACTTCCTCCTTTTATAGCTGACGAGGAGTAACGGACTAATCTAAATAATAAAGAGCATTTAATGAGACGTTATATAATTATTGCTATTAAATACTGATTAACTAACGTATCGGGTATTTAATAATGAACGTAGACTACTTTTTGTCATTAGATTCTTGTCTTCAGTGCCTTTTTTATCTGTTGATATTAAATGACTTGAATAGACACGAGACTCGTATCTAATATTTCCTCTCGTGTCTGTTTTCTTTTCTTTCCCCGTACTTGTTGTCTTCTGTGTCTTTTAATCATTTATTGCTCTTTGAGTGTTTGACCAGTCCACGTGTCACGCCACGTCATCTTTACTTAAAATTCAGTTTTTTCCCAATACAGATAGTCCCCCCGCTTCTCATTTATTTATCAATTAAATAATAGGGAAGTGGATCTTTATAAAAGAGAATTTTTGTCACAATTAATGTGTGTGACATCATTGATGTCCCATCTGTCTTTCTCATTTAATGCTCCATACACGTGTCATTTTTTGACTGGATCTGCAGTTTTATACCCACTTTTCAAGGCTTGTTCAACTTCCTCTGTTTACGAAGTGATAGTTATCTTTAATACAGGATTTTCATCATTGCACCCCTTAATTTCGTCGGTTTTTTTTTGTGGTAATTAAGGCTTTTCATTAATCACCAATGAAGTAACATTATAACACCACAGTCGAGCTTCAACTCAGCTGACTGTCTGGGAAATAACATATAAACTATTTCTACTATCCTAACTACCTAACACTACTATATTCGAAGGTGTTGTACTTGTTGTCTAATTCGTGGGGTACCTCTAACATTACAATTATACACTATGTCTCTCAGTAAGGCAGTGTTACATTGAAATATCTTGTTGAAGACTCTTGCATTCCTTTCCAGCCAGATAGCATATGCAAATTCAGCTGTAACCATTTTGAAAGTGGTTGCTCGACATGTTCGACCCTTGGCTTTGCTAATCAACCACTGCATTTTATGGTTCCAATCAGTACTGGGTGGATAGTTTTCCTGCAGCCAGTTCATTGTTCTTTCCCAGAAGTCCACAGTGACAGGGCAGGTCATTAACAAGTGATCTCTTGTTTCCGGGTGGATTTGGCATAAGGTGCATTGTTGGTCAATATTCATTCCCCAGCTGCGTAGTCTATCCTTTTTTGGGAGTCTGTCCTGTAGGAATAGCCATAGGTTGAAAATTGCTTTTGGCCTTGCTTGGTTTTGTATGATTAAATTCTTCCATGGGACTCTCGGCAATTCTTGCATCTGTGACTGGTACAATTGTCTAGTCGAGCATTTCTGTTCCTTCCAATTCTGGATCCTTTGTAGAATATCTCTTGATTGGATGATCTTTCTAACCATCCAACTTGCTTGAGCAGGAATTGGAATGGATTCTATTGGTCTGTCCTTGATGTAATATTCAGTGATCCACCTAATCCATAGCTTGTCCTTTTTATGGGCTAGATCCCAGCAGGTCTTGGCAATGGCAGCTTTGTTCCAGAGCTTGAGGTTAGTGAGATTCATCCCACCAACTGATTTTGGGGTACACATTTTGTCCCAAGAGATGTATGTTTTCTTAGTTACAGTGTTCATCCCAGACCAAATGAAACTCCTACAAACGCCTTCAATCATTTTCAGTACTTTCACAGGCAATATAAACAGTTGTGCCCAGTAAGCTTGGACTCCAAAGATGACAGATTGAACCAGCTGTATTCTCCCAGAGTAAGACAGTGTCTTGGCAGTCCAAGAAGTGATCTTGGCAGTGATTCTTTCCACTAACGGTTGCCATTGCAGCAGTGTGATTTTCTTGGTGGACAGTGGAATTCCCAAATACTTGAATGGCAATTGACCTTGCTCATAGCCAAGGTGGTCGAGGATCTGATTCTGTATAGGCAGTGCTACCCCTCCAAAATAGACTAAGCTCTTATTCAAATTGGCCTGCAGTCCTGAAGCTGCAGAGAATTGGGAGAAGCATTTGGATAGTGCCTTGACAGAGGTAAGGTCTCCTTTGGCAAACAGCAGCAAATCATCAGCAAAGCACATATGTGTAATGCCCAGTTTATTGCATCTGGGGTGGAATTGATATGCTGGATCATCTTTTAGGGAATTGCATGATCTGTTTAAATACTCCATGACGAATGCAAATAGGAAGGGGGAGATGGGGTCCCCTTGCCTCAGTCCCCTGGCAGCAGCAAAGGGCACAGTAGGCTCTGTATTAACTAGCACAGAGAAGCTCACTGTTGAGATACATTCCACTATCCATTTGGTGAAGGTGTTGGGGAAGCCAATCTGTTCCATAACCTGCTGTAGGAATACCCATTCAACTGAATCATACGCTTTCTGGAAGTCAATTTTTATCATGCATCTGGGGAACACATGCTGTCTAGTATAACTTTTGACAAGCTCATATGCTAGGATGATGTTGTCCTGGATCTTTCTACCTGGGATGAATCCTGCCTGAGCTTCACTGATAATACTTGCCATCACCTTCTGCAGCCTATTAGCCAGAATTTTTGAGATGATTTTGTAGAGAACAGAACAGCAAGAAATAGGCCTATACTCTTATACTGTAGATGGTTTGGACAGTTTAGGAATGAGAGTAATAGTTGCATAGTTTATTGGTTTGCACATCCTAGTTGAGGTGAAAAACTGCTTAATGGCAGTGGTGACTTGGTTACCAATGATGCCCCAGCTCTTTTTAAAGAATACAACATTGTATCCATCTATCCCTGGTGCTTTGTCATCTCCAATGACCTTGAGACTCTCTGTTATTTCTATATTAGTTACTGCAGCACATAGCTCCTGTCTTTGTTGTTGTGTCAGTTTTGGGCCATTTGACATATACAGTTGGTTTATAGCAAGCAGATTGGTTGCAGAAGTTCCCATCAGTGCCTTGTAGAATCCCATGATTTCCTCTTTGATATCTTCAGGTGTAATAAGTTTGATTCCCATTGCATTGGTAAGTTCAGTAATATGGTTGTGTTGACTTCTCTCCTTCATTACTGCAGTGAAGTATTTAGTGTTGGAGTCCCCAAGTTGTATCCATTTTGCTCTTGCTTTCTGTTGCAGAACACTTTCCTCAATCATTGACCATTTTTTCATTTTTAGGACCAGCTCCTTCTCCTTCTGTTGTAGACCATCAGTGTATGCTTGGTGCATCTGAGCTTGTAGTGTCCCCAGTTCCTGTCTACACTGTTCTATTCTCTCTGAAATTGTCTTGAACTCTTTAGTATTCAAGAGCTTCAAAAGGCTCTTCAAGGCTTTGAGTTTATCCCATATTGCTCTCATTGTGTCTGCATTTCCATCCTGCCATACTCTTGCCACAATCTGCTGGAAGTCCTTATGCTCAGCCCAGACATTAAAGAATTTGAATGTCTTCTTCCCATGCCAAGAAGATGAAGTCAGTGTCAATAACATGGGGTTATGGTCTGAGATTAGGGGTAAATCATAATCAGTAACCACCTGGTTCCATTTGATCATCCATTCAAAGTTGCCAAAGACTCTATCCAGCCTGCTGCATACTCTGTCCACACCAGTTTTCTTATTTGTCCATGTGTAATATTCACCTCTCAAAGGCAATTCTGTCAGTCCAGCTAGCTGCATACATTTGTTAAACTCTAGAGTTTCAGGGATTCTGACTGGCTTGCAAGATTGCCTATCTTTGTCACATAAGGCTGCATTGAGATCCCCAGCAACAACCCATGGGTCTTGCATTCCTGCTGCCAATGCTTGTAAACTGCTCCATAAGGATCTTCTCTATTCCGGCCCATTAAAACCATACACCACATTGAGGAAACATGTGAACTCCCCTGTTCTGCTGGAAACCCTGCTGTGAATCAACTGGCTTTCTTCCAGAACACTAGTGACTGTAAAAACTTTTGGATTCCATAGAATCCACACTCTACCCTTTTAACCCGGGACATAGTTTGTTAAGACACCCCAGCCTGGTGTTAGTAGATTAGCAATTCTACTAGCATGTATTTGCTTAACCTTAGTTTCTACTAATCCAACTAGGCTAATGTTGTTTTTCCTTATATACTCCCTAACTTCTTTCTGCTTGTACCTTTTATTTACACCCTTTATATTCCACACTAACCACTTCATTGATAAGATGTTGATCCCGCTACCTCCCCTGGAGGGTCATCTTTACTACCAGAAACTGCTTCAAATCTATTACTCACAGTGATAGGGGACAGGGGTGGGAAATTGGTGATGTTGAGTGCTGGACTCTGAGGTTGTTTCCCTTTGTCACTGCCCTTATCAACCCTCTGGCTCTGGACTATCCTGGCTTCATGATGAGACCCATTAGATTCACTATGCTGTGTTGGAGGCTGCTTCTGTATTGGAGCAGCAGGGCCCTTGGTTCTCCATTCCTGGACTGCCTTTGGCTTCCACACTTGTGTAGGCTGTTTTTGGATTTGCTTTTGCTGCACTGCACAATTGTGTCCTATTGTTTGGCATTTCTCACAATAGGAAGGCTTCCACTCATACACCACATCTTAAAGAAACTTCTTCCCATTTGGATCCATAACCCATATCTCTGTTGGTAGTTCTTTAGTAACAGTCACCTTAATGAGCATTCTGGCATAGGAAATCCGTGTCTGTTTTGTGGTACATTCATCCGCAAAAATTGGCTTTCCTAATACACTAGCAATTCTGCTAAGAGACCTCATACCCCAGCAAGACATTAGTAGTTTTGGAAACTTTACCCACAGTGGTATTTCAGTCGGAAACTCTTCTGAGAAATCAAATTCAGGTGTCCATTGTTTGAGTATCATAGGCCTATTGGCTATTGAGTAAGGACCAGCACACAATATCTCTTTGGCATCAGCCACTGCCTTGAATTTCACAATGTAGTACCCTTCGTCATGATAGAACAATTCTGGTTCGGAGACATGGGACCAGTGGTGACTAATGAAACTCCTCATTGCGTTGAAACCAGGACCGTCGCCTAGGATGTATACCACTAAGGCACACTTCCATTTGGCTTCCTCCTCCTCCTCATCCACCTCCGCTTTTTCCAGTTGTACTATAGGCTTTCCATCGACTATCATTGGGAGTATGTAATCAAGAGCCATACCATGAGTCGCAAATCGATTCTTCTGAAATAGTGTTGACCAGCTCTTCTTAGGTTCCTCTAATGTGTTTTTGGTAGTCTCTGGTTATTCCTCTGTTGGCATTGTTGGTTGCATGGTTGCCTCTGTCGAAGGAGCTGCTTCCACTGTACTCGGAGAGGCTGAAACCCCTTCGACCTCTGGTGTCTTGGGCGTTTCCATAGTCGTTTCTACTAGAGCATCTGGTTGTTCTGTCACTGTCTCGAAAGCACGAAAAACAGCTTCCATGGAGCCTCGGGCTTGCACAGGGGTGGAGTCCTGCACCTCGTTCGCACTGTTCTTCTCCAGAATCAATTGATTCACCTTGTCAAAGGTGTCAATCGGGATTTTTCGCGGTTGTCCCCTTCCGCGACTGCCGCCTTTCGCCATTGCCACAAGCTCAGCGTACGTTATGCTAACGTGCGCCTAGAGGATGAGAGAGACGGGGTTCTCAAATTGTATAATTATTTGTTTTTAGAATATCCCCATTTTAATTTCGTTGGTTGTTCTCATATAACCTTTTAATTCATATTTATTTGTCATATTTTTCATCAATTTTCATCAAACATTCCTTTACTTTCTTTTACTTCTCCTCACTTCAAGCTTATCTAACAATGGCATCTCCAAACCCTAACCCCATAAAGGTTTTACTTCTCGATCAGTTTCCTAATGCACATGCTCCTATCAAACATTCATGAGGCAGAGGAGGTAGACTTCGAAGTTTGGGATCTATACGTGGAGGTTTAACTGGTTCTGCTCCTCCTTCTTCTGGTTCTAGCATCAAAGGTTCTTCTTCTAAAACTCCATCTTTGAAAGGTAAAGAAGTTTCAGACCCTTCTCTAGAACCCACAGTTGAAGAAATTATACCGAATGATTTATCTTTTGCAAGTGATAGAACATCTCTTCAAAGGAGAATTGCTAAATTGGAAAAGACCGATTCTTATCCTTCTCTTATAACTGAACTCACAATCCCTTCCATTAGAAAAGATTGCAACTGGAAAGAGAGTGTTCGTTTATCGATTCCTTCCATAAACTAGAGAATTTCATCCTATAGGAATGAATTTTCTTTTGTTTACACCTACCCCTTCACTTTGGGGTTCAAACCTACCATAGATCCAATTATCCTCGATTTCTATAGGTTTTTCAACATTTGCTTAGCTCAAATTGGCCCTTTATTATGGAGGGTTGTAGCTTGTTTGAGATTCTTGTCTACTAAGGCAAAAATCAATTTTACCTTTTCTCATCTTATCCACTTGTACCACCCTAGTTTACTGCGCCATGGGGTTTTTACCTTAACTGCAAGGAGTATGAGACTTTCGGTAAACACCGATGACGATAAAGATCATGGGTGGTATCTTCGTTACATTGTTGTTCGTACAGTCGATTTGCTAGGAGAATCAAACATTCCCTTCCATGAGAAGTGTAACTTTGCACGTATGTTTCTGCTTACCTTTCCCATGTCTATTTTCTGAGATTTTGATTTTCTCTCAAAGTTTATCCCTTTTTTGGTTTTTTTGCAGCAACCATGGGAGATGTGGAGCCTATCCCCAACTTCAGTGGTTGGGTAGATTCAATTTTGAAGATTGCTTCTAAGGAAGATAGAACTTGGAAATCTATTTCTTCCTTACATGGGTGGATAATGAAAACACACGGTATATATTTCTTTTCGTATGTTTTCTAGATACATATATTAAATCTTGATAATAAAACCAAATCCTTCTTTTTATTATGATTTGAATAAAAGGGATGGCAGCGGACGTCGCTTTAGCAATGCGTACTACTGCCAACACCTCCCTTGGTTTGGACAAGGCTAAAGCATTGTTAGCCGAAAGAAAATCTATGGTAGTGGAAACTGAGAATGAGGAAGAAGATAATACCTCATTGGTATCTAGACCAAGAGCTAGGAGACATGTTATTATAGAAGAAGAAACAGAAGATTCTCCTGCTCGTACCTCTTCTGCAATTACTTCTTCTGCAGTTACTTCCACTACCGAGCATGTTTTAATCCACTCCGATGAAGATCTGGCACCTAGAGACACGAGTTAACCTGTTCACCATCTCTTCGTGAGTGGTTTTGAAAGTGGGGAACTTGGCCCCATTTTTAATGAAATTCCTTTATCTACTTCCATTCCTATCTCTCATGTTTCTTCTATTCCTCCTCCTACCGTGACTGTTTCTTCCCCTTTGACATCTTCTACTGCTCCTTCATTTACTTCAAATGCTCCTTCTCCCGTTCCTTTTTTAGCTCCCGTACCTATTCTTTTAGCTATTGCTTTGGTTTCTGTCGATTCTGCTGTTTTCACCTCTTCTACTACTCCTCCTTCCACTATTCCTTCTTCCTCTGTTTCTCATTCTGAATCTGGCCCCAACAACAGAGGTATGGCCGTGAGAAAGGTTGCACTTGAAGTACCTGCTACTCATAGCATATTGAGGAATACTGGTGGAGCTGATATTTGGCTCGAGCCTCTCATTGGAGATGTGGAGAGAACGAAGATGCAAAGCCACAGTTGTTATACCTTGATGAATGACATAGTTCATTCAACAATGAAGGTAACTTCCTTAAACTTGACTATTTGCTTTTCCTTGATTTTAAGTTCTTATTTTTGTGCCTTATGTTTGTAGGCAAACTTGATTGGAACCGAGTTAATGGGTAGGATCCCTATTTTGGAGAAAAAGGCACGTGAGTCTGCTAAGGCTGTTGATGATGCTAAGAGAATATCTGAAGAAGCACAGCTTGAGGCTCAAAATTGGAAGGAACAATTTGAAGGTGCTTTAGAGAGCATTGATGATTTGCAGTCTGCTAAATTTCAACTATAGCAGCAGAATCGAGCTTTATCCTCGGAGTTAGGGATTGCCACGACTTCCACGAGCCAAGTAAAAAGGGAAATCCCCGTAACTACTGCTTCCCTCGGGAATGTTAATACCTCAAGTTCAGTTGAGTTTGCTTCTGTTGGTGCTCCTTTAGAAGTTACTTCCGAGCCTAATGAGGCTGCAACTTCTAGTGTTCCAACTCCCTCAGTAACCAGTGAAAATGTTTGACCTTTCCTCTTTGATGATGTAATATTTCTTAGTGGAGTCCCCAGTTTCTACTATAATGGGGTATTTGTTTTTGAAAACAATTGTATTGTAATAGCTAAGTTGTTTCCCTTAGCTTTTTATGTTAAAAAGTTTGTATAATAATTCTTTATTTTATCCTTGTCTATTAACTTTGTTCTAGACTTTACAGAATAATTTTCTATTTACCATATTCTTGCCTATTTTTATTTTTAGCACTTAGAGAACATGTTAGCATCTTTATCTTTTCAGAAGATGGTTTCATGATTCTTCTCATGTATTATCATCATGAGAAAAATAAAAGAGGGCCCTTTTATTTATCGACACTTAATGAAGAAGATGTCTCAACTTCATAATGGTGTTACCATACGATGAAAGAAATAGGAACATACATGTTTCCTACCAAATTACTTTTGACAAGTTTTTATTCATGAAATTTTACAAGTTTCTTGAGTATTACATGTATTGAAGTACATCTACAACTTTCTCGCAACTGTTTTCTTTTAACAGATTTATAAATACACAAGGTTTTTCATAACCTATTTTTAATACATAGTTACGACCCTATATTTTATACTAGGAAGGTTTTGAGAGGTGAATCCATTGTTCTCATTGGAAAGAACACTATGATGAGTGCTTTTGTCTTTTACTTCGTGTTTTTTGCTTGACACTTGACTTCTTGCTACTTGATTTTTGTTTTTAAATCTTGCTCATCTTGTTCACTCGTATCTGTTTTTCTGCACTCGTATGAATTCTTCTGCACATACTCGTGTGTATGTAGTATAGTCCCCCAAATGTTTGAATAGTGGAGTATGAAGCCTCAAACACTTGTGTGTTTGCTCCCAATTTTAGGTCCTTTTTCCTGAAATAGAAAAATATACGAGACTCGGAGGTGCGATTATAGATGAAGACTGCCTAATGTGTATTTCAATGTGAAGGTAAAACCTTGCCATCCATGTCTCCAGCTCGTATGCTCATTTCCCCGCAATTTCACGAATTTTATAAGGTCCTTCCCATGTTGGACTTAGCTTTCCTGAATTAGCTGTTTTTGTAGACTGGAACACTTTTTTTTACACGAAGTCCCCAATTTTAAAGAACCTTAGGCGCATCTTCCTATTGTAATATCGCTCAATTACTTAATTTTGAGCTGCCATCCTTATCAATGCGGCTTCTCTTCTCCCTTCAAGTAGATCAAGATTTATTCGTAACTCTTCGTTCTTCGAGTTTTCCTCTGCTTGGAAATCTTGATATCTAAAAAGGAAAGAACACTATGATGAGTGTGTTTAGATTGATACCTGAATTCTCGTAACTTGATTTGATTTGTTTCTTGAATTTTACTCTCTCGTATCTATTTCTGCACATACTTGTGTATATACAGTAAAGTCCCCCAAGTGTTTGAGTGCTAAAGTATGAAGCCTCGAACACTTGTGTATTTGCTCCCAATTTTTGGTCCTTTTTCCTGAAATAGAAAAATATACGGGACTCGGAGGTGCGATTGTAGATGAAGAATGCCTAACTCGTGTGTATTTCTATCATATTAATGTAACACTGGGCTAGGAATTTAATAGTATTCCAATTTGCCGTCCAGGCCGTGACTCATCATTTTGCACGAGTTAGGATTTTTGCCTAGCATCTAAAATGGTTAGTATAATTTTAACAATTCAAAAGAAAAAAATTTAACATGGAGATACCTAAACGTGGGTACTTTCCTTAGAAGTAATACCTATTTAAATGAACAGCATTCCAATGTGAAGATAAAACCTTGCCCTCCATTGTCTCTAGCTCGTATGCTCATTTGCCCGCAATTTCACGAATTCGATAAGGTCCTTCCCATGTTGGACTTAGCTTTCCTGAATTAGCTGACTCTGTAGATTGAAAAACCTTTTTCAACACAAAGTCCCCAACTTTAAAAAACCTGAGGCGTGCTTTCCTATTATTATATCGCTACATTACTTGCTTTTGAGCCGCCATCCTTATCAATGCAGCTTCTCTTCTCCCTTCAAGTAAATCAAGATTTACTTGTAACTCTTCATTGTTCGGGTTTTCCTCTGTTTGAACACATCGTGTACTAGGTTCACCTATTTCAACTGGTATCAAAGCTTCCGCACCATAGACCATTGAAAATGGTGTTACTTGTTTTTGGTGTCGTTCGATATGCCCATAATACCGCAGGTAATACTTCAGGCCAATTGCCTTTTGATTCGTATAACCTTTTCTTTAGGTTGTGACTCTGCTTGCCCATTACCTACTGGATGATACGGTGTCGACGTAATTCTTTTGATTTGCTAACTTTGAAAGAATTCGGTGATTTGAGCTCCTATAAATTGTGGTCCATTATCTGACACTGTCTCCTTTGGAACACCAAAGCGGCAAATTATATTTCTCCAAATGAAGACCTTAACTTCTTTCTCTCGTACCTATTTAAACACTCCTGCTTCTACCCATTTAGTGAAATAATCAGTAAGTACGAGTAGAAACTTTAGCTGACCTTTTGCCTGAAGTAATGGTCCTACGATGTCCATTCCCTATTTCATGAAGGGACACGGAGCTATGAAAGGATGTAATAACTCTGCTGGTCTATGCATGTTATTTGTATACCTTTGACATTTATCACATTTGGATACGAAATCATTCGCTTCTTGTTCCATTTTAGGCCAGTAATATCCTGCTCGAATCAATGTTTTAACAAGTTATCTGCCTCCTGCGTGATTTCCACAATGCCCCTCATATACTTCTCTCATCACATATTCTTTTTGAGAAGGTCAGAGACACCTGGCTAATGGTCCACCAAACATTTTACGGTAAAGGTTTCCTTGATATAAGCAGTAACGAGCGGCTTTCTTTCTTATTGCATGAGCCTTCACCTTGTCTTCAAGTACGATTCCATGCTGCAAAAAAGACAATTTCGTTTCTCCAATCCCAAGTTAAGGGATTAAAATTTACCTCATTTTTATCAGGATCAAGAACGGAATGGAACAAATGTATAATTGAGGCATTCGCATCTTTTGCTATATTTGCTGCAGATGCGAGGTTAGCAAAGGCGTCTACTTCCAAATTCTCTTCTCTTGGGATTTGCATCACTTTCCAAGTTTGGAACTGTCTTATTAACTCCCGTATATTTTGAGATACTGTTGCATTCGAGTTTCTCTAGCTACATAAGTCCCCAGTATTTGATTGACTACAAGATCTCAATCACTTTTTGATTACAATTTGCATAATACCAAGTTCAAAGGCTAGCTCCAAACCTGCAATCACAGCTTCATACTCTGCTTCGTTATTAGTTACAGGGTGATATTTTATAGCTTGTCTAATTGTTTCACCCATAGGTGGTATAAGAATAATTCCTAAACCTGCCCCCTTTACATTAGATGAACCATCAATAGATAATAGCCAAGTCCCCGGATTAGCTCCATTAAAAACTTGTAATTCTTTTTCTACTTCTAGATGTATGCTTTGACTAAAATCAGCTATGAAATCGGCGAGTACTTGAGATTTAATAGCAGTTTGAGGTTGGTAAATTATTTCATACTCACTTAGTTCTATAGCCCATTTTGCTAATCTTCCTGATAATTCATGTTTATGCAATATATTTCTTAAAGGAAAAGCAGTAACAACAACAATAGGATGGCATTGAAAATAAGGTCGTAGTTTTCTAGATGACATGATGAGAGCTAATGCTAATTTTTCTAGTTGTGGATACCTTGTCTCTGCATCAATTAAAGTTTTACTTACATAATGAATCGGAGATTGCTTACCTTGATCTTCTCGTACTAAAACGGCACTTACCTCTACTTCTGATATTGCTAGATAGATGAGTAACTTTTCACCTTCTTTAGGTTTAGCCAGTAAAGGAGGATTTGATAAATAAACTTTCAAGTCCCTCAGTGCTCGTTGACAATCTTCATTCCAATTGAAATGGTCTTGCTCTTCGAGCGCATAGAAAAATTTGAAGCATTTTTCTGATGATTTTGAAGTAAACCTCCCTAAGGCCGCTATCCTTCCTGTTAACCTCTTAACTTCCTTTTTACTAGTAAGGACATCAGGTATTTCTTCAATTGTTTTAATCTGGTAAGGATTCACTTCAATTCCACGGTTAGTGACAAGAAAACCTAAAAATTTACCAGATGCAACTCCAAATGCACATTTTTCATGATTGAGTTTCATACTAAATTTTCGCAAAATTTCAAAGGTAACAATTAAATGAGAAATATGGTCATGGGAATGCTAAGTTTTGACGAGCATGTTGTCTATACATACCTCCAGTGTTTTTCCCAAATGTTCTTGAAACATTTTGGTGACTAACCTTTGATAGGTTGCTCCAGTATTTTTTAGACCGAAGGGCATTACTTTGTAACAGAAAGCCCCCCGGTCTGTGATGAAAGAAGTCTTTTCTTCATCACCGGGGTCCATTTTAATTTGATTGTACCCCGAATATGCATCTAAAAAACTTAAAAGTTCATGACCTGCAGTTGCATCAATCAATTGATCTATATGAGGTAAAGGAAAAGAATCTTTCGGGAAAGCTTTGTTTAGATCAGTGTAATCTACACAAACTCGCCACTTACCATTCTTCTTAGGTACGACCACTGTATTAGCTAACCAATCAGGATATTTTACCTCACGAATTGACCAGATTTTCAAAAACTTTTGGACCTCAACTTGAATTACTTGATTTTTGAAAGCTCCTTACTTTCTTTTCTTTTGCTTAATTGGGGTGAAAGATGGGTCTTCGTTAAGCTTATGAGTCATCACATCCGGTGGAATACCTGTCATATCAACATGGGACCAGGCAAAACAATCTACGTTAGCTTTTAAAAATTCAATTAACTTACCTCACATGCGGGGAATTAGATTGGCTCCTACGTAAACCTTTTACTCTGGCCATTGTTCAAATAACACCACATCCTCGAGTGCTTCTATTGTCGTTTTGATGTTATCGTTTTCTTCAGGTTCTTGAATTACATCGGGCCTCGAATCTAAATCTGTTGTTTCAGTTGAAGTTTGGTTGCTGACACCTTCAACTATTTTCGATAAGTGCTATTTCTTTTTACTTGCGGTGCTCGTATTTGTTATTGCGTTGATACTCTTGGCTATTTGTTGATCCCCTCGAATTTGACATATTCCCAAGGTGAGGGAAATCTAATGACTTGATGTAAGGTTGATGGAACATCATCCATATCATGGATCCAATGTCTCCCCATGATCACATTGTATGCTATTTCCAAATCCACTACTTGAAACTTAGTTTCTTCAACAACACCTACAGTATAAGTTGTCAGAGTTACCTCACCTTTTGTTACCACGCTTAAATTGTCGAAGCCTGACAAAGCATGCGCTTTTGGTATCATCTTGTCTTCAGCTTGCATTTCCCACATCACTCTTAGTAGAATAATATTAATAGAGCTACCTGGATCAATCAAAACTCTTTTTACATCAGTGTCATATATAATTAAAGATATTACCAGAGCGTTGTTATGCGGTGTAGTCACTCCTTCCGTATCTACATCATCGAAGCTTATACTATAATGTTCTAAGGTTTGCCGTACTAGCTTGCCGTGTGTGATCGTCATTTTGGAAACTTTATTCGAAGTCGTATATGTTACTCCGTAAATATCTTCTCCTCCACTGATGACATTTACATCCTCATAGGTGAAGGTGGTTTTGGTGGCTCCTACCTTTCATGTAGGCTTGCTTTACCTTTTCACTGAACAGCTCCGTGAGGTAGCCTTGCTTCAACAAATGATCTACTTCACTTTGTAAAAGTCTGCATTCTGAAGTTTTATGCCCATGGTCGTTGTGAAATTCACACCAATGGTCTGGGTTACGTCTGTTTGGATTGTACCGCATCTCTTTTGGCCACCGTACCTTATCCCCCATACTCCTTAGAATAGCTACGAGTTCGGAATTAGTTACATTGAAACTATGACCACCAAATCGTGCCATTAAATTTCTATCATCATCCCGTGACTCTTGGTTGTTTCGATCACCTTTGAACATGGATGAAGATCCGGTTTCCCTATCTCTCGACCTCTGATCATAATGTTGATTGTTTTGCCTAGAACGTGGGTCTTTTCCTGCAGGTCCCATATATGGATCGTACCTATTCTTACCTGACCTTTTATCGGCTTCAGACCTTCTGGATCCGCTTCTATCTTCTCGTTGAGGTTGAGATACGGTATCTTCTTTAATTCTGAGCTTCGTACTGTACCTTTTATAAACATCATTTCAAGTAGTTGCGGGAAATTCACAAAGGCTTTCTATAAGTCTTCTCGTGGCTTCTGAACTTTTGTCATTCAAATTTTTAGCAAAAGCTATTGTAGCCCAATTATCTGGTACACGGGGCAGCATCATTCTTTCACGTTGGAATCTATCAACGAAATCTCTGAGCAATTCAGTGTTCCCTTGTTTGATTTTGAAGATATCCTCCATTCTCTTCTCCACCTTTTGAGCTCCCGAGTGTACTTTTATGAAAGAATCTGCAAGCTCAGTAAAAGAATTTATAGAATTTTCAGGTAAAAGAGAATACCAGGTTAATGCTCCCTTGGTGAGTGTTTCTCCAAACTTTTTAACCAAGACTGATTTAATCTCTTGTTTGGTCAAATCATTGCCTTTCACTCCAGTTGTAAATGCATTACGTGATCACGAGGGTCCGTTGTACCATCATATTTTGGGATATCAGGCATTTTGAATTTCTTTGGTATTGGTAAAGGAGCATCACTTGGTTTCCACGGTTGTTGTGAGTATTTATCCATATCTACTCCTTTTATCACAGGTGGAACTCCAGGGATTTGCTCGATATGCTCGTTTTGCTCCTTGAGTTATTTTTGCAAGATTAGTACCAAATTTTGAAGATAAGAATTACCTATATTACCTGGTTCTCCATCTTGTGAGTCACTAGGAATTGCTCTATCGCCATAATCAACTAGACCAGAGCGAGGGTTTTCCAACGTGGTGTTGTTTGGTGTTGCTGGTGCAGCAGGAAATTGATTAACTAGGGCTCGCAAGGCTTTGTCAATTCGTGAGTCGATTATTTTCTTTAACAGTTTATCTCTTGTTTCAGCTCTTCCGTCATCATGTTCAGACATATCGTTTGGAGTTCCTTCACGAGATCCACGTGGAGAAGCTTGAAGGTTAGCGTTGTTGAGTTTCTCATCATCAATTTGATGGTTTAGAATTGCCTGGTTGTTGTCATTGTTGTTCGATATACTAGCAACATGTTGAATGTTAATCTAGAAAGAACGGATTATCAGATTCCCGGTAACGGAACCAATTTGTTTAATCAAAAAATATAATTTGGTCAAAGCTTGAATTTTAGAGAGAAAAAATCGGGTTACTGATAATCAAAGAGACCGAAATATAATTGGCTTTCAAAGAGTAAGAATAAAATAATAAGAAAGTTGTATTTCATTATGATCTCAAGAGTGTTATGTCCCTACAAATGACAAAAATTTCTCCTTTTATAATTGACAAGGAGTAACGGATTAATCTAAATAATAAAGAGCATTTAATGAGATGTTACATAATCATTGTTATTAAATACTGAGTAACTAACGTATCAGGTATTTAATAATGAATGTAGACTACTTTTTATCATCAGGTTCGTGTCTTCAATGCCTTTTTTATCCGTTGATATTGAATGACTTGGATAGACACGAGAATCGTATCTAAGATTCCCTCTCGTGTCTATTTTCTTTTCTTCCACCGTGCATGTTGTCTTCCGTATCTTTTAATTATTTATTGCTCCTTGACTGTTTGACCAATCCATGTGTCATGCCATGTCACCTTCAATAAAAACTCAATATTTTTCTCAATACAATAATTATGCTAAAAAATATGCATTCAGTGTGGTGGTTTACACTTCCAAACTATATATCATTTTTCAATATCTGATTTAATATATTAGAATAGTGTTCAAAGTCCAACTGACCTATTTTAACAAGTTGAAGTAATATATATATATATATATATATATATATATAAGACTAGAGGGTTGCTCTAATGGTAAGCAACCCCCATTTTCAATCGAGAGGTTGTGAGTTCGAGTCTAACCAAGAGCAAGTTGAAAAGTTCTTGGAGGGAAGGATGTCGGGGGTCTATTTGGAAACAGTCTCTCTACCCAAGGGTAGGGGTAAGGTCTGCGTACACACTACCCTCCCCAGATCCCACTAAGTGGGATTATACTGGGTTATTGTTGTTGTTGTTGTTGAAGTATGTATTATATATATATATATATATATAATTATATATATATATATAAATATATATATATATATATATATATATATATATATTGATATAGATGATGTGGCATATTCTTTAGCCAAGAAACACACCTATCCTTTTTTTTTTTTCTTTTTCTTTTCTTTTATTAGTTTTATTTAATCCAAATTATTAAAGGTTACAATGTCTATTAAAGAAATATTAATGCGAGAATTAATTACTTCTAAGATTATATGTTAAAATATGGACTGTCTAACATCAATGTGAACTGCTCTAATTCTAAAGAAAAATCAATACTATTTGTTATTTAATCAATTCTGTTATGAAATAGAAGATTCTTACACTTCTATTTAAGGTGAATGTCTTTAATGTATCTAATTAGAGAGATTTTAGAGTTCTATTAGTGGTAGCTAAGTCTTCCTCTCCCCTATAAATAGAGGTGCCCCCTACCATTGTAAATCATCCCTTGAGACCCCTCTCAACTCAATAAGAAGAACTCTCTCTACTCTTCTCTCTATTTCTATTGTTCTTGTTCTATTGTTCTTGTCTTTTGCTTTAGTTTATAACACGTTATCAGCACGAGACTCTACCGTCTCAAGTATCATTCTCGAAAATCCAAGGTATTTCCCTCTTCCTAATTTAATTTTCGATTGTCTTAACTTTTACTTGTGTAGGGTTTTTCTTCAAAGAAAGAATGAAGAAAGAAAAAGAAAAAAAAAGGAGGAGGCAGAAAGAAACGAAAAGTTGAAAAGAAAAAGGAAAGAAAGAAAGGAAAGAAAGAAAGGAAAGGAAGAAAGGAAGAAAATATTGAAAATATATTTGGTATACCTTAAAGGTAAGTAATTTACTTTTTCTTTTCAAATTCTTGGAATTCTATAAATTTTATATACAAAGTTTGATTATAACTCTAATGGAGTTTGTGAGAAATTATAACCACACGAAGTGGTAAAATCTCTATGTCCTGCCATGATTAAATTCATGTATGATTGTGGACGTGACAAAGAATTCCGTCCAATTGAATTTGCTCCATTCCCTTTAGAGAATGTGGTAGCAGCTTGTGTAAAGCACATGATTTTGATCCATTCCCTGAAGTGAATGTGATAATTGTAATAGAGCCCGTAAGTATGAACACGCTCTTGATGTAATTGTGTCATATGAAAAGAAAGTTCGTTGCCCTCGAAATTTCGGGCAAGAACTATATAACATGGGTGTTGGATACTGAAATCCACTTAGATGCTATGGGTCTTGGAGACGCCATTAAATACAAAAATAATGCATCCACCCAAAACTATACGAAGGCCTTGATTTACTTGCGCCATCACCTTAATGAAGGTTTGAAACTATACGAAGGCCTTGATTTACTTGCGCCATCACCTTGATGAAAGTTTGAAGATTGAATATCTCAACATCAAGGATTCACCCATCTTGTGGAAAGGCTTAAAGAAGAGAGATGACAACCTGAAGTTGGTCACTCTGCCACAAGCACGATACGATAAGAATCCAAAAGCAAATAGTTTATAAACTATATATTATCGTTGCGGTGAAAACGGGCACTGGTCTAAGTCTTGCCGTATACCATAAAATTTGGTTGACCTTTATTAAGCATCTCGAAAGAGTAAACGCCCTGAAACGAATTTTGTCTCTGACGACAACTTTGACTTCACCCACCTGGATGTGGCAGACTTCTTTAAGCAACCCGATGGGAAGATAGACCACCTAATCGATGATGGATCGGTGATGAAAGAAGATGGAGCTGTTTGATTTATTTGTATTAGTTAATGAATAAACTAATAGTCATTAGTATTAGCTCGTATTAGCTAGTTCATGATATGATATTTGTATTAGTTCTTTAGAATATCTTCAATATGTTCAAATATCAATAAAACTTTTATTTTCCAGTGGGGGTAATCGACTAGCCTGAAAAACTAGTCGATTATCAACTATTTTCGCATTAAAGTTGAAAAACAATTGATCAACAATCGATTGTCTTTGGCTAACAATCGATTGTCTTGAAACAGTGTGTTCTGGAAATTTTCAAAAATAGCCAACAATCGATTGTCTTTGTCTAACAATCGATTGTCTTGAAACAGTGAGGTCTGGAATTTTTCAAAAATCACCCACAATCGATTGTCTATATCTAACAATCGATTGTCGTGAGGCAGTGTAATCTGGAATTTTTCAAAAATCATCCACAATCGATTATCTATGTATAACAATCGATTGTCTATGTTCCAACAATCGATTGTGTGGGTTTAATAATCGATTGTCTTATGAAAAACGCTGAAATTTTCAAACTGCAAAGTAATTGATTATGGACAACATATCTGATTTTGTTTGTCAATTGTTAGTAGCAGATTTTGAAAATATTATGTGACACAAAAGGAATTGAACTTGCTTATTCTTATGTTCCTGTATTTCTTTTGTATGTCATACCATGGAAAGTAAATTGATTGAAGGCTCCGGAAGAGCTATAGTAACTCTGCCCAAGGGCACGATGTTAATCATAGAGAATGCAATGTTCTCCTCCAAGTCTATGAGAAACTTGTTGAGCTTTAAAGATGTACGCCGGAATGGCTACAATATTGAGACAATGGATGAAGATAATCTTGAATATCTCGTCCTCACTTTAAAGAATGTCTCCGGCCAAAAGAGGGTTATTGAGAATACTGAGTCCAATACATTTGTACTTTGGCATGATCGACTGGGTCACCCAGGATCAACCATGATGAGACGGATTATAGAAAGCTCATATGGGCATCCGTTAAAGAATTTCAAAATTCTCTCAGGTAATGAATATCCTTGCACTTCGTGTTATCAAGGCAAGCTGATTATCAGACCATCCCCAACAAAGGTTGGGACTGAGTCACCCCAGTTTCTGGAACGTATACAAGGGGACATTTGTGGACCTATTCACCCACCTAGTGGGTAGTTTAGGTATTTCATGGTCTTGATAGACGCATCCTGTAGATGGTCTAATGTGTGCTTGTTGCCATCACGCAACCTTGCGTTTGCAAAGTTAATGGATAATAGATGAGAATAATCTTGAACTCTTCATGAAAACGAGGCTGCCCATTTCGGTTTGGGTTCACGCCATTTTGCATGCAACAATACTAGTTTGTCGGCTGCCCACTTCGGTTTGGGGTCACGCCATTTTGCATGAAGCAATGCTAGTTCGTCGGCTGCCCACTTCGGCTTAGGGTCACGCCATTTCGCATGCAGCAATGCTAGTTCATCTCTGACTGACGAATTGACACAAATATTCCCCATTGCAATTGGTTTTGGGTCATGAACCCAATATATCCCATTTAAGAAGCTTTGGATGCGCAGTATAGGTGCCTGTAGCACCGCCATCCCGCACCAAAATGGGTTTGCAAAGGAGGTTAGGAATATATGTTGAGTTTGACGCGTCCTCCATTATTCGCTACCTCGAAACATTGACAGGAGATTTGTTCATTGCACTATTTGCAGACTGTCAATTTGATGAGACACTTTTCCCAAAATTAGGGGGAGAAGTCGGTGAAACCAAATGGGAAATTTTGTGGAAAAATGTATCATTATCTCATCTTGATCCACATACCTCTATTTGAAAGAAAGAGGTACAAAAGATTATCCATTTGCAAAGAATAGCAAATCAAATGCCTGACGCATTTACGGACTTGAAGAGGATAACGAAATCACACATTCACGCGGGAAAATGTTCCGATCCGTATTGAAGTTCCTATTGGACAAATATCTAGTGTCATATCCAATGAGTCAAATGCACGCCAGAAGCGTGGCAGACCATTAGGTTCCAAAGATCGAAATCCTAGAAAGAGGAAAAAGAACGATCTAAATGACACTATGAAAGAATCACATGAGGACGCTCATGATTTGATTAATTCCGAGATTCACGAAGAATCTATTGAGCCTGAGACTCTTGAAAATACGGAATGCAAGAATGTGAGGATCTCGAACCTCAGTCTGTGGTAGTACAAAATTAATTGAGAGCTCTCGAAGAGCCAATTATTACTATGTTGGAGAAACACAATTGAGTATTGTGCTGTAGTAAGTCTCAAAGAAACTTATCCAGTTTCCAAAAGTACACGCGAAGGCGATTGATGATATTGAGACTATAAATAAAGGAAGGCTTTGATTCTCCTATTACTACAACTTGTAGCGGGGTAATTTGTATATGAAAAGCTACCCGCTTTGTTCTCCAGTTTGTACTACACAAACGAAAGAATGCCACAATAAAGTGGATATCTATTGGTATAAAACCCATGTCATAATAAACCCGAAGTTTATTGATAAGTGCACATGTCATGGTGTAAATTTGAAGTTTACCAATATTGATAATTTATGTTAGCCATCTCATTTGAAGTATGATGTGCAAATTCACATAGGTGAATATCAAAGAACTAGAAGTTCTTGTTCTCAGTAATGAACTGACCAACTAAAGAGTTCGGGTTGAAGCCCCTAAATTCTGGAAATATCAAAGGTGGATATGGGCCCATTCACCTGCCATGTATACCACATATGATGCATCTATGATATGGTTACATGCGCCATTGTTATTAACCCGCAGCCTGGCAGTGCTTGCGAGGTAAAACGCTCAGTAATCTAACTTCGAGCATAGTTTCCAGATTCTCTACTCAAGACAGTTAATCTTGATAAGTTGGTTTATATCAAAGTTGGTTTAGCAAGATAATTATTGAGTGCTTCCACTTAATAGCTAAACTGTTCATTATAAGAACGAAGTTGTATATATCAGTTTGATATAAGTTGTATACGAGAGTATATTCTCCCCTCACAAGTGGTTCAGGGTCAAGAACCAAATAATTTCATCTTATATTAAGGTGCTGTGTATATTGACATAATGCACAAAGATGATTTTCCAAAGTTGAGGAAACATGTTAGCTTTACTAACATGAGGGGGAGACATGATAAACACTTGAGAAAGTGTTACATGGGATGAATTTTCATTTGTATATGTATATCCCCGAATATCATGATATGAACCTGTAGTTCATAAAAGGGAAATGCAATTGCAACATATTGCAAAGCATGCTATACGCATTTGCTGACTCAAAGAAAGTAACTAAATGGAAGAGATACAATTCAAGAAGAATTGATTCCATATGAAAGACATGAAGTTTTGAACCTATAGTTCAAATGCTTGAAAGATAAAAGTCAAAGGTATGTATAGTCAGTTTTCGATATCTTATTTGTTTAGTATCACTAATGAAAGCTTGATATGCAGCTAAAGTTTATTATATGGCTTATATGACTTAACTTGAAAGATTTAAGTTGCTTGAAGCATATGCAATCCTTGGTCCTGAAGTACCACATCCTTAGTACAATTTGTGTACATATGTATCTTGCCACAACTATAAGCATGATGGCATTGAGAATGCATCTATGGAGATATTGAAGTGTTATTCCACGACATCATATGAAGATGTTCATATCTATCAAGAATGATGATTTCCAGGTGCGGAATATTTATTCAAGTCAATATGGTTGATTTATTCATCAAGCATCTACCAAAGATCGTTTTGAAGATGATGCACAAGATTGGAATGCAAATGCTCAAGGATATAAATTGATGTACTCATTAGGGGGAGTCAATGCGCGTTGCACTCTTTTTCCCTTACAAGGTTTTTTCCCACTGGGTTTTCCTTGCAAGGTTTTTAACGAGGCAACCAATAGGCGCATATTCAAACATGTGTACTCTTTTTCCTTACTTTAATTTTTCCCATTGGGTTTTGGTTTTAAGGTTTTATGAGGCACATCATTGAATAGACATTCAAGGGGGAGTGTTATGAAATAGAAGATTCTTACACTTCTATTTAAGGTGAATGTCTTTAATGTATCTAATTAGAGAGATTTTAGAGTTCTATTAGTGGTAGCTAAGTCTTCCTCTCCCCTATAAATAGAGGTGCCCCCTACCATTGTAAATCATCCCTTGAGACCCCTCTCAACTCAATAAGAAGAACTCTCTCTACTCTTCTCTCTATTGCTATTGTTCTTGTTCTATTGTTCTTGTCTTTTGCTTTAGTTTATAACAAATTCATAGAATTCAAGTTTTGTATGCATATTTATAAAATTTTCCATCTCTTCTGTTTAGACTAAATTCACAAAAAATAATAGTCATTCTGTAAATTCACTTTATTTTTTAAAAACCGTGCGAAGCGCGAACGAATTTTCTAGTGATCTAATAAGACTCGTAGGCTAATTCAATAGCAAAGTGCCAACTTTAATATATAGGTGCATTACGGTAATAAGACAAAGACAACTTACCATGTTGTCATTATCTATATAAGCCAAATAATATTTTTCCTTAGAGTTAATATTGATAGATATAATGCATAATCTGTTTATGCTTTTTGTGTCTATAATAGTGAAAGTTATGATGAGTTCTCCCCTTTATTTATGGAGATACTTAAGTTTTATTTATCAGAGTTTACACTTATATTCATTGGAAGTGATAATACTTTTAAGTCTTATGATGATTAAATGCGATGATGCAATTGGTTGAGGGTAAGCCGATAGGTTCAAGCCCACCGTACCATGTGGGTAAGATATCGAGTTCGAGCCTTGATGCATCATGATAAGAGTTGGGTTCGTGTCCAAACCACATGCCTTTATATGGGTAAGGCATTGAGTTTGAGTCTCAATGCACTATATTGATGATATAATAATGACTAAACAAAATATATTTTTTATGAAAAAACATGAAGTTCGTCCCACTTGATTTTCTTTGTTCTTGAAGTGAATGTGATAGCAGTGCATAATAAATCTAAAATAAAGACAACCAGTTGACCAATGAACGTAACGTAGGCATGACAATGACTAAAATAATAATAGTCATCATTCTGATAACTGTAAAAAGGAAACAATAAGAATTCTCAAAATAATCCTTCGAAGGTGAAAGAAATGTGTATCAATATGGTCTATAAATAAGAGGCATATTCCGATGATTATGGTCCATTTTTTAAAATTGTGACCTATGATAAGTATTGTAAATACAGACTCATTCCTGAAAGCGAATGTGAACATATATATATGTGATAAAGATGGTGCATAATAATATGCTTATATATGGTTGGATAAATACCATAATTCACCTCTAAAGAGAGATTTGAGAGAAATAAAAATAACAAATATTATCATATGGTTACATGACTATGTCACTGATCGCGTATATGTGGTACGCCAAAAGTATATATTGTGTCATGCCTTATAAAAATTTATTCAAGACAAAACTAAAGCAAGAAATAATTGTGCTTGTGATGATTTTGACCATGATAATTATTATGATATAGTTTTCTCCGTAAAGGAGACATTCAGCATATGGATGGTATGACAAAAGATCTTATAGTACAAAATCAAGAGTTCTGAAAGAATTAATTTATTACTCTCCGGATGAGTGAAATTGTTCATGACATTAATATCATAGTAAGTCTCAAAAGAAACTTTTTGAGTTAATATATATTACCCATTGTGGTTGGCATTTGAGATTACAAATGAAAGGAAAATTAAATATCTTCAACACCTATGTGGAGCATCTTTTTGGGTGTGGGATGTTCGTTCCAGAATATTCAGACAATAAAAAAATGGAAAAGAATAAGATTGAGACAGTTATGAATTCTACCCCAATTACATAATCTAATCCTCCATGAAAAGTAAGAAATTCTAATATTATTTTAATCATACCGGATAAATATAAAAGGTTACCCATTTTTTTTTTATTTGTACTACACATGTATAAGCATGATGATGGAATCACATGCCACAAGTAAGCTAGAGGTTTACTTAAATAAACATTAGTTGGCATGATCGATTGTCCATCCCAGTTTAATTATGATTTGAAACTTAATTGAGAATTCACATTGGCATATTGAAGAAATAGAAGATCCTTCAAGAATACTCTTGTGTTGTTTTCTCTTGATATACCAGCTAAGTTTGGGATTGAATATCTTGATTTCTGAAATGAGTAAAAGGTGATATATATGGGCCCAGTCACCTTCAATGTAGATCGTTTACTATATATAATTTTAATAGATACATATATTGTATTGTCACATGCGCATTTTTTATCAACTTGCGATTTGGCTTTTGCAAGGTTGCTTACTCAAATTATTAAAGCATAGTTTCAGAATGTAAATTGTGATGATAATGTTGGTTTAAATCCAAGTTGGTTTAGTAAAAATTATATGTGTCCAATTATAGATAAACCATTGGTATGAGAACAAAAGAAAATTTGATATGAGGTGTATTATTTAATATATACAATACTTGCACACATCTAGACAATAAGGTATGATAATTTCTCCCTATCTACAATTAGTTGAGGGTCAGAAGCCAAATAATTTTCACCTAGAAATATGGACATTCTAGATGATTTAATTGCTCCACCACAATGCACAAAGCTGGATCCCCAGAGAAGGCTGGGGATATGTGTTAGTGATCCCAACATTAGGGAGAGAAAGTGGCAGCTGAAAAACTAATACATGGAACGAATTATTATGAATACACCAAGATCCTCGTACAAAAACATGTGAACTGAAGTTCAAGTGACAATTCATTTGCAAAATATTGCCATGCATAGTTGCTTACCCATAGCTAAATGCATATTTCAGCTGCTAATGCTTCAAATAGAACAAAATTCATAAAGGACAGAGTCAATGACACGCATAAAGCATAATAGACTAATCAGTTCCAAAGATAAAACTCTTTGATGAAGGAGAGAAGCAAATGATCAAGATGGTCACAATAAAGAGGCAAGTGTTCTATAAGAGCACCTCGACATAACACTTTATAAGACCTCATGGGAGAGGCTCAGATACCTGAAAAATAGTGGGATCTCGATACATTATGTCTTTATCGAATGACGATGGAACCGATATAAAATGATCGCCGATATTGTTGATATAATGTAGAACTCAATATTATTAATATTGATGAAGATCTTGAGCTTAAATATGTCATAGAATTTGGATAGATAAATGGTTGGCTAAATAAAAATTGACTTCACCTAAAAAATATGAAGTTGGACGGATAGTCCCAACACCTGAAAGTATGAAGCCAAGTATAAATATATTCTTCTACAAAAATTTAAATAAAATCAAGTCGATAGACATAAAGACGATTGTGGCACAAGAAGACTTGTATATATCTTGGCATTGATTATATAGAGACATGTTACCCTGTGGTGGATGCAGTCATTTCAGATTTTGGTCTAACAATACATTTGATATGCGTATAATATAAATCCTTGAAGGATTTAAATAGTTCTGAAGCATAGTAAGGTTCCCAAAAAATTTATTTATTAAAGTTTCAGCAAATCCTTATGTGGATTAGAGCAATCATGGCGTACATGATTCTTTTTATGTCTCGTGCAATTGGTGCACTAATATATCTTGCTGGAACATTGAAATACGATTAGTGTTATATTGCAAAAGAAATCCTTGATATTGATTTTTTTTATTCTAACAAATATTGGCAAGGTTTTGTTGGTTACAAAAATGCAGGACATAGTTCATTATTTAGATAATCTATTTGTCTGTGAGGGTACAGCCATATTATGATACTCAACAAAGTTCCAATTACATTGAAGACGATATTTTATGCATAGCTCAACTGAAAGAAGGACTATCAAACGAGACAAAATAAAGAATATTTCATAATAGTTCTGTTTCAGAAAAGATCGAAGTTCAACTAAGTTGTTTAAGTGATAATTTGGCAAACTTCTTCACATGGCATTGCCGACCTCAACAATTGAGAAGTTGTTATACTAGATTGGAATTCATCATCTCTGAGATATCAACTGATAGTTTTTTCAGGGGGAGTATAGCACACGGTGCACTATTTTTTCCTTAGCTAAGATTTTATCCGCTGGTTTTTCCTGACAAGATTTAATGTTGTTTGAGGTGTAGGTATTGGATGATGTTGGTGCTTTTGGTTGAGGTACCGGGAGTCTCGGGATGATTACGGGTAGTTATCAGAGAAATTGGAACTTGGTTGCAACAGTTGATATTGCCGCTTCTGGTGTTTTCACACCTACCGCAGGTGCGGTGCAGCACGTGCGAAAGGAGAGCCGAAGAAGCGAATTAGAGAGGAATGTCAGGGACCGCAAATGCGGTTGTGGGGGACGCATCTGCGGAACCTCCTTGTTTTGACTTATTACTTGAACTCAGTCATGATATTTTCCCATTATTTTACTACTCAGCCTTTTTTACTCAGTTTTGAGACTTAAATGATATTTTTGATAATGTTGGGCTGAGAAACACTATTTTACTACTACCCGAGGGGCTTGTTATAATTTTTGATTGAGTAAGGCCGAGGGACTATGTTGTGAGGAAATGGTGATATTGATTGGAGGCCGGGGGGCTAGATTTGATTCTACGAGATGGCTATTATTGTATTTGGGCCGTAAGGGGCCCCTCCAGGAGTCTGCATACCCCAAGTGAGCGTGGGCACCTATTGTGATGTGAGAGTGAGTCTGAGGGGCGAAAATTATTAATATTGTGCCCGAGGGGAAATTTTCTATTTGTTTATTTTATCTTAGTTGTCTGTTAATTACTTGTTTATTTGTTGTAAAGGATTTATCTCTACTGGCTTACTATTTTTTTTAAATGATTTAACTGCTTCATTATAGACTGCCTTGTACTTTACGTGTATTCTTACTTACAGTCATTATTTATATTTGTTACTCACGGGGTCGGAGTACTCGCGTTACTCCATGCACCATGTGTGCAGATTCATGCGTTGCTGGTTCCGCTCCTGAGTGTTGATTCCTTTAGTTCCAGGCAGTATTTGGAGACTACTAGGTAGTTTTGGCATCTGCAGGCCCGTGCCTCTACTATCTTGTCATTTCAAGGATTTTCAAACATTTTTACTAGATTTGTATTTAGCATACTTGTATCGTAGTCCATAGATACTCGTGACTTGTGACACCCCAGTTAGGGCAGTGTCGGGATGGTTTTCCATTTTGTTATGTATATTTCCGCTATTTAGTGTAATTAAATCATGTTCAGACTATTGTGTGCTACTTAACTATTTTCAAAAGTAAATTGGATTTAACAGGTTGGCCTTGTCCTTCACGAGAGGCGCCATCACGACAGGGTTCGAGGTTAGGGTCGTGACAAGTTGGTATCAAAGCCTAGGTTACATAGGTCTCACAAGTCATGATCAGGTCTAGTAGAGTCTCGCGAATCAATATGGAAATGTCTGTATTTATCCTCAAGACGGTGCAGAACCTTTAGGAAAAGCTTCACATTCTTGGAATTCTTACTGTGCATCCTTGATTCAGCTTGAGAAGTAACTCTTTGAATTCTCTCCACATGTTCATATGCATGCATGATCACTCAGTATCAAATGTGCATCGATGGCTTGTGATTCCCTGATCGAGGGGAGAGACGTGATCTCTATGAGTTGATATTAGGGCCAGTCTGGAGGGCTTGAGGCTGGATTTTTACCTATAGCTTGAGCACCGAGGTGCTGATTATGTGACAAAGTGTTTTTGAAATATGTTCAGTAGTGTCCCTGTTAGTGAAAGTGATAGTTGGATGGCTATGTGATGAGTATATTAGTACTGCGAGATGTATCCATATGATTTGAAAGCGACGAGAAGGGTTTGCCGGAGGATAGAAGAACAATTAGGTGCTTCAAGTCCATTTTGATTCGAGCTATAGCCCCGAGTTATGGGCGTGTAAAGAATCTTTTCATGTTTCCTAGTTGGGAGTGAAGTAAATTTCATGTTACAGTATGAGTTCAGACTTAGGAAGACTAAGTGACTGCATAATGTTTGTGATGGTGGAAGGTATACAAATATTTTAATTGATGGCAAAGCAGGTGGGCTATCTCCTGTGAAGTGTTCTGAGGTTGTGTGATCCTTATGTGTATGTTAGAAGATCTCATGTACAAGTGAAATACAAGTGTTAAGATTTGATTTTTGGGTTGCTTAAGAGAATGGGCCTAGCTGTTGCGATGGTGAATGCAAGATTTGAAGAAGATTTAAAGTATTAGATGATCTGTGTTTCCATGGAATCAATAGAATATATGCGTCATGAGTTATTGAGTGTGTTTTGATATATGGATTCGAGCCAAGTGGGGGAGTCTTCTATTGATTAGTTAACATCACGGTTATGTGCTATGTCGGCTATAGCTTGAGGCGTTCAGGTGAATGAGTTATGGCCTACGTAGATTGATACCGAGGAGACCAAGGATGGCTCGAGTAAAGGAAGATTTTTGAAAAGTTTATATTATGCTTGATAGGTGTGTGAGAATCACTGGATGTCTTGAGTCGTTGTTGGTAAAGGATGCTCGGTGCGTAGAGTAGGAAGTTTCTTAGTTGTAATGGAATGATGTCACATTCTGTGGTGTTAGAGTCTAATGAGGCACTGGTTGTTCAGTTCGTTTGATCAAGATAATTGCAATTTGAATAGAGTGGATGACTCTCGATAATGGCTCTAACGGGTTCATGATTCTACATGTAACAACTGGGTATCTTCAAGTTGTATATGTGGTTAGAAACTGAGTTTTCATTGGAAAATGCCAAGACTTATGGTAATTTCTATATTAATTATAGTATTCTATATATATAAGTGTTAGGAGTGTGAAGGTAATGGCTTTGGATTAATAGGAAGTCTTTTTAGAGTAAGAATTTTGAATGTGGTGTTTCTGGAAACATTTAAGAGAATACTCAGCGGCTTATGAGCCTTGTACATTGTGGTTTTATTCTTGGGTCTCGTGTGGTAACTTTGGGTTAAGGAATTGTGATGTTATAGCCATTAGGAGTATCAATTTGAAGGTACATCAGAAGGGAGCTCGGATGGATGGGATAGCTTGGTAGTAATCCATATCGGTATGGTAAGGATATGATTATTTCATTAGGTATTTACGAGGTAATGAGTTTCTACAGGTATTTCTCGGCAATGCTCTTGGATTTTAGTGGCCTGCATAGGTTGATTGAGTTAGGAAGATTTGTTCCTGACGGACTCGTTTATGCAAAAGGGAGTTAGAGAGTTCCTGTTGATTTCTACCATGGCTAGATATGTATATTTCTGCCGGCGTAAGGAGCATGGGATTTATAGTGATTTTCTTCCAGGTTGGGCTCAATGGAAAGTTCTTGGTTGGTTGATTATATAGTGGCTTATGGCTCGGAAGAGATATGAAGTTCTCTTGTTATCCTAGGATGGTATGGCATATGCAGTATGTTGTGGAGGATTGAGATTGTGTGTATAAGCTTACGTTTCATTTCTGAAAGGAATGTGATAAAACTCTTAGGCAGCGGACAATTTTAGACAATTAGAGAAATGAGCTTCATATAAGTAGGGAAAGGGTCTTCGGATGATTAAGGAAATAGTATCGCTAATTAGAGTTATGTGGCAAAGGTATATGTTTCAGAAATGGGCAATGAGATTAAGTTGATGGTTCATCGATAACATTGCGGAACTTTCTTGTTAGATCACTACTGATATTCGAGTTTGCTTGGGGGCACATAGGAAATTTTAAAGTATCTCTCATACAAAGATTGGGTATTTGAGGTGTGATATGCATTCGGATGGCAGAATTGGGATCAGGTATGTTGATTCATGTGCCATATGGACTTGGAGACGGGAAGTTCTCATATTCAGGCTATGTTGTGGTTGTGAGTCATGTGTATCGGCACTGTTTAGTGACTATCGGGGTTTGGAGACCCGAGATGATCTCTTGTTGCTTGGTATATTAGGTCTTGGATGTGACATTGGGGGTGCAAATTGGTTGTCTCCGTGTTGTGTTGTTCAGGACTATTATGCCAAGGCAGCGTTGTTGGCTATGCTTGGAATGCCACGGATTGAGTGACGAGGTTCAATGGATTATATCCTAGTAGGGTGGTTTTTATACTTCGAAGACCCAGCGGACGGCCGGGAAGGATTGTCTTCCATTATTTGGCCTTTCGTGATGGATGTTCGTGTAGAGGCTTCTACAATTGATTCAGTTCCGGTGGTTAGGGACTTTTTGGATGTGTTTCTTATGGTCGGTCATGTCACCAAGAAAGGTAGTATTGATTTGATGCCGGGCACCGTATCGTATGGCACCGACAGAGTTAAAGAATTGAATGAGCAGCTTCAGAATTTCCTTGATGAAGAGTTCATTGGAACGCTAATGTGGATGCATGTTCTAACGTGATTCGGCTTGGTTGGCTTTGAATTGGATTGTTGAGGGAGGTGTTAATTCAATTATTATTGGTCTTATTAGTAATCTGAGAAGGTATATAAGTTACCATTCTGTGTTGCGAGGTGTTGTGATTTGATGGCTAGAGGCACCTATGGTGCGGTTCTATTGGGGTTTCATAGTGGAAGTCGAGAGGGAAGATAAATTGGGTGTTGCTCGGTGAATAGCGTATCAGTTATGTCCTTTCGGTTTTGACTAGTGTAGTTTATTTACATTACCATGGGTGTGATGATTTCCTTTGGTTCCAGACATCAAATTGTGCGTGATTGTCGATTTCGAGCATGGTGACTTGAGGTGTTTCATGTGGAGCAGTGTTTGTATAGGTTCGCGTATTGCGGCAAAGTTATGTGGAGGTATGAACTTGCGGGTTAGATTCATGTGTTCTGTTCCTATGATGTGAGACGGGTTCTCAGGCTTTTGATGTGATGGTACTAGTGAGCTTGAGGTACAGCTCTTTAATTTGAGTCATTTTCGTTTGAGTATGTTCGGACTGTTGCTTATTGGTGTGTGTATTGTGCAAGTTGTGGCTCAGGCCTGTATTGAAGTGTCATGTCACTGGATTATCATGTTGGATTAGAAGAGATCATTCGGATCATTAATGAATACGAACAGATTCGATTTCAATATGTTGGAAGGATAATATCGAGCTTCGACTCAGAAATTTGTTGTGGTATTTGCCAAAGGAGAAGTGGCTTCATAAATGGCTGATCTGGGAAATGGTTATGGCTTACCACAGGTTTTAGTGATCATTGGCAGTGTATGAAAGTTTTGGGTTGAGACTTTAGTTGTTAAGAGTCTTTCTATCGGTATTTGAGTATTGTGTGCGGTTGATAGGATTAGAAGTTATCACTACTAGTATATGAGTTATGCGGTGTATCCTGTGATCGCGCCTGAGATAGCAGATATGGTTTGTTACAGCTTGTTCGAACTTATTAGCAGTGAAATTTTGATCGTATAGAGGATCTTAGAAGTAGAAATGTGGTTCTATGGTTTATGGACTAAGATGGATTATGAAATTTTAGTGATATTGTGTTATCGGACCTATATGAGATAGGGGACGTGGTATCACCCCCGGGTATATGCATGGTAAGGTTATTCAGCGATTGGTTGGCTTTCGTAATAATTCTGGGCACGTTCAAGGACAAACGTATGTTTAATTGGGGGAGGATGTAACAACCCGACCGGTCGTTTGATCATCAGCTCTCTGGCATGACTTGCCCCATGGGAGGTATTATGACTTATGCAAATCGTTGGTTTTGGTTTTCAGGAAAAACAAAATGAATTTGGAAACACCGTTCTCAGTTTGTAGCTTGAAATTTGAAAGGTTTGACCCAGATTTGACTTGTGTGTATATGATCTCGGATTGGAGTTTTTATGATTTGGTTAGCTCCGTTGGGTGATTTGGGACTTATAAGTGTGATCAGAACACATTTTGGAAGTCCACGAAAGGCTTAAGCTTAAATTGACGAATTGAGATTTCGTCATTTTCCGGTTGATTGGGGAGATTTTGATACAGAGGTCGGAGAGGCATTCTGAGAGTTGCAGTATCTTCTTTGTGTCATTTGGGATGTTTGTGTAAAATTTCAGGTCATTTGAATTTTGTTTGGTTGGGTTTTTTATCAAAAGCGTATTTCGGAAGATTTTAGAAACTTAGGCTTGAATTCGATATGATTGGGTAGATTTGATGTTGTTTGAGGCGTTTGGATGATTGGGACAAGTTTGAATAAGGTATTAGGTGATGTTAGTGCTTTTGGTTGAGGTCTCGGGGGCCTCGGGATGATTTCGGGTGGTTATCACAGAAATTGATACTTGGTTGCAATAACTGATATTGCTACTTCTGGTGTTTTCGCACATGCGGTTTAGGCACCGCAGGTGCGGTACTGCACATGTGGAAGGATAGCTACAGAAGCAGATTCGAGAGGAATGTCAAGGATCGCAAATGTGGTTGTGGGGGCCGCATCTGCAGAACCGCAAATGCGGAAGAATGATCGCAGATGCGGATGTGGCTGATTTCAGTAACTTCCGCAGAAGCGGAGTAATAACCACAAAAGCAATACCACAAAAGCGGATGGTGAGTCGCAGATGCGAAAATGTCTGGCAGAACATAAAAATTATTCTGTTTTGCGAAATTGAGATATTTCACCATTTTTAGACTTCGGCTTGAGAGCTTTTGGACGATTTGGAAGAGGGGTTTCTAGGGAACTTCGTCAAGGTAAGAAATTTGGACCTAAAACACATTCTATTGTAATATTTCATGTATTAAGACTAAAATTAAAGGAATTAAACGGCTAAAAATGAACGATTAGGGCTTGATAATAAGACGCCTTAAATTGAGGATTTGAGGGATCATTTGAATTTCAATTTTTGTATTCTTGATATGAATGAACTCGTGGGGAGATAAGAAATCTATTTGGTGTGAAAATTTCTGAGTTTTGAGAAGTGGACAGGGGGCTCGAGTTTTGGTAATTTCGGGGTTTGTGCCCTTTATTGATTGTTTTCACTTGGGCTTTGTTCCCTTAACATATTTTGACGTCCTCATTTTGATTTTGGATAGATTCGATGTGCGTGGAGGCCAACTCGAGAGGAAAAGGTGTCGCAAGCTAGAAAGTTAGCCTGTTCGAGGTGAGTAATGATTGTAAATGATATTCTGAGAGTTTGAAACCTCATATTGCACATCGTAGTACTATATTGAGGTGAAACACACGCCCGGAAACGAGTGTGGGGTCGTGTACTATTGGGGATTGTGACTTAGTCCGTCCCGGTTGATGATTTTACCGCGTATTTGATTGTAAACTATTTGTTGTCATCATTATCTTGGCTGAGTGCCATATTTGGGCCTAGTGAAACTACTTCAACCATTCGGCGCTATTTATTGATATTTCCTCATTGTTTTGACTTATTTCTTGAACTTAGTCATGATATTTTCCCCTTGTTTTACTACTCAGCTATTTTTTACTCAGTTTTGAGACTTAAATGGTATTTTAAATGATGTTGGGCTGAGAAACACTGTTTTACTGTTGCCCGAGGGGCTTGTGATGATTTTTGACTGAGTAAAGCCGAAAGCCTACACTGTAAGGAAACAGTTATACTGATTGGAGGTTGAGGGCCTAAGATATGTACGCCACGAGGTGGCTTGATTGATATGAGGACGAGGGCCTAGATTTGATACCATGAGATGGCTTATTAATGCGCGTGGCCGTAAGAGGCCCCTCCAGGAGTCTGCACACCCCTAGTAAGCGCGGGTACCCATTTTTATGTAAGAGTGAGTACGAGGGGCCGAAATTGTTGATATTGTGCCTGATGGGCAAATTTTATTTGTTTATTTTATCTTAACTGTCTGTCAATTACCTGTTTATTTGTTGCAAAGGATTACTCTCTACTTTTCATTGGCTTACTTTTTTTAAAAATGATTTAACTGCTTCATTATAGACTGCCTTGTACTTTAAGTGTTTTTTTTACTTTCAATCATTATTTATATTTGTTATTCACTGGGTCGGAGTACTCTCATTACTCCCTGCACCATGTGTGCAAATTCAAACGTTGCTGGTACCGCTCCTGAATGCTGATTCCTCCAGTTCCAGGCAGTATTCGGAGACTACAAAGTAGTTGTTGGCATCCGCAGCCCCGTGTCTCTACAATCTTGTCATTTCTAGGATATTCAAATATTTGTACTAGATTTTGTATTTACAGACTTGTATCATGGTATGTAGATGCTCGTGACTTGTGACACCCCGGTTAGGGCTGTGTCGGGTTGGTTTTCCGCTTTGTTATCTATATTTCTGCTATTTAGTGCTATTAAATCATGTTCAGACTATTGTATGCTACTTAACTGTTTTAAAACGTGAATTGGATTTAACTAGCTAGCCTTATCTTCACTAGAGGCACAATCACGACCGGGTTCGGGGTTCGGGGTTAGGGTCGTGACGCTATGAGGGTGTTTGGATGGGCTTTTAAGCACTTTTTTATACTCCTAAGAAGTTACTCCATTACTCTTCTCTATTAACCTCCCATTACTTCTTACCATTATGGTTGTAACTCTCACACCTCCATAAGATCCTAGTCAATACCATGTTCTTGATATCCCTCTATATTACATGAATATCATCCTATAAATAAGAGGTTTGGGCATCACATTGTATACACATGGGAAATACCTGATGAAATATGAAAGTTCTCTCTTTCCTTTCTGATATCTTATTTATTTTCTTGTTTTCATTGTTACTTTGAGCTTAGTTTCTTAACACACAAAAAAAATTATTTCTAAGAAATTTTGGCAAAGTTACTCATGGATCAATTTGGGCTAAAAACTATCCCAACTCTAAATAGATTGAGATTAGTTAAATCAAGATGAACTGAATTCAATAAACTGAAGGATCAATAACGAGCCCAACCTTAGAAAGTTGGGCGAGTCATTTGGGTTTGGGTCATGACAGCCCTACATGGTACTTAGCAGAGTTAACCACTTGAAAGCCAAGATTTGCTTTGTAGCTCAGTGTTGGTAACTTTTATTTTTCTTTTTACATTGGTAACTCATTTAGAGACTTGTTGATAATAGGTGAATTTGACTATATTCAGACCCTAAATAACCACCTTCTTGCATTGTTTTGATATTAAAAGTGTAAGCAAAAATGCTCTTATGGATGCTTTTTCGTGTTTTCAGGCTATATGCAACTAGGAAGGCGAGAAGTACTTGTGGAGTCGAGAAAATGAAGAAAAAACTCCAACCACGCTAACCCCTAACCAAATCAAGTGAAACAAGCCAAGGAAGTCGGAAGCAGCTGCCAGCCGCGGTCAGCCGCGGATGGAGCACGGTGAAACATGGTATCAGACAAACAAAAGTTCAGAGAATGCCTTTGGATGCGGTCGAGTCGCGACCGTGGCAGGAACGCGAAAAAAACAAGCCTCAGACAAAATAGTGATTCAGAGAGGCTTCGCGGGCGCGGTCCAGCCGCGACCGCGCCTCGACCGTGGAAGGCGCACTACCAGATAGGGGTATTTGTGGAAAAACGTAGAATTAAGCCCTAAAACCTATATTAGTCTTTAGGTTCCGCCGCTTTGAGGAATGTATTTATTATTTTGAGTTCTTGGAAGGAAAAGCAAGTGTGTGAGAATAGCTCAAACCTATTTATTCTGTCCTTTTGATTTTTATGTTGTTTAATCTTAGTTTATTTTGTTTACCCATAGTTATGAGTAGCTAAATCCTTTGTCTAAGGTCTTGATGGAACCTTTCGAGGGATGAACTTCTAGTTTATGTTAATGCAAATTTGCCGATTTTAATATGTATTTATTCAATTGTATTCTTGTTGTAGTTAATTGATAGGATCCTCAATTAGTTGTGCTTATTTAGTTTGCATAACTTGGAAAATGGTGCATGTTTTAGTAGTTGTTGAATAACACCACTCCTAAAGTAATAAGAGGAATCTATAACTGCGGGTTTAAAGGCGGGATTAGGGATAACGAAGCCTTGGTGTAATATTAAATGAATTTTTTAATGAAAGCTAGCTAGTGTAGCTCGGGAGAGTGCATTAGTATATTATTGTGATTATTCGAAAGAAATTCATAGTAAACTAATTGTTCATTGTTGATATAGCACTATTAGTAAATTTGTATGATGCATAAACGGAAGGGATTCCATCAATAAGGAAAGTCTTGACCTTAGCATCTCTGTCTCATAATATTTACAACCTTCGTTAGTCTAATTTCAGCTTGTTAGATAACTCCAAATATTAATTAGTAATTAAACCTCCAACCTGTGATTCAAAAGTATTGGGAAGCTAGTCTTGAGGATTTGAGTGGGTCTTAAGGTGGTATATGATAGGCTAACTCTCTGTGGATTCGACCCTGGGCATAATACTCGGGTTTTATTTGCAACATCCGCAGAGTTCTTTTTAGAGGGCATACTTTGGGTGAAATCAAATTTTGGCGTCGTTGCCGGCGAGTTAATAGAATTATCAATTGCCATTGCTAGAGTTACAAAAATGCTGGTGTAGTTAGTTTTTTTGCACCCAATTTTGATTGAAACTTTTGACGGTTGACTTGGTTGCACATGTGTATACCTAGAAACTCTACAAGGATTGGAGAACTACTTGAAGGACTCTCAGACCCTCAAAAGATATTCCAGACATTACATCATGCTAACAGAGGACTTCAACCATCTCAACAGACAGACAAACTCGAAGGTGAAATGGACGACGTAATTGACCCCAACGGAGACGGCATACAGGAGCACGTTAACGTATTTACTGGAGTGGTGGAACCTCTTGTGCCGGAGGGTGCACTTTATGACTATGCACAATCGACTTCTGATAATTTGGCAACTGCCATTGTTATGCCAGCGATACAGGCTGAATCATTCCAGATTTCAAACAATATGTTGCACTTGTTGCAAAACAAGGGATTGTTTTCTGGAACGCAGGTAGAAGACCCTCAGTAGCACATAAAGAATTTCTTGTCTATATGCAAAACTCAAAGGCAGCCCAACGTGACTCCGGAAGCAATCAGGCTGCTATTGTTTCCTTTCTCTGTGATAGGAGCTGCTCAGATTTGGCTCAACTCACTCCCCATAAACTCCATTGAAACCTGGGATGAGTTAGTCAAACAGTTTCACAACAAGTTCCATCCGCCCAACAAAACATCACAGCAAATTGATGAGATTGTGAGCTTCAAACATAAACCTATGGAAACTTTGCACGAGATATGGGGAAGATTCAATGGAATGTTGGTGATGTGTCCCCATCATGGTATTCCAGAGCAGATGTTGGGATAGCGGTTTTACATGGGACTTTCTAACAGCATGAAAAATATTGTGGATGCCTCAGCTGGTGGGGCATTTTTGAGCAAGACATGGAGAGAAGGACATAACCTGTTGGATAAAATGGCGCAGAATTCAGGGTAGACAACTAGAAATGCACCTATCACTCCAGTTATACATTTAGTGACTCTTGATCCGTCTAACACTATGGCTGAAATGTGGCAACTCTTTTGACATAGATTAGCATCCTCACCAAGAAGGTGTAGGAGTCGGGACAAAAGAAGCAGGTACATATAGTTGATACTACCAATTGGGGCTTGTGCACATCTTACATCAGTCAGCCAATTGGTAATCCATGGACTATGGAACACGACATTCATCATCAGCAACCCGAAGATATGAATTATGTGGCAAATTATGGAGTTCAGAGGCAAGGAAACCATAATTGGGGCCAACAGGCTCAGCAGCAGTACAGGCCACACCAGCCACAGTACAATGCCAGAAATATGGGAGGCATGAGACCCCCCAGCAAAATGGCACCTTATCCTAGGCCGCAAGGGTATAATAACCAGCAGCAAGGGTACCACCCACCTCAGCAGCAACATGGTGGTAGACAAGAGGATGGGTTCTCTAGGCTAGAAGCAATGATGCAGCAAGTGATCGGGTCCAATGCAAAGATAAACGAGAGGGTAGATGCACAGGATGAATCTATTAAAAACATTGAAGTACATGTGGGCAAGATTTCTATGTCTTTGAATAACCGTCCTCAAGGGACGTTGCCTGCAGACACTCAGACCAACCCCAAAGATCAGGTCCTGAAGCAGCTAATGGCGGTGAGTCTCTGAAATGGTAGAGATCTTGATGTTGAGCAGGAAAGAGCTCGTGAGAATAGGAAGGCTGAGACACTTAATCAGGTACAAATTGAGCTAGATGAATCAACAAGGCTGACAGATGTGACAGTCCAGCCTGTTCTTGGAAATCAGATTGTGCAGCAAGAGAGTGAGAAAATCACTGAAACAGTAGTAGAGCCAGTGGAGGAGGTAATGGTTGAGAAAGAAAAGTCCCAAGTCATTGGGAAGAAAAGACCTCCTGCACCATTCCCACAGAGATTGGCCAAGCACCAAAAGGAAGAGTGATACAAGAAGTTCTTTGACATGCTCAAGCAGATTCAGGTAAGCATTCCATTCTTCGTAGCTTTAAAGGAAATGCCTGGGTACGCAAAGATGATGAAAGATTTGATGTCTCGAAAGTTTGACTTCCAAGACTTGGCCACAGTGACTCTCACGCAGACTTGTAGTACAGTTGTAACTAAATCGGTTGCTGAAAAGCTCTCCGATCCGGGGAGTTTTACCATCCCGTGCACTATTAGGAATTATGCCTTTGCAAAGGCGCTCTGTGACTTAGGGGCCAGCATTAATCTTATGCCCCTGGTTGTTTACAAGAGGTTGGTCATCGGAGCTAGACCCACCTCTATGTTATTGCAGTTGGCTGACAGGACTGTAAAGCGTCCATTTGGGATCCTAGATGATGTTCTTATTCAGGTGGGGAAGTTCGTGTTCCCTGCAGATTTTGTAATCTTGGATTGCAAAGTAGATGAGGAAATTCCTATTATTTTAGGGATACCATTCCTAGCCACTGGGAGAGCCTTGATTGATTGCGAAACTGGGGAGCTTAAAATGAGGCTCAATGATGAAGATATTATCTTTAATGTGCAAAAATCGATGAGACGTCCAAGTGAGTTCTCCAATTGCTCTCTCATTGATGTTGTGGACGTCATTGTGCAGTCTGATGATGATGTATTGACGGTGGAAGATCCCTTGGCTGCATGTCTGTCAAATTTGGAGGAGGATAATGGTGAGGAATTGGCAGAATGGGTGTTGGCATTGGAAGGTAAGGGGTTTTGGGATAGAAAGCTTGAATTTGAACCCCTACATTTGGATAAAAGAGATAGCCCTCCAGCTAAACCGTCCATTGAAGAACCACTGAAGCTGGAGCTAAAGCCCTTGCCAGCACACCTCACGTATGAATTTCTGGGCCCAAACTCCACTTTACATGTTATTGTCTCGTCTAGTTTGCTAGATGTGCAGGTGCAACATCTTTTACAGGTACTGAAGGACTGCAAAACTGTCATCGGATGGACCATGGCATATATCAAGGGGATCAGCCCCGCCTATTATATGCATAAGATTCTACTAGAAAAGGGACAGACCTTCCAGGGAACGTCAAAGGGGCTGAATCCAAACATGAAGTAAGTGGTGAAAAAGGAGGTAATTAAGTGGTTAGATGCGGGAATCATCTTCCCCATCTTTGACAGCAGCTGGGTTAGCCCAGTTCAGTGTGTGCCTAAGAAGGGTGGCATGACGGTTGTGAAGAATGACAATAACGAGCTAATCTCTACAAGAACTGTCATTGGCGGGAGGATATGCATGGATTATAGAAAGATGAATCTTGCCACCCGGAAAGACCACTTCCCACTTCCCTTCATTGGCCAAATGCTGGACAGACTGGCTGGGAGGTCGCACTTTTGCTTCCTAGACAGGTACTCAGGGTACAACCAGATCTGTATTGCCCCCTAGGACCGAGAGAAGACCTCATTCACTTGCCCCTATGGCATATATGCCTTCAGGAGGATGCCCTTTGGCCTTTGCAATGCACCCGCCACATTCCAACGGTGCATGATGGCCATTTTCACTGATATGGTTGAAGACATTATGGAGGTGTTCAAGGATGATTTCTCGGTGGTTTGGAATTCATTTGATGAGTGTCTTGTGAATCTGACACGTGTGTTGAAAAGGTGCATCGAGACTAATCTAGTGCTGAACTGGGAGAAGTGCCACTCCATAGTATAAGAAGGCATAGTCTTGGGGCACCGAGTGTCAAGCAAGGGAATAGAGGTAGATAGAGCCAAAGTTAATGTCATAGCAAAGCTTCCTCCACCAACCTCGGTCAAAGCAATCAGAAGCTTTCTTGGACATGTCGGTTTCTACCGACGGTTCATTAAAGACTTCTCCAAAATTGCAAGCCCTCTCTGTAAGTTGCCAGAAAAAGATAACCCGTTTGTATTTTCTGATGCTTGCAGGGTCGCTTTTGAGGAGCTGAAACAAAGGCTGGTCATAGCACCAATCATTCCCCAACTGAGAGCAATCTTTCGAGCAAATGTGTGATGGTAGTGACTATGCAGTGGGGGCAGTGCTGGGCTAGCGGAAGGACAAATTGATGCATCCAATCTACTATGCAAGTAGAACACTGAGTGGGGCCCAATTGAATTACACCATGACCGAGAAGGAGATGTTAGCTGTGGTGTTTGCATTCGACAAGTTCCGGTCCTACTTGATAGGATCGAAGGTAATTGAATACACTGACCATGCAGCTCTTAGATACCTGATAGAGAAGAAAGACTCTAAGCCGCGCCTGATTCATTGGGTGCTGTTTCTACAAGAGTTTGACCTTGAGATACGTGACCAAAAGAGCACAGAGAACAATTTCGTTGATCATCTATCACGACTTGAGGGAGCTGAAAACATAATTGAGGTTGAGGACAATCTAGAAACCTTTCCATATGAGAAACTGCTCGTGGCTAACCATCTAGAAGCTCCATGGTATGCGGATTTTGCCAATTATCTAGCTTGTGGTATAGTCCCTCACGACCTTTCTTCAGTCCATAGGAAGCGTTTCTTTTGTGAAAGCCGTATGTACTATTGGGATAAACCCTATCTGTTTAGAATATGCCTAGATTACATGATCCTGAGATGCGTCTCCGAGATGGAACAATCTCCTGTTTTGCAGGCATGTCATGCATCGGCTTATGGGGGACACTTTGGTGGAGTGCGGACTACAGCAAAGGTGCATGACGCCGGATTTTTCTGGCCAACAGTGTTCAAAGGTGCTCACACATGGGTAAAGAGTTGTAATGAATACCAACGCACCGGGAACATCCCCCGGCGCCACGAGATGCCCATGAACCCAATTCAGGAGGTTAAAGTATTTGATGTTTGGGGGATAGATTTCATGGGTCCCTTCGTCAGCTCTTACGGCAATAAGTACATTCTTGTGGCTGTGGATTATGTGTCCAAGTGGGTGGAAGCTGTAGAATTACCCACCAATGATGCAAAAGTGGTGGTGGGGTTTCTGAAGAAAAACATATTCACCCAATTTGGGACACCACAGACGATAATAAGTGACGGGGGCACTAACTTCTGCAACAGAGCATTTGAGAAGTTGTTAAAAAAATATGATGTGCGCCACAAGGTGGCTACTCCATACCACCCGCAAACCAGTGGACAGGTGGAGGTCTCCAATAGAGAGATAAAGAGTGTGTTGACAAAAACTGTAAAGGCTACAAGAACAGATTGGGCAAGAAAGTTACATAATGCACTCTGGGCGTATAGAACAGCATTCAAGACACCAATTGATATGTCTCCATACAAGTTGGTGTTTGGGAAGGCCGGTCACCTGCCGGTAGAACTTGAGCACAGAACGTGGTGGGCACTGAAACAACTGAATCTTGACATGGAAGTTGCAGGCTCGTCTAGAATCACAGAATTGCATGAGCTGGAGGAGTTCCGACATCTTGCTTTTGAGAGCATAAGACTGTATAAAGAAAGAATGAAGAGGCTGCATGATCATCACATTATGGAGCGAGCCATAAAATCCGGGGACAGGGTAGTGTTATGTAACTCATGATTGCGGTTGTTCCGGGTAAGCTAAAATCATGATGGTCTGGACCATTTAGGGTGGTTGAAGTCCTCCCGTCTGGGCTGTTGAAGTTGCTACTGAGCATGACTCTCGCACATTTAGAGTCAATAGTCAGAGGTTGAAGTTATATGTGGGAATGAGCAAATATAATGAAGGAACTGCGCTTCACTTGAATGAGCTGCAGAGGTCGAGCGAGCCGTAAATGCGCTCATCTGGGCCGTGTCGCGATGTTAAATCAGGCGTTGCATGAGAGGCAGCCCACGATATTGTTGTATTTGTAATAATGTAAGTATATTGAAAAAAATTGAATAAATCTCGACCGCGGTAAAAAAAAAGGTCGTCAGATTTCGAGAATGGCCCAGACCGCAGTCGCAAGCCAAGCGCGGCCCTGACCTCTCTCTGACAAACATCTTTCACGGTCCTACCGCTGTTGCGGGCCAAGCGCGGCCCTGACCCCTCTCTAACAATAATCTTTCGCGGTCCTACCGCGGCCGCGGGCTAACCGCGCCCCAAACCCCTCTCTGAACTTTAGCTCCCGCGGTCCTCTCGCAATCGCGGTCGTACCGCGGAGCCCGCGCGCCCCAGATAAGTTTGTTTTGATTGTTTTATTTTAATTCACCCCTTTTTACAAAATTACCCCCCCTACCTACCCTTTTCTTCCCAAAATCCGAAACCCCTCCCCCAAACCAGCGAATTTCTCTCCTCCTTCTCCAATTCCCTCTCAAATTTTCCCCTTGTTTTCATATTTTCTTCCCCATATCACCACCCATCTCACCCAACTACCCCCCCCCCCAACCTCATCAACCCTATCTCCCCCTTCAATCTTAGTAAGTTTCTTTTCCTTTTCTTTAGTTTAATTACTAATTTAGTGAAATTTAGTTTAGTTTGTTTTATTTAACCCTAGGCAGCACTAGTTTATCTTCTTGTTATACTTGTTAATTGTTGTTGTTGTATATATTTGTGGGTGTTCTTGTGGGAGTGTTTGGGGCGAAATTGGTTGGGCCTCAAGTATATTTGAATTCATGGGGCTTGTGGATCTATTTTGGAGGCCTAGAAAATTGTTTATGGATTGTGGTGGTTGGGAGGCCCCGTTTGGTTTGAAATTGATGGTTGCTTTGCTATATTGGGGAAGATTATGCACAAATTCTAAGTGTGAGGTCGGCTAGTGGTGAGTTAGGAAGGGATTTTGTTTGAAAAATGGGTGAAAGAATAAGTGTAGGGTGGTGTTGGCCAATGTTTGTATTTAGCTCGGTTGTTAGGCCTTCACTACAATTCTAAAGGGAGTGTTATTGTGGTGTTTTTAGGTGGTGAAGTCTGAGTAACCACTTGTTTGACACCACTTTGAATGAATTTATTGGATTGTCTGGTCTCTATATAGGTACTATGACTCGCAAGAAGCAAAAGCGATGGGCTGCCTCATCCAGCCAACCAACCTATGACGAGTCGAGATTCTATACTGAGCTAGCAGAGGATGACTTCCACGCGAAGGCCAGAAAGACATTTATTCAGGATCTGCCGATTGACGGGCTGCCCTCCGAACATAGAAAGAGGAAATGTACGAGGAAATTTGGAGGCGCCAAATGGAATTCCTGTTTGATGACCCTTGACCTTGATGATTTTGCTGGAGTTTTATGCTAACTTCTCGGTTGCCTCATCACTTCGGGATGTGTTTGTGAGAGGTAAGTATGTCCAGACCCATATCCTATACATTTAGAGGGCTTTGCGGCTACCTACATTTACAGGCGAGGTTGATTATTATCATAGCCGGCCCGATGTCACGTGGGAGCTTGATGTTGCCCGGGTTATTGGGGATGAGATGTTTCTGAGGGGCCCATTGTGGTCTAAGGGGTTCTATTTCCCCTTGTTGGTGACTTACCTGTGTCTGCAGAAGAACGTTCCCACCTTTCATATAGATGGCACAGTAGCTCCCGCCGCCCCATTCAGAGTCGCCTGCATTGTCATAGGCCGGGATGCTCGGGCTCCTATACAGATTATTGATGATGATGATGATGCCCCAGCCCCTCCTGCCCCATCGAGGCGGTCTACTGACAGTGCCGGACCTTCTAAATGCCCTCGACCTGGAGCAGGGTTCTCCAAGTCACAGTCTTCACGGCCGATATTGCGGTCCATGGAGGAAGAGGTCGTGGATCTATGCACCTCTGTGGATGGTCTTCACACGAGGATGGACTCCATGTCACAGCGCCAGGCCAGATCAGAGAGCTTGTTCATGCACTAGTTCCGTGCACTGGGAGGGCATGCAATATGGACTTTGCCACCGTCTCCGACTAGGAGTGAGTCTCTGGGAAGTCTTCTTACCCTTATGCTCTTTACTTTATTTATATGACATGGGGACATGCCATAATTTTAAGTGTGAGGTGGGAGACTTGCTCTGACTGTATGTTGTGTTGTATATAGATAATTTGTTGGTGTTGTAACTGTAGATAATTGGTGTATATATCTAAGTATGCTTTTGTTAGATATAGCTGCCTTGGCCCAACGACGGACACTTGTCGACGGGTCTCTTGAGGGTCAAAGTCGAAATTAAGTATAACTGGAAAAAAACAACAAAAACATAGTTAGAGGAGTCTTCCTGATGACGGACCACTTGGACAAGTACTCTTGAGGGAAGTAGTCCATGTAGATACTTTTTCTTGTTCCTTTTTAGGTAGTGTACTAATTCCCCTTTAGTTTTTCTTTTGACCACGGTTCTTTTTCAAGGATTTTTCTTGAACCGGGTTAGGTTGATTTTTCCTTTTGTAGTTTAGGACTAAAATGGGTAAAGGCTAGGTTGAGACCCCTGATGTTCACACCTGCAAAATATTAAAATGAGCTTGAGAGTGTGGTGGTTAGACTCAGTTGTAGACTTGTAATTTGCACATCTTCTTGCTTGAACGCTCGTGTGAGTGTGTTGATAAACTGATTTGTAATGAGTTACATGTTATGTGAGTGTGAGGCTTTACCTGCTTTCCGTGTTTGCATGTGATACCTAGAACTTTCCTTGTGTGTTTGCAAAGCGAAATAGAAGTTGTTAGGTCCTAGAGATGATTGAGGCATTTTTTTGTTTAAGCCTTTATATAAATCTTGTGAATCCACCTGTACATATGTCCATAGTTAACCCCTTTGAGCATGAAGCCTATTCTTTGATAACCCTGTAATGAACTAAAGTTTGAATAAGTTGTTCGAACCTGTAGGTCCTAGAAGCACTTGAATTAATGCAGAACATATAAAAGTCAAAGTGTGGGGTGGTAGGGAGTAGCAAAAGAAAGGGGAATCAAGAATGAGTAGAACAAACGATCCACTGGTCTTGTAGAAGAAGCAAAACAAAAAGAGAAACAAGAAAACAAAGCAAAAGAAAAAAAAAAGATAAAGAAAATAAGAGGCTAGTGCACCTGAAAAACAGTATGGGCCAACTATGAAATAAAAACGTGGAGGAATGAGTGGGGGCTGAACATGAAAACGTATAAGAAAAAGGGAAGAATATATTAAAAGTGCTTAGGGAGGTTAGTCACTATATCCAAATGTATCCTACCTGTCCCTTAGCCTACATTACAACCAAATCAAGACCTCTTGATCTTTGACGGAAACAACTCGATTAGTAGAGTATTACACTAAGGGCAAGCTTATGGTGTGTCTGTGTGGCATGTGAATGTTATTTGCTGAGAGTGAGCGAATTCTTTCTATCTTTAGTTCCTTGTATTCAAATTATATGTGTGTGGAACTTCTCTCATATATTGATGTAAGGGAATGCGACTCAGAAAGAAAAAGTGAGTCTTCACCTCTATAGAGTAAATAGAGTGAGGTTGATTGTTTCATGGCAATAGAGTCTGCATCTTGGGTATGGCTGTTGCATTTCATAGGTTGGTCCGCAAAAATGGCAGGTGTGACATGACATTGGGTAATGCATCAAATGGTTAGGTCTAGAAGTGTGGTTTGGCTTGCTCGAGGACGAGCAAAGGTTTAAGTGTGGGGTGTTGATAATAGGTGAATTTGACTATATTCAGACCCTAAATAACCACCTTCTTGCATTGTTTTGATATTAAAAGTGTTAGCAAAAATGCTCTTATGGGTGCTTTTTCGTGTTTTTATGCTATATGCAACTAGGAAGGCGAGAAGTACTTGTGGAGTCAAGAAAATGAAGAAAAAAGGCCAACCATGCTAACCCCCAACCAAATCAAGTGAAACGGGCCAAGGAAGTCGGAAGCAGCTGCCAGCCGCGACCGGATGGAGGGCGGTGAAACATGGTCTCAGACAATCAAAAGTACAGAGAAGGCCTTTGGCCGCGGTCGATCCGCAACCGCGGCAGGAACGCGAAAAAAACACGCCTCAGAAAAAATCGAGATTCAGAGAGGCTTCGCGGGCGCGGTCCAGCCTCGACCGCGGAAGGCGCACTACTGGAATGGGGTATTTGTGGAAAAACATGGAATTAAGCCCTAAACCTATATTAGTCTTTAGGTTCTGAGGCATGTATTGATTATTTTGAGTTCTTGGAAGGAAAAACAAGTGTGTGAGAATAGCTCAAACCTATTTCTTCTTTCCTTTTGATTTTTATTATGTTTAATCTTAATTTATTTTGTTTACCCATAGTTATGAGTAGCTAAATCCTTTATCTAAGGTCTTGATGGAACCTGTTGTGGGATGAACTTCTAGTTTATGTTAATGCAAATTTATTGGTTTTAATCTATATTTATTCAACTATATTCTTGTTGTAGTTAATTGATAGGATCCTCAATTAGTTGTGCTTATTTAGTGTGCATAACTTGGAAAATGGTGCATGTTTAAGTAGTTGTTGAATAACACCACTCCTAAAGTAATAAGAGAAATCTATAACTGCGGGTTTAAAGGCGGGATTAGGGATAACGAAGCCTTGGTGCAATATTAAATGAATTGTTTAATGAAAGCTAAATAGTGTAGCTCTGGAGAGTGCATTAGTATATTATTGTGATTATTCGGAAGAAATTCATAGTAAGCTAAGTGCTCATTGTTGATATAGCACTGTAGGTAAATTTGTATGATGCATAAACAGAAGGGATTCCATCAATAAGGAAAGTCTTGACCTTAGCATCTCTCTCTCTCATATTATTTACAACCTTAGTTAGTCTAATTTCAGCTTGTTAGTTTACTCCAAATATTATTTAGTAATTAAACCTCCAACTTGTGATTCAAACGTCTTGGGAAGCTGTTCTTGAGGATTTGAGTGGGTCTTAAGGTGGTATTTGATAGGCTAACCTTCTGTGAATTCGACCCTGGGCATAATACTCGGATTTTATTTGCAACGTCTGCGGAATTCTTTTTAAAAAGCATATTTTGGGCGTGATCACTTGTGAAATGCAACTTGCACAGAAAGAAAGAAATTTAGCTAGCTTTGATCCATTGACTACATCAATAGGACTCACCTCAAATATTGGATGGATGAATCTGATAAATATATTGGATACTAATTAATCTCCATCGTTTTCTCAGGATCTTGATTGCCTTGATCTTGAAACAAGTAGTTTAATGTCCTTGTTCACCTCAAACATACTTTAGTAAGTTAAACAACTATCACAAATGTTATTTCTAATTTGTTGCCTATTGGAGTTCGGTATACTTAAACAGTTTTGGTTTGTTTGTCTAACCAAAACTCATAAGGAAGACGTAAGAAGTGGTGGTAATTACATGATAATTACAATATGACTTTTCAAATACCTTTATTTTTCAAAAAATATGATTCTTTTTTACACTGTCACTTCCACTTCAAATAAGTTAGGAACACTTGTTAAAAATAATTTTGCATTTTACTAGTCGTTTTCTATCTAGTTATTAGTATAAATATTTATCACATAAAATATTTTCTAAGCTCATCATACCTATCCTTTTGTTGTTTAAAAACTAGAATAAAGCATGAATTTCATGTTATATTTACATGATTTGGAATATAAAGACTCTCTGTTATATTACTTAACAATTCATAGTTTATATTTTTAAGAAATATGTATTTTAAATACCTAATAGTAGATAATACTCCATTTAATATTTCTTATATGCACATATATTCGTCAAACATTAAAGTTATTTACTTGTTCATTTACATAGAAGTTTATTTAATTTATATTGTTAACTTTATTTTAAAATCAAAAAAATATGTAATTATTTAATCACACTTATACAAGAAGTATCTTTGTAATTATTATACTATGTATTTAGATAGCCTAGTAAATACAATGTGGTTACCAAACACACCCTTAGTAAATTACTAAATTATGGACGACGACTCATTCTTTCAGAAACTCAACTAGTATTCAGCAAACAAATTTCATGCATCTACCAAGTAGGAACCGTGGAATTAAGCTAGAGAAATTTTCAAAGAAAATGCCACATTTCTTCTCTTCGACTCAACTACAAAATCGTTCAATTTTGACGACTTAAAATATATAAGGCCTACATCTTGCCTCTATTTATATTTCTTGTGCGAAAAGAAAAAATAAATTGATAATTATAAGACTTCAAAGGGAGCCAAAAGTCTACTGTAGAGAACTTCCATCTAGTTTCCATGATCTAATTTGGTAGAAAATTGGAAGTTGCACTGCCTTGGTTACGCTATCTGATGCTATAAAAGCAAGACGTTTTTAGTTTGAGTTATTATAAGATGAAAGCATATGCTATTGCACTCATAGTTTGTGGCTCAGTAGCAGCTCTAGTTTTGATTTTGTGTTGTCTTTGCAATGGTAGGCGAAAGAAAAAGAGCCAACCTGTGACTCGGAATGTGACTGGTTTTGCTCCCCCTCCTCCGCCTTTACGAGCGAACCGCGATGTCGAAAAAGGTGAAATTACGTCCAAGAGCACAGCAATTACAAAAGATGGTGGAATGGTTATTTTAGGAGCTACTGCTGCAACTGTTGCCACGGCTGCTGTTGTAACTAGTGCTTACAGTGGTGGTGGTGGTGGCGGAGGGACAAGTAGTTCGGGCGGAGGTGGTGGTTGTGGCGGCGGAGGTGGTGGCTGTGGAGGTGGAGGTGGATGTGGGGGCGGTGGATGTGGAGGCTGTGGAGGTTAAAAAGAATTAAACTATTCTTTGTCTGTCTTCTACTGTGGCTACTTTTTATGTATAGGTTGGATATGTGTTAAATAATTCTATGTACCATGAGATTGGAAAATTGGATTTAAATAAACAACCATGATTTCTATAAAATATACTATGTACTTAAGTAAGATCGGGAAAATGTTGATCACTTACAAGAAATCAATCTCAGCTCAAGAAAGATGAGTAATTTGGCACCATAACAGAGAAACAACCATGAAAATAGCAGTAATAGCATTTTGTCCAGATGAATAATTAAGCATAATACAAATTGGAATTTTCGTTTGTAAACACTAAAAAGGTGTCTTCCAATAGAGCTTCAGATGACTCTACCTCAGATTTTTCTAACCCCTATAACATCAGCAAACTTAAGTAAAGTAAAAGGAGAAAAAGAATAAAAGGTGGCTACGCAATCCAAATGAAAGAAATAAGCCTATAACATGACCCAAGTTGGAAGGGGCAGAGAGCTGAAAACTGTAGAAGATTTCCTTCTGGAACACAAATGCAATTGGCAGACTCTGAATCATATTGATCACTGGAAAACAATGTTCCCCTGAAAACTGCAGATGTAGATCTGGTGATCAATGGAATGAGAGAGGGGGCTCCTCATGCAACTTTCTCAGTCGGATTTCTTTATAGTAGTTTCAACTAGCGAAGTTTCTCCTCACCCTATTTACGGGCAGGGAATTACATGAGGGGCAGGTACTTGGTGGAGCGTTACACTTCACAAGCCAAGTCTTTCTTTGTTGCTGAGCATTTGCTTACTCGTTTAGAGACTTGTGAAATGCAACCTGCATAGCAAGTATGATTTATTAGTTTTCATTCATGCACCACATCAATAGGAGTCGCTCCTATTAGAGTACAACTATATCAGTACTATCAATATGTGCAATATAAAAAAGCAACAAAAATCCCCAATAAAATGGTAAGTATTGTCAATTAACATACAGAAGTGGATGTTTTCAGCAGCTCCCTCACGGCCATAGTTGCATAGCAAGAAGCTGGTAGTGTAAAGCTCAGCTTGAGAGCCATCTCGCTCTCCTGAACATTACCACCACTCTGAGATTCCTCTGATTGCATCGCTTCACAGTTAATCTTTTCCTCGCAACCTTTTACTGGAAGCATGTCACCACCTTCAGATATTGCTGAAGATGTACCATAGTCAGCAGCAAGTTCCTCGCTTCCATTGGTCGACTTCTCCTCTCTGACCTTGCTTTTCTTTTTTGACTTGGCAATAGCATCAAAATCTGTCTCTGCTAGAGGTATAGTTCCATCAGTGTAACTAAGCAGTTCCCTACAAAACAATAAATGGCTTCAAAAAAGACGAAAATGGAAACTGTTCCAATACAACAATAAGTTACAAGCTCACATCGACGGTTTGCGCATCAAGGGCGAGAATCAGAATTCTAGAAAATATATCCAAATTACATTTTTGTAAACTGGCATATATTACTCAGATCAATCATGAATTCACAATTACATCTCTGACAGAGAGCAGTTTACTGAGATTTCAATTTAAAATATGAAGTGCATTAATTATGATAATAGTAGCAAAAGTACTAATAATGTTTTAAGTACATTCATATTGATGATTATAATGAATAAAAATAGCTAATAACAATAAGGGCAGTTGGCCAAACTATTAGTATTATTATCTTGTGGTGGAAAACCCAAGGTTTCCAAAGATCCAAACAAACCCTAACACAGCAAATCGCACAAGATATGTTGCAAGCCCTTGGGCTGCTAAACAGAATTCAAGCAAACCCGGGAGGGATGGAACAACATGACAACAGAGTAAACAGAAACTAGCTATGTCCAACCATGTCTGACCTACCATTCAAAATCCTTCGGCTTTTGAAACACCCGTCTGTAAGCTCCGGTCATATTAGTTATGGAGAATTCCCTGTAACAAAGAGGAGGAGCAGACACAAAGACGTAGTCATAAGAGAGGGGTTAAGTTCAATAAATAACATAAGATCATCTATAGCAACAATTATGGAGACCGTAGAGTAGAGAAACAATTCTTTTATCTTCCATAACTTCAGACTTCAGTCTATTCTAGGGCTAATGCTAATGAAAGCATAAAGTAACGCTTTTTCCACACATGATCTCCTTTGTACTTCAGTGTTATCAAAGGCGCGCTCAAATCGCGCTTAATCCCTAAAGCGAGACTCAAAACATATAGAGCGCTTAGCTTGGGCGCTTCAGTGTTATCATCAAGGTGCTAAGACAAGCTTTTCTTTGCCAATAACCGTAATCCTTCGGTCGCGATGCTTGGTGAGACTGATAGAAAGAAAGGACGGGGGGCAACCATGCATGGTACTTCTCGACCCTGTCTCCGAGGGACAGTTGAACTAGTGACTCATGAATGATGTCGGGTTGGACGAAACAGTTGATATTTCACTTTATCGTAAATCCTCTTCAATTTTTTGTCCATATATTTGGTATTCATGCTTATAGATATAGATCAAAATAGTGAAAGGTGATATCAAAACGGTCATATAGAAACGACCAGCATTGCAAAAACGGTCACTAAAAAGAGTCAACTAAAGACTACCAAACTTAGGAAAGTAGGAAAAGTTGTGTAGGTCTTGATACCATATGGAGAAAGAAAATGAGAGAAATTTCTGATATCGCTTTGGAAAGAAACTGAGAGAAATTTCTGATATCGCTTTGGTTATGAACAACTTACGAGGGGCCTCTTATATAATATATAGGAGTTCAGGCTAGTAGAAATAAATAAAGTTTTGACTTAAATAAATAAGAGAAGTTATGTGATCAGGAAAATTGCCAAAGTGCCGAGATTCATTCTTATGACAGAAACAGGAAGAATACTCCACACTCACCGAGAAAGAATTTAGGGTATTCTGTCATAATTGCAACAATTCTGCTGACATTAAGAGTTATATACCATAGGCCCTCCCTGTGATATTACTGATATTGTAGGGGGGAACTATAGTTAAAATAACATAAGGGAGATGGATCAGGGGGAAGCAATGGAATGAGAAAAAATTAGACATAAAGCAATACGATATTGGGGAAAGTGGGAGAAGAGAGTAAACTCTTAAATTGAGTTGGAGAAGATAATTTTGGACTTTGAAAAGGGTGTGGGGCTGCCATTCCAGGGTTACAAAGAGGGATCACAAGATCTCTTATCAGATATACAACATTGCTGGAGAGACGCGAGCAGCGAGGAGATTTACGAGGAGTGATGAGGGTGAAACTGTACTAGCCGAGGGCATTAAGAAACATATAATGCTATATAAATATCAGCATGCCAAGCATGGGAGAGCAGGGACAGGAGTGGAATAGGAAGAAGGAAATAATTGCCTAGGTTGAGAAAATCCTCGTGGTAATATATATTGAAAAGATGGCATGCATGTTGAGATAATAACCATTCATGTACACTTTATTCAGGAGTTAACCATAAAGGCTATGGGGACATTCCCAAGAGGATCATACAAAAAATGGGAAAGGGACAAAAGAGATAGACTTTTTCTGATACTATTTTTTTGTTGATACTGTTTGATGCTGTGTCTTCTAATGCATAGTATATCGCATTGTGTAGCTAGTTTAGCAAGCTGATTAACGTTTGTGATTTATTCTACCGTATAATACTGACTAGATGTACATTCTAAAAGATTTACTTACCAAAAATCATCAAGCGGCTAATGAAAAAGTGGATCAATTATTCAAATTTAAAAAAACATGTTTTACTCACTTGATCTTATGCGCAGTCTCTGTCAAGCTGATACCATCCTGACCAGTAATGATTACGAGTTAGAAGGGAACAAAATAAAAGAGAGTAGATATGTGTCAGTCATCACAAGTGGACTGGACGAAGGTATTGATAACTTCACAGGCAAATCTCTTTAAATCATTCTACTTCTCCATGTACTTCAAAATTTAAATCAGAAGCTAAATGCACTATTTGAATTGCAAAACATCGCTATATGAACTAGATTATGGTTAGTTGGTCATCATTGTAGCAGAATGTTAATAATCCTAATATGAACAAAGATATGATTGTCATATAGATATACGGAAATCATATGAGACAGCTGAATTTTGTTCGGCTTTGGACGCTTTTTTTGTTAGAGCACTTAGACGCTGTATAGAAACTATACATAAAGTATTGCAGATAATTTATATCACTCTGGAAAAGAGCTTGAAAGGAAAACGTCGTGCAGCTTGGTTGCATTTTCTCAGACAAGTCGAACAGGCAGATTGATGCCCAGCCAGAGGAACAATCCACAGAGAAAAAGAAAAAGGGTGTTCAAAGAAACAAGTGGGATTATATTGGGTTGTTGGTGTTGGTGGTGAAAGAAACAAGAGCCTGGTAGGAGTCAAATCCTTGTTCATAGCTACAGAATGCCATGGTACTGTCAAACCCAGCCAGTTTCAAGTACGATGTAGTTTCTTTCTTTAGAAAGGAACAAACACCTCGCATCCCTCACTGCATCTTTCTTTTAACAATGTCACGCCAGAACAAATAAGGGAAAAAGGTAATAATTGGCAAAGTATAATTGAGCACATGCATCTACGAACTCAGCAATTTGGATGAAGAAAAAATACCTTCTGTGCCAAGTCGCAGTAAACTTCCCCAATGTCATTTGATGGATAAATAACTCTAGACCTGCCATTATAATATGTCTCGCAAATAAAAACAAACAATAACTCACAGAATATTGTAAACTTTCTATTATCTTATCTTACCCAGGCAAAGGCAGAAGTACATCTTCGATGGTATATGTACCGGATATAAGGTCTTCTTCATTTATAGCCTGCCAAAAGGATATTATCACTTGACTTATATTAGACAGATGAGAACTGCTAAGGAAAAAAAAAACACAAAGGTACCAAACAATACCAGCAACAAGTACGCCTCAATACCAAGCAATCCGAGGAAATTCATTATAGAAGAGGTACCAGAACAGAACCTTTTAATCAATTTAACTTCTCCCTTACCTCTCAGCAACCTCAGTAGGCATGAGTTTGCAGACACGTGAACTTTTTAATATTAAAATTAAAATGGATGCAGTGTTAAACAACAGAAAAGAAACTATCCAGTATTCCACCCATATCATAACTACAACTGACAATCCTGCAGAATATATAGCAAATTAACACCATTTGTTTCACTGTACAACTGGGTAAATGGTGATCAGCCAGGTTACTAAGTTGCATTTGGCATCCTCCTTTTTTTCAGCGCAAAGGATTTAGCAAGCATCATGCCAGTAGAAAACATAGAGAACTTCTAGTACTTATTTTTATTTTATTTGTATAACATGGCCTAAGATGAGATGGCAAAACATGGTCAGTAAGGATTCATATAGCCTATCCTACTTGTTGGAACTGAGCCATAGTTGTTGTTGCATAGGGATTCAGCAGCAGTCTCTCTTAAAGCCAAGTGGCAGCAAGCCACTAACCATCCATGCAAGCAAGTTCATGTCTATGATATACCACCCGCTTAGAACCCCCTGTAAGTCTTAACCCTAATGATAACTTCACCATTAACTGCAAAATCATAGTGATATAGGCTTATAATTATATGTGTACCACCCCCCCCCCCCCCCCCCTTTGGTAATTTCATTGGGACATACTCTATACAATACTGTCAGGGAGAAAATTCCATACAAAATGCGGGCTTGTTTTGAGTTTTATCAAGCTGGAGACCTGGAGGGTGAGATAGGGAGGTAAAGGGCCCTTTGTTTAATCTTACTAGGGGTTCTTATACTCTGTCCTCTGCATATGAGATGAGAGATACCTGTACCGATGGAGGGAATACATAAGAACCAAGCTGTCATGCAATGTTTTCATAGAAGCTCTTCGCTTAGAAATTTAAGGAACATCTCTTGTGCTCGGATAACCTAGATACCAAGTACCAACCTTGACTGATATATTTTTTTCTTCAGGAGGATCGGTCTCTGAGGTCTCATCCAAATTACTATAATCATCCATTTCGTTTCCATTCACGTCTTCACATGCAGCAACAAAAGTTTCTTTCTCTTTAGGTTGTTCCTTTGAATAAACCAGATCTCCCAACACAACTTGGTCAAACCCTATGATATGGGGCAATGAAAACAGAAGAGAATCAGTGGTACAATCAAGTACCCATAAGTACATTCTGATCAATATATATACGCAAGAAAAATAGTTAATAGAAGTTGAAAACGCAAACCATGCTTTTGCACTCTCATGCTTGCTGCATGGTTCCAAAGATAACTTTGATAGCTATGTACATACCTAAAAAGGAGAAGATATGTATCATATAAAAGCTCAAACTTGAAAAGTTATGCATGACCTTTTTCTGTACCCTCATCCCCTTTAAGCCCATTAAATCTCATGATCAACTGATATTTACGGCTTTACACTCTTGGAAGAAGCTAGAAGCTGTAGAGCTCTATGAAACTGGATAGCTTTTCAATGACTAGGATGCTTCATCACCTTCTTTAACTCCGCAACTCTGGTTTAGAATCAGGCCAATGGTTGCACGGTGTTTACCTTATGGCCCAAACGAGTTATTCTTTGAACCGTACGGTCAGACATTTGATACATAACCCAAAAAGTTTAAAGGACTTTTAGATCTTATAGTACTAGAAAAGTCAGGTACCAAGGAGAACTTCTCAAGAATTTAAATACATGTAACTAAGGGCTGTGGAAAAGCTTAGGGAGGAGAGATGTTTTCTCGATGAAGTAGCCAACGGTGACACCCAAGTAGTAAGCTGCTACCGACTACGGACAAATTCAAGAAACACTAACAGCTTTACCAGTAAGAAAGAAACTTTGACTTGAAACTAACAGTAGTTCAACAAAACCAACGAGCAGGCATTGGCTCTAATATTGCCAGAACTGATAACCTACCGTGCTATGAAGACACCTTTTTCAGAGAGCTCAGAAAAGGAATTATTTAAATGCAAATCTCAGATAGATAAAACGTGTTCAGAAACGCAAAGACTCGAGTCAAGGGAAGTGACTAGGAAGAATGACTTGTATGTATTTGCACTTTCTTGGTTCACCTTTCGATCACTAAATTTCAGATAAATATGTCAAGTACAAGAAGAATAATGAATCCTGCTATGAATGTCACTTACATCATTCGGAGAGTCCTGGGTATCCCCTTCAGAGCTTGTAGACAGTTTCCAGGAGATTTTTTCAGGCACTGCAACTTTATAATGTTGACAGGAATGTAAATTGTAAGATATAATAACACAATCTCGTATCACATATATTGCTTAATTAAAAACATTGGAACAAAAATACAAACTTCTGCTCTAAGAGAAACTCAATTACTTTGAAAAGTCAGGGACAGCACAAATAATGCAATGCAGAATGTCAAAAAAAGCAAAAACAAATTTACAAATTAAAAAAGGTAACGCAAACTTAGATTATTGCAAGTCATTAAATGGCGACACTCATCATGAGCAACAACATTCACTTACTTTTTGGAAGTCGGACTTCTAGGTATAACAATAGAGGCTGACTTCAGCTTTATGAAAATTATAAATAATAACTAAAGGACTCAAGTGAGAGATCAACTCAGTGTTGTTGACTGGAACTTACAATCGCCCTTTCAGCAACCAGATGTCGAGGTAACTGCCTTAGAGTCCCATCAGTGTCACCACTTTCCTTGTAATACTCCCTTACTGTACTGATGGCATTCTTCTGTATTCAAGGTTAAAGCTGAGGAGAACAATTCTTTCCTATACACGCACATAATACTGCAGATTTTTGTAATACAAAGGGGAAGAGAACTTTCATGTTGAAGGGTTGAAAGAAACATGAAAATAAGAAGCAAAATTATGGATAAAGTAAAATAGCAAAGGATATCCCCTTCTCTTGGATCAAGAATCAAGCTGACAGCAGCTTTCCACTCTCCACGCAATAACGCAGCTCCAATTAGATGAGTTGGCACAGAACTGCTGCCAAACCGCTACACCATTTGCATAGACAACAAGAGCATGGTACCCATCAAAATCTTGGCATATTGGTGACTTTTCACAGTTCACTTGCCAGTCAAAAGTCAACCTCAGGCTTAGCATATGAGGGAGGAGTTTCATGTTTTATTTTCAAAATTAAGAACTTCATTAAAACTCTCCAAAAACCAAAGAGAAAAATGAAAAGCCAAGAAAAAAATTGAAAGAATATCAAGGAGTCAACCAACATTAACCAAAAAATGTCATTAAACACGAATACTAATCTGCCTTGATCATGTCAAGTACGGGATTTTTGTTGGTCATTAAAATGCCATGAAGTGCACGACTAATATAAGCCCGAAGCACAACAGTAATTTCAAATTGTAGCTCATATTTATCCCACACGCTGACATACTTATGAATTAACTGTACTGTCAGGGAATCATATGCACATATGACTGAGACATTGGAAGATGAAGAAAGGAACATGCATTAGTGAGTTTCTCTGAAGCAAAATAAGGTTGGAGGGATTCCAAGAGTTTCTGTAAAAGCTCTTCTGAAAGAGATCCTTATGAAGAACAACAATTGAAAGGCCTAGACTGGATTTCAAGAAGAGTTAAGTTAACTTATCCACCAAACCAAGATAAAAAGATCTGCATATTACAAAGTACCTGTAAACCAAAATAGTTTATAAATCCATGCTCTCCTAGGGCAACTGCTGATGCTTTAATTATATCCGCAGAATCTGCTGACACTCCCCTGAAAAGATTTCAGTTTCAGCCCATCGCATAACATGTCATATAATCAGCAAGCTTTACAATCATACTTCAAAGAATAAACAAGAGCAAAGAAAGAAAAATGGTATTCATGTACTGTCTGGAGCCCTACAAGAAATGGACAAATGAAATATTGAAGCATAACTATACCGAAGTGTTATAGTAAATCGGTTCCCATAAAGCTGCCCAAGCAGAAGCCCTTCTTTAACATGGCTGTAACATAAATGGAAGTAATATTTTAATGAGAGAGAGAGAGAGAGAGGGATTGTCATAAGACCACAGACACCAAGGCATTGATCTCACCAAAAGTCACCAACTTTGATTCCAATCAATCTTTCGTTGAGAGCTGCTACTCTACTTGCTCGTTGCTTGAAAACAGTAACCTATATTGTGAAAATTGTGAGAGCTTAGTGATAGAAAAAGAAAACACTAAATATGTATCCCCATATAGAAAAAGAAAAAAGCTGTCGTCATGTGAAATAGAAAGAATGGGGGAATGAGGAGGTGAATATAGATATTACTTGTCCAAGCACCACCAAGTTTTAATTCAAAATACACCAACAATATCTAATTAAGATGAATTATTTGTGACAGAAAACTATCAAATAGATATTCTAGATAAAAGATTTTGCTTTCTGGAGAAAAGTGATCTCCCAATTTTCAGAAATTTCATACTAAACAACAATAACTTTTGAACTGTGTGACTATCTTATCATTGAAAAGCTCAACTTGTTCAAGAAACACAATTTATTTAATTTTTTATGTCTACAGCAGCCCCCTCACGTTTGGGCTTAATATTTTTTCATGAGCCAAGCACATAAAAATGCTTTTGATTACAGTTGGCGGAGAGACTTGAACCCAAGTCATGAGGATCATGAGGTGAGGATCACCCACCATATAAGGAGACAAACCACCCATCCCCCAACTAATGTGGGACACTTAACATGGGGCCAAACATTGTAAAAACCACTAATAGTGATGGGCGTGGCTCTAATATTATGTTGAATTATGTAACCATATCGTCTAAAAGCTTAAATTGTTAGAGAGCGCATTTCTATCTACTTAATTATGTCTTCGTCGTGCCCCATCAAGTGCTGGACTAATTCTTTTTCATGGACCAAGCACATGAAATTTTTTTGTATTATAGGTAGTACGACTTGAATCGAGGACCTTTGCCCACTATTGAACCATATTTATGTGTGTGAGTATCATCTCATCTAAAAGCTTAAACTGCTAGAGCAAGTAAAACTTTTATTTAATTAATTATGGCTCAACACAACTCATGTTCGGGTTTGATTCTTTGTCATAGGCTATAAAAGCATGATAAATATTTAAAATTGACAAGCATCTTCAGGCATAACCCAAACCAACATGCTCAAACATAACCTATACCTAAAGGAAAGGTTTCTTTCATTTTTGCAACTGCGATCTGATGTTAGGCTAGAAACCCGTATTTTAGCCGTAGTATTACCTTCCAATGACTGCATTTTTACATGCGTCTGAGTTCAAATGATAGTGAATTGCACTTAGTACGTGCTTTATGCCTTGCCGGAAGTGATCCTGAGCTCAAAAGTTAATTTGAAGCTAAATTGATCAATTTGGAGGTTTGAAGTCTGAGTAAAAGCCCAATACATTAAGACGGGATCATGTTCAGAGGTCGTGTATCAAGTCCGGATATTAAAAGAGGACGAAATAAGTTCACTCTGAGAAAATTATACTGCCGCGCCGCATGGGGCGCCGCAAGGCATGGCGCAGCAGTGTAAATGCTGCCTGATGCAAAAAGTTGAGGCTGCTGATAAAATGCACCAATGCGCCGCATGGTGCGGCACAACCTGCGGTGCGGCTGTTCAACTTTTACAGAGCGAAGTCCTAGTTCGTGCAAGAAAGGATTTTTTCGTCAGGGCCCGACCCTATTTGGTATAAATACATGTAAAAACGCTATTTTGCAGAGGTTGGACAGATTTGAGACACAGATTCGACCTAAGGAGGCAGAGACACAATAGGAGCAAGGCGGGAAATTCTTCTACGAGTTATTCCTTTCTCTTCTTATTTTTCATTGTTGGTTATGACTTTTTAGTATTGTAATTTTACATATTATTATGAATAGCTAATTTGTTATCTAGGATTTTTGATGGAACATTTTGTAGGATAAATTCTTGTTGTGTTTTTATATAATTGAGCCGTAGCATAATCTATATTTGTTCAACTACATTCTTGTGTAGTTAATTAATAGGATCCTCAATTAGATGTGCCTATTTAGTATGCATAACTCGGGAGAGAGCGCATATTTAGGTAATTATTGAACAACACCACTCCCGGAGCATATGAGGGATCAATAACTGAGGGTTTAAAGGCGGGATTAGGGACCGGATAACGAAGCCTTGGGTGCGATCTGAAGTGAGTTGTATTAAAAGCCAGCTAGCGTAGCACTGGAGAGTGCGTCTAGTAAATTATCGTGAATACTCGGGAGAGATTTACGGTAATAAGAGTCCTCATGATCGGTAGGGAATACTTAGGCGAAATTATAGAAGACATAGCAGGGAAGAATTCCGACAATTGGGAAATCATAACTCTAGACCTCCTTAATCTTGTCTCTAACCCTTCGTATATTTAGTTGTTAATTAACTATTTTAATTTGTTAGTTAATTAGTTAAACACAAAAAATCTAAATATCTATAATAAGGAATTGTTCAAGCTTGTCTTCTTGGTGATAGCGAACAGTTGTAGCTAAACCTTAGTTCTATGTGGGATTCGACTCCGGACTTGTAAACCGGATTATATTTGCAACGACCGCTTAGTCCTTTTTATAAGGCATAGTTGGGCGTGATCACGATCCCCATCATTCCCCTTTCTCAAACAAGAAAAAGGCCATATCCTCTCAACTTTGTGTTGGGTTTCCATTTTTGCAAATAATTATGTTTATTAAACAAAAACATATGACGTAAAATTGTTGACCATTATGACAATTTTTTTAGTTTTTACTCCAAAATGAAGATCCAAAGTAAATGCCGAAGAAAGAAAATGATGACAAGAAAACATACCCTCTGGGTTGATACAGCACGCTTGTCTTTAGTACCAGCAAATCCGAAGGACCTAGGCTGCCAGATCAGCCATAAAAACAATCATATCCCTATAGCCTTACAGCTTTTCTATATCAAGCTGTCAATAACACAGAACTGCTTGTATGTGGCAACACACATCTGACAGCAATACAAACATCGAACGAAGTTTTTCTTTTTAAATATTTCTTGTTTAAACCCATGTCTCCGTTTGAAAAGCTAGAAACATGTGCCAAAGAATTTTGTTTCTTCAACTGAAAGAAGTTCTTTCTAGGAAATTGCATGTCACCAACCTGAACGCCGAGCATCTTTGCTATAACGTTTAAAGCTTCCTGCGTATCCTTGTTCTCCTTGAAAAGATGAAACCTGAAATTTAGATTTTGCAACAACACTCTTTCAAATACTCTTCAAGAGCAATGTGACGTTAAAACAACACAATGCTTTCTAAAACTGTGAAGGTTAGAAAATAATAAATAAATAAATAAATAAATAATTATCAAGAGAGAACAATAAAATTTAATGTGTAAGATAAACAGAATTTTTGTTTAAAGATGTTAAGGATCTTGTAGCGGTATGAGTCGAAGTACTGAAATCAGAACTTAATATATACTGCATTACAGACCAGCAAGAGTAAGGAATATTATATGAATAATTGGAGTTTGCTTGAGAATCCCTTTTATATAGCTAACTGGCTAGCTGGAAAGATGTTTGGTTGAGCTAGATATCACTTTGTACATACTCTTCGATACCATCTTGGAGAATTGTTTCAATTATCACCCAAAAAGACAAAGTAGTTTGACTACTCCTAAAATGTATTACTCAGCAAGTCTTCTTTTCCAGATTGTTCGTCTTTCCTATGTAGTCCCATTTATTAGACTACAATTTCTAGAATGAAGAAAATAGAGATCATATTTTCTCTTTGATAAATAGAAAACCTATCTTTGTATGTGATGCAAAAATCTACACAGAACAACAAGCAAAAGATACATAGTGTTGTAGATCTGTACGAAAATCTTAAAAAGAAGATCTGTATGAAAAAAATGAGACAAACACAACTACAGAGTCTACCTGAGGAACTTGCCAAGATGTTCTGGCCAGCTGTCCGAACCTCTACTGTCATAAGGTTTATCATTTCGGTCTTTCCTTTTCCTAGAGAATCTACCCCTTCCATTATTCCCTCCCTTATTCAATCTCACACGAACACACTTTGATGAGTCCTCTGGTCCATCAACAGCATCTGTTACAAGGAATTTTAATCTTTCCTTGAAAAAATTATGAATTGCCTGAAATGTATTAACATATCAGATATAGATACTTCCAAAAGGAACCATATGAAGCCAAAAGAAACAGAGAATGAGTATGTGATAAGGACTAACAGTACGATGCAATTTATCTGAACTTGGTGAAAGGACGACAGATTCATCAGTGACATCGACTCCGGAATTAAGTTTATCAATAAGACCCTTAAGCTTGTCAGCATCAGAATCGCCAGCAAGAGATCTGAAAGATTCTATCTCAGCCGCATAACTTTTGTTCAGTTGATCAGATATGTTTACGTCCTTGTCCTCTGAACACTGGAGGGAGACATCGGCTCATATCATAAACCAATTTTAAAATGAACACAAAGGTCACTCTGAAGAAATTAAAGTCAACTTACCATCTCCGCTGGAGCCTCCAATGAAGTCAAATGAACAACATTTCCATCTAAGTCCACTTCATTCACAATGAAGTCAGAGTACCTAGAGATAAAACAAAACAACCATTAAGATTAACCCACTTTCCTAAAATAAGCAAGAAAATCTCCCAAAACCCACCTTCAAGAATGACAAAACAATTTCAAATAAAACTGCCTGTATCTTTAGTTACAGCACATTCATGGATCAAATATAAGAAATTAAAAAAATTGCAAAGCAAAAGCTACTTGAAATATCACGAATTTACATATAGTGTTCATAATTGAAGATACCCTAAGTTTATGACTTCCTAAGAGTTCGCTTTAGATGGTATTTTGTCTTTGTGATGTACCAATTACCCTCTTTGACAGGACAAAACAACAGTGGAACATATGCATTTCCTTCAATAATATAGTAATTTTTCTACATTTTGAACTTCAGTTAACCCAAAAAGATGAAATTTTAGGTCTATTCATTTTCTATGCATTCTCAAATGAATATAAAGTAAATCTCCAAACAATTTTCGAACATTTAATTCAAATTTCAAACATCAAAAAAATTTAAACAATACAACAACAACCCAGTGAAATTATACAAATGGGGTCCGGGGAGGATAGCGTGTACCCAAACCTTAGCCTACTCCGGAGGAGTATAGAGTCTGTTTCCGATAGACCCTCGGCACAAGAAGATAAATTTAAAAAATAATAAAAGGAAAAAAGAACACATTTTTGTCATCAAGAATTGGAATGAAATAGCTTATATAAATCAGAATGAAGAATTCCCAGCTTATCTTCACTCTCCAAAGCATTTTCACTGCATCCCAACACTCTATACCAATTCCAACTAATGTTATACCCCCACCCCATATGGAAGTACACATGCAAATGCAGATAAATAATTAAAGAACCAAATAACTTCAGGAAAGAAAGAAACAAAGACCTTTGTTTGAGTATGCCACGAAAGCCAGGGAGCTTGGAAATGTAGCAGGAGATGCCCACATCGGATTCATCCATAGTTTTCATCATAGTAGCAGGCAAAAGACTCTGATCAAAAAAGCTGTTGTACGGTTTTAGAATTTTAGGGTGACCAAGAACTTGTTGCAGGGTTTTTGTTAGTAGCTGCTGATGACTCCGGAGTTTGGAACAAAGGGTTTTTAGCATTAGTCGAATGGTAGAGACGTAGGCGAAGACCAAAGTCAAATACTTACTAGTGGTCGCACCAGGTCTGACTGAAACAATAAGATGAAAATTAATCTATATAACACCACCAATGTTTTTAGCAAAATATTCGTTAGTTATTTTTACCCTTCGTTAAATACACTCTAAAAGGAATAAATTATAAATATAAATAAGTATATTTATAGCAAAATATAAATTGGCATAAGACAAAAGGAAAAGAAGAGGTGGGAAACGTTCCTAAAATAGTTAGTTCCATACGAAGAAAGATTGTCAGTAGGTTAAAAAGGAAAAAGAAATATATAGGATATTATAATAGAAAACTTGTTATATACTATATCCTAAAGAGAAGTTAATAGTGTGTGGTTTCAAAAGGCAAAAAGAATACTAGAAGATTGGTAGGAAACTTATTACACTATTTAATATCGTTATTAAACAGGTTAATAACTCTGTATTTTCCATGAACACTAGGGTTTATATTATGGTTGGTTAATATATTCATCAACCTAATTTAGATTTTAAAATAAGGAGAAGTGCACAAATATTAAATTTTAGAATTATTTCATTGTTTGGCCAAAGATACATATCGATTGTACCTATCATCAAGCGATTTATTTGCCATGAGTTCGTCGGTGATGAGATAAGAGGGGTTGCTCTGATGGTAAGTAACCCTCACTTCCAACCGAGAGGTTGTGAGTTCGAGTCTCCCCAAGAGCAAAGTGGGAAGTTCTTGGAGGGAAAGATGTCGGGGGTCTATTTGGAAACAGTCTCTCTACTCCAGGGTAGGGGTAAGGTCTGCGTACACACTACCCTCCCCGGACCCCACTAAGTGGATTATACTGGGTTGTTGTTATTGTTGTTGTTGAGTTCACAGTGATGAAGTCGAGAGTGGTCCTTCACTAAGTGACTGTTATTTTATTCTATGATTTTTGTTCCTTTTTGCTTATTCTGTCATACTTAATATTAACAGTTAAAATATGCCAAAGATTTTTATGAAGAAAAATCATGATTTCTGAAGACGTTATATATTCCTAACTGATATAGGTCGAGGTAAGATTTATCCTTTTATCTTATAATAAAGAAGGTTTTTATATTAGATAAAATAACAATTTAAGTTATTTATTTAATATGTAGGAATAGTCATTTAATTCGTTTCCTAATATTTGAAATAATTATTAAATTAATTTTCTAATATTTAAAATTTTGATATAAAAAATCATATCATTTATGTCAGTACTTTCTATTTCTTTCCAATTTTAGGTGTCCTTCATATCATCAACTACATTAAGATGTATGTTATAAAATAAAAGCAATTTAGTAAAATATGAACAAGAAATATAAGTAAATTGTATGTTTTCCTATCTATTACGACCTTTATATAGGCATAAAAAGTAAAGAAAATATGTCATTCAACATACAAAATATGTCATTGAATATGTCATAAACCATTTGAGATGAAGATCATGGAAGAAGAGTAGACATCCACCATAAATTGCTATTTATCATAACACTCCCCCTTGGATGTCCATAGATAATGTGCCTCGTTAAAACCTTACTAAGAAAAAACCCAATGGGAAAAAAAATTCTAGTGAAGGAAAAAGAGTACACATGTATAGAAATATGCCTTTTTGTTGCCTCGTTAAATACCTTGCAAGAAAAACCAAGTGGGATAAAACCTTGTAAGGAAAAAAGAGTGCAACGCGCATTAACTCCCCCTGAAGAGAGCATCAATTCACCTCCTTGAGCCTTCGCATCCCAATATTGTGCACTAGCTTCTTGAAGGTTGACGTTGGTAGAGATTTTGTGAACAAATCGGCCATATTATCACTTGAACGATCTGTTGCACATTGATATGATGATATCACCATCCTTTTGAAGATCATGTGTGAAAAATAACTTTGGTGAAATATGTTTTGTCCTATCTCCTTTTATGAATCCTCCCTTCAGTGGAGTTATGCGTGTTGCATTGTCTTCATACAAAATCATGGGTAGTTTTCACATTTCAAACCACATTTGTCTCGAATATAATGTATTATAGACCTCAACCACACACACTCTCGACTTGCTTCATGAATAGCAATTATCTCAGCATGATTAGATGAAGTAGCCACAATTGATTGCCTAGTCGATCGCCAAGATATGGCAGTGCCTCCACAGATAAACACATAACCTGTTTGAGATCGAGCCTTGTGTGGGTCATATAAATATCCAGCATCAGCATAACCAACAAGACCAAGACTGCAATTATTGCTATAAAATAAGCCCATATCGGTAGTCCCTTTTAGATACTGCAATATATGTTTGATTCCATTCCAATATCTTTTTGTAGGAGCAGAGCTATATCTTGCTAAGACATTAACTGAAAAATTTATGTCAGGCCTTGTAGTATTTGCAAGATACATTAGTGCGCCAATAGCACTAAGATGTGGTACTTCAAAACCAAGTAGCTCTTCATTCTTTTCTTGAGGTCGGAATGGATCCTTATTCACATCAAGTGATCGAACAACCATCGGAGTACTTAAAGGATATGCTTCATCCATGTAAAACTGTTTCAATACATTTTCTATATAGGTAGATTTATGAACAAAAATTCTGTTTGCCAAATGTTCAATTTGCAAACCAAGACATAATTTTGTCTTTCCAAGATCTTTCATCTCGAATTTCTTCTTTAAATATCAATTGCCTTTTGGAGTTCTATGGGAGTTCCAATAAGGTTTATGTCATCAACATATACGGCAAGTACAACAAATTCCGATTTTGTTTTCTTTATAAAAACACATGGGCAAATGGCATCATTTATATAGCATTCCTTTAATAAATACTCACTAAGACGATTATACCACATTCGTCCTGATTGCTTTAGACCATATAAAGATCTATGCAATTTGATTGAAAATATTTCCCGGGACTTTGAATTATGCATGTTTGGCATTTTGAATCCATCAGGAATTTTCATGTATATCTCATTATCAAGTGAGCCATAAAGGTAGGCGGTAACCACATCCATTAAATACATATCAAGCTTTTCAAGGACAGCAAAACTAATGAGATAACGGAAAGTTATAGCATCGATAACGGGTGAATATGTCTCTTCATAATTGCACCAGGCCTTTGTGAAAATCCTTGTGCAACAAGGCGTGCCTTATATCTTTGTACCTCGTTTTTCTCATTTCTCTTGCGTACAAAGACCCATTTATAGCTAACAGGCTTAACACCATTAGGTGTTTGAACTATATGCCCAAAAAACTTCATGTTTTGCAAGTGAATTCAATTCTGATTGGATTGCTTCTTGCCATTTTGGCCAATCAAGTCTTTGTCGACATTCTCTAACAGATTGAGGTTCAAGATTCTCACTTTCTTGTATAATGCTAGATGCAACATTATATGCAAAGACATAATCCACCACTCTATCCACTCGATTAAACATTGTCTTAATATCGATTGGATTTATTGATAGTTCCTTATTTTATTGAGTCTCGAGCTCAATGGATTCTTCATGAATCTCGGAATTTATTAAATCATGAAGTTCCTCATGAGATTCTTTCGTAGTGTCATTTTGTTCATTTGCTTTCCTTTTTCTATGATTTCGAATTTTTGGAACCTAATGGTCTGGCACGTTTTAGGCGTGTTTCGACTCATTAGCTATGACACTAGAAGATTGTCCAATAGAGACGTCAATACGGATTGGAACATTCTATGCGGGGATATGTGATTTTGTTATCCTTTTCAAATCTGTAAATGCGCCTGGCATTTGATTTGCTATTCTTTGCAAATGGATAATCTTTTGCACCTCTTTTTCACAAATAGAGGCACGTGGATCAAGATGAGATAATGATGGATTTTTCCACAAAATTTCCGGTTTGGTTTCACCAACTTCTCCCCCTAATTTTGGGAAAAGTGTCTCATCGAATCGACAGTCTGCAAATCATGTAGTGAACAAATCCCCTGTCAATGTTTCGAGGTAGCGAATAATGGAGGGCGATTCAAACCCAACATATATTCCTAACCTTCTTTGCGGAACTATTTTGGTGCGATATGGCGGTGCTACAGGCACATATACTGCGCATCCAAAAATTCTTACATGTGATATATTAAGTTCATGACCTAAAACTAATTGCATTGGGGAATATTTGTGATAATTTGTCGGTCTGAGACGAACTAGCATTGCTGCATGCAAAATGGCATGACCCCAAGCCGAAGTGGGCAGCCTCATTTTCAGGAGTAGCGGTCTTGCTATCAACTGCGGACGTTTAGTTAAAGACTCTCCAAGATCATTTTGAGTGTGAACATGAGCTACATGATGTTCCACTTTTATCCCAATTGATAAGAAATAATCATTAAATGCTTGGGATGAAAACTCAACAACATTATCTAGTCTAATAGACTTAATTGAATTATCGGGAAATTGTGCCCGTAATCGAATTATTTATGTCATTAATTTTGCAAATGCAAGGTTGCGAGATGACAATAGGAACACACGAGACCATCTAGAAGATGCGTCTATTAAGACCATGAAATATCTAAACGAACCACTTGGTGGGTGAATAGGTCCACAAATGTCCCCTTGTATATGTTCCAAAAAGACAGGTGACTCAATTCCAACATTTGTAGGTGATGGTCTAATGATTAACTTGCCTTGATAACAAGAAGTGCAAGAAAATTCATTATTTAAAAGAACCTTTAAATTCTTTAATGGATGCTCATTTGCGTTTTCTATATTCCGTCTCATCCTAATTGATCCAGGATGTCCCAATCGATCATGCCAAAGTACGAAAGTATTGGAATCAGTAACCTTCTGGTTTACGGTAGAATGTGCCTCAATTGCACTAATTCTTGTCCAATACATGCCACAAGATAAAGATGGGAACTTCTCAATAACGCTCTTTTGGCCAGAGACATTCTTTGTAATGATGAGATATTCAAGATTATTCTCATCTATTGTCTCATATCCACTTTGACGGATATCTTTAAAACTCAACAAGTTCCTCTTGAACTTGGAGGAGAATATTGCATTCTCCATGATAAATATTGTTCCTTTAGGCAGAGTTATAGTAGCTCTTCTAGAGCATTCAATTAATTTATTACTACCAGAAATTGTAGTAACATCAGCCTAACACATACTTAAATGAGAGAAATATTTCTTCTCTTTGAATATTGTATGTGTCGTACATGAATCAATTAAGCAAATATTTTTACAATTAAACATTGATTCAAGTTTTTTGAGAGATATCCATATTTGCTTCTCAGGGTTTGACATACAAAAGAAATATACAAATATTAGTATTTTCATAGATAAAGAAAAAAAAATTCCATAAGACACAATCTTTGATTGAACAACTTGATTATATATGTATAATATGTACTTAATGTTGCTAGCAAAATGTAAAGTCATGAGAGTTATATAATACTAGAAATGTAATCATACTGGCTATACACATAATATATTTATAATTATATGATGTATGTCGAAACAATCATATATTACATATCTAAATATGTAGGCATAGTATATATTATAAATTAATGTAGTAACAACTACATATATTGTACAATCACATATCTGCATATTTATAAGCCAATGTCGTACTAATATTCTGTATGTAGGCTTGTCAAAATAAATAGCTAAATGTAGCTAGTGTAGTATGTCATGCTATACTGCACAATAATATATAATCACACATTACGTTAGGTGTACCTAAGTACTTAAGCATGTAACTAGATATACTTGAATTCAATAAGAAAATAGACTTGAAAACAAAAACAATTTCAAGTAACCTCATTATTACTAACATGTTTTATTTCTACACAGAAGAAGATGAATAATCAATAAAAACTTCTTGGATTTAGTCAAAGTAGGATGTAATATGTTAATGATGCAAACACTATTTATATTCATATTTTGGCTACGTACTACTGTCAAAAAAATATTATTGTTATCTTAGTCTATTGTTGATTACTTCTATTTATATTTAATAATGCAAATCAATTAATAAACAGTTCATTAAAATCATTACATATTTATTCATAAATAAAGAGATTATGATGAAGTATGAGTATATTTCTCTTTCTATTTTTATTTTTAAACATAATTGATAAAAACTAAGTATCCAACAAAACATATCATTATTCTTACAAAAAAGAGAAACGTGTGGTGATAACGTGTTATAAAATGAAAGTAATTTAGTAGAACATGAACAAGAAATATAAGCAACTTAGTGAAACATGAATAAGAAATGTAGATAGAGAGAAGGAAGAGATTTTCTTCTTCAATTGTGTGTTTTCCTATCTATTACAAGACCTTTATATAGGCATAAAAAGTGAACACAATATGTCATGGAGTATGTCATTCAACATACAAAATATATCATTGAATGTGTCATAAACCATTTGAAATGAAGATCACGGAAGATGAGTAGACATCCTCCATAAATTGCTATTTATCATAACAATGTAGCACTTTTAGGTGTCTTGTTTTAATTATTCCGACTATTAGTTTAGTAATCCTTGTTTTTCTTTTCTTTCTTTAGGAGTTCTTATTTTCCTTTTCTTTTTTCAATTTTAGGAGTTTTTTTAAAAGGTTTATGAGTAGTTTTGTAAATAATAAAATAATCATTTAATTATTCTTCTTATGTTTTAGAATTTGAAAATTAAATAAAAGTATTGGTTATTAAATCATGCTTGAGAGTAATCTCAAACTTCATTAATCTCAAATTTTCTAAATTTATGTATCAAGCTTAACTAAAAATATATTTTAATTTTAAGAATATAAAAGAAAAAGAATAGTTGGTAAAAGTCAATAACACTAATGATACTACTCAAGTAAAGAATCAAAAGTGAAATGCCATGGTGATTTTTTTATTCTTTTGAGCATAAAAATTGAAATAATAATTATAATTACAAGCATACAGTTAAACTTAGGATGAGCTAATATTAAGTTGAATCAGCAACAATAATTTATTTTATTTAATGTTAAGAATAAATTATTAAGTCCTTGAACCAATTTAACCAAAAAAAGTCTTTAAATTAATTGATTTTCCAAAAAAAAAACAAGCCAGTCATCTTTTTTCTAAATTTATCATATAAATCGGTATAATATAGTATTAAAAGCCAAATTGGTGCAAATGCAAACTGTATGCAATAAGGATAAAAAAAAATTAAAATAATACTAAGTGAATTGTGATTAATTTTCTTTCGTATTTACTTTAAGAAATGACAACTCCTTATATTTTTCTATATATTAAGTTACTTATTGTTTAATATTAACTTAGTATAGTCATTTTAAAATTCTTTGTATGTTCTTTACTAATTGGCTCTAGACACATATTTTTAAATCCAATTTATATATCTTTTCTGTACACATATTTTAAGATTGACGCTAGGCACACATGCAACGCACGTACATTAAGACTAGTTAAAATAAGATTGGAAAAGGGCTTAAACTACCTATTACTTACTAAATGGTTTATAAATACCTATGTCATCTATCCGTCTAAAAAAATATTCTATTAACAAAAATACATCCACAACTAATGACACAATTACTGTATCTTTCATTTAGTGACGTGTCTAATTTTAACTGGGTCACGTGGCATTATTGACCAAAAATCAAATATGAATCTTATTTTTACCTATTTACCTGATCTGACCCTATTTATTTGACCAGCCTAATTATTTTCTTTCTCTTATTTTTCTACTTTTTTTCTTTATCTTTTTCCTTATCTCCCAACACAACCACTCTCACCTATCTAAATCACAAAAGTTTGGCATTACCACTAGCCAATCGCCACCATCATTAGAAGTTTGGTGTTACCCCCAATTTTTCGCCCTCTTTTTCTCTTATGTTCTTCACAAACTCACCTTCCCCCCCCCCCCCCCCCCAAGCAACGACAGAATTGGTGGGTCTTTCTCTTGGCATGTGCTTGATATTTATGTTATCTATGTCTATGTGATTTTGTTGCAAAAGTAAGAGAAAATATAGATAATGGCTGAAGATGGAGGGTCTAACATTTTCGATATCTTCTTTAATTCTTGGCATGTTCATTTCTCAAAGATGGGGTTTATGATTGGAGAAGAAGAAAGGGGTCTAAAATTTTTGATACCATCCATTTTTGTAAATGGGTTGGATAAGGCAAATGGGTTGAAATAGTATATATTTTTGTTCGAGTCAAAGATTGCCACGTGACTGAGTTAAAAATTGCCATGTCATTAAATAAAAGACTCTGGAGTTTGGAACAAAGGATTTTTAGCATTAGTCAAATGGTAGAGACCTAGGCGGAGACCAAAGTCAAATACTTATGCGTGGTCGCACCAGGTCTGACTGAAACAATAAGATGAAAATTAATTACAATAAAAGTGGAAAAGGGCTTAAACTACCTATTGTTTACTAAATGGTTTATAAATACCTATGTCATCTATTCGTCTAAAAAAATATTCTATTAACAAAAATACCTCCACAACTAATGACACAATTGGTGTATCTTTCATTTAATGACGTGGCGAATTTTAACTGGGTCACGTGGTATTATTGACCAAGAATCAAATATGAATCTTATTTTTACCTATTTACCTGATCTGACACTATTTATTTGACCCGCTTTCTCTTCTTCTTCTTTCTTTTTTTACTTTTTTTTCTTTCTCTTTTTTCTTATCACCCAGCACACCCACTCTCACCCACCTAAATCACAAAAGTTTGGCGTTACCACTAGCCAATCGCCGCCATAATTAGAAGTTTGGTGTTACCCCTAATTTTCCGCCCTCTTTTTCTCTTATGTTCTTCGCAAACTCACCTCTCTCTTCCCCCCCCCCCCTCCCCTACAGGGTGGTACTGCCGACATCATTCCTCCACCACCAATGACGGCGACCACCGGATCTCCTTGCCAAAAATGGTAGCCATCAACGACAGAATTGGTGGGTCTTTCTCTTGGCTTGTGCTTGATGTTTATGTTATATCTGTCTATATGATTTTGTTGCAAAAGTAAGAGAAAATATAGATAATGTTTGAAGATGGAGGGTCTAACATTTTCAATATCTTCTTTAATTCTTGGTGTGTTCATTTCCCAAAGTTGGGTTTTATGATTGGAGAAGAAAAAAAGGGAAGGTCAAATGAGTGGTAATGAGTCTGATAGATACCACCCATTTTTGTAAATGGGTTGGATAAGGTAAATGGATTGAAATAATATTCATTTTTTGTTTCAGTTAAAGATTACCACGTGACCCAGTTAAAAATCGTCATGTCATTAAATGAAAGACACGCAAATTCTGTCGTTAATCGTGGAGATATTTTTGTTAACAGAATTAACGTCGTGTAGTTTTTTAAACGGATAGATGGATTGAGGGTATTTATAAACTATTTAGCAAATGATGGGATAGTTTTGGCCCTTTTCCAAAATAAGATACAAAACACACAAAATAGTTTTGTGATGGTTGGTTGGTTAGCGTTTAATTTTCTACCTTATAACCCTCATTCTAAGTAGAATTTTTTTATCCTTAAATAGAAATTCTAGTCGAGTCTCGTGAATGACAATTTTCTTTTAATGGGTCTTAGCCTTAATCAATATTTAACGAAAAATCAAAAAATTAATATCGTAAAGGCCATCATGGAAAAATGATGCAATATCATAAGTTAGATAAGACTCCAAAATCATATAATTGTTGTAACAATAATGAATTTCTAGCCACCTAATGAATGAAATTAAGAATATTTTCTATTGAAACAATTGTATCAGTTTTTGTACAGATTGATTTTTGTCACGATCCGGACTTTCCACCCTCGGAAGCTTGATGGCATCTACTCGTAAAAGTTAGGCAAATCGAGTGTTAAAGATCTTATTATCCTTTTTTCTTAACCTTTTAACAATTTGAAATTATCAAGCGAGCAACAACGAATAATAATAAGAAATAAAAACGGAAGATGAAATATGATAACTTAACCAAATAGTTCATAGTTGTGCGAAAAATTCAAAATACAACTCTAACCAGAACTGGTGTCACAATATTACGGACCATCTACGAATATTACAAACAGTGGTCTGAAAAGAAAGATACAAGTATGTCTCCAAAGTAAATGAAAACAGAATATAAAAGATAGAAGGGGACGCCAAGGCATGCAGACGTCTGCACGACTACCTCGGGTCTCTGCTGAACTAAAGGCAACAACCTTTCTATGGTCCAAAAGCTCCTGTACTAGGATCTGCACACAGTACGGAGTGCAGTATCAACACAACTGACCCCATATGCTGGTAAGTGTCAAGCCTAACCTCGGCGAAGTAGTGAAGAGGTTAGGACAAGTCTACAAAATAAACATGTGCAGTTAAAGCATATACGGTAAATAATAATAACGGGAACTAGCAGTTAAAGATGGTAAGGGGAAACAAACTGTGGGGAATATCAAGTATCAAGAGAACTCAAGAGAAAAGCATAAAGAACATCTTAAACTTTGCATAAGTAAGAATAAGGAAAATAGTAACGAATCAATAGCCGCTATTATTCTTTAATGTTACGGCACACAACCCGATCTAAATCATATAATAATGTTGCAGCGTGCAACCCGATCCAATTCATATAATACTGTTGCGGCGTGCAACCCGATCCAAATCGTATATCATTGTTGTGGCGTGCAATCCAACCCCACTTGTCCTCCATTATTACCCCTTGTTGCGACATGAAAACCGGTCCCAAATAATATTTTTGCGTCGTGCAACCCGATCCCAATATACAAATCAACACCAATCACAAAAGAATTCAGGTAAGGGAACAATAATAATACAATAATATCCCAGCAAGGGGACAATAATAAAAGTAATAATATCCTGGCAAGGGAAACAATATCATAATAATAGCATCTTGGCAAATGAACCAACTACAACCAATCCAGTTTCAACAGTAATTCACAAAAATAAACCTCGACCTAAGCCAATACTTTATAATTGCCACTTACTAAGAACTCGTCATAATTCACGTATTACGATTGCTAACCATCAAGTTAAGCATGATCAATACATAATAAAATCACAATAAATCTGAATATAAGACTCACGGGCATGTTTGATACCAACGTATAGATACTCGTCACCTCACCTATACGTCGTACTCGACACCAACACATATCAAATAAGACAACACTTATTCCCTCAAGCTAAGGTTAGGCCAAACACTTACCTCAACATCCACGGCCAAATTCAAGCCTCAAGCACCGCTTTCCCTTTAGATTTTTCCTCCAATTTACTTGTATCTGACCCAAATCAATTTAACAATATCAATAAATACTAAAGAATTCAACCCCAGTGCTAAATTATAGGTTTTCTATCATTCTTTTCAAAAAGTCAAAAACTGACCCCAGGCCCGCTTGGTCAAAACTCGAGGTCCGGACCAAAACTCGATCACCCATTCACCCCACGAGCCCAAATACGTAATTAGTTTCGAAATCCAACCCAAAATAAGGTCTAAATTTTAATTATTAAAAAAGCCCTAATTCTAACCAAAAACCCTAATTCTACCATTGAAGAACAAGATTTAGGCCTAAAAATCTAAATGGTGTTGATGGATAGTGAAGGAATTGAATTTAATAAAACATACCTATGCTTTGGTGTTGAATTTACTCTTTAAAAATATCCTAGGGTTAGATTTTGGGGAAAAGATATGAAAATATGGCTAAATTTACATTCTAGTTCTGTTTTAAATCGCTGGACATACCTTCTTTGTGTTCGCGAAGGGTCTGTCGTGTTCGCGAAGCTTTGGCTAGAAGAGCCTTCACATTTGCAAGTTATTGTACACGTTCGCGAAGGTTCACCCCCCGACCTTCGTGTTCGCGAGCAATTTCTCCGCATTCGCATAGAGCATTTCCCCTCCCCTAGTTCCCTGCCAAATAGCCTTTGCGTTCGCGATAGCAAGCCCAAGTTCGCGAAGGGTAACATCCCCAAGGCTTCGCGTTCGCATAGAAGGAATTTCCCTTCAGTCCCAGTTTTCTCTTTGCGTACGCGAGAGTTCATCCACAAACGCAAAGAAGGAATTTCCTAAGCACCTGCAGCAACTATGACAAACAGAATTTCTAAGTTTTAAAACATCCCGAACACCATCCGAAACTCACCCGAAAGCATTCTGTATATACGCCCGGATCGTATACGCAAATCTAGGTGAGATAAAAAAGGTTTTTAAGTCCTAGAACACAAAATTAACTTGTAAATCAAGTGATGACCTTTTGGGTGATCACAAAAAGGTCATCACATCCTCCACCTCTAAAATAATTGTTTGTCCTCGAACGTTCATAGAAAAGAAGTACCTGAGTGGGGAAAAAGATGGGGATATCGGCTCCATATATTTGACTAGGACTCCCAGGTAGCTTCCTCGGTAGGTTGACCTCTTCACTGAACACGAACAGAAGGATAATTCTTCGATCTCAACTAACGAACTTGCCGGTCTAGAATATCTATCGGTTCCTCCCCATAGGTCAAGTCCTTGTCCAACCGGACAGTGCTGAAATCTAATACGTGTGATGGATCGTCGTGATACTTTCGAACATGGACACATGAAACACTAGGTGCACAGCTAATAAACTCGGAGGTAATGCAAGTCAATAGACAACCCCACCCACTCGATCCAGAATCTCAAAAAGACCAACGAACGTATGGTTAGCTTTCCCTTCTTCCCAAATGCCAAATCACAAACCTTGCGGTCGACATAACTCTTTTGCCTAGACTGAGCTCTAGGAGCATATCCTGAATGAGCTTAACTTTGTCCAAGGCATCTTGCACTAGATCTGTACCCAAAAATCGAGCCTCTACCGGCTCAAACCACCCAACCGGCAACCGACAACCGACACCGTCTACCATATAATGCCTCATATGGAGCCATTTGAATGTCGATTGGTAGTTGTTATTGTAGGAAAACTATGCTACTGGTAAGAACTAATCCCAATAACCTACAAAGTCAATAACACATGCTCGGAGCATATCCTCCAAAATCTGAATAGTACGCTCGGACTGCTCGTCCGTCTGAGGATGAAATGATATGCTCATCTCGACCGACGTACCCAACTCACGTTGTACTGCCCTCTATAATTGCAAGGTAAATTGCGTATCCCAATCATGAATGATAGACACGGGCATGCCATGAAGACGAACAATCTCCCAAATATAGATTTCAACCAAACGCTTTGAGGAATAGAAAACTGCCACAAGAATGAAATGTGCTGACTTGGTCAGCATATCAACAATAACTCATTCTGCATCGAACTTATCGAACTTTCTTTGAGCCCGTGGGAGTCCAACAACGAAGTCTATAGTGATCCGCTCGCACTTCCACTCAGGAATCTCAATCTTCTGAAACAAACCACCAGGTTTCTAATGCTCGTACTTCACCTACTGACAATTCAAATACCGAGATACATATTCAACAATATCCTTCTTCATCATCCTTCACCAATAATGTTGCCGCAAATCCTGATACATCTTAGTGGCATCCGAATGAATAGAAAATCGAAAACAATGCGATTCATCTAAAATTAACTCACAAAGCCCATCCATATTAAACACACAAACGCAACCCTGCATACTCAAAACTCCATCATCTCCAATTGTAACCTGCTTGGCACCTCCATGCCGCACTGTGTCTCTAAGGACAAGCAAACGAGGATCATCATACTATCGATCTCGGATATGCTTAAATAATATAGAGCGAAAGATTGTGCAACCTAGAACATGGCTGGGCTCAGAAACATCCAACCTCACAAACTGATTGGCTAAAGCCTAAACATCTAAATCAAGCGGCCTCTCCTCGACCAGAATATACGCAAAACTGCCCATACTAGCTGACTTCCTACTCAAAGCATCGGCCGCTATATTGGCTTTTCTTGGATGATACAAGATGGTGATATCATAGTCTTTCAAAGCTCTAACTACTTTCTCTGCCTCACATTTAGCTCCTTCTTCTTGAACAAGTATTGCAAACTCTTGTGATCCGTGAATACCTCACATGACACGCCATATAAATAATGCCTCAAAATCTTCAGAGTGTGAGCAGTGGCTGCTAACTCCAAATCATGAACTGAATAATTCTTTTCGTGGATCTTCAACTGCCACGAACCATATGCAATAACCTTGCCATTCTGCATCAACACCACACCAAGTCCAATACAGTATGCATCACAATATACTGTATATGGCCCTGAACCTGGGGGCAAAACAAATATTGGCGTTGTAGTCAAAGCTATCTTGAGCTTCTGAAAGCTCGCCTTTCACTCGTCTGACCACCTGAACTAGGCAACCTTCTGGATCAACCTGGTCATCAGGGTTGCAATAGATGAAAACCCTTCCACAAACTGATGATAATATCCTACCAAACCCAAGAAACTCTAGATATCTTTGGCTGGTGTGGGTCTATGCCAGTCCTTGACTACCACAATCTTCTTTGGATTCACCTGAATACCCTCTGATGATACAACATGACCCAAAAATTCAATTGAACTCAACCGAAACTCACACTTTGAAAACTTAGCATACAACTGACTATCCCTTAGAGTTCGAAGAACGACTCGAATATGATGCTCGTGCTCCTCCCGGCTATGGTAATAGATAAAAATATCATCAATAAAGACAATCGTAAAGGAATCCAAATACGGCTTGAACATACAGCTCATCAAGTCCATGAAAGTTGATGGGGCATTTGTCGACCCAAATGACATCACTAAGAACTTGTAATGCTCGTATCGAGTGCAAAAAGCTGTCTTAGGGACATCAAACGCCCTAATCCTCAACTGATGGTAACTAGATCTCAAATCAATCTTCGAAAACACTTTGGCACCCTAAAGATGATCAGACAAATCATCAATCCTCATCAATGGGTACTTATTCTTGATTGTGACCTTGTTCAGCTGCCGATAATCTATACACATCCTCATCAATCCATCCTTCTTCTTAGCAAACAGCACAGGCGCACCCCAAGGCGAGACACCGGGTCTAATGAAGACCTTATCAAGTAAGTCTTACAACTCTTCTTTTAATTCTTTCAACTCTAGCGGGGCCATACGATACAACGGAATATAAATGGGTTGAGTGCCCAGAGCCAAACCAATGCAAAAGTCAATATTCTTATCGGGCGACATACCTGGCAGGTCTGCAGGAAATACCTTTGAAACATCGACACTAGAATCACGAACATACGCTAAATAGGCCAAATATCCCTTCTCAACCATACGCCGAGCCTTCATATATGAGATAACCTTACGGGTGGAATAACCAGGAGTCTCCCTATACTCTAAACGAGGTAAAACCGGCAATTCTTAGGTTACAGTCTTGGCATGACAGTCCAAGATAGCGTGGTAAGGTGATAACCAGTCCATCCCCAATATGATATCATAATCGACCATATCTAAAAGTAACATCTCTACTCGAGTCTCAAAACCCCAATCACAACTATACATGAACGATGGACACGATCCACCACAATAGAATCACTCACCGGTGTAGACACATATAAAGGATCAGTCAAAGAATTACTAGGCATGACCAAATACGGGGAAAAATATGATGACACATAGGAGTGTGTAGACCCTGGATCAAATAGAACTGAAGCATCTCTACTACAGACCAGAAAAGTACCTGTGATAATTGGAGGCCTCAACCTTGGGTCTAGTTGGAAGATCATAACATCGGGGATGGGCCCCACCACTCTGAGCTACGTCCCTAGGACGACCTCCTGTTGGATAGACTCCACCTCTAGCAGCCTGACCTCCACCTATTATACCTCTACCTCCACCTCCAGCGCCTCTACCCCCATCCCAAGCTTGCGGAGTGAGCGGTGGAACACCTGGTGCCTAAACCATGGCACAAGAAACCTAGTGTTGCGACTGAACACCCACTAATCTCGGACAAGCCCTACTGATATGACCATACTCACTGCACTCAAAGCATTTACCTAAGTGTTAGGTTGAGAAAATGAGACTGACCTTGGTAGGCCAGCTGACCATGAGAATAACTCTAAAGAGGAGGCGCTCTGATAGGAGCTGATGGTGCACGGTAGGACTGCTGATCAAAATACTGCACATAAGAACCACGACCACCTGAAGCACCATGAGAAGCCTGAAGTGCTGAATGAAACAGCCTGAGAGGATGGCCCATGCAAAAAGAATCCCTGCCTCCAAATAGGGCACCACTGAACCTTCCTGAATAACGGACCCTCTTGTCAGACCCCTGACCACTCCCCTGCGATAGAACCATCTCGACTCTCCTAGCCATGTTGGTCGTGATCACACCCAACTCTAGTCCTAAAAAGGATAAGCATTGCTGCAAATATAATCCAGTCCAAAAGTCCAGAGTCGAATCCCACAGAGAACCAAGGCTTAGCTGTATCTGTTTAATATCACTAAGAAGACAAGCCTGAAAATAAATAAACAGCTGAAAACTAACTATGCTTGAATTGTAAATAATTGGAATAAAGGTCTAAGGTAATGGTTTCCCCCGTTGTTGATTTCCTTGGTTGTATATTTCTTATAGCTTTGACTTAGTTGCCTCTATCAATCATGAACTCTCCAGCTATCATAAAACTCTCTCAAGCAATTATGATAATTTACTAGATGCACTATCAACTCTCTCAAGCAATTATGATAATTTACTAGATGCACTATCTCAATTTACGCTAGCTATATTCACATTACAGTTCACTAAGATCGCACTCGTGTTATCGTTATCTCTAATCCAACCCTTAAACCCTCGTACTTCGGGTGTGATATTGTTCAGACAACTACCTAAATATGCACTCTCTCAAGCAAATACATAATAAATAGGAACGGCTAATTGAGGATCCTTTAAATCAATCACAATCAAAACGTAGTTGAATAAATAGAGATTAACAACCAATTCAAAATTATATTAATATAACAACCAAGTCATCCCCAACGGGTTTCACCAAAACCTTAGATAACAAATTAGCTATAGTATGTAAAACTACAATATCAAAAGTCATAACCAACAATGAAAAATAGGAAGTGGAAGGAAAAACTTGTAGAAAAATTCCCCGCCTTGCTCTTCTTGTGTCTCTGCCTCCTTAGGTCAAATATGTGTCAAAAATATGTCCGACTCCTCAAAAATACAATTTTTCCATGTATATATACCAAGTAAGGTCGGACCCAAATAATTACACCTTCTCCTATGAGAAAAAGGATAATATTTCACGTATAGACTGTCGCGGCTGCGGTGCGGAACACGAAAGGCACTGCCTCAAATCGCGGTGCGGACCGCGATGAACTTTCTGTCGCATTTTTCACCCTGTTGTGTTTGGAATTAAGAAAAGTGGCACGGACCGCATGTATCCCTTTAAGTTAGCTTTCCAACAATATATTGTGGATCCCAAATGGAGTTCTGCAACAAAAGTTATGTCTATTTTACTAGACAGTCCGCAATATGCCTCATCCATTCTTCGTTTTATTGCTCTAACAACCGTTGATCCCCGAATACGATCCCAACTTAATTCCTTGGGCTTTTACTCAGACTTCAAAGCTCTAAATCACTTAAATTTATTCCATATCATCTATATAGCTCGGAATCACTCCTACAAGGCATAAATTACACCGTTAGTGTAAAACACTAGCGATTAAAGCGCAAACTCAACTAAAATACAGTAAATTAGAGTGTAATAATCGACTAAAATACGTAATTATAGCTTATCATCAAGCCGCATCCTGAAAAAATAAATCTCGCCCCTCAGTGTCGCACCTTCTTTTTCCTACGCGCACAAGGGCATAAAGGAAATTTTCTAATTAAAAAACAATTGAAACGAGATTTATTATTAAAGATTCAGATTCACCACTTGGGAGATTTATGGTGTCCCAAGTCACCGATTTAGAATCCCGAATTAAGAAAGGAATGACTTTATTTAACAGTCCGCGAACCAGAAATTCAGGTAAGGAATTCTGTTAACCCGAGAGAAGGTGTTAGGCATTCCTGAGTTCCATGGTTCTAGCACGGTCGCTCAACTATTATATTCGGCTCAAATTATCTGATTTTAAACAATTATGAACCTATGTGCAAATTTTAACTTTTAACCGCTTTTATTTATTATTTTTAGAGAAAATTGCAAAGTTATTAAACACACATCTCGAACTGCATCACATAAATGCACCCGTGACTTTTCACATATTTTAACATCGTTGAGATATGGATTTGGGTCACATAAATGCGCACCCGAGTTTAAGAAGGTAATATTATTAAACAATCGTGCCTCAAATAGTTACGTGTTTGCAATTTACGAGGGACATGGAATTTAGCTAGACAACATTCCTAGGTATCTAAGGATCAATTCAAGATTAAACAAAGCGAGGGCCATGCAATTATCATTTTTCTGTTTGGCATGGCGCATCTCAAAACCACTTTACTTAAAGGTTTCTATACTGATTTGCGAGGGCCATAATTATTATTATCTATTCATGGCTCTCCTCAAATTCATCTTTAGGATTCTTAATTAATTAAAATTAAAACATAATAAAAATTCTAAGTAATTAATTAAGGGCTCACGCGGGGAGGGACTAGTAATTTCAGCGTCCCTTTATGAACAGTTTAATCTCAATCACATTTGAAAGAGATTGTTTCATTTGGGCCCAAGGATAAGCCCAAACCCCTGAAGGTATGCTATTAACCCAACTTGATTTTGAGTCTCAGGCATTTCGAAGCTTTTTTAGCCTTGGAAGGGCAAAGCCCCAAACAGAAGTGCAACCTTTAATCCCTGAACCCATTTAAGAGCAAATCAGAGAATCACCAACTTTAAACCTTTTCAAGCATGATTTAAGGCATTTAACTATTTGAAAAATTTTCGAACGGCTTTGAGCTAATCTTAGAATAGATTTCAACAGTCGAGTTGTAAAGTAGACCCCCGAAATCTATTAAAATTAATGATGCAATAGATCACCCATGCGAATACCTGATAACAGGGACTCTTAATACATACTTGCATACAAGGTCCACATTACTACAAATCTGACAATTAGCTAACAGTTTTAAGAAGAAAATTAGAGCAAAATGAGTTGTTGCAGTCCAGATCTACAAAGTAAACAACACCTAATAATTACACCTCCCTTACTTCATCCAATCTAACAAATAACATATGGAACGTCAAATGCCACTTTCTATTACATGTTCAATAGTAAGATATTGCAAATAATCAAAACAAAAGGAAAACAAAGATGGCTATGAGCACAAATACTATCACAGTCCTTTTTTTTTATTTCTTCAAATCAACGAGCCATTTCTACATGTTCAGAATCAATAATGTGTACCTGAAATTGAGGGAAACAGTAAACAAAAGAAATCAGAAGTTGAGTTTCAGCAGATGTGGAAAACAACAATACAAACCCAAATCCAGTAATGAAATCACAAAATTGATTCCAATTTGAATTGAACAGTAGATTCACAGTTCAAAAACCCAAAGAGATGTAATTCAAAGAGTTGATACCAACTTCAACCAAGCATATAACTCGAGAAAACACCCAAATCCAATCTCACTAACTAACTCTCAAGCCATTTCAGAGTCCGGACAGAGAATAACAAACCAAAATTGATTCAGATATAAAAAATTTCGAAGTCTAGAGCTCAATTCTGATGGAACAGTAGCTGCCTCTTTTTGTATTTTGCCTTTCTTCCCCAAAATTTGACTTGAGAATCAAGTTAATATGCCTTTATAGGCAAGGATTTAGGGCATTAGGGTAGCATTAGGGATTTCGTTTTTCTCTTTTAGTCTTTTTCTAATTTCTATTTTTGCTACTTAGTCCTTTATTTTCTATCTTGTTCTCCAAGTTCTACTACCCAATTCCTAAAATTCAAAACCAAACCCCACCCTAGAAGCTTCTCTTTCTGTTGTACTAAGATTTCCTAACCTGAATTGCCCAAATTAACTCCCAAGCCATTTGATTTTACTTTGGGAAACCAGACGGGTCAAGTTAAACCAAATAGCAATCCCAAACCCAAGTTTGCCAACATGGCCTAATTCCCCTTCTCGGGCCTCTATTGACGGAGCCCAAATCCTATCTAAAACTCACAAAATTAACGGACTAAATGGATTGGCCCCAAACTAGACCACTTCGAAATGAAACAATAATAGAAACGAGATGGAACTACTTAAAAACTAAACATATGAATTGTAACTATTATACTTTGACCTAATCATACAAACAACATATTGATTAAAATAAAAAATAATGATGAAAAGAAAAGATGAACCAGAAGGAGATAAGGGGGGGGGGGGGGGGGGGACACGAAAAAAAAGATAAAAATAAAGGAAAAACCAGAAAGGTAGTACCTACAGTAATGAACGAATATGGCTTGGAAGAACTTCTGATGTTTTTGATTTTGAGCCGAAATAGACCTCAATCACGTGTTATTGTGAAGAACAAACGAGCGAGGACAATTTCAACTCACAACCACTTGCTAAAACTACTAAAAAGAACCCCGGGTGATTTTGTTTACCTTCTCTGCCTTCTTATATCCAAAATCAGGCCCACTTGGTGATGATTTGAAGGAACATGGTGATGGATTAGGGGTCAGAGGTGAGTGAGGGTTGTATGGAGTAGTTTTGGTGATGATTTGAGCTCCGCCGCCGGCCGGAGATGGTGAAGCAACTCAAGGTGGCGGGTCAAGGGGAGGGTTTATTTGGTCTCTGCAACTTTAGGACACTTTTAAGATAAAAGTACGGGACACTTAGGACGTTGGATGAGGTGAAATAGAGGGACATGATTAATTTGCTTTGAAGAAACTCAAAACGACGTAGTATTGGATTCATACTACATCGTTTGGATGGTCTGAGAGACTAACCAATTTGGACCGAGTTGGGGTTGATTTGGGCCATATCTGAAGGGAAAAGTTGGGCTTGGGATTAATCATCAAAGACTGGCCCAATTTTGATTAAAGCAAACCCAAATTCCTCTTCTCTTGTTTCTTTTTCAATTTATTTCAATTCCTTATTTTCTATTTTTCCTTTTCCTTTTAAATTTTCTTTTTTAATTCCTTTTTCTTAAAAACAAAAATAAAATATAACTTAATTCTTAACCCATATTATCCTATCAAATAAAATTAATGAACTCTCATAATTATCAAAACTAATTAATTACCCAATTAAAGGAAAACTAACAAAAATCAAAGCTAAAAATTAAGCCACGTGAAAATAAATTATTTTTTTGTGATTTTTTTTCATTTTTATAAAACAACTAATTTTTTAATTAATCCTAAAATATAAATTAAATCCTAAATTCAAATAATATATTTTATATATTCTTTTATTAATTAAAATGCACATATAAGAATGCAAACAATTAACAGAAAATGTCATGAAATTCACAAAATTGCAAATAATAAACATAAAATATTTTGTTTTAAAATTGTGGGAGTAATTCATATAGGGCAAAAATCACGTGCTCACAATTGTCCCTCTTTGCTCGGAAACTTGAAGAGTTTTCAGGCAAAGACAAGTGAGCGGATACGAGCAATTTTGCCCGTTTGAATACTCTGTGTGAAATAATTTTGAAAGACTTACCCGCACCCTTCTTCTAAGGTTGCCTAAATATCCTTGGCTAAAAAGGAATCAAGTTAGTGTAGTTCGGGAATGTCTGGTAGTTGGGACTACCATGAAGTCGTTCCTTATTACATCGTGTCAGAATAAAAAGAAGCTATACTAAGCTATGATCTATGAATTACAAAAGTCTTATCTATATCTTCAAACTTGATCTTGTGTTTCTTGTTGCCTTATTGTCTTGTATTCTCTTGGTGAAATCCATTTGTTGCCGCCTTGTATTGTAAACTGAGATGTTTTTCCTTTTTTCAGGTGGATGCCTGTGTGTTGAACTTGATATGTATTCCCATGCTTTTCAGGCGGGCTCATGACTTCAAAACTTGAATGTATTCCTTTGCTATCCAGGCGGGCTCCTAACTTCAAAACTTGAATGTATTCCTCTGCTATCCAGGCGGGTTCCTGGCTTCAAAACTTGAATGTATTCCTCTGCTATCCAAGCGGACTCCTAGCTTCAAAATTTGAATATATTCCCCCGCTATCCAGGTGGGCTCCTGTTGATACCCAATTTTTCTCTATATATTTTTCGTACCAAAAATACTTCCAAAATAGCATATATGTGCATATATAAGCACACCCATGAGTTTTTGTATTTTTAATAATTTTTAAATCAATTTATTGCCTATATTTATACCAAAAAATCCAAAATTATTCCCAAAAATTATCATTCTTGTGAATAACTTATTTTATCCTCGTCTTTATACTAAAATATAATTAAATTAATTTTTTCACATTTTTACAAATTCATTAGTATTTTTAATGTAAAATTGCATAATTGCAATTATGGCCTATCTAGTAACTTATAGCGTGTTATACCTATAAAATTAACTACAGTATTTTTAAATTAATATTTATGTAATAGTTATTTACTTAGTACTCTTAATTTGCTTTTAAAATTGTATTACTATTTTCTTTTACAAAATTAAAGGGGAAAATGGCTATTTACGGATTGACCTTTATTGCATTTCAATTTTAGCCAAATTGTCACCCCAATTTGATCCTAAATCGAGCCCAATTACTTAATCTACCCAACCCAATGTCCATTAAACCAAACCCGCCCGTTCATTATTTAATCTTAGTCGTTGATCGTTTTGATTAACGGCCTAGGCGTCCCCTTTCCTTTTTTAATCTTAGATAACCCCAAACCCCTACCCTATTTCTCATCAGATGCTGCCCTCGAATCCCTTGTCTCTCTCATTCTCTCTCAACTCACTTCAAACCCTAGTCGCCGCCTCCCACTGAAACCATAATCCATGGCCGATCCCTCTCATATGAGGCCTATACTGGCCTCTCATGGCTTGCACATGTTCATCTCTAAGGTCCTATGACAATACCTTTAAGGCGTCTTAACCAGGACTTTGCTCGATAGCTTTTCTCCGGTCATCTTCAACCTGTGTCCGACCAGCCATGGTCATTCGAGTTCGATCTTTTAGTGTCCTGCTTAGATCGGGAGTTTTCAAAGCCTTTCTCACTTCCTGACCCTAACTCTAAGGTTCCTTCAATTTATTTTTTAGATCTGCCCTAGATCTATGTGTGTTTGAACTTTCTGAACATGTTTCTGGAAGTTTCCTCAATTTTTTTTTGCTTTCAAAGTTCTTTGACCTTTTTAACTAGGGTTTTGTTTAAGTTATTTCGAATTTCTTCTTTTGTTTCTAGAATGTTTGCGTACTTTGCTTATATTACTTTCTTTATATGTGTAAGCATGTTGAAAACCCTAAACTTGTGGTTTTGTTTGAGTTTGTTTGTCACGTTTTTATTCGATTTTCACGCCTATCTTATCCAAGTTTATTTGATTGTTAAAAGGCCCTAAATTTTGGGGATTTATTTGAGTTCCTGAGCCTGGCTATTTGGCCTACTGATTAATAGTTGAAACCCTAATTTTAGGTGTTTTTACTTAAGACTATGAAATTGCTTGATTCACCTATTTGTCGTCTCTATATTCAAGTGATTTTGAAAACCCTAGTTGTTTTGTGGATTATTCAAAGTTCTTTGAAGTTGTTTGTTTGACCTACCTATCTAGAACTATGCAACTTGATTCCTGCATCCGTCTTCTCTATATGTTATGAGTTCTTGCTCAAATCTCTACATACTTTAATTCTTTCTCTCTCTCTATTACACTGAAACCTAACTGGCATGTTTGAATGTCTACTCTATGCTATTACTGTTCGATGTTTCTTTTGCCATAGCTTGGCCTCACATATCTGTTATTTGTGCATGCCTTATATACTGAGTCCTTCATGTGATTTATTTTTAGCTCGAAATTGATTTCAAACTATTACTTCCATGAATTTCTAATTTGCTAGCTTTTCAAGGGTTAATTTGATTCACTTCCTTTAATTGGCCTCACTAAATCTTTCCAAAAATAACTACAAATCTTGTACTTAGACTTATTTGCCTATTGTATGACTTAACTATTTCTTTTATGGCAAATGCCATTCTGCTTATATGATTGATTCTTCTTCCCTTATTTGGATCTTGTTAGCATCCGTTCGAATAAGAATCCTCTAATTAAAGGGAAGACTTATACTAATTGATTTTGATTTGTGATCATGACCATATTTGTGCTCTTACTCTACTCTCTACTCGTTTTTCAAAAAATTATAAATACATCTCACCTCCTCTTTCAAGACAAAAGTTCTAACGAATACACACTGTATACTCACTACTTCTCTTTCTCAAATATTTTTAAACTCTCTCAAAAGCATTCAAGTTCTTTCTCTGCAAGTACTCTGCTCCTATTTTTGTTTACTTTGCAACTGGTATGTCGCCTTAGTTTAATATTGCCTCTTCCCTATGTGTTCACACTTCAGTTCTGTTGTGTTTACTTTACTGTCTTTCTGCGAATTTGTTGTCTTTACTCTTTCATGAATCCCCTCTCCCTAAACCCCTTTGTATGTGAGCTATGGTTCAAAAAAACATGACAGCATTTGATGTTGTTGCTCATGTGCGTGGACTGGATTCCTAGAGTCCTAAACTCTATAAATTCCCATTCCGTTTTCTCTTAATGTGTGCTTTGAGCCTAAGACCTTGGTCTATCAGTGTCCTAATTACTGTCCAGACCATAGTCTGACCTTCAATAGGTTTGCTCTTATTTGTTTGGCTAAATAGGTTGGTCAGCGATGTGCCAGCCTGCCTTATGGCTAGGTATGACACCAATTTGTTAAGGCTCCCCAACCCCTTCTACACTTACACTTATTATTACCTCAACCAAATAGGAAAAGGATTTGTAGGTGATGCTATATAAAGGGTGATGGAGAAAATTTGCAAAGGTTTTTTGTTTTAATTTTTCTTGAGAAGAAAACCTACTTTGTGAAAGTGAGAGTGCAATACAAAGCCAAGAGAAAAAAATACAATTACAAGAAAAATGTTTCTTATTCTACTAATTTGAGTTGAGATTTTTGAGAAAAATTTCAACACAATATTCTTCGTTCAATTTGTTCGCGGGTTTCATCGATCAAAGAGTTTATAGCAAGGATCGGTCTCGGTGTGGATACGCATAGAGTCTTCGCACTATCGAAGAAATTCTGAAAAATAAACTCTCTTCACCAGGTACGTCTTAGACCTGATCTTTGACAAGTAAATAAATTTTAAAACAAGAAAATTCTACTTAGGATTGTTATTGTCTTCCGCTGCATGTTACGAACACCTATAAGAAATCCTTCAGTGGTATCAGAGCCGTGGTTTATTGTGTCTAAAATTTATTTACGAAATATTTTAATATTATATTTGAAGAGTTCAAACCATAATAGAAGTGCCTTGTGCAATAGTCAAATCGTTTGAATGTTGATATTATTTTATTGTGGATAAAATATACATTCATATAACGATTGAGATAGTTCATAACTTGAATTTAAAATTTTGTATTAGATACATTGGGAATCTATAATAGGTTATATGATTCTATTGTTAATTTAATTGTTATTAGTTCATGAGATGTTAATTAATAATAATATTCTAGCATGAATTCTTTATATGTGATATATAAGATAAATATGTTAGAGGATGTTGAATTTTGTTTTATGCCATGTGCTTGCTCATTACATAATTTTGAATTATTTATTACATGTGATGTAAATTAATTTAGGGCTAACCATGTAGACAACATGAACTAAATTCACATGCTATAAAAGATTCGATCTTCGTGTTATTAAAATTATTTTTGTAACAATTCCCTCGTTTTTAAATAATAAAATATAAGATATTTTATTATAGACCTATCCATCAAGGTAATTAATTTTACTAATTTCTTGTTTATAAGGAGCGGTCTAATTGCCATGAGACTTATAGTTCGAGACTATGTTAAAATTATTTATTGCATTAGATGTATGAATTGAAAGAATTATTCAATTTTACTCTAGACGCCTGGACTACCCGGGGGAGTACAAAATTTAATAAGTTCTTTGCTATCATGATAGTTGAACTCAACTATGCCAATAGGATCGACCTGACTACCAGGGGACTATTTGACATAGAGTTATTTAAGGAAATTGTATGGGGATACAATTGGTAAGAGTACCACCTTTAAAATATATGTCGAGAAGCGACTTGATTTCCAAGGGGCTCATACATATTGTTAAAGGATTCATTTACTCCACTAAAAGAAATAAAGATTTCGTAAACTATAATGAGGGTAAATAGTTTAAAATAATTAGTGGAAATATCATTTAGATGAAAGACTATCTTTATGATATATGCAAATATGTTCTTATATTACTGTTTTTTTTACTTTTCTATATTTTAGATTTCTAAATATGTCTGCTATATCACTGCGTGGAATACTTGAGACCAACAAGTTGGTAGGACCAAACTTTGATGATTGGTACAGACATTTGAGAATTGTTCTCATGCATGAAAAGCTTATGATGTGATCGATAAGCCTGCCAAGGAAGTTCCAGATGAAAATGATGATGATGCTACCAAGATTTATAAGAAATACTTGGAAAAATGTCTTACTACCAAATACATCATTCTCGCTTCTATGAATTCTAAACTGCAGAGGAAACATCAAGATATGGATCCAACTACAATTATTGAACATCTTAAGAAGATGTTTGGTACACAAAGCAGGACAGTTAGATACCAACTATCTAATGCTTTATTTGGATCCAAATTGACTGGAAATTCACCAGTTGGAACCTATGTCAATCATATGATTGATCTTATTGAAGAGCTTGAGAAGTTGGGGTGCAAACTGGGTAAAGAGCTTTCTCAAGATTTGATCTTGCAGTCACTACCAGAATCCTTTTCACAATTTGTTATTAATTTTAATATGAATAAAATGGATTGTGATCTTCACGAAATGCTTAACATGTTGATTGATTATGAGAATCAAATTACATCTGAGAAGAAGAAAGGAACTATCATGTTGGTTGGAAACTATTCTAAGAAGAAGGGTAAGGGTAAAAGTAAATCCAAGAAAAAGCCCACTGCGCCCAAGGGTGGTGTGACCAAACCCAATGGCAAAGAAGGCAAAGCTGACCAATCTGATGCTGTATGTTTCCATTGTAAGAAAATAGGACATTGGAAGAGAAATCGCAAAGAGTATCTTACAACTTTAAAGGACAAGAAACAAGGTAAGACTTTAATGAAAATTTTTTTCAAGGTTTCATTAACTACTACTAATTCTTCATTGTGGGTATTAGATACTGGCAGTGGTAGCATAGTACACGCTACCAAATACTCTGAGACGCAATAGTGAAGGAGCTATGTGGAATAATTTTTGGAAAGGTGACTGACCTTTTAATAAAACAGTAGGCTATTTATTGAGTAAGTATACAACTGTGGATACACACTCTCCCAAAAACCTTAAGGGTGCAATGTCTGAAACCTTAAAGCTCTTGTCATGTCTAGGCTATATTTATGTCTCTTTACTCTCTTTTTCTTTATGCGGAGGAATTTTTTTCATTCCCAATTCATAATTCTAATCGGCGTGCTCTTTCAATTTTTCTCCCCACCCCTCTTTCTCTTTCATTTTCAATTCGCTCTTGCTCTTTCTCTCTCTCTCTCTCTTTCTCTAGCAAAATAGTCGAGTTCATCTTCAGATTTTCTTATTTCGTTTCATCCGTATCTTCCTCTTCCACAAAATAACACTGTTAAAAATTTCACATGCAGATCTATCTTTTGTAGTCTTTTTCTTTCTGATTCAGTGCTTGTCTAAGCCGATTCCGACTTTGACATTAGAGGATCTTTTTATTTTCTGGTCGTTGGTGAATATACATATATCTTATTCATTCTTGATACTTGCGTTTAGTGTCTTGCATGATTGGTAATTGTTGAAGTTATACTGCTTTTGATATTTTGGCGAATTTTATTACATAATGTTGTATTATTGGAACTAAACTTGTGGTTCATATTTTACCCTATGCTAATTGTTAGTTGTGCTGCTTTGCTTTATGAAGAAAAGCTGGGATACATCCCATTCGGAAAAAAATAAAATATTGAGTGGTTGTTTCTTTTAATTCTTGTCTCTTATTTTAAGTTATGAAATCTCATTTTTTTTGGTAATTTTTCCTTTTTCTTCTTCTCACGTTTAATGACTTCTAAAGGGAGGAAGAATGATGTATATGTTATATATAACTATACATACTTTGTATAATCATGTATAACCATATACATTTGTGTGTGTATTCTCATAGTTATACAGAATTATATATGATTATACACAAGTTTACAAGATTATATATAATTATACGACATAGATAATTGTAAAAAAAATATTTGGATTTCTTGCCTTTAGATAGTGTGTATTATTATATATTTGTGTTTAATTAACGTATGACTATGTATAATAATGTATATAAGGTGTCTAATAATATAAATTTTTATTTTTTCCAGTGAAAAAAAGAATTTTCTTTACAAAATTTTGAATTTTGCAAAAAAAAATTAAAATTATACCCTTTAAGGATGAATATATTTTTTACTTTAACTTCGTAAAATAAATAAGTATTAATTTATATTTTTTATTAATAATTATATAAACTTATGGAGTAAGTATTCTTATATTTGAGGCCTAATTATTTGGGGCCTAACGCAAGGGCGGGCCTTGTCTATATAAGTAGTACTAAATATTCATCATCTTTCATAATCTTTAGCTATGGTGTTGGTTTACACTTCTCAGCCAGACCAAGTTACAGGGAATACTATGGCGTGCGGCGGCGGGAATACTATGGCGTGCGGCGGCGGGAATACTATGGCGTGCGGCGGCGGGAATACTATGGCGTGCGGCGGCAGAAAGAGGAAGATCTCCGTTACGACCTTTGATCCTAACGATGACAAGAAAAAGCTTCGGGCAGCGATGCTTAAGAACCGCTATGCTGATATGATACTGAAATCTCAGCAACAAATTGTTGGGAAAGAGATGGAGCAAAAAGAGACATCGATGAAGAAGGACTTGTGGGAGAAGCAGTTCCAAGAAGCATTAGCAATGTCTCAGCGGAAGAGAGAACGAATGGCGGCCCGGTTCGCCATTGATAAAATCAAAAGGACCGTCAACTTTGACGATAATCTGCAGGCTGAGAGAGATTTCCTGATCATGATTGGCGGCGCAACTTGGTATCCCTTCTCTTTCTTACCTTGACTGTTATTACCATCCTTTCTTGCATGCATGTTTTCTTGCATATGTTCTTAATTTGTGTTCCTTTTTTATGTGTTTTTAGTTGCTCTATGTCTGTTTTTTTTCGCTTCTTGTATTTTTTTTTAGTTCTTAAGTCATTGTTTTTTTCTAGATCGTTCATTCTGTGGTGTTTTTATGTGTTATCTTTAGTTCATTTAATTCTTGCATATTTTTTTAAGTAGTTAATAATTTCGTTTCATTTTTCAAATTCGTGCTTTTTGTGTTTTTAGTTTTGCTTATGTGTTTTCTTAGTAATTCGTTTCAAAAAATTAGGAAAAAAAACAGAAAAAAAATTCTACTTTAATTGGTTTCTTGCTTTATGTGTTTTTAGTTGTGCTTATGCGTTTTCTTAGTAATTTGTTTCAAAGCATTATAAAAGAAAAAAACAGAAAAAGAAAAAAAATTCTACTTTAATTGGTTTCTTGCTTTATGTGTTTTTAGTTGTGCATGTGTTTTCTTAGTAATTCGTTTCAAAGCATTATAAAAGAAAAAAAAACAGAAAAAGAAAAACAAATTCTACTTTAATTGGTTTCTTGCTTTATGTGTTTTTAGTTGTGCATATGTGTTTTCTTAGTAATTCGTTTCAAAGCATTATAAAAGAAAAAAAAACAGGAAAAAAAATTCTACTTTAATTGGTTTCTTGCTTTATGTGTTTTTAGTTGTGCATATGTGTTTTCTTAGTAATTCGTTGCAAAGCATTATAAAAGAAAAAAAAAAAAGTACTACTTTAATTGGTTTCTTGCTTTATTTTTTTTAGTTGTGCTTATGTGTTACTATATCTTTATGGCGTAGAGATATATAGTTAAGATGTGATCAGATAGTTAAGAAAAACTATCTGACGGTGTTTAGTATAGGCTTAAAAAGAGTCTAGATAGATTTTTGATTTTTTGGGCTTTTGACATGTTAAGATTAGATCTTTTTATATTAAGAATTCTCATCATAGGAGAATTCAGTTTGTGTGTCATCATGGAGCTTAATGAATTCTCATAATTTCTTAGGCTGTGATGTAATGAGATTAAAGAATCTGATGGGAATAGAAAAAATGGAGATTTTGATGGGTTGTAATGAATTAGGTTGAAAAATGAGGTTGTGTTGTTCTTGATGTTTTGGTACATTTTAGCTTGGTGGAAGAATGATGATATATCATAGAGCTTGTTTTAGGTTTGATACATAGAATTCTACTTGGACGTTGCAATTAAGGGCTTCAATTGATTTAACATAAATTTTGATGTCTTAGGCTTTTGATGCGCAACTTGTTTGGGATGGAGTCATAATTGTTTAGGCTTTTAATGATATGTGATATGAGGTGACTAGGCATTTTGAAAATATGAGAGGTCTGAGGGCTGATTTTTTTGTTTGTGCTGATTTAGTTACATTTATTGTTCTTTGATGCTATATCCTTACTGGTTTAATATTGGATCTGCATATCTTCTTGATGCTATGAGTTTCTACTTTGGCTTTTAATAGGGAATTGATTTTTCTTTTTACTGTTGTGTGCATTTATCTATTACATTTGAGGTTTTGGTCACACGGGTTGCTTTTGAGTTGTTGAATTGAGTGGAGATATCTGTGTCAAGTCTTCTTCTTTTTTCTGATTTTTGAGCAAAAGATGAATTTTCTTCAAACATTTTAATTTCTTCATCTCAGTTTGTTGTATAGGAGTGCAGTGTATTCAGACGTGAACTCCTTTTTTTGTGTATGCTGGCGATCTGTTGGAGGTTATTACACACACTTTGCACTCTCTCAACCCCAAGTCTACGTGATGGTTTAGTGCTGCAATCGTTTTAGTCATTGACGTGGGTGAAGTAGAAACTGCGCTGCTTTATTATCCGCTACAGTCTGAAGAAGGTTTTGGTTTTAGATTGGATGTTGGCGCCTCGTGATTGGATATAGAGTTGATAATATAGATCAATAAATTGGCAAGGGACAGAAATGAGTGTATGTGATTGAGGTTCCCCAAGGGTCGTACGTGAGTAAGCCTTTTGGACCCTCACTAGACTGAATAAGGATGAGTCCATGTTTTGGTTCGAGGGTGATGTATGCTGAAACAGCCATCTGCATTTGACTACGGTCCAACAAAATAATAAGGCAACTTTCTTACATGCATTGCCAACGGATTGAACTTGGATACACCATGTATATTATCTGGGACAATGGGATATGAGTCCACCACAACAGGGGCAGCGATGAGCTAAAATGTTATATCCATATCCGAATGCTAAGCCTTCTGCACCCATTCGTTCCTCCAATTGCTTGAGGGCTATATTTCTACTGTTAAACCAGGAACTTGGTTGCTTAATTGAAAGTCGACGATTGAGGCCTTTGAATGACTTTTTCAAAATATCCATTCTCACTCATAGCTGGGGCAGGTGATACCTAATTCACGTACATGTATTCTACTTTAGCAGTACACTTTCATTGGACTTGATCCTCTTCTGCCCCTTGCACATTCTGAAGACAGAGAACTAGCTACATTCAAGTTGATCCGACCTGATCCAATGCCCTTCTATGGAACATCTGAGATTCTGAATATTTTTTCAAGGAGTGCATACGTCTTTGCAAATCAAATCCAAATACATGAAGGCTTGTCACGTATGCTTCAATCTTTAGTTCAGCTCTTCAAGATGACCTGGCTGTGCTAAGGTGACTTGTCAATGATCGCAATGTGATGGCAGGTCATGCTGCTCCCAACCTCAAGAACAAAAAATAAGTTTTTAACTCCGCCTGTGCTTGAGTTCTCGTGTAACACAGCCGGTCCCAAGCCCGGACAAAGGAGGAGGGTTTATTCTCTTTTAGAAGTTACATCCTTCATAAATATGAACCAGATAACCTGTAATGTTGTGGCCTGCTATACTGTTAGATGTTCAGAAAGTTTTTTGTCTGATCAATTTTTAATCCTGTGTTTTTCTTCTACCAGCTTCTCTACTTGTAGTTTTGGACAGAAGATAATGCTGAGTTGAGAAGTCATACAAATGGATATATACATGTGTTTTCCTATTAAAGCGTGCCTACCTGGTGCCTTCCTTCTTACCCTTCCAACAACATTTCTTGTTTGGAAATCATCTCTTCAACTCTATTCCTCTGAATGAATTTTTGATATTCTCTGTATCATGCTAATCTTTCCGACCTGTTACTTTCAGGCGGGGTTCTAACAATTCTCAACTTGGAAACTTAATGATGAGGCAGGTTATACATTGGATGGCAGAGCCATGAAATGACCAGTTAAAGTAAACCACAGTGGCAGAGATGTTAATAATCAACAGCTGAATTGCAAAGAAGGCTGATTAGTAAGACAGTGGAAGATTATGAATACAAAGGCTAGGAAAGGTTTTACTGCGACGCTTTTAAGGTTATAATTAAATGTTAAACTGATTAACTTGTGTTAATCGTAAGCACAGTGTTAATGAAACAGTAGAAAGTAGAAGACCGAAAGAATACCGTCGGATGTTAACAGAACAGGAGGGAAATAAGGCTTTGATTTCTCTGACTATCAACTCTTCACACTTGCTTTTTAACAGTCTGTAGTTATCAGTGTTTTGGATCTTTGTCCTGTTTTTCATGTAAGACATGTTACTGCATTTTTCCCCTGATTATTGTACTGCTTTTATTTTATTTTTTTTGTACTTGCACCTTGAGTTTTGTTTTCCTTAGGTTTTCTTAGAAGTCAGAAATTTTAATACTCATGAATTTATCTTTAATAAGATCTTTTGGCTCAAAAGTGGGACCAACCTCATTTTTTACCTTGAATTGGTCAAAATATGCCGAATTTCTTTCTTTTATTAAAATACAACCTGTTGAAATTGCAAAATTGTCTTACAGCAACATATTGGACTTGTGTCCGGGGTCGTGTAGACACATTTATATTGATGTGCAGGGCATTTAGTTCCAGGGGGTAGGCCTCTGTTATCCTTTTTTTTTCCAAGCCGGATGTGTCTGATCTTATAATTTGTGTTCGTTTAGGCTCAACACTGAATAGGGATATATTTGGGACAATATAATTTAAAAGCTTGTTCTGGAGTAAAACATGAATCAACTGTATCTTTAGGAGAAATTCAACATCACTCAAGAATGAAGTTCAAGTATAGTATTCATCATTGAAGTTTCCCAAAATTGTCTAAAAATAATAATCATTGCCATTTTCCTCCCCTACTTACTAAAGTGGAATCCAGCACTTTCACAAATAAGAAAAATAATGCAAAGAGTAGAAGAATAAGAAGAAGAAAAAACTTGAAACTTGAAGGGCTACAGTATGGTGCGCTTCCAATAAAGCTATATGCCAACATGGTTAGATTTTCAAGCTTCTTAATGTTGAACTAAGTACAGAGAGATTGCTGGGAGCTCTCTGCTTATAGTCTTTCTCCAATGCCATTGCGGACAAAGATTGCAGCTCTGAGCTCTCCTTGTCCTCCTTGCTTCGCCCTTTACTCAACTGTCCAATGGCAGACGTACACTGGAAACAGCAATGCATAAAGTAAGTTCTCCAAGGCTGTGTACGATAAAATAACAAGAACCTACTTCATTTAGTAGTACGAGTAATTAACAGTCGATGAAGTTTTAAAAACTATCAGTATTAGAGAATTTAAATAATGTAAAGTACTAGGGACATGTAGGACTGGTAGTGCACTTGTGACTCGCAAGTCGAACAACAGTCTATGTTCAGGATAATGATAACAACTTGTATACATGCAGAGTGCATGAGTGCGTTATGTCTTCAATTTCTGATTTTCTTCTGTGCTTTTTTATTCCGGATAAGTAATTTCTTCTGTATTTATCAAAAACCTAGAGCACTTACTATTAATTTCTTTACATCTAGAGCATTGACATGATTCTAGGTTGCCTCAAATCCTAACACTACTGCTCTTTTGCTTTTACTCCCAAAAAGAACTCTCACTTATTTTAGTCTCCGTTAGTTTTGCGTGATAATAAATAGGCGATATTCTGTTGTTTCGGAATTTGGTGGTTGTTTTAGGTAATCGGAGATAGTAGACCTGCTCGATGGCGCCTCATTCACTGCCCGCAAAAAGGTCAGTAACTGTTAAAACTCTCCCTTTATGTTTCTTTTCTGATTAGAAATAGATTTTATCTCTATTTGAATTATTTGCTATAGTTGGTTTGCCGATTATGGCTCAAGTGTAAACAGCCTGTTATGAGTTTATGTTGTATGGAACTATAAGCTATAGCTCATTTGATTGTGGAATTATGTCTTCGGCCGAATAAAATAATTTTACCCATAGGTTGTTAAGTATACATGAATATATTTGAGGTTAACTATCTATATATTTTGCTTGATAGATTCTGTTACTTGATCTATATTTTAGAGAAAAAGGAATTTTTCTCTTAACAGAATCATGGCTTGGAGTTCTTGTTAGCTAGCATGTCTATGTGAATCACTGTCTTTAAATAGATATTTAAAGGAATGAATTCCATGTCAAATTCAATATCTGCCTGAAATGCCTAAAATAGACATTCCGCTGAAATTAAAATCGATTCAGAGTGTATGATTATAGATTTAGTGTGTCATTAACCCATGTAAGTGAAAGGGAAGAATTCTTCTGTTTTAAGGGCTGTAACTTTTGGGTTTTCTTTAAAAGGTCATTGAACTCAGGTCTATAAGATTGAAATATACTTTATGTAATTTTGTCATTTAGAAATCATGTCGATAGGTTTATAATTAAAAGAATAAATGTGTCGAAAGAGTAAAAGAATATAATTGTGTCTGCTCTTTTGATCTCGGATCGATCCCCTGGCTCTTCTTCAGTCGCGGATGTGTTGAGTGTTAGGGATATAGTAGATATGCCCTAAATCCAATATCATATTTGATAACTTGAACATATTTTTGTGAATGTCATTTGATATTAAATATATGACATTTGATATTCTTCTATCATTATTATTAATTATTTGATTAATTTGATAAGGTCCTTGATTAAATTTTGAGATTTGTCATCGTGATAGAGACCATGATAATGAGAGCAAAGTCTTTTACAATTTAATCTAAATTTGTTCTTGATCGTAGGATTATTAATTTCGACATTAGTAATCTGGTTAGATCAATATTTATGTGATCGTCTTTATCGAATAAAGATTAGTTGATCTCATTAACTAAATCACATAGATAGATGATGCATATAGAGATATGATCATTGAACCGACTCATTAGATATTTCCTAATGGTTAGAATTACCATAATTGTCAATAGGATATTTTCTTGAAGAATGTGATGTAACCGTTTCCTTTGACTTGAGATCGTCATAGTAATTGACAAGTTATTTATTGTGGTTTGATACTAGACACCTATGGCCCTAAGGCGATAGTTGAAAGGATATTGGATACGATTAAATATTTGTAGAATTAGGGATTGATCAAGACGGAATCTGTCAACTTTTGGTAATGAGTTTAAGCTCCATGTTGTCATGAACTATAAACGACCAAACTAAGACCTTGGCCAGGGCAATTGAATGAAATAAGAAATGAGTTTCTTAGGTCATTCAATGGTCGATTATATTTGACGTGAACACATAGTTGATCGCCTATTAGGATTTGACATTTGAACCATATCCTAGGGTGATCCAGAGCTATAAGGACAGAAGAAATTACTACATTATTCATCTATGGTTCTTGAGAGTAAATTGTATACTTCATGATATCCGGTCATTAAGGAGTGTTGCTAGACACCACCCTTGATTAGTATATTGATATGATTAATTTACTACCGGTTTAGTATTGAACCTATGGGGTCGCACACAAACGAGTGTTCTAGTCTTTGCGAAATGATTAATTAACTTATTATTTGATAATTAAATTAAAGAATTTAATTAGTCAAATAAAGTTAGCTATTAGTCCAAATGAAATATTATTATATTCTTTGCTAGCACAAAGATTATAATTAATATTGTGAATAAATTGAAGTTTCTATTTGGAATAGAAATTAAATAATATCTCTTGGTTGAAATATATGTGATATATATAATTAATATTATTTTATATAATAGATGTATATAAAATATAATATTAATAAAGGCTTGTTAATAAATCTAATTTTGAATTGGATTATTAATGTGTAATTGAAGTTTTATCCTATTTGGAATGGGATTAATATTTTCAATAGGAAAATATTATATTAATATAAAAGTTTGCATTAATAGAATCCAATTTAGAATTGGACATAAATTAGAATCCAATTTAGAATTGGATTCAAAAAGTCCAAAAAAAATTTCGGCACTCCTCAAAGAAGGAAAATTAGGAATTTTCCCACAAAATTCCTTAAAGTTTATTTTTGGAATAAACTTTTACCCTAAGTAAATTCTTAAAACCTAAGTTCTGCCCGTCTCTTGTAAGCCTTGCCTTTGGATTCTGGAGTTCCACTTAACTTGGATGCTTGAGAGTTGGTCTTTCCACACTACACTAATTCTAATTGGTATCTTGGGTGTCAGGAATGCCTGGAATTCCTAAATTCCTTGAAACTTTGAAATACCCTAGATAAAGAGAAGGCTTTGAAAATCTGGATCCCGAAAGTGGTTCAATCTCATATTGTTAGACACTAAATCTGAATTAGGCTGTTTGGATATAACTGTTAGTTTTTGATGTACTTTTATTCTATTAGTATGTAATAACTTGTATAAACTTGGGGATCTAGTTGAAAAGGGTGGTGTTTACTTTTTTCATAAAGGGCAGAAATCATGATTATAGGATTTCTTTCCTGTTAGTATGTTTAAACTCAATCACATACAAATCATACCTATAAGACCTAATGCTTAATTTTCTGAAATCACACATATAGAATCATGCCTATAGGAGTGTACATATTTATGACATTAAGCAAACTTTTTGGATTAATCAAAATCAGAATCCATTTACAAGTCTGTTAACGTCTAAAAGGGATCAAAATCAATGACTTGTAGAGATCATGCCTGTAGGAGGTTTAAATCAAAACTTGCCTCACTTGTCTAAAAGCATTAATGATTTTACCGAACAACTTATTAAAACAATTGTTTTCCGCATGCCCAGATCAGTGCAAATCTTCCTGAAAACCTATTCTTTTTTATAAACTTTCATGTTTTTCTGGAACTTACTGCTTTCTGGTAGTTTGACAAACGCTTTCCAACTCAATTACGTCTCACTTTTCTGCATTTATCATCCTTAAATCAGTTCTGCTATTTAAATTCGTTTTTCCTTAAACAATCTGCCTCTTTTGAAACTCGTTTTAAAATAACTTTTTTTATATGCAATTCGATTGTCTATCTTTCTGGAAACTATTCTAAACCATTTTATTAAGTCTGCATCCTACTTTTTCTTCAAAACTGTTCTGTCTATTTTCAAAAGAATCAGTAGTCCTACTCGTGTTAATTAAGTGCCTTAATCTCTAACAGTTGCATCCGAATATGCCTAATGCAGGCTTCCTGTCTAAATATATGTGTTGAACCAGTACGCTCACCGATTTAATTTTAAGACCAAACCAATATTTGCAAAGACATGCTAAACTACATGACTTATCTAATTTAAAGGGGTTTATTTGAGCCTTATTTGCTTGTCTGCCTCTCCCTTATTTGCATACATGTTTTGAATGTCGAATTAGTATTTTTTCCTTTAAACTCCATAAAGGCCCACATCCCTTTCTCCCCGTAGGATTAGAAGTCTTAATACCCCGGGACTGATAGGATTGGGACGGGTACTAGCATGTAATAAGTATACGACACCATCCACACTTTAATACCTTAACAAGGTGGGAATGGTAGAATATGAAGATGATGACCGATGCACTAATATCACGTGCGACCCCTCTTTTGAGGAGTGATTGTTGGGCATTGCATTGAATTGATCCATAATATGTACAAACCTAGGACCCATTTTTTTATTTGTTGTGTTGCTTCTAATTTTTCTTTTAAACCAACTTTTCTAAAAAGTTCCATCTTTTTTCTCTTTTTAAGCTTTTGAACTTGTTTGCAACGATTATGTGAAAACTCTACTTGCTTCTTCATCTGTCTTTTAAAGTCATAATTGTAGTATGACCGGAAACCACACTAGTGGATCTTGAGGGGTGCCTAAAACCATTCCCTCGAGATAATTTCTAGCCCTTACCTAAACTCTGGTTATTCATCTCAAATTCTCTCTTTAAAAGTGTCCTAATGCACTATAATCATTAGGTTGCAGCTCTCCAAATTTCAAAACCCAATTCTCGCAAGGGAATAAGAGTTGTCCTCCCATAGTATTGTATACCCGATTTCAAAACCCGTTTGAGAAAAGGGGGTGTCGATGGCTCCTGACTTCAAAACTTGAATGTATTACTTTGCTATCCAGGCGGGCTCCTGACTTCAAAACTTGAATATATTCCTCTGTTATCTAGGAATGCTCCTGACTTCAAAATTTAAATGTATTCCTCTATTATCCAGGCGGGCTCCTGACTTCAAAACTTGAATGTATTCCTATACTATCTAGGCGAGCTCATGTATTCAAAACTTGAATGTATTTCTCTGCTATCCAGGCGGACTCTTGAATTAAAAACTTGAATGTATTCACATGTTATCCGCACTTCAACAAAATAGACAAAAACAAAGAAAATTTTCTGCCCAGTTTGGTAGCTGGGTACATGGATGCGTGTTAAACTGAATCATTCCACCAAACAATTATTAAGAATTGAAAGATAAATCCTATTATTCAGGGAGGTCCTGGCAACTCCTTATTGAATGTCAATTATAAATCTAAGCTGTATCTTTTAAAGGCATTACTTCTGCTAATTCATGTTATCTAAGAGGGTCTGAAACTACATCATATTATTCAGGAAGTTCCTAAAAATTCTTAATTGACTCATATCTCAAACATGCAAATTTTGAAACCAACTTATATTCATTGGGGGTGTATTTATGCTAAATTATGCTACTCATGATTGTTTTGAAATTTAAACTAAGTCACATTTTCCTGGAAGGTTCTGAGAGTTTATGGTCAAATATGTTTTGGTGTTTTCTCTTCTCCTACGGAGAGTTTCTCCAAAACAAACGAAATTTTCTACCCCTGTTTACATCAAAGAAAAATCTTGTCAGATTAAAATGCAGTGGTTGGTTTGTGGCCTTGAACTTTGAGGGAGATTGCTTATTCACTTCCACGATGACTAATTTCACTTGAAGACATTGCTTGTTTATGGACTAACCCATTTTCTATCGTCCCCATCACATAAATACTTTTCTCTGTTTAGACTCAATATACTCCATTTGTTGCATTGCATGAACTGGCATCTCCCCAACCTTAGTGTCTCACATGAATCCCAAAGCATGTCCATTTCCCCACTTCGTGTATATGTTGTTCTTTCTTGACTTAACCACTGACCCCGGCCTTGAGGTCTTTTGCTCCTTCACTCATCATGATAACTGATTTCTATTCAAAGACCTTGCTCGTTTCTTGACTAACCGCTTTCCTTTGTCACCCTTAACACAGAATATACCTCTTCTCCGTTCAAACCATATACCTTCTATTTGTTGCGTTGCTCATGAACTGGCATTTACCGGACCTTTTTGTTTCGTATGAGCCATAAAGCATGTTTATTGCCACCCACAATATGTTGTTCTTTCTTAAATTAATACCCCTGGCCCCTGATTGAGGTTTATTGCTCCTTCACCTGCCATAATAACTTTGATTTCTGATTGGAAGACCTCACTTGTCGCTGGTTAACCATTTCTATCAATCTTGCCATCGGAAATACCTTTGATCTGTTCACCCTAACCCTTCATCTGTTGCATTGTTCATGAATTGATATACCAAGCCTTTGTATTTCACAAGGATCCCCTAAGCATGTTGATTATTACTAGCTTAGTGTCTTGTTGTTTTTCCTGATTTGTGATACTTTGATGTGCTAGCCAGAACCCATTTTGTGCAATTGGAAAGCTGGTGGGAGATTTTAAAGTCATTTCTCACTTGTTATGACCAAACAGACTCGGGAGGAGGAAGTAAACAAAACAAAAGGAATAGTGTGAAGGAAAAAGGACAAAGATGATTCTTAACAAAAAAAAAATACAAAGTAGAAACCTATCGATGTGGATACCAACTCTAATGACCATGCATGCACCTGCAGATATTCTGTCAAGCACATCTGATGTTCAGATTTTGTTATGCCTTTTCGCCATGAAACTGGGCATTAATGCTCCGCTTATCCACTCTGATTCACACTTGTAGTACCCGAGAGGTTTTACCATCAAGCCTCTCTCATTTCGTTCTTTCTCTCAACTTACAGATGCCTCAAGGTGCATGTGAAGGTTTTCACCAATAAGACTCTCTCATTTTCATTCTCTCAGCCTTCAGTCGCCTCAAGGTGCCCGTGAAGGTTTTTACCAATAAGACTCTCTCATTTTTATTTTTCTCGTTTGGACGGGAGTGTTGCCCCTGATACGATTCACCTTTACCTGCTCGCCTTGGCATCTCACAAAGACTGATCGGAAGGTATTTTCTTTGGACCGTAATGTGGGCTTTTGTAAAGAAAGGGTATAAAAAGGCTCAAACAATTCAGATAGATTAAAAATTTACAACTTTCGGAATCAGATTTCTTAAAACAACCACAACTTCTGCCACAGTTTCTTGCTTGAGAATTTTTGGATTTTTATTTCGATGGGACTGAACCGTAAGGCTGCCTACGTATCCTTAAAAGGAATCAGGTCGAACGTAGTTCATGTCATAGAAATTACCTTGTAGTTGTGTTCTCTTTCCTTTTTCTTCCTTTTTCTCTTTTTTTCTTTTCTTTCTTCCTTTTTCACTTTTGTTGTTTTGTTGTTTTTTTTCCTTCTTTTTCCTTATCTTTTTCGTTTTCTTCTCTCTCTTTTCATTCTTTTTCTCTTCCTCTTTTTCCTTTACTTATGTTTCATGCTTGTGTTTATAATCTTTGCTACTGATTCCGAAAGAGGGGTATGAAAGAAAATAAATAAGGCTCTAAATGGGTAGCGAAGGATAAAGTATTTAGATAACGGAACAAAATACCTTCGTCAATCCAATCTTCAAAACATGCCAAGTACAAACAACACAATTAAACAAACATTCATAATATTTTTGGTTGTGCTAGACTCGATAACCATATCCACACATTTTCTTTCTTCATCTGTTAAATACAACTGTACCACTAGGCAACACTCTCACTCTCATTATCACGAACGACCCCAACCAATTCGGGTAAACTTGGCTTTAGAATATTTTTCATGTTCTATCTGCCCCAGTTTCACACAATTCGGGCTTGAAATGGTCTCAAAATACCATTACTTATTTCCCTCAAGTATCCCTATCATCTTTAACATTGTTTCATTGCTTCACGAGTGAATTGACTTCTAAAATCAAGTTGAGAATTACGCGTGCATGTCATGCCACCAGAATCATCATTAGACAAAAGACAAAATGAAAGAATAGAAAATAACTAAACAAAAAATAAATGACTGGAAATAGAAAAAAGACAAGAAATTGCAATAGACAGTTCGAACAACAAAAACAAGCAAAGCAAACTGGAGTACAATCCTGGAATAAACCTGAAACAAACTTGGACAACACTAAACAAGCCACTACGACTAAACAAGCTAGACAAACTGAAAGGATGGGAGGGTTTGAGTCACAAGACAATATCCGGATTACAACCCTGAAAATAACTCAAACAACAGAAATGACAACAAACTAAGCCACCACAACTCTTCTCCGACTGATCAAGCAATACGGTGTCTTTCTAATTAACAAGCACGGTATCTTAGCCACTGAATTCTGTATCGACAATACTAAGAACTTCACCAGTTGTCATCACATTGTTCTTAACAAGTTGCTTTTGGGTTCCTCTTGTCGACATGTTCCCAATATTAACCTCCGGTAGCGCTGAAAGCTTAGCGGCATATGGGCCTCTGAAGCTCCCATAAGAATTCTCACATTTCTTTTCAAAATAAGTAATACCCTCTATGTACGTCTCATTAAGCACAGGCGACGAACTTTGGCTGGTGTCTGCTGCATCTGATTTTACACGACAATGTCGCCTGCTTCAATAAGCTTTGAGAAAAATCAAACTTCTTTGGCAAAGAATTTGGCATTTTTATCTGAATCAATATGTTCAATTGTCTCAACCTTTGGAACAAACTGGCATATGATTCTACAATAGGGTGAGAGACTTTTCTTTCTTCTGCAACCTCTCCTTCTTAAGTTATTGATTGGGCCGGAAACTTGATCCAGGGGGTTTTTGGAAGGCTCGTGGGGGTAAATAAGCATTTGTAGAGCCGGGTATCATAAAAGTGATGTATGACTCTGGAGTTTTGTGGAGAGAAGTAGCATTGGGAAGAGTCACCCGGTGCACAAGGATATCCACGGGGACGGTGTCGGGGCTGGGAGTGTTGATCAGGAAAACTCACCGGATCATCTTTTCTGCTCCTCCTTCCCCCACCCAAGCTTGCTGGGATATTCTGAATGTCTTTCGACCAACTCCTAATTTTTATTGACTTGATTTATTCTTCTACTAACTCCACCTTTTTTTACACCTCATTGAAAGGTCTACCCATGGTCGGGTTCAAATGATTGAAGTAGGTGGGCCTCTAGTCTTGTAGGAAAAGCTCATCCATTTCTTCTTCACCAATCGGGGTACTAACTCGAGCAGCTTGCTTCCTCCATCTGAGCCCAAACTCCCTAAAGCTTTTCTTCGGCGTTATTTCCATCTTAGATAGGGAGGAGCGTTATGGGGTAACACTTAATTTGCATTGAAATTATCAAGCAAAATCTTAAGCCATTGTAGTCCACTTATCAACATCTTGACATTTATGCCAGTCCAAAGCTTCCCCAATTAGGATATCACTGAAATATGCCATCATCAAGTCATCTTTCTCTGCAACACTTCTCATTTCACCGCAATAAACCTTTAGGTGGACTATCGGGTCCCCAAACACACCATACAAGCTGAATTTTGGTACTTTAAACCCTATGGGCAAGCGAACATCGGGGGAAGCAAATAGTTCTTTGTAAGCCACGTTACCCGAATCTCCCACTTTTTGCATGTCCCTTGAAGACTGTTCTATGCCTTTCAGCCTCTTGGATACCCCATCTAGCCCTTCTCACTTTTCGTTTTCAATATGAGGCTCATCCTGTGGGCCTTGCTTGTGCGAGTTGGGAACCTTGTGAGTGACCTCAGAGGGGTAAATTGGGCATCATGAGCTTTGGGTGGTTGTTTATTGTCGAGAATAGTGGATGTGACTGGAGGGCACTTTTGGAAAAAGATAGTTGGATGTCAAGTGAGTGAGCTACTAGGGTGGTTGTGAAAACTGTGATAAACGGGTAAATATGGAGAGTGTGGAGGATCGCCTGACGTTGTGTCTGGAGTTTGGGTAAGGAAAACGTCTAGGAAGCTGGGTGGTGGCGGGGGTGGTGATTCCCCAGTCATCCATGCATGATACATGTCTGCCATGTGTTGTCTCAACATCTTTACCTCTTTTACGAACCCGTTGTCATGTTCAACCAACTGTTTTCGGGAACCGGTATCAACCCACCCAATTATGTCGTTATCTGCCATTGCCTTTTGACTTTGTGTTGTAGAGAATAGTTACCAATTTTTTAAGAAAACCACAAACCAATCACCACCTTGTTATGACTATAACAAAACAAAGCCATCACATTAGTGTTAGGGCATTTAACGGTTTGGTAACTGCACATTTTGGGGAATGAATGCACCTAAGCAGTTAACTATTTCTATTATGCATTTGCCTAGCTGCTTGCGTCATCCCGACTCTCCTTATTTCCAATTGCAAACTTCTTTTTTCTTTTTATTTCTTACTCTCTCTTTTTTTTCCGTTCTTGCCTTTGTTTTCTCTTTGTTCTTATTCTCTCATTACCTCTTGTTTTGCCATTGTTTCTTTCATTTGGTTTCTTATTTTATTCTCTTTTTGTTTTACATTTCTCTCTTGTTTTTCCTCTCTTTTTTTCTCTTTTTTTTATTTGGTTACATTCGAATCCTATGGAGATTGCCTACATATCGTGACTCCACATGAATCAGACAAAGCGTAGTTCTTGGAGATAAATGTAAAATAATAAAACATTTTTTGGAATTTCAATTTTTTTCATAATAGAAACAAACTTTGATTACAAAAACTCGAAAACTAACAGACTTAAAAAAGAAACTAACAGACTCTGACTACAGACGAAATAGAGACTCGAGAAACAAAACAACTCACATACTCTAATAAAAGAAATACAAACTCAAGGACAGACTAACAAACTTTAATAGAAAGATAATACAGACTCAAGAAATCACGAATACATTAGCACCTCAATTGCTCCTGGGGCCCGCGGGGAATCATTTGGTCTTGCCGCGGGCCAACTAGCTAAATCCCCTTGGAGGTGGTGGAGATCTTCCATTACCCGGCGAACAAAAATCATCACAGTGGCGAAGAAAATAGATCTAGTCATATCCTCGCAACTAATGCACTTCATTGCGATGTAATTGGCAATTCTTCTTATTCTCTCTCTTATGACACTTTTCTCTTGCAATAACCGCCCAATCTGCTCAGTTTTGGATCCTAAAGTTTGTTCAGCTATCGGATTCTGTTCACGAAGTTGCCGCAAATTACTTTCTAGTTGTCTCATTGTTGCGTAGCACTGTTCTCTTTCAACCTTGAAGTCTTTTACCTATCTGGTTTTTTATTATCCATGGTGATGACCTTTTTCTTTAGCCCTGTAACCTCATTGTCGTACTTTTCTTTCAACTGCTTAACTAGACGTGCTCGTTCTACCTCATTTTCAGTCAATTGTTTTCGAGCCCCGGCTAGCTCTCTTTCTGCATTGTTCAGATCAAAACTATAGTCATTCACTTTCTGCCTCAAATTATCTATAAGTTTTGCATCTTTGGCACTTCGGACAGGGTTTTCTGCGGATACTTTCATTTTCTGAATTTGGGCTCAAAGGGCCTCTTTTTCTTTGGCTAGTTTCTTCTTTTCGCCCTCATCTGTGGCGGCCTGCAAATCTTTCTCAAATTGCAAATCCATGACGTGCTTCTCCAGTTTGCCTATTGCAGCCTTGTATTTGTGTTCTTTAGCTAACCAATCCCATTGTTCTTGCGATGCCTCGACGAATTCCTGGAGGTGGGGTCTTTTGGCTGGCCTCACAAACATAATTTCTCTCCTATGCCAAGCAGGGTATCCCGGCGATCTTCACATTTGGACCGATCATGTACACATGTATTTGTTGTTAAGTATTGACACTCACTTTATGATTGGCAGACTGTTGCTTCATGAAATTGGACGTTAGGCCCGATCTCCACCACTTGGCCACTAAGATCTTCATCCTTTGGGACTATTTGGCATCTCCACAACTGCCTCAAAACTCGATACGTGGTATAGGGCTGAATACTCTTGAGTCCCATCAATAGGAAATAAGGTCCAGTTGCCGGAATGTATATGATCTCGTCCATAGGAAACCATCCAAATATCCACTCAATCTAGCTCGCAGTCACGGAACGAAGGCGTGCTACCCACTCTGTGACCCCCTCTGGTAAGTCGATCCCATCAACCATCATAGAAAATTCCTCTATGCGTGTCTTCTTTTACGACCCATAACTCATAAATCGATGACGATGGAATAAGTGTTCGATCATCCACATATGTGACAACACATTTCAACCCTCAAAAAATTCCCCTCCGGTTTTGAAGGTAGTAAGAGCACGGAAGATTTCAGCTACTATCATGGGTGTGAGGGTGTTGTTGGCCTGAGTAAGCAAAGCACTAACAACCCCAGCTACTCGTATGTCAATATTTCCATCTTTTCTAGGGAACACCAAAAGTCCTAGAAAGGCTACCATGAATGCAAAACACATATGTTCCTCGCACTTAAGGCGATTTCCTTTGCTACAGATTTTGTTGTGTGACTTGTTAAACCCCCTTATATGATCATATATGTTGTATATAAACGGCAGAGTACAAAAACCACCTGCCAAGTCCGGGTTTTGGACCCCTTTGATTATTTTCAAGGAATCTAGGAACTTGTGTACGGCTTTGTCCCTCAGAGCAATCAGGTACTGGTGTCTTAGAGGAACGTTTGAACCCTCGATATATCCGGCTATCTCTTCCAATGTTGGGATAAGTTCAAAATCTAAGAAGTGAAATATATTTTGAGCCAAGTCCTAGAATGGGACCAATGCCTTTATGATATCCCCCATCAGATTAATCTTCAGCATCCCAGTGAGGCCTACCAAGTACAAATTGACTGTGTCTTGCCCTAATTCGCCCAAGTCATCCCACCACATGTGCAACAAAAGGGATCTTGTTCACAATTGTTACTGGTAAATTCTGACTTGTGCTCATTCTGCATATTTATTAAGGTGATTATGCAAAAAAATCATGATTTACTCTATTTGACTCGAAAACAAAACTGACCCTTTTTAGATTTTTAATTCTAAAACCAAAAGCCCAGCTTTGCAGATACGACCTTTCAGTACTTCCAGAGGAAGATTTTAAGGTTGTGCCCGTTAACTGGCCAAAAATTGGAAAAAGATCAAAGGTGGTTGTTTAAGCAAAAGCAGCCTTCCGGCGTTCCTTTCGGAAACATTCGACTATTTTTGGCAAAAACGGCATCAACTTAACTAGTTACAATAAAATTATTTTTTGTTCGTTTTGGGTTATTTTTGCAAAAAGAAGTTGGACTCGATGGGGGTTGCCTACGTATCTCACACCCTGTGAGAATCAAACTAGCATAGTTCGGGCAAATAAAACAAACTATTTATTAAAACAAGATTCTCTTTTTCTTTTCTTTTTTATTGGAAAATATTGAACTTTTTTTGAAAACAAGACTCATTTTTTTCTTTTTCATTGGCAAATAAAACAAAATATTTTTGAAAACATGACCTTTCTTTTGTTGGCAAATGAATAAACTATTTTTAAAAACAAAATATTTTATCCTTTTTTCATTTCCTAAAAAATTCGACAAAGTTTCGACACTATTTGACATTGTTTTTTCGAAACGGACGATTAACTCTCTTTAACCCTCATACAACTATTTTTCTTAACTTTTTCCAATATTCAAAAGCCAGTCAGCATGCAAGTCCGAAGCAAATAAATGCACAAGTAGCAAGTAAGATGCATCAAAATGGTCTTTTTTATTTTTGGTAGTTCTGTCCTATACACACCCAAACCCTGTGTTGAGCCTCCAAAGTCAAATGAACTTGATGCCTATAAATGTTCCTACTAGGGATCCAGCATGAGGTTGAGTTATTGTAGGTTCAAAACCTGGGTATTTGTTCTACACTGTGTACCCGAGCGGACAACTCGAGTCGAGGATGGGGCTACGTACCGGGAACCAAAAGGCCACCCGACTTAATAACTTTTTTGAGCCTCTTTATTATTTCAAGGTATGGCACTAACAGAATAGGCAGTCTCGACCAGAAAGCACATCCCCGAAGATGAGAAGAGAAGAATTTCGTGCCAGTTTATATATACAGTTCAAATAATGTCAAAGCGGTAAAACGCGACATTTTGCACATTAGGCCCAAAACATGTAATAAAATCATATAACAAACAAAGCTAAATATACTATTATTCTAAGCTCGAATTCTTGAACCCTAAACCAACTGTTTTGGGTTCTTGTCCCAGCAGAATCGCCATAGCCATCACACCTCTTTTTTCCTACACCCGTAAGGGCATAAAGGAGTTTTTCAATTAAAGGACAATCGAACCTGGATTTATTATTAAAGATTCAGAGTCTCCACTTGGGAGATTTATGGTTTCCCAAGTCACCGGTTTAGAATCCCAAATCGAGGAAAAGAATGACTTTGTTTAATAGTCCGAGAACCAGAAATCCGGGTAAGGAATTATGTTAACCCGAGAGAAGATTTTAGGTATTGCTGAGTTCCGTGGTTCTAGTATGATCAATCAACTGTTATATTCTGCTTAAATTATCTGATTTTAAATAATTATGAACCTATGTAAAAAATTTAACTTTTAATTGCTTTTATTTAATATTTTTAGAGAAAATTACAACGTTATTAAAACACATCTTTAACCGCGTCACATAAATGCACCTGTGGCTTTACACATATTTTAGCATCGTTGATATTTGGATTTGGGTCACATAAATGCGCATCCGATTTAAGAAGATAATATTATTAAACTATCGTGCCTAAAGTACTTTCGTATTTGTAATTTGCAAGGGTCATGAAACTTAGCTAGACGGCATGCCTCGGAATCTAAGGATCAATTCAAGATTAAATAAAGTGAGGGCAATGCAATTATCATTTTTTTTGGAATGGCGCACCTTAAAACTACTCTACTTAAAGGTTTCTATACTAATTTGCGAGGGCCATAATTATTATTATCTATTCAAGGCTCACCTCATATTCATCTTTAGGGGTCCTAATTAATTAAAATTAAAACATAATAGAAATTATAAGTAATTAATTAAGGGCTCATGCAGGGAGGGACTAGTTATTCCTACGGCCCCATGTTCAAGTTTAATCTCAATCACATTTGAAAGAGATTGTTTCATTTGGGCCCAAGGATGAGCCCAAACCCCTGAAGGTACGGTATTGACCCGACTCGAGTTCGAGTCTCAGGTATATTGAGGCTTTTTGATCCTTGGAAGCACAAAGCCCAAACGGAAATGCAACCTTTAATCACTGACCCCATTAAAGAGCAAATAAGATAATCATTAATGATTAAACCTTTTCAAGCATGATTAAGGCATTTATCTATTTGGAAAAATTTCAAATAAGCATTGCATATTTACTTTACTAACAAATTGAAGCGACCTCTTTAAATTTAATACACAGTATGAAAGATTAAGTTCAGATCTCAAAAACAAAAGAGAAATGGCTTTGAGCTACTCTTAGAATGGAGTTCAACAGCCGAGTTGCAAAGTAGACCCCTGAAATCTATTAAAATTACTGATGCAGTAGATCACTCATGCAAAAACCAGATAACATGGACTCTTAATGCATACTTACATACATGGTCCACATTACTACAAATCTTACAATTAGCTAATTGTTTTGAGAAGAAAATTAGAGCAAAACGAGATGCTGCAGTCCAGATCTACAAATTAAACAACACCTAATAATTACACCTCCCTTACTTTATCCAATCTAACAAATAACATATGCAACATTAAATGCCACTTTCTTTTACATGTTCAATAGTAAAAGATTGCAAATAATCAAAACAAACAGAAAACAAAGCTGACTATGAGCACAAATACTATCACATTCCTTGATGTTTATTTCTTCAAACCAACGAGTCATTTCTACATGTATAGAATCTATAATGTGTACCTGGAATTGAAGGAAATAGTAAATAAAAGAAATCAGAAGTTGAGTTTCAGCATATGTGGAAAACATCAACACAGCCCCAAATCCAGCAATGAAACCACAAAATTGATTCCAATTTCAATGGAACAGTAGATTCACAGTTTAAAAACCCAAAGAGGTGTAATTCAAACAGTTGATACCAACTTCAAACAAGCAGATAACTCGAGAAAACATCCAAATCCGACCTCACTAACTAACTTTCAAGCAATTTGAGAGTTTGAACAAAGAATAACAAACCAAAATTGATACAGAGATGACAATTTTTGAAGTCTAGAGCTCAATTGCAATGGAACGGTAGCTGCCTCTTTTTGTATTTTTCCTTTATTCCCCAAAATGTGAGTTGAGAATCAAGTTAAGATGCCTTTATAGGCAAGTATTTAGGGCATATTTAGGGATTTTATTTTTCTCTTTTAGTCATTTTCTAATTTCTGTTTTTGCTACTTAGTCCTTTATTTTTTTTCTTGTTCCCCAAGTTCTACTACCCAAATCTTGAAATTCAAAACCAAACCCCACCCTAGAAGTTTCTCTTTCTGTTATACTAAAATGTGAGTTGAGAATCAAGTTAAGATGCCTTTATAGGCAAGTATTTAGGGCATATTTAGGGATTTTATTTTTCTCTTTTAGTCATTTTCTAATTTCTGTTTTTGCTACTTAGTCCTTTATTTTTTTTCTTGTTCCCCAAGTTCTACTACCCAAATCTTGAAATTCAAAACCAAACCCCACCCTAGAAGTTTCTCTTTCTGTTATACTAAGATTCTCTAACCTGAATTGCCCAAATTAACCCCCAAGCCATCTGATTTTACTTTGGGAAACCATACGGGTCAAGTTAACCCAAATAGCAATCTCAAACCTAGGTTTGCCAACACGACCTAATTTCCCTTCTTGGGCCTCTGTTGACGGAGCCCAAATCCTGTCTAAAACTCACAAAATTAATGGATTAACCCCAAACCAGTCCACTTCGAAATGAAACAAAAATAGAAACGCGCTGGAACTACTTAAAAACTAAACATAGGAATTGTGACTATCATACTTTGACATAATCATGCAAACAACATATTGATTAAAACAAAAAATAATGATGAAAAGAAAAGATGAAGCATGAGGAAATAAAAGCTGGGGGGGGACACGAGAAAAAAAAAAGGAAAAACCAGAAAGGTAGTACCAACAGTAACGAATGAACGAGGCTTAGAAGAATTCAGATGTTTCTGATTTTGAGCCGAAATAGACCTCAATCACGTGTTCTTGTGAAGAACAAACGAGCGAGGAGAATTTCAACTCTCATTCGCTTGCTAAAACTACTAAAAAGAACCCCGAGTGATTTTGTTTCCCTTCTCTGTCTTCTTAGATCTGAAATCGACCCCACTTGGTGATGATTGTAAGGAATATGGTGATGGATTACGGGTTAGAGGTGAGTGAGGGTTGTATGGTGTAGTTTTGGTGGATCACCGGCTGGAGATGGAGGTTCAGGGGTTAGAGACGAGGGGAGGGTTTGTTTGGTCTATGAAACTTTAATACACTTTTAAGATAAACGAAGGGATATTTAGGACTATTGGATGAAGTGAAATAGAGGGACAATGTTAATTTGCTTTGAAGAAACTCAAAATGACGTAATATTGGTTTTACACTACGTCGTTTGGATAGCATGAGAGACTAACGTATTTACATCGGGTTGGGGTTGATATAGGCCATATCTGAACGGAAAAAGTTGAGCTTGGGATTAATCACCAAAGACTAACCCCATTTTAGTTAGAGTAGATACAAATTCCACTTCTCTTGTTTTAGTTTTTCAATTTATTTCAATTCTTTCTTTTCTCTTTTTCTTTTTCCTTTTCAATTCTCTTTTTAATTCATTTTTCTTAAAAACAAAAATAAAATCTAACTTAATTCTTAACCCACATTATCCTATCCAATAAAATTAATAAACTCTAATAATTACCACAACTAATTAAATACCAAAGTAAAGGAGAACTAACAAAAATCAAAGCTAAAAATTAAACAATGCCAAAATAATTTTTTTTTGTGATTTTTTCATTTTTTATAAAACAACTAATTTGTTAATTAATCCTAAAATACAAAATTAAATCCTAAATGCAAATGCAACATATTTAGTATATTTTTTATGAATTAAAATGCACAAACAAGAATGCAAAAAATTAACAAAAAATATCATGAAATTCACAAAATTGCAAAGAATAAAAAGAAAATATTTTGTTTTGTGATTGTGGGAATAATTCATATAGGGCAAAATCACGTGCTCACACCCAATATCCTTAGCCATCTGCAATCGTATCGGCTAAGCGAGTCCCTCAATGAACCCCACCCCCCAAAGTGGCAAGTATAATAAGAGCATGACGGGCCAAAGCAATGAATCTGGTCTCGTATTGATTGACGGTCATAGAACCTTGCTGGAGCTGCTCAAACTGCATCCAATAGTACTCTCTCTGAGTGATAGGAAGAAACTTCTCCAGAAATAGCTGAGAGAACTGATCCCAAGTCAACGCAGGTGACCTAGCTAGCCTAGACAAACAATAATCCCTCCACCAAGTCTTAGTGGAACCTGACAGATGAAAAGCAGTAAAGTCAACCCCATTGGTCTCCACTATCTCCATGTTCCGAAGAACCTTATGATAGCTATCCAACTAATCCCCGGAATCATTTGAAGATGTACCACCATAAGTAATAGTGAACAACTTGGTGAACCTGTCTAATATCTACTAAACATCGGCAGACATAACTGCTATATCACTGATATGAGCTACTACACCTGGCTGGACTGCTCCAATTGGCTGAGCTGCTGGAGTCTGAAACTAGGGAGCCATCTGCTCTGGAGTGCGGGTAGCGGGAGTCTCTGCTCCTCCCCCAACCTGAGAGACGGCTGGTGCTACAGGAAGTAAGAATACATGGGTGACACTCTCTATAAGGCCCACTAGCCGGACCAGAGCATCCTGGAGTACTGGGGTAGCAATAAACCCCTCTAGGACTTGAGTTAGGCCCACTGTAACTGTCTGGGATGGTACCTCATCGTCAAAATCTACCTGAGGCTCCGCCGCTAGTGCTGATGCTCTGGCTGAGCTCTGCCCCTGCCTCGGCCTCAACCCCATCCTCTACCCCTCCTGGGAGTTGCTGCTGGGGGCTCGAGCTGCTGGTCAATGGATGAAGAAGCACGTGTTCTCGCCATCTGCAAAATAATAGAGTAGAAATTCAATTAGCATTGAGAAACCAAACCGAACGATAGAGATGAATAGAAGTGAAATTGTTCCTAACTCTATAAAATCTAGGGGATAAGCACAAATGTCTTCGTACCGATCCCTCGGACTCTACCAAATTTGTATGTGAATTTTAAGACCTAAGAAACCTAGAGCTCTGATACTAACTTGTCACGACCTCTACTTTCCACCCACGGGAGTCGTGATGTCGCCTACTCGTGAAAGCTAGGGAAGCCAAGTGTTATAGATCTTATTACCCTTTTTCCTTAACCTTTTTTCAAATTAATATATTATCAACAACAGAATAATAATAATAATAATAATAATAATAAAACAAATGCGGAAGACGAAATCTAATAACTTAACCTAATACTAGTGCGAAAAATCCAAATTACAACTCTACCAAGAATTGGTGTCACAATATCACAGATCATCTACGAATACTACAACCAATGGTATGAAAAGAAAGATGCAAGTCTATCTCTAAAGTATATGAAAATAGAATATAAAAGATAGAAGAGGACGCCAAGACCTGCCAACGTCTGCACGACTACCTGGGTCTCTGCTAGACTAAAGGCGGCAACCTCGCTATGGTCCAAAAGCTCTGATATCGAGATCATCACATAGTGCAGAGTGTAATATCATCACAACCTACCCCATGTGCTGGTAAGTGTCAAGCCTAACCTCGACGAAATAGTGACGATGCTAGGACAAGACTACCAAATAAACTTGTGCAGTTAAAGCATATACGACAAATAATAATAACCGAAATTAGCAGTTAAAAATGGGAAGGGAAAACATGTTGCGGAGAATATCAAGTACCAACATAATCTCAGGAGAAAAGCATAAAAAACATCTAAAATTTCGCATTAGTAAGAATAGGGAAAGTAGTAACGAATCAAAATCCACTTTTATTCTTTATTGTTGCGGCGCACAACCCGATCCAAATCATATAATACTGTTGCAACGTACAACCCAATCCAATTTATATAATATTGTTGAGACGTGCAACCCGTTCGAAATCATATATCATTTTTGCGGTGTGCAGTCTGACCCTACCTGTACACACTTATTACCTCTTGTTGCAACGTGCAAATCGATCCCATTTAATATTGTTGCGCTGTGCAATCCGATCATAATATACAAATCAACACCAATCACAAAAGAATCCAGGCAAGGGAACAATAATGAAATAACAATATCATGGCAAGGCAAGCAATATCATAACAATAACATCCCCACGGTGGAACCAAATACAACCAATCTAGTTTCAACAGTTAATTCACAAAATAAACCTCGACCTGAGCCAATGCTTGACAATTGCCAATTACTAAGAACTCATCATAATTTTGTACCACGATTGTTAACCATCAAGTTAATCATGGTAAATACATAGCAAAATTACAAAAAATCCGAATATAAGACTCACGGGCATGCTTGACACCAGTGGATAGATACTCGTCACCTTACTTATACGTTGTATTGGGGAAAAAGTTAAATTTATATTGAAGATCACGTGGCATGACACGTGAACTGGTCAAATGGTCAAAGTGTGACAATTGAGAAAAAGGTACAAGAGATGACAAACACGGGAACAGAAAGTTAAACAGGTACGAGAAGCAGTTCAGACACGGGTCTCATACCAGTTCAAGTCATTTAATGCCAACGGATCAAAAGGCATTGAAGACACGGAACATAAGACAAAAAGGAGTCCAAATTTAGTATAAAATACCTGATACATTGGAAAATTGGCATTTAATAGGAATAATAGTGTAACATTTTATTTAATGTCATTTTTTACTCATAATTGTCTCATTAAAGCTGAGGTTTCATTCATTTACCTAGAACAAACTATAAAAGGAGGAAGTATCATCATTTGTAAGGACACGAAAGATCATCAATAATATACCGAAATACAAACTCGTTTATTGTTTTATTCTTATTTTCCGAAAATATATTATTATTTGGTCTCTTGATTATCAGTAACCGATTTTTTCATCTTAAATTCTAGCTTTAACCAAAATATTATACCGGAAATCTGATAATCCATTCTTTCTGAAGTTAAACTCTACCCATTGTTAACTTTATGTCAAACAACAATGACAACAACAATCAGGAAAATTAGATCCATCAAGTGGAGGGAGATGAACTCAATGATGCTATTCCTCAAGCTTCTCCACGTGGATCTCGAGAAGTAACTCCTAATGATATGCCTGAACATGCTGAGGTTACACAAGAGATGGACTTCTACAAAAAATAATTGATGCACGAATTGACAAAGCTTTAGAAGCTTTAGTTAGTCGATTGCCTGTTGCGCCAACAACGCTTACACGTTGAAAAACCCCTGCTCAGCTGCTCTGGTCTAGTTAATTATGGTAATAGAGCAACCCCAGTGATTCATAAGAAGGAAAACCAGGTAATTCAAATAATTCTCATCTTCAAAATTTAGCACAAACCTTACATAAATAGCTCAAGGAGCAAAATGACCGTATCGAACAAATCCTTGGAGTTCCGCCTGTAATAAAAGGAGTAGACGTGGATAAATACTCGCAACAACCGTGGAAGCCAAGTGCTACTCCCCTACCAATTCTGAATAAATTCAAAATGCCTGACATCCCAAAATATGATGGTACAACAGACCCACATGACCACGTAACTGCATTTACAACAGGAGTGAAAGGCAAAGACTTGACCAACCAAGAAATTGAATCAATATTGGTCAAAAAAATTGGGGAGACGCTCACCAAGGGTGCATTAACCTGTTATTCTTTTCTACCTGAATAAATTCTGTTGGTGAGCTTGAAGATTCTTTTATTAAACCACACTAGGGAGATCAAAAGATCGAGAAAAGAATGTAGGATATATTCAAAATCAAACAAGGGAACTCTGAGTTGCTAAGGGATTTTGTTGATAGATTCCAACGTGAAAGAATGACTTTACCTCGTGTACCAGATAACTGGGCAGCGATAGCTTTTGCAAGAACTTTGAATGACAAAAGTTCAGAAGCCACGAGAAGGCTTAAAGAAAGTCTTCGTGAATTTCTCGCAACCACTTGGAATGATGTTTATAACATGTACAGTACAAAGCTCAGAATTGAAGAGGATACCATACCTCAAAGGATATCGTGAAGAAAGGAGCGGGTCCAGGAGATCAAAAGCTGAACAAAGATCAGGTAAGAATAGATACGATAAATATATGGCACCTGCAGGAAAGGATTCATGATCGAAACAGAATAATCAACTATATGATCAAAGGTTAAGAGACATGGATACCGGGTCTTCATCCAGGTTCAGAGGAGATTGAAGTAACCAAGAGCCACGAGATGACGATAGGAATTTAAAGGCACGATTCGGCTGGTATAATTTCAATGTAACTAATTCTGAGCTCGTAGCTGTTCTAAGGAGTATGGGAGACAAGGTACGGTGGCCAAAAGAGATGCGGTCAAATCCAAAAAGGCATAATCCGGACCATTGGTGTGAGTTCCACAATGACCACGGGCATAAAACCTCAGGATGCAGATTCCTACAAAGTAAAGTAGACCATCTACTGAAGCAAGGATATCTCACAGAGTTGTTTAATGAAAGAGGAAAACATGCTTACATGAAAAATAGGCAGGAGCCACCAAAACCACCATCACCTAAGAGAACTGTGAACGTCATCAAGGGAGGAGAAGATATTTATGGAGTAACGTATACAACTTCAAATAAGGTGTCCAAAATGACGATCACGCACGGGAAGCGAGTACGGAAAACCTTAGAGCACGAAAATATAAACTTTGATGATGCAGATACAGAAGGAGCGATTACTCCTCACAATGATGCACTAGTAACATCTTTACTTATACATGCCACTAATGTAAAATGAGTTTTGATTGATCTAGGGAGTTTTGCAAATATCATTCTACTAAGGGTATTACGGGAAATTCAAGCTGAAGATAAAATGATACCCAAGGCGCATACTTTGTCAGGCTTCGACAATTCGAGCGTGGTAACAAAAGGTGAGGTAATTGTAACAAGTTTTGCTGCATGTGTTATTAAAGAAACTAAATTTCAGGCAGTTGATATTGAAATGGCCTACAGTATAATCATAGGGAGACCATGGATCCATGATATGGATGTTGTTCCATCAACTTTGCATTATGTTATTAAGTTTCCATCACCTTGGGGAATACGTCAAATTCGAGGGGATCAACAAACACCCAGGAGTATCAACGCACCTAACAAATACGAACACTGTGAGTAAAGAGAAATAACAATTATAGAAAATAGTTGGGGGTGTCAACAATCAAACTTCAACTGAATGAGAAAAAACATATTTAGACTCAAGACCTGATGTAATTCAAGAACCTGAAGAAAATGAGAACATTAAAACAACAATAGAGGAGCTCGAGGTTGTGCAGCTATTTGAGCAATGGCCTGAAAGAAAGGTTTATGTAGGAGCCAATCTAAATCCTGACATGTGAGTATGTTAATTGAGTTTTTAAAGGAATACCACATGATGTGATGACTCACAAACTCAACGAGGACCCATCTTTCACACCTATAAAGCAAATAAAAAAGCAAGGTGCTTTCAAGAATAAGGTAATTCAAGATGATGTCCAAAAACTATTAAAGATTGGGTCAATCCGCGAGGTAAAGTATCCTAATTGGTTAGCCAATACATTGGTCGTATCTAAGAAAAATTGTAAGTGGCGCATTTGTGTGGATTATACTGATCTAAACAAAGTTTGCCCAAAAGACTCTTTTCCTTTACCGCATATAGATCAGTTAATTGACGCAACCGCAAGTCATGAACTTTAAGCTTTTTAGATGCATATTCGGGATATAATCAAATCAAAATGGATCCAGTGATGAGGAAAAAACTTCTTTCAAAACAGACAAGGGGACTTACTGTTATAAAGTAATGCTCTTTGGTCTCAAAAATGTTGGGGCAACCTATCAAAGGTTGGTCACCAAAATATTTCAAGAACATTTAGGAAAAACTATGGAGGTGCATATAGATGATATGCTCGTCAAAGCCCAGCATTCTCATGGTCATATTTATCATTTATCTATTACATTCAAAATTTTACGGAAATTTAACACGAAACTCAACCCAGAAAAGTGTGCATTCGGAGTTGCTTCAGGTAAATTTTTGGATTTTCCTTTTCCTAACCGTGGCATTGTAGTAATTCCTTCTCAGATTAAAGCAATAGAAGAAATACCTAATATCCTCACTAATAAGAAGGAGGTTCAAAGATTAATAGGAAGGATTGCGCCCTGAGAAGATTTATTTCTAAATCTTCAGAAAAATGTTTTAATTTCTTTTCTGCTCTAAAAAAGCCAGACCATTTTGAATGGAACGAAGATTGTCAACAAGCCCTTAGGAGCTTGAACGCTTACTTATCAAATCCTCCACTGTTGGCAAAACCAAAGAAAGGTGAGACATTGCTCATTTACTTAGCAGTATCAGAAGTCGCGGTAAGTGCTATTTTGGTACGAGAAGACCAAGGTAAGCAATCCCCTATTTATTATGTAAGCAAATCTTTATTAGATGCTGAGACACGATATCCACAACTGGAAAAGTTGGCACTAGCTTTGATCATGGCATCTAGGAAATTCAGACCTTGTTTTCAATGTCATCCAATTGTCGTAGTTACTTCCTTTCCATTACGAAACATTTTGCATAAATATAAATTGTCTGGAAGATTAGCAAAATTGGCTATAGAACTAAGTGAATATGAAATCATTTATCAACCTAGGACTGCTATAAAATCCCAAGTTCTCGCTGATTTAGTAGCGGATTTTAGTCAAGGGATGCATTTAGAAGCAGAAAAGGAATTACAAGTTTTTAATGGAGCAAACGCGGTGACTTGGATTTTGTGTACTGATGGTTCATCTAATGTAAAGGGAGCAAGTTTAGGAATTATTCTTAAACCACCTACGGGTGAGACCATTAGACAGGCTATAAAATGTCACCCTAACTAACAATGAAGCAGAATATGAAGTTGTGATTGCAGGTTTAGAGTTAGCACGGGAACTTGGTTCCACACACAAAACATAATCAAAAGTGATTCATAGCTCGTGGTAAATCAAATATTGGGGACTTACATAGCCAGGGAAATGCAAATGCAAGAATATCTCGATAAGGTACGGGAACTGATAAAGAAGTTCCAAACTTGAAAGGTAATGCAAATCCCAAGAGAGGAGATCGCGGAGGCAGATGCTTTAGCTAATCTTACATCTGCGGCGAACATAGCAAATGATGCAAATGCTTCAATCATACATTTATTCCATTCCGTTCTCGAACCTGGCAAGAACGAGGTAAATTTCAATCACTTAACATGGGATTAGAGAAACCAAATAGTTGCTTTTTTCAGAATGGAACCATTCCTGATGATAAAACAAAGGCTCATGCACTTTGTAAGACAGCTGCTCGTTATTGCCTATATCAAGGAAACCTTTACCGAAAAATATTTGGTGGACCATTAGCGAGGTGTCTCGGACCTTCCCAAACAGAGTACGTGATAAGATAAATACATGAGGGACATTGTGGAAATCATGTAGGAGGTAGGTTACTCGTAAAGACATTGATTCGACCAGGATACTATTGGCCTAAGATGGAAGAGGAAGCAAATGATTTCGTGTCTAAGTGCGACATATGTCAAAGGTACGGTAACATTATGCATAGACCAGCCGAATTATTACACCCTGTTGTATCTCTGTGGCCCCTCATTAAATGGGGAATGGACATCGTAAGTGCATTACCACAAGCTAAAGGTCAGGTAAAATTCCTACTTGTACTTACTAATTGTTTCACTAAATGGGTAAAAGCAGTAGCATTCAAAAATGTACGAGAGAAAGAAGTCAAAGATTTTATTTGGAGAAACATATTATGCCGCTTTGGGTTACCAAAAGAAATCGTATGTGATAATGGTCCGCAATTCATAGGAGCACAAATCACAGAGTTGTTCCAAAATTGGCAGATTAAAAGGATAACATCAACACCATACCATCCGATAGGCAATGGACAAGATGAATCCACGAACAAAGTCATAATCAATAATTTAAAGAAAAATTTACAAGACTCAAAAGGTAATTGGCATGAAGTGTTACTTGCGGTATTATAGGCGTATCGAATAACGACGAAACAAGTATGGGAGAAACGCCATTTTCAATGGTTTATGGAGCGGAGGCTTTAATACCAGTTAAAATAGGGGAACCAAGCACACGATATGTTCAAGAATCAAAAGACTCAAACAATGAAGAGTTACGAGTGAACCTTGATTTGCTCAAAGGAAGAAGAGAAGCGGCATTAAGGCAGCTCAAAAGCAAGTAATTGAACAATACTATAATAGGAAAGCGCGTCTCAAGTTTTTCAAAATTAGGGACTTTGTGCTAAAAAAGGTGTTCCAATCTACGATAGATGCTAACTCCAGAAAGATAAGTCCAACACGGGAATGTCCCTACTGAGTCAGTGACATTGCAGAAAAAAGAGCATACGAGTTGGAGATAATGGATGGTAAGATCTTACCTTGACATTGGAATGTTGTCCATCTAAAGATATATTACTTCTAAGGGAGTAGTCGAAGTCAGGTATCCCCATGTTAGATTTTTCCTTTGAATTGTTAAAATTTTACTAACGATTTTAGATGGTAGGCAAAAACTCTAACTCGTGCCAAATGATGAGTCACGACCTGCACGGCAAAATAGAATACTCTTAAATTCCAAGCCTAGGGTTACATTAATCTGATGGAAATACACACGGATTAGGCAGTCTTCATCTATAATCGTACCTCCGAGTCCCGTATATTTTTCTATTTCAGGAAAAGGACGAAATTGAGAGAAACATACAAGTGCTCGAGGCTTCATTCTTCATCGCTCCAACACTTGGGGGACTATATATTATATACAGATGCGTGCAGAAAACATATACGAATATCACAAGATATGAATATCGAACAAAAGTTGGTCAAAGTTTTGGCAAGATTCAACTACAAAAAGACAAGTATTGAGAGGAAGTTACGAAGTCTTCAGCACTCAGCATAAAACATTTATTATAATGTTACGAACGAAGTCATTTCTTAAACCCTTACTAAATATGTAAAGATAGGGTTATGACTATGTATTGAAACAGGTTATGAAGAAAAACCTTGTTTATTTTATATCATGTAAAAATCTATTACAAGAAAAACAGTTACGAGAAAGTTATAGATGTATTTTAACACGTGTAATAGTCACAAAACTTGTCAAAGTTTATGAATGAAAACTTATTGAAGTTGTTTCATACAAAACAATTGTATTCTTATTACTTTCATTGTATTGTAACACCATTATGAAGTGAGACGTCTTCTTCATTAAGTGTCTATAAAATAAAAGGGCCCTCTTTTATGAACCTCATATTGATATTCCATGAGAAGAATCATAAAGCATTTTCAAAGGATAAAAATGTTAAGCTATTCTATAAGTCTTAAATAAATAAATAAATAGGCAATAATAGAATATAAAGAAGTTCTCATAAAACTTCTTAACATAGACGACTAAGGAAAAACTTAGTCATCAAAGTGTTTGTTTTACAAACGCCCCATTATGGTAACTGGGGACTTCATCAAAAGATCCCTTCAAAATTGCCAAGGGATGACATTAACAGTCACTAAAAAAACACAATAAAAATTCAACACGTTTAACTGGTCATTGAAGGAGTTGGAGCTTTAGAAGTTATAACATCACTTTCAGAGGCAATAGTATGCACGGTGACAACTTCTGAAGGAACACCAATAGAAACGGTTTCAACTGAGCTTGCAGTGATAACATCAACGAGGGAAGCAGTAGTCACGGGAACTTCAATTCCCATAGACTGTATCATTGAAATTTCACCCTCGGGAGCCAGAATCACAACTTCAATTACTTCAGTAACTGCCGTAGAATTCAATAACTCATCCATTCCATAAGCTTCGAGTGATGGATAAGGGTTATCAATAGTTCCAAGTGCAAGAGAAGGATTATCAACAGGTTGTTGGCTTTTCTCGATAGTATCCATGACTTTGGCCAATTCAGATTGCAAGTCGAAGTTTTCTTGTGTAGCCTCCATCAAAGCATCACGGCGAGAATTTAGAGAAGCCCAACTCACCTGTATGTTGAAATTTTCTTCAAGAGCATTATACTCCTTCTCCAAAGCCTTATATTCCTTTTCCCACATAGCAAGATCATTTTTCGCTATTTGGTGCTCACATAGGTGAGAATCCAAGAAAGTTTCAAGAGAGGCATGGGAACTTTTCAAGGCACGAATTTTGCCCGAAGAAATCCTCAAGTGATTTTGAGCATGAGTTATGCTTTGAGCTAACTCCCTTGCGTATTCTTTATTCTTCTCCAAAAGTGCCTTAAACTCTTTAACCTCATCATTTGTTTTAGATAGAGAGCATTCCAATAGCTCTTTGTCCTTTTTAAGTTGGCCCCAAGAAGCAATGGCAATTCCCAACTTTAAGCCATGATTTTGTTGCTCCAAGTGAGATTTGCTCTCCTGCAACTCCTCTATAGTCCCTTGGGCACTCTCAAATTGTTTTTTCCAGTTTGCTGCCTCCAGTAAGGCATCCTCAACTATTTTTATAGCTTCAAAGATAGCCTTTGTAGACTCTCGCTCCTTTTTCTCCAACGAAGAGACTCGCCCTTTCAGCTCAGCCCCAATAAGATTAGCCTACGGTTATAAAGCATAAAAGTGAGAACTTATAATGAAAAAGAAGGAAAACATTCAAGGTCAAGAAAATTACCTTTAAAGTTGAATGAACTATGTCATTCGTCAAAGTGTAACAACTATGGCTCTGCATCTTGTTCTTCTCGATCTCTCCAATAAGAGGTTCGAGCCAAGTATCACCTCCCCCATATTTTCTTAAGAGGCTTTGATAGGCATGGACTTCGAGTGTGACACTCCTCATAATCATGCCTTTATTGATGGAACTTACCTCTACATGGGGGACAGATGAAGATGGAATAGCGGAAGGGGGAGTAGTAGAAAAGGTAAATACCACAGGAGTCGTGGGAGTTGAAGCAGGAAGAGAAGGAGTCGATGTAGAAATTAAAACATGAACGGAAGTAGAAGCAGTCAAAATTGGTGAAGGAACAGAAGCAGTCAATACTAGCAAGGAAACACTTACAGCTGGCAAAGGAAAAGAGGAAGTTGGTATGAATGAAGAAAGAGGAGCTTCGTAAAAAACAGGTCCTTGCTTGCCGCTCTCAAAACCACTATCAAAGAGACGCTGAGTTGATTCATTTGTGTCTCTTGGCACGGTGTCCTCGTATGAAGGAATCAAAACAGGCTCGGTGGTCGAAGTTTGAGCAGGAGTATCTTGAATTTCATCATCATTAACGATTTATCTCATAACTCTTGGCCTGGCTATTAACGAGGTACATTTCCCTTCCTCATTCTCATAACCTTCTCCTATAGCCTTCCTTTCTTGAAGCAAGGCTCGAGCCTTGTCCAAGTCGAGTGCAGCATTACCAGACATGCGAATGGACATAGCTACATCAGCTGCCATTCCTTTAGAACCAAATGCTGATTAAAAGAATGAGACATAATCAAGATTAAGAAAAAGGTACTTAATGTGCAAAAAGAAAAGCGTGTAAAAAGGCGATACCGTGTGTTTTAACTTTCTAGCCATGTATAGCAGAAATTGATTTACAAATTCTTTGCTCCTTAGGAGCAATCTTCAAAATTGAATCTACCCAACAACGGAAGTTGGGAAAAGGTTCCACATCTCCCATGGTTTCTACAAAAAACCAAAAAAAGACGAAGTCAGAAAAAGAATAAAAATTCTCAAAATAGGTACGGTCAAATAAAAAAACCTTACGTGCAAAATTCCACTTCTCAGATAAGGGGATATTTGTTTCACCAAGAAATTCCACCGTACGTGCACCAACATAACGGGCATATCATCCACGATATTTGTCATCTTCAAGGCTTACCAAAACCTTCTTGCTTCTCGCAGTTAAGGTAAAAACCATATAGCGTATTAAATCAGGATGGTATAAATGGATAAGGTGAGAAAAGGTGAAGTTGACGTTGGTTTTGGTAGATAGATATCTCAAAAAAACCACTGCTCTCCACACTAGAGGACCAACTTGGGCCAAACAAACATTAAAGAAACGACAAAAATCGAGTATGACCGGGTCAATTGGAGGATTAAAACCCAAAGTAAAAGGGTAAGTATAAACAAAAGAGTACCTAATCATAAAAGAAGAAATTCTTTGGGGAAGGAATTAACATTTCGAAGACTGCTTTTCCAGTTACAATCTCTTCTGATAGTAGGGATTGTAAGTTCGGTCACTAATGTAGGATAAGTATCAACTTTTTCTTAACTAGCAACTTACTTTTCAAGAGATTGCCTATCACTCTAAAAAAGACAAATCACTGGGTACAATTTCATCAACTAAAGGTTCTCGAGAAGAATCATGAATTTATTTACCTTTAAAAGAAGGCGTTTTTGCAATAGAACTCCTATAAGAAGAACCAGAAGAGCCGCCTCGAGTAGATTCTAACCATGTTCGAAGCCTACCACCTCTGCCTATTCTATGTCTGACAAGGGCATTGGGAAATTTGTCTAAAATTGGAACTCTTTTAGGGCTAGGGTTTAGAGACGTCATTGTTGAGAAAGGTTGAATCGAAAGAGAGCAAAAGTAAGGAAGAGAGTGTTTGCTAAAGATTTGTGAAGAAGAAGACAAATGAAGAAAAGGTTAAGTATGTATATGATGTCAACCGTCAAACTTAAAAGTGTAATGATGGAAAGTCTATTATAAAGGCAACTATCACTTCGTGAATAGTGGGAGTGAAGAAGCTTTGAAAAAGGGTGCAAAATAGTATAATCAATCAAAAAGTGACACATGGACAAAACATTAAATGAAAAAGACAACTGAGACGTCAATATTGTTATATGCATTGATTATGGCGAAAATTCCTTTTTTTTGTAGATCCACTTCCCAATTATTTAATTGATAAATAAATAGAAAGTGGGGGACCTATCTGTATTGGGAAAAAAGTTAAATTTATGTTGAAGATGACGTGGCATGACACGTGGACTAGTAAAATGGTCAAAGCGTGACAATTGAGAAAAGGCACGAGAGATGACAGATACGGGAAGAGAAAGTTAAACAGGAACGAAAATCAGTTCAGACACGGGTCTCGTACCAATTCAAGTCATTTAAGGCTAATGGATCAAAAGGCATTGAAGACATGGATCTGAAGACAAAAAGGAGTCCAAATTCAATATTGAATACCTGATACGTTGGAAAATTGGTATTTAATAGGAATGGTTGTGTAACAGTTTATTTAATATCATTTATTATTCATAATTATCTCATTAAAGCTGAGGTTTTATTCCTTTACCTAGAATCAACTATAAAGGAGGAAATCTCATCATTTGTAAGGACACGAAAGATCATCAACAATATACTAAAATACAAACTTGTTTATTGCTTTATTCTTATTCTCATAAAATAGATTATTATTTGGTCTCTTGATTATTAGTAACCCGATTTTTTCATCTTACATTCTAGCTTTAACCAAAATATTATTTTTTGGTTAAACAAAAGTCTTATTTGACACCAGACACATAGCAAATAAGACACAATACATATTCCCTCAAACTAAGGTTATGCCAAACACTTAACTCAACTTCCACAGCCAAATTCAAGCCTCAATCATCGCTTTTCCTTTAGATTTTGCCTTCAATTTACTTGTATCTAATCTAAATCAACTTAACAATATCAATAAATGCCAAAGAATTTAACCCCAATGCTAAATTATAGGTTTTCTATCATCTTCCCAAAAATTTAAAATCGATCTCGGGCCCGCTTGGTCAAAACTCGAGGTTCGGAGCAAAACCCAATTACCCATTTCCTCCACGAGCACGAATATGTATTTAGTTTCGAAATCTGAAACCAAAACGAGGTCTAAGTTCCAATTATTCAAAAAGCCCTAATGCTACCCCAAATCACTAATTCTATCATTGAAGAAGAAGATTTAAGCCTAGAAATCAAATGAGTGTTGATGGAAAGAGATGGAATTGAGTTTAGAGCACACACCTATGGTTTGGTGTTGAATATGCTCTTCAAAAACCACTTAGGGTCTGATTTTGGGGGAGAAGATATGAAAACATGGCTAAATTTATGTTCTGGTTCTGTTTTAAATCGTTGGACAGACCTTTTTCGTGTTGCGAATGGTGTGTCGCATTCGCGAAGATTTGGCTAGAAGAGCCTTCACATTCACGAGTTACTGTACGCATTCGCAAAGGTTCACCCCCCTGACATTCATGTTCGCGAGACAATTGCTGTGTTCGCGTAAAGCGTTTTTCCTTCCCCTGTTCCCTGCCAAATAGCCTTCGCATTCGCGACAGCAGGTCCGCGTTCGTGAAGGGTAACACCCCCAAGGCTTCGCATTCGCGACCAGTGTCTCGCGTTCGCGTAGAAGAAATTTTCCTTCAGTCCAACTTTGCTCATCGCGTTCGCGAGAGTTCCTTCGCGAACACGAAGAAGGAATTTACTGAGCACCTGCAACATCTATGACAATTGAATTTCTAAGCTTCGAAACATCCCGAACTCCATCTGAAACTCACTCGAGCCCTCGGGACTCTAAACCAAACATGCATAGTAATCTAAACACATCATACAGACTTACTCGTGCGATAAAATTGCATAAATAACATCTTTAACAACGAATTTAGCATAGAAATTTAAGAAAAATCTCAAGAACTCTTAAGTTCCAAATTTCACAACCAAGGGTCCGATTCACGTCATATGAATTCCGTTTAGCCAAATTTACAGGCACAACTTATATATCATATTAGACCTGTCCTGAGGTTCAGAACCAAAATACGTGCCCAATACCGTCAAATTTAAACCTCTTTTGATTTCCATAATCTATTATTATTTGAGCTAAATAATTTCTTTCAAAAAATCATTTCTTGAGTTTGGGACCTTGGAATTCAATTTCCGGCATATGCTCAAGTCCCATATTTTTTACGGACCCTCCAGGACCGTCAAATTACGGGTCAGGATCCTTTTTCCCAAAATATTGATCGAAGTCAACTTAATTCCAATTTTAAAGGGCAAATTAGCATTTTTATCAAATTTTTACATAAAAGCGTTCCAAATATATACGCGGCTCGCACATGCAAATCGATGTGACATAAAAAAAGATACTTTTAAAGTCTCAAAATACATAATTAACTTGTAAATCAAGTATCACAATTTTGCACATTCTTACTGCTTGAATTTATAATTCTTCCTATGGTTTTTTCCATCACAATTTCCTCTCTATTAACATTTCCCTTGTCACTTTTTTCTTCTTATTATTTGTATATTTGGTGTCAAAATATTTATGTAATGCATAGGCTAAATAAGTTGTACACTAAATATCAAGCCGCACCTAAAAAAAAATGCAAAAAATATTTTTTGATTTTAACTTCAAATACTTAAAAAAATCAACCAGAATTTGTCCAAATGCTTATTTAGTATCTATGTGACTTATCTAAAACCATGCTCATTAAATGTACGATAAAAAACTTATGTGACCTTTTCCATGAAATACTATTTGGTAAACTTGTATACGTTTGGAGATTTATGTGTTTATGTCACATAGTTGTAAAGTATATTTTGTGATGTAATATATGTAAATGTATTCTTTTTATTCCCAACGATGATGTAAACTTTCTTTAAAAGCTTTCCTTTTTGATCCACTCGTAATGTTTTAAATGAACTAGATATGATTTTTTGGGTCAAAATGGAATATATTAGCTAATTAAGATAATAATGTTACACTGCCTTGAGAGTTACTTGGGTACCTTAGGGTACCCATAACTGCAATGTTTTGGATGATTATATCTATATTACAACCCAAATATTTTCTAGGTAGTTCAGTTCCTATGGTATCAGCCCAAAATATATCATTGGCGAACACCAGAGAAACTGCTATAATTACTGATCTATTCAAAAAGTTTTCTTAGCTGCTCCCTTCGCTAGTGCATCAGCAAACCTATTTTGTTCCCTGAACGAGTGTCTCACAACTACACTGCCCATCCATTGGATCAACAACCTGCACTCACAAATGAGAGGGTCGAAAATCAAGTTACCTTCTGCCAACATATTAATTGCTTCCATAGAATCTGTGTAAACTTGTAGCGGTAGAAAGTTATTTTGTTCCACTAGCTGGAGGCCTCTTATAAGGGCTCAAAATCCAGCCCTAAGTTGGATGTATAAGGTATATTTTCCATGAACCCCAACACCCAGCTACCATTGTGGTTTCTGAAAATGCCCCCAGTACCACCCTTTTCTAGGCTGGCCCTTAGCTGCACCATCAATATTTAATTTGAAATAACCTCTGGTGGGCTAGACCATTTGAGCATGATTGGATGGGTGTAATGTTGGCCGCTGTTGAACTTGAGTGCTTGGTATTCAGTGGCTTTGACAATTGTGTTATTAACATTGATAGATTCTTACTTATTGTTTAACACATTGTTATTTCTTACTAGCCAGATGTGCAGAGGCAGAAGGGAATAAGAATTGCCCAATCAAGGCATTCATTGAATTTCTCTCCCTTGAGAGCTGGCCAAACTGTCTGCCAAAGGTGGCTGTAGTTTAGTGGGTTAGAAGGGGGTGTAGATGAGGATTTTGACCTTATTTGCATTCCAAAAATGGGCATCATTAGGGAATTGGAAGAAAATGTGTTCAATATCCTCTTGCCGAGCATTACAATATTGGCATTGAGTGGGCCAGTTGATTCCAATTGAGCTCAGGAATACCCTGACAGAGAGACTCTGTTGGGTTAAGAGCCAAGTAAATAATTTTATCTTGTTTGGGGATTGCAGCTTCCGTAACCACTTGAAGTGGTCTAACTCCCCTTGATAGCACATTTGGGCATTGTTGTGTATGAAGGAATAAGCTGAGCTTTGGTAAAACCGTCCATTTGGAGTAAGAGCCTATACTATGTGTCCTCCTTAGTTCTAACACTAGGGATGGACACTGATTCAGAATGCTTTGGATATGGGACGGGGGGAAGATTAAAGGAGATGGTTCTAGTGCCCCAAGATCCCCCGTCGTACATTGGTTCTACCTTAATGAGGAGGTCATTTTTGGTTAAAGGTCACTCAATTAAATGCCTAATAGCCGACTGGTTGGGGATCCATGTATTAGTGAAGAAATCCACCTTATTGCCTTTATTTACAATCCATCTACTGATTTTGCTGCATGTTTCCCAACCACTTAGCATGCCCATCTAGGTTGAGGATTTGCTGCTGCCAGGGAGCCTACCAGCATTGGCAGGTCTAGACATATTACAGTTTTTGTGGATAAGGACTCGATCCCAGAGACTATTGATATTTGTGTAAGATTTCCAACCCAGATTTTCCAAAGCTACTTTATTCTTAAAGCTTGCTTTTTGCAGCCCTAGCCCTCTCTTAGCTTCAGCTTTAGTAACTACCTTTCACTTAATCATGTGCATTTTTTCCTTTTACTGGGTGGTTCTAGAGAGGAAGTTTCTCTAAATCCTGTCAATTTGGTTGGTTATATTAGTGGGGAGAGTTATGAATTGCATAACATGGCTTGGGATGCTACTCAAAGTGGCTTTTATCAGCACAACTCTACCAGCCATGTTCAAGGATTTTTTCCAGCATGCTAGTTTGTTTTGCATATGAACTGGAAATCAGAAGCAGTTTGTCTTTTATTAAATATTGGAAAGCCAAGTTATTTATCAAAGGATGTGTAGTGGTTGATGGATAGTGCATTGGAAAGATGCTGGGTTGTGTGATATGTGATGTTTGAGGAGAACATGACCCTTGATTTGGCCAGATTGATTTTCTGGCATGACTGGCTATTGAAATTCTATAATATGGATAGAATTGTATTACAGCTTCGGATGTTGCCTTTGGCAAATAGGGTGAGGTCGTCAGCAAAGAAAAGGTGAGAAATTTTGAACCAACCTACTTATGCTGATAGGGTGCCACTGGTTCTCGGTGACTGCCTTGTCAATGGCTTTGGAGAGCCTTTCCATACATAGAATAAATAGGTATGGTGACATAGGGTTGTCCTGCCTGATGCCTCTTGAGGGGGTGAACACTTCAGTTTTCCCTCCATTAACTAGGATTTTGGATAGAGGAAGTCATGATATGATTAAATTGGACAGCCCCACAAGAAATTTGAAAGCATATAGGGTATCTCTAATGAAGGACCATTCTAATCTATCAAAGGCTTTCTCAAGGTCTATTTTTAGAATCATGTTGGCACTTCTTTCCTTTATTTTTCTGAAATGGTTCATATATTCTTGGATAATGATGACATTATCACAAGCTCTTCTATTGCTCAGAAAACTAGCATGGCTTGGTCCTATGATGAGATTCAGAATGGGCTTGATTCTGTTCACAATTATTTTTGTAACAATTTTGTAGTTGGTGTTGCAAAGACCAACGGGTCGAATTTTTTTAACAAGGTGGTTTGAGGGCATTTAGGAATAAGGCACAGAAGAGTTTGGTTCATGATTTTGTCCATTGAGCAAGTACTGAAGCATTTTTTGCATAAATCTATGACAGATTCCCCTACAATGTCCCAGTATTTTTGGTAGAAGAAATGATGGAGCCCATTTGGCCCAGGGGCTTTAAAGGGTTTGTTGGAGAAGACAACTCTTTTAGTTTCACTCAGGTGAAGGGGCCTATCCATGAAAACCTTATGGCTTTGTTGCAGGATTGGTTCCATTGTGGACAGGGGGTGGATTCCCAAGGAACTACTGATTGAGAGGTTGTGTACAATTCCTTGAAAAAAGTGAGAATGGTAGACTGGATCTCTATTTGGTCACTAATCTAGCTGCCATTCCCATCTGTGCTGGCATCACCCTCATTGAGCCAATTTATTCTAGGCTTCAGCTTCCAGAAGTCTTCCTCATTTTTAAGTGTGATGTTTAGATCCTCACAGATGTCAGATTCCAGCTTCTGGAGAAAGCTACTAAACTGGTAGTTAGGGGAATTCTAGATGCCACAGATTCTGGCTAGAAGTCTTCTTTTTTTTTTTTGTGAAAAAATATTTCCAAAAACTTGATGGTTCCATGTGGACGTTAGTTCTTTGAATTTGGCAGTGGATTGGATTATAAGATCTTGGCCAGAAAAGGCTTGATTAATGACATTGGGGAAGAAGGGGTGGCTAGCCCACATTGTTTCAAATCTGAAAGGTCTAGGAGATTTGGATCTTGGGGGGCCTTCCATTTGGATTTTTAAAGGACAATGGTCTGAGTGGGTCATAGGTAGGTGTTGGACAGTTGCCTTAGCGTATTTATCAATCCAACCCTCATTGGAAAAATACCTATCAATTCTTTCTAAGATGAATCCATTCATATTCTTATAACTTTTATTAGTCAAAATGAACTTACTTCCTTTATACCCTAGGTCAATTAACTAACATCTATTAATGCAGTTCTAAAAGAGACTACTGCAGCTCAGGTTAATAGGTACCCCCCCAATTTATCCCAGGCCTTTAGGACTTCATTAAAGTCTCCCCACTCGAACCAGTTATTGTTCAAGGTAATGGAGATCGTGATAAGGTGATCCCACAACTTTTTCCTTTCTACCAAGATGTTGCTAACATAAATTGCAGAAAAAAACCAAGGGTGTTGATTTGGTCTTACCTTCACCATTGCATATATACCTTGGCGTGTGGTGGACACTTGTTCCACAACAATTTTCTCCTCCTTCCACATAAACACTATCCCACGAGCAAGCCATATCGCAAGTGATTGGATGATCAGGTCGAAATCGAAGGCGAGGGCCAAAGATTGGTGATCTACCATATTAGTTTCGAGCAGGACCAACATAAAAGGTTTGTGCATTTTTACCATCTCTGTACAGTGCCTTTTAAACTCTACACTATTCCCACCCCTAACATTCCATATGATGTAGTTCATCATTGGAAACGAGGGGGATTGGTGAGCTCCATCTTGGGAGTTTGACTCAGTTGGCATAGATGGCACTTGATTGGGGGGGGGGGGGGTGCTTTCCTTTTCAGACTCAAGATAGGTGTGAGGTTGATAAGGGGTTTTACTTGACCCTAGGTGTGGGATGCGACTAGGCTCCCACATTTGGACATGGTTTTGGGGCAGAGCACCGCCACAATTTCTCTCATTTCCATACTGAACTCTATTGATCATGCCGAATCCAGCACGATTGATTTCGTTCTTGGTGTTTGATAGGTTTGCTCCACATCCTCCGTTGATTCCTCGTTCTTCAGCATGTCCAGGGCTTTGGCAACACCTTGCCGGATATTGTGGATAGGGGGAAGGAGTTTGTTTATTCTCTTTGGTGTGGATAACGATGGAGTCACTGGGGACACGATTTGAGTAAAAATTGGCTACGATGCTGGGTCCTCCTTCATTAGGTCTAGGAAGAAGGGAATGGACTAGAAACATTGGAGAATATGGGTATTGATGGTTTGAGGGTCTGTTATTAGCAATGGGGTGTCTATGCTTGCAATCGACTGCCATAGTAGAGGCCCAAATGCCACCAGCGGTTTGTTCACAGCTTCCATAGATACTCTGTCAAGGTGAGACGGATTTTGGACTATCACCATTACCTTATTGTTATCCAGAGTGAACTCGTAGGAAATCCCCTGTCCTTGCAAAACTGCCTCTAAACAGGAGGCCAGTTGGTGGTCCGGAGGCAGAGGGTTGTCGGAGACTGTGGTCAAAAGGGTAGTCACAATGGTGTTTTTTGGCCATTTTTGTGTTTTTTTTGTTTTTTACTTTGTGTAAGGCTGGGATTTGGGTTTAATGATTGATCACCAATTTTAAAACCCTCTGTTGTCACATCTTGGACAGTGGAATATTTTTGGGTTTTGGGATTAGGGGTGAATCTTGGTCATTAATTGGGGATATGGTGGAGGTGACAGTTGTAGTCTTTTTGATTGTGGTTGGGGACAGTTGCAGATAGGGTAATCGATTACCATGTCTGTCATTTGGGATTTTTCCATTATTGTGAGATATGGTTGATTTGGTAATGTGGGGGAGGGGGGTAGGAATTGGGGATTGGGTATAGGAAAAGGGTCACAGTGGAACCCACTAAGGACGATCCGGTTGGGGTAAGAGCAGATGCCCCATTAAAAAATCCCCCATATTTGATGATTGATCTATTGGAGTGAGGTGGGGTGGGGGTTGGCCCAGCGTCCATTTGGGAAGAGGGCTCATTAGTGGGGTCTTACGAGTATGGACCCACTTTTCTCTTGGCCCCAATTGTGGGTTGTTCCAAATAATTTTTTCTCGGCCCATGATTGGGCATCCGTTGGTCCCCTGTCTGGGTTTTCAAAGAGCCCACTATTTTTTTTACTCTTGTGGGTGTTGCGGGCAGAGTTTTTTATTACATTGTAATTAGAACTTTTTGTTTGAAGAAATTTACATGTTACCACATCAAACATATTTACTTGTACCTCCTTTGCATGTTGGTTGTTTTGGTGGTTGGAGCCTTGTCATCATTGGGGAAGGGTGTCTTTGGAAAAGCCTGCTGTCGTCTCCCTGGGAAAGTGACCATTTTCCATTCACTATCCTCTGGCTGTGGCTCTGCATGGTTTGTTTCTTCCTGTGTGCCATTGTTCGGTGTGTAGTGATTTTTATAAATGCATCTTAGGGCTGTGTGTCCTAGTGTGCCGTAGCTAGTACATAGTGTACCCCCACCTTCGTAGATCACTGATTGTTTGTGATCACCTATGATAGCTAAGGTTTCTATTAGCGTTTCCAGAGGCACCTGAATACAAATGCGGGCATATCTACCCCTAAGGGTAGATGATATGCATTGGTCAATACTTAGAAGTTACCTAGTTTCCTTCCAACCTTTTCCAATATTATTTTGTCGTACAATTTGGTTGGGAGTTATGGTAGTCGTATCCAAATTGCAATAAAGGTGAGGGTGGCTTCCTGAGGCACGAACTTTGGTTCCCATTTCCTGACTGAAAGGAAGTGCCCTGAGACAAAACATGGCCCCAGGTGTAGTGCCTTAACCATACTCTCCTCTAAACTAAATTTTGCTATGAAGAAATCCCATCCTAAGTCAATCAAGAATAATGTTTCAGATGGGTTCTATAGGTCACTTAGTTTAGAGAGTAGCATATGGTAAAACATCTTTTTCTTGAAGATTTTTATGATGAGTGAGTATCACCAAGGAGCGTATATATGTTCCTTTTCTTCAGTTGATTAAGGGACTGAGCCTTCTATGTGTTTCCCTTTGGCTTGTTCCGGGTGACTCTCCGTGTCGTAGTAGATTGATTGGCTATCCGTTTATTTGTCTAGGAGCATTTCCTTATTGGAGTGTTGGGATGCTTCCGTCTCCATTGCTTCTTCCTTATCCGGGGGCTCTGGGGAAGTGGGAGTTTGATTGTGGAGGGATCCATGTGGTTGAGGCAACCTTTGGGGATGAGAGAGAGGAGGGAATTTTTTATCTAATTATTTTTTCAACTAGATATGAATTGATATGTACTAAGTATGGTTCAATTTTTTTGTTCGAACCATATGAACTGCTTTAAGTTATTTTTATAAATATATGTATTTTGCCGGGTACTTTTATATGTATAAATGATTTTCAAATCCATAGAAGTAAATAATAAGCAACAGTCAAATCATTTAGAACGTAGGCCTCAACCAAAGTCTAACGTTGAGTGTGCTATCCTTTCTTACCATGTTCATACTATACTATGATCGTCCTCACCCTAATCGACTGGACATAAATACTATGGTAGGTTTAAGATATAAGATATGCATATGCTAGTACGAGTAAGGCATACAAACATACTTGTTATATTTAGCAAACCTAAATCAAGATAACACAATTACTGTTTATGTGACATTTTTATCTAGCGTTTCATGTTTTGATTGAAAAGATTTATCTCAATTTTTAGAGACAACACATGATGTTGATTGAATTGTTATATACAAATGCTTACCTCCGATTAGATAAATTTTGACGTTAGGCACTAGTCACTTGTAAGCACAATTAATAGTGATAGTAATATGTTTCGTCAAGCTTTCGGGAAGCCAAAAATGCTTATTTTTAAAATATAAATTTATTTTAGAGAATGAGGCGTTCCACCAAGCTTTAAAAAAATAAAATAAGTATTATAGCATAAGTTATTTTCCATAAGCTGAAATAAATCATTTTTTCAAATGTACTTTTGGAATCCGTGATCAAACACAAATTAATGTTCTAATATAGGTAAAAGTAAATTTTCAAATTGATTACTCAAAATACAAGCTGTTACTATTCAAAAGTTCTTATAATAAAATTCTTTTTAAAATAGATAAATTTTTGGAAAGGTTAGAGCAAGTCACATACTATCAGATGGTAATATTTGTTATGTTGATTGAATATTTACATGTATTTTATATTTAATTTATATTTTATTAATTAACTGAATAAACCTAGATAATAACAGTTTCATAATATAAAATTTAAATCTCTTATCTATTCAGAGAAATACTAATTAAAAAAGTAAAATCTTTCGATATCTTTTTTTCTTATTTGTAATCCGGCATTACAAATCACTTTTTGCATCACATATAAACTATTTTTCATATGCAAACAAAAATACTTAACAAAATGAGTTAATCAAACACAATATGCTATTATCTTTTAAAGTATGTTTCTAACAAAATTATATTTGAGAAAACTTAAATACTTTTCCGAAATACTCCAAGTATTTTAGAAGTTAGCCAATAGTTCCTTTTTTAAGAGGATACATTTTTTATTTACAGACATTAGTAATAATTAATCTAAACAAAAAATAGGGGTACAATTTTTCTTTACAACAATAATCTATTGCAGTATGTGTCCTTAAACCCTTTCCCATAACCACTGGTCTCTTTTTTTTAGTTTTTTCTCTTCATCCTTTCTCTTCTTCTTCGCCTCTTAAAGCCGCTGAGAGACCTGCCCCCGAAACTCCTCTGTTTGGCGGCGGCGAAGGGAAAATCCAAAATCCAAAACCGCATTCCTCTTTCATTCTCTGAGTTCCGTTTTCTGCCATGGCTATGGATGGAGAACAGTCACACAAATCTCACAGGTCGCGTCAATCTGGTCCAACCGCCAAGAAAAAATCAAAGTCCGATAAGAAAAAGAAAGGTGCTTCCGACGAAAATCAAAAGCAACATAACCCTAAGGTACTTCCATTCTTTTCTATTTTCTTAATTATTTTTTGTTCTTATATTGTTATGTGCCTGGTTCGTCACCTCTATGTGGCTACAAGTCCGAAGTTTTTGTTTTGTTAATATAATAGTAATTACTAGTGACTTATACTGTAAATGTGTAGGCATTTGCATTTAATTCGACGGTGAAAGCAAAGAAATTGCAAGCACGAGCTACAGAAAAAGAACAGAAGAGGCTTCATGTCCCGACAATTGATCGGTCCACCGGAGAACCAGCTCCATATGTAATTGTAGTGCAGGGACCTCCCAAGGTTGTTGATGTCATACACAGCTTTGGTTAGATGTCTGTTTTAGATTTGATGTTCTTATGGATTATGCTATTATAGGTTGGGAAGTCACTGCTAATTAAGACTCTTGTGAAGCATTACACTAAGCAAAATTTACCCGAAGTTCGAGGTCCCATCACTATAGTGTCAGGTATGGATTTCCATCAATTTGCATCTCTTTTCACTGAACGCTTACTTTACTTGAGCTTTGTTCTTAAAGCCCTGAAAGCATATTTTGGTACTTTCCTATGCAGTTCGCCTTTGGCAATATTGGTAATGGCTAGAAGTAAGACATGTTTTTGGTCCCAAAATAAGGTGTCAGCTTTATCAATTAGCAAAGTAGCTATACATGCAGTATTGCCATAACCATACTCTATTGTAGTTTACTTGGATAACCAAATTTTATTTTAGTTTACTTGGTTCTTTAGTATTGGAAAATTATCGAATCCATTTGTGTATCTGTAGGTAAGCAGAGACGCTTGCAGTTTATAGAGTGTCCAAATGATATCAATGGAATGATTGATGTGGCAAAGTTTGCGGATTTGGCATTACTTCTCATTGATGGTAGCTATGGCTTTGAAATGGTGAGCTTTTGTTTCTTATGAATAGAAAGACTTTATAGGATAGTATAAGATTGTTCTAGTGTTCTCTCATTGAGTATGTAGCAACTCCTCTAATCTATGGATGGATTCAGAGTGAGTTACGTGAGATTTAATTATACGCTGATCCTATTATCATTAATGTAATGTTCTTGAATTTTCTGTCTTTCAAACTTATCCTTTTTGTCCCATTTCACTTGACATGCCTTTTCTCATGAAATGCAAAATTATTAAATCTTCTAGAGATCATAATACATTATTACTCTATGCGTCCTTTACGAGTTTCAAGAATTCAAATCTAAACCATGATATCCACAATGCACCTAATCACGTTCAATAACTAGTTTCAATTTTATCTTTTAGCACTATCACTTTAATATGCAAGTCAAGCTAACTATTTTATTGTGTGCTTGCTCAAAATCTCTCATAGAATAGCAGAGGGGGTATCAGTTTGATTCCTTCACCAGCTTAATTTGTTATCTTAAAATTGGCATTTGTTGCACTCTTCTGTCTTGGTCACCAAGGGAATTTGGTTAATTATGGGGGTTATATTCTTTCTCTAGTAAGACAAGAGGGGTTGCTCTGATGGTAAGCAACCCCCACTTCCAACCGAGAGGTTGTGAGTTCGAGTCTCCCCAAGAGCAAGGTGGGAAGTTCTTGGAGGGAAGGATGCCGGTGGTCTATTTGGAAACATCCTCTCTACCCTAGGGTAGGGGCAAGGTCTGCGTACACACTACCCTCCCCAGACCCCACTAAGTGGGATTATATTGGGTTGTTGTTGTTGTATATTCTTTCTCTAGTACCTTTCACATTTACGTATTGGTGATTGCCGTCAACTTTACCGCCTCTAGGAAAAGGAATTTTTCCCAGCTGCTATTTTTTGTTGGTAGACCTTGTGATTGATTTAATCATTTTTGCAGGAGACATTTGAATTCCTTAACATAATGCAAAATCATGGATTTCCTAAAGTTATGGGCGTCCTTACACATCTCGACCAGTTCAAGGATGTTAAGAAGCTTAAAAAGACAAAGCAACGGTTAAAGCATAGATTCTGGACTGAGATATATGACGGAGCTAAATTATTTTATTTGTCTGGTCTTATCCATGGGAAGTAAGTCACTGGCTTCCATATTTGAAAATGACATGTGTAGCATGCAGCGATAATTAGTGGAATATTTCAATTTAGTTTCTGAAACAACTTTTTAAATGTGTAGGTACTCTAAACGTGAAGTGCATAATCTTGCGCGGTTTATCTCTGTCATGAAGTTTCCTCCATTGTCCTGGCGCATGTCCCATCCTTACATTGTTGTAGATCGATTTGAAGATGTAACTCCTCCCGAAAAAGTGCGCACGGACAGCAAGTGTGACAGGAATATCATTCTGTACGGTTATCTTCGTGGATGTAATTTGATGAAAGGTGCAAAGGTATGTGATGTGAATGCTTTATTTCTTTTTTCTTTTCAATTATTTGTCAGAGAATAACCTTTAGTGCTACTTGTCATGTAAAATTGTGATATCACAATTAAAGCAAAGATTCATGTACCCTTTAAGGTCAATTGCAAGTTATATACCTGCTGCGAGATCGCATAGCATTTTGCCTAAAGTCTTATGAATTCTGGTTGGCTCTATCGGGCTACAAATAGATAAACTCTAAGAGTGACAATACCATGGAGATGGTTCAAAGAGTTAGAGAAAATCATCACACTTAACATTCAAATGCATATCGTTATCTAATGGATATAATTGTTGGAACTCCCTCTTTAGTTTGAGAAATTTCTAGAGCCATGCCGGCCTGTAGAGTGTGGACCTTTTGGAATGAAAGGAATATAAGGTGCTTTGACAAGACTACAACAGTACATATTTTGAAGTATAGGTGCTCAGTGCTGTCATAGGTGAAAAGCTCTAAAAAGCGCTCTAGGTTTATTGGAGTTTTAATCAAAACAAACTTTAAGTGTGGGCTTTTAGGAAAAAAAAGGCGCAATGAAGGTAAAAAATAAAAATATGTATGTAATTCAAATTTGTTCATGATGTTTTCCTTTAGAGATAATGCACTAATTTTCCGACTTTGTTTGTTGTTTAGTGCCACTTGATTCAGGATAAAACTCATGGGCTATGAGGTGCATGTCTTAGTGCCTTGCCTTAGGCTGAAGCGCAACTTAAGCAAGGCGAAGTGCCCTCCCTGAGCTCAGTGTTTTGGAGAGCGCAAAGCGCAAAAAAGCGACAAGGGCTCGCCTCGCTTCAAAGCGCAAAGCGCAAAAAAGCGCACGCTTTTTTGAAGTGAAGCGCAATTCTTAAAAAATATTATTTAAAATTATAAATAATTAAAAATATCAATTTAAATACTTAAAAGTAGGTACTAGGTACCACCAAATCATCCACAAACCATCCATAAACCATAAGACAAGCAAAATCAAAGCTACTAAATTACTAGAAGTCAATCAACATCTTATTCTTCTATGTCTGAAAATAAACTGAAATTACATAAATTATGAAAATAAACTGAAATTACATAAATTATGAAAATAAACTGAAATTATATAAATTATAATAATTAACTGAAATTATATAAATTATAATAATTAACTGAAATTCTGAAAATAATCTGAAATTACATAAATTATGAAAATAAACTGAAATTACATAAATTATGAAAATACACTGAAATTATATAAATTATAGTAATAATTAACTGAAAATAAACTGAAATTATATAAATTATAATAATTAACTGAAATTATATAAATTATAATAATTAACTGAAAATAAACTGAAATTACATAAATTATGAAAATAAACTGAAATTACATAAATTATGAAAATAAACTGAAATTATATAAATTATAATAATTAACTGAAAATAATCTGAAATTTTGTAAATTATGAAACTAAACTGAAATTACATAAATTATGAAAATACACTGAAATTATATAAATTATAGTAATAATTAACTGAAAATAAACTACAATTATATAAATTATAATAATTAACTGAAATTATATAAATTATAATAATTAACTGAAAATAATCTGAAATTACATAAATTATGAAAATAAACTGAAATTATATAAATTATAAAGTTATAATAATTAACTGAAATTATATAAAGTAATAACATAATTATATAAAGTTATAATATAATGTAATTATATAAAGTTAAAATAACTAAAACTAAATAGATATATATATATACTTAACAGAAAACAAAAGGGAAAACAAAACATCAATCTTCCACCTCGTTCGTAACAGATATGAACGAGAAACAGAGAGAGAAGGACAGAAGAAACAGAACGAAGAAAAAAAAAACGTGAACTCAAGAACAGAAGAAGAAAAAAATTAAGAAGAAGAAGAAGATCGACTGGGTCTCGTCGACTGAAGAAGAAGATGGAAGAAGAAGAAAAAAGAAAAAAACAAGAAGAAAGGAGAAGAAAAAAATACCTGGGTTGGGATGAAACCCTAATTTTCTGCAACTGGAGAAGAAGAAGAGAGGCTGGTCCACCTCTGTTTGGGACTAATATAGGTATTTTTGAGACCCCAAAGTTTTTTTTTTTTTAAAAAAGACCTCTGCCTGCGCTTTCTTCAATTAAGCGATCGCTTTTGCGCTTCGATCGCTTCTGCGCGTTTGTGCTTCTGCCATGGAAGCGATCGCTTCTCTAGGTCGCCTCGCTTCAGCCTGCAAAAAGCGATAGAGGGTCGCTTCGCGTCGCTTCGCGCTTTAAGCGACGAAGCGACCGCTTTTCAAAACACTGCCTGAGCTTTTCCGAGCTTCAGGGCTTAAGCTAAATGAGCCTTTGACAACACTGTAGGTGCTTAGGACCTTTGTTTTTTTGGCGTAAACATGACATCATATATGAGAAGGAAAACATGATAGTATCTATCATTCTTTTGCAGATTTTATACAAGGAACCTTTTGTAGCGTCCAGCGCTAGCTTAGTGCTTGGCTATTTCAATTTTTAATAATATTTCCTTGTCAAAAAAGATCGTGAATTCTACTGGTAGATGTTCTAGTTGGGGGGGTGGGGTGGGGGTGGGGGTGGGGTGGGGTAAAATGATGGACCTTTCATAACAGAGTGGAAAAGATCAGAAAAAGATGCCTTTGGGATAAAAACTCAATGACTTGTATAATGACTCATGCGAGGACAGTGGAATTTTATTTTTATCTAGTTGTTTCGGTAAGGTGTTTCAGCTAGTGAGTTAACAGTGTATTTCTCTCTTGTTCATATTCTAAAACTGCTTCATATTGCTGGTTTTTTTTTTCCTTTTGCAAAAAAAATATAACCAGGTGCATATTGCTGGTGTTGGTGATTATAGTTTGGCTGGTATAACAGCGTTAGCTGATCCGTGCCCTCTACCATCTGCTGCCAAGAAGAAGGGGCTAAGGGACAAGGAAAAGCTGTTTTATGCCCCCATGTCGGGATTGGGCGATCTTCTCTATGATAAGGACGCTGTGTATATAAACATAAATGATCACTTTGTCCAGTTCTCTAAGGTTGATGAAACAGCTGCTGTTGGGGCTCGCAACGGTACTAATTTTCACTATGTTATTAAGAATCCCAAATTTTCTTTTCTTTTCTTTCTTGAAATGAAGAATTCCAAATTTTCTTAGCTTATGAGAAATTCACATTCCCTTATTAGTTCAGCAAGATATGCGATATGCTTCAGGATGTCTTCCGATATCTGGAATTTAAGTTTTTACTTGTGTCTTGGTAGTTTGAGTTGATATTTTTGTTATGGTACATCATTTGGGAAAAGAGTTTGGTTGGCTGATTAATATTCTTCTTTAGCAGCACTCATCATTTAAGAAATGTGTAAGACAGGGTTTTAAATAGAAAACCTGTTTTTCAGCTCTCTTGATGAATGTTATCTCTTCTGTAGTACATTTTCGTTGTAGCTTTTAAACTTTGCTGCTATAACCAATTAATAGGCCTTGAATGTCATTGCCTTCCTTTGCTTGCTCTGGGTTCCTTCCATTCAATTCGTTACTCATCATAATTTTTGGGTAAACTCTACTTATTATCTGTCAGCCGACTTAATGGGACCAAACTTTGATCATTAGTCGACTCTTGTGGTGGTGTGTCTGTGTCGTCCATTTTCCCCAACTGCTTTGTCTGTCTCTCTTTTTATCCCGTGTTCTTGTGTATCATATCAAATCACATAATGGACAATGAAGAACTCTTGACTAGAGCCAAGCTACACCGCTGATCAGATGTTAACATGCGGTGTATGCTATTTGCTTAGATGGTGTTAGAAGTTGAGAATTCCTATATGTTGTAACAATTGAATAAGCCTTTTTACTATTGCTAAGATATCAATAGGATAGGAATGTTCATTGATAACCTTATGATCAATATTAGTTTGTTGGATTCTGTGCATTTTTACTTAGCTGTCCAGTTGCAAAGAAAAATTGAATTATGTCACTATCACTTTTCTACCATGTTATTAAGAAAAATATTATATACATTTATCAGACAACGTTAGGTGGATGACAATAGAAACTAATATAGTATATAATAAAAGAAGAATAGGATTAAGTTAAGCACAATTTTTTTTACCTTGCATGGATATTAATAAAAATTCTCACCTGTGTCATCCATGGATTTGCGACTATTTTTCTTAATAATTTTGGATGACAAAATTATTGGATGTTGAGATCACCTTTTTCCTACATGCTATCTGGCTTTTTTTCTAGGTTATGACTTTTGGCAACTCGTTTTTCCACTGACTAGTATTATCTTTGTTATCAGGGAAGGACAACGATATTGGCGAGGTTTTAGTTAAATCACTTCAGAACACGAAATATTCGATTGATGAGAAGTTAGAAAAAAGTTTTATTTCCCTTTTTGGGAAAAAACCTATTCTTTCCTCAGCAAATCCTGAAGCTGATCAAACTTATGGTTTGGAGCCTGCGGAGCGAGATCAGTCTGGGTTAGAACTCAACAGCGGGGAATCACATAAAGACGATGATGTTGAAGATTCGAATGAGTTGGAACAACTACAGTTAGAGGGAACTCATTCAAGGGATTCAAAGAAGAGAACTTCTGATGATAGCTCGGAGGAAGAAAATACTATTGGATCAGTGAAGCACCCAGGATCCAGTAGTAGTTTCAGGGAACATGTTGATTTCCATGATGGAAGGATGAGAAGAAAAGCTATCTTTGATGATGATAATGACTTTGATGAAAGGGTAAGCTGATGACATTGTTTTGTTCCTGTCCTTCCCGTCGTACCTCATCTTGTCTATGAGATGTTTGTGTATTGCGGATAAAAATCAAGAAGATGGGTATCGGTACCAGAATATTAAGGAGGAAGGGCGCTACCTAGTACCATGAAATCTTTTGCCTCCTTTTTCTCTGGTTTGGAGAAATCTAATAAACCTGTTGTCTTCCACCTCTTTAAGAGCCTCTGAGAAGTGTGCCAGGTTTCGGTTTTGGGGGGGGGGGGGATCTTTGTTTAGAGAACAGTGCTTGCTAAAGCTCATCAATTACCCTTTCTAATCATTGATGTAAACTTTAGTAGCGTGTTATTGTGCACATGTTAATTAAGATTAATATGTATAGGTTGTTTCATCTTCACTTATTGGTATGTACTGAACTTAGTTACTCTCTCGTATATCCTGGTTCAAATTGTGGTGCAATTGGAGTTTGAAATGCGTGTATGTTGTATTTATGTTATATCATTTGATCCAGGATTATGATGAAGAAGATGGCGACGAGGATGAACAGGATGAGGAAGCACAAGATGATATAGAGGACACTGATGAGGAAAATGAAGCTTATCAAAATTCTGGGGAAGATGATGATTTCGATACAGATGGTAGGTTTTTGATCTTCATTTAGTATTGGCATCATCCATTGGGTACTTTGATCTCCTTTTAATATTTCATCATCCTCTTGGCATTGGAGTAAGTACATTTCCTAACTTGCTGTAAAGTATCTCGTATTCTTTCCAACCCTTTCCTTATTACTCCAAACCTTTCATTTGTTACGGGGTCCTTTTGTTTTTCTTTTAGTTGGAGAGGACATGGGTAATGCTTCAAGATGGAAAGAGTTCCTGTCGGAAAGGACACGTGAGCGCCAAAATGTTAATCTTATGCAGCTTGTATATGGGGAAACTGAATCCAAGTCAAGTACTAAAGATGGGTTGCAGCAGCGTGGCACTGAAAACGATGATAGTGATACTGAGTTCTTCGTGCCAAAAGGGGAAGGAACTAAGGTTTGTCTTTTTTTATTTTTATAAGGAAACTAAGGTTTGTCCTTATACAGCACATCAAATAATAACGCTTTTGGCCCCATGGTAGTTTTACTTTTGGCCCATGTGATATCCAGCACATTGAGTGTTAAATTAGTTGAAATATGTGGAATGGTATCATGTTTTTATAATTAGAAGTATGATTTAAGAGGATCTGTTAACTTTAGTCTAAAAGATCGACAAAGGAGAGTTATTATTAATGGCTCAATCATGTGACTGCCATGTCTTTTACTCTGTATTTTGAGGGTATCTTGATTTAGAAAATTGTTTTTGTATCTTTAAATTTGTCATTCCTGCTTTGTTGTTCTAAAGTGTATGCTGTGGAAGTATCAAAATGACTTCACTGTAGCAGAAGACATGATAGTCATGTGGAAGGATGAAACCAAACTATTAAAAGATTGAAAGTAATAGACCAAAACTGTATTCATCAACAGTTGAGGGACCAAAGAAATTGCAATCTTCTCAATGCAATTATATATAGCTCTTCTATTTTACTGCTGCCATTTTGGTAGGAGTTGAAATAAGCTGTCTAATTATTGTATGTGTTTATGCAGAAACCAGAAGAGCGGGTGAATGATGATAATATTGATGCCGAGGACTGCTCCAAATTTGTAAATTTTGCAAGTCAAAGTGACTGGAAGAGCCAAGAATCCATTGAAAGCATCCGTAGTCATTTTGTCAGCAAAGGCTGGTCCAAAGCAGCTCGTGGAGGCAGCTCAAGAGATGTTGATGGTAATGATGATGCTGGTGAGGATGGCGAGGATCTGTTTGGCGATTTTGAAGACTTGGAAACAGGTCAGAAGTATGAGAGCCATGAGATAGGTGATGCTGGAACTGGTGACACGATCCATAGGGATGATGAATCAGTAATTGAGGAGCGTAGGCTAAAGAAATTAGCACTTCGTGCAAAATTTGATAATCAATATCCTTTTGTTACCTTCCTTTCTTTTCCTTCCAGTCCACCCTTTTATGTTCATTCATCATCAAATATTTTTTGCTCTCCCCTAATTATGATGGGCTTGGGGAACATTTATGTGTGATTTTCTGCTTTGTAATTGCAATTTGTTTTATGAGCTTAACTTCTATGTACATATGGTGGGTCTGATTCCTCCAATGAGGACGAGGATATCAAACCAGACACAAAGTCTCATCGGGGTCAAGCTGATGGAAATGGCTACTATGATAAGGTGAGCTTTTTGTCAATTACAGCCAACCTTAAAGTGGGAATACTTTTACTTTGAGTTAATCATGCCTATTTTCACAGTTGAAGGAGGAGGTAGAGCTTCGGAAACAAGTTAATTTAGCAGCACTGAATGAACTTGATGAGGACACTCGGGTAGAGGTAGAAGGTTTCAGAACAGGAACTTATCTTAGACTAGAAGTTCATGATGTCCCCTCTGAGATGGTCGAATATTTTGATCCTTGCCATCCTATTCTTGTTGGAGGTCTAGCACTTGGGGAAGAAAATGTTGGATACATGCAGGTAAAAGCTCTTCTTTGGTTATTTCCAATTCGTTTTTTTCCTCTGTAAAAATCGTGGTGCATTTTAGCATTTATCAATGTTAAAGGCCTTATATGGTATGTATATCATAGTGGCGAATGGAAAATCTTAATTACGATTTCTGAATGAGTGCCTATTTGCATTCTGATACTACTGGAAAGCACTGTTCTTTTTTCAGGTTCGGCTGAAGAGGCACAGGTGGCACAAGAAAGTGCTGAAGACTAGGGATCCAATTATTGTTTCTATTGGATGGAGGCGCTACCAAACTGTACCTATTTATGCTATTGAGGATCAAAATGGTCGTCATCGCATGCTCAAGTACACTCCTGAACACATGCATTGTCTGGCAATGTTTTGGGGTCCTCTTGTGCCTCCACACACTGGAATGATCGCTGTTCAAAACTTGTCAAACAATCAGGTAAGGTGTCAGTTATAGATGCCTATGATTGCCTTTAAGTACTTGTCAAACAATTAGGTAAGGTGTCAAATTTAGGTGCCTTGGCCTCTTTAATGGAAAGTTGGTTGGAAATGTATTCAGCAAGTACCAAGCTGACCATGTTATGGTCCATTTCCCATTTTGCCTATCGATAGAAATTTTAACTTTACAAGTCTAGCAATGCAAGCTCCCCCATGTATTTGATATAGTGGTACGAGCACAATGTGCGATGGTGTCGGTTAGGCGCACCGCGCATGCCACGAGTTCGATCACTGCCATAGACAAAAGCTTGGTATTTAAGTGAAGAAAGATGGGGAGTGTGGGCCAAACCTTCCGCTACTGGCCCTCTAGGATTTCTCCATGATAAAAATAAGGTCTAGCAAAGCAAGCCTAACCAGTGCCCTCAAATTAATTGGGAACCATATGTTTAACCATAGATGGGAGAATCATCCGTGAGTACAAATTCATTTGTCTTCACTAGATCATAGTCTCGTTTAAATACTTATTGCATGATTTGCGTAACATTATACTGCCTCAGGTTATCTCATTGCTTCATGCTTGGCCTTTTTCCTGCAATCTCCTAAATATGCCTTGGACTTCTTTCTTGCAATCTCTTAATTTACTAACTTAGGTTTGTCACTTTACCATGACTGATAGTGCTCTACTCTGTCAAAAAGGTTTGAAGTCCTTTTCTGCTATTTGTTTATATTCGATACGTATAAAATTGTCATTTTCACATATTAGTCTCTTAACTACCTTTCCTTGATAGGAAAGTCTGGTGGTCTAGTATCAGGGTTGTAGGATAGGGGCTCCTAGAGTTTTTCGTAATCCTCACCCGGGGTTGGGTGAGGCTTGGCAAGACTATCCATAGATGATTTGTGTATTGGATTGTGTCTCCCGTATGATAGTTATTTATGGTAGTTACTGTATGATATTATTGCATGCTATTTTATTTATGGTTCTTATGTTTAGATAATTATTTACGCTATTTCTGCTGGAGGTACTAATGCTCTTTTGTTTTTGTTTTTCCTTTCCTTCACTGAGTCGAGGGTCGATTGGAAACAGCCTCTCTGCCCTTTCGGGTAGGGGTAAGACCCGTCTACATATTACCCTCCCCAGACCCCACTTTGTGAGACTATACTGGGTAGTTGTCGTTGTTGTAGTCTCTTAACTATCTCTTTGATTATTCATTAGCACTATCCAAGAAAAACTTTCACCTCATGGTAGATAAATTTCCTGTCTTTTGAGAAGCTCCCTCCACTGGAGAGTTGTTTGGTTCTGTAGCTTGAAAAACTTATGGGGTCTCATGTTCTAGAAGTGATAACATAATTTATATGGAGTGCACTCATCACCTGGCCCATCTATTTGATTAGTATTTTGCTTCCTCTCACAACTCCCTCCACTAAAGAGTTCTTTAGTTCTGGAGCTTGGACAACTTGTGGGGTCTCATGTTCTAGAGGTGATGCTCTACTTTTACTTGGAACTTTGAGAATGTAACATAATGTGCAATGGTGTAAAGCTGTCCTGGGCTATTGGTTTATGCATAGTGAAAGAAGTATAGTCATTCTGGTAAGGATCTGACTCAGTTAATGCTAGGATGTTTTTCATGTTCTGATTTTCTTCTTTGATTGTATATGAAGTTGGATTTGTATTAAGCATTGTCAGGCTCCTTTTCAATTCTTTAGAAGAACTTGGTTACTTTGTAAAGTTTGAAGAGCTTACAAATACATAGTGAGGCAATTTCATAATTAATAACTGAGAGAAGCTTTATCAATAAACAATCCTATGCTATATCAAAGAACAAATTCCTTTCTTTTCTAACGTCTGGTTACTTTTTGCTGAATTGGGGATGGGGAACAGAGAGGGGGGTGGGAGATCTGCAGTCAATTAGTTGCTGCAAGTACAGGTGATCCTGCCTCTCTGCTGATTGTTCTACCTTTGTCGTCTTATATCTTTTCAGGCATCCTTTAGAATCACTGCCACTGCAACTGTGCTAGAGTTCAACCATGCAGCACAAATAGTCAAAAAGATCAAGTTAGTTGGTTACCCATGTAAGATATTCAAGAAGACATCACTTATCAAGGACATGTTCACTTCAGATCTTGAAATAGCTAGGTTTCAAGGTGCAGCTGTTCGAACTGTTAGTGGAATTCGTGGGCAAGTGAAAAAGGTAGTTTCCCACTCTGAGTATCATTTGAGTGCTGTCTCACTTTGCTTCCTGGTTTTCTAGCTATGGATCCTCGTGCTTGACTGTAGATTGACAGGACTTATATAGATAAAACAATCAAGCCGGGAAGAATATATTTTCTTGTTACTTCCTCCAGATACCAACTTGCCATGTTAGCTCCCTCTTTTTCTGTAAATATTTAACCACCATCAAGCAATCTGGGATTATTATTATTATTTTTTTACTATTTTTAAATGTTGCCTTCTAAAAAAAGTCTTCTTTAACTATTTTCTGGGATCAACACATTTTAACGAAATTGCACCCTGATGGTATTGGAGAAATTTTGATCAGAGGAATAAACAGTATGAAATGTTACTTTAGAGATTCTGACCACTTCTGATTGAAAGAATAGAATAATTACAAGTGTTGACTTGTTGAGACATAAGATATTTAGTATTTGAATATTCTAACAAAGCATGGACTTACACACACGACAAAGATAAATTTGTTGAAAAGAAAAAGGTGCAATGTGGGGTAACCGGGGGGTTTTTTTTTTGGGGGGGGGAGGGGGGGGTGGGGGGTGGAGAGGAAGGGGACTCCATCCATGGTTACCTGCTCTGCTTTTTATTCTAGGTTTGTTCTGGACTCTCTTCTCTCTATAGCCATGGGCTCCATGGAGCATTAGTTTGTGGTCCTTGTAAATTCTAGCTTAGACCTGGTATTTTCTTAACGGTATTTGTCACATTGTTTGGAGGATGATGATTAGGGTGCCATATCTAAAAGTTGCACATGTTGCAAAGTGATTCCAGCACAAAAAGTTGTGGAGATGTAGTTGGAGTAGTTCTTCGTATTTAGGGGTGGGTTTACTCTCGTTGCCTGAATCTTTTCCCTGCTTGTGCTGTTGTTAATCTTAGGCTGCTAAAGAAGAGATAGGTAACCAACCCAAGAAGAAGGGTGGTAATGCCAAAGAAGGCATTGCTAGATGCACATTTGAGGATAAGATCCTCATGAGTGACATTGTTTTCTTGCGTGCTTGGACTCAAGTTGAAGTTCCTAGCTTCTACAATCCGTTGACAACAGCATTACAGCCCCGCGACAAAACTTGGCAAGGAATGAAAACAGTTGCTGAATTAAGGAGAGAACATAATCTGCCAGTGCCTTTCAATAAGGATTCATTATATAAGGTGAAACAAGTTATTTCAGGCGTTGTTAATAACTTCTTAATTACGTTCAGTCTTTGTGTTGCGTTTTTTCCTGCTGATAGATGCCTCTCTGCTTTTCTTGTTGTTTGATGCCGCAGCCAATTGAACGAAAGCTGAAAAAGTTCAACCCCTTGGTAATTCCCAAAGCATTACAGAAAGATCTCCCCTTTGCCTCTAAGCCTAAGGATACTCCAGCTCGGAAGCGACCAACATTGGAAGGTCGGAGGGCTGTGGTGATGGAACCTCATGAGCGTAAAGTTCTTGCTAATATTCAACATCTTAGACTCATTCAGCATGAGAAGGTATGTTCTCTCCAACCGGAGCAGTGAACGCTCGGTTTTACTACTAGTACTTTTGTGGGTGTGTAGGTTGTGGTCACTTGTCAATTAATACCAGCTATGGGCTCTTAAATAGTTATTTGAGTAATTCTTCCATAAATGACACAGTTCCCTTAGCCTCTCTGCTATGTAAATTTTTACTGTCAGTCAAAGCTTATATCTATTTGGATATGAGGTGTATGTTTCCCATTGTTTTAAATGCATTTTGCAGATGAAAAAGCCTCTTTGCTATGTAAATTTTTACTGTCAGTCAAAGCTTATATCTATTTGGATATGAGGTGTATGTTTCCCATTGTTTTAAATGCATTTTGCAGATGAAGCCTCTCTGCTATGTAAATTTTTACTGTCAGTCAAAGCTTATATCTATTTGGATATGAGGTGTATGTTTCCCATTGTTTTAAATGCATTTTGCAGATGAAAAAGCCTCTCTGCTATGTAAATTTTTACTGTCAGTCAAAGCTTATATCTATTTGGATATGAGGTGTGTGTTTCCCATTGTTTTAAATGCATTTTGCAGATGAAAAAGCGCAAGCTCAAAGAAGGAGAGAAAAAGAAAGCACTTGAAGCAGAAAGGATCAAGGAAGAGCAACTCTCAAAGAAGCGACAGAGAGAAGAGAGACGAGAAAGGTACCGTGTGCAGGATAAACTGAAGAAGAAAGCCCGCAGGGAATAGGGTCTTAGTTCTCCATAGACTGCGTGGAACAGTTTGTCTACCAGATAATTGGGTCAATCTTGCTGGAGGAACTGAAAGCTTGGTTGACTGCCAAACTTGGATCGGTGTCATTTAACTTTGCATCATCAGTGGCGGCATGTTGTCATCAGCTAGATATGAGATGCGACTTCAACGTGTTTGGCCAACCAGTGGATCTTTTGCTATCCTTGGGCCTCAGCCTCGTCGTGTACCATGAAATATTGGCCAGATTTTTGTAGCTTAGGGAAAGTGCTAATATATTATCATAAATCTGTACAAGATGTAATAGTGGCATGAATATGCAATGTAATGCTTCCTAAATCTGTTGCTCCTATTTTCCTCTTTAGTGTTTACGAAGTGGCACCTTAGTGCTTTATTTATTGGCTTCTCCTTATTTAGATGGAGAACTGTTTGTTATTCTTTCTAATACTTTATTTATTGGCTTCTCCTTATTTAGATGGAGAACTGTTTGTTATTCTTTCTAATATTACAAAAGAGTACACGTTTCATTTGAAACTGAAGACAAACATTTAACATATAGCTAATAGTTCAACTCTATTACATGTTGCTAATACTGTTACTACAACAAACCCAATGCAATCACAATGGGGTCTAGGGGAGTATGATGTGTATGCAAATCTTACCTCTACTACCTCACGAAGGACGAAAGGTTACAACAATAATGGCAAGGAAATAAGATCATAGTAACAAATAGCACAGCCTGTAATAGCAAGGAATAAGGAATTACAAGGAATAAGGAATACGAAAGCTACAAGAGAAGTGGGGAAAGGGAATCCATTAAATGTTGCTAATATTAAGAACTTATTGGCACGGCTAAGAGTGGTAAAAATAGTACGGGCTAGTTAGTTTTTGGATTGGTCATTTAAAAATAGCCAGTGATTGCTAGTTAGTGATTTCTATAGTTTGGTGCATCTGTGTATGAACTTCTAGCATATTATGCTGGAACTCCAACACGTGAAAAGTTCTAGCATAATATACTGGAGATTCGAGCACCCGTGTATAAACTTCCATCATATTATATTGGACCGGTATACTTTGCTGGAACTCCAATATTTTATGCTGGAGTTCTGGTATACTTATGATGGAACTCCATTATTATGCTGGAGTTTGAGTATACTTATGCTGGAACTCCAGAATAACATGCTGGGGTTCGAGTACACTTATGCTAGAACTCCAACATAATATACTGGAGTATTTTCCGGATTTTGAACAATGTTTTCGTTCAGATTTATCTTTATATGAAAGTGGCTGAATTTCCATTACTTTTGAAAGTGTGACTATTTTAAATGACCACTTGTAAATCTGATTATTTTTTAATGGGATTTTTACTTATCTATGCCATATATGAAACCTTTACAAAAAATGTTCATAATTTATTATTTACCCATGTAGTCCACATTTTTTTCTACAAAATATATACCAATCCAATAATAGGTAGATTTTTCCATAAAAGCGCGCCGAAAATAAGGAACCAAATCTGCGTGTGATCATATCACTATTAAATTCGAATTTTGAAACGGAAGAAAATCCCGTTGCTGCGTAATTCTCTCCTTCTCCATATATTTTCCACCATTGATAGCTATTAAAAACCTTGAAAGCTTTGAATTCAAATTTGGGTTTTCAAAAATCATTATTTGTTTGGATTGAGTATTGTTGTAAATAATTCGGAATATGTTAAGGAATTTATATCTCAATTTTGAGGGGTTTTGGTGAAGATTAGACTTGTTTTTTACTGAATTTCAGATTGAAACTCGAAGAAGAAGAAGAAGACATATTTCCAAAAATTGTAGATAAATTCTAGTTAAATTGTAGAATTATAGATATATTGTAGATAAATTGTAGATTGGGAAGACTAAAACTTCTATAAATCTTCTACAATTATGTCAAAAATGTCAATTATGCTACAATTGAAATAGAAATAAGAATATTAAAATTCAAATGTATCCAGTTTGTAGATATCTTGTAGATAAAATTTCTACAAATAAACTACAAATCAGTTTAAGTATTGTATAAAGTTATATTGTTTTTAAGGGTATCTACAAAATTACTACATTTATACTACAATTAAACTACAATCTTATGAAAAAAATATTGACAACAAAATATGCTCTTCGTATAAAAAAATCGTCACCGGATTGGTACACTGAACTTTTCCGACTCCGGCAACTTTTCTGGCAATGGGACAACTACCTACAAGTCTACCACATGCGACACACCTTCTGAAATCTCCAATAGCGATGGTAAAGAGGAGCAGCGACGGTGGTGCTGACCATGAACTCTTCGATATTGTTTTCCGATAATTGAAGAACCACCCACAAGTGTACTGTGTACAACTATCAAATCAACACAGCTTCGTCGACTTAGTGAGATTGACTACCCAGAGTGGATGTACAAACAACTGGAGAAAGGAGAAGAAATAGAAATCCAAATTGAGGATGAAGATGACAGCAGCATAATCAAGAAACTAGCAATTGTAGGACTGTGGTGCATTCAATGGTCTCCGGCGGATAGGCCAACAATGAAAGTTGTGATTCAAATGCAAGAAGGAGAAGGAATGCCCATAATGCCAGCAAATCCTTTCGGCTCTATAAATTCGCCAAACGTGGGAACAAATGCAGGAAGAAGCCAATTTGGAAGCAGATAAGCGTGGATATATGAACACCTTTAATTAAGGAGTAAAAAACTGCCAATTCATTATACTTTTAAATTAATTATAATATATAAATGATAATTTGGTATGCTGAAATATAATAAATACAAATCTTAAATATTGAGGATAATAAGATTTAAGATATGATATAGCTAGGTAAAAATTTCATTTTTAATTTCTCCCCAGAGAGTGGCTAGAATTCAATATTCGGGTCCGTTGGATTAAGGTACTGATTTGTACTAATTGTTATTCCATTAGTTTCATTTTATGTTCCCGTTTCTTCTTAATTTGTTTAAAAAAGAATGGTATCCTTTATATTTAAAAATTTTAATTTAAGTTTTATTTTATAAATGTCACAGTTTGTTTAACATAGCAAGTTTAAGTAATTTATCTACATCAATCAATCAATCTAATCTATCTAACTATCTATCTATATTATAAAAGCACGAATAATTTAAGTTAAATATTAAACGATTAAAATATTTTCGAAATATTAATCGATATGTATAACCTTAAATATTTATATAAATTAAGGATAAAATTATAAATCAAGTAAGGCTGGATTTCTTTTCCATTTAAATTAAACATACATCGAGCCTACAAAATGGATATTGGATCGAATTATTTTTCGGACTCTTATCGTTTTGGACTCTACTCCTCAACGCCTACTTCTTCTTGGACAAGACTATGCACGTGTCTCCATTATGCTTCTGGTCTGCTTTATTTTTAGGTTTTTATTATATAGCTAGACTTATTCTCTTATTAATTTCAGAACTATATTCTTTATTTCTTCCATTAATATGTTTAATTGTTTTCTTTTTTATAGTTTACAAATAATTAATATGCTTATGGTATTCCATAAAATGAAGACGGAGATGAACCACACTTCATATCTATATTATTAGAAAAACACGAATACTTCATGCTAAATGTTGAACGGCGATAATATTTTTAAACTATTGGTTGACTTTTTGTCCTTAAAAAAATTAAATACTTCTTCAAAAAATAATTCAATACAATATTGATGGAATAAATATTATCCAAAAATTAAATTATCTCTTCAAAATTAGTGGATTCTCACAAGTGAGTCCTAGAGAGGACATGATATTCACATGCCTTGCCCCCTTTAATATAGTATACAAAAATGTAAACTCGACAGATTCTTATTAAAAGTCAAGTAACTCTAGAAGTCTTCCACTTTAAAAAGAGTCAGTAATTAAAATCAATATAATTAAAACATTACGGCGTGGAAATTTGAGTCATATTTGGAGAAGCGATAAATATTTTTATTTGATTTAGGAATCTTAAATCTTTACAAAGCTACTATAAAAAGAAAATTTAGTATTGTACGCTACACACATTTATGACATTTTAAACGAAGTGAAAAATTTGTACTACCCTTTAAAGTCTTAACTGATAACATACGTATAAAATTAAAACCAAATTTAGCTAGATGTCTTTTGTGATGTATTTTATGCTTCTAAATAGTAGGAGTTACTATATACTTTTATAAAAAAGATTTAATAGTAAAAAATTATCATGATTTTAAAGTGCTAAATAATAAAAATAATTATATTTTAAATGTAAATCTAATCAATAAAAAGATCTAGGGATTTATATGAATATCTTTCTTTTTTGCATAAAAAAATTGATCATAGATTATAGTGAAATTGTTCTAATAATACGGATGGAAGTGTGCTCTTTAATCCATTTATTTACTTAAGTATGAGTAATAGACTCCTTTAAAAATTTCTCCACGCATAACAATGGATGTTGGATTAAATTTCTTAAAAAGAGTTCGTGTGAGTTTCCTATATATCGAAGTTTAACAACTTTTAATGATCAATTTATTTTCATAATTAGATATGCTCTTATACCATGAAGTTGTCTATAACTTCAAGATTTACGATCAATTTATGTCCATTTAAAAAATAAAACTGTCGCAAGATATAATTATCAATGTATTATGTGTACTGTTTGGTTAATAATTTTGACATAAAAAATTAAAACAAAGATTGAATTGGCTCTCCGTGACGGAAGAAAAAATATATTAAAATATTCATATATGCTGTGAAAATCTATTGAACCTTTCCAAACAAATAGAATATTTGCATAATATAAAAATTAATTTTACGATATTTTTGAAGAAAATGTACATCGCTTTCTAAATATTGAACTTATGAATTTAAGTTTACCCTATCTATCGTTTTCATATTTATCTTATTCTAGATAATAAATATTTATTTTTTATAAAATAATATTAGTATTATTATTTTGAGGTACTGATTTGTCGAGGGCAAAGACGGGGACAAGATGTTGTACCGGTTGGCCAAGGTGAGAGAGAGGAAAGCCCGTGGCTTAGACCAAGTCAAGTGCATCGAGGACGAGGATGAAAAATTGTTGATGGACGAGGCACTTATTAGGAGAAGATGGCAACCATACTTCCATAAACTGTTGAATGAGGAAGGGGATAGACGCATTGTGCTGGGTGAGTTGGAGCACTCCGAGAGTCGGCGGAATTTTGGGTACTGTAGGAAGATTACGCTAGAGGAGGTGGAAGGGGCGATGCGTAAGATGTACAGGGAAAGAGCGGCGGGGCCAGGCGAAATCCCGGTGGAAGTATGGAAGAGCGTGGGGCGGGCAGGCTTGGAGTGGCTTACTGGGCTGTTTAATGCTATTTTAAGACAAAGAAGATGCCCGAAGAATGGAGGTAGAGTACGATGATTTTACTTTATAAGAACAAGGTTGATATCCAAAATTGCAATAATTATAGGGGTATCAAGCTGTTGAGTCACACTATGAAGGTTTGAGATATGGGGTGGAGGCCAGGGTGAGGGGGCACATGTCTATTTTTGAGAATCAGTTTGGATTCATGCAGGCGTTCGACTGTGGAAGCGATTCATCTGGTAAGGAGATTAGTGGAGCAGTACAGGGAGAGGAAGAAGGATTTGCATATGGTGTTTATTGACCTTGAGAACGCATGTGATAAATTTCCGAGGGAGGTCCTGTGGTGGTGTTTGGAGGTTAGTGGTATTCCGGTAGCGTACATTAGCTTAATTAAGAATATGTATGATGATTCTAAGACTCAAGTGAGGACTGGGGTGGTGACTCGGAGCATTTCCCTGTGGTGATAGAGTTGCACCAGGGATCGTCTCTTAGCCCACTTTTATTTGCCTTGGAGATGGATGTATTGTCGCGTCACATCCAAGGGGAGGTGCCTTGGTGCATGCTATTTGCCGATGATATAATATTAATTGACGAGACGCGTAGCGGAGTTAAAGCGAGGTTGGAGGTTTGGAGACAGACCTTGGAGTCTAAAGGTTTCAAACTATGTAAAATCAAGACAGAATACTTGGAGTGCAAGTTTAGTGACGAGACCCATAATGCAGACTTATAGGTTAAGCTTGATGCTCAAGTTATCCCCAAGTGAGCGGGTTTTAAGTATCTCGGGTATATTACCTAGGGCAACGGGGACATTGACGAAGATGTCGCGTATCGCATTGGAGCGGATAGATGAAGTGAAGACTCGCTTTCGGTGTTTTATGTGATAGAAATATGCCGCTAAGACTTAAGGGTAAGTTTTATCGAGTGGTGGTTCGACCATGTGACGACCCAAAGGGTCATCACCTTTTTTCTCATTCATGTTATGTCTCCGAGGCCTTTAAAACCTTATTTAGGATTGCTTCGATTTACGTGCACAGTCCGTACGCGTAGCCGAAAAGCTTAAATATGAATTCTCTGTGAAAAATGATGGATTTTGATATTAATATGATTAAAGTTGAATTTGGTCAATATTTTGGGTAAACGGACCCGGATCCGTAATTTGACGATCTTGGAGGGTTCGTAGGAAAATATGGGACTTGGGCGTATGCCCGGAATCGAATTTCGAGGTCCCAGCCGGAGAAATAAATTTTTAAAAGAAATTATTATTTTTGAAATTAATATGGAAATTTGAAATGAAAATAGATTAGAAAGTATTGGTATCGGGTCCGTATTTTGGATTCTGGCTTTTGGTACAGGTCTTATATGTGGTTTAAGCGCTTTCTGTAAAGTTTGGTTGAAAACGGACGTCATTTGACGTGTTTCGGACTTAAAATGGAAAAATTAGAGTTTTATGAAAAATTTGAAAGAAATCATGTGTTTTGAGACTTGATTCTATGTATATGATGTCATTTTGGCGATTTGATCACACGAGTAAGTCCATAGGATATTTTTGAGGTCATGTGTATGTTTGGCTTGGAGCCCCGAGGGCTCGGGTGAGTTTTGGATAGGTGTCGAGTTGCAATTTTGAGCTTTGGAATTGCAGGTTTTCAATCAGGTGCTTCAGACCTGCAGGCTTCGCATTTGCAAAGCTTGGTTCGCAAATGCGATATTCGCAAATGCGAAGGCTGGTTCGCAAATGCGATACTCATAAATACGAAGGCTTCTCGCAATTGCAAATTTAGCCCAGGTCTGACCCTTCTCGCAAATGTGAGGAAATTCGTCGCAAATGCGAAGTGCTCCTGATGGCCGGAGGTCGCAAATGCGACTAGTAAGTTTGCAAATGATAAACTTCGCAATAGGCTTGTGTTCGCAAGTGGGAACAGGTTTCTTGCATTTCCCAGGCCTATTGGGTTTGCAATTGCTAAAGAGATTACGATTTTTAAACTCCGTGGAGCATTGGTTCCAGTTGTGTTACGGACTAAGAAGGTATATGATATGAAATGACTCTTTGAAGCAATGGCTAAATGATAAGGTGAATTATAAAGTGAGAAGTGTAAGTAACAGGAAGAGCTGATGGTTATTCCCTTGTCGGGACGTTTATTTGGTTTTTTGATCTTTCTCCCATGCCGGAATTTAGTTGTGTTGTATATTACCTTGCCGGAATTTAGTTGTGTTGTATATTACCTTGCCGGAATTTCTTTCACTAGTTGTTACTCCCTTACCTTTTATTTGTGACTGTTGTCTGGGTGAGGTGTTCTTTATACAGATATGGATCGGGTTGCATGCCGCAACAATGATAATTATGGATGGGGTTGCACACTGCAATAACACTAAATGATATGGGTTGGGTTGCACGCCGCAACAATGATAATTGAGTATCGGGTTGCACACCGCAATAATGATAATTGAGGATCGGGTTGCATGCCATAACAATATTGTTAAGTGATTGGATCGGGTTGTGCACCGCAACAAATTATAGATTAAGTGTGTATATTCCGGATTTAAGTTTCTGCTGGCTAAACTATCTTTGAATTTAGCCTTCTTGTTTATAACTGTTACGTACGCACAGCATGTTCCCCCTCCCTTTTATAAATTGCTTATTTCCTGTTTATTTTCCGCAATATATATTTTGTAACTACACAGGTTTATCTGGTAGTCTGGTCTAGCCTCGTCACTACTTCACCGGGGTTAGGCTAGGCACTTACCAGTACATAGGGTCTGTTGTGATGATGCTACACTCTGTGCATCTTTTTGCACAGATCACAGCGCCGGATTAGCAGCTTTTGGACAACAGTAGAGGATTGGGAGCTGACCTTTAGTCCAGGGATATTCGAGGTAGCCTTACTGACGTCCGCAGGCCCGGAGTCCCTTTCTATTATATACAATTTGTTATCATCTTTTACCGAGACAGACGATTTTATGTTTCATTCAAATCTTGTATTTAGTATTCTATAGACGTTCGTGAGTATTGTGACAATCTTGGGTAGAGAATTTTGTTAAACTTCAGCATTTCATTCAGTTAATTATATTTGAAAATTTTGCTTTATCATATTATATTTCATTTTTATTAAATGGTCGATAATTTCTAAAAGAAGAAATTTAAGTTGCCTTGCCTAGCTCCTATTAGTAGATGCCATCACGACTCCCAAGGGTGAAATATTCGTGTCATGACAAGTTGGTATCAGAACACTAGGTTACATAGGTCTCAAAACTCACGGACAAACTCGGTAGAGTATGAGGGATCGGTATGAAGACGTCTGTATTTGTCCCCTAGAGGCTACAGAGTTAGGAAAATTTCACTTTGTTCTTTCTTTTCGTGCGATTCTGTTTATAAAATACCGATTGTCTTTCTACTCTGTTCTTTTTCAGATGGGGAGAACACGTGTATTTTACCGTACAGGAGCCTGAGCCCCCAGCAGTAGTTCCCACGAGAGGCAGAGGGCAAGGTCGAGGCCGTGCCAGAGGCCAAGGCAGGGGTAGAGCTTAGCCACGAGCAGCAGCCCCAGAGGTGGAGCCCCATGTTGATTATGATGAGGAGGTTCCAGCCTCAGCATCTCCGGTGGGCCCAACTCAGGTCACAGAGGGGTTCATAGCCACCTCGATTCATCAGGACGCTTTGGTTAGATTGGTAGGCTTCAAGGAGAGCGTCTCTCGAGCGAGTTTGCTTCCAGTAGCACCAGCCACTTTTCGGGCTGAAGGAGGCGTTCAGACTCCCACTACACGTACTCTGGAGCAGGTAGCTCTCCAGGCTCAGGTTCTAGTGGTTCAGCCAGCTGTGGAAGTTCAGCCGATTATTGTGACTCAGATCGGTGATGGTGCGACTATGTTTGCACATGCGTTATGGAGGCTGGATAGGTTCACCAAGCTCTTCACCACCTTATTCAGCGGTGCTACTTCTGAGGACCCCAATGATTTTTTATATAGCTGCCATGAGGTTCTTCGAACTATGGGTATTGTGGAGACCAATGGGGTTGACTTCTCCACCATTTGTCTAGCAGGATCCGCCAAGAATTGGTGGAGGGACTATTGTTTAGACAGACTAGCAGGGTCGCCATCCTTGACTTGGGATCAGTTTGTAGAGTTGCTTTTGGAGAAGTTTCTACCAGTCACTCAGCAAGAGGCTCTTCGCAGGCAGTTTGAGCGCATTCAGCAGCGCTCCATGTTAGTTACACAGTAGGATACCCGGTTCATTGACCTAGATTGCCATGCTATTGTTATACTCCCCACAGAGAGAGAGGGTGCATAGGTTCATTGACGGTTTGATTCAGTCGATCCGTCTCTAGATGGCTATGGGCGCCGATAGTGAGATATCTTTTGAGGATACGGCCAATGTCGCTCGTAGAGTTAAGATGTCTTTATCACATGGAGGTGGTCATGGGTCGGACAGGAGGCCCCAAAACTCGGGCAGATTCAGTGGAACCTCGAGTGGAGGTAGAGATTTCTATGGTAGAGGCCATACTCCTAGTCCCTTTCAGTCAGATCTCTAGGTCTCTCATGGTACTTCAGATGATCGTGGTTCTCAACAGCATTATTTCGATCAGCATCCTATCAGTGCACTACCGCTTTTGAGCTTCCGAAGTGGTCACTCAGGTCGACAGGGTTAGGGTCAGTCTCAGTCCTCTAAGCTGCAACATTCAGGAAGGTGCTATGAGTGTGGTGAGTATGGTCACATCATGAGGGCTTGCCCAAGGTTTAGGGGTGCACAGTCGCATCAGCAGGGTTCTCGTGCTATGATTCAGGCGCCAGAGGCTCCACAGGATGCCCAGCCAGCTAGAGGCGGGGGTAGAGGTCATAGAGGTGGAGTTAGAGATCATAGAAGTGGATCTCGAACCGCCAGAGGTAGGGGTCAACCAGTAGCCGATTGTCCCAAAGACATGGTTCAGGGAGGTAGGGCCTGTCACACCTCCTTTTTCCGCCAACAAGGGTATAGAGGAGTTTTTCCAATTAAAGGACAATCCAAATGGGATTATTTATTAGAAATTTAGAGTCGCCACTTGGGAAATTTATGGCGTCCAATGTCACCGGTTAAATCTCGAATCGAGGAACAGAATGACTCTGTATAACAGTCCGCGCACCAGAAATCCAAATAAGGAATTCTATTAACCCGGGAGAAGGTGTTAGGCATTCCCGAGTTCCGTGGTTCTAGCACAGTCGGTCAACTGTCATATTTAGCTTATTTATTTGATTTCATTACATGAATAATCTATGTGCCAATTTTACTTTTTACCTCTTTTATTCAAATTATTAAAGAAGATTGAACAACGTCTGAAATATGTCTTTGGATTGCGCCACATGAAATGAACCCGCAATCCTGAACATACCCGAGTCGATGTTTTGGGATTTGGATTTGGGTTGCATGAAATACACACCCGAGTTTAGGGAGATAAAATTATAAAATATGCGCCTAAAGACACTAATGCGTTATTATTTTGAGAAAGCCGTGGAATTCGCTAAACGACATATCCCGCAGTCTAAAATATTTTTTAACCTTTACTAAGGGCCCCGCAATTTATTTATTTGGAGTGGCTCGCCTTATTTATTTTAAAAATGCACTCCTAAAGTGACTACATTTTTTTCTATTAAGTTCGTCTGTAAATTAAAAAGAGAAAAATCCTAATTAATTACATGCTTAAAAAATAAAAAAAAACGTAACACACTAATTGCTAGAATAAGGCAAATATTAATGGAAAAGAATTTTACTAAAAAAAAGAAATTCCAAATTATAAATAAAATTAAAAAAATTCGAATTATAAATAAAATACGAAATTCGACAACTAATATTTAAAAGAAAACAGTTATAGCTAGATTAAAACCCGCATAGTTATATGAATAAATCATTAATTGTTTACAACTATTTAAAACTAAATTTAACCTTAATTATTTATGCTTATTCGAATGTTTATTAAATCTAAACGTTAAACCATCTTGCTTGAACTCAAATCATGCCATAATGCCTATTTTACGAAATTAATTTAATTTCATGCTTTAACTATATTTAGCTACATGTTCACGATTAGCCTACTGTTGACAATATTAAAACCTTCATAGCTAGTGAACTAACCAATTTTTGCCAGTCCGATTTTACTAAAGATCAACTTATGTTATTTTCCTCTTATTCCGATTATTAAAGAGTTTGACGGTAATTAGCATGCTTAATCATATAATACCTAATACCCAAGCGAAAGCGTAGTATTATTTAATGCATCACTACAAGGTGTCTAGTTATGCAAAGCGACAGAAATTGACATAATAATAATATATAAAATAACCTAAATACAATCAATAAAAGAATCAAAGAGAAAGCTAAACTAAAACTTCAAAGTTTCAATCTTCATATGTATTCATGCTTTTATATTTTCAGCTTACACAATGTTACAGTCGTGTACCTGATATTAAAAACAAGAAGAGGAAGGTGAGAAATCAACAAGGCAGTAATCAACACGGCAAAACAGCAACAGCAATAGCTAAACCCAGCAACAGATTTCAACAAAACCGAGTAAAATCAAACCAGGAAATACCAACAGAAATGGACTTCACCACACAGCAATATCAACACAAGCCAAATGAAATCAAAGACACACTAGAATTGCTTAAGATCAGTCTTAGTGTATTTGAATCAAGAGAAATGAAATCAATGAAGCAAAAAGAGAAGCTTCAAATAAACAGTGGGTTTTCAGCTCTCTAATCTTTTCAACTCTCAATTCTTTTCTTATTCTCTGTTTTCGTTCTTCTTACGTTCGAAAAAAAATTTCTCTCCCAATTCAGTCCCCTTATGTGTTAAAAGAGTCTTATTTTATCTAAAAAACAAGACTCTCCCCACTATTCTTTCAATTATTAACTATATTATTTCTGATTTTCAATCAAGCAAAAGTAGTCAAATACAGACTACCACAGTCCCACCCCTTTTTAGTGGTCAAAGAAGACCTTTTATCATTACCCCTTTTACTTTACATCATTATGTTTTGTTCCCCACTAACTTTGTCCCCTCTTATTTTAATTCAAAGTTATGGGTCCGCATTTAATCAATTCCCAAAATACCCCCGAAATTACTAAAAATTACTATTATACCCCAATCCTTCAATCTGTACCCAAAATTATCAACTAACCCAAATTGGTTCCTAAAAACAACAAATCTCTACATCTATAACCAAATCAATCCTAACTATCGACTAATTATCACATGAAACTAATTTATAATCAACAACATTAGGAATCACTTCAACAAAGTCAGATTCATATCAACATTCAAGATTAGATTCATATCAGAACAATTTTAGGATTCATCAAACTCAAACCACACTTCAAGCTTGAAATTCAATTATGACCAAATATCATCAAAACAAAGATTCAGTGATTAAATTAAACGCTTCTAGATATTAAAGCTAAACAAGAGCAAATAAACATTGTAAACGTACTGGACAAAATGCAAAGTCAATTCATATGAAGAGTAATAACGAGAAAGAAAACCAACATCACACGAGCTAAAACAATTTGAACAAATAGCAATATCAAACTATTATGGGAATACCCAAAAGACTACCTAATTCGAAATACGCAAACAAAATCAAGGAAAAACAAAATCAAGAGTAAACACAGACCTTAAATCCTAAAAAATAAGAAAGGAGCAGAAGATGACTTTAACGAACGAAACTAATGAACCGGAACCTCGAATGGAAGTTTAGAAACTCGCCGGAAGGTGAAAAGGAGAGGTATGGCTGTGTGTGTGCGTGCATATCTGGATTCAACTTCTCACAGTCCAAGATCCAAATAACCAAGTTGTCTTCACCCTTTTTCTGTTGCGACGAAACAGAAGCAGATGGGGTCGTTTGGACATGAGTTTCCACTGGCTGTTGTAGTGTTCGTTTGATGGAGATGGTTACTTAAGCAGAAGCCGATGTGGTCGTTTGGTTTCGTCACTGGCTGGAGGATCAGTTGACGATGATGGTGACTGAAGTAGAAGCCGATGGGGTCGTTTAGCAGAGACGTGACTGGAAGGGACGACGACAGTGTGCTGGAATAGCTGGGAAGTTTTCGAAAGTTCAGGGAGGTTGACGGGGAATCTGGTCGCGATGTTGCAGCTGGACAGGAGGTTCGTTGGTTGAAGAGGGGCAGTGGTGGTCGACGATGACTTTGGACGAAGCAGAAACTTGAGGAGGAGATGGCGTTTGGATTGGTTACTGGCGTCGTGGAGGCGAAAGGCTGAACGATGACTGATTTGAGCAACTTGGAGAGGGTGGTTTTTGGGGTGGTCTAGGGTGTAGAAAATCATTCTATCTATGATATGTGCGCTTTTGTTGTATGAGCATGATTTTCAGGTATAGGTTTTGATGAATGACAAACAATGAAGTCACGTGTCAAACAACGATATTATATGACAAACAATCAAGCTTGAATGCCGAGAAGCATATTGATGAACGGATTGCAATGGAAAAGCCAAAGACGAGCTCAAATGTTCAAGACCAAAGACCCAAGGCGTAGGTCGTTAGGTAGAACAAATGTAAGAGCAATAATTAAGTTATCTCGTCTTTTGGCTCAACATAGGTCATCATAAATATGCATAAAATCATTTTATTAAATCATATTTATCATAAACATATTTTATTAAATCATATTTATCATAAACATATTTTATTAAATCATATTTATCATAAACATATTTTGTTAAATCATATTTATCATAAACATATTTTATTAAATCATATTTATCATAAACATATTTTAAATACTTCAAACAAAATGTTGTTAAAGTTTTCATCTTAACCAAAATAGTTTTTGAAGTAAGTTTTCAAATCTGCCTCAGAATAATCGATTATACAAAGTGCATAATCGATTATGTTATAACAGTGGCCAAAGTGTTTGAACACTGCCACAGAATAATCGATTTTACAAAGTGCATAATCGATTATGTTATAACAGTGGCCAAAGTGTTTGAACACCGCCACAGAATAATCGATTATACAAAGTGCATAATCGATTATGTTATAACCGTTGCCAGGCGTTTGAACACTGCCTCAGAATAATCAATTATGCAGTATCAGATAATCGATTATTCAGCAGAAAATCAGCTTCTGATTTTCTGAACGTTGGAGAATAATCGATTATCAGATTGTGAATAATCTATTATCTGGGCACAAAATCAGCAAAATTGATTGCCAATTAAGCAACGGACATACACCATTTTTCACCTATAAAAAGAGGTCTTTTGAGCTGATTTTACACACACAACACCTCCCAATATTGATATACATATTGACATTATTTGAGCATCATTTTAGAGCTTTTGTTGAGCCATTTGAGAGACAACTTTTAGTTGTTTATAGAGCTAAATTTGTATCTCTTTATCTACTCTTTTGAGAGAGTTCTTGTTGTAAAAGAGAAAGGTGTTTGAGAAGAACATATCTTCTCATTGATTGTCGGGTTCGCTAAGTACCCTAAGTCTTAGTGGTTGAAGTCTTGTGGTGCGGTATCCACGAGCAAGGTTAAGTCTTGAGGTGCGGTATCCTCGAGCAAGTTGAAGTCTTGTAGAGTGTACATCTACGAGCAAGTGTAACGGTTTGTTAGGCACCTGTAAGCTTAACGGAGTTAGTGGAATCTCGAGAGAGTCTCTCGGGGACTGGACTAACCACAAGTTATGGTGAACCAGGATAAATTCGGTGTGTTCTTTCCTTGCTATTTTAATTACCGAATTTATTTTATTCCTGCAATTTTTAATTCCGCCAATATTTATCAATATTCTTGTGCCGCACTATTCACCCCCCCTCTAGTGACGGGCATAAATCCTAACATAGGGTTTGCGGGGGGCATATTTGGAGAAGATGAAGAGAAAGGGGGGGGGGGTGGGTCTCGAAGGTGGCGGCTGGGGTGTTTAGGAGATAGGGTTTGGGAATGAGTTGAAAAATGAAGTAGAGATTGGGGGGTTTGGTTATGTACGGATTGGGTCGGGTCAAGGGTGGTTTCTTGGGTTGGGTAAGGTGTTTTGGGGTGTATTTGGTTTGGGCTTGAAGATTAATAGTGAATTTGGCCCAATTTCGATTTCCTTCTCTATTTTTTTCTCTTTTCTTTTACTTTCTAATTAATAAAACTAAAATGCTAAGATTAAAGTATAAGACTAAAATTATCTTAAAATACTAATTAACTCCTAATTAATTAAATAACAATTAAAGTACAGTCAAACCATTTGGACATTAAAGACTAGAAATGCAAAGGACGCACATTTTTGTAATTTTTATATTGTAAAACAAACTTAATCACACCTAATTTCAGAATTAAATCCTAAATGCAAATGCAACATATTTTTGTATTTTTTATTAATTTAACAAATAAACACGCACAGACAAAGGCGAATAATAAAAGAAAAGTAACACAAAATTCATAAAAATTGTAAGCAAACTAAAAATTATTTTATTTTGAATTTTCTGGGAATAATTCATATATATAGGGAAAATATCACGTGCTCATAGAATTCATATATATATATATATATATGAAAAAAATCACGTGCTCACAGCTGCCCCTCTTTGCTTGTAAACATGAAGAGTTGAAGAGTTTTCGTGCAAAAATAGAGTGAGCGGATACGAGCGATTTTTGCTCGTTTGAGTGTTCCGTGTGAAGAAATTTTTTGAAAGTGTTAAACCTTTGCTTAGAAGGTTTCCTACATATCTCCGGCTAAAAGGGAATCAGGTCAATATAGTTCGGGAAGTCTTGGTAGCTGGGACTACCGTGGAACTGTGGTTTTGCTGTTACTGCAGATGTATGCTGTTACCACTGCCTTATTGATCTCCTTGTTACAATATGTCAAAAGAAAACTAGAAGCTAGGCTAGACTATGGATCATAAGATCTTATCTATCTTCGACTTGTTTTTGCTGCTTTGCTTCTTTGTCGGCTTGTGTATCTTCCGCTGCTTTTCCTTTTTGTAAACTTGGGGATGGCATTGGCCTTTCGCTTGTCCCGAACAAATTTCATCATTCTGTTTCGTCTACTGGGGAAACTGTTCCCCTTATCAAAACTTGTTATGCTGGGGTATTTTGTTGTGACCATCTGCATCATCAACTTCTGACTTGACTTTGAAAATATTCCTCCGTTCTAACAGGCAGGCTCCTGATTGTAATCAACAATTTTGAAAAATAAAATTGCCATTCCTCTATTCAGGCGGGCTCTTGACTTCAATAACATCTTTAAAAAATAAAATCGTCATTTCTCTCTTCAGGCCGGCTCCTGACTTCAATAACATTTAAAAAAATTAAAATAGCCTTTTATCTCTTCAGGCGGGCTTCTAAAATGTAAAGACATGAAAAGTATTACCATATTAGGTGAAAATTTCAACAGACTAAGATTCTGACTCTAGGAGATAATTTATCAGACTATGTTCATTTTGTTGTGATCATAGGAGAAAGATTCATCGGACTAAGATTTGATATATTAGGAAAAAATTTCATTGGACTAAGATTGTTATATATTATCTTGGGAAAAAAGTTCCATTGGACCAAGATTTTATCTTATATTGGGAGAAAAATTCCATCGGACCAAGATTTTGACTCTAGGAGATAATTCATCAGACTAGGTCCATTTTGTTGTGATCTTAGGAGAAAGATTCATCGGACTAAGATTTTATCTTATCTTGGGAAAAAGATTCACCGGACTAAGATTTTATCTTATCTTGGAAGAAAATTTCCATCGGACCAAGATTTTGACTCTAGGAGATAATTTCTCAGACTAGGTCTAATTTTCAAATCAACTTTCTTAATTTTTACCAAATTCAGACTTTTTCTTTCAAACCTAGACTTCTTTTCTTTTCCTTTTCTCAAATTCTGCCTTCCCTTCTTTTTCAAATTATCATAGGAGAAAATTCTTCAGACTACGAATTTTTATATCTTAGGAGAAAATTCATCTGACTAATATTGTTATATTATCTTGGGAGAAAAATTCCACCGGACCAAGATTTTATCTTGAGAGAAAAATTCAATCGGACCAAGATTTGACTTTAGGAGATAATTCATCAGACTAGGTCCATTTTGTTGTGATCTTAGGAGAAAGATTCACCGGACAAAGATTTGTATTAGGAGAAAATTTCATCGGACTAAGATTGTTATATCTTATCTTGGGAGAAAAATCCCATTGGACCAAGATTGTTATATCTTATCTTGGGAGAAAAATTCCATCACACTAGGACTTTTTATCCCTGGAGGAAAATGTAAAGATCAAAGATTTGGGAAACTTACCTTTTTAATTTCTTCTTTTCTTTTCCCTTGCATTGCTTTGCTCATGTTTCAACTTTCAAACAAAGAAAAATTCATCAGTTTTAAAAAATGGTGGCCGATTTGTGGCCTTGCTGGGGATGGGTTCCTCCTTGAAAATCTCGTGTTGTCTTCCCTCGAGACTGGTGGGGATAACATTGATGGGGAATTACTTACTTGGCTGCTGCGGATAATACCGTTTAGGGGGGGGGGGGGGATCTCCTTTCTTCCCCTTCTTTTCTACTTTCTTAAAAAAAATTTATTTTCTCTCAACACTGCTGGGGATAAAAGTGTTATCATCTGGGATAACTTTTTTGAGGATAATGCTGCAGGTGGAAATTTTATTCTTTCAAAATCGGTGCTTCATTCTTCTAGAAACTACCGAGGATGGCACTGGCCTTTTGTTTTTTCTGAAAACAAGTTTCACCCTTTTGTTCTGGCCGCTGGTATACCACTTCCCTCATTAAAACTTGTTATGCTAGGGATAACATTGGTTCAAAGACCGTTTCTCTTGAGATTTGTCTTATTTTCCCTTTTCCCCAAGTTGATACCGGATTTTTCAGAAATTTTTCCAAATGAAAGGAAAATTTTCTACCCTAGTTTGATGATCTTCCTTGTGTCATGCCTTTCCGCCATCAATGCCATTTTCTTTTACCTGCTTCCAACCAAAGAAAATTTATTAGCTTTAAACTGGTGAGTGGTTGTGCCACTCCTACCGGGGATGGTGTTTCCATTTCTCCTCCCCTGCTCTGTGTTTCATTACACTATCAAAACTTGCTGGGGAGGATGTTATTTGCTGGTCTTAGCATGACTTGCCTTGCCTTGCGTCGTCTGGCAATCTTATAACTTGGGCGATAACTTCCGACCTTATTGTCGATTCCTTATTCACCAACCTCTCAACGTTGTTTTCCATCTGACCATGTATCTTTTCCATGACAGCTGATTCCCCTTGAGGATTTTGCAATGTTTTGCTTATAAACCACTTTCTTTGTTCACTCGTGTCACTGAAAACAACCCTTTCTGCTTGGGATATCCCTCTTCTTTTGTGGAATAGCTCGGAAACTGGCATTTCCCCGATCCTTTAGTCTCATATGAATTCCCCCAATCATGCCCATTATTCTCCGCATAGTTATTTCTTGATTTGTCCACATGCCTTGGCCTTGAGGTTTATAACCTTAGATTTCGGCGGGGATATCCTTCTTGACACTGATCCATCCCTCAATTTCCTCTTGCTGGGGAAATTCTGACACTTATACCACTTGGATGCTCTAATCAAATCTCGTCTTGCATAATTGGAAGGCTGGTGGCAAATTTGGAGTCATTTCTTACTCGTTCTGACCAAACAGACTCTACTGGGGAAATTTTTTTTTGATGAAAGGGAAAAGATAAAACAAAAAGAATAAAAGAAAAAAGAAAGAGATGACTCTCTAACAAGAGAAAAAAAATCTATCAAACGTGGATACAGACTCTAATGGTCATGGCATGCACATGTGGCCTATCCTCCGTCGTCAATCGTCTTTCAAGATCTTCGTTTGGTGCTTCCCCATCTGATTTTCACCCTTATACGACTTGTAGTGCCCGATGGTTTTCACTGTCAAGCCTCTCTCAATTTGGATTTTCTCTCAACTCATCGCCTTATGGTGCCCGTAAAGGTTTTCACTGATAAGACTCTCTCGTTTGTATTACTTTTTAGCTGGGGTTGGGGTGTTATCGATAAGACTCTCTTTTTATTTATTTTCTGTGGGGGACCGGAGTCTTTTCTGCTGGGGATCAGAGTGTTATGTTCCCCGGTAAGACTCTCACATTTGTCTCAATTGTCATCTTTTGAAGACTGATCATAAGGTCTTTCTTTGGACTGTAATGTGAGATTTTGGATAGGCTAGAAAGAAAGGGTATTAAAGGCTTGAAAATGCATCAATTTTGGGTTCAAAATTACAACATTCGAAAGTAGGTTTATATATAATAAACACAACTTTTGCCCCAGTTTCTCATGGTTGGGGCTTCAAATGATCTCAAACCGTTCTTATCTCTTTTAAATATCCCGATCAAATTCCACTGGTTTTATGATTAATTTTTAAGACTAGGCCCAAACTGTGCGTGCATGTCATGTCACTAGAATCGGTGCTGAATAAAAACACTATAAAATGATAAAAGAACTAAACGAAAAGATGACTTAAAGTAATAAAAGACCGAATTTTGCATTAGACTAATGGTGAAACAGTTCGAATAACAAAACAAACTGGAGTACAATCCTAGAATGAAACTAAAACAAACCTGGACAATACAAAACAAACCGACATGACCAAACAGATTAGACAAAATGAAAGGATAAGAAGGTTTGACCACAAGACAATATCCGGATTACAACCCTGAAAATAACCCGGGCAACAGAAATGACAACAAAACGAACCACCAAAGCTCCACTTCGGCTAACCAGAAGATGGAGCATATTTCCAATTACCAAATACAACATCTTAGCCACTGATTTTCTCATCAAAATTACCATAGCTTTCTCCAATTTTGGTCAGCGAGTTCCCAAGAGGATCCTTATATCCCATGTCATCGGGCATCATCACCACAAAGTGTGCATCATCATGTGCATCTAAAGGATTCGGCGTGATATTCTGGGTATCACTGTTTTGAATCAAATTTTCCTGGATCATCCTTTCTATTTCCCTTTTCAAATCTCGACAGCTTTCCACGTTGTGTTCGCACCTTTTAGATGAGTCAAAGCTTCTTGCACGTCGGTCCACCTGATTTGGAGGAATGGGCGCAATCATGTCATGTTGTTTTAACTTCTCAAATAAGCTTGCATATGACTCTCCTATTGGTGTAATCCTATCTTTCAAACTTTGTGCCCTTCTATACCCCTGGCTTGAATGCGGGTTATAAGGTACTTGGAAATTTTGCGGCTGTCGAAGATTTTTTGATGCTCGTGCTCGCTTTCTTGGGTGACTTGATGGTTGAACAACATAATGGAGTGGATCAACAGAGTATGATGGATTTTGAGGTGGATAGTAATGCTTAGGGTCATGGAAAACGTGATGAGGCTTCACATACCTTCGGGGTGTTCTCCTAGGACCTCTTCTTGACCATGATATCATCATGATTTCTTCCTCCCTCTCATTCGTGTTACCAGATTCAATTTGGACAGCTTGAGCTGCAACTTTGAGAGATGTTTGACTTATAATTCTACATGTCTTAAGACCATTCTCAACCATTTCCCCTTTTTGATTGCTTCTGGGAAGGATTTAGCCACTGCGGACGTCATGTATTGAAAATAGTATGGCTCTTGAGCATGTAGAAAGACAGTGATTAACTCGTGGTCATCCATGGGTGGATTAGCTCTAGCTGCCTGCTCTCTCCATTTGATGGCATATTCCCTGAAACTTTCAGTTGGTTTGTTTTTCAGGTTAGAAAGGGAGATGTTGTATTGAAATTGTGTGACAAAGGCTCGTGCCATGTCATCCTAGACGTACCAGCAAGATGTGTTTTGATCCAAGAACCATTCGGATGCTACTCCCGTGAGGCTTTCCCCAAAATAAGCTATTAGTAATTCTTCATTTCTTCCCACACCTCTCAACTTGTTGCAATATCTTTTCAGGTGGGCTATGAGGTCTCCATGTCCATCGTACTTTTCAAATTTGGGAATCTTAAAACTAGATGGCAAGTGGACATCGGGGAACATGCATAGATCTCTGAAGGAAACACTCTTTTGACCTGCCATTGCTTACACGTTTTTCAACTGTTTTTCTAATCTTTTCATTCTTTAGGTTATTTTTTCCTGTACCCTCGTTCGGGCAGGATTCTGACCTTGAGTCTCTTGAGCACTGGTAATAGCTTTGATGTCAGTCATCATTTTTCTTGGATCTTGTGTTTCCAGCTTACCACAAACCGACCACCTCAACTTTCTTCACAATTCAAAACAGAACAGGTTAGAAGGGACTCAGTCAGTCCTCATTATTAACAAAATCTTTTCTTTTATTTTCTATTTTTTCAATTTTTTTTCATTTTTGTGTGGTTGTGGTCGAATCTTATTGAGATTGCCTATGTATCATGATCCTTAATGAATCAGACCTTGCGTAGTTCGGAACAATAAAAGGTAATCAATAATAAAACATCTTTTTGGAATTTTCAACTTTCGTAATAAAACAAAATTTAATTACAATTGTTTAAAAACTGACCAAACTTTCAAAATTTTACGAAAAGACAACATACAGACTCGAAAAATCAGACAACCCACATATTTTATCAAAAGAATTACAAACTCAAAAACAAACGGACAGATTCATTTCCCTATTTGCCACTTTTATCCAAATGGCTATTTTTTGCAAACATGGCCCCTTCTCAATTTCATTGGAATTTAGAGGCCGAGAAGGATTATTTTACAAACTTGTCTGTTCTTTTATGAAAATAGCCTTTCGACAACAGAAAGATACTCTAAGTCTATCTCGGCAAGAACTGGTTAATACATTGTCGAAGCTGACTCGGCTTATTTCGACCAAAAATCCAAACGACATCCACTTGCCCACTAACTCTTTTTCTTTTTTTTAAAAATTAAAATAAATGACCAGGTTTTGCAAACACGGTCCTTCAGCACCCGGGGACGAAGATTTTAAGGTTGCATTAGCTAACCGGCCAAAATCCTAAAATAATGTTAAAAGGTGGTTGTTAATGCAAAGTCAGCCTTCCGGCGTCCCTTTCGAAAACAGTCGGCTATGTTTTGACAAAACAACGTCACCCGCCTTATTTATGACTCCTTTTTTGTTTTTCTACATTAAAAATAAAAAATCCGATATTTGCAAACATGGCCTTTCAACGCCTCGGGGACGAATATTTAAGGCTGTGTGGGCCAATCAACCAAAAATCTAAAACAATGACCAAAGGTGGCCGTTTAAGCAAAGTCAGCCTTCCGGCGTCCCTTTCGAGAACATTCGGCTATTTTGACACAAACAGCATCACCCGACTCATTTATGACGACAATTAAAATTGACATTTTTTGGCTATTCTAGCAAAAGGGGAGGTTGGACCCGATGAGAGTTGCCTACGTATCTCACATCCGGTGAGAATCAAACCAGCGTAGTTCTGCCCAATAGAACTGAATTTGAAAACAAAACACACTTCTTTTTTTCCTTCTTTTTTAATTTATATTTTTCAAATCATTGGCAAATAAAACGAATTATTTTTTTTTCATTTTAAAACACAAACTATTTTTGAAAACCAAATCACATTTTTCCTTTATTGGCAAATGAAACAGAATAATTTTTTTTTGAAAACGTTTTTTTTCAGTGGAAAATAAAACAAACTATTTTGAAAAATAAAGCTCTTATATATATATATATATATATATATATATATATATATATATATATATATATATATATATATATATATATATATATATATATATATATTCATTTTCTCATATATCCGGAAGAGTTTCGACACAACTTGGATTATGGTTTTTTTTCTTCTAAAAATGAGTTAGTTATCTCTCTACACGGTTATTTTTTCTTTTTTCTCTTTTTCTCAATTTTCCAAAATTTTCTAACATTTTTGAGATTCAGAAGCCGGTCAACATGTGGGTCCGAAACAAAATAAATGGACCGAACACAAGTAGGATGCATGAAGATGGTCTTTTCTGTTTCAGGTTGCTATTCCTAGACGGACCCAACCCCTGTGTTGAGTCCCCTAAGTAAAAGATGCACATGATGCAGATAAGCGTTCCTAATAGGGATCCGACATAAAGTTGAGTTATTCTAAGTTCAGATTCTAGGTGTTTGTTTTAGACCTAGCTTACCCGAGCGGAAAACTCGAGCCGGGGGGGGGGGGGGTGTACCGGGGATACATAATCTCAACCCGGCTTTGAAACTTATCCAAACCTTATTCTAAATTGGGATTTGACACTATACAAAAAAGAATTCGTACGAAGTACACCCTTATTCATGACTTAGAAGACTCAGAGAGGAGATGAGTTTCAGAACTGTTTATATACAGTTCACAAAAAATCAAAGCGGTAAAAGTAGTCAATTAGCTCATTAAGCACATTTCATGTAACAAAATTAGATAAAGCCAAACACAACAATTATTCTAAGCTCATATTCTGAACCCTGAATAAAACATTCTTAATTAATTCCCTAGCAGAGCCGCCAGAGCCGTCACACGTCCTTTTTCCTCCTGCGAGGGTGTAGAGGAGTTTTTCCAATTAAAGGACAATCGAAACGAGATTATTTATTAGAGATTCAGAGTTTTCACTTGGGAAATTTATGGTGTCGCAAATAAACAGTTAAATTTCGAATCGAGGAGCAGAATGACTCTGTTTAACAGTCCGCGCACCAGAAATCCGGATAAGGAATTTTGTTAACCCGGGAGAAGGTGTTAGGCATTCGCGAGTTTCGTGGTTCTAGCACAGTCGCTTAACTGTCATATTTAGCTTATTTATCCGATTTTATTACATGAAGAACCTATGTGCCAATATTACTTTTTACTGCTTTTATTCAAATTATTAAAGAAGATTGAACATCGTCTGAAATATGTCTTTGGATTGCGCCGCATGAAATGAACCTGCAATCCTGAACATACCCAAGTCGATGTTTTGGGATTTGGATTTGGGTTGCATGAAATGCTCAGCCGATATTAGAGAGATAGAATTATTAAATACGCGCCTAAAGACACTAACACGTTATTATTTCGAGAAAGTCGTGGAATTCGCTAAACGACATGTCCCGCAGTCTAAAATATTTTTTAACCTTTACTAAGGGCCCCGCAATTTATTTATTTGGAGAGGCTCGCCTCATTTATTTCAAAAGGGCAATCCTAAAGTGACTACATTTTTTTCTATTAAGTTCGTCTATAAATTAAAAAGAGAAAATTCCTTACTAATTACATGCTTAAAAAATAAAAATAACGTAACAAACTAATTGCTAGATTAAGGAAAATATTAATAGAAAAGAATTTTACTAAAAAAAAAGAAATTCAAAATTATAAATAAAATAAAAAATTCAAAATTATAAATAAAATACGAAATTTGACAACTAATATTCAAAAGAAATCAATTATAGCTAGATTAAAACCCGCATAGTTATATGAATAAACCATTAATTTTACAACGATTTAAAACTAATATTAACCTCAATTATTTATGCTTATTCGAAAGTTTATTAAATCTAAACGTTAAACCATCTTGCTCAAATCATGCCATAATGCCTATTTCATGAAATTAATTTAAATTCATGCTTTAACTAAATTTAGCTACATGTTGTGACGATCCGACTCGTTGTCTTTTGTATTTTAGCCCCGTTATTCCCGTATTATGCTTCCCTGTGTGTTTTGTGAGTTTGAAGTGTGTTGGGTTGAATTTGGTTAGAAATGAGACCAAAAGTCTCTTTAAGGAAAGCTTAAGTTGAAAAAGTCAAACCGGATGTTGACTTATGAGTTATAGGAATCGGAATAGATTTCCGGTGATTCGACTAGTTTCGAATGGTGATTTGTGACTTGGGAGAGAAAAAGGAATTGAATTTGGAGGTCCGGTGTAGAATTAGACTTGAATTGGCTAAGTTGAGTTTCGACGAATTCCGGTTGATAGGTGAGATTTTGATCCGGGGGTCGGAATGGAATTTCGAGAGTTGCTGTAGCTTTGCTAGGTGATTTTGGATATTTCTGCAAATTTTCAGGTCATTCGGATGTCGTTTGGTCGGTTTTTTGATCGAATATGAGTTTCGGAAGTTTTAAGAAAATTTTAGCTTGAATCCGTCGTGATTTGATGATATTTGTGTTAGAGGACGTGTTTTTGTGATTGAAACAAGTTTGTATGATGTTTCGGAGTATGTTGGTGTCTTTGGTTGAGGTCCCGGGGGGTCTCGGGGTGGTTTCGGGTGGTCAATTAGACCATTTTTGGACTTATAGTGTTGCAGGTTTTTTAGCTGTTTTATTGCAGAAGTTTTGTTCATCTCGTTCGCTTGGGGAGTGTTGCAAACGCGTAGAGTAAATTTGAAAGGCCTGGAAATTATTCATCGCGTTCTCGTAGCTCAGGGTCACATTTGCGTAGTGCTGGAAAGTAAAGCATCGCGTTCACGTAGATCAAGGTAGCGTTTGCGTAGTAGGAATTTCTGGAGCATCGCGATCGCGGGCAGTTAGTTGCTTTCGCGTAAGGGAAAATTGGGGTTAGCATAATTTTGTCATTGCGAACGCGTGGGTCTTGGATGGCGTTCGTGTAGGGTAATTTGGCGCCTGGGCAGAATGGATTTAAGTCACTTTTCATTCGCGAGCTATCTCATATTTCCTCCATTTTTGCACCACCTTGAGAGCTTGTTGACGGATTTTGAAGGGGATTTCAACGGTAAGTGATTGGAGGTAAGTCTCGTGGTCTTAATATGTCATTTTATTGAAGAATCATCCATTAATTCTCTGAAATTGGGCATAAAAATAAAAGAACTAGGGCTTGAAGTTTCAAATGACAATTGGGGATTCGGAGGAGCAATTGGACTCCGATTTTGATGAAGTTTATATGTACGAACTCGTGGCGAGATGAAGATTCCGAAAATGTAAGTTACATAATTTTTTGAGAAGTGGACCCGGGGCTCGGGTTTTGCCAACTTCGTGTTTTTGAGTGTATTTCGAGTTATTTCGATTGGTCTATGTTCCATTAGCCTATTTTGACGTATTCTTATTGGTTTTGATCAGATTGGCATCCGTGGAGGTTGATTCTTGAGGGAAAGGCATTGCGAGCTAGTTTGCGGCTGGCTTGAGGTGAGTAATGGGTGTAAATGATGACCTGAGGGTTTGAAACCCCGGTATATCACATTATGACGCTATTATGAGGCTGGACACACACTCCATGGTTAGTGCGGGGTTGTATATGTTGAATATTGTGACTCGGTCCAATCCGAGGGATAGACTGTACTATGTTGGCGAATGCTTCACATACTGATATCTGGGCTTGATGCCATGTTTCGGGCCTTGTGCCGACTTGTAGAATCCTTCAAGGATCGTTGTCTCAGAATAATCATGATTTACATATTAGTTGAATTCAGTCCAGGTTTGAATACTATTTTTGCAAACTCTGCCATATTTATACGTTTTGAAAACTCAATGATTTTTAAATGATATTTCGGGCTGACGAGTACTATCTCACTATTTTTAGACTGTATAATATTTTAAAAGGGAATGGTTGTAACTATGGACACCGTGTATTTTAAATGGGAACGGTGGTAACTAAGGACACTGTGTATTTTAAATGGAAACGGTGGTAACTATGGACACCATGTATTTTTAAATGGAAACAGTGGTAACTATGGACACCGTGTATTTTTTTTAAATAGAAACGGTGGTAACTATGGACACCGGGTATTGCGATGGAAACGATGGTAACTAAGGACACCGTGTATTGTAATGGAAATAGTGGTAACTATTGGTATGCGTGATATGGCGCTTGGGCTGTAGGAGCCCCTCCAGAGTCTGAACCCCTACACTGATCGCGGGTACCCATATGGATCGGGCTGCACGTTCTGCAGTGTACATGCATTGCATTGCATATCATGCATTTCTTTATTGTTGCTTTATCTATATATCCCTGTGGCTTGTACTGTATAGAACTACTAGATAGCTTCATTTTGTGTTATTTCGTATTTTCTTATCTTCGGGTTGTTATACATGCTTATTACTCGTTGAGTTGGTAGACTCACCCCATACTCCCTGCACCTTGTGTGCAGATCCAGGTGCTCTAGAGTCCTAGTGTTGCTGCTGTTGATTACCCGAGCTATTCAGAGTATTGAGGTAGCTGCCCTGCGTCCGCAGGACCAGTTGCTCTGTTTCTATCAGTCATGTTCCTTTTTGCTATTTTGTTAGACTTTGTATTATTTCCGTTCAGACTTGTATCCTGTTTTCTCAGAGGCTCTGTACTCGTGACTCCTCGATTTTTGGAGGTTTATTGTTCTTGCTCAGCTGTGTTGTCTAAAATTGTTTCTTTTTGGCTGGAATGCCATTCTTGGTTGTGGTCGTGCGCCATCACGACCGGGTTTGGGGTCGTGACACGTGTTCACAATTAGCCTACTGTTGACAATATTAAAACATTCATAGCTTGTGAACTAACCAATTTTTGCCAGTCCGATTTTACTAAAGATCAACTTAAGTTATTTTCCTCTTATTCCGCTTATTAAACAGTTTGACGGTAATTAGCATGCTTAAACATATACTACCTAATACCCAAGAGAAAGCATAGTATTATTTAATGCATCACTACAAGCTGCCTAGTTATGCAAAGCGACAGAAATTTAAAGAATAATAATACATAAAATAGCCTAAATACAATCAATAAAAGAATCAAAGAGAAAGCTAAATTAAAAGTTCAAAGTTCCAATCTTCATATGTATTCATGCTTTCATATTTTCAGCTTACACAATGTTACAGTCGTGTACCTGATATTGGAAACAAGAGGAGGAAGGTGAGCAATCAGCAAGGCTGTAATCAACACGGCAAAACAACAACATCAGTAGCTAAACCCAGCAACAGATTTCAACAAAACCCAGTAAAATCAAACCAGGAAACACCAATAGAAATGGACTTCACCCCACAACAATATCAACACAAGCCAAATGAACTCAAAGACGCACTATAATTGCGTAAGATCGGTCTTAGTGTATTTGAATCAAGAGAAATAAAATCAATGAAGCAAAAAGAGAAGCTTCAAATAAACAGTACGGTTTTCAGCTCTCTAATCTTTTTAACTCTAATTCTTTTCTTATTCTCTGTTTTGTTCTTCTTAAGTTCTAAAAAAAATTTCTCTCCCAATTTAGTCCCCTTATGTGTTAAATGAATCTTATTTATATCTAAAACACAAGACTCTCTCCACTATTATTTTAATTATTGACTATACTATTTCTGATTTTAAATCAAGCAAAAGTAGTCAAACACGAACCCCAGAGTCCCACCCCTTTTTAGTGGTCAAAGAAGACCTTTTATCATTAGCCCCATTTTATTTTACATCATTACCTTTTGTTCCCCACTAACTCTTGTCCCCTTTTATTTTAATTCAAAGTTATGGGCCCATATTTAATCAATTCCCAAAATACCCTCAAAAGTACTGAAAATTACTATTATACCCCAATCCTCCAATCTGTACCAGAAATTATCAACTAACCCAAATTGGTTCCTAAAAACAACAAATCTCTACAGCTATAACCAAATCAATTCTAACTATTGACTAATGAACACATGAAACAAATTTATAATCAACAACCTTAGGAATCACTTCAACAGTCAGATTCATATCAGCATTCAAGATTAGATTCATATCAGGACAATATTAGGATTCATCAAACTCAAATCACACTTTAAGATTGAAATTCAATTAAGACCAAATATCATCAAAACAAAGATTCAGTGACTAAACTAAACGCTTCTAGATTAAAGCTAAACAAGAACAAATGAACATTGTAAATATACTGTACAAAATGCAAACTAAATTCATATGAAGAATAATAACGATAAAGAAAACTAACATCATACAAGCTAAAACAATTTGAACAAATAGTAATATCAAACAATTATGGGAATAGCCACAAGACTGCCTAATTCGAAATATGCAAACAAAATCAAGGAAAAACAAATCAAGAGTAAAACAGACCTTCAATACTAAAAAATAAGAAAGGAGCAAAAGATTAATTTAACGAACAAAACTAACGAACCGGAACCTCAAATGGAAGCTTCGAAACTCGCCGAAAGGTGAAAAGGAGAGGTATGGCTGTGTGTGTGCATGTATATCTGGATTCAACTTATCGTAGTCCAAGATCTAAATAACCAAGTTGTCTTCACCCTTTTCCTGTTGCGACGAAGCAGAAGCAGATGGGGTCGTTTGGACATGAGGTTCGACTGGCGGCTGTAGTGTTTGTTTGACGAAGATGGTGACTTAGGTAGAAGCCAATGGGGTTGTTTGGTTTCATCACTGGCTGGAGGAGCAGTTGACGATGATGGTGACTGAAGCAGAAGCCAATGGGGTCATTTGGCGGAGACGCAACTGGAAGGGGCGACGATAGTGTGCTGGAAGGGCTGGGAAGTTTTCGAAAGTTCAGGGAGGTCAACGGGTAATCTGGTTGGATGTTGAAGCTGGAGAGTTGGTTCCTTGGTTGACGAGGGGATGTGGTGGTCGACGGTGGCTTTGGACGAAGCAGAAACGTGAGGCGAAGATGGCGTTTGGACTGGTTGCTGGCATCGTGGAGGCGAATGGCTGAACAACGACTGGTTTGAGCATCTTGGTGAGGCTGGTTTTTGGGGTGGTTTAGGGTTTGGGGGGGTGTGTCTGGAGAAGATGAAGAGAAGGGGGGGGGGGGTCTTGAAGGTGGCGGCTGGGGTGTTTAGGAGATAGGGTTTGGGGATGAGTTGAAAAATGAAGTAGAAATTGAAGATGGGGTTTGTTTACGTCCGGACCGGGTCGGGTCAAGGGTGGGTTTTTGGGTTGGGTAAGGTGTTTTGGGGTGTATTTGGTTTGGGCTTGAATATTAATAGTGAATTTGGCCCAATTCCGATTTCCTTCTCTATTGTTTTCTATTTTCTTTTACTTTCTAATTAATAAAACTAAAATGCTAAGATTAAATTATAAAACCAATATTATCGTAAACCACTAATTAACTCATAATAATAATTATCACATAAAATTAAATAACAATTAAAGCACAATCACACCATTTGGACATCAAAGGCTAAAAATGGAAAGGATGCATATTTTTATAATTTATTTTGTAAAACAAACTTAATTACTCCTAATTGTAGAATTAAATACTAAATGAAAATTCGACATATTTTTGTATTTTTTATTAATTCAACAAATAACACGCACAGACAAAGGCGAATCATAAAAGAAAAGTAACACAAAATTCACAAAATTGTAAGCAAACTAAAAATTATTTTATTTTGAATTTTCTGTGAGTGATTCATATATATAGGGAAAAAATCACGTGCTCAATGAATTCATATATATAGGGCAAAAATCACGTGCTCACAGGGCCCAACCCCAGTGTTATGCTCTTACAGCCAGACTAGAGGCTGATTCATTAGATGCTATCATTACAGGTACTATTCTGGTCAGTGATAGAGATGCTTCAGTGCTGTTTGACCCTGGGTTTACGTATTCTTATGTGTCGTCCTATTTTTCATCGTACTTGGTCATGCCTGGTGATGCTTTGAGTATTCCTGTTTATGTATCTACACTGGTGGGTGTATCTATAGTGGTCGACCGAGTTCATCATTCCTGTGTGGTTGTATTTAGGGCTCTTGAGACCCGCATTGATTTATTGCTCTTAGACATGGTGGATTTTGATGTCATATTAGGGATGGATTGCTTGTCCCCATATCATGCCATCTTGGATTGCCACGCCAAGACCGTGACCTTGTCTTTACAATATTTTCCCTGTTTGGAGTGGAGAGGGACCTCAGGTCGTTCCACCCGTAGTAGCATATCATATGTGAAGGCTCGACATATGGTCGAGAAGGGTTGTTTAACTTATTTAACGTATGTTTGGGACTCCAGCACAGAGGCCTTCTATTGATTTTGTCCCTATTGTTCGGAAGTTTCCTAAGGTTTTCCCTTCAGACCCGTTGGGTATGGTGCCCGCCAGGGATATTGATTTCTATATTGATCTGGCTTCGGGCACGCAGCCCATTTCTATTCTGCATTATCACATGGCCCCGCCAGAATTGAAAGAGTTAAAGGATGAGTTGTAGGATTTGTTGGAGAAGAGTTTCATTAGGCCCACCGTTTCGCCTTGGGGTGCACCAGTATTATTGTAAAGAAAAAGGATGGTTCGATGAGGATGTGCATTGATTAACGGCAATTGAACAAAGTGACGATAAAGAACAAGTACCCACTGCCGATGATTGACGATTTATTCGATCTGCTTCAGGGTGTAAGGGTGTTTTCAAAGATAGACTTGAGATATGGCTACCATCAGTTGAGGATTAGAGATGCCGATGTACCTAAGACAATATTCCCTACTCGGTATGGGCATTATGAGTTCCTGGTCATGTCATTTGGGTTGACCAATGCCCCAGCAGCATTTATGGAGTTGATGAACCGAGTGTTCAGGCCTTATCTGGACTTGTTCGTGATAGTTTTCATTGATGATATTCTGATATACTCCCGCAGTCAGGAGGAGCACGAGAAACACCTCAGAATGGTTCTTCAGACTCTGAAGGATAGTCAGTTGTATGCTAAGATCTCAAAGTGTGAGTTTTGGTTGAGTTCAGTTGCATTTATGCATCACGTTGTTTCAGTGGAGGGTATTCAGGTGGACCCGAAGAAGATTGAGGCAGTCAAGAATTGTCCTCGACCATCTTCAGCTACAGAAATTCGAGGTTCTTAGGGTTAGCAAGCTACTATCGTTGGTTCGTAGAGGGGTTTTCAGCTATTGCAGCCCCAATGACCAGATTGACCTAGAAGGGTGCTCAGTTCAAATGGTCAGACGAGTGTGAGGCGAGCTTTCAGAAGCTCAAGACAGCTCTAACTACGATAGCAGTATTGGTTTTGCCCACAAGTTCAGGGCCTTATATCATTTATTGTGATGCTTCCCATATTGGGCTGGGTGCAGTATTGATGCAGGATGGAAAAGTCATTTCCTATCCTTCGAGGCAGTTGAAGATCCACGAGAAGAATTATCCCGTCCCTGATCTAGAATTGGCAGCTATTGTTCATTCTTTTAAGATTTGGAGGCATTATCTATATGGTGTGACGTGTGAGGTGTACACTGATCACAAGAGTGTTCAGTACTTGTTCAATCAAAAATAGTTAAATTTGAGGCAGAGGAGGTGGTTGGAGTTGTTGAAAGATTATGATGTTAGTATCGTTTATCACCCGAAAAGTCCAATGTGGTGGCCGATGCATTGAGTAGGAAGTCCGCCAACATGGGTAGTCTTGCTTATGTTCCGGTCAGCCGTAGACGGCTTTCTTTGGATGTTCAGGCCTTGGCCAATCGATTTGTGAGGCTGGATATTTCTGAGCCTAGGAGATTGTTTGCTTGCACGGTCGCTCATTCTTCATTGTTGGAGCGCATTTGTGAGTGGCGGTTTGATGATCCCAATTTGTGTGTCCTGATAGACACGGTACAACGTGGAGGTGCCAAAAAAGTGACCTTAGATGATGATGGTGTCTTGAGATTGCATGGGCGAGTTTGTGTGCCCAATGTTGATGGGATTAGAGAGTTGATCTTAGCGGAGGCCCATAGTTCTTGATATTCTATTAACTCGAGCGCCGCGAAGATGTATCAAGTTCTGAGGCAGCACTATTGGTGGCACATAATGAAGAAAGATATTGTTACATATGCAGCTCGATGCTTGAATTGTCAATAGGTTAAGTATGAGCATGAGAGGCCTGGTGGACTGTTTCAGAGGATTGAGCTTCCCGAGTGGAAGTGGGAGAAGATTACTATGAATTTTGTTACTGGACTTCCGATGACTCGGAAGAAGTTTGATACGATTTGGGTCAATATTGATAGGCTGACCAAGTGAGCGCATTTTGTTCCTGTTGCAGCCACTTATTCATCCCAGAGGTTAGCTAAGATCTACATCAGAGAGATTGTTCGCCTTCAAGGGGTGTCGGTACCTATCATTTCAGACTAGGGTACGCAGTATGCCTCGCGCTTCTAGAGAGCAGTTAAGCGAGAGTTGGGCACCCAGGTTGAGTTGAGCATAGTATTTCATCCTCAGATGGATGGATAGTCCGAGCAGATTATTCACATATCAGAGGATATGCTCTGATCCTGTGTCATTGATTTTGGAGGCTCATGAGATTAGTTTTTGCCTTTAGAGGAGTTCGCCTACAACAATAACTACCAGTCCAGCATCTAGATGAATCCTTATGAGGCTTTATATGGTAGGCGATGTCGGTCTCCAGTTGGATGGTTTGAGCCGGGAGAGGCTCGGTTATTGGGTACATACTTAGTTCAGTATGCCTTGGATAAGTTCAAGATCATTCAGGATAGGCTACAGACAGCTCAGTCCAGCAAGAAGAGTTATGTAGACCGCAAGGTTCGAGATGTGGCTTTCATGGTTGGTTAGCGAGTATTGCTCCGAGTGTCGCCTGTGAAGGGTGTATGAGATTTGGGAAGAAGGGCAAGCTTAGCCCTAGGTTCATTGGTCCATTTGAGATTCTCGATCGTGTGGGAGAGGTGGCTTACAGACTTGCCTTACCGCCTAGCTTGTTAGCTGTGCATCCAGTTTTTCATGTGTCCATGCTTTGGAGGTATCACGGCGATCCAGCCCACGTGTTAGATTTCAGTACTGTCCAATTGGAAAAGGATCTGTCCAATGAGGATGAGCCGGTAACTATTCTAGACCGGCATGTTCGGCAGTTGAGGTCGAAGAGTTTTCCTTACGTGCGTACTCAGTGGAGAGGTGTAATGACCCGATTGGTCATTTTGCATTTGAGAACCCCCTTCCCTTAAATAAAACTTCCCGACTTACTTTAACTAATTTATGACTTGCAGGGACGGGAGGTTCGGAAGTTAGAAGAGTTTTGAGCAAGAATATATCCATTTGCTTCTATATATTTTTCTAATAAGGTCAAGATTGACTTCGGTGAACTTTCTTGGGGAACGGACCCAGATTCGTGATTTGATGATCCCGGAGGGTCTGTGGAAAAATATGGGACTTGGGCGTATGCCCGGAATCGAATTCAGAGGTTCCTAACCCGAGTAATGATTTTTTATGTAAAATTGTTAAATCGAAGTTTTAAAGAATTAAAGAATCTAAGTATTCATTGAAATCATAAGTATCAGGTTCAGATATTAGTTCCGAAACTTAATACAGGTCCGAAATATCAGTTAAGGATTACTCAAAAAATTTAATGTCTATCCGAGTAGTTTAAGGGCGTTTTGACCTGTTGAAAGGAAATTAAGAACTTGAGGTTCATTAAGTTGATTCAATTGGTTTTGGGGTTCGAATTCTTGAATTAGCGTTGTTTTGAGTGTTTCGAGGGTTCGAGTAGGTCCACCTCGTGATTTCAGGCTTGACGGTATGTTTGGGCAGGGCTCGGGAGCCCCGAGCATTAAATGGTCGAAGTTCGAGTGAAGTTGAAAACTTAGGAAAAAACCAACTTTGCTGCTTCTTCCTTAACCGCTTCTGCGGCTCTTGGACCGCAGAAGCGGTCGACAGGACGCAGAAGCGGAAAGGGCTCAGGCATTGGGAAACCGCAGAAGCGGCCCTGGGACCGCAGAAGCGGTCCCGCTTTTGCAACCCACGGACTGCAGAAACGGTCTAGCCTAGATTGCCCGAATTCACTGAAGTGGCCCAGCTTCCGCTGAAGCAGACACCGCAGAAGCGGAAATTTTGCCGTAGAAGCGGAATTAGGTGGGCAGAATGGGTTCATTTAATGCGAACCCAACCTTCATTTTGCCATTACTCACTCCACATTTGGGCGAATTGGGAGCTTCCATGGGAGGGTTTGCACATAGATTGTGAAGGTAAGTAATATCTTTACATTTTTAGCTTAAGTACTTGTATAATGGGTAGATTAAACACTAGAAATATGGTAACATCAAAGGATTAGAGCTATACCTAGGGTTTATATAAAATTAAGATTTAACCACATAAATAACTATGTAATGGACTAGAAACCATATATTTGTGATTCATAGGTGATAGAGAACTATTTTCTTCAAAAAAGTATCAGGATACGGGCACGTGGACCCAGGGTCGAAATTTGGGAAAATTATGGGAAAGGTTGGGAAATCACATAAATAGTTAGAATTCAACCTTGTGAGACTTTATTGACTACTTTTAGTTCATTTGATTAGTTTGAGATTTGTTAGGCTTCGAATTAAAGACTCGGGCTCGTTCTTGGAACTTGGAAGTGCACTTTGGAGCAAGGTGAGTCTCCTTTCTAACCTTGTGAAAGGGAATTGTCCCCATAGGATTAATGAACACATAATTGTTGCTAAATGCGGGGGCTACGTATGCACCTAGTGACAAGAGTATGTGCGTAGCTACTACTATGTTGATTGTTCGGGTAGTTTAGGACCCACATCATGTTTATATATGAAAAATATCCATATTAATGGGCTAATGTGATCACATAGGATATATTAGAGACTTGAAAGGAAATAAAAGCAACTTGCACAACTTGTTGAATATTGAATGGTATACTTGATTATGATGGTGCCTTTTGTGCTTATTCTTGATATTGCCTGATATTTGTGGATCGGGCCGACCGCCTCGGTATGAATAGATGCATCTATAGGCGCGCCGTCGACCCTCGGCAAGCGCACAGTTTCTTTTTGTTGGTTTGGGTCGGTGCCTCGTTACAATGTGCGCATGCTTAATGGTGAGAAAGTTTACACTTGCCTTATTTTGCTATCATCTAAAAATGATAAATTATAAAACTCAATATAGTGAAGAACTTCACTTATGTCACTTGCTATAAATTCTTGATACTTGTAATTTCCATGATTTGAACACATTATACATATATGTATATATTATTTGACCTTAGTAAGTATCGAGTCGACTTCTCGTCTCTACTTCTTCGAGATTAGGCAGGATACTTATGGGGTACATGTTGTTTATGTACTCATGCTACACTTCTGTACTTTAATGTACAAGATTTGAGGCAGGTGGATTTGGACATCACTCTGGTGCATATCAGTGATCACATCTGGGACTTCTACGGTGAGCTACTTCGCTTTCATGCCGATCCGCTACCGAAGAAGTATTTCTATATATTTTTGGTTTCTGTCTATCCTGATTCAGGCAGTAGGATAGTATATTATTCTTTTGTGTATATTCTACTAGTTGCCCGTAGCTTGTGACACCAGGTTCTGGCACACACGTTAGTAGACATTCATTTTTTGGGTTGTGTAACTATATTATTAGAGAAATATCGCTATTGGGTTTCGCCTTAACTTTGAAGAATCTCTCATACTTAATTTTTATTAAAAGTAAAAATGAGAATTAAATTATACTTCCGTGTTGGCTGGCACGACAACTGTGTCGGGCGTCATCACGACTATTATGGAAAATGGGTCGTGACAACATGGTATCAGAGCACTAGGTTCACGTAGGTCTCACAAAGCTATGGGAAAACCTGATAGAGTCTTGTAGATCGGTACAGAGACGTCTGTACTTATCTTCGGGATGATATGGGGTATTAGGAAAATACTACTTTTTATTCATTTCTATTGTGCAGTGGTCAGTGTACTAAATTTCCCTCTTCTATTCTCTCACAGATGGTGAAGACTCGTACCGCCGACGTTCCGGACCCGGGAGGGACTACTCCCCCTGTTGATAGAGGCCGAGGCAGAGGCCGCGGGAGGGAACCCGCCCGTAGTAGGGGATGCAGGCGTCCTAGAGTATTCTCCCATTGTTGAGGAGCAGGGCAAGATGCTCGCAGCAGAGCCTACCCTGGTTGATTTCATGACAACATCGGGATTTCAGTAGGTCATGGGCCATGTGCTTCGGTTCATGGACACGATGACTCATGCTGCTTCATTTCCAGCAGATCCAGCTACCCCACAGGCATGAGGTAGAGCACAGACTCCTATTGCCCCTGCTCCAGGTCATACAACCGTAGTTTATCAGATTTCAGGTGCACTACCCACAGATGGGGTTCAACCAGTTGCAGTCGTGGCACCCCAGCCCAGGCGAGCTGTGGATTGATATCTATAGAAGTTATTAGACAAATGGACTAGACTTCACCCTCCAGTCTTTGGGGGTGAGCGTCATGAGGATGCTCAGGACTTCATTGATAGGTGTATGGATCGACTCCATGCTATAAGGATATTATAGCCGCATGGGGTCGACTTCACTATTTTTTAGATTTAGGGCAGGGCCTGTAGATGGTGGCAGTCCTATATTCTTGGTAGGCTCGTCGGTTCTCCTCCCATCACCTGGGGTTAGTTCGCACAGTTTTTCTAGGGCAGGTATATTCCGCCCTCTAAGATGGAAGAGATGCGATATCAGTTTGAGCACCTTGAGTAGGGTCAGATGTCTGTGACCGACTATGAGGCGAGATTTTCTGAGTTATCCCGCCATGCAATTATGATACCCCCTACAGATGTAGAGAGAGTGTAGAGGTTCGTCGCTAGGTTGCATCCCAGTATTCGATCAGATATGGCCCGAGAGGTGGAGATATGTATGGAGTATCAGTTTGTGGTCGAGATTGCTTGCCAGATTAAGGGGTATTTCCAGAGGGATGGAGAGAAGATATAGCAGGACAAGAGAGTGAGATACTTTGGAGAGTTCAGAGGTGCCCCAGCTAGGGGCAGGGGTCTGTATGGGAGGGGTCAGCCCAGTAGGCCCCCATCTTCAGCACCACCTCCTCCCACCCGGGGTGCTCTAGCACGCCCCTAATTTAGTGTTATTCCAGAGAGTTCCTACCGTCTTCCATCTATTTAGGGTTCCTCCAGTGGGTATTCAGGTCCTTAGAGTTCTTATAGTTCCTACTTCAGTGCTATGCCGGAGAGTTCGTATCGTCCCCGGCTATCCAGGCTCCTCCCACAGGATCTACAAGTCATCAGGGACAGTCATCAGGTAGCAGATCACCGCACCGCATTGTTTTGAGTGTGGAGACCCCGGTCACATGAGGAGATCTTGCCCCAGGCTTAGGGGCAAGGCAGTGCAGCGTGGGAAACAACCCATGACTCATGTACTAGCAACCTAGCCACCTAGAGGTGGAGGAAATACTGGTAGAGGCCGTCCCATAGGTGGGGGCAGATAGGTAGAGGTCAACCCACTATTGCTCATACAGGTGGAGGCCAGCTCGCTGGTGCTCCAGGTAGATTCTATGCTCTCCAAGCCAAGCCAGATGCATTGGCCTCAGATACCATTATCACATGTATTATTTCTGTCAGCGGTAGGGGTGCTTCAGTATTGTTTGATCCAGGGTCTACTTATTAATATTTGTCAACTCTGTTTGCTCGATTCCTAGTCACATCTCCTGAGCCTTTGGATGTTTTTGTTTATATGTCCATTCCTATGGGCAATTATGTGGTTATAGATAGGATCTACCGGTCATGCGTGGTTACTTTTTGTGGTTTTAAGACTAGAGAAGATATTTTGTTACTCGATATGATCGATTTTGAGGTTATCCTGGGCATGAAATGGTTATTTCCATATCACGCCGTTCTAGATTGCCATGCCAAGACTGTTTCACTAGCGATGCCAGGGTTGCCGAGATTGGTTATCTCTTTCCTGATGGCTCAGCGCGTGGTTGAGAATGGATGTTTGGCTTATTTAGCTTAGGTGCGAGACACCACCGCAGAGTCTTTGACGATTGATTCAGTGCCAGTGGTCCGAGAGTTTGCCGATATTTTTCCTTCTGATCTACCTGGCATGCCTCCAGATCGTGATATTGATTTGGCTCCAGGTACTCACCTATATATATCCCACCGTACCATATGGCTCCAAAGGAGATGAAGGAGCAGTTGGAGGAGTTGTTAGCAAAGGGGTTTGTTAGGCCAAGTGTATCGCCTTGGGGTGCACCGGTGCTATTCGTGAAGAACAAGGATGTGACTATGCAGATGCATTGATTACCTCCAGTTGAACAAAGTCACTACCAAGAACAAGTATCCATTGCCCCGTATTGATGATTTGTTTGACCAGTTGCAGGGTGCTAGGGTGTTCTCTAAGATTGACTTGAGGTCGGGGTATCATCAGCTGAAGATTCGGGATTATGATGTTCCGAAGACTGTATTCAGGACTAGATATGGCCACTATGAGTTTCTGGTGATGTCCTTTAGCTTGAATAATGCCCCTAAGGTGTTTAGGCCATATATTGATTATTTTGTCATCGTCTTGATTGCCGACATCTTAATATACTCACGTAGCCTGGGGGAGCACGAGAACCATTTGAGAGTAGTGCTTCAGACCTTGCGAGAGAAATATCTTTATGCTAAGTTCTCCAAGTGTGAGATTTGTCTAGATTCAGTGGCATTCTTGGGGCATGTAGTGTCAGGAGAGAGTATTAAAGTGGATCCCAAGAAGATTGAGGCAGTTCAAGGTTGGCCACGTCCTACTTCCGTGACCGAGATAAGGAGTTTCTTGGGGTTAGCAGGTTACTACCGGCGATTCGTGCAGGGCTTTTCATCTATTGCATCACCTCTGACCAGATTGATCCAAAAGGGTGCCCCATTCTGTTGGTCTGTCGATTGAGAGGAGAGCTTCACAAGCTCAACACGGCCTTGACCACGACACCAGTTCTTGTATTGCCTTCCAGTTCAGGGATGTATACGGTATATTGCGATGCTTCTCGCATTGGCTTGGGATGTTTATTGATGCAGGAAGGGCGAGTTATTGCATATGCTTCATCTCAGTTAAAGGTTCACGAGAAGAAATACCCTGTGCAGAGTTGGCGGCGATTGTTCGTGCTCTTAAGATATGGATGCATTATTTGTATGGGGTGTCATGTGAGGTTTATATAGACCATCGAAACTTGCAGTATTTTTTCAAGCAGAGGGATCTTAATTTGAGGTAATGCAAGTGGCTTGAGTTACTAAAGAATTATGACATTACCATTTTTTATCATCCGGGTAAGGCGAATGTAGTCGCGGATGCCTTAAGCAGGAAAGTGGAGAGTATGGGTAGCTTGGCATTCATTCCTGCTGTGATGAGACCATTAGCTTTGGACATTTAGTCCTTAACTAACAGACTTGTGATATTGGACATTTCGGAGCCCGACCGAGTTCTAGCATGTGTGGTTGCTCAGTCTTTGTTATTAGGGCAAATTAAGGCCCGAAAGTTTGATGATCCGCATTTGAAGGTCCTCAGAGAGACGGTATTTCAGGGAGGTGCCAAAGATATTTTTATTGGCAAGGATGGTGTATTACGGCTTCAGGGCCGTGTATGTTTTCCTAATATTGATGGCTTCACGGAGAGGATTCTAGAGGAGGCCCACAGTTTGAGGTACTCCATTCATCCGGGTGACACGAAGATGTATCGTGACTTGAGACAGCATTACTGGAAGCGAAGGTGAAGAAGGACATTGTTGAGTATGTAGCTAAATGTTTGAATTTTCAGTAGGGCAAGTATGAGCACCAGAGGCCAGGTGGCCTACTTCAACAGATGCCCATTCCAAAATGGAAGTGGGATTGCATCACTATGGACTTCGTGGTTGGGTTGCCGTAGACTTTGCGGAAGGTTGATTCAGTGTGGGTTATTATGGATAGGTTGACCAAGTCTGCCCATTTCATTCCAGTGGCAACTACTTATCCATCGGAGAGATATGCTCAGATCTACATTCGGGAGGGATTCAGTGTGCTGGTTTCCATGATATTAGACAGAGGCCCTCAGTTCACTTACCATTTCAGGAGAGCTGTTCAGAGTGAGTTGGGGACCCGCATTGAGCTTAGCACAGCATTCCATCCTCAGACCGAAGAGTAGTCGGAGGGGACAGTTCATATTTTAGAGGATATGCTCAGAGCATGTGTGATTGAATTTGGAGGGTAGTGGGATCAGTTCTTGCCCTTGGTGGAGTTTGCATACAATAATAGCTATCAGTCCAGTATAGAGATGGCCCCGTATGAGGCATTGTATGGTCGGCGTTGTTGTTCTCCTATCGGGTGGATTGAATCTGGTGATGCTAAGTTACTTGGTACAAATTTGGTACAGGATGCCTTGGACAAGGTAAAGTTGATTCTGGAAAGGCTCCGCATAGCTCAGTCCAGGCAGAAGAGCTACGTGGATCAGAAGGCACGTGATGTATCATTCACGATTGGCAAGAAGGTTCTCTTGAAAGTCTCTCCAATGAAGGGTATTATGAGGTTTGGAAAGAAGGGCAAGCTAAGCCCAATTTTTATTGGCCCCTTTGAGGTGTTGAGGTGAGTTGGAGAGGTTGTCAATAATCTTTCTTTACCTCCCAGTTTACCAGGAGTTCATCCAGTTTTCCATGTATTGATGCTTCGGAAGTATCATACCGACTATTCACATGTGTTGGATTTCAGTACCATTCAGTTAGATGAGAGCTTGGGCTACGAGGAGGAGCCAGTTGCCTTTGTTGATAGATAGGACCGCCCGTTGAGGTCCAAGAGGATTTCTGCAGTAAGAGTCCACTGAAAGGGCCAACCGGTTGAGGAGGCGACATGGGAGTCCGAGGAGGACATGCAGAGCCGATATCCCCACTTATTATGCAATCTAGGTACTTTTCTATGTTCGTTCAAGGACGAACGTTTGTTTAAGAGGTGGAGGATGTTGATTCAATTGGCATTTGTTGATACATTCAAGTAATTTGTGACTAGATTCAAGCTTTTTTTGTGGTGAATTCGAGGAGTAAAGCTGTACTAGAGGCTTGAGTTGAGCTTGAAGCATTCTAGGTAAGTGTTTGGTCTAACCTTATCTTGAGGGAATATGAGTTGAGTCTTGTTTGCTACTTTTTAATTGTTGAGTACGTTGTATAGGTATGGTGACGAGTATCTATGCATTGGTGTCTAGCATGACCGTAAGTACTTAAAATGTGATTATCATGATTTTGTTGTGAATTCCATGTTTAATTGAGGATTTCTATATTTTATAAAGAATATGTGATAGACATTATGATCATTTGATTTCGTGGAGTATAGGCATGGTTGTGATACAAATTGAAAAGGTATATGAGTTTATGAATTCTTTGGAGCATTGGCTCAAGTGATAAAGTGAGATATGAAATGAGAAGTGAAAGAAAGCTTTTCCCTTGCCGGGATTTTTTACTATTTGGTAGGTGTTTCTCCCTTGCAGGGATATTGGAATTGTTGCTATTGATCCCTTGCCGGGTTTCCTATTTTTGTTTGTTTATTCCCTCACCTCATTGTTTGTGATTGTTGTTTGAGTGAGAAAGCGTGACAAGCACGAAGGGTGATGCCGTGCACGATTGTGATATAAATACTAATGCACGAAGGAACGTTCCGTGCCATGATATTAATACTAATGCACAAAGGAACATTCTGTGCCATGATATGAATACTAATGCACGAAGGATCATTCCATTCCATGATATGAGTGTTAATGCATGAAGGTTCATTCCGTGCCATCATTTTGTGAGGTAAAGCACAAAGGGCAAGGTTGTGTAAGTTATATCATTTTTTTGGTGAGAACGAGAGTAAAAGCACGAAGGATGGTGCCGTGTAATTAGTTGATTTTCCCATTCTTGTGGATATTGTAGTTGAACAGTTTCGTTCAATATTATTTAATTTTACATCTGAACTGTTGTAGCTCTACAACATGCTCCCCTCCCTCTTGACTGGTTAATTTCTATATTTCATTTTTGTTGTGCTTATATATATATATATATATATATATATATATATATATATATATATATATATATATATATATATATATATATATATATATATATATATATTGAATTGCACAGGTTTGTTTGGTAGTATGGTCTAGCCTCGTCACTACTTCACCGGGGTTAGGCTAGGCACTTACCAGCACATGGAGTCGGTTGTGTGTGTGCTACACTCTTGTGCTCTTTTGCACAGATCACAGTGTTGGAGCAGCTTTTGGACAACAGTAGTAGATTGGGAGTATCCTTCAGTCCAGAGTGAGATAGCGAGGTAGCCTTGCAGGCGTCCCTAGACCCGGCGTCTCCCTTATCTTGTTTTTGTTGTTATCCCTTGTATTTCGGGACAAAATCTTATCATTTATTTCTAAACATTTTATTTAGTAAACTCTTAGAAGTTCGTGAGCTATGTGACACCAGGTTTGGGGTAGCATATTGTGTTAACTTCTGACACTTTATTCAGTTTCTATAATTTTAAGTTTTCTTCTTTAATATTTTAATTGCAAGATTTTATGATATTACTATGAACTGTGAAAAAGGGTAACTAAGTTGCCTTGCATAGCTCCTATTAGTAGGCACCATCACAACTCCAGAGGGTGGGAAATACGGGTCGTGACAAGTTGGTATCAGAACACTAGATTACATATGTCTCACAACTCACAGACAAACTTGGTAGAGTCTGAGGGATCGGTACAGAGATGTCTGTATTTTATCCCAGAGGCTACAGAATTAAGAAAACTTCACTTTTGTTCTTTTGTGTCGTACGATTCTGTTTCTCAAATATTGATTGTCTTTCTACTCCATTATTTCGCAGATGGAGAGAACACGTGCTTCCTCTTCTACCGCTTAGCAGTCCGAGCCCCAACAGTAGCTCCTACGAGGGGCAGAGGGCGAGGCCGTGCCAGAGGCTGAGACAGGGGCAGTGCTCATCCCCAAAGGTGGAGCCTCAAATTGATTTTGACGAGGAGGTTCCAGCTCCAACAGCTCCGGTGGGCCCAGCTCAGGTCCCAGAAGGGTTCATAGCAATCCAGTTCTTCAGGATGTTTTAGTCAAATTGGTAGGTCTTATGGAGAGCGTCACTCGAGCGGGTTTGCTTCTAGTAGCCCCAGCCACTTCTCAGGCTGGAAGAGGAGCTTACACCTCTGCTACACGTACTCTGGAGTAGGTAGCTCCTCAAGCTCAGGTTCCAGTGGCGCAGCCAGACGTGGCAGTTCAACCGGGTATAGCGGCTCAGACCGGCGATGTAGCGGCTATGTCTGTGAATGAATTGTGGAGGCTGCATAGGTTTACCAAGCTCTTCACTACCATATTCAGTGGTGCTTTCTCAGAGGACCCCCAGGATTTCTTATATAGCTGCCATGAGGTTCTTCGGACTATGGGTATTATAGAGACCAATGGGGTCGACTTTGCCACATTTCACCTAGCAGGATCCATCAAGACTTGGTGGAGGGACTATTGTTTAGACAGACCAGCAGGATCACCATCCTTAACTTGGGACTAGTTTGCAGAGTTTTTTTTGGAGAAGTTTCTCCCAGTTACTTGGTAAGAGGCTCTTCGCAGGCAGTTCCAGCGCCTCCAGCAGGGCTCTATGACAGCTACGCAATTCGAGACCCGGTTCATCTATCTATCTCTACATGCTATTGTTATACTCCCAACCGAGATAGAGATAGAGGGTGCAGAGGTTCATTGATGGTTTGATTTAGTCGACCCATCTCCAGATGGCTACGGGATACCGGAGTGAGATTTCTTTTCAGGAGGCGGCCAATGCGGCCCGTAAAGTTGAGATGGCTCTTGCACAGAGAGGTGATCATGGGTCAGATAAGAGGCCCCGTCATGCATGTAGGTTCATTAGTACATCGTCTGGAGATAGAGATTCTTATGGTGGAGGCCATTCCCCAAGGCCCTTTTAATTAGCTCTCCATATCTCTCATGGTACTTTAGATGGTATTGGTTCTCAACCACGTTATTATGATCAACAGTTGTTTAGTACACCACCAGCTCCTATTAGTGCACTACCACTTTTGAGTTTTCTGGGAGGACATTCAGGTCGACAGGTTCAGCAGTCTCGGTAGCCGATGGCTTGATACGATTTTGGTGACCTGAGTCAGATTGTCAGATTTTTCCCTCGAGCTTCGGGTAGTTTCCAGCAGCAGGGTCCTCGCCCCATAATTCAGGCACCAGTTGTTCCACAGCCTACCCAGCCAATTCGAGGTGGGGGTAGAGATCATAGAGGTGGAGGTAGAGATCGTAGAGGTGGAGCTCGGACCGCCAGAGGTAGAGTCCAACCAATAGTCGATCATCCCAGAGATATGGTTCAGGGAGGTGGGGACCATACCAGTTGTTATGCTCTTCTAGCCAGGCCAGAGGCTGAGTTTTCAGATGTAGTTATTACATGTACTATTCTGGTCTGTGATAGGGATGCTTCAGTGCTATTTGACCATCTACGTATTCGTATGTGTTGTCCTATTTTGCACTATACTTGGTTATGCTTAGTAATGCTTTGAGTATTCCTGTTTATATATCTCTACCAGTGGGTGATTCTATAGTGGTTGATCGAGTTCATCATTCCTGTGTCGTAGTATTTGGGGGTCTTGAGACCCGTGTTGATATATTGCTCATAGACATGGTGGATTTTGATGTTATATTAGGGATGTATTGGTTGTCCCCGTATCATGCTATCTTGGATTGTCACGCCAAGACCGGGACCTTGGATTTACCAGATTTGCCTTGTTTGGAGTGGAGAGGGACCTCGGGTCATACCACACACAATGTTATTTTGTATGTGAAGGCTCGATGCATGGTCGAGAAGGGGTGTTTAGCTTATATGGAGTATGTTCACGATTCAAGCGCAGATGTCCCTTCTATTGATTCTATTCCTATTGTTTGGGAGTTCCCAAGATTTTTTCTTCAGACCTGCCGAGTATGCCACACGACAGGGATATTGATTTTTGTATTGATCTGGCTCCAGACAACATCCCATTTGTATCCCGTCGTATTGCATGGCCACGCTAGAGTTGAAAGAGTTAAATGATCAGTTTCAGGAATTGCTTGAAAAGGGTTACATTAGACCCAACATTTTGCCTTGGGGTGCTCCGGTGTTATTTGTGAAGAAAAAGGATGGATTGATGAGGATGTGCATTGATTACCGAAAATTAAACAAAGTTCGATAAAGAATAAGTATCCACTGCCGAGGATTGACGATTTGTTCGACCAACTTCAGGGTGAAAAGGTGTTTTCAAAGATAGATTTGAGATCTGTCTACCCCTTGTTGAGGATTAGGGCATCCGATGTCCCTATGAAAATATTCCGCACTATATGGGCATTATGAGTTTTTGGTCATGTCATTTGGGTTGACCAATGCCCCAACTACATTTATGGAGTTGATGAACCAAGTGTTCAGACCTTATTTGGACTTGTTCATTATAGTTTTCATTGAGTATATTCTGATATACTCCCGTATCCAGGAGGAGCACAAGCAACACCTCAGAGTAGTTCTTCAGACTCTGAAGGATAGTCAGTTATATGCTAAGTATTCAAAGTGTGAGTTCTGGTTGAGTTCGGTTGCATTTTTGGGTCACATTGTTTCAGCAGTGGGTATTCAGGTGGACCCGAAGAATATTGAGGTAGTCAAGAAATGGCCTCAACTAGCATCAGCTACAGAGATTTGGAGTTTCTTGGGGTTGGCATGCTACTATCGTCGGTTCGTGGAGGGGTTTTCTTCTATTGCAGCCCCGATGACCAGATTGACCCAGAAGGGTGCCCAATTCAGATGGTCGGATGAGTGTGAGGCGAGCTTTCAGAAGCTCAAGATAGCTTTGACTACAGCACCGGTATTGGTTTTGCCCACAGGTTTAGGACCTTATACAGTCTATTGCGATTCTTCCCGTATTGGGCTTGGTGCAGTATTGATACCGGACGACAGAGGCATTGCCTATGCTTCAAGGCAGTTGAAGATCCACGAGAAGAATTATCCGGTTTATGATATAGAGTTGGCAGCCATTGTTCACGCTTTAAAGATTTGGAGGCGTTATCTATATGGTGTGACGTGTGAGGTGTACATTGATCACAAGAGTTTTTAGTACTTGTTCAAGCAAAAAGAGTTGAATTTGAGGTAGAGGAGGTGGTTGGAGTTGTTGAAAGATTATGATGTTACTATCTTGTACCACCCGTGGAAGGCTAATGTGGTGGTCGATGCATTGAGTAGAAAGTCCGCTAGCATGGGTAGTCTTGCTTATATTCCGGTTAGCTAGAGACCACTTAATTTGGATGTTTAGGCCTTGGCCAATCGATTTGTGAGGTTGGATATTTTTGAGCCTAGCCGAGTGTTAGCTTGCACAGTCGTTCGTACTTTATTATTGGAGCGTATCCGTGATCGACAGTTTGATCATCCCAATTTGTGTGTCTTGAGAGTCACAGTGCAACGTGGAGGTGCCAAGAATGTGACCTTATATGATGATGGTGTTTTGACATTGCAGGACGAGTGTGCCCAATGTTGATGGGATTCGAGAGTTGATCTTAGCGGAGGCCCATAGTTCCCGGTATTCTATTCATCTGGGCGCCGAGAAGATGTATCAGGATCTGAGGAAGCACTATTGGTGGCGTAGAATAAAGAAGGATTTAGTTGCATATGTGGCTCGATGTTTGAACTATCAACAGATTAAGTATGAACATCAAAGGCCTAGTGAGTTATTTTAGAGGATTGAACTTCCCGAGTGGAAGTGAGAGAGGATCACCATGGATTTTGTTACCGGACTTCCAATGACTCGGAAGAAGTTTGATGGAGTTTGGGACATTGTTGATAGGTTGACCAAGTCAGTGCATTTTTTTTCTAGTTGCAACCACTTATTCATCTGAGAGGTTAGCTGAGATCTATATATCAGAGAGATTGTTTGCCTTCTTAGGGTGCCAGTATCTATCATTAGGACCAGGGTAAGCAGTTTACCTCGCGCTTCTGGAGAGCAGTTCAATGAGAGTTGGGCACCCAGGTTGAGTTGAGCACAACATTTCATCCTCAGACGGACGGACAGTCCAAGCGAACTATTTAGATATTGGAGGATATGCTCCGAGCCTGTGTCGTTGATTTTTGAGGCTCTTGGGATCAGTTTTTTCCTTTAGCAAACTTTGCCTACAATAAAAGCTACCAGTCCAGCATTTAGATGTCTCCATATGAGGCGTTGTATGGTAGACGATGTCGGTCTCTGGTTGGATGGTTTGAGCCGGGAGAGGTTCGGTTGTTTGGTACATATTTAATTCAGAAGGCCTTGGATAAGGTCAAGGTCATTCAGGATAGGCTTCAGACAGCTCAGTCCAGACAGAAGAGTTATCAGATCGCAAGGTTCGAGATGTGACTTTCATGGTTCGTGAGCGAGTGTTTCTCCACGTGTCGCCTATGAAGGGTGTGATGAGATTTGTGAAGAAGGGAAGCTTAGCCCTAGGTTCATTGGCCCATTTGAGATTATCGATCGTAGATATGTGACTTATAGACTTGCCTTGCCGCCTAGCTTGTCAGCCGTGCATCCGGTGTTCCATATATCCATAATTCGAAAGTATCATGAAGATCCAGCCCCACGTGTTAGATTTCAGCACTGTCCAATTGGACAAGGATTTGTCTTACGAGGAGGAGCCAGTGGCCATTTTAGACCGGAAGGTTTGACAATTAAGGATGAAGAATTTACCTTCAGTACGTGTTCAGTGGAGAGGTCAGCCTCCTGAAGCATCGACCTGGGAGTCCGAGTTTGATATGCGGAGCTGTTAACCTCATCTTTTTCTCGACTCAGGTACTACTTTCCTTTGTCCGTTCGAGGACGAATTGTTGTTTTAGAGGTGGGGATGTGACGACCCAAAGAGTCATCACCTGTGTTAATACTCCTTCTGTTTCTCCGAGGCCTTGAAAACCTCATTTAGGGTTGCCTCGATTTGTGTGCATAATCCGGGCGTGTTGCCAGAAAGCTTACATATGAATTACGTGTGAAAATAATGAATTTTGATAATATTTTAGATAAATGGATCCGGACCCGTGATGTGACAGTCTCGGAGGATCTGTAGGAAAATATGGGACTTGGGCGTATGCCCGGAATCAAATTCCGAGGTCCCAAGCCCGAGAAATAAAATTTTAAAATAAATTAGTTTTCTGAAATTAATATGAAAATTCAAAATGAAAATGAAAATGGATTAGAAAGTGTTGGTATCGGGCCTGTATTTTGGTTCCGGCACCCGATACAGGTCTTATATGTCGTTTAAGCACTTTCTGTAAAGTTTGGTTGAAAACGGACTTTGTTAGACGTGTTTCGGACTTGAAATGGAAAAATTAGTCTTTTATGAAAAGTTGGAAGAAATCATGTGATTTGAGGCTTGATTCTATGTATATGTTGTTATTTTGACGATTTGATTGCACGAGTAAGTCTGTAGGATGTTATTGAGGTTGTGTGCATGTTTGGGTTGGATCCTCGAGGGCTCGGGTGAGTTTTGGATATGTGTCGAGTTGCATGTTTAAAACTTTGGAGCTGCAGATTTTAAACAGGTGTTTCAGACCTACAGGCTTCGCATTTTTAAAGCCTAGCTCGCAAATACGAGATTCACAAATGTAAAGGTTGCTTCGAAAATGCGAAGTCATCCAGGTCCGTCCGGGATTGCAAATGCGAAGGATTTCCGCAAATGCGAAGAAGCTCCGCAAATGCAAAATCCGGGCAACTGAGCTGTGTTCGCATATGCGAACCAGTTTCTCACATTTCCCAAGCCTGTTGGGTTCGCAATTGCGAACCCAAGTTCGCATTTCCCAGTTCCGAGGCCCAGCAGTTTCATACTTGGACGAATTTTAAATCCCATTTCTTCATTCTTTCAATACCCAAACTCCATAGGCGATTTTTCAAGAAATCTATCTTCTCCAAGTCATTTGTAAGTCAACTTTTACTTAATTTCTTCAATCTTGAACATCATTAAACAAGTTTTCATCTTAAAATCAAGGATTTCATGAGTGAATGGGGATTTTGGCAGAACTTAGGTTTTCTTAAAATTGGGGATTTGGACCTCAATTTGAGGTCTGATTTCAAAACTAATTATAGATATGGATTCGTGGGGGGATGGGTAACCGGGTTTTGGTTCGAACTTCGGGTTTTGACCACGTGGGCCCTGGGGTGTTTTGGGAGATTTTGAGTAAAACTTTGGAAAATTTATTTTCATGCATTCAAATTGATTCAATTGGAATTTGTTGATACATTCAAGTAATTTGTGACTACATTTGAGCAGTTGTATGGTGAATTCGAGGGGTAAAGCTATACTAGAGGTTTGAGTTGAGCTTGAAACATTTGAGGTAAGTGCGTGGTCTAACCTTAGCTTGAGGGAATAGGAGTTGAGTCTTGTTTGCTACTTTCTAATTGTTGAGTACGGTGTATAGGCATGGTGACGAGTATCTGTACATTGGTGTCTAGCATGACCGTAAGTCCTTAAAATGTGATTATCATGATTTTGTTGTTAATTCCATGTTTTATTGTAAAGAATATGTGATAGAAATTATGATCATTTGATTTCGTGGAGTATAGGCACGATTGTGATACAAATTGAAAAGGTATATGAGTTTATGATTTCTTTGGAGCATTGGATCAAGTGATAAAGTGAGATATGAAATGAGAAATGAAAGAAAGCTAATGTGTTATTGGTTATTCCCTTGCCGGGATGTTTTACTGATTGGTTGGTGTTTCTCCCTTTACGGATATTGGAATTGTTGTTATTGATCCCTTGCAAGGATTCCTATTTTTGTTTGTCTATTCCCTCGCCCCATTGTTTGTGATTGTTGTTTGGATGAGGAAGAGTGACACGCACGAAGGGTGATCCCGTGTACGATTGTGATATAAATATTAATGGATGAAGGAACATTCCGTGCCATGATATGAATACTAATGCACGAAGGAATATTCTGTGCCATGATATGAGTGTTAATGCATAAAGGTTCATTCTGTTCCATCATTTTGTGAGGTAAAGCACAAAGGGTGATGTCATGTACTTCATATGATTGTTTTGGTGAGAACGAGAGTAATAGCACGAAGGATGGTGCCGTGTAATTTGTTGATTTTCCCATTCTTGTGGATATTGTAGTTGTACAGTTTCGTTCATTATTATTTGATTTTAGATTTGAACTATTGTAGCCCCATAGCATGCTCCCTTCCCTCTTGACTGGATAATTTCTGTATTTCCTTTCTGTTGCATATATATATATATATATATATATATATATATATATATATATATATATATATATTGAATTGCACATTTTTGTTTGGTAGTCTAGTCTAGCCTCGTCACTACTTTACCGGGGTTAGGCTAGGCACTTACCAGCACATGGGGTCGGTTGTGCTGATACTACACTTTTGTGCTCTTTTGCATAGATCACAGTATTGGAGCAGCTTTTGGACAACAGCAGTAGATTGGGAGTATCTTTCAGTACAGAGTGAGATACCGAGGAACCCTGCAGGCGTCCGCGGGCCCGGCGTCTCCCTTATCTTGTTTTAGCGTATCGTGTTACCTTCCACAGCTTTATTCAGTTTCTTTAATGTTAAGTCTTCTGCATTAATATTTTAAATGCAAGATTTTAAGATATTATTATGAACTGTGAAAAAGGGTAACTAAGTTGGCTAGCCTAGCTCCTATCAGTAGGCGCCATCACAACTCCCGAGGGTGGGAAATTCGGGTCGTGACAAAATAAAATGTCCGGCTTTTTGCACAGTGATTTGCAAATGCGAACTTGACTTTGTAACTCCCAAGAGCAAACTCCAGTTCGCAATTGCGAACCCCAGTTCTCAATTTCCATCGCCAAGGCCCAACAATTTTATACTTAATCGAATTTTGAACCCTTTTCTTCATTCTTTCAAAACCCATACACATTTAGGCGATTTTCCAAGAACAAGACCTCTTCCAAATCATTTGTAAGTCAATTTTTACTTAATTCCTTCAATCTTTAACATCATAAAACTTGTTTTCAACTTAAAATCAAGGATTTCCACAGGTGAAATTGGGGATTTTGGGTAGAACTTAGGTTTTTCAAAAATTGGGGATTTGGACCTCAATTTAAGGTTCGATTTCAAAATAAATTTCACATTTGGGTTTGTGGGGGAATGAGTAACCAGTTTTTGGATCGAACCTCGGGTTTTGACCACGTGGGACCGGGGGCATTTTTGGGCTTTTGGGCAAAACTTTGGGAAATTCTTTTTTATGCATTCAAATTGATTCATTAGCATTTTTTGATGTATTTAATTAATTTGTGACTAGATTCGAGCGGTTTTGTGGTGAAACCGAAGGGTAAAGCCATAGTAGAGGCTTGAGTTGAATTCAAGGCAAAGAGGTTAGTGTTTGATGTATTTAATTAATTTGTGACTAGATTCGAGCGGTTTTGTGGTGGAATCGAGGGGTAAAGCCATAGTCGAGGCTTGAGTTGAATTCAAGGCATCGAGGTAAGTGTTTGGTCGAACATTAGCTTGAGAGAATAGGAGTTGAGTCTTGTTTGCTACTTGCTAATTATTAGGTATGATGTATAGGCATGGTGACAAGTATCTATACATTGGTGTCTAGCATGACCGTGAGTCCTTGTATTATGATTATTCTGATTTTATTGTAGCTATCATTCTTACTTGTTGATTTCTATATGTTGTAAAGAGCATGTGAAGGAAATTATGACCTTTATACTTCGAGGAACATTGGATCGGGTTATAATTCGAATTGAGAAGGTATAAGAGATCATTGGATTCTTTGAAGCATTGGATCAAGTGATGAAGTGAATTATGAAGTAAGAAATGAAAGAAAGAGAAAGAGTTATTGGTTTTCCCTTGCCGGGATGTTGTGCTGTTTGGTTGATTTTCTCCCTTACGGGGATGTTGAAATTGTTGCTATTGTTCCCCTGATGGGATTTAACTATTTAATTGTATTCCCTTGCCCGAATTTCTATCATTATTTGTTTACTTCCTTGTCCTTTATTCGTGATTTTTGTTTGGGTGAGGAAAAGTGATAAAGCATGAAGGATGATGTCGTGCATTGTTTGATATTGTGAGGAAAGAGTGATAAAACACAAAGGGTGATGCCGTGTATTGTTTAATATTATGAGGAAAGAGTGATAAAGCACGAAGGGAGATGCTGTGTATTGTTTGATATTGTGAGGAAAGAGTGTAAAGCACGAAGGGTGATTCCATGCCGTACGATGTGCCATTCCGTATTGATATTCGTTGATTATATATATTTTGAGGAAAGAGAGTAAAAGCATGAAGGGTGATGCCGTGTACATGATTTACTGGTACGATTGATTTGGTGGGGACGAGAGTAAAAGCACGAAGGGTGATGCCGTCAAGTTTTTGATTTCTTATTCTGGTTGAGATTCTGGTTTTGCTGTTTCCATTTTTGATTGAGAATTCCTATTTGTAACTGTTAGCTCCCCACATCATGTTCCCCTTCCTTTATTGACTGTCTACTTCAAGTATTTCTTTCCATCATATATATATATATATATTTCAGAACTGCACAGGTTTATCTGGTAGTCTGGTCCTAGCCTCGTCACTACTTTGCCGAGGTTAGGCTAGACACTTACCAGCACATGGGGTTGGTTGTGCTGATACTAATTTCTGTGCTATTTTGTACAGATCAAGGCTTTGGACAGCAGCTGCAGTAAAGAGGGAGCAAGCCTTCAGTCCAGAGAGATACCGAGGTAGCTTTGCAGGCGTCCGTGGCCCGACGTCTCCTTTATCTTGCTTTTCAGTTTGTTATCTCTTGTATTTCGAGACTAACATTTCATAACTTCTTTCATACATTATATTTAGTAAAATCTTAGCAGTTCGTGAGTTATGTGACACCAGGTTTGGGTAAAGGATTATATTGAACTTCCACAATTATATTCAGGTTCTTTACTATTAGGACTTCCGCTTTATTATTTGAATTTAGGTGTTTCATGTTATCATTATTTCTTGTGAAAAAGATAATTAAATTTGGCTTGCCTAGTTTCTATTAGTAGGCGCCATCACGACCCCGAGGGTGGGAAATCCGGGTCGTTACAGAGTCGACTATAGATTAACAGAGTTATTATGCCTCCGGCGGAATCGAAATAATATTTCTATTTCATGCATTACTTGCAAATATCATATCAAGATGCATGACAGTATTAGCAATAATAACAACTGGTGTACCAACAACAATCTTATTGTAAGATCAACCACTTTAGATTGGATATACCTTTTCAAACAACTAAAATAACCATTATAAATTATCAAGGTAGAGCAATTGTGCTAAATATAAAAAAATCAGAACTGATAATATGGGATGAAGCACTCATGACAAAGTGTCAAACGATTAAAATAATTGCCCGGATTTCTTATTAATGAACCATTTGGTGGGAAACTAATGGTTTGAGAGGTGATTTCTGTCAAGTTCTACCAGTAGTTCCAAAATCGTCAAAAGCAGAGACTGTAAAATCTAGCTTGCCAGAGTTATACTTCTCGCCTCAAATGAAAAAGATTCAACAAACAATAAATATAAAGTATAAGAACAAATCCAGTATTTAGTGTATTCTTGCTTCGTGTCAGAAATGGAGAACAACATAATATAAAAGATGATTTGATTTTTCCCGAACACTTGGTGTGAGCATGTGATTTTTGTCCTATGCGAAATACACCTATAAAATCCAAATAAAATAGGTTTCCTATTAATTAATTTCAATTTTAAGATTTTTTGTAGAATTTTCTTAATTATTTGCATTTCTGTGTATGTTTTAATTTTTTCTCAAATCATGAAAAACACCAAAAATATCATGCATTGCACTTAGGATTTGTTTTTATATTTTTAGAATTAATTAGTAATTATTTATTTTATAGAAATTTAAAAATCACAAAAATGACTCATTTTTACAATGTCTTTTAGTTTTTAGTTTATCGATTGATTTTTCTCTTTTAATTTAGAGTTAGGCGATGTTTATAATTAGTTAATTATCTTAATTTTACATATTAGAGAATTTATAATTTTAATTATAGGATTTTTAATTAAAAGAAAAAGAAAAGAAAAAAAAGGAAATCAGAATTTTATTGAAAAGGAGATTTATTTTTAAATTTTGGGCCATTAAAATGCCAAAACCTACCCAAATCTGTTCCCAAATGTGTCCAGATCCCAGACAAAATAATTGATATACCCGGTCCAAACCCCCATTGGCCAAAACGGCATCATTTCATCGCCCTCTAATCCGAGCCGTTGGATTCCCTTGATCCAACGGCTCGCAACTGCATACCTAAATCCCATATAACCGTCTGAATGGAGAGAGACTCCCCCGATTGAACTCTCCTCACTTCATCTCTCGTCTATCCAAAGAACAACCCCTAGCCGCCTAGGTTTCCTACGTCAGCTCCGCTGTCAAGCGCCTACCGAAAATCGCCCACGGCGGCGCAGGTACACCAAACCTCCCCATATTTTCACCCTTAGACCCCCACAAACTCCTTATTCCAAATATTCTCTTCTCTTCCTTCAAATCATTCCGAGTTCTTCAAATCTTAAATCGAAAAATCACGGCAAAACCTTAGTTGATCCAAACCCCACCTGTAACGACCCGATCGGTTATTTTGAGCTTTAGCGTGTCGTTTAGCAGTCTGAGGCCATGAGCAATTTCATTTAAGGTATTATGACTTGTACGCATAGTTAGAATTAGATTTTGGAAGTTAAGAGTTGATTTGAAAATAGAGTTCTCATTTCGAAAGCTTAAAGTTGAAGGAATGAACTAGGATTGGAATTGTGAGTAAACGACCTCGAAACTGGAATATGAAGGTTCCAATATGTTTGTATGATGATTTCGGACCTGGGCGTATGTCCCGTTCGGCTTTTGGATGGCACGGGAGCGTTTTGGCGCCTATTGTGTAAGTTAGCATTTTGGAAGAAATTCCATAAGTTTGGCTTGGAGTGTATTTCAGTGGTATCGATGTCCATTTGGGATTACGAGTTTGGGAGTAGTTCCGTGTGGTGATTCTGGAGTTGGAAGAGCGATCGAAAGTGAATTCGGAGGTCGGTAGGTCATTTTGAAGCCATTTGGCTAGAGTTTGAAATTTGAAGGTTTTTGACAAGTTTGACCGAAAGTGGAATTTTTGATATCGGGGTCGGAATCTAATTCCAGAAGTTGGAGTAGGTCTGTGATGTCAAATATTACTTGTGTGCAAAATTTGAGGTCAATCAAACATGATTTGATAGGTTTCGGCATCGAAGTAGAAGCTTGAATTGGAGGTTCATTCATGATTTTAGCATTGTCTGATGTGATTTGAGGCCTCGAGCAAGTACGTAATATGTTATATGACTGGTTGGTATGATTGGTTTGGGTCCCGGGAGCCTCGGGTGGAGTCTAGATGATTAACACATCGAATTTGGAGTTTGGAAAAAGGCTGAAGTGTTGGCTGTTATCATAACTGCACCTGCGAGATTGGGCCGCAGGTGAGGAGCTGCAGAAGCGGCCACAAAGCTGTAGATGCGGGATTTGGTAAAGAGAGCTGAGACCGCAGATGCAGTCAGGGTGCCGCAGATGGGGAACCGCACCTGCGGTAGGCGTGGCGCAAAAGCAAAAAGGGCGGCCTATGGAGAACCGCAGAAGCGGTATTTTGAACTGCACCTACGGAACCACAGAAGCGATCAAGGGACCGCAGGTGAAGAAACAACTGAGGCAGTGAGGTCTTTCAAAATCGGGGGTTGGGTTCATTTCAACCCCATTTTTCTTCCATCGGAGCCGATTGGGAGCAGCTTTGAGGTGCCATTTTCATCACTCATCATGAGGTAAATAATTTATGCTAGCTTTGAGTTAAATACAAGGTTTATATATGGATATAGGCAAGGAAATGGTAAAAAAACTTGGGGTTTGAGGGAAAACCTTGAAACTTATTGTTATTTGAATTTTACCATGATTTTGGGTATAGAATTAAGAGAAAATTATATATTTTAGTTCGTGTGTTCATGGGTAAAATTTATCTTCGAGAAATTTTAAAATCCGGGTACGTGGGCCCGCGGGCGTTCTTGTCAAATTTCGATCGGGGTTAGGAATTGTTATAAATTGGGTTGTAATTTATAATTAAGCATATATTAATGGAATAGTATCATTATTGGCTAGCTTTGGAGCTTTTTTCATCGATTATAGTCTTCTGAGGAGCGTGAAACGCCGGTTATGGATCTTCGAGGCAAGGTGAATCTCGTTTCTAACCTTGTAAGAGGAAATTATCCCTATAGGTGATTAAATTGGTTATGTGCTCCTATTTGTATGGGATACATAAGCACGAGCTGACGAGAGTCCGTGCATAGCTACTATTATGGTATTGTCTGGGTAGTCTAGGGCCCAAAAGCATGTTATACTTGGATTAATTGTAAACTAATTGACATCTTAGATTGCTTAAATCCCATTGAATTAGTAAACGAATTTCTAAAAAAATTGAACTCCATTTTCTTAAATTGTTACATTAGAATTAGTTTTTATTTGGATAAATGTTTCTTGATAATTCTTAATTGATTGTTTGAGCATGTATCTCTATGTGTACCTGCGTCGCATGCATGATTCGCCAGTAGGGTGTTTGTTTATTTTATGTTGACAACGTCGCACGTTAGTACGTGAGCGGCGTAATAGAAGCATCTATAGGCGTGTCGTTGACCCTCGGCAAGTGCACAGCTTATATTTCTGCTGGAGCGGGCCGTCAACCTCGACATGATATGCGCATGCTTATATTGCTTGCCTGAAAATATATAATGTTGATATATCCTTTTATGGCTTGATATAGATTGTTGAAGATAAATGAAAAGAAATCTTGAAAATCCTTAATTACTTGTTAAAGGTGTTTACCTATTTTCCCGTTTTATGAGATAGAACTACTATATAAATCCATAATTTCCTCACATATTAGTATATTATTATTTCACCACTAGCAAGTGTTAATTTGACCTCTCATCTCCATTTCTTCGAGATTAGACATGATACTTGTTGAGTACACGTTGTTTTCATACTCATACTACACTTGCTATGCATTTTTTTGCATAGGTTTATTGTGTTGCTAGTGGCTTAGTGGCATAGCGACACGGTTGACATGGAGACTAGGTGAGCTGTATTTCCTCGAGGTGACCCGCAGCTAGTATAGTCTCCCTTGGGATTCTATTTATTTTCTGTCCAATTGTATTTCGGACAACTATTGTACTTTATTTGGTATTTCTTAGAAATTGATCATTTACTTGTGACAACGGGTTCTGGGAGGTAGTTGGGTTTATTCAGAAGCTTTGAAAATTGTTAAGCGTTTCATTATTTATTCGGAGGATTTACTACGTATTATTTTAAAATCATAAATGAAGTGTTTTCGAAAGTATTTAAATGAGGATTTAATTAAGTATTTTGGATGGCTTTCCTAACAACAGGTCCGGCGCCACCAAGACCCTTAGTGGATTTCAGATTGTGATAACATGGTATCAAAGCACTAGGTTCCCGTGGTCTCACGAGTCATGAGCACGTCTAGTAGAGTCTCGCAGATCTGTACGGGGACATATATAATTTTCTTCGGGAGGCTACTGGGCTGTTAGGAGTATATCCATTCTTTATTCCTTATTGTGCGATTTGATTCATGTGAGGCTTATGCCTTTGTTTCTTTCCTATTCAATCTTATGCGACGCGAAGCGCTTGTTATAAATTCATAATTGATGAATTGCAATGTCACTACGAATATGGTACGGGTGTATCTCCCTGCGGGGTTATTTAAGCTATTATCGTCGCCTTGTTGAAGGATGTTCTATTGTTTTGGCTCAGTAGCGGTACTTCTGAGAGCTTTGAGGTTAGGCACAAGTTTACGTGATGCTTAGAACGATCATTCCGTATTATTGAAATGATGGTAGGATATTTGCCTACGTGTCGGTCAGTGAATGCCTTGAAGGGAGGTTTACTCAGCACATAATCTAGAGAATCAACATTTCATTCCCAGCAGGGGAAAGGCAATCAGCCTGAGAATGTTCAGATTGGGATGATGAGATAACGAGACTTGGTATTTTCGAGTGGGGTAAAGTTTTCATCGGCGACGTGGTATCATCGTCCTCAATCGAATGTGTTAAAATGCCAGTGTTGTGGTTTTCTTCGTCTGCCTATGGGGAAGGACATTGCGGGTTAGTGTTGAAGAAGCGATGATCAGAGAATGCGGGGTGCGGTGGTTCAGGATGGACTCGGTGTTACTAATGTCGACGACTCAAGAAAGAAGATATTCAGAAAGTTTTAAAGTTAGTAGCGATTTGTGGGTTCAAGTGCTACGAAGATAGATTTTATCTAAGGAAACAATTGAGTAGCAAAGAATCAGGAAAGATGTTTGGGAAGTGTCAGGAGGTGGCTAGGATTTCTAGAAGGCCTAGTATAAGAAGAAAAGGGCGAATAGTCGATTAAAGGGATGAGTTCTGCCAAGTGGGAGAGTGGCAGAGTTGCTATGGCCATTGTAGTAGGATGACTACGCCCCTTAAGGAGAGTTTGGAATGATTTGAGAATTTCAGAGATTAATGATTGGGGCCTACGGAGTTTACTTGAAGCATGGGACATTATGTGGAAGGATATTTGATATAACAGGAAGGAGCGAGTTGAAATGAAGAAGGATACAACATAACTCTGAATTGGAAGGATATTATCGCACATTTAATTGATGTCTACGAGAGGTAAATGGACTGGTGCAACTAGAGAGTGAGCTTGGACTTAGGATGGGTTATTGATGTCATAGTGATGTATCCCGTACAGCAGCATTGGAATATGTCAGGGAGTGATTTCCACTGGTGGGTTATTTCCTGGAAGAAGGTTAGCAATCGTGTGGTTGGCGTGACATTTGTGAAAATTCTATTGGTTATACAACAAAGAGATCGATTGTGCGAATGTGGTTGATGATTCGGAGTATAAAAGGGGTGCTTACCAAATGATTCTGGTACTTTGGCAGTTAATTGCTCACGGTTATGTCAATAAGAGATAAAGAACCATGGTGAATTCTAGAGTTGTGAAATAATGGCTTGAAGCTAAGTGGGAGAGTCCCCCCGCCTATGATTGGGTTGCATGGTTAACTGCTTGTCAAGTTTCTAGTTATTAGCATATTGATGGGTTATTCCAGCTATGGGAAAAGAACATAAGTGGTAATTGAGAAAAGGAATTGTTAAAGGTGTGCTATGTTGGCCTTATTGGATCATGTTCCAATTTGGGGAAGGATTCAGGATTTATGCCTTGTATAGATGCGGGTTTGAAGGGAAGTGATTCTGTCGGGTGTTTCGGTGAGAGGGTATTCAAGAGTTGATTATATTCGGGTCCATGTCAGGGCGGGTGGCTCTCAACAACAGTCCTAATGGATTCAAAAGGGGTAAAGTGTGGTGCCTAATGATTCCAAGTCTATAGGTACAGTTAAGAGTCAAGCTTTTGTAGCAGCTTATGAGAAAAGGCCCAACATGTTATATGATGTGTTGGCTTGCCGTGTAGCATTTAGGAGGTATGAAATAGTTCGTGGGATTTGAGACTGCACGGTCTCGTGATTCAAGGTCAAGCGGGATGAGTGCGGATAAAGTGTGGTAAGTGTTGAATGGATTTATTATTTGTTTGATGGCAATCAAGGATAAATTGGACGGAGATAGATTGGCTAGCCATGGTTGAATTGGCATATTGATGTTAGTGATCAGTTCCTTCCGCGTGATCAAGTTATGAAAGTGATTTGTGGCGGTACGTATGACGCTTGTCAGCTGCTATAATTGATGTTATTCAGGAGCATTCTAGTGTAATGGCTTATTTTGTGGAAGCAGATTCCGAAAGGGCTATGGTGGCTTCGACCACTACTTAGAGATTTGATTATTCTACGGTTATGAAAATTCTCCTGCGTATTGCTAAGGTTCTCCTGAAGTGAGTTAAATGAAAAGTTTTATATGACGAAGTATTAGTCTATTAATGGTTCCGGAGTTGTAGATGAAAATTGTGTTCTATTGTATATTGGCATGTTGGGTGCAGTGAGTGGTATGGAATTTTAATTAGGGATCGAGGCTGCAGTTTGGTGTTGATAAGGACGTCATGAGTTCAGAAAAGCAGTAAAGGAGTTTCGATGTTTAAAATAAGTTGGTATTGTCTTCAGCATCACCTAGGATCAGTGTTTTGTGAAAAAGGGCTTTACATCCTGGTTAAGGATACTTGATCGCTTTTCAGCGTTAGTGCGATCGATAATTTGGGCATACAAACCTGTTGTTTGTTATGGAAGGTTATGGGAGCGCATCCCACGGGAATGTTGTATAAGTGTGGAATGTAGTCACTTGATTTATTGAAGAAGTTAAACCAACTATGAAGATTGTGAGGATATCATTAATTTGAGAAGATATGCCCGGAGAGCACTCAGTTTATTGGGATGTAGACTGTGGAGGATTTCTCCGGTTATGACGGTTGTTATTGTGTGCTAAGGGAAAAGGGAAGTTAGTATGGACCCTTGAAGGGTTATTAGCCTAGTTCAGTATGATCAAAGTCATCTTGAAGTCTGTGGAGGATTTAATATGAATATGGGCTCTATGTTAGCCCAATTATGTTCATTTCAGCAAGCATTCTTTATGGAAGAGCAGTCAGGGTGTTATTTTGTCGTCAGCTATCACCGATAATGATGTATTGTGCCATGTGAGTTGTGAGACGACTTAATAAATTTCTTTTGCGTTGAGCTGCTACGTGGCGACGATCATATATGAGCGGGATGGATCTCGAGATTCAGATCATGTAACGAACCTCGGTTGTGCTCGAGTTTGTGGATTATAGCGCTACATGTCTCCCCAGGGAATGGTATTATACACTTAGCGTGTTCATGACCGATGTTTTGTTGTAATGAGCATTTTAGCTCGATGTATATCTCCTTATGTGAGTTTTATGTGTAAATCGGGTGGCACGCTGCCATGATTATGTTGTTTGGATCGGGTTGTGCGACGCAACAGGGTGATGTTCAGTACAGTTCCCCATATTTGTTTTTATGTGTTCTGTTTCCTATTTTTTGAGGAAAGCTCATTTTAGCTACGAGCATGCATTGCTTGTATGATTCTCTAGCAGGATGTCTGTTTAATATGTTGCCCGTTTCGCATGTATAATTCGCCAGCGGGGTAACTAGATCTCCTTTTCAGAGTTCATTTCCCTTTTTGTATTGCATTCGAAGGGGTAGCCTATTGGCACATTGTGGAATAATATGAGACTTTTGATCAAGTCCGGGGTGGCTTATTACCTGAGAAGTTCGTACTGGGTGAGACGACATTATTGGATTTAGGATCAGTGCAGTCTGATTATATCAAGTATATTAAGGAGACCATTAGACGATTCAGAATGAGGCGATGATTCTTGTTAGGATTACAGACCCAATGACTTGTTGACTTAATAGTTGATTATGAATTTCTGCACATCTCTTCCATCATGACGGTATTATAAGAGTTAGAGTAAGACCTGCGTGTGTCATGAGGTGCAATGGGAGCATCAGATTCGTGGAATTTCGACTATTACGCTTAGAGAATGTTATTGTGGTCCTGTGAATAAGGTGACGCAAAGTGTAAATTCAGCAAGTTATGCAGTCATGTTTGGGTACAACATGTAGTGATTGATATGGTAATCATATGATAGGAACCAAGCCGGGCATGGAATTAGGCCCTAAGGCTTATTTGCTTGAATAAAAAGGAATATCTTCAGAATTGATCGAGCTGATGTGCTAAACTAAGTTGTGGTAGCATGGGAAGGTGCATGAGAGGTTAAACAGTGATTTCAGACTACTTCAGTGTAGTTCTCAGTATGTTCGAGGACGAACGTAGTTTTAAGTGGGAGAAAATGTAAAGACCTGACCGGTCGTTTTGAGCTCTAGCGCATCGTTTAGTAGTCTAAGGCCATGGGCAGCTTCATTTCATGTATTATGACTTGTACGCGTGGTCGTAATTAGATATCGGAAAGTTCAGAGTTTATTTGGAAAGAGAATTCTCATTTTCGGAAGCTTAAAGTTGAACGAAAGAACTAGGATTGGAATTGTGACTAAACGACCTCAAAATCGGGATCTTAAGGTTCCAACAGGTTCGTATGATGATTTCGGACTTGGGCATATGCCCGGTTTGGGTTTTGGATTACATGGGAGTGTTTTGACGTCTATTGTGGAAGTTAGCATTTTTGAAGAAATTCCATAAGTTTGGCTTGGAGTGAATTTTAGTGTTATCGATGTCTGTTTGGGATTCCGAGTCTATGAGTAGATCCGTGTGTTGATTTTGAGGTTGGGAGAGCGATTAAAAGTGAATTCGGATGTCCGTAGGTCATTTTGAAACCATTTGGCTAGAGTTATAAATTTGAAGGTTTTTGAGAAGTTTGACCGAAAGTAGACTTTTTGATATCCGGGTCGGAACCTGATTCCGAAAGTTGGAGTAGGTCCGTAATGTAAAATATGACATGTGTTCAAAATTTGAGGTCAACCGGACATGATTTGATAGGTATCGACATTGAAAGTAAAAGTTTGAAGTTCCAAAGTTCTTAAATATTGAATTGGAGGTTGATTCATGATATTAGCACTGTTTGATGTGATTTGAGGCCTCGAGCAAGTACGTAATGTGTTATGGGACTGGTTGGTATGATTGGTTTAGGTCCCGGGGGCCTCGGGTGCAGTCTGGATGATTAACAGATCAAATTTGGAGTTTGGAAGAAGGCTAAAGCGTTGGTTGCTATCATAACCGCACCTGCGAGAATTGGGCCGCAGGTGCGGAGCAGCAAAAGCGGCCACAAAGCCGCAGATGCGGGATTTGATGAAGAGAGCTGGGACCGCGGATGCGGTCAGGGTGCCGCAGATGGGGAACTGCACCTGCGGTAGGCATGGCACAGAAGGGAAAAAGGGCTGCCTAGGGAGGACCGCAAAAGTGGTATTTTGAACCGCACCTGCAGAACCGCAGAAGCAGTCAAGGGACCGCAAGTGCAGAAACAGCTGAGGCAGTGAGGTCTTTAAAAATCGGAAGTTGGGTTCATTTCAACCCCATTTTTCTTCCATTGGAGCCGATTGGGAGTAGCTTTTAGGTGACATTTTCATCACTCATCGTGAGATAAGTAATTTATGCTAGCTTTGAGTTAAATACAAGGTTTATATATGGATTTAGGCAAGGAAATGGTAGAAAACTTAAGGTTTGAGGGAAAACCTAGAAACTTATTGTTCTTGGATATTGACCACGACTTTTGGTATAGAATTAAGAGAAAATCATAAATTTGAGTTCGTGTGTTCATGGGTAAATTTCATCTTCGAAAAATTTCGGAATTCGGGCACGTGGGCCCGAGGGCATTCTTGTCAACTTTCTAATCGGGTTAGGAGTTGTTATACATTGGGTTGTAATGAATAATTAAGCATAAATTAATGGATTGGTATCATTATTGGCTAGCTTTGGAGCTTTGTTCATTGATTAAAGTCTTCGGAGGAGCGTGGAATGCTGGTAATGGATGTTCGGGGTAAGGTGAGTCTCCTTTCTAACCTTGTAAGAGGGAATTGTCCCCATAGGTGAGTTAATTAGTTATGTGCTCCTATTTGTAGGGGCTACGTACACACGAGGTGACGAAAGTCCGTGCGTAGCTACTATTATGCTATTGTCCGGGTAGTCTACGACCCAAAAGCATGTTATACTTGGATTAATTATAAACCTATTGACAGCTTGGATTGCTTAGATCACATTGAATTAGTAAACAAATTTCTAAAAAAAATTAAACTCCATTTTCTTAAATTGTTAAAAGAGAATTAGTTTTTATTTGGATAAATATTTCCCGATAATTCTTAATTGATTGTTTGAGCATGTATCTCTATGTGTACCTGCGTCGCATGCATGATTCGCGAGCAGGGTATTTGTTTATTTTATGTTGATCGAGTCACAGGTTAGTTTGCGAGCGAGGTAATAGATTCATCTATAGGTGCGTCGTCGACCCTCGCCAAGTGCACAATTTACATTTCTGTTGGTGCGGGCCGTTGACCTCGGCATGATATGCCATGTTTATATTGATTTCCTGAAAATATTGAATGTTCATATTTCCTTATATGTCTTGATATAGACTGCTGAAGATAAATGAAAAGATATCTTGAAAATCCTTTATTACTTGTTAAAGGTGTTTACCTGTTTTCCGCTTTGTGAGATAGAACTGCTATATAAATCCATGATTTCCTCACATATTAGTATATTATTATTTGACCACTAGCAGGTGTTAACTCGATCTCTCGTCTCTACTTCTTCGAGATTAGACTGGATACTTGCTGAGTACACGTTGTTTTCGTACTCATACCACACTTGCTGTGAATTTTTATTGCACAAATTTATTGTGTGGCTAGTGGCATAGTGGCATAGCGGCACGGTTGACACGGAGGCTAGGTGAGCTGTATTTCCTCGAGGCGACTCGCAGCTAGTATAGTCTCCCTCAGGTTCCTATTTATTTTCTGTCCAATTGTATACCGAACAGCTGTTGTACTTTATTTAGTATTTCTGGGAGGTATTTGAATTTATTTAGAAGCTTTGAAAATTGTTAAACGTTTCATTATTTATTCAGAGGATTTACTACGTATTATTTTAATATCATAAATGAAGTGTTTTCGGAAGTATTTAAACAAGGATTTAATTAAGTATTTTGGTTGGCTTGCCTAACAGCGGTGTCCGGCGCCACCACGACCCTTAGTGGATTTCGGGTCATGACAGCACAAAAATCACTCCCCACAGTCCTCAACCTCCCTTCACCACTACCATACCCTCAATTTTCCAAAACCCCCGTTTATTCTTTAGAATTTTAAATATGAGAACCCTAACCTTTTCCCTTTTCTTATTCTCGGTCATTGTTTGGTTGGTTGAACCCGAAACCTTCATTAGTCGAATATTTTTGTAAGAACAGTCGATAAATGTTAGTTCGGGTTCACGATTGCTTTGAGGAAACTTGGTCAAAATTTGTAGTTGGTCTGGTCTTCAAAAAATAAACGAATTTAGGTAAACCTTTACACTCTCGCTTTTGTTTGTTATTTCCTTTCCTTGCATGTTCAATTTTGTTGTTTAGATGCAAGACTTAGTTTTTTTTCTTCATCCTCTTTTGACTGGTAGTTTGATTTCTGGAGTCTATCTTGTTAGAGTAAATAAATCATGTTCAAACCTCATCATTAGAAATTCAATTTGTTTAGGTTCGGGCTTATTTAGATAAATGGTTAGGGTTTTGTGAATTGTTTGCTCTGTTTTTCCCTCTTCATGTTCATTAGCCGCATGTTTAGGTTTAACTTTAGATTTTTTGTTTCTCTTCTTTGTTTCTTCTAGCGACTGCTTAGTTATTTAGTTATTCTTGATTAACTGGAGCATGTTTACATTTTAGTACTTAACTCGCATGATTTTAGTTTAATTAGGATTTGTTTGATGCCTACTCCATTTTGCTTCCATGATTTCATATTTGTAATCAATTTTATTTAGGTCGTCTGTTGTTCTAATTGCTTAAATTTAAACCAGATCTAGGTTAGATTCTAGGGCTTTCTTTACATCTTTATTTTGTTATTATTAAGTGTTTTAATTTGTTAGACTCAATTCTTGTTTAGGATTGCTTCGCTAAAGCATTTCTGTTTATTGGTCAAATTAGGTTTAGGTTCATGATTGTAGTCACTTGTTCTTCTTGGGCACTTTTGATTTAAATGGCTAATCCTCTTAGGGCTTTGCCCTTGTTTGTCATTAGTAGAAAATTCATTGATATAGCTGAATTTAAAATTAGGATAAAGGCTGAAATAAGCAGTAACTTAAAGGGTAAAAAAGAGATTTCTACTTAAGCTAAAAATTAGAAGTTTTTAGAAATGTACAACTGTCTTAGCCGTCATAAAAAGGTGCTGAAATATAGGACAATTGTACCAAGGGCTGTAAAAAGGACAATACAATTATTCCCTAGGATAAGGTACCCTCCCAAGGCAGCCTATATATATAGGCTCACCTACTCTGAAAAGAATTAGACAATCGTTTAGCAATCATCAGCATTTTTACTGCACAAACGCTCTATGTTCTTCTAAAAAAGGTCCAGATCCTGGTAATCTTGAAAAAACTTCAAAAACCTTTACATTTCTGATTCCTTAAAAGATTGAAACATGGTTTGAAATAGAAAATTTTCTTAGTCCTTCTAGCTGAATCTTCTGGATGGGTTTTGCTTTGAATCTCTGCGTCATTTTAGTTTTGTTGCTGAAGTCCAATTTTGTTCAGAGAGATTTTTCCTTTATAATTTATGTTGCTGATAAAGGTACACATTTTGGACTCACATGCTTGATTTAGGTCCATTTAGCTTCTGTAATCTGTGGTCTGATGGTTGAATGAAAAGCTTTTCTTGCTAAGTGTCTCTTATTGATTCCATCTTATTCATTCCTTATGATCATGATTCCTTCAAATGTGTTAAGCTATTACCTCACTAGCATATTTAAGCATTCTACTTAGCCAAGCTTTTATGTGAAAGAATGTTAAATGATTTGAACATGACCCCCCTAATTGTTGAAGTAGCCTTTTCCTATTCTTTCTAATTGTTTTCTGTTAGTTTAAGTCAAAGTTACACTAATCTATGAATGTCTATACATACTGATAACTGTATGGTTGCCTTTGTTTTGTATGTGAGTGGCCACAAAGACAAGTAATCAAGTCTAAAGCTCAAAGTGTCAACTTGTAAGGAACATCTCCATAGCTGATTCCTTTGCAAGTTTGCATCCTGTTGAAGGACCTGGTACCAGGAGAACACGCGAACTTAGGAGAAAAAAATATGTTTCTTTTGATGACTTTTAAAATTTGTCTTGTAAGCATTAGTATCACAAAAATATTTAAAAAATGGCCTATCAGTTATTTTGTAAACTCATGGACTTTCAGCAGGGCAAACATGTTGTTATAATGATTTTTGTAAATTCAATTTTTTTTGTTTAATTAGTATAGGGTCACCACAGCAGGGCCTTTTGCATTTTTTTGATAAACTAATATCATGGTATAATGACTTGGCATGAAGTGGGTCAGACATGCATTGAGGCCCAGCATTGGAACTCATTTGAGCAAGTCTGGGCCCAGGCAAATGGGCATGGGCGTTGAACCCTGCAAATTGACTTCAGTTATAATTTTTTTTATAATAAAAAACATGTTGTAATATCCAATTTAGCCATGTATTTAATTTAATTGGTATTGCTGTTTGATCTCTATTGATTTCACTTAAGAAGCGATAAGCATAGTCATATATGAGTAGGCAAATTTCGGTTGACTTAAAAATGGTAGATAGGCCCAGCTAGAAAATATAGTAACTGGGCCCACTCACATACAAAATTTGGCATAGGGTCACCACAGTTGTGCCCTTTGCCTTTTTTTTTTATAAAATAATATCATGGTGTAATGACTATGTATGAAGTGGGTCAGACTTGCATTGAGGTCTGACATTGAAACTCATTTGAGAAAATCTGGGACCAGGCAAATGGGCATAGGCGTTGAACCCTGCAAATTGACTTCAGTTATAATTTTTTTATTATAGAAAACATGTTATAATATCCAATTTAGCCATGTATTTAATTTAATTGGTAGTGTTGTTTGATCTCTACTGATTTCACTTAAGAAGCGATAAGTATAGTCATGTATGAGTAGAAAATTTTCGGTTAGCTCAAAAAGGGTAGATAGGCCCAGCTAGAAAATTTAGTAACTGGGCACGCCTGATGTTGGACTAATATGGGCACGAACTTGTCGTAAAATTCTCAATGAAGGCAATAGCTCCCAAGTTCTTTCTCTAATGGGCCAAGTCTTAGGCCCAAATGCTTGCTCTTTTAAAGTTGAACATTTCTTCTAAAATTTAATTAAGCTCGACCTCACTATTTCTAGTTAAAAGATCTCTTGGTTTGAGCTTCAAACTTGGTAGTCTTGATTGAATAAAATGGAAACCCCTTTAGTTAAAATCAATTGAAGTGTCATGTGCCAAACAAAGCCCTTAACTTATGGCCCTCATAAAACTAGTTAACTCTTATAGAAAAATTCGTGGTGTGCCATCAATTAAATTATCCATGGCCCTCACAAATATTGCTCCTACATTCCAACCTTCTTAGTTGCTTTGGGCGCATTTTTAAATAACTCATCATAGCTACGGGTACGGTTCTCGTGACATAGTTGTGATTTTAACATTCTGGGTGTACATTTCATGTAATCCAATTTTAATTTCTCAATAATGTTAAATAGAACATGTTGCGAACCGCGGGAGCATTTTATTAACGTGGTTTAAGGCATATTTTAAATAATGTTGAATCTTCCAAAAAGCATTTTAAAATAATTAAAAGCAGTTATAAAATTTTAAATGCACAATAGTTTTAGATATGTAGTAAATCAGATAATAGGCCAACATTAATAGTTTAAGCGATCATGCTAGAATCACGAAATCCAGAAATGCCTATTACCTTCTCCTGGGTTAACAAAATTCCTTATCTAGAATTTTTGGTTCGCAGATTTTTAAATAAAGTCAAATTTCCTCGATTTGGAATTTTAAAATAAACCGGTAACTTGGTACACCAAATAAATTATCCTTAGTGGCGACTCTGAAAATTAAATAAAATAATTCCATCTTGAATAATGTCACTTTAATTGCAAAAACTCCCTTATATTACTCTCGGGTGGTAAAAAGGAGGTGTGGCACTTGGTTATCAATCTCTATGTTAATAGTAGAAATTTTTATTATTAGATTCAAACACAATTTGTGCAAATCACATGATGGAATTAAAAAGATATCTCAGCTAGAAAAAACGAATATGTTGATCAACTAAATGAAAGATTGATTGCAAATTTTATAATAATAATAAAATATTCAGTTTTTACTCAACAAAAAATGATACCAATAATTACAACCAAGAAGAATATCTAAGTACATTAATACCAAATAGCCTTCTATCATACATGTTCATTGTCAAGTTTATTAGTTCTTACATATGTTAATGTCATCGTATATATGATAGACTAAGTTAAAGTTGATCTTCCACTGTATATAGGTTAATTTTGAAAAACATATGTCACTCATGCTACTGAAAAACTTAGATACGCCGAATAGCTTATGTAATAGCACACATATCGTATATAGAAGTTTTGACAATAACCTCATACAAGCAAAAATTATGATAGTGGTCAATGTGCTTCTAAGTATATTCTTATCTCTGAATTCAACTTTCGTCTTCCGAAACTAAGGAATATCCTTTTAAATTTGTGTGAAAATAATTTAGTATATTTAAGTTTTACAAATATAACAAATAAAGCACAAGGACAAACATTCTAAACATTTGATTATATTTATCGCAATACTTTTATTGCACGAACAATTATATGTTGCACTTTCAAGAAGGATATCAAGATCGCAACAAGAGCTTTGGTTAAGGCGGAGCAACCAAAGTATTATGAGGAAACATACACACAAAAAAATTGTTCACAGAGAAGTGTTCGGTAAGTACCATCATATTAAATACTTTTAAACTGTACACATAATTATCTAACTAACATGACAAAATTGACCATTTGTGTAAGTTTTGATGATGTCCTTTTATTTTGAATTCATGTATTATGTTAATGTAATAATATTTTTCGGCATTTAGATAATGTTGTATTATTATACATAAATTTCTCTATTAATTAAACTTATTTATTATTTTATATTAATAAATATTTAAATCAGCACGTGTTATTATTAACGTACAACATATATACTAGTACTTCTTATATGTGACAAAATTCTTTCTATCTAATCTAACTTTAGTTTCGATCAAATATTGCCATTCAAAAAGCTCTCGAATAAACTGTATGACAATTGACAACAACCAACCATCTGCTTGCAATAAATAAAAAAGTGTTTGCATTTTTTTTTGGGAAATAGAGATATATTCATTTATAATAAGTCAAGTGGCATTACATTATCGTTAGTAGTAGCAGGGATAATACTAAGATTTTCAAGTTTTGCTAGTATATTACAGAGAGAGTTTGAAACTAGTCTAGTGCTCAAAACTCCATTCTTGTCATCACGTAATGCCTTCTTCAGATTGCAAAATAGTAGTTATAGAGTCTGGATGTTGCTTGATACCTTATCTTGACAAAAGGTGTGCCACCTTGTTTCCCTCACAGAAGCTATGTCGGGTCACTGGATTCCCCAGTTTCTTTAACAAGTACCTGTATTCCATGATAATGTTAGTGTATGCGGGCGATGAATTGTGTTCTAGTAGTTTGATTATGTCCGTTGAGTCCGTGTCTATCTCCAGTGGTACTATTCCTTTATCATATGCTAGACTCAATCCTGTTTGGAGTGCTTGTAGCTCTACATGAGTGGGGTTATTGGCATTGATTCTATTGACAAAGTCAGTGATCCAGTTTACACAATCATTTCTTAATAGACCCCCAATCCCTCCCGTTCCATGATTATTTATAGAGGCATCAATGTTAAGCTTAAAGTTATGGGGCGTTGATGCATACCACTTTATATGGATCAGAGTTTTGTGTGTTGTATTTTTGTAGTTGGATGCTAAGAATTTAAATTCCCTGATACGAGATTCAACCATTTGGTAGTTCAAGACATTTGAGTAGTTATTAAAACAATTATTATTATGATTTAGCCAAAGGTGACATATTGCGAAAGGAAACATTTCCTCCCACGTGACATGGCTATGGTCAACTATTATTTTGGCATTTTTAGTAGCCACAAGACAATATTTGTCACGAGAAATGGGTATTAATATTCATGCCCATTGTATTCCAAAGCGATTGGGCTGCAGGGCAATCAAGGAAGATGTGAGTTGTGGTTTCTTCCGCTTGTTTACAAATTGTGCAAGTATTCTCCATTGTTACTCCTATCTGACAGGGGTAGGAGTTTGTTGGTAATCTATTTTTAAAACATTGCCAGAGAAAGAATTTTATTTTATTGAGGGTGTGTAATTTTAAGATCTAATCGTAGTCTGTTGTTGTTGGGGTATGTTCGTGGAGTAGCTTATAGACGGAGCGTATGGTGAAGGTGCCATTTGTGTTTGGCAACCACAAAGGTGTGTCAACTGTGTCAGGACTATGTGATGAGTGATTAGGGGTGATAATGGAGACAATATTTGTGCGTAATTCAAATGAAATATTTGACCAGTCCCATTGCTTATTTACCCAGACCTGATTAAGGGTCATATTGCTCTCGTATTTGTTTAAAGGGACTTGAATGATTGAGCGAATGTTCGTCTTGCTTGGGGCCTAGCAACCATGGTAGAAGTTTATAGATTTTCCATTTCCTATGTCCCAGGCCAGCCCCTTACTGGTGGTTTCCCAACCTTTCAGGACGTTTTGCCAGATGAAAGAGGTGTTTTTGATATTTGATTTAAAATGGTTGTGTTGGATTAAAGTTTTTGCCCAAAGTGTGGTTGGGTTGGTGAATAATCTCCAACCAAGGTCTGCAAGTGCAGCTTGGTTTTTGTGCCTTGACTTTGGTACCCCAAGACCACCTTTATCCTTTGGTAGGGTTACAACATCCCAATAGACGTAATTTTCCTTTTTGTGGAGGTTGTTCCCTAAATAAAGTCTGGTAGTATTTTATCGATTTGATGAAGGGTTTTTTTTTGGAGGGATATATATTGCATATTGTGGTTGGGTATAGCATGTAGGGCAACTTTTTCAAGAGTTACTCTTCCCGCCAGTGTCAGGAAATTTGTTTTCCAGCTTGAGAGCTTATTTCTCATGTTATCAATTACGAAGTGGAAGTCCGATGACTTGGGCCTATTGTTTGTAATCGGGAAGCCCAAGTATTTTCCAAACTGATTGGTTTCCTTAATGTTGAACAGGTTCGTAGTGTAATCTTTTAAGGTTGTGGAGCAGTTTCCTGAGAATAGAAATTTTGACTTATTGTTGTTGATTTTGTGTCTTGATAAGGAGCAGAATGTAGCTAGGGAGTAGCGGATAGATTTGATCGTATTTCTTTTTGCTTGTCGCATGAATGTTAAATCATTTGCATAGAAGATGTGAGAGAGTAGGGGACCTTTTGGCCCACTTTTGATCGGGTTCCAGAGGGAGATATCCACTTATGGTGAATGTAGATTGAAAGCAGTCCATGTTAAGAATGAAAAGGTAGAGTGACAGATGGTCCTCTTGTCTGATTCCCCTCGACGGTTCAAAGTACTATGTTTGGCCCCCATTTATTAAGACGCTATTTGACTAGTCGATATGCAGTTCATAATCAAGGAGGAGATTTGTGGGGGGGAATTTGAAGAGAGTGAGGGCCTTATAGACAAATGACCATTCTATTCGGTCAAAAGCTTTTTCAAGGTCTATTTTGATAAATGGGTTGACCAATTTACCCTTTCTTCTTTTTGAACTGGCTTACTACCTCCTGAATTATAATGGCGTTATTGCAAGCCCTCATGCCTTTTAAGAAGCTAGTTTTGCAGGGACTTATTAGGTTCGGTAGGAAAGGTTTGATTCTGTTTAGAATTATTTTCGTGATTATTTTGTAAGTAGTATTGTAGAGTCCTATAGGTTTGATGTTGCTCAGGTTATTTGCATTTTTGACTTTTGGAATAAGACAAAGAAGGATTTTATTAATATCTTTAGGGATATTGGATTGTTTGAAGGCTTCTTTGCATAGCTGAATGATAGAGGTGCCCACAATGTTCCAGTGGCGCTGGTAAAAAATTGGGTGCATACCATCTGGCCCGGTGCCTTGTACGGCTTGAAAGAGTATACTGCAGAAATAATTTCGTGAGTGCCTAGGGGTCTATCTAGGGTTGAAAGGTTTATGTTGTTAAAGCTTGTGTGTGAGTTGCTAATAGAATTCCAATCAGACATGGTGTGATTTGTAGTGAAAATATCTTTAATAGTGCCGTAGTGTATGTTTGATTATTTTCTCACGATCAGTGATCCAGTTGTCAGAATTGTCTTTAAAAAAGGAGATACTATTACGCCTCCGTCTATTAAGGATAAACATATGGAAAGATTTTGTGTTTACATCCCTTTCACTGTGCCAGTTTGTTCGGGACCTAATTTTCCAATGGTCTTCTTCTAGTCGAAGGATATTGTTGTATTCTCGGATCAGGGTGTGTTCTAGATTTCTTAAGAAGTTGCTATGAGTGTATCTAGGGGATTTTCGGATACCGTTAATTCTAGCAAGGAGTCTCTTTTTGTTAGCAAAAATATTGCAAAATCTTGGACGCTCTATTCTGTGATGTTTGTTTTGAAAGTTTGGAGGGCGTCATTAAAATTATTGTTAGGCCAGCTTTTTTCAACAATATTACTAAATTCCGGGTGACTAAGACAATATTTTTCTAGTCTAAAAGGTTTTTTTGTAATTGTTCTAGGATTTGTGAATCTAACTAGCAGTGGATTATGATCATGGTAGGTTTTAGGTAGGTGTGTAATGAGCACAGATGGATATTGCTCTAACCAGGCCTCATTTTCAAGGCATCTATCTAGTCTTTCTAGTATCAGCCCATGTCTCCTATGGTTGGATACTTAGAACCCTTAAAACTAAGATCAATTAAGTTACAATAGTTGATGCATTCCCTAAAGTTAGAAGATCTATTTCTATTGACGTTCCTGCCACCTAATTTTTCATTATGATTAAGTACATCATTGAAATCACCACCCAATAGCCATGGACCCTTATAATTATCAAAAGTATTTCTAATACTATTCCATAATTCTAGTCTCTTAACTAAGCAGTTACTTGCATAGATAGAACTAAAGAGCCATGGGGTATGATTTGGCAATACCTGGAATAGTACATGCAGCTTCTGGTCAGTCAGTCTAATTCTTCCCACTGCTACCAAAGCATCTACCCACATGATCACCATCCCTCCATTTTGGCCTACTGCTGGTATTTCTATGTAGTCCGAAAAGTTGAACTCCCCTCTGAGGCTTGCATGGCTATCCATCTTAGTCTCCATCAGTGCCACCAAGCAAGGGTTGTGGTTATTAACCAGTTCCCTAAAGTTGCGTCTGAACTCGTCATTATTCGCGCCCCTTACGTTCCATACTATAATGGTAGTTGGTGTATTCATTATGGGAGAGTGAATTTGGGATGAGAGAGACATATTATTTCCCATCATGAGGGTACTGGCCCTCAATGTTGGCTTCAGCATTACAGCATATTTTGTTGTCGTGGATTTGAATGGTAGGGGTGATCTCCACTGAGCATTTTTGGAGTTCCACTGGACAACTAAGTATATATTTCCTGTCCTCCCTCTCCGCAAAGAACATAAGGGATATATCTCTTATGGTATATATTTCTATGAATGAGCTTCTTGTTGGAGGGGGGCGTACCATTGTTTCATCGACCTCTGATGTGGGCTGCTCTTCGACTGGACCTTGTTCCATTGGGGGGTCTATGTGGGCTGGAACTTGGGTCTGTTGGGGTGTCCAGGGAAAGAAGAGGGGATTCATCTCTGTCACCTCCGTTGGTGGGAAAAAGGGGAGCTCGAACATTTGATTCATGCTCAGTAGAGGATTGAAGTGTTGAGGTAAGTTCTAATGGATGTGCATGGTGTGACAGAGTGCTGGGGCTATTGCGGGGCTAGAGGATCGAGAATATTTGCCATCCACATGTGGTTCATATAGTTGTCCATTTCCATTCTCATTCCCTACGTCACCACTTGAGCTAGGAAGGTTGGATTTTGGATGATCATCATCACCTCCTGCCCTTCGACTATCACGGAGAAAAAGAGAGCTTGACCATTCCCTTGCTCGATCCATGAAATAGGTTGGTGATCCGGGTCTTGTGGTTGAGTTGCATACACTAGGTTTGGATTGAGCATAGGATTGTTCTAATTGTTGTTGTTCATCGTTGGGAGGTTGTAAGACTGCCTGGCAAGTCTGTAAGTTAGTAGTGCTAGATGTGCTCTCTTGTTGAGTAGGAGAAGAAGATTTGGATTTGGCATTTAATTGTTTTGCACAGAGATAATGAAAGGGTTTTGGAAGTATGCTGTAAAGCTGTAGCAAATGACTGGATATCTTTTGCCTTAGATTGGAGAATGCTTTGATTGGGGGACAAGGGCGTGTGTGTGTATATAGTGTCCGTTGGTTCATAGTGTCTATAGGTTTTGCCATTTGGAGTGTGTCAATTGCCAAGTGTGTGCATATGTCACTCATGTAGTTTGACTTGTCATGCATGTATTGAGGGTTCGTTGCATGCAAGGAGTGATTTAGGCCTAGGGTATAGTTGTCATTAGCGTGTAGGTTAGTTGGCAACTTGGCATGCAAAAGTTTTGCATGGCTATTGGCGGACTATTCCTGCTGGCCACGTGGCATTTCTGAGATGGCCTCCTTTCAACAAATTATCAAAGACAGCTCTTGTGGGGGAGATGGAACGTTTTGGTGTTGCAGAGTAATTTCCATTGGGGTAGGTTTCGACTCTTCTTCTTCCTCCATATCTTGCAGAGATTGGAATTTATTACTAAGGGGAGTTCTCTTTTTAGTAGTATTAGCCAAATTTTTAGTGTTGGTTACTGTAGTTTGACTTCTTATTGGGCTAATATTAGTGTTGCTGGATGGTTGAGGGTGGGAATCGTCGGTTACCTTGGATCTGTAGGAGAGTTTTTGAGTATGGAGGTACTTACCCGTGTCGGCTTCAAATATCTTAACTTTGATACACGTCTTCCCACTTTGAGGGCTGAACTAAGCTCTATCTGATTTTGGTTTTTTCCTTGTAGTTGTTGGTTGTGGTACCTTCGCGTGTGGCCTGTTCTTGTGTTTGAATTCCACAGTTTGACACTTGTTTGGTGAGGCATTTGGAGTAGCTGGTGCCTGTTGTAGCTCTGAGTGTATATGGTCTATTTTTGCATGGGGGCAATGTTGGCTAGTGTGACCAAGTCTACCACATGTTTTGCAGAGAATGTGTTCTTCTTCATATATGATTTGCTGTTTATAGTTTCCTGTGAGAATATTCGACTGGACTGGCTCTTCAAGTTGCATTTCTATGCACAGACGTGCATATCTACCACGAAGGGCGGCATTTGTACAAGCATCTACAAATTTCTATCTATGTAGAAAGATCCATGTAGATGATCTTTCTTGAGTAGCGTGGCTTGCTACAAAATTTGGTTTCTATCTCTTCAGGGATAAGAAGAATCCGTTGATGAACCAGGGGCCCTTTTGAAGTGCATTGGCCATATTTTCTTCTTTGTTGAACTTAACTATAAAGTAATCAGACCCAAGGTCTATTTAGGGAAAATTCTCCGATGGTTTCCACATTTCTTGTAATCTTTTCTTCAAGTATTCATATTATATTCTTTTGCCAAGCAGTTTAATGATAATAGAGTATTTTCATGGAAGATACATCCTGTTTTTGTCTTCTTCTATTAATTGGATTGCCCGTATACCTTCTTGTAGATCCGTTGTTTTCTATGTATCTTGAGCCTCCATTGGGAATTGTTTATCCATCTCTTGATCCTTTTCTGGTAAATCAATATGCATGATGAATTCCGATGCCAGTAGTTTTTGTTTGAAGTTTGATTGAGGCTCTGAATTATCGTTTAAAGGGTTGCTTATATTCGAGGGTTTTGGTGGAATATGTTGCAATTATGCTATTGTTTCTTCCTTCTCCATCCTAGTCCTAGTGAGAGAGATAAGAAGAAAGTACTAATGAATTACAGATTACTTAAGCAAAATAAAGTTACCTATATTTATAGGTCAATCTTGCAATTTCCAAAAAGTAGTTCAAATTTAGGTTAAATCACACAGCAAGATGAGACTCGAGCTAGCTCCTGCATTTTCGTTAAATATGATAAAAAGAAGAAATATCTTATTTTGTTATAAACTAAAGCAAAAGACAAGAACAATAGAGCAAGAACAATAGCAATAGAGAGAAGAGTAGAGAGAGTTCTTCTTATTGTGTTGAGAGGGGTGAATTACAATGGTAGAGAGCACCTCTATTTATAGGGAGGAGGAAGATCTTGCTACCAATAATAGAACTCTAAAGTCTCTCTAATTAAATACATTAAAGACATTCACCTTAAATAGAAGTGTAAGAATCTTCTATTTCATAACACTCCCCCTTGAATGTCTATTCAATGATGTGCCTCGTTAAAAGACAAGAACAATAACTCAAGAACAAGAGCAAATAGAGAGAGAATAGGGAGAGAGAGAAGTATTCTTATTAATACTTGGGGTGATTTACAATGGTAGAAGACCCCTTTATTTATAGGGAGGGGGATGATTTATCTACCAAGAATAGAACTCTAGAATCTCTCTAATTATAGACATTCACCTTAAATAGACTTCTATTTTATAACATTCCCCCTTGAATGTCTATTCAATAATGTGCCTCATAAAACCTTAAAACCAAAACCCACTGGGAAAAATTAAAGAAAGGAAAAAGAGTACACATGTTTGAATATGCGCCTATTGGTTGCCTCGTTAAAAACCTTGCAAGGAAAACCCAGTGGGAAAAACCTTGTAAGGGAAAATAGTGCAACGCGCATTGACTCCCCCTAATGAGTACATCAATTTATATCCTTGAGCATTTGCATTCCAATCTTGTGCATCATCTTCAAAACGATCTTTGGTAGAGATTTGACAAATCAACCATATTGACTTGAATAAATATTCCGTACCTTGAAATCATCATTCTTGATAGATATGAACATCTTCATATGATGTCGTGGAATAACTCTTCAATATCTCCATAGGTGCATTCTCAAAGCCATCATGCTTATAGTTATAGCAAGATACATATGTACACAAATTGCACTTAGGATGTGGTACTTCAGGACCAAGAATTGCATATGCTTCAAGCAACTTAAATCTTTCAAGTTAAGTCATGTAAGTCAGATAATAGACTTTAGCTGCATATCAAAGTTTCATGTCATGCTAAACAAATAAGGTATCGAAAATTGATTATACATACCTTTGACTTTATAGTTTCAAGCATATGAACTACAGGTTCAAAGCTACATGTCTTTCATATGGAATCAATTCTTCTTGAATTGTATCTCTTCCATTTAGTTGCTTTCTTTGAGTCAGCAAATGCGTATAGCATGCTTTGCAATATGTTGCAATTGCATTTCCCTTTTTATGAACTACAGGTTCATATCATGATATTCGGGGATATACATATACAAATGAAAATTCATCCCATGTAACACTTTCTCAAGTGTTTATCATGTCTCCCCCTCATGTTAGTAAAACTAACATGTTTCCTCAACTTTGGAAAATCATATTTGGTTCCTGACCCTGAACCACTTGTGAGGGGAGAATATACTCTCGTATACAACTTATATCAAACTGATATATATAACTTTGTTCTCATAAGAAACAGTTTAGCTATTAAGTGGAAGCACTCAATAATTATCTTGCTAAACCAACTTTGATATAAACCAACTTATCAAGATGAACTGTCTTGAGTAGAGAATCTGGAAATTATGCTCGAAGTTAGATTACTGAGCGATTTACCTCGCAAGCACCGGCCAGGCTGCGGGTCAATAACAATTGCGCATGTAACCATATCATAAATGCATCATATGTGGTATACATGGCAGATGAATGGGCCCATATTCACCTTTGATATTTCCAGAATTTATGGGCATCAACCCGAACTCTTTAGTTGGTCAGTTCATTAATGAGAACAAGTGATACAAGAGAATTCGTAAAGAACTTTCTAGTTCTTTATTATTCACCTATGTGAATTTGCACATCATACATAAAATGAGATGGCTAACACGAATGTTAACTGAACAAATTATCAATATTGGTAAACTTCAAATTTACACCATGGCATGTGCACTTATCAATAAACTTCAGGTTTATTATGACATGGGTTTTTATACCAATAGATATCCACTTTATTGTGGCATTATTTCGTTTGTGTAGTACAAACTGGAGAACAAAGCGGGTAGCTTTTCATATGCAAATTACCCCGCTACAAGTTGTAGTAATAGGAGATATCAAAGCCTTCCTTTATTTATAGTCTCAATATAATCAATCGCTTTCGCGTGTACTTTGGAAACTGAATAAGTTTCTTTGAGACTTACTACAGCACAATACTCAATTGTGTTTCTCCAACATAGTAATAATTGGCTCTTCTAGAGCTCTTGATTAATTTTGTACTACCACAGATTCATCAACATCCATGTGGTGAATATCTTTCTTAAAGAGAAAGTTATACCATTATGGTCATGTCAAACTTATATGCAAGATATGTTTCTTGCATTATCGTTGTCCTTTAATAGTCATATTTCCAAAATACTTTGGCGTACAATAGGTACGTGACCAACGATCATTCATGCCATATATCATCTCAAACCTCCTTCTAGGGGTGAGTGTGGTATATTTAATACCAATTTCATGTTCATATTCTTCCAATAATGAATATGTATTCGTGAATCAAATGTTGTCACATTCACTTCGAGGATATGTGATTTTGTTATCCTTTTCAAATCTATAAATGCGTCAGGCATTTGATTTGCTATTCTTTGCAAATGGATAATCTTTTGTGCCTCTTTCACAAATAGAGGTATGTGGATCAAGATGAGATAATGATGCATTTTTCCACAAATTTCCCGTTTGGTTTCACCAACTTCTCCCCCTAATTTTGGGAAAAGTGTCTCATCAAATTGACAGTCTGCAAATCGTGCAGTAAACAAGTCGCCTGTCAATGTTTCGAGGTAGCGAATGATGGAGGGCGATTCAAACCCAACATATATTCCTAACCTTCTTTGCGGACCCATTTTGGTGCGGGATGGCGGTGCAATAGGCACATATACTGCATCCAAAAATCCTTAAATGGGATATATTGGGTTCATGACCCAAAACCAATTGCAACGGGGAATACTTGTGGTAATTCGTCAGTCAGAGACGAACTAGCATTGCTTTATGCAAAATGGCGTGACCCCAAACCAAAGTGGGCAGCCGACAAACTAAAATGCTGCATGCAAAATGGCATGAACCCAAACCAAAGTGGGCAGCCGACTAACTAGCATTGCTGCATGAAAAATGGCGTGAACCCAAACCGAAATGGGCAGCCTCGTTTTCATGAAGAATTCAAGATTATTCTCATCTATTATCTCAATATGATATCCATTTTGAATGATATCTTTAAAACTCAACAAGTTCCTTTTAGACTTGGAGGAGAACATTGCGATTGATATCATTAAAACTCAACAAGTTCTTCTTATACTTGGAGGAGAATATTGCATTCTCTAAGATAAACGTCATGCCTTTGGGCAGAGTTACATTTGCTCTTCCGGAGCCTTCAATCAATTTACTTCCCATGGTTTGACATATACACGAACATAAGAATAAACAAGTTCAATTCGTTTGTGTCACATAATGTTTTCAAAATCTGCTGATGTCATTGACTAAAATAAATCAGATATTCGATTATATGTTTTCCATAATCGATTACTATGCAGTTTGAAAATTTCAGTTTAAGCACTTTCATAAAACAATCGATTGTTAAACACACACAATCGATTGTTGAACATTGACAATCGATTGTTAAACATAGACAATCGATTATTTGCTATTTTTGAAAAACTTCAGATCACACTGTCTTAAGACAATCGATTGTTAGACATAGACAATCGATTGTGGATGATTTTTGAAAAATTCCAGATTACACTGTCTAACGACAATCGATTGTTAGACATAGACAATCGATTGTGGATGATTTTTGAAAAATTCCAGATCACTGTTTTAAGACAATCGATTGTTAAACATAGACAATCGATTGTTGACTGTTTTTGAAAAATTCCAGAACACTGTTTTAAAGACAATCGATTGTTGATCATTGACAATCGATTGTTTTGCTGTTTTTATGCGAAATATGAGATAACCGACTAGTTTTTCAGGTTAGTCGATTACCTCTACTGGAAAGTAAAAATATTATTGATATTTGAGCATATTGAGACATTCTAAAGAACTAATACAAACATCATATCATGAACTAGCTAATACTAATGACTATTAGTTTATTCATTAACTAATACAAATAAATCAAACAGCTCCATCTTCTTTCATCACCGATCCATCATCGATTAGGTGGTTTATCTTCCCATCGGGTTGCTTAAAGAAGTCTGCCACATTCAAGTTGTCGTCAGAGACAAAATTCGTTATAGGGCGTTTACTCTTTCGAGATGCTTGGTAAAGGTCAACCAAATGTCATGGCATACGACAATCCTTTGACCAGTGCCCGTTTCCACCGCAACGATAATATATAGTTTATAAACTATTTGCTTTTGGATTCTTATCGTATCGTGCTTGTGGCAGAGTGACCAACTTCAGGTTGTCATATCTCTTCTTTAAGTCTTTCCACAAGATGAGTGGATCCTTGACGGTGAGATATTCAATCTTCAAACCTTCATCAAGGTGATGGCGCAAGAAAATCAAGGCCTTCACACAGTCTTGGGTGGATGCTTTATTTCTATCTTTAATGGCGTCTCCAAGACCCATAGCATCTAAGTGGATTTCATCATCCAACACTCATGTCATGTAGTTCTTGCCCGAAATTTCAAGGGCAACGAACTTTCTTTTCATATTGTCAGACATATGACACAATTATATCAAGAGCGTGTTCATACTTACGGGCTCTATTACAATTATCACATTCACTTCAGGGAATGGATCGAAATCATGTGCTTTACACAATCTCATGTCAAATATTACTTTCATAAAGTGAAAGATTATTTTGAGAATCCTTATTGTTCTCATTACCACAATAATGACGATTATAATTTCGTCTATTGCCACGTCCATGGTAATAATTTTGTCTTCTTTCAAACTTACCACATATTGCTACCACATTCTCTAAAGGGAATGGAGCAAATCCAATTGGACGGAATTCTTTGCCACGTCCACATTCATTGATACCTTCATGGTAATATTTTAGTCTTCTTTCAGACTTATCATATACTGCATCCACATTCTCTAAAGGGAATGGAGAAAATTCAATGGGACGGATTTTCAATTCTTTGTCCACAATCATATATGAATTTAATCATGGCAGGACATAGAGATTTTACCACTTCGTGTGGTTATAATTTCTCACAAACTCCATTAGAGTTGTAATCAAACTTCGTTGTCTATGTTTGTATATAAAATCAAATTATGGGATTCCAAGAATTTGAAAGGGAAAAATAAATTACTTACCTTTAAGGTATTTCAATGTTTTCTTCCTTTTCTTCCTTTCCTTTCTTTCCTTTTTTTTCAACGTTTTTTCTTTCTTTTCTCCTTTTGGCTATCCAGTACTCTTCTTTGTTTTCTGATTTCGTTTCTCTCTTTTTTTTTCTTTTTCTTTTTCTTCTTTTGCTTTCTTTCTTTGAAGCAAAACCCTACACAAACAAAAGTTAAGACAATCGAAATTTCAATTGGTTAGAGACTCGTGCTGATAACGTGTTATAAACTAAAGCAAAAGACAAGAACAATAGAGCAAGAACAATAGCAATAGAGAGAAGAGTAGAGAGAGTTATTCTTATTGTGTTGAGAGGGGTGAATTACAATGGTAGAGAGCACCTCTATTTATAGAGAGGAGGAAGATCTTGCTACCAATAATAGAACTCTAAAGTCTCTCTAATTAAATACATTAAAGACATTCACCTTAAATAGAAGTGTAAGAATCTTCTATTTCATAACATATTTTTTAAAATTGAGGTATTATATAAATAGGATAATTTGAGCAACATACAAGGAAGAAAGCCGTTATAGATAATGATAATTCTCTCTCTTCCCTCTCCCGCCAAACTCATCCCTCCTTCCCCCAAAAACCTCACATCCCTTCAAATTCACAGAAGAAACCCTAATTTTGAAGCTCTGAAGGATCGTTTGATTCGACAAGCCAATGTTGGAAACCTTAAGCAAGCAATCTCGACTCTTGATCACATTTCCCAAATGGGTCTTACTCCTGACCTCACCTCCTATACAGTTCTTCTCAAATCTTGTATTAGAACTCGAAATTTCCAGCTCGCTGAACTTCTACACTCTAAACTCAACGACTCATCACTCGAACCGGACACAATTGTTCTTAACTCGTTGATAAGTTTATATGCTAAAATGGGTAATTGGGAAACTGCTAAAAAGATTTTCGAGAACATGGGGGAGAAGAGAGATTTAGTCTCTTGGAGTGCTATGATTTCTTGTTTCGCGCATTGTGGTATGGAGTTAGAAGCTGTGTTTACTTTCTTTGATATGGTGGAGTTTGGGGAGTACCCGAATCAGTTCTGCTTCTCTGCAGTGATTCAGGCGTGTTGTAGCGGAGAGTTTGGGTGGATTGGGTTGGTGATATTTGGGTTTGTGCTTAAAACTGGGTATTTTGAGTCTGATATTTGTGTTGGTTGTGCACTGATTGATTTGTTTGCCAAAGGGTTTTGTGACTTGAGGTCAGCTAAGCAAGTGTTTGATAGAATGCCTGAGAGGAATCTTGTCACGTGGACTTTGATGATTACTAGATTTTCTCAACTTGGTGCTGACAGGGATGCTGTTGGGCTGTTCTTGAAAATGGTTTCTGAAGGATTTGTTCCTGATAGGTTTACGTTTAGTGGTGTTTTATCGGCTTGTGCTCAGCTGGGATTGTCTTCGTTTGGGAGACAATTGCATGGTTGGGTGCTTAAGTCTAGGTTGTCTTCCGATGTTTGTGTTGGGTGCAGTTTGGTGGATATGTATGCAAAGTGTACAATGGATGGCTCTATGAATGATTCAAGAAAGGTTTTTGATCAGATGGCTGATCATAATGTCATGTCTTGGACTGCTATTATTACAGGATATGTGCAAAGTGGATGCTATGATATGGAGGCCATTAAGTTGTACTGTAGAATGATAGAAGGTCCAGTTAAGCCGAACCGTTTTACATTTTCTAGTCTTTTAAAGGCATGTGGAAATCTTTCAAATCCTGCTATAGGCGAACAGATCTATAATCATGCAGTGAAATTGGGTCTTGCATCTGTGAACTGTGTTGCGAATTCGCTAATTAGCATGTATGCCAAGTCTGGTAGGATGGAAGAAGCCCGAAAAGCTTTTGAACTTCTGTTTGAGAAGAATTTGGTATCTTACAACATAATAGTTGATGGATATTCAAAGAATCTGGATTCCGCAGAAGCTTTTGAACTTTTCAGCGAGATAGACTCTGAAGTTGGGGTTGATGCTTTCACGTTTGCTAGTTTGTTGAGTGGAGCTGCAAGTATAGGTGCAGTTGGAAAGGGAGAGCAAATCCATGCTCGGGTCTTGAAAGAAGGGTTCCAGCCCAACCAATCTGTCTGCAATGCTTTGATATCTATGTATTCTAGATGTGGTAACATAGAGGCTGCTTCTCAAGTGTTTGAAAGAATGGAAGATAGAAACGTAATATCTTGGACTTCAATTATAACAGGTTTTGCAAAACATGGTTTTGCCCATAGAGCTCTGGAATTGTTCAATCAAATGCTTGAGGCTGGTATAAAACCAAATGAGATCACGTACATTGCTGTTTTATCAGCTTGTAGCCATGTTGGTTTAGTTGAGGAGGGATGGAAGTATTTTGATTCAATGTCCAAAGATCACAGGATAACACCTAGGATGGAACATTATGCATGCATGGTTGATTTGTTAAGCCGATCAGGCTCTCTTGAAAAGGCGGTTCGGTTTATTAAATCACTGCCCTTGAATGTTGATGCTCTTGTTTGGCGCACCTTGCTTGGGGCATGCCAGGTGCATGGCAATTTACAACTGGGGAAGTACGCTGCAGAAATGATTCTTGAACAGGAGCCAAATGATCCAGCAGCACACGTCTTACTATCTAACTTGTATGCTTCAAGGGGTCAATGGGAGGAGGTAGCAAAGATCAGAAAAGACATGAAAGAAAAGAGATTGGTGAAGGAAGCTGGATGTAGTTGGATTGAAGCTGAAAATAGTGTCCACAGGTTTTATGTAGGCGACACAAATCATCCCAGAGCGAAGGAGATATATGAAAAATTAGATAAGGTAGCATTTAAAATAAAGGTGATTGGCTATGTACCCAACACAGACTTGGTGCTTCACGAGGTGGAGGATGAACAAAAGGAGCAATATCTTTTCCAGCACAGTGAGAAAATTGCTTTGGCGTTTGGTCTTATTAGCACATCCAAGTCAAAGGCCATCAGAATATTCAAAAATCTTCGAGTATGTGAAGATTGCCATAATGCAATGAAGTTTATATCAGTAGCAGAAGGAAGAGAGATAATTGTTAGAGATTCTAATCGTTTTCACCATATTAAAGATGGACTCTGCTCCTGCAATGACTATTGGTAAAAGTCCTTTACTGTCAATTATGGTCTTATTAGCACGTCCAAACCAAGTTAGCAAACATTACTAGAATACTAAAGATTATTCTACTATGTTGCAACTTACAGATGTGCATAGTGCTATAAAACATGTATCTGTAATCATGTAGAGAAGTACAGAATGAAACCATATGATTTGCATATTCATTTTTATGCTGTATTTTGTATACCCCAGCTGGCATTATGTAATGAGAAAAGCAAAGTTTTGAAATTCAGTAACTAGAGAATTGGAGTATGATCATAAGGAGCACCATTGAAGAAGTTCGGAAGAAGACACCCGTACTTCATGTACCATAGGTTGTCTGATGACTGATTTTTCAGCAACATGTTTGGCATTGCTCTAGTCGAGAGAGAGAGATGAGGTACTGTCTCATTTGTTATTAAAAATATCTGAGCAAAAAATGCGGATATGTCAGTATGCGATTACGAGCCACAGCAAAAATGATCAAGCTCGTTGGTTTCCCAAATAAATTCGGCAAGCAAAGTCAGTCAAACCTTATCAGTGACAGTAATGTATGTCAATATCTATTTTGGTTCCTGCTTTTGTTTAATCTCCTGAGATCTGTTGTACTGAAATTGGCTTATTATCCATCTAGGTTCCGTTTGGTGTTAATCCTAAAAGTAAAAGAAGTAGTTGATCTGAATCCAAACCAAACTGATAACAAGTTCTGCTTTTGACACACAAAATATTTGTTACTACAAAAGTTCTGTAAACGTTATGTTTATAGTTTCATTTTTTTTTCCTGGTGACTTTGACATCTGATTTTATAGAGGCTTTGTTTGTATAGAAGCGCACACAATGTGCTGAAAACCATTACATTTTTGTTTGCCTGTTGCTTTTCTTTGGAGATAGGGGTAATGTCAAACTCTATATCATAAGTCAACTTATAGATTTTGGCATTGTAAAAAGAAATAAAAGAATGCCCCCATCTCTTTGTTCTGTTTATTGTTTAGAAATAGTCAATCTTTAACTACTTCGCGGTATCCCCATTTGTTGTACTTTTACTGAGTATTTCTTATTATTTTTGTCACCAGATAATGCCTCCCACTTTGTACGGATCAAGTCATCATTTGTACTTTGCATCTGCTTAGTGGGTAACCATGAAGCTATTACATTAATTTCCAAAGGTATGCCACATTTCCTATAAAAACCAGAGCTCTCTACTCAAATATGCAAGACAAGTCTTAGTTCTACCCTTCCCTTTTCCAGCTATAGTTTGTTGCAAATCAAAATGACAAGCTTAGGGAAGTTGAGCCAATGGCCCTTACTAACAGCTGCTTTGGCAATTTGCTTAGTAGCCAGCGCTGTTGTTGCAGATTACTCTTATGGCTATGCTTCTCCTTCTTACAACTCTAAGAAGTACTACAAATCACCATCTCCATCCAAGTATGATGTACCCACTCCGTACTACAAGAAAACTGAGAAACCTGCTGCACATTCTCCGTCACACTACTACAAATCTCCAGTTCCATCGAAGCACGACTATTACAAGTCGCCATCACCAATGAAATATTACAAATCGCACTTGCCAACAAAATATTACAAGTCGCCTGCTCCTTCAAAGCAATACTATAAGTCACCCGTTGTAGTGAAATATTACAAGTCACCTGCTCCTGCAACACATTATTACAAGTCGCATGTTCCATCAAAACACTACTACAAGTCACCATCTCCTTCAAGATACTATTATAAGTCACCGGTTGCAAAGAAGTATTACAAGAAACATACTCCTTCAAAGTATTACTACAAGTCACCTGTTCCTTCAAAGAATTACTACAAGTCACCTGCTCCCTCAAAGTATTATTACAAGTTACCTGCTCCTTCAAAATATTATTATAAGTCACCAACTCCTTCAAAACACTACTACAAGGCGCCAGTTGCAACCAAGTATTACAAGTCACCTGCTCCCTCAAAGCATTATTACAAGTCACCCGCTCCCACAAAGTATTATTACAAGTCCCCAACTCCTTCAGAGTACTACTACAAGTCCCCGTCGCCAGCAAAGTACTACAAGTCGCCCACAACCTACAATTCACCACCTCCACCAAAAACCTATGAACAATCGCCATCATATTACCCACCTCCACCACCAACTTACTACAAGCAAACACCTATCTACGCTTCACCTCCACCGCTTGTGAAGTACGAGCAATCTGCTACCTATGCTTCACCTCCACCACCAACATACTACAAGCAAGCACCCACCTATGCTTCACCTCCACCACCTGTGGGATACGAGCAAGCACCTACCTATGCTTCACCTCCACCACCAACGTACTACAAGCAAACACCCACCTATGCTTCACCTCCACCACCTGTGAAGTATGAGCAATCTGCCACCTATGCTTCACCTCCACCACCAACGTACTACAAGCAAACACCCACTTATGCTTCACCTCCACCGCCTGTGAAGTACGAGCAGTCAGTCACCTATGCTTCACCTCCACCACCAGCAACATCTACCCCACCAACCTACTACTAATATTCAACTCATCCTCAGTCATTTTCCACATCTCCATGACTTATAACTCCTTTTTATCCTCACTCCGAGTATTTTCATTTTCTTTCCGCCACAATTTTATGTATGTTTCTCAAAATGATCGGCTTCGCTTGCTGTGTGTTCTTTAATTTAATAATTTGTAATATTTATCATACGAGTTTTTAGTAAGATCCTTGAGATCTCCATCAATTTGGCTTTATTGTATTAAGATCCTTTTTTTGTTGTAATTTATCAAGAATCTCCGGTTAATCTAATATTATTTCTTATCCGTTGAATACTTTATTTTGGTCTTTAGACATACCTCCAGGACATCTAAGAGTAGTTGGTTACCTACTAAAAAAGAAGAGAAAAAGAAAAAATATGGATGCGAGTCGAAAGACGTGGTATCCACACAGCAGTAAAATTTCTTCTTTGACTTGCTATAGTATTCTGGATTCTAATTGTACTTATAAGCTATCTAGGAAATAAAATTATACATAAATAAACAGAATAAGAAAGAAATAGAGATTAAATATAAGCATACGTATCATTTTTCCAATTCTTTTTCTGAAATGAATTCTCTATGTTAAATATGTCAAAAGATATAACGTTGAGTACATGTATTGCTAATATCAGTGGTATTTTAAATAGATTCTAGTAATACTCGAGTAACAATATATGCAGAATTTACTAGGAGAATAAACTTGAGAAAATAAAATTTAAGTAAATACTTACTAGAAATGTATTAAATAAACGAAAAACACCCGTAGCATTTACACCTTGTTTGGATGGTTGTTCCTTGTTGTATCGTATTATATTGTTATCCCAAAATAATGTTTGGTTTGATTGTTTAATTAAAATTGGTTGTATTGTATTGTTAAATCTATTGTTCCGGAACAATGAAAAGTCCCATTTTTTGAAACAACTGATTTGGTATAGTAGGATTGTTTCATATTTTTCTTTTCAATTATGCCCTATCTTATTACTCCACAATTCCATTTTACCCTTTATCTTTTTTTCTATTTTAACTCCAAATCTCCAACCTATAACCTACTTTGTTTTTTTCTAGACCAATGTTAAAGGTGTTTGCCGCCTTCTGTTTTATTTTTCCTCCGAATTTACTTTTAACTCAATTCTAATTAGTTGTGCTCCTTTGTTTTGTCTTCTTCTGTCTCGCTACTTTGTTCTGTTTTCTTAAGGTGTTTTATCTTTTTCTGTTTTCTTTTATCAAATTATTTTTTTACATAATTTTTGATAAATTTAATATTTAAACAATTGAGGGTATTTTAGTAAACTTATCAGTTACAATACAGTACGATACATCCAAACCAAACAATAAAATATTATTTAACAATAATAAACAATACAATCTATCCAAACATTGTATTCATAAAACGATACGGTACAATACGATACGATACGATACAATACAATACAATACAATACAATACAACAACAACAACAACAACAACAACAACAACAACTACCCAGTATATTCCCACCAGGTGGGGTCTGGGGAGGGTAATATGTAGACGAGCCTTACCCCTGCCCGAAAGGGCAGAGAGGCTGTTTCCAATCGACCCTCGGCGTATAGGATAAAAAAGGGAAAGCTGCATTAAGAAAACAAAGGTAAAATTAGAGACACAAGCAAGACAAAACAAAATAATAAAGCATAAGTACTCCCGCAAAAATAACGTAAATAATTATGAAAGCATAAGCAACATAAATACAGTCGCATGCCATAATAACAAGCAGTAACTACCATACTAAAACACTAATCACCTATGAGCCCCTAGCCTACAATCTTGATTCTAGACCTCCAGACTCCCCTCTCAAGGGTCATGTCCTCGGTAACCTTTATTCTGGTTATGTCCTGCCTAATCACCTCTCCCCAATGCTTCTTAGGCCTCCCTCTCCCTCGCCGACCACCAACAATCTCCAGCCGCTCGCAGCTCCTCACCGGGGCATCAGGTACCCTCCTCTGAACATGCCCGAACAACCTCAGCCTCGCTTCCCGCATCTTCTCGTCCACCGGGGCCACCCCTACCTTCTGACGAATAACTTCATTCTTGATCTTGTCCAGCCTGGTGTGCCCACACATCCACCTAAGCATCCTCATCTCCGCAACCTTCATTCGCTGAACATGCGAGTTCTTCACGGGCCAGCACTCCGCCCCATACAACATCGCAGGTCTAACCACGGCTCTGTAGAATTTCCCCTTGAGTTTGTATAGAATCGCACACAACGTGCTGATAACCATTACATTTTTGTTTTCCTGTTGCTTGTCTTTGGCAATACGGGCAGTGACATCGCCACATAGAGCGAACGGTGGTCAACTGAATACCCTTCAACAAAAAATTATTCTGAGTATATAGAAAAGTATATTGTGTATATAGATCAAATTTAGTTTTTATACGACTATTAAACTTTGTATATCCATAGCAAGTGACTTCGCAACTGAATAAGGGCAATGTCAAACTCTATATCATAAGTCAACTTACAGATTTTGGCATTGTAAAAAGAACAAAAGATGCCCCCATTTCTTTGTTCTGCTTATTGTTTAGAAATAGTCATTCTTTAACTACTTCGCGGTATCCCCATTTGTTGTACTTTTACTGAGTATTTCTTATTATTTTTGTCACCAGATAATGCCTCCCACTTTGTACGGATCAAGTCATCATTTGTACTTTGCATCTGCTTAGTGGGTAACCATGAAGCTATTACATTAATGTCCAAAAGTATGTCACATTGCCTATAAAAACCAGAGCTCTCTACTCAAATATGCAAGACAAGTCTTAGTTCTACCCTTCCCTTTTCCAGCTATAGTTTGTTGCAAATCAAAATGACAAGCTTAGGGAAGTTGGGCCAATGGTCCTTACTAACAGCTGCTTTGGCAATTTGCTTAGTAGCCAGCACTGTTGTTGCAGATTACTCTTATGCCTATGCTTCTCCTTCTTACAACTCTAAGAAGTACTACAAATCACCATCTCCATCCAAGTATGATGTACCCACTCCTTACTACAAGAAAACTGAGAAACCTGCTGCACATTCTCCGTCACACTACTACAAATCTCCAGTTCCATCGAAGCACGACTATTACAAGTCGCCATCACCAATAAAATATTACAAATCGCACTTGCCAACAAAATATTACAAGTCACCTGCTCCTTCAAAGCAATACTATAAGTCACCCATTGTAGTGAAATATTACAAGTCACCCGCTCCTGCAACGCATTATTACAAGTCGCATGTTCCATCAAAACACTACTACAAGTCACCATCTCCTTCAAAATACTATTATAAGTCACCGGTTGCAAAGAAGTATTACAAGAAACATACTCCTCCAAAGTATTACTACAAGTCACCTGTTCCTTTAAAGAATTACTACAAGTCACCTGCTCCCTCAAAGTATTATTACAAGTCACCTGCTCCTTCAAAGTATTATTATAAGTCACCAACTCCTTCAAAACACTACTACAAGGTGCCAGTTGCAACCAAGTATTACAAGTCACCTGCTCCCTCAAAGCATTATTACAAGTCACCCGCTCCCACAAAGTATTATTACAAGTTCCCAACTCCTTCAGAGTACTACTACAAGTCCCCGTCGCCAGCAAAGTACTACAAGTCGCCCACAACCTACAATTCACCACCTCCACCAAAAACCTATGAACAATCGACATCATATTACTCACCTCCACCACCAACTTACTACAAGCAAACACCTATCTACGCTTCACCTCCACCGCCTGTGAAGTACGAGCAATCTGCTACCTATGCTTCACCTCCACCACCAACATACTACAAGCAAGCACCCACCTATGCTTCACCTCCACCATCTGTGGGGTACGAGCAAGCACCCACCTATGCTTCACCTCCACCACCAACGTACTACAAGCAAACACCCACTTATGCTTCCCCTCCACCACCTGTGAAGTACGAGCAAGCACCCACCTATGCTTCACCTTCACCACCTGTGAAGTACGAGCAATCTGCCACCTATGCTTCACCTCCACCACCAACGTACTACAAGAAAACATCTATCTATGCATCACCTCCACCATCTGTGAAGTACGAGCAGTCAGTTACCTATGCTTCACCTCCACCACCAGCAACATCTCCCCCACCAACCTACTACTAATATTCAATCCTTCCCTTCAATCATTTTCCACATCTCCATGACTTATAACTCCTTTTTATCCTCGTTCCGAGTATTTTCATTTTTTTTTCCGCCACAGGTTTATGTATGTTTCCCTAAATGATCGGCATTGCTTGCTGTGTGTTCTTTTATTTAATAATTTGTAATATTTATTATTTGAGTTTTAAGGAAGATCCTTGAGATCTCCATCAATTTGGCTTTATTATATCATGATCCTTTTTTTTGTTGTAATTTATGAAGAATCTCCGGTTAATCTAATATTATTTCTTATCCATTGAATACTTTAATTTGGTCTTTACACATACCTCCTGGACATTTAAGAGTAGTTGATTACCTGCTAAAAAGAAGAGAAAAAGAAAAAATATGAATGTGAGCCGAAAGACGTGGTCATGGATTGACACAGCAGTAAAGTTTCTTCTTTGACTTACTATAGTATTCTGGATTCTAATTGTACTTATAAGTTATTTAGGAAATAAAATTATATATAAATAAACAGAATAAGAAAGAAATAAAGATTAAATATAAGCATATGAATCATTTTTCCAATTCTTTTTCAAAAATGAATTCTCTATGTTAAATATGTCAAAAGATATAACGTTGAGTACATGTATTGCTAATATCAGTGTTATTTTTTAAATAGAATCAAGTAATACTCGAGTATTAATATAGAATTTACTAGGAGAATAAAATCAAGAAAATAAAATTTAATTAAATACTTCCTGGAAATGTATTAAATTAACCAAAACACCCGTAGCATTTAAATAACACTTTGGTACCATCACTATACCCTTTGCTCCCTTCATTAGGGTTAGTTCATTCGGATTGGATATCCGAAATCCGAACCGACCCATTCAATTTTGGATTTCGGATTTCAGATTATGATGATTTCGGATCAGATTCGGATGGATATATTTTAATCCGATTTGAAATCCGAAATTATTAGGTAATGTATAAATACTACACTTTAATTTCGGATAGTGAGTACTTCCTTACATCTTTTTCCAAGTTATTACATTTACAATTATTAGATTTAGCTATATTGATACCATAGTACTCTCATAATTGCGTAAACGTGAATTTTTCTTAATGTCTTGCCTCTTTACAATGAAAACATACATATTAGTTTGCAACTTTGAGGCATAATAATATCCGAAATTCGATCCGATCCAATCTTAAAAATTCGATCTGATAGAATTCGGATCGGGATTCCTCAAAACCCTACCCATCACTCTTCTCTCTGTGCAGCCTTAGGAGCCCAATACCACTACATCCCCACCAGTAAACCCAAATTACTAGCTACTTCCACTTGTCCCCACCGGATGTAGTTGGATCATGGCTGTCCAACGGGACGAGCCTCCCGTCCCGCGTCCTATCCCGGTTTTGTCCCATCCTGATTCCGTCTCGTCCGGTCCCTCTTCAATTTAAATGGGATGAGTCATGTTAAACGAGATACGGGATGGGATAGGATGGCCATTTCGTTCGTTTGCCTGTTTCATCTCGTCCCATCCCGCCTGATTTTTTTTTAAAACTAGCCGTTGGGCAACGACCTAAATTGGAAAAATAGTCGTTGCTAACATTAATAGATGGACAAAAATAACCTCCACCCCCTCCCCCCAAAAATACCCCCCCTCCCAAACTTTTAATATATTCCCTAAGGTTATTAAGTTACACTTTGACCCTACTTATGATCATGTTTTACACCCCTATAACAAAGATAGAGATCGTGCAAACTTAGCAAAAATGGTGGTTGTCTGTGGCTTACCTTTTACTTTTCCTTCTCACCCTGCTTTTGTGCATTATTGATAATAGGTGAATTTAACTATATTCAGGCCCTAAATAACCATCTTCTTGCATAGTTCGGTGATGAAAGTAATAACAAAATGCTCTTATTAGTATTTTTCTTGATGTGCAGGCTATATATGACTAGGGAAGGCAGGGAGAACTTTTGGAGTCAAAAATAAAGAAAAAGGGCCAACTGTGAAATATCCCAAGTGAATAATGCAAAAACAGGCTGAAGAATCAGAAAAGTATGTCTGTCGTGGTTCCACCGCGACCGCGGCAGAATCGCGGTGGAAGATAGCTGCAGATAAAGTTGGTATCTGCGGGGGGTTTGTCCGCGGTTCTACCGCCACCGCAGCAGAACCGCGGTAGGCGTGCTGAACGCCAGGGGCAGTTGTGTCAAAGCGTGAATTTTATCCCTAAAACCTATATTAGTGACCAGGTTTCACCCCTTGGAGGCATGTATTGATTTTTTTGAGTTCTTGGAAGGAAAAACAATTGTGAGAGATTAGATTAAACACATTTCTTCTTCCCTTTGATTTTTATTGCTGGATTATGTTGAATATTAACTTAGCTTGTTTACCCATAGTTATGAGTAGCTAATTTCCCTGTCTAAGGTTTTGATGGAACCTATTGAGGGTTGAACTTCTCGTTATGTTAATGCAAATTTTCCAGTTTTAATCTATATTTATTCAACTATGTTCTTGTTGTAGTTAATTAACAGGATCCTCAATTAGCTTGCCTATTTAGCATGCATAACTTGGAAAAGAGTTCATATTTAGGTAGTTGTTGAATAACACCACTCCTAAAATAATAAGAGGAATTTATAACTACAGGTTTAAAGGTGGAATTAGGAATAACGAAGCCTTGGTGCAATTTTAAATGAACTGTGTTAATTAAAGCTAGCTAGTGTAGCTCGGGAGAGTGCAATAGTATATTACGGTAATTGCTCGGGATAGAGTTACTATAAGCTGAGTGGTCATTATTGATATAGAAGTATTGGTAACTTTGTATGAAGCATAAACAGAAGGGATTCCATCAATAGGGGAAGTCATTACCTTAGCGTTTTCTCTCATTATTGTTTACAACCTTAGTTAGTTAGCTATAGCTTGTTACTTTTCTGCACTTTTAGTTTGTAAATAAACCTCCACTTGTGATTCAACCCTGGACGTAATACTCGGGTTTTATTTACAACGTCCGCAGAGTCCTTTCTAGATGGCATACTTGGGCATGATTAAATTTTGGCGTCGTTGCCGGGGATTTAACAGAATTATCAATTTCCATTGCTAGAGTTACGAAAAATTCTTGGTGTAGCTAGTTTTCTTTACACCCAATTTTGATTGAAACTTTTGACGGTTGACTTGGTTGCACAGGTGTATGCCTAGAAACTCTTCAAGGACTGGAGAACTGCTTGAAGAACTCTCATACCCTAAGAAAATATTCCGGGTGTTGAACCATGGTAACAAAAGACTTCAACCATCTCAAGAGACGGACAAACTCGAAATTGATATGGGTAACGTAGACAATCCCAATGGAGACGGCAAGGTCCAGCAGCATGGATTAAATGCCGGAATGGCAGCACCTTTTGTGCAGGAGGGTGCACTCTATGATTGGGCACAACCGACATCTGACAATTTGGCAACTTCCATTGTTGTGCCAGCGATACAAACTAAATCATTCCAGATTACAAACAATATGTTACACTTGTTGCAAAACAAAGGACTCTTTTCGTGAACGTAAGTAGAAGATCCTCCGCAGCATTTGAAGAATTTCCTGTCCATATGCAAAACTCATAGGCAGCCCAATGTTACTCCGGAAGCAATCAGGCTGCTATTATTTTCTTTCTCAGTGATAGGAGCTGCTCATGTTTGGCTAAACTCACTCTCCATAAACTCCATTGAAACTTGGGATGAATTAGTCAAGCAGTTTTACAACAAGTTCCACCAGCTCAACAAAACAACGCAACAAATTGATGAAATTGTGAGCTTCAAACAGAAACCGATGGAAACTTTGCACGAGAAATGGGGAAGGTTCAAAGGAATGTTGGTGATGTGTCCCCATCATGGTATTCCAAAGCAGATGTTAGGGCAATATTCTTACATGGGACTTTCTGACAGTATGAAGAATATTTTGGATGCCTCAGCTGGTGGGGCATTCTTGAGCAAGAGCTGGAGAGAAGGGCAGAATTTGTTAGATAAAATGGCTCAGAATTCAGGGTGGACGACCAGAAACGCACCTATCATTCCGGTGGTGCACTTAGTGCCTTTTGATCCTTTTAACACTTTGGTTGAGAATGTAGAGACCCTCTTTACACAGATGAGCATCCTCACCAAAAAGGTAGAGGAGTCAGGACAAAAATAGCAGGTACACATAGTTGATACCACCAATGGGGGCTTGTGCACATCTTGCATTAGTCAGCCACTTGGTAATCCATGGAATGTAGAGCTCGATCATCACCACCAGCATCTTGAAGATATGAATTATGTGGCTAACTATGGGGGTTAGAGGCAAGGAAATCAGAATTGGGGTCAGCAGACTCAGCAACAGTATATTCCACCTCAGCCACAATACAATGCTGGGAACATGGGAGGCATGAGACCTCCCAACAGTATGGCACCTTATCCTAGACCGCAGGGATATAATAATCAGTAGCAAGGGTACCACCCACCTCAGCAGCAGCATGGTGGGAGACAAGAAGATGGGTTCGCTAGACTAGAAGCAATGATGCAGCAAGTGGTTGGGTCCAATGCAAAGATAAACGAAAGGGTAGATGCACATGACGCATCTATTAAAAATATTGAAGTGCAGGTGGGCCAGATTGCCATGTCTTTGAATAACCGTCTTTAAGGGACATTGCCTACAGATACTCACACTAACCCCAAGGATCAGGGCCCGAAGCAGCTAATGGCAGTGAGTCTTCTGAATGGGAGAGATCTTGATGTTGAACAGGAGAGAGCTAGAGCAAATATACAAGCTGAGACACTCGTTCAGGTACCGATCGAGCTGGATGAATTAACAAGGCTTATAGGTGTGACATTCCAGCCTGTTCCTGAAAAGCAGAAAATTCAGCAAGAGACCGAGAAAGTTGCGGAAGCAGTAGAAGAGCCGGTGGAGGAGATCATAGTTGAGAAATACAAATCTCAAATGATTGGGAAGGAAAGACCACCTGCACCATTCCCACAGAGATTGGCCAAGCATCAAAAGGAAGAGCAGTACAAAAAGTTCTTTGAGATGCTCAAGAAGATTCAGGTAAATATTCCATTAATTGAGGCTTTAAAGGAAATTCCTGGATACGCGAAGATGAAGAAAGCTTTGATGTCTCGGACTTTTGACTTTCAAGACTTGGCTACAGTGACACTCACGCAGACCTTTAGTGCAGTGGTAACTAGACTTGATGCTGAAAATCTCTCTGGTCCAGGGAGCTTTACTATTCCGTGCACTATTGGGAACTATGCCATTGCAAAGGCACTATGTGATTTAGGGGCCAACATTATTCTTATGCCGCTAGTTGTTTACAAGAAGTTGGGCACTGGGAGAGCTCGACCCACCTCCATGTTATTGCAGCTGGCTGACAAGACAGTGAAGCATCAATTTGGGATCCTCGATGATGTGCTTATTCAGGTGGGAAATTCGTGTTCCCTGTAGATTTTGTAATCTTGGATTGCAAGGTGGATGAAGAGATTCCTATCATTTTAGGAAGACCGTTCTTAGCCACAGGGAGAGCCTTAATTGATTGTGAGACTGGGGAGCTTAAGATGAGGCTCAATGACGAGGAGATTATATTCAATGTGCAGAAATCTATTAGGCGACCAAGTGAGTTCGCCAATTGTTCTTTAATTGATGTCGTGGATCTGATCATGCATTCTGATGACGAAGTGTTGATGGTGGAGGATCCCCTGGCTGCCTTTCTAACAAATTTGGAGGAGGCGAATGGTGAGGAGTTGGCAGAATAGGTGTTGGATTTGGAAGGTAGAAGGTTTTGGGATAGAAATCTAGAGTTTGAACCCCTACACTTAGAGAAGAGAGAGAACCCTCCAGCTAAACCGTCCATTGAAGAACCACCGAAGCTGGGACCTAACTCTACACGACCTGTTATTATCTCATCTGGTTTGCTAGATGTGCAGGTGCAACAACTTTTACAGGTACTGAAGGAATGCAAAACTGTCATTGGGTGGACCATGGAAGACATAAATTGGATCAACCCCACTTATTGTATGCATAACATCCTACTGGAAGAGGGACACAGACCTTCCAGGGAACATCAGAGGAGGCTGAACCCGAATATGAAGGAAGTGGTAAAGAAAGAAGATATAAAGTGGTTGAATGAGGGAATCATCTTCCCAATTTCTGATAGTAGCTGGGTTAGCCCAGTTCAATGTGTGCCTAAGAAGGGTGGCATGCCAGTGGTGAAGAATTAATAAAATGAACTAATCTCAACGAGAACCGTCACCGGTTGGAGAATATGCATGGATTATAGAAAGCTGAATCTTGCCACCCGGAAAGACCACTTCCACTTCTCTTCATTGATCAGATGCTGGATAGATTGGTAGGGAGGTCACATTTCTACTTTCTTGACGGGTACTCAGGGTACAACCAGATCTCTATTGCACCCGAAGACCGAGAGAAAACCTCCTTCACATGCCCATATGGCATTTATGCCTTCAGAAGGATGTCATTTGGCCTTTGCAATGCACCCGCCACATTCCAACAGTGCATGATGGCCATTTTCACTGATATGGCTAAAGATATAATGGAGGTGGTCATGGATGAATTCTCAGTGGTGGGAAATTCGTTCGACGACTGCCTTCTGAATCTGACACGGGTGCTGAAATGGTGCATCGATACTAATCTGGTGCTGAACTGGGACAAAATGTCATTTCATGGTACAAGAAGGCATAAAGGCACCGCATGTTAAGCAAGGGGATAGAGGTAGATCGAGCCAAGGTTTATGTCATAGCAAAGCTGCCTCCGCCAACATCAGTCAAAGCAATAAGAAGTTTTCTTGGACATGTCAGGTTCTACCGGTGGTTCATTACAGACTTTTTTAAAATTGCCAACCCTCTTTGTAAGTTATTAGAGAAAGATCACCCGTTTGTATTTTCTGATGCTTTCAGGGTAGCGCTTGAGGAGCTGAAACAAAGGCTGGTCACAACACCCATCATTGCTGCCTCCAACTGGGAGCAACCGTTCGAATTATTATATGATGGTAGTGACTATGTAGTGGGGGAAGTGCTGGGCTAGCGGAAGGACAAACTGATGCAACCAATCTACTACACTAGTAAAATGTTGAGTGGAGCCCAGCTGAACTATACGGTGACTGAGAAGGAAATACTAGTTGTGGTGTTTGCATTCGACAAGTTCTGGTCCTACCTGATAGGATCGAAGGTAATTGTATACACTGGCCATGCAGTTCTTAGATACTTGATAGACAAGAAGGATTCTAAGCCACGCCTGATTCGTTGGGTGTTGTTTCTACAAGAGTTCGATCTTGAAATACATGACTGAAAGGGCACTGAGAATAAAATCGCTGATCATCTATCACGACTTGAGGAATCTGAAAACAAAATTGAAGTTGAGGAAATTCTGGAAACTTTTCCAGACGAGCAACTGCTCGCCACCACTCATCTGGAAGCGCCATGGTATGCAGATTATTCCAATTACCTGGCCAGTGGTATAGTTCCTCACGACCTGTCATTGGTCCAGAGGAAACGATTCTTTCATGAAAGCCATTCGTACTATTGGGATGAGCCCTATCTATTTAGAATATACCTAGATAACATGATCCAAAGATGCATCTCCGAGATGGAACAATCTTCTATTTTGCAGGCTTGTCATGCATCGGCTTATGGGGGACACTTTGGAGTAAGGATTGCAACAAAGGTGCTTGAGGCCAAATTTTTCTGGCCGACAGTGTTCAAAGTTTCTCACACATGGATAAAGGGTTGTAATGAATGCCAATGCACCGGGGATATCTCCTGGTGCCACGAGATACCTATGAACCTGATTTAGGATGTTGAAGTGTTCGATGTCTGGGGGATAGATTTCATGGGTCCCTTCGTCAGCTCTTACGACAATAAGTACATTCTTGTTGCTGTAGACTATGTGTCTAAGTGGGTAGAAGATGTAGCATTGCCCACCAATGATGCAAAGGTGGTGATGGGGTTTTTGAAGAAAAACATATTCACCCGCTTTGGGACACCACGGGCAATAATCAGTGACGAAGGCACTCACTTCTACAACAGAGCATTTGAGAAGTTGTTGGCAAAATACGACGTGCGCCACAAGGTGGCTACTCCTTACCACCCACAAACCACTGGTCAGGTTGAGGTCTCCAACAGAGAGATAAAGAGTGTGTTAACAAAAATTTAAAACTCCACAAGAATAGATTGGGCAAGGAAGTTAGATGATGCACTCTGGGCGTATAGAACATCATTCAAGACACCAATTGGTATGTCTCCATACAAGTTGGTGTTTGGGAAGGCCTGTCACCTGCCAGTAGAACTTGAGCACAGAGCGTGTGGGTGCTGAGACAGCTGAATCTAGACATAGAAGCTGCGGGCCCTTCAAGAGTCACAGCATTGCATGAGCTTGAGGAGTTCCGACACCTTACTTTCGAGAGCACCAAGCTGTATAAGGAAAGAATGAATAGGCTGCATGATCAGCACACTGTGGAGAGAACTTTTATATCTGGGGACATGGTACTGCTATACAACTCAAGATTGAGGTTGTTCCCATGTATGCTAAAATCACGATGGTCTGGACCATTTCGGGTAGTTGAAGTCTTACCCTCTCGAGCTATTAAAGTTGCTACTGAGGATGACTCTCGCACATTTAGAGTCAATGGTCAGCGGTTGAAATTATACATGGGAATGAACGAGCCCAAGGAAGGATCTACACTGCGCTTAACCGAGCCGCAAAGGTCGAGCGAGCGTAAATGCGCTCATCTGAGTCGTGCCGCGATGTTAAGTCAGACACTGCATGGGAAGCAACCCATGAAATTGTTGTAATTGTAATCCTTTAGAATATACAAAGAAAAGGGCGATCAGAATCTGAAAAGTGCCCAGACCGAGCTTCCACCGCGACCGCGATCGAAACCCCTCTCTGACCCAAACTTTTGCAGTTGTACCGCGACCGCGGTACAAAGGGCTCTCTGACTATGATCTACCGCGACCGCGGTGACCGCATTTTCTGCCAGGTACATTTTTAAAAAAAAAAATTCACCCGTTTTCAATTTCCCTTTTTCCTAAAATAACCCCTACTACCCCTTTATCCCCAAATCCCACGCCAGAACTTCCTCCCCCCCCCCCAACGTTCATCTTCTTCTCTCTCTTCTTTTCTCTCTATTTTCTCTCTTCTTCTTATCTTTTTCTCCCCACAATCACTCTCCCTCTCACCCAACTACTCTCCAACTTCAACAAACCCTTTTCCATCCTCAACCCAAGAAAGTTTCTATCCTTTTTTCTTTAGTTTAACTACTAATTTATTGTAGTTTCGTATAGTTTCTTTTAAATTAACCCTAGGTAGCAATAGTTTTTTTTTTGTATCATTGTGATTCTTGTTGTTGTATATGTTTGTAGTTGTTGCTAGTAGGGTTGTTTGGTGTTTATTTGGTTGGGACTCCTTTATACTTTTGTTGTAGTGTTTGTTATGATATTTTGGAGGCCTGGAATTTGTTTGTAGGGTGTGATTAGTGCAAGGTCTTATGTCGGCCGAATTTGTGGAGTTGTTGTAGTGTTGTGGGGTGGGCTATGCCCATTCCTATTTGGGGTGGTGTGATATTTAGCGATGTATGAGGGCTCTAATTGTTTGAATCATGGTGAAGGCGCAAGTGTGGGGTGGTATGAGTCATGTAGAGTGACTTTAGTGGATTCCGTAAACTTCACGACACTGCTAGGGGGCTTGTGTGAAACGATGAACAATAGGGGGTGTTGTTTTGATGCCATCGGGTGGCGAAGTCTAAGTAACCACCCGTTTGGCACTATTTAGGATGAATTTAATGGTTTGTTTGAACTCTCTGCAGGTACTATGGCTCCCAAGAGGCAGAGGAGACAGGCTGGCCCAGCTCACCAACCGACTTATGATGAGTCAAGGTTTGTCTCAGAATTGGCAGAGGATGATTTCAATGCCAAGGCGCGCAAGAACTTCATTCCTGAAATTCAGATTGACCGAGCAGCACTCCGGGTGGAAAAGGAAGATATGTTTGAGGATATTCGGAGAAGGCAGATGGAATTCATGTTTGATGAGCCATGCCTGGTCAACAGGATGATTGCAAGGGAGTTCTATGTGAACTTCCCTGCTCACTCCGGTCGAGATGTGCGTCTGCAGGGTAGGGTAGTCCCAACACACCTTCCATATACTCGCCAGGCCCTACAGCTGCCTGCGTTCACAGGCGATGTTAACTATTACCATGATCGACCGGATGTCACATGGGAGGTTATGATCGAGGCCATTTGTGCAAGGGAACGGCCGACTTGGATAAAGGATCGGATCACCTTGAATTCCAACTCTTTCACGCACTTGGCTAAGTGCTGGTTGACGGTCATATGCAGCAGATTCATGCCATCTAGCAATAGGACAGATGTAAACTTCAACAGGGCCCTACTAACATGGTGTTTCGTGACCAAGAAAGATTTTGATGCAGCTAAGGTTATTGGCGATGAACTAATCTTAAGGGGACCGCTACTATTAAAGGGGTTTTACTTCCCTTCCTTGGTGACTCATTTGTGCTTACAGAGGAACGTTCCCACTTATCCTACTGATGGGACAGTGGAACCTGAAGCACCTTTCAGAGTTTCCCGCATCAGAGTGGGCAGGGGCACACAGATGCCAATTGAGATAGAGGATGATGATGATGCCCCGATTCCCCTTGCACCATCCAGACGTTCAATTGATAGTTCCAGACCTTGATGTCACTCCCATCCTGGGGCCGGTTTCTCAAGGTCTCAATCTACAACGCTAATGTTACGCTCCATGGAAGAATATGTTATAGATCTACGCACCTCAATTGATGGCCTACTCACACGGCTTGACGCCATGTCTCAGAGGCAGGCCCGGTCTGAGGGACGGTTCATGGCATGGTTCCGTGCATTGGGAAGAGCTTGCAATGTGGACCCCAGCACTGTCATCGACTCTGATTGAGTCTCAGGGAAGTCTTCTTACCCTTCTGTGCTTTGATTTATTGATATGACATGGGGACATGCCATAATTTTAAGCGTGGGGTGGGAGACTTACTTTGTGTATGTGTTCTACTATATATAGATTTTGTGATTGTTGTAGCATGGAAATGTTATTATTGTAGACAGCTGATTGTAGATATACTAGAAGTACCTGACTTGGCCAAACGAGGGACACTTATCGACCGGTCTCTTGAGGGTCCAAGTCGTAAACATAAAAAAACAAAAACAAAGGTAGAGGACTCTTCCTGATGACAGACCACTTGGACAGTACTCTTGAGGGAAGTAGTCCATGTAGATTGTTTTTTATTGTATTTTATTTTTCTTTTTTTAGGTAGTGTATTAAGTCCGCCTTGGTTTTTCTTTTGACCGCGGTTCTTTTCCAAGGGTTTCTCGTGACCGAGTTAGGTAGATTTTCCTTTTGTAGTGTTAGGACTGAGATGGAAAGGCTAGAATGCAGCCCCGGATGTTCACACCTGCAAATAACTAAAATGAACTTGAGAGTGTAAGGTCTTGGATCAGTTGTGGACTTGTAAATCTATGCCTTAATATTGCACCCCTTGTCTTGCTTGAAAGCTCGTCCGTGTGTTGATAAACTGATTCTGAATGTGTTACATGCTAAGTGTGTGTGTGATCCTTACTTGCATTATGTGCTTGCATGCGATACCTAGAACTTGCCCTATGTGTTTGCAAAACGAAATAGAAGATGTTAGGTCTTAGAGATGATTGAGGCATTTCCTTGTGTAAACCTGTTTAATTGTGAGTCCGCCTGTATACATTGCCCTTAGTTAACCCCTTTGAGCATGAAGCTTGTTCTTTGATAACCCTATAATGAACTATATCCCTGTGTTTGAATAAATGATTATTTGAACCTATACCTCCTAGAAGCACTTGAAGCACGAAAGAATATACAAAAGTCAAAGTGTGGGGTGGTGGGAATTTAGCGGAAAAAGGGAATCAGGAATGAATAATGATTGGTGCACGGGCGTTGTAGAAAAAAAGTGAAACAAAGAAAACAAAACAAAATAAAAAAAAAGAATAAAATAAAATTGTAAGCCAGTTGCACCTAAAGAAAGTGGAGGAGGGGGGGGGGGTTACATGTGGAACAAAAATGTAGAGGAATGATTGGGCTGAGCATGGAAAAGGAAGTATGAACTTAAAGTGCTTAGGGAGGTTAGTCACTACATCCAAATGTATCCTACCCATCCCTTAGCCTACATTACAACCAAATAAAGAGCTCTTGATCTTTGACTAAAACAGCTCGATTAGTATAGTACTACACTAGGGGCAAGCTTATGGTGTGTCTGTGTGGCATATGAATGCTCCTTGCTTAGAGTGAGTGAATTCTCTCTAATTTTGGTTCGTTGTGTTGAATCTTTTCTATGTGTGTGGAACTTATCTCAGACTTTTGATGTGAGGGCATATGACTCAGGAAGGAAAAGTAAGTCTTCACCGTTGTTAGAGTAACTAGAGTGAGCTTGAGTGTGTCATGGCAGTAGAGTCTGCATCTTGGGTATGAATATTGCACTACTTAGGTTGGTTCGTCAAAATGGCGGGTGTAACATAACTTTGGGCAATGCAGCGAAGTGTTAGGCCTAGAAGTGTTGTTTAGTTTAATCGAGGACGAGCAAAGGTCTAAGTGTGGGGTGTTGATAATAAATGAATGTAACTATATTAAGGCCCTAAATAACCACCTTCTTGCATAGTTTGGTAATAAAAGTGATAACAAAATGCTCTTATTAGTGTTTTTCTTGATGTGCAGGTGTCGACGCCCCCTTTTCCCCCTAAAAGGAGCGAAATCGGGTTTACGACATTATGGACAAAACAACTATTGTTCCCTTATGGGAATTGGGTTATGGAGTTTGAAGAGTCTCCACCAAATGATTATAGTGCATTAGGACACTTTTAAGAAGAAGAAGATTTTGAATGAAAACCAGAGTTTGGGTAAGGGCTTGAAATTATCTCGAGGGAAAGGTGTTAGGCACCCCTCCTTGCTTAGATGTGACTTTAAGAAGCATAGAAATAGACAAGCAAATGCGCATATAAAGAATACAAAACTAATGGACAATTTTTGAAAGAAGAATAGTATAAGTAAAAGAGAAATTTTTGGAGAAAGTACTTAGACAAAAAGTAAAGGTATGGGAAGTCCTATGTTTAACTATAATATGGATCATTCAATACAATATCCCACACATATTCCCAAAGATGGGTCGCTTTATGATATTATCGCATCGTCATTATCTCCATATTCTACCCTTCCCAACCTATAGAGGTTATTTAAGCGTGTGAATTGGTTACGAATGCTTGTTGCGTGCTATTAACCGTCCCATCCTATAGATCCTAGAGGGCATTTAGGATCGCTCTTCCTATAAGGTAGGAACTAGGTTGGACCCTTAAGTTTAAAGGTTAAAATGCTTAGCGTCATACAAAACAAATAGGACTACATATAATGGAATCACGTAAAGCATGTAAAGGCTCAAATATCCCTCTATGAACAAACACATATTTAGCACGTCTCAAACACATTTAAGATTTAAGGAAGGGAGTATTTTTTTTAAAAAGCTGGAGCATTAGATTAAAATAGAAACTGTAGAATCTGCAGAAAAGAGTCGTAAAGAAAAAAACGTTCAGAACTTTGAAAAAGACAGTAGCAGTTTTAGGAATTTAAAACACTTGTGGAACATATGGTAAAGGCAGCTTTCGGACAGGAGGAGTAGCAGAACAAATACGATAGTATTTTAAAGTCGCAGAAGTGTAAAGAAAACAGCAGACATTAGCTTGAACTACAGTTTGAAAAATTATAGGATATACAGTATTCAGAGAGTTATTAGAAAAATATCAATCCAGTAATGGGTTGGGAAGAAAAGTAATTCAGTAAAAAGTATTTGCGCAGGTGGTAAAAATAGGCAAAAGTTTTGTATAAAAATCAAAGGGCTTTAGAGACAAACGAATTCGGACAGAGATTGAATAACTTAAACACGACTTAAGACGATTAATTCATTTTTTCTCCAGCCTAATACTTGCCTAGGCGTTATTTAAACCGTAAAAGAAGGTAGACATGCATATTAATTTCCAATTTTAAAAGGAGTTTGTTAACCAGTTTTACCAAATTAACGAAGTATTCAACAGTTGCAAGCAAAAGCCCTAAGTACAGGATATCTAATGCACACAAAGTCCTAAAACATGGTATCTAAATGAAATTGTAATGACATTGATTATTAACTGATTTTGATTATGAATAGAATAACAAGCTGAAAGTGAGAGACCTAGGAACGTGATTTCTATATGCAAAGATGCATGTCCTAAACATGGTGTCTATTGCGCAAATAAGTAAGTAAAGCCTTATGAACATGTTTTCTACCGATTCCCATTACTAAGCATGCATAACCCTCCTAAATTCACAATATACCCCATTATTCTTTACAAATTATTACATCCCAAATAATTAAAAATACAACAGTGATATCAAAAATAAGAAGCTATTCTATAAGGAGCCTACAACCAGGCCCAAAATCTCAAGCTTCACTTCTTTCGAGTTTCAGAGCCTTTACCAAGGTTTGGGTGCAGCAAAGTTCCCTAAAGGGTTCGTTTGAACCCCTGGCCAACACCAAGCACCCAGAATATATCATTATAGACAAGTGCAAGTGTGGAAGTGCCATCATTGTGCATCAAAGTTTAATGGGTGGTCAAGGCTCCCAAGACAATGCTTACACTAAGGGGGCAGAACCTAAGTTCTAAGAGTAGTGAAATTGTGATAGAGTTGAAAACAGTTGAGAGACAGTTTGAGAGGAAAACAGTAAAAAGAGTTGAAAGAATTCTTTTGAAATTCATTTGGACTAACCATTTTCTAAACAAGAGAATCACACAAGCAGGGGAAATGGAAAATGGAACAAATAAGCAGGGAAACCATTCACATATACAACACATCAGAGAAAAACAATCAAACATGGCTACAGACAAGGAGTCCAGTTCTTACTGTACCAAACTCCAAACATAATAATCCTCAGGAAGAGGTTTCAGGACTGTTAAGTAACCAAGCAGGCCTGAATACATGCTAGTAGTGCATAGGAATGTGGAAAAAACATATAGTAAGATAGGAAAGGGGGGTAGTGAAAATGCTAAGTCAAGCTAGGAAGACTAAAAAGTACATGCTAGTGGCAATAAGAACAATAGAAACATAAGTAAAAACACACAAGAAAAAGGAGGAAGTGCAGAACTAATAGAAGCATGTTGTTTTGGAGGCTGTAACTTAAAGAGGTGACATACCAATTGCAGATAATAGAAACAATAGCAATGAGCAATAGTGAACAAAGGAGAGCAAAATGTGCAGAGAGTGTGCAGAGAGTGAGAGCAGCAGTGTACAGAGAGGCAATAAGCATGCAAACCCAAGTAAATAATGCAGTAGAACTCCAGTAGTAGAAATAAATAGCCAAGATTACTCAATCTTGGCTTTCAGGCGATTGAGTGTTCAATAGAAGAATGAGAGAGTTTTATAGAAACAATAGAGAAAGAGAGAGCACTGAGTGTTTTTTTAAAGAGAGTTCAGAGAGATTGCAATGTGTTGGTGTGTGTTAAGTGAGAAATGAAGAGGAGTACTTAAATTTTTCGAAAAATTGTAGAGAATAGGGTAAGGAGTATATAATTATCGAAATGGTACCAAATTGAATCAATCACAGGTCCTAATTCAACTAAATCAGGGGCTCATGATTCGAATAGGAGTATAGGCTACCAAGTAAGGAAAGAATAAGTCAGATGACTGATTATACCATAATAAAAGCAGTAAGCATGTTGCATGTAATAGAGCCTAGGTACACAATCTTTCAAACAAGGAAAATATGTGTTGAATAACCAAAAATATACTTAAGTGCACAAGTATGGTAACCCTATAAATCAACTATGAAAAATCAGTCAAAGAATCACGGGCAAGACAAAAATCAAAGGGAATTATTCCCAAACATAGAAATCAAACTCACAAGTAAGGAAACAATTTGAAATAAGTGTAAGAAAACATACAAATGAGGGATTCAAAAAGATACTCGGAACTAACAGGATATTCAGTAAAGAGAAAGGCATTCGTATTTAATTAGTCATAGAAACTAAGAACCCTAAGTAAGGAATCATGCAAATAGTAGAAGGTTGGAACCCTAGAAGAGACTTAAAGCATGGAACTTAGAAACAACAAGGTTTCAAGTACATAACATAGGAATAATCATATAATACCCAAAGAAATAAAAGCCTAATGATTTTTAAAAATGGGTCAAAAATAAGAGGAACGAAACATTTGAATTAATCAAAGATATCGAGTGAAAAGTAGCGTAGAAAACAAATATTAAACCGGAAATCGCTTAAAAAGATAGAGGTTTAAGAGATTTAGTCAAAAAATTAGGGTTTGCAAATAAATTAGGGAGATGAGAAACCTGGACGTGAAACTCATATAATAATGATATTCAAGCATCATCGGACAAAACACATTGGAGAAAGGAAGGAAACGGACCCAGGCAAGGCTTCAATGACCGTCTTTCATGGCGGAAGCTTCTTGGGCTTCAAGCTTCAGATAAAAACAATGAGATGAGGATTACATGGTGACTAAAAGTCGAGAGAAGTGAGGATGGAGTATGGTTGGAGAGGCGATGAGTTTCATCAGAGAAGAAGGAGAGAAACAGAAGGTTCTAGAGAGAAGGGATAGCACTAGTTAGAGAGAAAGAGAGACCGTGTGTGAGAATGAGGGGTTGGGGAGGGGGTCGTTTGATTTAATTAAGGAAATAAGATCTGGGTCGTTGATCTTATTTGATCAACGGCTCGGATTACAGAGGTGGGTCGGGTAAAATCAACGGGTATGGGTCGTTTGATTTGGGTTCAAAACCTGGCTGAAATGGGGGTACAATTTGGGCTAGGATTTAAATGAAATCTGGCCAACTTTTAAATAGCTAATTTATTTCAATTTATTTTACAAAACAGTTAAAATAAATTAAAAAGAAAATTTGAATATATAGAACTAATTAATAACATAAAAATATCAATCTAAAAATATAAAAAATAATATTATAGCTATAAACAAAGTTAATTGCAAAATAGGCTATAATTGCAATTTTGCGCAATTATCCTTAACAATTCCGAATAAATTTGTAAAAAATCCGCATAAATTATATTTTGTTGCAAATATGAGAGTGCAACACACTATTCACTAAAATGATAATTTGGAAATAATTTTGGCATTTGTGCTGTCAAAAATAAGCAGTAAATTGATTTTTAAAATCATAAAAATTAAAGAAAAATACCAAAACTTCTAGGCATGCTTATATATGCTTACATATACTATTTTGAAGGTATTTTGGGTACAAAAAGTACATAGGGAAAAATAAGGTATCAACAGCTGCCCCTTTTTACCCGAGGAGGATGAAAGAGACAAGATGGCCAATTTTTATTGGGGTTGCGATTGTAAAAGGATTTTGACCGCGCCCTGGTTTATGAGCTGCCTAAATATCCCTGATTATACAGGAATTAGGCCATATGTAATTCAGGAACCATTGGCGGAATATGCCGATGGAAATTCGAAATAACGGACGCGATGGTTAGATTTGAAAGGGTTTGTAGGTCGGACTGGCTGCGGAGAGTCAGAGGGGGATCGCCCCTGCTGAGACGGCCGTGAGCTAACCGGAACACCTGCAAATGGGTGATGTGCATAAATATTTCATAATTTAAACGTGATACAAGTTCCCATTGGACCACGAATGTTTTTCCCTGGACGGTTAGGATGATGTCCTCAGACTATGATGTCCTGGGCCATGAAAAGCATAAAAGTAAAGGTTCGCAGGCCATGGAATGATGTTCTAGGGCTATACAGATGGTGCCTTCAAACTATGACGCCTTTGAACGATTTGACGATCTTTCAGCTCATGAGAAGGTGGCAATATTTGAGCTAAATGAATGCAAAGGGTGGCGATCTTTCAGCCAGAGCGAAAAGTTAAAACAGATGGCGATATTTTAGTTGGATGAGAATTTCAAATGTATGGGCGATGTTTTAGCCAGTCGAAGAATAAAGCGGCGATATTTCAGCCATGCAGGTCGGAGACAATGCTTAGTCTCGAAAGGCAGATAAGAGCCTTATGCAATATGGAGGTAGATATTAACCTCGAAAAGCAGAGATTAGCCTTATGTAGAATGCAGATGGAGACAGAGCTTAGTCTTGAAAGGCAAATAAGAGCCTTATGCAATATGGAGGCAGAGCTTAGCCTCAGAAGGAAGAGAGTAGCCTTATGCAGAATACAGATGGAGACAGAGCTTAGTCTCGAAAGGCATATAAGAGCCTTATGCAATATGGAGGTAGAGCTTAACCTCGGAAGGCAGAAAGTAGCCTTATGCAAAATGCAGATGGAGACAGAGCTTAGTATCGAAAGGCAGATAATAGCCTTATGCAATGTGGAGGCAGAGCTTAACCTCGGAAGGCAGAAAGTAACCTTATGCAAAATGCAGATGGAGATAGAGCTTAGTCTCAAAAGGCAGATAATAGCCTTATGCAATGTGGAGGTAGAGCTTAACCTAGGAAGGCAGAGATTAGACTTATGCAGAATGCAGATGAAGACAAAGCTAAGTCTCGAAAGGCAGATAATAGCCTTATGCAATACAGGAATGTAAAAGAGCGAAGAGTAGTAGGTTTTCTTTGCTGGTAGATGATTTTTATGAGATTAAGACTGTTGGGAAGTGCAGATAGTAATCCTATGAAGGCTTCGATCTTGAAGAGTGAATGTGCTTCGATTCGTGACCTGAATTCTTGCATCCAAAGAAAAATTGTGAGTTTTTTAGGGGGAGGTTAGTTCGTATCCTCCAGCTCCTGGCGCCGTGTATCATAGGGGTAGTGCTGCTAAACAATGGTGGTGCAAGTGATGTTTATGCCTAACTTAGTAAATATAATGAAAGTACGTATATATATATATAAATGCTTTTATTTTGGACGAATCAACAAACTGCAACGTGGTTCAAGCCGCGGCGACCTCGCTTGCTCCCGAATTTTTAGGGTCCTTCTCAAAATTCTGCCCTAGTTTATCGGGCTGACACTGCTGACGGCTGTGCTAGATGACTGAATGCGGAACAATCCCAGAATTTTGAGGGCCCCCATTTTACTGGGTCGGCGCTGATGAAGAGACTGAGAGATTGACCTTGGAATTTTGAGGGTCCTCCTCAAAATTCTGCCCCAGTTCCAATAGCGGGGGAGAATGGAATTTTTATTAAAATGTGACCGAACCCATAAGGCTGCCTACGTATCCCCTCTTAAACGGGAATCAGGTCAGGCATGGTTCAAATTACATCATAAAAGAAAGCGTGTGATCAAATGTAGTATATCTTCACTGCGTCTAAGTTAATAGGCTTTGGCCAGATTTCTTCGTCCATTTCTATGAGAATAAGGGGCTCCTCCAGTTAGAACCCGGTGAACCATGTATGGACCCTGCCAGTTGGGAGAGAATTTCCCTTTCGCTTCATCTTGATGTGGAAATATTTTCTTCAACACCAGCTGCCATGGTGTAAACTTCCTTGGTCTAACTCTCTTGTTGAAGGCTCTGGACATTCTGTTATGATATAATTGACCATGACAGATAGCATTCATTCTCTTTCCTTTTATGAGGGCTAACTGCTCGTAGAGACTTTTGATCCATTCCACATCATCTTATTCTGCATCTTGTATGACCCTTAAGGATGGAATTTCTACCTCAGCGGGAATGACCGCCTCTGTTCCATAAACCAGCATGTAAGGAGTGGCCCCGATTGAAGTGCGGATCGTGGTATGGTATCCCAATAAAGCGAGCGAAAATTTCTCATGCCACTTCTTGTGATTTTCAATCATTTTCCTTAATATCTTCTGGATGTTCTTATTGGCTGCTTCTACAGCTCCATTCATCTTAGGTCTGTAAGCCGTAGAATTCATATGTCTGATCTCGAATGTTTCACACATTGCTTTCATCAGGTCGCTATTGAGGTTAGAGCCATTATCGGTGATGATTGATTCTGGAACCTCGAACCGACAAACCATGCGATCTCGGATGAAGTCTGCAACTACTTTCTTGGTGATTGCCTTATATGATGCTGCTTCAACCCATTTGGTAAAGTAATCAATTGCCACTAGTATGAACCTGTGCCTATTTGACGCGGCCGGTTCGATTGGTCAATTGACATCCATACCTCAAGCGGCGGATGGCCATGGTGAGCTTGTCGCAATAAGCTCGTTTGGAGGCACCTTTATCATATATGCGTGTACTTGACATCAGTGGCATTTTCGGACGTACTGAATGCAGTCTGTCTCCATATTCATCCAAAAATACCCTGCTCGGAGTATCTTCTTTGCCAAACAAAACCATTCATATGCGGTCCACAAGTCCCCGCGTGCACTTCCTCCAATAGTTTGGTTGCTTCTTTTTCCTCGACACACCTTAATAATCCCAAATCAGGAGTCCTCCTATATAGGATTCCTCCACTATGAACGAAATTATTGGACATCCTCCGAAGTGTTCGTTTCTGAGTAGCATTGTCAAGCTCTGGGTACTTTCCTGTTGTCAAATATTACCTAATATCATGGAACGAGGTTTCCAGTCAGCTTCTTCCTCGACGTGAGCACAATAAGCTAGTTGGTCATGAATCTTGACCTGGATGGGATCAATAAAGTTTGTATCTGGATGCTGGATCATAGATGATAAAGTGGCTAAGTCATCGGCGAACTCATTCTGTGTTCTGCGGACATGCTGGAATTCCGTCTTTCTGAATTTTCCTCAACTCCTGTACATGGTGTAGAAAGGGGAGTATCTTGGAATTCTTGGTTGCCCATTTTTCTCGAACCTGATGTATGAGTAGGTCTGAGTCTCTGATCACTAATAGTTCCTAAATGTTCATATCAATGGCCAGCTTCAGCCCTAAAATGCAGGCTTCGCACTCGGCCATGTTGTTGGTGCACGGGAAACTGAGCTTGGATGATACAGTGTAATGCTGACCAATTTATTATACCAAAACCGCTCCTATACCCACTCCTTTGATGTTTGCGGCTCCGTTGAAAAACATCCTTTAACCATCATAGGATTATGCAATGTATTCTCCTATGAAGGCTATCTCTTCATCCGGAAAATACGTCTTTAGGGGTTCGTATTCTCCTCGTACAGGATTCTTGGCGAGGTGATCTGCCAAGTTTTGTCCTTTGACCGCCTTCAGGTAACATAAATGATGTCAAATTCACTTGATAAAATCTGCCACTTGGCGAGCTTACCAGTAAGCATGTGCTTCTGGAAAATATACTTCAATGGATCCATCCTGGATATGAGATGAGTGGTGTAAGCGCAGAAATAATGCCTCAATTTCTGAGCTACCCAGGTTAAAGCACAACAAGTGCACTCTAATAAGGAATACCGAGCCTCGTAAGGGGTAAACTTCTTACTGAGATAGTAGATGTCCTGCTCCTTCCTTCTTGTTTCGTCATGTTGTCCCAAAACACAACACATCCAATACTGCAAGATAAAGCAATAGAGGTCTCCTTGTCAGGTGGAACCAAGACTGGCAGCGTTGACAAGTATTCCTTCATTCTGTCGAAAGCGTTTTGACAATCATCAGTCCACTTAGTGGTAGCATCTTTCTTTAGAATCTTGAGGATGGGTTCACAAATGACAGTGGACTGAGCTATGAATCGACTGATATAGTTGAGCCTCCCCAGAAAACTCATTACCTCTTTATTGTTCTTCGGCGGTGGCAACTCTTGAATGGATTTTATCTTTAACGGATCCAGTTCTATTCCTCGACGACTCACGATGAAACCCAATAATTTTCCGGTTGGGACCCCGACTGCACACTTGGCGGGGTTCAGTTTCAAGTTGTATCTCCTTAGTCTATTGAAGAATTTTCTCAAATCTCCCATGTGATCTGCAGCTTTCCTGGATTTAATGATGACGTCGTCCACATATACCTCGATCTTTTTGTGTATCTTATCATGAAATATTGTGGTCATGGCTCTCATGTAGGTAGCACTAGCATTCTTTAGATCGAATGGCACCATTCTGTAACAGTACATTCCCCACGGCACGATGAATGTCGTTTTATCTGCATCCTCTTCGTCCATCCATATCTGATGGGACCCAGCAAAATAATCGACGAATGGCTACAACTCATGTTTGGCATAATTATCAATCAATTTATGTATATTTGGCAAAGGAAAGTCGTCTTTGGGACTGGCTCGGTTGAGATCCCGGTAATCGACACAGACTCTAACCTTCCCGTCCTTCTTTGGCACAGGTACGACGTTGGCTAACCATGTTGGATACTCTACCTCTCTGAGAACCCTGGCTTTGACTTGCTTGGTGACTTCTTCTTTGATTTTCAAACTCATGTCTAGCTTGAACTTTCTGAGTTTCTGTTTGACCGGTGGGCATGCTGGATCTGTCGGTAACTTGTGAGCCACAATGGACGTGCGCCGTTCATATCATCATACGACCAGGCGAATATGGCCTCATACTCTTTCAAAAACTTATGTATTCTTCCTTTTCTGACGGTGACAAGTGTACGCTGATTCGTGTTTCCTTATCATTTTCTGCGTCTGCAAAATTAATGTCCTCAGTTTTGTCTAAGTTACACTTAGGTCTATTCTCAAAATCCTCGACTTCTCTAACAACCTCTTTTGGTATTTCATCCTCCTCCGAGTCTACGTCTGTTTGTCGCATTGTCTCGTTGCACGTTACAGTCGTTGGTTCATCATGAAGATACGTAATAGTAATGCTGCGTAAAATAAAGTAAACGGTAGCGAAAATAAATGAGAGAAAAATATAAAGATAAACTTGGAAAATGCTTTTGAATAAATTCATAATTTTCTGAAACATCGGAGCTCTTTTCAAAAGTAAAAACAATGCTAAAAAGTAAATCAACTAAAAGTAAAGTGCGATGCATATTTGTCATTTAGCCTTGCTACCCCGAGGCTCTACGAGCACTGGTGGTCCTGATTGGCCAATTGGTGAGGTGTTTTCCCCGGTTCACAGTCTGAATGGAAGGGCCTTCCTTCCCTTCCTCCTCGAAGGTAACACAACAATCCATATCATCCTCCAGAAACAGGTTCTTCATGGCTGCTAGCATCTCATCTTTCTCTGATATGACATCAGCGGGCTAAATGGTCTGCTCTAACTGGGGTAGAGGGTGCTCTAGTGGGTAGTAGGGACCACGCCATGGTGGCGACCAGTGCTGGAACTCCTGCCAAGTGTATTCATAACCTAGGCCGAAAGTGGTTCCATGCTTCTTCAACTGGATGGGCTTGTTGATACCCTGGATATTCTTGCCAAGCCCCTTTCGGGCTCGTATCCACTCCAACTCAGAATGCTCTCGATTTTTCTATCCCACCACTTATCCTTGTTAATGGTTTTGACTCACTCGATGTGATGGTATGTTTCTCCACCGATTCTCCTTCTTCCTCCGATCATCGGGATAGCCCGGCGGCTGTATATGGGGTTGCTACCGTTGCCATAAATGATTACTTCTTTATGATTCCACGCAAATTTCACAGTTTGATGCAATTTTGACGCTACAGCCCCAGCGGCATGGATCCAGGGTCGTCCTAGAAATAAGTTGTAGGATGCTGGTACGTCAATGACTTGGAACTCGACGGTCGAACCAGGTGGGTCCCATATGTAGGAATAAGCTAATTTCCCCAATGTTGGACCTCTGAGATCCGTCAATAGCCTTGACACTGATAGCTCCGTCTTTGATCTCATGAAATCCCTTGCCCAATGTCCTGAGAGTGACCAACGGACAAATGTTGAGGCTGGATCCCCCGTCGACTAGAATCCTGGTGATAAAGTGATCCTCGCATTGCACAGTGATGTGAATGCTTTGTTGTGACTAAGCCCTTCCGGTGGTAATTCATCTTCGTGGAAAGTGATCTTATGGCTTTCCAGTATCTGTCCCACTATGTTTGCCATTTCGCCTCCTGTTATGTTGCTGGGAACATAAGATTCACTTAGTATTTTCATCAAGGCATTTTTGTGTGCCTCAGAGCTTTGTAGGAGGGCCAAAATAGAAATCTACGTTGGTGTATTGTTCAACTGTGCAATGACCGAGTACTCTTTCGCATGTACCTTTCTCCAGAGGTCATCGGGTCCAGTTTCAACAACTTTCCCGGAAGCCTATTTGCTAGACTCAGCCAAATGTTCCGGGGTGTGTAACCTGCCTATCCTAGTCATGCCTTGTGCGGCATTTGCTTCTCCAGTATACATCTTTCCTTTTCTTCTAGCCTCAGCGGTGTAATCCAGGGTATAGCATTTGTTTGGAACGGGGCCATGTCTGTCATGGAGACCGGAATAGGTCCCTTGGGAGGCAACACAGTAACTTCAAATGGTGTTGGTGGTCTTGGAACTCCGAACTCAACCTCAATTGGCTTTGGCGCCTTTGCAGAAGGTACTTCAAACTCGAGTGGCATGGATACATTTACCACGTCGCCCTCGGAGGGCTGAATCTAAACGACAATGGGATTGAGAGTAACCATTGGCTTCTTAGGCTCATCTCCTTCAGCTATCAAACCGATTGACCCCTTGGGGTCCCAATCATCTTCGATCTCAATCATGTGGATGCCTCCACCCTTGTGGTCAGGAAGTGGTTTGTTGCGGACATTAGGAGCAGGCTCCTGCTCCTTTGCTATAATGATCTTGTAGTCAATCACATTTTGAATCTTGTCTTCTAACGAGCGACACTCGTCAATAGTATGGCCCTTCATCCCGAAATGGTATTCACAAGTCTTGTTTGGGTTGATCTATTAGGAAGGGTTTTCTGGAGTCACGACTGGGATATGGGTAACATAACCTACTGCTTTGAGTTTCTCATATAATTGGTCAATCGGCTCTGCTATGGCGGTGTATTATCTAGGATGTTTGCGATCGATTTTTGGTCTAGGTAGAGGGAAATTTATGCGAGTAGGCAGTGATGGGTAGTGACAAGGTTGGGAGTTATATGCTTGGTACACAGGTACAGGTTGGGAATATCTAAGTGAAGTGGGTTGATATGTAGGTGGTGGTTGTGATTAGTAACAATGTGGTGGAATTTGGTAAGTGGGGGATGGTGCTTGGTAATTAGGGTAGGCTAATATGTGAGTGGGGTTGAGGGATATGTTTTGTACTTCCTGGGAGAGCTGTTTCTTTGCACAGCTATTACGGAATTTACATCCTTCTTCTTTGTCGAGCCACCAGACCGTACAGCCTTGTTGGTGGCTTGTAATGCCTCGAGGTTAGTGATGATATCAGAGAACTTTTGACCCTCAATTAGCATCAATCTTTGGATCTTGAGCACAGACAAAGAATAAATTCATTTGTTCTTCCTCCAAGGCCGGTCTGACCTTAGCAGCTTCCGGCCTCCAATGAGTAGCATACTCGCGAAAGGTCTATGTGGGCTTCTTATTAAGATTTTGAATATATGACACATCTGGTGCGTTTTCAGTGTTGAACCTAAATCGATCCATAAAATCAGATGCCATGTTTACCCAACTAGTCCATTTCTTCACATCCTGGCTAATATACCAGGATAATGCATCACCCTTCAAGCTCCTGATAAATAGCTTCATAGTTCATACAGATCTTCTCGTCCTTACCGACTCCTACTAGTGTGTCACCATACATCCTCAAGTGAACCATGGGGTAACCTGTGCCATCAAATATTTCGAACTTGGGAGGTTTGTACCCCTCCGGGAGCTCAACATCTAGTTGAACACAGAGATCTTCGTTCAGCCCTTCAACACCCCTTTTACCTTCGAAACCCCGAACCTGGCTGGTCAACTTCTTAATCTCAGTGGCCAAATTCTAAATGAGAGAGATATTGTCATCCGACTTGGCTACATTGGTGATTAGCTGACCGTAATGGGGTACATCATCCACAAAAACATGAGTTTTTTGTTATCTGTGGTGTTTTGGGGGCTCCGAGATAAGCAGTGGAGCATTGTTGCGTGTGTTGCAGACTTGGGTATGAGCAGGCTGCGCTGGTGGCGGCGGTGGTGATTTGTTGGCATCAGCAGCAGCAAGAGTGATCGACAGACTTGCCAAGTTTCGAACTTGTTCCAACTCTTCTCGAAACCTTAGCAAAGTTTGCTCAAGCTGAGCAACAGTTTCTTTGGTGATTGAATCCTCTCCGACTTCCTTTCTAGCATTTGTATCTTCCATTTTGTTCTTGTTCCTGTTTCTGGGAGGATTCGGAGGTGGAGGACCCTTCGATCTTGTGGAGTATGCTGATGGTGCCAGAATGCACGATCTAACCTTTGGGGAGGGGAATAAAAATAAAAGAAAAATAGAAAGGTAAAAAGTTAGTGCAGATTCTGATAAATAATGTTGTAATACTTAAACATATTGTGCGGGAATATAAATGACTTCCTAATTTGGGTGCCTCATTGTGCCCGAGGTAGGCCTAGCGACAAATAAAATTTGGAGAACTTATAATGCTAAATGCCTCATTTTATTAATAAAAATAAGACGAATCCCAAAACAACACTAAATAAAATATCACTAATGTCCATTGACCTTATTACATCACGAAAGCAAAAGAAAAGACTCCTAACTACTTGGTCCCAGAAGGACCATCCTCAGATTCGGTATTCTTGCCTCCCTCGTACAACTGTATCATCTCGCGTATCCCTAACAGTAGGTAGGCTCGAGCCAAATGTCCGCCTGCGCTTCCCTCATCATTTTGACAGTCTTCGATCCTTTGCAAGAACTTTCCTTCCAACTCTACCAAACCTTGCTCCAGATATCCCAAACGGTTGTTGGCGTTGACAGCCATATCCTTCCACTTGTCGATTAGCTTATCGTGGGCTTCCTGTATTTCCCGATGTTCATTCTCACATTCTCTCATTCTCTTGCGCAGTTGATTGTACTTGACTTGTGCTTCAGTTTTCTCGTCATTAATTCTGTTACCATGGATGAACCCTGGGCGACCCAAACCAATGTGATCGTCTTCTAACCAACATGTGTAGTGTGGCACACACCCGGCATGATACATATCCAGCTCAATAGAATCCTTCCCTAGAACGAGCTTGCAGTGTCACATATGCTGAGTATGACACCTATGCGGGCTATCGTCATTTTGAAAGTCAGCCTTGAAGTGACTCATTTTTTCTATCCTGAGTATGATTTGTTTCCTTCCGGCTTGCCTCATCACTCTGAGGGGGACATAAGGATGAGTTCCCCTTAGGCCAATGAGTATTAGGAACGGTGCATCTCGAGAAGGGACAGTGAATTCCCTGTTGGGAACCACTCGAACATCCACTGAATTTGCTCTTCTTTCAGATTCTCGAATAACTTTACCCATCCACTGGCGTCCTCTGGCTGAGCGAACATATTGGGCATGAAGTTCATTCGCTTTGGATGATGAAAAGCGATATGGTCATCCCAATCTCTGCGTATGATTTCCTGTCTGTAGTCGCTTTTCTGAAGGTGTTCTAGGAGCCATAGTTGAAGTAGTAAGTTATAACCCTCGAAATGTGGAGGCCCTTGTTGGCACTTTTCCAAGGCTCGATACATTTCCACGAGGATCATAGGTACTATACTGAATGATTGTCCATCGATCCTTCCATTAAAGTCTTAGTAACCATGGCTAGTCTGGTGTGGCTCCTAGCCTTCTTCATAGGGAAAATTACCATGTCAAAGAAGCAAAACATAAACAGAAACACCCTTCTATGTATGTGCCCCAAAGAGGTGAGGGCAAATTCATCCATGTAGGTGCGATAGGACTTGCCAAATCTCTTGTACAGAAAGTCGAATGGTATGTAAGAGTCCTTCAAACAAGAAAGGTTGGGATTTGTCTTGAGTCCCATCTTTTAACGAAACCTCTACTTCTGTGATTCTCCGGCATGAGCAAAATCCGGTGTTTCCCAAGGGATGCCAGCTAGGCGCCCTATTTCTTCTAGCAAAGGGGTCATTTCCAGATCCCCAAAACGGAACACTGATCGATCACCATCCCAAAACAAAGTGGCATCCTCAATGATTTTGGTGTTGGGTTGGATTTCCAAAAGCGAGGGCAAAATTCCCTAAGTGCTTACGGACGAGGGTTTGATCACTGCTATGAAGATCCTCCCACTAGCTCAGCAACCTTGGGTGGATGTTGGATACCATATCGAATCTGGGGACCTCGTGCCTCATTTCTACAAAACAAATTGTTAGGCCCTTAACCCCACCAGACTCGACTATTTAAATCAATAATTAGTAAAAAAGCATTTAGTTCTCCAAATATATGCACATAACGTGAAGGTGTCCATTTGGGTTTCAGGAAACCCGATGGACTTTGGTTTATGCTATCTTAATGAGTCATTATGCGGACAGAATAACTGACTTGGCTAGGGTTGACCATGATGCATGAACAGTTTAAAGGAATAAGGTTTATACTTTTGAAGTGCTAGACAAGGTACCCTTGAGCGGACAACTCAAGAGGGAAAGGCGCGGAACCATCGACAACACCGATGATCGACTGGTTTTACCGTAAATATGCCTTTGGCACATTTAGGGGGTTTATAATATTGGAAGGGCGCAACTAATTATAAGCGTTGCTATAGGATTTGTTTTAGCACGAGTGGAATATGATGTTGAGAAATGCAATTACAATAATGAAACAAGTTACATGAATTTTCACGTTCATAAGATAAATGATTACAATGGTTATTCGAAATTAAAACAGTATTGAAATAATAAAACGGTAAAGAAAGCAGTTGAAGGAAAGAGAAAACATGAAGAGTCAAGTTAGTAATTGTGATGGAATAATCAAAACAAGAAATAAATGCGATTAAAGTAAACAAGTAAAGTCACAAAAAACAAGTAATGGTAAAATCCTAAAAGAAAATCCTGAGCAGAGTTTCCATGCTGTCGACGCCCCCTTTTCCCCCCTAAAAGAAGCAAAATCGGGCTTACGATATTATGGACAAAACAACTCTTGTTCCCTTATGGGAATTGGGTCATGGAGTTTGAAGAGTCGCCACCTAATGATTACAGTGCATTAGGAAACTTTTAAGAAGAAGAAGATTTTGAATGAAAACCAGAGTTTGGGTAAGGGCTTGAAATTATCTCGAGGGGAAGGGATTAGGCACCCCTCAAGATCCACTAGTGTGGTTCCCGACCTTGCTTAGATGTGACTTTAAGAAGTATAGAAATAGGCAAGCAAATGTGCATATAAAGAATACAAAACTAATGGGCAATTTTTAAAAGAAGAATAGTATAAGTAAAAGAGAAATTTTTGGAGAAAGTACTTAGACAAAAGTAAAGGTAAGGGGAGTCCTAGGTTTAACTATAATCTGGATCATTCGATACAATATCCCGCACATATTCCCAAAGAGGGGTCACTCTATGAAATTATCGCATCACCATCATCTCCATATTCTACCCTTCTCATCCCATAGAGGTTATTTAAGCGTGTGAATTGGTTACGAATGGTCGAATGCTTGTTGCTTGCTATTACCCGTCCCATCCTATAGATCCTAGAGGGCATTTAGGATCTCTCTTCCTATAAGGAAGGAAGTAGGTTGAACTCTTAAGTTTAAAGGTTAAAATGCTAAGCGTCATACAAAACAAATAGGACAACATATAATGGAATCACGTAAAGCATGTAAAGGCTCAAATATCTCTCCATGAACAAACATGTATTTTGCATGTCTCAAACACATTTAAGGTCTAAGGAAGGGAGGTTTTCTTTAAAAGCTGGAGCATAAGTTTATAACAGAAACTGGAGAATCTGCATAAAAGAGTCATAAAGAAAAAATGTTCAGAACTTTGAAAAAGACAGTAGCAGTTTTAGGAAATTAAAACACTCGTGGAACATATGGTAAAGGCAGCTTTCGGATAGGAGGAGTAGCAGAACAGATACGATAGTTTTTTAAAGTCGCAGAAGTGTAAAGAAAACAGTAAACATTAGCTTGAACTACAGGTTGGAAAATTATAGAATATACAGTATTCAGAGAGTTTTTAGAAAAATAGCAGTCCAGTAATGGGCTGGGGTGAAAAGTAGTTCAGTAAAAATTATTTCCGTAGGTGGTAAAAATAGGCAGAAGATTTGTATAAAAATCAGAGGGCTTTAGAGACAAACGAATTCGGACAGAGATGAAATAATTTAAACACGACTTAAGGCAATTAATCAATTTTTTATCCGGCCTAAGGCTTGCCTAGGCGTTATTTAACCCGTAAAAGAAGGTGGACATGCATATTAATTTCCAATTTTAAAAGGAGTTTGTTAACCAGTTTTCCCAAATTAATGAAGTATTCAACAGTTGCAAGCAAAAGCCCTAAGTGTAGGATATCTAATGCACACAAAAGTCCTAAAACATGGTATCTAAATGTAATAGTAATGACATTGATTATTTACTGATTGTGATTATGAATAGAATAACAAGCTGAAAGTGAGAGACCTAGGAACGTGATTTCTATATGCAAAGATGCACGTCCTAAACATGGTGTCTATTGCGCAAATAAGTAAGTAAAGCCTTATGAACTTGTTTTCTACCCATTCCCTTAACTAAGCATGCATAACCCTCCCAAATGCACTATATACCCCATTATTCGTTAAGAATTATTACAACCCAAATAATTAAAAATACAACATTGATTAAACAAATATGAAGCTATTCTATAGCGTGCCTACAACCAGACCCAAAATCTCCAACTTTACTTCTTTCGAGTTTCGCAACCTTTACCAAGGTTTGGGTGCGGCAATGTTCCCTAAAGGGTCCGTTTGAACCCCTGGCCATTACCAAGCACCCAGAATATATCATTATTGACAAAAGTGCCAGCCTTGTGCATCAAATTTCAATGGGTGTTCAAGGCTCCCAAGGCAATGCTTACACTAAGGGGGCAGAACCTAAGTTTTAAGAGTAGTGAGATTGTGATGAGTTGAAAGAGTTGAAAATAGTTGAGAGACAGTTTGAGAGGAAAACAGTAAGAAGAGTTGAAAAAATTCTTTTGAAATTCATTTGGATTGACCAGTTTCAAAACAAGAGAATCACATAAGCATGGGTAGAGGGAACAAATAAGCAGGGAAACCATTCACATGTACAACACATCAAAGAAAAGCAATCAAACATGACTACAGATAAGGAGTCCTGTTCTTACTTTACCAAAATTCCAAACATAATTATCCTCAGGAAGAGGTTTCAGGACTGTTAAGTAACCAAGCAGGCCTGAATACATGCTAGTAGTGCATATGAATGAGGAAAAAACATACATTGAGATGGGAAAGGGGGGTAGTGAACATGCTAAGTCAAGCTAGGCAGACTAATAAGTGCATGCTAGTGGCAATGAGAACAACAGAAACATAAGTAAAAACACACAAGAAAAAGGAGAAAGTGCAGAACTAATAGAAGCATGTTGTTTTGGAGGCTGTAACTTAAAGAGGTGACATACCAATTGCAGATAATAGAAACAATAGCAATGAGAAATAGTGCACAAAGGAGAGCAAAATGTGCAGAGAGTGTGGAGGGAGTGAGAGCAGCAGTGTGCAGAGAAGCAAGCAGCATGCAAACCCAAGTAAATAATGCAGTAGAACTCCAGTAGTATAAATAAACAGCCAAGATTACTCAATCTTGGCTTTCAGCCGACTGAGTGTTCAGCAGATGAATGAGAGAGTTTGAATAGAATCAATAGAGAAAGAGAGAGCACTTAGTGTTTTTGAAAGAGAGTTCAGAGAGATTGCAATGTGTTGGTGTGTGTTAAGTGAGAAAGGAATAGCAGTACTTATAGTTTTCGAAAATAGTAGAGAATAGGGTAAGAAGTATATAATTATAGAAATAGTACCAAATTGAATCAATCATAGGTTCTAATTCAACTAAATCAGGGACTCATTATTCGAATAGGAGTATAGGATACCAAGTAAGGAAAGAATAAGTCAGATGACTAATTATACCATAACAAAAGCAGTAAGTGTGCTGCATGTAATAGAGTCTAAGTACACAATCTTTCAAACAAGGAAATTATATGCTGAACAACCAAAAATATACTTTAAGTGCACAAGTATGGTAACCCTATAAATCAACTATGAAAAATCAATCAAAGAATCACGGGCAAGACAAAAATCAAAGGGAATTATTCCCAAAAATAGAAAGCAAACTCACAAGTAAGGAAACAATTTGAAATCAGTTTAAGAACACATACAAATCAGGGATTCAAAAAGATACTCAGAACTAACAGGATATTCAGTAAAGAGAGAGGCATTCGTACTTAAATAGTCACAGAAACTAAGAACACTAAGTAAGGAATCATGCAAATAGTAGAAGGTCGGAGCCTAGAAGAGACTTAAAGCATGAAACTCAGAAACAACAAGGTTTCAAGCACATAACATAGGAATAATCACATAATATCCAAAGAAACAAAAGCCTAATGATTTTTAAAAAGGGGTCGGAAACCCTAGTTTTGAAAAGAGGAATAAAACATTTGAAAACTGGAATTAATCAAATATATCGATTGAAAAGTAGCGTATAAAACAAAGATTAAACCGGAAATCGCTTAAAAAGACAAAGGTTTAAGTGATTTAGGCAAAAAATTAGGGTTTGCAAATAAATTAGGGAGATGAGAAAACTGGCCGTGAAACTTATATAATAATGATATTCAAGCATCATCAGACCAAAACCCATCGTAGAAAGGCCAGAAACGGACCCAGGCGAGGCTTCAGTGACCGTCTTTCATGGCGGAAGCTTCTAGGGCTTCAAGCTTTGGAGAAAGACAATAAGATGGGGACTCCAAGGTGACAAAAGGTCGAGAGAAGTGAGATAGAGTATGGCCGGAGAGGCGATGAGGTTCATCGGAGAAAAAGGAGAGAACCAGATTGTTCTAGAGAGAAGGGAGAGCGTTTGTTAGAGAGAGACGGAGAGAGAGAGAGAGAGAGAGAGAGAGACCGTGTGTGAGAATGAGGGGTTGGGGGTCTTATTTGATCAACAACTCAGATTATATCAGAGGTGGGTCGGGTAAAATCAATGGTCATGGGTCGTTTGATTTGGGTTCAAAATTGGGCAGAAATGGGGATACAATTTGGGCTAGGATTTAAATGAAATCTGGCCAACTTTTAAATAGCCAATTTCTTCCAATTTATTTTATAAAATAGCTAAAATATATTAAAAAGTAAAATTAAAAACATAGAACTAATTAATAACATATAAATATCAATCTAAAAATATGAAAAATAATTTTATAGCTATAAAACATAGTTAATTGCAAAATATGCCATAATTGCCATTTCATGCAATTATCTTTATAAATTCCAAATAAATTTGTAAGAAATGAGCATAAATTATATTTTGTTGCAAATATGAGAGTTAAACACACTATTCACTAAAAATGATAATTTGGAAATAATCTTGGCCTTTGTGCTGTCAAAAATAAGCAGTAATTTTTTTTTTAAAATCTTAAAAATTAAAGAAAAATACCAAAACTTCTAGGCATGCTTATATATGCTTACATATACTATTTTGAAGATATTTTGGATGCAAATAATACGTAGGGAAAAATTGAATATCAACAACAGGCTATATATGACTAGGGAAGGCTAGGGAGCACTTTTGGAGTAAAAAGTGAAGAAAAAGAGGCTAACTATGAAATATCCCAAGCGAACCACGCAAAAACAGGCTGAAGAATCCGAAAAGTGAGTCTGTTGCAGTTCCACTGCAACCGCAGTGGAAGATAGCTACAAATAAAGTTGGTATCCGCGGGGTGCTTGGCCGCAGTTCTACCGATCTACCGCGGTAGGCGTGCTGAAGGCCGGGGCAGTTATGTCAAAGCGTAAATTTTAGCCCTAAAACCTAAATTAGTCACTAGATTTTGCCCCTTAGAGGCATGTATTGATTTCTTTGAGTTCTTGGAAGGAAAAACAATTGCGAGAGATTAGCTTAAACATATTTCTTCTTCCCTTTTGATTTTATTGCTAGATTATGCTGAATATTAACTTAGCTTGTTTACCCATAGTTATGAGTAGCTAATTTCCATGTCTAAGGTTTTGATAGAACCTATTGAGGGTTGAAATTCTCGTTATGTTAATGCAAATTTGCCAGTTTTAATCTATATTCATTTAACTATGTTCTTGTTATAGTTAATTGTCATGATCCTCAATTAGCTATGCCTATTTCGTATGCATAACTTGGAAAAGAGTGCATATTTACATAGTTGTTGAATAACACCACTCTTAAAGTAATAAGAGGAATCTATAATTGCAGGTTTAAAGGCGGTATTAGGAATAACGAAGCCTTGGTGCAATTTTAAATGAACTATATTAATTAAAGCTAGCTAGTGTAGCTTGGGAGAGTGCAATAGTATATTACGGTAATTGCTCAGGAGAGAGTTACTGTAAGCTGAGTGTTCATTATTGATATAGAACTATTGGTAAATTTGTATGAAGCATAAATAGAAGGGATTCCATCAATAGGTGAAGTCATTACCTTAGCGTTTTCTCTCATTATTGTTTATAACTTTAGTTAGTTAGCTATAGCTTGTTACTTTTCTGCGCTTTTAGTTTGTAACAAAACCTCCACTTGTGATTCAGAAGTCTTGGAAAGCTGGTTCTGAAGAATTTAGTGGGTCTAAAGGTGGTAGTTGATAGGTTGACTCTCTGTGGATTCGACCCTGGACGTAATACACGGGTTTTATTTGCAACGTCCAGAGTCCTTTCTAGAGGGCATACTTGGGCGTGATCAATTATATACAAGAAACTTGTAACCCTGCTTTTCAAGGTTTTCCTAAGACCACAGTTAGAAATATGTTTTTAAAGTTCAAACCGAATATCATCAGTATATTCGTTGTGTATTTTTCACTTAGATTGTAAAGTGTCTATCTCATCTGATGTAGGTCGTAGTCCTAATGGTTGTGATTATTTAACGGTTACATGTGATTGGGTTGATCATCACTCGAACATGCAAAAATGTATTATTGGTTATAAATCTATTGATTCAAAACACACTGGAGCATATACTGCAACTACTGTTCTACAATAACTTAATTTTTACGGACTCATTGATAAAGTTTTGACTATCACCTTAGATAATGCTTCTGCTAACACAACCGCAGCAAATAGCTTAAAATCTAGACTTTGTCCAATTAATCTAGTAATTTTTCATGTTAGATGTGCATGTCATATTTTTAACTTGGTTGTAAAAGATGCTCTTAATTTATTTTCTGATGCTTGTCGTAAAATACAATATGCTTGTGCCTAATCGTGCTAATAAAGCGAGTAGAATTTGTGCTTACCTTCCATTTAGAAAAGTTCCAACAGATGTTTGTACTAGGTGGAATTCTACTTATGAAATGCTTAGAGTTGCTTATGATTATCGGGTACTTATCCAAAAGGTATTTGATATACATAATGGTATCCCCACTAATCAAATTGTTGATTTTGATTGGGATGAGATCAAAGAGCTTACAAAATTTTTAGAAATTTTTTATCATGCTACAAAATAATTTTCTGGTATATATTATCCTACTGTTACACAAATATTATAGTATATTTGTGGAATTTATGTTGTATTTGGAAAGTATAAAACAAATCTAACTTATGCACCGATCATTAATGAAATGATTTCAAAATTTAAAAAGTATTGTTTTCCCTATTCTCGAAGTTTATTTAATTTATACTCCAGTTAACATATCTTTAAAACTAAGATAAGAGGTGCAAAAGGGACTTGTTCGTAAAATTTATGAGAATTTAGCAACTCAATAAAATTAACAACTATCTCTCGAAGAATGCAAGCCTATCATATATTCTTATGCTAGATCAATGTTCGATAAATATAAATCTATGGAAACAGCTGGTTGTGAAACTGCTCCTTCCACTTCTAAGTCTAGAGCAAAAGTTTTATGGGAAGATATGAATGATATAACAGGTTTTGATTCCTCTATTGATGATGAACTTGATTCTTATCTTAATTAAGGATTGGAAAATATTAAAGACGAATAAGGCAACGAACAACTTTGTCATGGTAGGGAGCGTGGCAAGGCTTTTCCAACACTTTCAATAATGGTCCGAGATATCCTGACTATTCGAGCATCATCAGTAGCATTGGAGAGCGGTTTTAGCGCGACATGATTTCAAATTGGAGATCATAGATATGCATTAGTGGAGGACAGTCTAGAGATTTCCGTATTATTCAGAGATTGGATTAATTCAGAAAGCAGAAATCTTAGTTTTGAAAAATCAACTACTAGGGAAGAAGAAGAATTTAATGATATACTTAGCACTATGAGTGATGACGACATGGAGCTCATAGAACATCAATCAATATTGCCAAATCCAGCACAATGTTCGAGGTATATTATTGATAAGTTACAAAGAAGTTATATAAAAGCTTGTAAATATTAGTATGATAATTTGTAATTGGTTACTAATACGCCTAGTTCAAACAGAACCCTTCCTATAAGGTGGTTGCATAGGTTAGGTGCTCTTCAAAATAATTATATTTGTATTTGAGATTTGAAAGTTCTATGAATAAATTAAAAGGCTCTAAGCGTTGAATTTTTTTTATGAATTGTCTTAGTTACTTACAACAACAACAGCAACCCAGTATAATCCCACTTAGTGGGGTCTGGGAGGGTAGTGTGTACGCAGACCTTACCCCTACCCTGGGGTAGAGAGGCTATTTCCAAATAGACCCTCGGCATACTTCCCTCCAAGAACTTCCCACCTTGCTCTTGGGGAAACTCGAACTCACAACATTTCGGTTGGAAGTGGGGGTTGTTTACCATCAGAGCAACCCCTCTTGTCTTAGTTACTTAATACAGTAAAATTATATTAAATAAATAAATTTTTAATTACTAGAATATTCATTATATGTCTTTTGTTTTAATATTTTATAATTCTTTACTAATTAGTTTTCTTTTTCTTTTTAATATCTAAGTTTATTAAATAAGTAAAAAATCTAGCCTTTGCAAACTTTAAAAACATAGTAATTTTAAAAAAATTAGACTTTTTTAAAAAAAAAAAATAGACTTAAGGCCCGCGAATCCATCCCATCCCGTTTGTTAGCGGGACGTGATGGATCGACCATTTCGTCCCGTCCCTCCACCGTCCCATTAATTTTGTCCCGCCCGTTGGACAGCCATAAGTGTTGGATAGAAGCTGAAAACAGTGTCCACTGGCTTTATGTAGGCGACACATAGGGTGTTCAAAATCGATCCGAAACCGAAAATCGATCCAAACCGAAGCTTAACGTCTTACTCGTAACGGCTTAGCGGCTTAACGGACGGGGAACAGATTGAATTTTTTAATTAACGACTTATCGGTTTGGGGATGAATTATTCAATTTTCTTAACGGCTAATCCGTTAACCCGTTAAGAATATATATATATATATATATATATATATATATATATATATATATATATATATATATATATATATATATATATATATATATATATATATATATATATATATATATATATATATATATATATATATATATATATATATATATATATATATATATATATATATATACATATATATATATATATATACATATATATATATATATATACATATATATATATATATATATATATATTATTTATATATATTAAATATAAAAAAAACTAAAACCCTTGAAAATGATTAACAAAAAAAATTATTTCTACTTCTAAGCATTTTTATTCTCGGGATCTAGAAATTTTTTGGTTCTGTTTTTAATTTATTTTTGGTTGTAATCCTCCTGTTTGGCACAAAACATGCCGGAGATGGTAAAGCTAATTTCCTAATCACGGAAATCAAATTGAGTGGCTCTAGCAAAGAAAATTGAATGCATCATATTGCCTATAAAATATTATTTTTTTATGAAAATTCATTATTTCTAGGACGAGGAGAATAAGAGATATTTAGTGAACATGTATGTTAGGCCGATAAACCGCCCATTAATCGCCTTATAAGAGCTAACCCGATACCAATCCGCTCGATATCTTATCGGGTGGCTAACGTATTAATACATTTAAAAGCCGATATCGTTAAGCCTAAAAAGCCGCCCAATCCGTCCGATAAGCACCCCTAGCGACACAAATCATCCCAGAGCGAAGGAGATATATAAAAAATCAAATAAGGTAGCACTTAAAGTAAAGGAGATTGGCTATGTACCCAACACAGACTTGGTGCTTCATACGAGGTGGAGGATGCACAGTGAGAAAATTGCTTGGGCATTTGGTCTTATTAGCACATCCAAGTCAAAGCCCATCAGAATATTCAAAAATCTTCGAGTATATATGTGGAGATTGCCATAATACAATGAAGTTTACATCAGTAGCGGAGGGAAGAGAGATAATTGTTAGAGATTCTAATCGTTTTCACCATATTAAAGATGAACTCTGCTCCTGCAATGACTATTGGTGAAAATCTTTTACGGTCAATTATGGTCTTATTGGCAGGTCTAAACCAACGTAGCAAACATGACTAGAATACTAAAGATCATTCTAGTATGTTGCAACTTACAGATGTGCATAGTGCTATAAAACATGTATCTGTGTTCAATATATCTCTAAAATCTAATATTTTACTTATATACGCAGTGTAATTTTCCGACGAATGATGGTCATGTTGACCACCGTTGATTACATGTAGCTTCGCCCATGGCATTATGTAATGAGAAAAGCAAAGTTTTGAAAATTTCAGTAACTAGAGAAATGGAGTATGATCACTAAGGAGCACCATTGAAGAAATTCTGAAGAAAACACTTCGTCTGATGACTGATTTTTCAGCAACATGTTTGGCATTGCCCTATGCTCTACTTCTTTTGTCTGGTTTTTATCGAGTCCAGAGAGAGTTCGATGAGTTACTTGTCTCATTTGTTTTTAAACATATCTGAGCAAAAAATGTGAATATATCATTAGACGAGCCGAAGCAAAAAAAATCAATCTCGTCAGTCAAACCTTATCAGTTGACAGTAATGTTTGTTGATATTTATTTTGGTTCCTGCTTTTGTTTAATCTCCTGAAATCTCTTGTGCTGAAATTGGCTTATTATCCAACTAGGTTCGGTTTGGTATTAATCCAAAAAGTAAAAGAAGTAGTTGATCTGAATCCAAACCAAACTGATAACATGTATATACCCTTTTTAATTTTAGCACAGAATATTTACCACAACAACATACCTAATGTAATCACATAAGTGAAATTGGTAGTATGCACGCACACCTTGTATTGGAAAAAATTGAGTTTGCATATTAAAGATGACGTGTTAATTATGATTAGCCACGAAGCATGAACAACAACAGATACGAGTAAAGCAATAGAAGAGGTACGAGCAGTCATACAAGTAATTTAACACCCATGCTCATTCAAGACATTTAAAGCTCGAGGATCGTGAGGAATCAAGGGAATGAATCTGACAACACATGAGAGTCCAAATACAGTATTTAATGGGTATTAAATACTGAAAACGTTAGAGAATATGTATTAATATAATGATTATGTAACATATCATTTAAAGTCATTAATTGCCCATAATAGCTTTGTTATGACAAAGGTAAGGCTCATATCCCAAAATAGTTATAAAAAGGAAAGGAACAAATAATTGTAGGACACGAAACACTATTGGAATATATTTTGATTTATTAGCTTTCTGATTATATTACTCTCAACGGAAATTTCTTTCTTTATATACTTTTTTTAATTATCAATAACTCGTATTCTTCTAAATTCTAGCTTTTCTTGGGAGATAAAGGCAGTGACATAGCCACATAGAGTGGAGGGTGATCAGTTGAATACCTTTTATCGAAAATTTATTTTGAGTATACAGAAAATTATACTGTGTATAGAATCGCACACAACGTGCTGATAACCATTACATTTTTGTTTTCCTGTTGCTTGTCTTTGGCGATACGGGCAGTGACATCGCCACATAGAGCGAACGGTGGTCAACTGAATACCCTTCAACAAAAAATTATTCTGAGTATATAGAAAAGTATATTGTGTATATAGATCAAATTTAGTTTTTATACGACTATTAAACTTTGTATATCCATAGCAAGTGACTTCGCAACTGAATAAGGGCAATGTCAAACTCAATTATCATAAGTCGACTTACAGATTTTGGCATTGTAAAAAGAACAAAGATTTTGGCATTGTAAAAAGAACAAAAAAATGCCCCCATTTCTTTGTTCTGCTTATTGTTTAGAAATAGTCAATCTTTAACTACTTCGCGGTATCCCCATTTGTTGTACTTTTATTGAGTATTTCTTATTATTTTTGTCACCAGATAATGCCTCCCACTTCGTACGGATTAAGTCCTTATTTGGACCTTTTTCTTAGCTTAGTGGGTAACCATGAAGCTATTACATTAATTTCCTATAAAAACCAGAGCTCTCTACTCAAATATGCAAGACAAGTCTTAGTTCTACCCTTCCCTTTTCCAGCTATAGTTTGTTGCAAATCAAAATGACAAGCTTAGGGAAGTTGGGCCAATGGTCCTTACTAACAGCTGCTTTGGCAATTTGCTTAGTAGCCAGCACTGTTGTTGCAGATTACTCTTATGCCTATGCTTCTCCTTCTTACAACTCTAAGAAGTACTACAAGTCACCATCTCCATCCAAGTATGATGTACCCACTCCTTACTACAAGAAAACTGAGAAACCTGCTGCACATTCTCCGTCACACTACTACAAATCTCCAGTTCCATCGAAGCACGACTATTACAAGTCGCCATCACCAATAAAATATTACAAATCGCACTTGCCAACAAAATATTACAAGTCACCTGCTCCTTCAAAGCAATACTATAAGTCACCCGTTGTAGTGAAATATTACAAGTCACCCGCTCCTGCAACGCATTATTACAAGTCGTATGTTCCATCAAAACACTACTACAAGTCACCATCTCCTTCAAAACACTATTATAAGTCACCGGTTGCAAAGAAGTATTACAAGAAACATACTCCTTCAAAGTATTACTACAAGTCACCTGTTCCTTCAAAGAATTACTACAAGTCACCCTCAAAGTATTATTACAAGTCACCTGGTCCTTCAAAATATTATTATAAGTCACCAACTCCTTCAAAACACTACTACAAGGCGCCAGTTGCAACCAAGTATTACAAGTCACCTGCTCCCTCAAAGCATTATTACAAGTCACCCGCTCCCACAAAGTATTATTACAAGTCCCCAACTCCTTCAAAGTACTACTACAAGTCCCCGTCGCCAGCAAAGTACTACAAGTCGCCCACAACCTACAATTCACCACCTCCACCAAAAACCTATGAACAATCGCCATCATATTACTCACCTCCACCACCAACTTACTACAAGCAAACACCTATCTACGCTTCACCTCCACCACCTGTGAAGTACGAGCAATCTGCTACCTATGCTTCACCTCCACCACCTTTGAAGTACGAGCAGTCCGCTGCCTATGCTTCACCTCCACCACCGACGTACTACAAGCAAACACCCACCTATACTTCACCTCCACCACCTTTGAAGTACGAGCAATCTGCCACCTATGCTTCGCCTCCGCCCCCTGTAAAGCACGAGCAAACATCCACCTATGTTTCACCTCCACCACCTGTGAAGTACGAGCAATCTGTCACCTATGCTTCACCTCCACCACCAACGTACTATACGCAAACACCCATATATGCTTCACCTCCACCACTTGTGAAGTACTAGCAGTCTGTCACCTATGTTTCACCTCCACGGCCGTCAACATCTCCCCCACCATACTACTAATATTCAACCCTTCTCTTAAATCATTTTCCACATCTCCATGACTTATTTCTCCTTTCATTCTCCTTCCGAGTATTTCTATTTCCTTGACGCCACATTTTTATGTATGTTCCCCAAAATGATCGGCTTTCCTTGCTGTGTGTTCTTTTATTTTAATAATTTGTAATATTTATTATTTGAGTTTTAAGTAAGTTCCTCGAGATCTCTATCAATTTGGCTTTATTATATCAAGATCCTTTTTTTGGGTGTAATTTATCAAGAATCTCAAGTTTATCTAATATTATTTCTTATCCATTGAATAATTTACTTTGGTCTTTACACATACCTCCTGGACATCTAAGAGTATTATTTCTAGAGAATTTTCTTCTCAAAGAATGGTTGATTACCTACTAAGAAAGAAGAGATAAAGAAAAAGAGTATTCTGGATTCTAATTGTATTTATCAGCTACTTAAGAAATAAAATTATATATAAATAAACAGAATAAGAAAGAAATAAAGATATTTTTAGATGTAGGCATATGAATCATTTTTCCAATTCTTTTTGTAAAATGGATTCTCTATGTTAAATATGTCAAAAGATATAACGTTGTTATGATGAGATAAGAAGTAAGTTAACTGAATAGTTTTTTTTTTTTTTTGGAAGGTATTTTGATTATATATTAACTATATGGTAAATTTACATCATCTGTTCTTTTGAACTTTAGAACATATTTAAGAGTACAATCATTTTAAAACTCTACAACGGTTGTTGCTAAACTAATCCTATTACATAAATTGCTACAATTATGGATTCTCGCACAAAGAATAGCTATTAATGTTCTGTAACATGGGCGACCATTTAGGTAGCTTTACGCCAGTGAAGTGCACTTGAATTGTAATCTCCTTTGCTCGGTCTTTGGCGTCTCTGGTTGATTGTTGAAACCTTATGTTGTTCATTTCCATCCATATGTTGTATACTACTGCTGCAAACACCACACCTAGGATGGTTGGGGTTTCTGCTGTTAACATTAGTTGTTAGCCATTGGATTTCTGTTTCTCACGTGCCTGTCGTTCTTTGATAATTCAACCATTGTAACATAGCTTGCCACAGTATTTTGGAATATAAGCAGTCAAAGAATAAATGGTCGTGAGTTTCTTCAGTATCTCTTCCACACAAAATGCAGGATTGATTAGTGTGAATTCCCCATTTAGCTAGTCTGTCAACCGTCGCCAAGCGTCTATGCAGCGCCACCATAAGATGTATTTCTGTTTTGGGAGCATGCCAGTCACCATTAATAATTTTTTCCATGCAACCTTGGGATATTGAGGAGTGGTATGAATGTATGCCTTTCTGATACTAAATTGCCCATTTTTTGTAAATGTTTGCAGTCCTGCACCATCAGTTGCCCACTATTCTCTTGCGCCAAACAATTTCCTAACGAGCCAGCTAGCTTGTTTAGGAATTTCTATTGTATTAATATCTTTTTTCTTTATGTAGTGACAATGTATCCATTTGATTCAGAGTTTGTCTTTTTTTGCCATTAAGTCCTAGAGGAGTTTTGATAGAGCCACTTTATTCCATCTTTCATAGGAGATAATGTTCAGTCCTCCCGCCGCCATTGGTTTACACAGTGTTTCCCAGGCGATTGGATACCTATGACTAGATTCATGACTACCTGCCCATAGGTAATTCCTGTAAATTCCATTTACCAGTTTTATAGTTTTTTTTTGGAATGAGGAATACCAGGGCCCAATAAGTCTGCATTTCAAACAGGACGCTTTTGATGAGTTGGACTCTGCCAGCATAAGAGAGGAGTTTTGATGTCCAGCTTCTGATTTTGTCCACTATCTTCTCTACTAGGGGCATACATTGTGATATTGTGATCTTTTTTGTGAATAAGGGAACTCCTAGATATTTGAAATGAAGGGTGCCCTCTGTGAGGTTGAATAGTATTTTTTTACTACTCTTATGGAGTACATATATTGCTAATATCAATGTTATTTTAAATAGAATCAAGTAATCTATATTATATTAAAATGAGGGTAGTGAAGCATGTGGTTAAGTTAGTGGCATAACAAGAACAAGTTACTTGGCACTTTTGTGGAATCTATTTTTTGGATTCTATTTGTATAACATTACCAAAATTATTAATTAATATTCTTTTGTATCTAATTAATGATTGCAAAAATATCGGCTGAATGTGGTTAAGCCAAGTGGCAAGCTAAAATGAAGCCACTTGACAATTTTAAGACAACATAAAACATTTAGATTATAAATGGAAAAATATTTAATGAAAGTAGTAGTCCAAGATTTTCTATAAATATCTTTAATTAAGTTTGTGTACAATTTAGCTATGGTAGGTATCCTTTTTTGAGCAAGAATCAGCTAAAATTTTCGTTAAAAATCTTATACACTAATTTTAAGTTGAAATAATAATTCTTTATTTTGTACAAGTTTTGTATCTAACCTTATTTGTGAACAATATACGTTATTATTATACGTATATTACAATAGAAAAATATATAATAATGGAAATAGATATAATATGAGGATGTCAATACTTTAAATAAATATAAGAAACTAATTAAGTAATAAAAATATATTATTGATAAATTTAGAAAGCTAACGAATTATGAGCAACAAACAAAATTTTAAAACTAATTTATCAGAAGTACGAAATATTCATGATATGCTAAAAGGTGTAGTGGATAATGATATTAAGCAAAGCATGCTAATAAAATATTATATAATTAATAAAATAATAATACTAAATAATAAATATTATAATAAAGCAATTAATAAACAAAAAAGGTTATACGATGACAACTTATTTTTCTTTACTTTCATATTGGTTTAATTAATAAAATAATATATTAAGAAGTAGGATGACATTTTCAATCCATATTAATGTAATATTAGTATATTAAAAGATAAATCGTAATTTAAAATAATTAATATTCTTTAATACTGTAATATTTAAAGTAATAAAAAATATATTATTGATAAATTTAGAAAGCTAATGAATTATGAGCAACAAACAAAATTTTAAACTAATTTATCAGAAGTAAATATTCATGCTATGCTAAAAGGTGTAGTGGATAATGATATTAAGCAAAGCATGCTAACATAATATTATATAATTAATAAAATAATAATACTAAATAATAAATATTACGATAAAGCAATTAATAACAAAAAAGGTTATACGAAGTCAATTTATTTTTCTTTAATTTCATACAGGTTTAATTAATAAAATAATATATAAAGAAGTGGGATAATAGCTAATCTATATTAATATAATATTAATATATTAAAAGATATATTAATATTCTTTAACACTGATAACGTATGCGCGAGTTTTAATATTTATGTTTATATTATGTTGAAAGGAGGATAGTTAGTATTGTGATTAAGTCAACATGTACTTTAAGAAAAAATTATTTGGCACTTTTAGCTCAAAAACCTAATAAGAATTAGGAAAGATCTACGAAATATATATAAAAAATTTGAATTCATAATAGAAAGATAAAATTATTTTTCTCAAGAAAAAAAAACCCTAATCAATGAGATATCTAAATAAATTTGAGTAAAGTTACATAAATGAAGGTGACCATCTGCTCTAAGATAGGTATTTTATGAAGGAATTCAATGAGAATATCAATAGTTTTATGATAAAATAATAAAGTGACATATCTTTTTATATTTAGGAAAAAGTTATAATTATAATTTATTTTTAAATATGAAAGTATTTCGATTGTGTGTAAAATTCAAAATGAAAAAGTTAATTGTAATATTAGAGTAGAGAAAGATATACCATGATGGGAATAGAGTTGATACCAGATTACACGTTAAATTAATTTTTAAAATAAAATTAACTGAGCAAATAATATACAAGATATTGTTGAAATTTTTTTAGAAAATTAAAGAATCGTGAATAGTAAAATAAATTTTAATAGTAATTTTTAAAAAGTAAGAAATATTTGTGCTATATCAAAAGGAGTGTGAGTAATGAATTTAAGCTAAGTTACTGTTAATAAACTACTATATTAATAATACAATAATGCTAAATGATAGATATTGTAATAAAATATAAGAAGTACAAAATTATAAGATGACTTTATGATTCATTTTACTTTAATTTCATATAAATTTAATTAATGAAATATTATTTAAAGAATTAAGATGCAGTTTGAATTCTATTAACTAAATATGATATAGTAAAATAAAATGCAAATCGTAATTTAAAATAATTAATATTCTTTAATATCAACGTACTAATACTAGTACTCGAGTAATAATACAGAATTTACTAGGAGACTGAACTCGAGAAAATAAAATTTAAGTAAATACTTACTGGAAATGTATTAAATAAACGAAAATCACCCGTAGCATTTAAATAACACTTTGGTACCATCACTATGCCCTTTGCTCCCTTCACTCTTCCCTCTGCGCAGCCTTAGGAGCCCCAACACCACAGCTACAGCCCCGCCAGCAAACCCAAATTACCAGTGCTACTGCCACTTCTCCCCGCCGGCCGCTGATTCCGGCGCCGGTCGCCGCCGGTGGATGCTCCCTCGTTGCGTCCATGGCTCCCTCCTTACCAATCTGTTTCTCTCTGTCTGTAAGTTCTTTCCCGTGCTTTTCTACCTTTTTTGGCAGTCTTTTGAGTGATTTCAATTGTTGTAATCATTCGTTTGGTCTCGAGCTTATTCCGAGATCCGTATTTTTTTTTTCATTTGCACATTATCATTGATATATGTTTATCTAGACTGTACAGATTTGTTATTGAGCTGGTAAAAGGGTAAATGTAGTAGCTTTAAGCATTTTATGTTGTTGTGAGCGTGGCTGAAGGGTTTCTAATACTATACTTTTCACATTGGTAGATTCTAAGGTAGGCTTCGCTCAATTTTGGTAAGGATAGAATACTTTCGAGACCTAAGTTCCCTTCGCGCTGCTAACAGTCTCCAGTTGGCAATTTCGGTCAATGTATGTCCCCTTTGAGGACTGTGGCATACTCTAGCCCTGGATTAGGTTACCTTATCTTTTCTCTATTAACAACTATGCTTCAATTCCCAATTAGTTGGGATCAGTTATATGGATCCTCATTAACCATTTCGCTTCCTATATGTCGTTTTCATTCCAATACTTAATAAATTTTCTTTAGGAAAAAATAAGCGTCCTCCACCATTAAGGATTCTTTAAATTCATACTTGTCCCAACTCTGTCAGATAATCCGTTACCAAAATAAGAATAGTCACGTCAAACACCAGACCTAGTGTAAAGTGTACCAATTGCGTTATGCAGCCCTGAGCTAGATGCGAAATACGTTTTGTGTGTTCCCTCGCTTAAGTGGCTTCAATGTAGACACCTATACGGAGTAATTTTTTTTTTTTCTTGATAAGGTGAAGATTTTATTAAAAACAGTATCAAGCTGATACTGTAAAAATAAGACACCTATATGGATATTATGTGCAGTGTTATCAAAGGCGCGTTTAAGCCCTAAAGCAAGGCTCAAAACATGTTGAGTTCTTCGCCTCGCTTAGCGGGCGTTTCATTATTATCATCAAGGCTCTAAGGCATACTTTTCCTAGCCAATGAGCATAATCCTGAGGAGGCGACACTAAGCAATTGATATTTTACTTCATCGTAGATCTTCTTCAATTTCTTTGTCCTTAAATTTGGTATTCATGCGTATTGATATTAGTCTTGGACTACACATACATATTTTTAGTTTTTCTCGATTTGCGCCTTTCTTCATTAAAGCTCACGCTTTATTTGCGCTTTGCGTTTAAAGCCCTAATAGACCTTAGGGTTTTTTGCGCTTTTTGCCTTTGATAACACTGATTATGCGTGTGTTATGTTCTTCACCAAGTTCATTTGAAATTCCAAGAGATTGTAGATCTTTCAATAGTACTTTCCTGCATATGAGTTTTGGTCTACCTTGTTCCCCCTTAACACATTCAGTTATCTACTTATCATGTCATTGTACCTGCATTTGGTGTCCGCGTAGGACATGAGCAAACCATCTACATTTACTATCGCATGCAGCTTCTTTTTTTCTTTTTAGTCGCCTTTATGTGTGCACCTTATACCTGATGTATTTACTTCTAAACTTGTATGAGTACGTAAAGAAAAAATATAATGTTTAGGTACAGCCACTAATGCTTATGCGATATCTTTTTCTAATAGGTAATCGTAATTCATATGCTAATCTTAAAAAAGACCAATAGGAATTTGCTTTTCCTCAGAGAAGGATTGTTCTGATTGCGTTATGCATAGGTTATTGAATAATTAAACAATTTTTATATTAAGTATTAATGCAACATGAATTTGTTATTGTTCAATAAGCATTCACATAAATGCGAAATTAGTTCTTATAAATGATTTCTGAATTATTTATGCTTGTGAATAAGGGGATTGAAATACTTAGTAAAGAATTTGATTGAGTTATTAATATTTAATGAAATCTATGAAGAGATGAAGTTTGATTTATCTTAATTGATGTCGTGCTTCTTTTTTCTTTCTTGTATGCAGAGAAAGTGATGGCTTGCTCACAATTGTTTCTTATTATCTTATATTCAAGGGCCTAGCATGTATTCTGTAGCTCTTTTTGGTCAAAGAGTTATTCAGAGATTCTCTTATTTTAGCACCTTTTCACGGTTTTTATGTAATCGGCAATTTGACACTGATGGCAGTGGAAATGGGTTTGGAAAAATCGAAGATTACTTGAATGAGAGCTGGAAGAGTATGAACTCCGATAATAATATGAATAAGCCTGATATACAGGAGTCACCTGACTTTATTGGAATCAATGGCTGCTATGAAGGCGATTTCCGACAAAATTTTAAAAGTCGGCACAACTTTATTGAGAAAGTGAGAAACGAGGCTTGTATGATTCTTGAAATTCTTCAACAAGATGGTCCAGGATTTGATGCAAAAGAAGCTTTAGATAATTCGCATATTACAGTTTCAAGCCTGCTTGTAAGAGAAGTTCTTCTAGGCATCTTGAAAACAATAAATTATGCGAATAAAAATAGGTGTGCAAAGCTGGGGTACAAGTTCTTTGTATGGTCTGGTCAACAAGAAAGTTACCGGCATACGGCAAATTCGTACCATCTGATAATGAAGATTTTTGCAGAGTCTGAGGAATTCAAGGCAATGTGGAGATTAGTAGACGAGATGATTGAAAAAGGATACCCTACAACTGCTAGGACATTTAATTTGTTGATATGTACTTGTGGGGAGGCAGGTTTGGCTAGAAAAGTAGTAGAGAGGTTTATTAAGTCAAAGACATTCAATTATAGACCATTCAAGCATTCATTTAATGCAATTTTACATTCCCTTCTGGGTGTAAATCAGTACAGGTTAATTGAGTGGGTGTATCAGCAAATGTTGGTTGAAGGTCATCTTCCTGATATTTTAACTTATAACATATTGCTATGCTCGAAATATAGGCTGGGAAAGCTGGATCAATTTCATAGATTGTTAGATGAAATGGGTCGGAATGGATTGTCACCCGATTTTCATACATTTAACATCCTGCTTCATGTTCTTGGTAAAGGAGACAAACCACTAGCAGCACTCAACCTTCTAAACCACATGAAAGAAGTTGGGTGTGAACCAAGCATTCTGCATTTTACCACTTTGATAGATGGGCTAAGTCGGACGGGTAATCTGGATGCATGCAAATACTTCTTTGAAGAGATGGTTAGGCAGGGTTGTGTGCCTGATGTTGTGTGTTACACTGTTATGATAACAGGATATGTTGTGGCTGGGGAACTTGATAAAGCACAGGAAATATTTAGTGACATGATCGTCAATGGGCAGTTGCCAAACGTGTTTACTTACAATGCCATGATTCGTGGGCTCTGTATGGCTGAGAAATTTGATGATGCATGCATGATGGTGAAGGAAATGGAATCGAGGGGTTGTAATCCAAATTTTATGGTGTATAGTACTTTAGTCAGTTACTTGAAAAAAGCTGGAAAGCTGTCCAAAGCTCATGAAGTAATAAGACATATGGTGGAAAAAGGGCAGTATATCCATCTCGTTCAAAAGTTCAAAAGATATAGAAGATGTTAAAGAGGTAAACAACAACAACAACTACCCAGTATGGAGTAATATGTAGACGAGCCTTACCCCTACCCGAAAGGGCAGGGAGGCTGTTTCCAATCGACCCTCGGCTCATAGGGTTAGGGAAAAACAGTAGTAAAACAGAACATAGACAAAACAAGATGTTAAAGAGGTAACCAATGCAAAATCAAGCTGGTTAGAATGAAAATCGAATTTTTCTATCAACTAATGTTTTGATTCTTCTTGGAGTTCTATAATATATTTGATGGACTGTTTGGAATGCAAAGTAACGAGGAAAATGAATTCTGTACGGGCTAAACTGCCTTTTATGTATAAGTGCTCTCAATATCATCCATTAGTTCGGTGTTTATGCCTCCGTGTGCTGATGTGGATTAGCTTTACCATAAACCAGGTAATATTGCTGCTGTTGGTGCTTGCAATTCGACTGGTGTCACGAGTTAGCAGGTCCATATCCCTCTATCATCTGCTGCAAAAGAGTAGCGGCCGAGGAAAAGGTACCATATCTGTTTTATTTTTTATTTTTGGGTCAGTAAGCAAATAGGGAAAAGATACCAGCCTTTTGAAGTTATCACTTGTTGGCATTCCATTACCTGGTTTCTTTTTGGAAGTTTAATGGAACAAAATGCTTTGCTCACCTATGATTATGAGGGCACTTGTTGAATTAACCAATCAAAATAGACGATCATCTTTTATTACTTTTTAAACCCTTTCTCAAGTTGTTAATATCCTAGAATTCTCAATCCTTGGCTGTAGTATTACTTTACTGACCCCTTCCGATACATCAGTAAACTAATGATCTCTATCTCATCACATGAATGTTACCTTACCCATTTTGAAATTATCTATACTTGTTTAAATGTGTTAGTGGTTGTCTGCCTCTGATTTAGTTTTCCTAGATGTTCTTACAATAAAGTATGCTAAACTGTAATCTCAAAACATGTTACTGTTGTCTGTAGACATGGTTGCCAACTTGCCATTGTATGAGTTGATATGCCTTTTACATGAAAGAGCTTTGTAATCTTTGATATTTCTAGCACATGGTTCCTTCGTTAACCTAGCAGTTTGGTTTTAATCTTTGTCTCCCAGAGTATGATTCCACCACCTTCTTAAGATTAAAGCAAGGAATTAGGACGAAGTGTATTGAACTGAATCGTCTGGCCCTTTATTAAGCAAGCATATTTGGCTTTGATTCTCTTATATATACAACTCTCCCACACTCCAAACAATCGTTATTGGATTCTTTCTCATATTTCCTGAATGTAATTTAAAACTTATTTAGCCATTGTTTTTCTGTTAATCTGTCACCCCTACAGTGCTCATCTTAATCTAGATAAAGGTTGCATGTTTCATATCTTTTCTCCCATTCTTTTGGTAGTGTGGAACTTAAACTGATAAAGGAGAGATAACTAACCAAACCCTAAAATACAGGCAACATGACACGGACAATACTGCAATATGCATCTTTGAGGACATGATTCTAATTGAGTGGTGGTGTTTCTTCCGTGCCTTTGCTCGTAGACTGATGATGGTAGGGTTTTTTGGGTGAGACATGGCAATAAAATTGGTAGAACATAACCTGCAAGCATCGTTCAATAATGACTCACTGGATAAGGTAAAACTTCACAGTATTTGGCAGAGTATATCCAAGTTTAGTGCTTAGTAATATTGGCACAAACTCACTTCTTCTTTTTTTAATATCCAGCAGCTGATTTTGACCTAAAACAAACAGAGCCAGGCCACAAGCAGTTAGATATAGCTCAGTCTTTGTGTTAAAGCCCAGGAATTCCAGCTTGCAAGCAGCCACTTCTGAACGTCAAGAGCATCGAGACTCCTGCCTACTCATTCCAAAAACTAGGTACGCTCTCCTTGCCTGAACATATGATGATTGCAGCACTTAATACTATTCTCTTTGGTAGCCTGCTTTGAATTGTAAAGAGAAAAGATTTATAGGGTGTGACTGGTACTTCATATGTTTCAGTGGTTTTCACATTATGATTGTTTTTAATGCCAGCAATCAATTCCTTGTATTGGTGTTAGGAATTGCTTCATAAGCTTGTAATGAGCATTCCTTGGGGTTTAGTATTACAATATTTATTAAGTAATTTGTATTTTGCAGATGAAGTGAAGTGCTCTATAAGAGAAAAATTGAGCACTTAACCATGAGAGACCAGTGTTCAAATTCCAGGAGAGCCAAGAAACTGCTAGGTGACTTCTTCTCATATATCTAAACCCTTGGTGAGCAGAGTTATCGAGTAACTCTGTACTGATGGGTGGTAGTAGGTAGCCGGTGGAATACTCAGCTGTTGAGATACGCAAGCCAGCTCGAACACCACAGTTATCGACATAAAGGAAAAAAGGAGAAAAATTAAGCACTTGAAACCCAAGAGGCCATAGAGATTACACTAGTAAAAATGCTGATGAGGAAGATACTGTGATCAAGAGGTAAACTAGATGACGTTTCTGGCAACAACAGTCTATTTTCTTCATCTAAGGGTAGGTCCTTAATGTGAGCTATAGTGTACTAATCCTTGATCACATCTGAGAATGTGTCAAGTGGACTGTTGTAGCCATGTCTTTGTATAGTGGTCGATTGGTTGGAGAGTTATGAACTAAGAAGGGAAGTATGAAAGAACGGAGCATGGTAAGGCAAAATGTACCAACTTCTTGTATCCTCTCCACTCTAACCAATTGACCTCAATTTTGTAGTGTAAGAAAATAATCTGGTAACACTGTAGCTTACTACACATATAAGAAAGCTAGCATGTGCAGCCCCTGAAAAGACCTACTGTATTGTTTGGCTCTTCATGCAAAATGCTGAAAGTGGTCATTTTCTTCCATTCTTTTTCTTTTGCTACAAGCTGGATATATCTAGATGGTTGATTAAGCAACTTTTTACTAACAGATTCCTTTGAAATATATAGGTTCAGAATTTAAAAACTAGAGGTACTGCACATGTTAATTTGACAGTTGCTTTATGTTAAAAAAGGTTTTCTTAAATCGCTTAACTGACTCTCAAAAATATATAGTTGCTAGCTGAAACTAAAGTAGCTAATTGGTTAACTAAATTTTACATGGATTTATGGTTTTATAGGTTCAAAATGATTAAAGGTAGAAGTTTTTATTGAGTTGAAGCTGCTCAAGGATTAAGCAGCTTCATTTAAACATGCTTGTCAGCTAATGGTTCTTGTACGCTTCAAATAAAACTTTGAATATGTAAATGGGCTTTCAATGGGGTGAACTGTATAAAATTTTGTTTAGCCTTTCAAAATTAATTTGAATTTTGCTCATATTTTATTTGACGGACACAAACTCTAGTTTGAGGGAAGATTGACTAAAGCTCAAATTATTACCTGAAATAAAATGGGAGTGGTAATTGCGAAGTTTGGGATAGAAAACATAATTACTACATCAAAATTAGTGTACCCTGTACTCCGTATCCACTATAAAATCAAATTAGAAATTAATTTCAACACATTTTATTCTTAACAAGAAGATAATTTTCAAGGATTTATGAGAAAAAAAAAAGATAGCTGTCTAGACACGACAAATATTAAGTTTTATGGTCTAAGTTGGCCATTTAATCTCTTAAACTGTGCTAATGCAGGCCAATGGATCTTATCAACTTGGTCAAATTATTTAAGGAATTTTTACATTCCTATGCCACATAGGAAATCTTATTACCTTTAATATTTAAGTTTTGATTTAATTATATTTAGTATACCAAATTATCAATTTTATATTGATTAAGGGTATAATTAATAAGACGTTTATTACTCCTTAATTAAAGGATTTCTGTATATCCCGTTTTTAACAAATTTCTCACCATTTTCAATGCTTTAAATTTCAGGAGAGTTTATAAGTTTTGTTATGAAACAATAAAAGAACAAAGCAATATTGCAGAGAAAGAGAGAGAAAAATTCTTATTGAATTTTGGGGTGATTTACAATGGGGTAACCCATCTATTTATAGGAGGAAAAATGACTTAACCTCAAAGTAAAATTGTCTACAAGACATACATTCATTCTAAATAGAATTATATTCTTAACACTCTCCCTTGTGTGTCTACTCAATAAGTAATGCGCCTCATTAAAACCTTAACTAAAATAAAACTCAATGGGAGAAAAATTCTAGAAAAGGAAAAAGAGTACACACGTTTAGGAATGCGCCTATTGGTTGTCTCGTTAAAAACCTTGCAAGGAAAATCCAGTGGAACAAAACCTTGTAAGGGAAAAAGAGTGCAACGCGCATTAACTCCCTCTGATGAGAGCATCAATTCACATCTTTAAGCATCTGCATTCCAATCTTGTCCATCATCTTCAAAACGATCTTTGGTAGAGACTTGATAAACAAATCAGCCATATTAACTTGAATGAATATTTTGCACCTTGAAATCATCACTCATGGTAGATATATAATGCCTTCACAAATATCGTGGAATGACTCTTCAATATCTCCATAAAGGTATCATCGCTATCACATTATCATGTTTATAGTTATAGCAAGATACATTTGTGCATAAATTGCACCGAGGTAGTGGTACCTCAAGATCAAGAATTGTAGATGCTTCAATCAACTTAAATCCTTCATGGATTTCCATATAAGTTAAGTTATATAAGCCATATAATAGGCTTTAGATGCGTATCAAGTTTATATGTCATGCTAGACTTATAAGATATCGAAAACTGATTGCACATACCATTGACTTTATACTTTCAAGTATTTGAACTACATGTCCAAAACTACATGCCTTTCATATGGAATCAATTCTACTTGAATTGTATCTCTTCCATTTGGAAAATACTTTTGTGTCTATGTCTGACAGACTTAAGATCCTCATCTATACTTAGCGCTATAATAGATGTCGTCGACAAACATTTTATATTAGTTCCAATAAATATTCATAAAGACATAACATATAGATCTCTTCATTCATATATTCAGGTACATGAATCTCTCATGAGATTTTATGAAGTGTTATGTCATGTGACCTTCTAGATCACTTGCCTCCTCTATTATGATCACTTTGATTATTTGCTCATCTTCTTTATCAAGAGCTTCTATTTGAAACTGATTTGTCTATACGCTTTAAGCGTACCATAGACTTTGTCCTTCTAGGACTTAATATAAGCATTTGTAATGAGAATATAGTTACTTTCTTTGGGTCAATAAATGCGTATGGCATGCTTTGCAATATGTTGCAAATGAATTATCTTTTTATGACTTCAAGTTCATATTATCCTATTCGAGGATCTTGATATACAAATGATAATCTGTTCGACGTAACTTTTTCTTAATTGTTTATCATATCTCCCCCTCATGTTAGAAAAGCTAACTTGATTCCTCAACTTTGAGAATCCATATTTGTGTATTATGGTGTTAATAAAAATATACATCGCACATCAATAATAATAAGATGGAATTATTTGGTTCCTGACCCCGAACCACTTGTGAGGGGAGAAAATAATATACTTTCGTTTATAACATATATCAAACTGATATAGACAACTTTATTCTCGTAAGAAATAGTTTAGCTATTAAGTAGAGGCACTCAATAAATTATTTTGCTAATCCAGTTGTGATGTAAACCAACTTATCAAGAAGAACTATCTTAAATAAAAAATCTGGAAATTATGCTCTATATTAAATTATTGAGTAAGTTACCTCGCAAACACCGGCCATGTTGCGGGTTAATAATAATCGCGCATGTAACCATCTCATAGATGCGTCTTATGTGGTATACATGACATGTGAATGGGCCCATATTCACCTTTGATATTTTCAGAATTCATGGGATGCAATCCCAGCTTTAGTTGGTCAATTAATTAATGAGAATAAGCAATATAAGAGAATCCGTAAAGAACTTTCTAGTTCTTTAATATTTACCCATGTGAATTCTCTATTATTTTTGCACATCATACTTAAATTGATATGGCTAAACCATGTATGCTAACTGAATAAATTATCAATATTGATAAAGTTCAGGTTACACTACGATACGCACAATTATCAATGAACTCCACGTTTATTATGATATGGGGTTTTATATCAATAAACATTCACGTATTGTGTGGCATTCTTTTATTTGTGTAGTACAAACTGGAGAATAAAGCAATAGCTTTTTATATACATATTATCCCGCTACAAGTTGTAGTAATAGAAGATATCAAATCTTTCCTTTATTTATAGTCTCAATACAATCAATATCTTTCGCGTATACTTTGGAAAATGTATAAGTTTCTTTGAGGCTTACTACAACACAATACCTTATTGGTAATCAATTGTGTTTTCCAAAATAGTATAATTGGCTCTTGCAGAGTTCTCAATTAATTTGGTACTACCAAATATTCATGAACATCCATATGGTGAATATCTCTTTTAAAGAGAAAGATATACCATTATGGTCATGGTCAAAATTATATGCAAGATATGTTTCTTGCATTATTGTTATTCTCTAATAATCACATTGCCAAAATATTTTTGACGTACAATATGTACATGACCAATGATCATTCATGCCATAATAATGATATTATTTTCTTATTTCATCTCAAACCTCCTTCTAGAGGTGAGTGTTGCATAATCGCTACCACTAGCACGTTCATATTCTTCCAAGAATGAACATGTATTCATAAATCAAATGTTGTTACATTCAAATCATGAATGGACTATAACCATCTATATATGCTTTATAAACTCCCATGTCAAATCAATGACAAATATTACTTTCATAAGGTGAAAGATTATTTTGAGAATTCTTATTATTAGCATTATCACAATGATGACGATTATAATTTCGTCTATTACTACATCCATTGATACCTTCACGATAATAATTTTATCTTCTTTCAGACTTATCACATACTGCTATCACATTCTCTAACGGAAATGAGAATTGAGCAAATTCAATGGGACGGGTTTTCAATTCTTTTCCCACAATCATACATGATTTTAATCATGGCAGGGCATAGAAATTTTACCACTTTAAGTAGGTGTAGTTTCTTACAAACTCCATTAGAGTTATAATCAAACTTTGTTGTCTTTGCTTGCATATAAAATTAAATTATAGAATTTCAAGAACTTAAAAGAGAAAAATAAAGTAAAATGCTTACCTTACATCCAAAATTTAATCATGAACGAAATTCATAGAACAATTGACAATCATTATGCTCAATCTCAAAGCTTCTACTCAATTGATTAGAGTCTCGTGCTGATAACGTATTATGAAACAATAAAAGAACAAGAGCAATATTGCAGAGAAAGAGAGAGAAATTCTTATTAAATTTTGGGGTGGTTTACAATGGGGTAGGACCCCTCTATTTATAGGAGAAAAATAAATTAGCCTCAAAGTAAAACTCTGTGCAAGATAGACATTCATTCTAAATAGAGTTATATTCTTAACAAGTTAAATATTTTAAAATGGGAAAAAATCCCTAGAATCGGGTAAATCACATGCAAAATTGGGCGGTATTGAAATTTGTGTCGTCTTATTTCCATATTTTCCCATCGGGTTAATCCATCTTTTCATGTTGTTGTAGTCCCCTACAACTTTCCTCTCCTGAAAAATATACAAAAATAAGTATAAATGGAGAAGTTTATTATGGGATAGATGCTTTGAATATCTCGTCGATATAACAAGTGCAATTTTAATTTAACTAAATCTCAATCGATTATTTATAGAAAATTGCATCTATGCATATTTCAGAAAATGAAAAAGCATTTTTAAATTCCAGTTTACAGGTGAAGATGGGAACATGGAAACTATCTATTTAGCTCTTTTGATAGGTTGGTATAGACATTCTTGGTTCTTCTACCAGCTTTTTGTAAGCATTTAAATCATAAAGATTCGTCCAATTTCATAAATGCAATATTCGACATAATTATATTTTTTGCAGAAGATTTTATAGAAGTTTTAGTCGTTTTGATTTGTGAAAACAGAAAATAAAGCATCTACAATCAGAATACAATAATCTACAATTTATTTACAAAATATCTACAAACTGGGTACATTGAATTTTAATATCCCAATTCCCATTCGATTGTAGCGTAATTTGTATTTTCGATATAATTACGTTTTTTGCAGAAGATTTTGTAGAAGTTTTGGTCATTTTGGATGTGTGAAAACAGAAAACAAAGCATCTACAACTAGAATACAAATAATCTACAAATAATCTACAAAATATCTACAAACTGGATATATTGAATTTTAATATCCCAATTCTCATTCGATTGTAGTTTAATTGGGATTTTTGACATAGTTATGTTTTTGCAGAAGATTTGTAGAAGTTTTAGTTATTTTTGATTTGTGAAAACAGAAAACAAAGCATCTACAATTACAATACAAATAATCTACAATTTATCTACAAACTGGGCACATTGAATTTTAATGTCCCAATTCCCATTCAATTGTAGCATAATTGAGATTTTTGACATAATTGTATTTTTCAGAAGATTTGTAGAAGTTTTAGCCGTTTTTTATTTGTGAAAACAGAAAATAAAACATCTACAATCAGAATACAAATAATCTGTAATTTATCTATAATTTATGCAATATGTCTTCTTCTTCTTCTTCTTCTTCTTCTTCTTCTTCTCCTTCTTCTTCTTCTTCTTCTCCTTCTTCTTCTTCTCCTTCTTCTTCTTCTCCTTCTTCTTCTTCTTCTTCTTCTTCGAGTTTCAGTCTCAAATTCAATCAAAATCAAGTTTAATCTTCACCAAAAACCCTCAAAATTGAGATATAAACTCCAAACCATATTCCTGATTATTTTCAACAACACCCAATTGAAAATTCAAATTTGAATTCAAATCTTTCAAGTTTTTAATGGCCGTCAATGGTGGAATTGTTGCTCTCTTTTTATTTGCTTTGTATTACTGAAATTTGTGATTGAGAAATAGAGACAGATGTAGAGAGAATGTCAACGAACTGAGCTTTTGCATAACTGATTTCTACAATTATTTGAATTTGTTGATGATTTTATCTTCTTTTTTTTTTTGATTTGTGGCCTAAGGAAAAATATCGAAGAACATGATTTTTGTAGAAAAGATTCTATGTAATTTGATTTTAAATTGAAGATATAGGATTTGCATTTTAAATTTGATCTGAAGGTCGCTAAGTCAATTAGAAGATTCTGTTCCTGATTTGTAGCGCGCCTAATTAAGAAGGAATCAACTCCTAATAATTAGTATTTAATGAATGATATAATAATTTTACAAAAATTATGAACATGACGGATAAATATGAAACTATGCATATTTTTGATAATAAAGTTTCATATATAATTTAGGAAGGAAAAAGTTACATTATTTAAGTAGTTCTAATTTACTAGGTTAAAGGGATCCGATTTCATCTTCCCATTCAACATCCACTTTTGAGTGTCCACTTACCTCATAATGAAAATTTTAAAGCATATAATGTCATAAGATCCGCATATACTCTTTGCTCAAAAAGGAAATCTCTACTTTTTTTCCTCCAAAATACCAAAAAGCTAAGCTTACATATTTTGTCAACAAATTTTAATTCGGTTTGAACGTGCAATTTACTGGAAAAAATCGTATGATGCTTGTTTGAACAATATAAATAAAGTGGCACTTAAGTACAATTTCGAGGCACATTTATAAGTGGGAGTGCTTAGCCAAAATAGACCAAGCTAAGCAAAGATGAACCTATCCCAAGTGTAGCATCAATCCCTAATGCTAAAAGGAATAAGGAGAGAGACAATGCAGAGAAACACTTTTCGAAGAGAGAGAAAGAAACCTCCTAACTCAGAAAGGCCCAGACTGCGCTGAGGAAAGAATGACACTTTACAAATAAGAAGAGGTGCAATGAGAGCAGAGAAAGAAAGCTAACCTAAAGGTAATTATTTCTCTAAAGGGCGACACAAACGTGAAGGTCATTTTCCTTACTGGCACTGAAAACCTTCAAGGACAGGCGTAAAGCCCTCCTCACTGGTTGACAGAGACCCTATTCGATCGTATGGACCTATTCCTATTTATGGCACAGTATCCCAAGCAGTAAGGCTCTATAGAGAACCAGCTATATCCATTTAGAAGTAGCTCATTATAAAAATTGGCCGATTGATAAAATATTAGTCCTTCCATTTTATATTGTTTGAGGTAGTTTGACTCGGTACGGAGTTTAAGAAAAAAGAAGAAGACTTTTAAAACTTGTGATCTTAAAAGATTAAGGAGTAAAATGTTTGTGGGGCATACTATTTGTGTGGCTATAAAAGCTTCTCACTAAGGGCAAAAAGGGTAAAATGAAGAGTTTAATGTTGAATTATTTCCAAATTTAGAAATATGTCATTCATTTTGGAACAGACTAAAAAGGAAAGTAACTCAAACAATATAAAACGGAGGGAGTACTAATATTAGCCAAAATAGCCAATTAACTATTTGTAGCAAAAAAATATCAAAATTTTACTTTCTTTTGAGTGGGTGCTATTAGAATAGATTGAGTATATCTTAAGGAGCTTGAATCTCAGTTTTGGGATGATTTGGTGAAGTTTTGAGGTGGTTTGAATTGAAAATTCGAAGGAAAAACTGAATATGAAAAAAAATGATACGTGCATCACATATGTATCATATTTGTATCGATTGTATATCACATGTATATTTATATATATCTGTGTGTGAGATACATGCGTGATACATATTTGATACATGTGTCACAGAGAATTTTTTTGACATCGATTTAATTATGAATTTTGATACAAAACCAGTCCAAATCACCTCCAATCTTTCTCAAATTTTGTATATTGACTTATCTATATGTTTTCAATGAATTTCGATTATACCCATTAAAAAAATTCCTTGTTTGTTTTGATTTTTGAAATATTAGCTAAGAGTTGGTAAGTTAAAACTTATATATGATATTTCTGTAAGTTTCCCTTTATAAAATAGATTTCGAAAACAGAAGCAAGTTTTTTCTGAACAATTGTCAAAATATTTTTTCTTTTAATTTTCAAAAGTTTCTCTACAAAGTTGTTCAAACAACAAGATAAATGAATAATTTAATAGTTAAACTCGTGAATCAACGTAAAAGCAAGAAATTAAATTTGAATTAAAGAGAGATTGATTACTTTGTGCAAATATTTTTTTTTACTACCGTGTACATATTTCGGATAGGTGTACTATAATTAATTTTATTGAAGCAAAACTACAAAGTTAAGGAAAAACAAAAGTAAGAGGGGGTAAAGTCGTCTTTTCAAACCATATGATTAGAGAATAGAGAGTGGACTGTAGATCAAACAAACGCAGATCCAACAAACCGGCTTTCCCTAGTTGGACACAAACGCAAGATACAAAGCCGAACACGACAAACAACAGAAGCAGCACTAGTGGAAGTGGGAGACAGAAGAGAAACCCGATTGAATCTCGCGACAAAACTGATAAACCAATAGAAGAAGATGGTGACGAGAACAGAGGAAGAAGAGGTAAACAGATTGGAGAATCAAGTAGAGAATGGAGGAGGAGGTGCTTGGGAATATCTCTGCCTTGTCCATAAGCTCAAGCTCCGTCGATCTGATTTGGTGTTGAAGCACGGCCTCTCCATTCTCAATGACTCCAAAAAGAGATCTGCTCTTGGTCCTGAAGGTATAATACTACAATTTATCGATCCATATCCAATTGACCCGTAAAGCCGAAATCTTTTTGTTTGGTTTGCTGTTTTGGTAGTTTAGGATTCGGGTAACTGGAATTTGACTACAACTGGAAATTTGAGATCTTGTACCAATTTGGGTTGTCTAGGATTCAAGTTAGTGGCAATTGGGTAATATTTGGGACCGAAAAAGCTGAGTTTTTTTTACACTGATTAGGGTAGTCTAAGGTCGATCAAAGTGGAAAATTGAAGTATCGGTTCATGGAGAAGTTGAGATTTTCGGTTTTGGGATATCTCTCTTTTTTCTTTTTTGTTTTTTTTTTAGTTTCCGTTTTTGATTGATTGCTCCATAGACTTTGTTCCAACATAATGTGACTGGATAAAACCTCTGATCAATCTTTTATTCGCTGCAACCCAAAATATTGCAGAGTGGACTCTTTATGAGCAGGTAGCTGTTGCAGCTATGGATTGTCAGTCTCTTGATGTGGCAAAGGTAAAAAAATCTTTCTCATAATCCCTCAGTCAAATTTGGTTACCTCTATAGACATGCATGATATTTCCATTGTAGTTTATTTTCAAATTCCCTGAGTTGCAGAATCCATTCTGATAGAACTTTTATCAAATAATCTGAAATTACATTGCTCATCTATTTTTATTCGGCAAAAGATTTCTAGAAGATGCTAAATGTCAATAGTCAGTACAATAATGTAAAATGTATCTCATGGTACCCGAGATCATAGCTATGAGTGGATTGTATGTAATATGTAGAGAAACATTTTGGCATAATCTAATATATAAAAGATGTCACTACAACTAAATGGTCAATGTTTATGCAAATTTAGAAAGATAGTTGTTCGACCGTTATTTCCTATAACGTTGCATAGATACATTTACCATTACTCCATTGGTAGAGTGGTATTGGCCGATGATGTGGTTAAATATACCGAGTAATGAAGTGATTTGACCGTGTAGTCTACCATATTGGCCAGAATGCATTAGCGATTTTTCAAGTCATTTTCACTCTTTATTCTTACGCGTGGAATATTTTCTTGTGTTGCTGTCATCACTTTTTTTATGATTACGTGGAAAATTATTTGGAATTTATGTTATGAGAACTTCTACAGGACTGCATAAAGGTTTTGCAAAAGAAGTTTCCAGGGAGCAAAAGGGTTGGTGAGTTCTCTTTGGTCTATATATATGTATGGTTGTGGTCTTGTATTCTTGTAGCTTGCACTTTCTCCTGTGGCCAGTGAGTTTGAATCACTAGATTGGTAAAGCTTCTATTTCTTGTTTCATGTATCACTCCTTAAGAGTACTCCTGCACAAGCAAAGCATGAAATATAATTGTTAGAAGCTTGATGCTGGATTATACACACACACATATTTGTTGTATAACAACAACAACAACAACTACCCAGTAAGATCCCACAAAGTGGGGTCTGGGAGGGTAATGTGTACGCAGACCTTATCCCTGTCCCGATAGGGCAAAGAGGCTGTTTCCGATAGACCCTCGGCTCAGAACGAAAGAAATAAAAGAGAACAAGGAAAACAAGAAAAGAAAAGAAGAGAGAAAAGAGAAATCATTAGTAACTGTAGTAAAAATCATTATAGTAACTGTTGAGTTGTCCCACATTGGAGGGATTTGAGGTCCTTGGTCTCCTTATATGGCTTGGACAATCCTCACCTCATAAGCTAGCTTTTGGGGTTGAGTTAGGCCCAAGGTCCATTCTTATCATGGTATCAGAGCCAGGCACATCCCAATTATTGTTACCGATGTTGGGCGCCCGTTTATGTTGTCCACGCTCCAGAGATCTGGGCGTGGGGGGTGTTGAGTTGTCCCACATCGGAGGGATTTGAGGTCCTTGGTCTCCTTATATGGCTTGGACAATCCTCACCTCATAAGCTAGCTTTTGGGGTTGAGTTAGGCCCAAGGTCCATTCTTATCAGTAACAAAAGCATAAAAAACAAAAGATGAATAACATGCAGTAATAGTAACCAGAGTCTAACGCATCTAAGATAAACCTCAAGGATCGTGTGGGTTCAACATAAACTACAAGCCGTCTAAGATTAACCCTAAATCAACCCCGCCTCACCCCGGGTGGAAAAAGTAATAAGCTGCTATGAAATATTATTTTTAATGATGGGCTGAAATTGAATTTTTGAACTGAATGGTAAGCTTTTAGGTTCCAGAATTCTTATAGCCGGATTGAATGAATGATAATGACATTCCGTTAAGCACTGGAGTTGATGTTATAAGGACCTAATGCTTTGCTGTTATGGCTTACATTTATAATGATCTACTGTGAATTACTCCTATTTCTTGTCTTGGGGATTCTGGGTTGTTGTTGACATATTGCTTTATAGGATTAAGGATTTTTTTATCTGGTTAAAATAGCATATTACTTTTGATGAAGCTGTCTAAAGTAGTATCTTGACCGATGCGGATGGTGGTACAAGAATGGTGTATAAAGAAGTAGAACCTCTTGAGTAAGAAAATCTGATAGTATCTCTTCATATAGGTATCATCAATAACAGAATTTGAGCCACAAAGTTTGTGGAAGTCTTGATAGCTTTTCTTTTGGTATGTGCCTGATAAATATTTCAAAGACCGTACAGAATTAATTGGCATAGATGGATTGGTTTCCAGTGTTCATATGTTATGTTGTCTCAAAATATTGTTTGTTTCTGAAAATTCAAAACTTTACCATCATCTTTTTAAATTTACTCAGAAACTTAGGTGGATCAACACTCTCAATATGTACATAAATTTTTTTTCTTTTTAGATCAACTGTAATTTTATTGATAATGGGAGAGTTTCTGAATACAAGAGGTATACCTAAAAGTAGATAATCCACACAATTATGTAAATAGTTTGCTATTTGAATATATTCTACAGCTCCCTTTCCATCTCATATTGTAAAATACAAGCTCTAGGCTACCATTGCAGCTATTGGCCAGGTAGTACTAGTAATGATCCATTTCAAGATGTTATTTAAGTCTTAGTTTTGTTAAAGCCAGTGTTGTCAAATACGCGCTTAAAGCACGCTTAAGCCCTAAATCGAGGCTCAAAAAATATGTTGAGCGCTTCGCCCTGCTTTGTGGGCGCTTTAGTGTAGCATCAAAGCTCTTAGGCATAGTTTTCCTTGCCAATAAGTGTAATCCTGAAAACGCGACATTAAACAATTGATATTTCACTTATCAAAAATCTTTTGTAATTTCTTTGTCCATATATTTGTTATTCATACGTTTAATTTTTAGTCTTGGACTACATATACATACTTTTACTTTTTCTCCAGTTGCGCCTTTTCTCATTAAAGCCCACGCTTTATTTGCGCTTTGTGCTTTGCGCTTAAAGCTCCAACAGACCTTACAGTTTTTTTGCGCTTTTCGCCTTTGATAACACTGTTAAAGCGTTATGTAACATTATTGCCTTGATTTGATGATTGTATTTGTATATTTCTATCCCATTACAATGATCATCTGTTCACACTTAGATACCTTATGTTTAAGAAGGAAGTTATTGAAATGTTGTATGACCCAAGAAAGCTTTCTCAATATATCATCCTCTGCTGCAGTGATTATCAGTTTTACTCTCAATCATTACATTATTACTGCTGAGAATTAAAAAAATATTCGTTTAGCAATATTAATTTAAACGTTTTTTCCCCTTATTGTGTATTTTTCCCACCTTGTGTAGTTCTGATTTCCCCCATGTATATACTTGGCCCTGTAATAATGGCTAAGAGTAATTAGTTTGATTTGTTCTCAGGCAGGCTAGAAGCTATGTTGCTTGAGGCCAGGGGATTGTGGTCAGAGGCAGAAAATGCTTACTCAAGCCTTTTGGAGGAAAATCCCTTTGATCAGGTCTGAGATAGACTAACCATTTCACCAGCTTCTGTTAATTTGGCTCAATTAATTTACTTGTGAAATACATAATTTCCTATGTGGAAATGTGCCCTAAAATAGCGTGTTTCTCATTTGGGATGGCTGGTCTAGTGGAACGGTAGATACTCATTGTTATTGCTCAAAGTGATTTGCGTGCCTCTGTTAAAGCGTGCTTGAGGTGTGATTAAGCATTCAGGCTAGACATAGCATTGGATGGGTTGCTTAGATGGCTCTTTAGTGCAGGTGCCAAGGTCATGAGGCATGCACCTTTTGGCATAGATTGTTTTGAAGAGGTTAACACTAGGTGTTTGGACATACATATTATTTGCTAATAATGCAATATCATTTACAAATCAACATTTGTTTACAATTTTGCCCATTATTTCTATTTCAGCTTGAAATGGAGAATTTGAAGTTGAAAAATTGGTTTATGGAGTATTTCAAGTGAAATAATGGTTTTAACTCATAAACTTCAACCTTTTTTCCAAGTGAACTTCATGTCCAAATACAACTTACTTTTTTTTTCAACTTCAACAACAACAACAACAACAACTACCCAGTATAGTCCCACCAGGTGGGGTCTGGGGAGGGTAATATGTAGACGAGCCATACCCCTACCCGAAAGGGCAGAGAGGCTGTTTCCAATTGACCCTCGGCTCAGTGGAGAAAAGGAGAAAAAAAAATAAAAACAAAAGCAAAAACAATAGAGCATTAGTAACTCCAGCAGAAATAGCATAAATAATTATCTAAACATAAGAAATATAAATAAAATAGCATGCAATAATATGATATAGTAACTACCATAACTAGCTGCCATAAGGGAGACATAAGCCAAAACACAAATCATCTATGGATAGCCCTGCCAAGCCTCACCCAACCCCGGGTGAGGAGTACGAAACACTCTAGAAGCCCATATCCTACAACCCTGATACTAGCCCTCCAGACTTTCCTATCAAGGGTCATGTCCTCGGAAACCCGCATACTAGCCATGTCATGTCTAATCACCTCTCCCCAATACTTCTTACGCCTCCCTCTGCCTCGCCGAACGCCAACAATCTCCAGCCGCTCACAACTCCTCACCGGGGCATCGGGACTTTTCCTCCGCACATGCCCGAACCACCTCAACCTCGCTTCTCGCATCTTATCATCCACCGGGGCCACCCCCACCTTCTCTCGAATAACTTCATTCTTAATCTTATCTAACCTGGTGTGCCCGCACATCCACCTGAGCATCCTCATCTCCGCAACCTTCATTCTCTGAACATGAGAGTCCTTTACGGGCCAGCACTCCGCCCCGTACAACATCGCAGGTCTAACCACGGCTCTATAGAATTTCCCCTTGAGTTTATGTGGAATTTTCTTGTCACACAGGACTCCTGATGCAAGCCTCCACTTTGACCACCCCGCTCCAATACGATGAGTGACGTCCCCGTCAATCTCTCCGTCCCCCTGAATCACAGACCCAAGATATCGGACACTGTCCCTCTTGGCGATGACCTGCGATCCAATCATCACGTCCCTGCCTACTTCGCTCGGCTCGGCGCTAAACTTGCACTCCAGGTATTCTGTCTTAGATCTGCTTATTTTGAAACCTTTAGACTCGAGAGTCTGTCTCCATACCTCTAACCTCTCAATAACACCGACCCTCGTCTCATCTATCAATATTATATCATCAGCAAATAGCATACACCAAGGCACATCCCCTTGAATATGTCGGGTTAGAGCATCCATCACTAAGGCAAACAAGAGGGGCTCAGCGTCGATCCTTGATGGAGCTCCATAACCACTGGAAAATGGTGTGAGTCACCACCCACCGTCCTAACCCTAGTCTTAGCTCCATCGTACATGTCCTTGATTACTCTGATGTAGGCTTCCGGCACGCTCTTCGCCTCCAAGCACCTCCATAGCACCTCCCTTGGGACCTTGTCATACGCATTCTCCAAGTCGATAAGCACCATGTGTAGGTCTTTCTTCTTATCCCTGAACTGCTCCGCCAGCCGCCTGACAAGGTGGATGGCCTCTGTAGTGGAGCGACCTGGCATGAAACCGAACTGGTTCCCAGATATGGATGTCATCTCCCTCACACTCGCCTCAATCACCCGCTCCCAAACCTTCATGGTGTGACTTATTAATTTGATACCCCTATAGTTGTTGCAACACTGGATGTACCCTTTATTCTTGTACAAGGGCACCACTGTACTCCACCTCCACTCATCCGGTATCCTTTTGGTCCTGAAGATCGCATTGAACAACCTGGAGAGCCACTCCACTCCTGACCTACCCATGCACTTCCAGAACTCCACCGGGATCTCGTCAGGCCCGGTCGCTCGACCCCTACTCATCCTACGCAAAGCCCCCATTACCTCCTCCGCCCTAATGCACCTGCAGTACCCAAGGTCTCTATGTTGTTCTGAATGCCCCAGCTCCCCTAGCTCTATGTTACGATCCTCCTCCTCGTTAAGTAAGTCCCGAAAGTACGCCTGCCACCTCTGCTTAACTTGAGACTCCCCCATCAGAACTCTACCATCCTCGCCCTTGATACACCTAACTTGGTCAAGATCACGTGCCTTCCTTTCCCTTGCTTTAGCTAACCGAAATAACTTCTTGTCCCCGCCTCTCTCCCCTAGTTCCTCGTACATGCGACCAAACGCCGCGTTTTTAGCTTCCATAACCGCCATCTTTGCTTCTTTCCTCGCCACCTTGTAGATCTTCCTGTTCGCTCTCCGTTCTTCCTCGCTTGTGCTCCCTGCCAACTTAGCGAACGCCGCCTTTTTCACCTCCACTTTTCCTTCAACTACATCGTTCCACCACCAGTCACCCTGATGTCTGCCTAATAGCCCTTGGCTACCCCGAGCACGTTCCGTGCTACCTCCCTAACCAAGTTCGCCGTCTCTGACCACATAGCGTCCGCTTCCCCAGAACTCCTCCAAGCTCCGCCCTCAGCTAACCTCCTTTCCAACTCCTGTGCTTTCTCCTTAGTCAAAACACCCCATCTAATCCGCGGTTGTCCCCGAGCGCCCCTCCTCTTCCTCTTCACCCAGAGACCGACATCCATCACTAGGAGTCTATGAAGAGTCGAAAAGGACTCTCCCGGAATAACCTTGCAGTCGTTGCACATACCCCTATCGCTCCTTCTGATGAGGATGTAATCAATCTGAGTCCTCGCCGCCGAATTCTTGAAGGTGACCAAATGCTCCTCCCTCTTCTGAGATGTCGAGTTCGCGATCAGAAGCTCGGAAGCACTGGCGAAATCAAGAAGCGAAGTGCCTACTCCGTTCCTAACCCCAAAGCCGAAGCCACCGTGCACCTCACCATAACCACCAGCATCCGCCCGAATATGACCATTAAAGTCCCCTCCAATAACTAACTTCTCAGATTGGGGAATACTACTCACCAAGTCATCCAAGTCCTCCCAAAAGCGCCTCTTAGCCTCCTCGTCTAAGCCCGCTTGCGGCGCGTAAGCGCTGATGACGTTGAGGACGCAACCACCAATAACCAACTTAATAGACATTAACCTATCATTCACTCGCCTAACCTCGACCACGGACTCCCTTAGGTCCCTATCTACCAAGATGCCCACTCCATTCTTACCTCTCACGACCCCAAAATACCACAGCTTAAACCCATCTACATTCCTCGCCTTCGACCCTTTCCACCTAGTCTTCTGGACACATGCTATGTTAACCCTCTTCTTCTGAAGAACCTTCGCCAACTCAATGGACTTACCCGTCAGAGTGCCTATGTTCCATGACCCAATCCTTAATCTATGAGCGTCCGCTACCCTCTTCCCACCCTTACCTCCCGCCCTACCCGCAGGACCGCCCCCTGCCCCCTACTCACCCCCGCCACCGCCTCCACCCCCCGAGGACATGACCTTACCCTACCATCCCCCGCCGCGGCCACTATGCCTCCAACCGACTATGGGGAATAGTGGCGCCCACACGCACTATAGCGGAATACGCCAAAAGATGCAAACTAGATAGCAACAGAATAAACCTCACACGGAATGCTAGCTAAAATACGTAATAAGGTGTACAAAGTAAATAAGAGAGCGGGAGGTACCAACTCCCGGTAGAAAAACCTGAAAGTGGGCTTTGATGCGCCCAAGTTTTCCTGAAGCTTATCGGAACGTGTAGTTCTATTGCGTCCTGCCGAAAGTCTGAACGGGAGTCACCGGAAGTACTGTAGCTTGCCGGAAATCCTTGGCGGAAAAATAAGGCACCTGTCCAAGAAAACAGAACACACCCACAAAAAAGCAGAAGAGAGAATAGAAAGAAAGAGCAGGGGTTGCTAAAGAAAACTATAATAGAGAACAACTAGGTTTTACTTTTCTGTCAAAAATCTTCAGTGACATAAAAACATTGTTAAGAAGCTTCAAGTTAATACAATTTTTTTTTTCCAAGTAAATGCCTTAGAAGTGTATAAAGATAACAATATTAAGCTGAAATTGATAAAGAAAACATAACATAGAAACACACTAATTTGCCTGCAAATTATCAAACACGGCCTCAAATTAATACTATTTTTTCTCAAGAAAAATGCCTTCAAGTACCAGTTTCATACACATAACATCAAGCAAGACAAACAAGAAACTTCAACAATTTAACAAAATAGCCAAAAATATGCAGTGCCGAACAATAGAAAAAAACAATTTTTATCCAACAAAATAGTACTTCAAAAATTCCCCAACTTGTAGCAAGAGATTAGTCACTGTTCTCAACAAAAAATAGCAAAAAGATAGGAAAACTAAATCTTTGCTACTGTAGCAAAGACCCAAATCTTCCAACAGAAAGCTTAATATTACAGATTTTTGCCTAAATATTTCAATTCACAGATAGAAATTAGTGCCTAAAAAATTACAGACAAGAATGTAAAAAATCTAACAAAAAATTAAGCGGCAGAATAAGAAAACTAAAATTGAAGCAAAAATTGAAAAACTTTCAAAGGAATTCCAAATTCACGGGCAGAAATTGGTGCAAGAAAGGAATTTTAACCAAAACTCTGTTCTTTCACTTAATTCCTGAAGCAAACATTAGAAATAGAAGAAGCAGCAGGTATGGAGCAACAATGGCGTGGAAACTGCTTTCTTGGAATTAATTAGCAAATTAAAGAAAAGAGATATTGGTATAATATAACTATTTCAAAAAGCTTGAGAACTTACAAATCCACGTGTGGTTACCGGCGTTCTCGCCGGTGGATGGGGCTGGTCGACGAAGAAGAAAGGGGGTCAAAGAGAGAGAGGGAGAAAAGTAGCCGTTCCTCAAATTAAGATAAAACTATAATATTATAGGAAAAAGAACTAATGAACACCTCAAAAAGAATCTTGAACAGTGAGAGAGACAGAATTAGGATCTAATGTGATCTCATTTTTCCAGTAACAACAACCCCCAGTGTAATCTCATTTTATAACTTTAACCTATTATTGTCCTAACATGCTAATAACTAGAGTTGGTAAAGCCAACTCTAGTTAAGGAAAAGAAAATTTAATGCATGAAAATGTTATTAATGTTTAGAAATAGGAATTTGGTACTTATTTTACGGAAACTGCTCATTTAACTTGAACTAGATACTTAAAATCTGCATCTTGTGAATAAAAAAATTAAAAGTGATTTTTAACTTTGTTGATATGGTTTTTAACTCAATGTGGTATAGACATAAAACATCTGTACTCACGACAGAGGCTATGTGATTACACTCATTTAATTTGAAAAAAAAGAAGAAGAATAATTCAAAGCTGAAGCCATATATTTTCTGTATCTTATTGATATCCTTTAGGTTGTACATAAGAGGAGGGCAGCCATGGCAAAGGCGCAAGGCAATACGTCAGCAGCAATTGACTGGCTTAACAAGTATCTTGACTTGTAAGAAGAATCTAAAATGCATCGCATCTTAACAGTAATAAATATGTTGCGATATTAATCCTTGTTCTTTTCTTCGTGGTTTTGGTAGATTCATGGCTGATCATGAAGCTTGGAGAGAGCTTGCTGAAATATATGTTTCCCTTCAAATGTAAGATTTTTTATTCTAGTGTTCAGAGTGGAATATTAATGGCTTGGGAGGCAACTCTATTCCATTGATACCTTCTTTAGCTGCTGTTTCATCCATGCTTTGCAGTTTGCCTAGCTAAGTGAAAGTGTTCGTCTGTCATATCAAATCTAGGTACAAGCAAGCAGCTTTCTGCTACGAGGAGTTGATCTTATCTCAACCGACAGTTCCTTTATATCACCTAGCCTACGCTGATGTAAGAGACTTCTCAAGTCATATTTTATCGTTGCTTTTTAATAAAAAGGTGCTTGAATGATAGCTTGCAATCGTTGTGAGCTTGCATCCATTTTTGAGAGGTTTTGTTATTATAGTTATTAATAGGATTTTGTTCTTGTAAGTTGCTCATGAAGCTTCATTTATCACCTAGTTCAGTGGATAAAAGGAAGTAGATTGATTCATGCTTGGTTTTTCTAGCAGCTATTGTTACCAACTGCAAAAGTTATTATCAAGAGGGAGGCACAGCAACCAGTCTCTCTCTCTCTCCCCTCTGTGTCAGTAATTAACTAATGAAGCTGTCAAAGCACATTATTTTGCTTAGTCAGAAGTTTACTAGAAATCAGTAACAAAGTGATATTTGGAGGTTTAAGAAATTATCAATGTGATAGGGAGAAGATGAGAGAGGAGGAACTTTCTAGAATTCAATCTGATTCTGTAGAGATTTTACCATTGTGCTGACTCTGGACTCGCGAGCCCTGGAGCGGATCCAATCTTCACTTATATTTCAAATTCCAACTTCTTGGTTGCCCCTAAAAGAAAGACTAGTTTCTTTCCATCTTGCTTGCTTAGGCACAAAAATGTCAGGACAAGTGGCTTTATCACGGGACAGTTATGTGGACCTAGTTTATTGAACAAAATGAATCTTTCTCTAGTTAGAGAAATACCTACCACTCTTTGATGGCAGAAGCTGAGGGTGTCTATTTTTGAAATTAACTGGACAAGTCTTTAGATATGATAGTTAATTAGGGAAAATGTGGATTTGGTCCAAATCCTTAAGAGAAATAAAGGAGAAGAAAAGAAAAATATATAAAAGAAAAACAGAGGAAATAATAAGAAGATGGACGATGCACCTGTCTGCTTGCACCTGAACTTCTTACCCTCGTTGTATGTGACCCTTGATTGGGGGTAACTGGGTCATTAAGATGCTGGTGGTTATTATCAGTGGCGGCTCAAGTTACTACGTGGCCTAAAGCCAAATTTTACTTAGAGGCCTTAATATTTTATTGCAAAAGTTTCATATGTTATATAACATTTATATTTTGTAGTATTTTTAGATGCAAAGTTCTTATATATTTTATTATTTCCTTTCACGTATTCACTTCCAATAAACTTAGTGACTTGTTCATATTCTAATAGCACTCTCATTATTTTTTTAATTTATTTTTCTTGTCGATTAAAAGTTTATCAAGAGCTCCATTATGAGGTTGCATTAAAGTTCCAATCTTTTTATCCATTTTATGAATTTTGAGTAATTACATGATTTATATTTTTTAGTTGATATATTTAAATTTAATCATATAAAAAGCAATATAGACCTACGAATTAAAATATTAAAAGATAATAACAAAATTCAAATTAGAAAAAGATAGAAAAGAAAATAACTAGTTAGAACAATATAATAAAATTAACTCTAGAAGTTGTAACTTGATATTAAAACAAAATTTCATTGTTAGATTGCTTGTTGCAATGTCTAACAACTCGAAAAAGAACAAAAAAAATTTGCAATTTGTTTTATTCAACGCCCTTCAATACTTATATTTATGACAATAGATAGCTTAGAAGTTAAAATACAAGGTATTTTTATGAAAATGAAAAAGAGAATAAAAATAATTTGGATTATATACCAGAAATGTATTTTTCTTAAAAATTATTAAATATTTTTTAAAAAAAAATTAACACATGACATACTTTTAATAATTAGGGGCCTAAAAGATTTGGGGCCTAAAGCGCCCGCTTCAGTCTCTTGGCCCTTGAGCCGGCACTGGTTATTATTGTTTGATGATTTCCATATTAGTTCTTGTTAAGGTTCTATATGAACTGTATCTATGTCTGGCTTAGAACTATAGTGAGCTAATAGATTAGCTACTGAATCTTATTGCGACCTGAGAAAGATGTTCTTATAGATTGAAGAAAACAGTGATGAAAAAGCTGATATCATGTAAATGCTGAACCCAGGAAGTACTTTTTTGCTTGAAAATACCTTCACGTATTTTCTCATGGATGAAAAATGGAAAGGATTCTGATGTCAGCTTCAATAATTTATTAAGAGAAACTTGGCTCATATTACTTGCGTGCTCTCCTGGACCAACTGGATGCCAGAGTTAAAGAATAAGATTGTTTTGGGTTGCATTAATTGTTATTTCATGAAGAACGTGCTTCTCCAGTATTGACTGGAATTACTATTCCAAATTTAATGCACATTTTTCTGATAGTAGCCGTGAAATAATCACTCATCATGATTACTCTGGGTCGAACAGGTGCTCTATACACTTGGTGGACTAGAAAATCTTCAGATGGCAAAGAAATATTATGCATCTACCATTGACTTAACTGGTGGCAAGAGTACCAGAGCACTTTTTGGCATATGTTTGGTCAGTCTTTCTCTCTTTTCTAAAATTGGAAAAAATAATCCTTGATGATTTTTAATTATTTTGATTATCCTTCGTGAATATTACCGCTTTTCTTATGTGTCAATGCTCTAGATGTAAAGAAATAAATAGAAGTGCTCCAGGTTTTTGATAAATACAGAAGAAATTACTTATCCGGAATAAAAATCACAGAAGAAAATCAGAAATTGAAGACATAAAGTTGTTATCATTATCCTGAACATAGAATGTTGTTTGACTTGCGAGTCAGAAGTGCACTACCAGTCCTACATGTCCCTAGTACTTTACATTATTTAAATTCTCTAATACTGATAGTTTTTAAAACTTCATCGACTGTTAATTACTCGTACTACTAAATGAAGTAGGTTCTTGTTATTTTATCGTACACAGCCTTGGAGAACTTACTTTATGCATTGCTGTTTCCAGTGTACGTCTGCCATTGGACAGTTGAGTAAAGGGCGAAGCAAGGAGGACAAGGAGAGCTCAGAGCTGCAATCTTTGTCCGCAATGGCATTGGAGAAAGACTATAAGCAGAGAGCTCCCAGCAATCTCTCTGTACTTAGTTCAACATTAAGAAGCTTGAAAATCTAACCATGTTGGCATATAGCTTTATTGGAAGCGCACCATACTGTAGCCCTTCAAGTTTCAAGTTTTTTCTTCTTCTTATTCTTCTACTCTTTGCATTATTTTTCTTATTTGTGAAAGTGCTGGATTCCACTTTAGTAAGTAGGGGAGGAAAATGGCAATGATTATTATTTTTAGACAATTTTGGGAAACTTCAATGATGAATACTATACTTGAACTTCATTCTTGAGTGATGTTGAATTTCTCCTAAAGATACAGTTGATTCATGTTTTACTCCAGAACAAGCTTTTAAATTATATTGTCCCAAATATATCCCTATTCAGTGTTGAGCCTAAACGAACACAAATTATAAGATCAGACACATCCGGCTTGGAAAAAAAAAGGATAACAGAGGCCTACCCCCTGGAACTAAATGCCCTGCACATCAATATAAATGTGTCTACACGACCCCGGACACAAGTCCAATATGTTGCTGTAAGACAATTTTGCAATTTCAACAGGTTGTATTTTAATAAAAGAAAGAAATTCGGCATATTTTGACCAATTCAAGGTAAAAAATGAGGTTGGTCCCACTTTTGAGCCAAAAGATCTTATTAAAGATAAATTCATGAGTATTAAAATTTCTGACTTCTAAGAAAACCTAAGGAAAACAAAACTCAAGGTGCAAGTACAAAAAAAATAAAATAAAAGCAGTACAATAATCAGGGGAAAAATGCAGTAACATGTCTTACATGAAAAACAGGACAAAGATCCAAAACACTGATAACTACAGACTGTTAAAAAGCAAGTGTGAAGAGTTGATAGTCAGAGAAATCAAAGCCTTATTTCCCTCCTGTTCTGTTAACATCCGACGGTATTCTTTCGGTCTTCTACTTTCTACTGTTTCATTAACACTGTGCTTACGATTAACACAAGTTAATCAGTTTAACATTTAATTATAACCTTAAAAGCGTCGCAGTAAAACCTTTCCTAGCCTTTGTATTCATAATCTTCCACTGTCTTACTAATCAGCCTTCTTTGCAATTCAGCTGTTGATTATTAACATCTCTGCCACTGTGGTTTACTTTAACTGGTCATTTCATGGCTCTGCCATCCAATGTATAACCTGCCTCATCATTAAGTTTCCAAGTTGAGAATTGTTAGAACCCCGCCTGAAAGTAACAGGTCGGAAAGATTAGCATGATACAGAGAATATCAAAAATTCATTCAGAGGAATAGAGTTGAAGAGATGATTTCCAAACAAGAAATGTTGTTGGAAGGGTAAGAAGGAAGGCACCAGGTAGGCACGCTTTAATAGGAAAACACATGTATATATCCATTTGTATGACTTCTCAACTCAGCATTATCTTCTGTCCAAAACTACAAGTAGAGAAGCTGGTAGAAGAAAAACACAGGATTAAAAATTGATCAGACAAAAAACTTTCTGAACATCTAACAGTATAGCAGGCCACAACATTACAGGTTATCTGGTTCATATTTATGAAGGATGTAACTTCTAAAAGAGAATAAACCCTCCTCCTTTGTCCGGGCTTGGGACCGGCTGTGTAACACGAGAACTCAAGCACAGGCGGAGTTAAAAACTTAATTTTTGTTCTTGAGGATGGGAGCAGCATGACCTGCCATCACATCACGATCATTGACAAGTCACCTTAGCACAGCCAGGTCATCTTGAAGAGCTGAACTAAAGATTGAAGCATACATGACAAGCCTTCATGTATTCGGATTTGATTTGCAAAGACGTATGCACTCCTTGAGAAAATATTCAGAATCTCAGATGTTCCATAGAAGGGCATTGGATCAGGTCGGATCAACTGAAATGTAGCTAGTTCTCTGTCTTCAGAATGTGCAAGGGGCAGAAGAGGATCAAGTCCAATGAAAGTGTACTGCTAATGTATAATACATGTACGTGAATTAGGTATCACCTGCCCCAGCTATGAGTGAATGGATATTTTGAAAAAGTCATTCAAAGGCCTCAATCGTCGACTTTCAATTAAGCAACCAAGTTCCTGGTTTAACAGTAGAAATATAGCCCTCAAGTAATTGGAGGAACGAATGGGTGCAGAAGGCTTAGCATTCGGATATGGATATAACATTTTAGCTCATCGCTGCCCCTGTTGTGGTGGACTCATATCCCATTGTCCCAGATAATATACATGGTGTATCCAAGTTCAATCCGTTGGCAATGCATGTAAGAAAGTTGCCTTATTATTTTGTTGGACCGTAGTCAAATGCAGATGGCTGTTTCAGCATACATCACCCTCGAACCAAAACATGGACTCATCCTTATTCAGTCTAGTGAGGGTCCAAAAGGCTTACTCACGTACGACCCTTGGGGAACCTCAATCACATACACTCATTTCTGTCCCTTGCCAATTTATTGATCTATATTATCAACTCTATATCCAATCACGAGGCGCCAACATCCAATCTAAAACCAAAACCTTCTTCAGACTGTAGCGGATAATAAAGCAGGGCAGATTTCTACTTCACCCACGTCAATGACAAAAACGATTGCAGCACTAAACCATCACGTAGACTTGGGGTTGAGAGAGTGCAAAGTGTGTGTAATAACCTCCAACAGATCGCCAGCATACACAAAAAAAGGAGTTCACGTCTGAATACACTGCACTCCTATACAACAAACTGAGATTAAGAAATTAAAATGTTTGAAGAAAATTCATCTTTTGCTCAAAAAGAAGAAGACTTGACACTGATATCTCCACTCAATTCAACAACTCAAAAGCAACCCGTGTGACCAAACCTCAAATGTAATAGATAAATGCACCCAACAGTACAAAGAAAAATCAATTAATCAGTAGACATATAGCAGATTCCCTATTAAAAGCCAAAGTAGAAACTCATAGCATCAAAAAGATATGCAGATCCTAATATTAAACCAGTAAGGATATAGCATCAAAGAACAATAAATGTAACTAAATCAGCACAAACAAAAAAATCAGCCCTCATACCTCTCATTTTCAAAATGCCTAGTCACCTCATATCACATATCATTAAAAGCCTAAACAATTATGACTCCGTCCCAAACAAGTTGCGCATCAAAAGCCTAAGACATCAAAATTTATGTTAAATCAATTGAAGCCCTTAATTGCAACGTCCAAGTAGAATTCTATGTATCAAACCTAAAACAAGCTCTATCATATATCATCATTCTTCCACCAAGCTAAAATGTACCAAAACATCAAGAACAACACAACCTCATTTTTCAACCTAATTCATTACAGCCCATCAAAATCTCCATTTTTCCTATTCCCATCAGATTCTTTAATCTCATTACATCACAGCCTAAGAAATTAGGCAGCATTATGAGAATTCTTTAAGCTCCATGATGACACACAAACTGAATTCTCCTATGATGAGAATTCTTAATATAAAAAGATCTAATCTTAACATGTCAAAAGCCCAAAAAATCAAAAATCTATCTAGACTCTTTTTATGCCTATACTAAATACCGTCAGATAGTTTTTCTTAACTATCTGATCACATCTTAACTATATATCTCTACGCCATAAAGATATAGTAACACATAAGCACAACTAAAAACATAAAGCAAGAAACCAATTAAAGTACTTTTTTTTCTTTTTCTGTTTTTTTTTCCTTTATAATGCTTTGAAATGAATTACTAAGAAAACACATAAGCACAACTAAAAAAATAAAGCAAGAAACCAATTAAAGTAGTACTTTTTTGTTTCTTTTTTTTCTCTTTTATAATGCTTTGAAACGAATTACTAAGAAAACACATATGCACAACTAAAAACTCATAAAGCAAGAAACCAATTAAAGTAGAATTTTTTTTTTCTGTTTTTTTCTTTTATAATGCTTTGAAACGAATTACTAAAGAAACACATATGCACAACTAAAAACACATAAAGCAAGAAACCAATTAAAGTAGATTTTTTTTTCTTTAAAGTAGAATTTTTTTTTTCTGTTTTTTTCTTTTATAATGCTTTGAAACGAATTACTAAAGAAACACATATGCACAACTAAAAACACATAAAGCAAGAAACCAATTAAAGTAGATTTTTTTTTCTTTTTCTGTTTTTTTTTCTTTTATAATGCTTTGAAACGAATTACTAAGAAAACACATATGCACAACTAAAAACACATAAAGCAAGAAACCAATTAAAGTAGATTTTTTTCTGTTTTTTTTTTTCTTTTATAATGCTTTGAAACAAATTACTAAAAAAACGCATAAGCACAACTAAAAACACATAAAGCAAGAAACAATTAAAGTAGAATTTTTTTCTGTTTTTTTTTTTCCTAATGCTTTGAAACGAATTACTAAGAAAACACATAAGCACAACTAAAAACACATAAAGCACGAATTTGAAAAATGAAACGAAATTATGAACTACTTAAAAAAATATGCAAGAATTAAATGAACTAAAGATAACACATAAAAACACCACAGAATGAACGATCTAGAAAAAAACAATGATTTAAGAACTAAAAACAATACAAGAAACGAAAAAAAAAACAGACATAGAGCAACTAAAAACACATAAAAAAAGAACACAAATTAAGAACATATGCAAGAAAACATGCATGCAAGAAAGGATGGTAATAACAGTCAAGGTAAGAAAGAGAAAGGATACCAATAACTTGTTGCGCCGCCGGTCATGATCAGGAAATCTCTCTCAGCCTGCAGATTATCATCAAAGTTGACGGTCCTTTTGATTTTATCAATGGCGAACCGGGCCGCCATTCGTTCTCTCTTCCGCTGAGACATTGCTAATGCTTCTTGGAACTGCTTCTCCCACAAGTCCTCCTTCATCGATGTCTCTTTTTGCTCCATCTCTTTCCCAACAATTTGTTGCTGAGATTTCAGTCTCATATCAGCATAGCGGTTCTTAAGCATCGCTGCCCGAAGCTTTTTGTTGTCATCGTTAGGATCAAAGGTCGTAAGGGAGATCTTCCTCTTTCTGCCGCCGCACGCCATAGTATTCCCGCCGTCGCACGCCATAATATTCCCGCCGCCGCACGCCATAGTATTCCCGCCGCCGCACGCCATAGTATTCCCTGTAACTTGGTCTGGCTGAGAAGTGTAAACCAACACCATAGCTAAAGATTATGAAAGATGATGAATGATTTAGTACTACTTATATAGACAAGGGCCGCCCTTGCGTTAGGCCCCAAATAATTAGGCCTCAAATATAAGAATACTTACTCCATAAGTTTATATAATTATTAATAAAAAAATACAAATTAATACTTATTTATTTTTTACAGGAAGTTAAAGTAAAAAAATATATTCATCCATAAAGGGTATAATTTTTTTTTTTGTTTTTGCAAAATTCAAAATTTTGTAAAAAAAATTCTTTTATTCACTGGAAAAAATAAAAATTTATATTATTAGACACCTTATATACATTGTTATACATAGTTATACGTTAATTATACACAAATATATAATAATACACAATATCTAAAGGCAAGAAATTCAAATATTTTTTTACAATTATCAATGTCGTATAATTATATATAATCTTGTAAACTTGTGTATAATTATATATAATTCTGTATAACTATGAGAATACACACACAAATGTATATGGTTATACATGATTATACAAAGTATGTATAGTTATATATAACATATACATCATTCTTCCTCCCTTTAGAAGTCATTAAACGTGAGAAGAAGAAAAAGGAAAAATTACAAAAAAAAGAGATTTCATAACTTAAAATAAGAGACAAGAATTAAAAGAAATAACCACTCAATATTTTTTTTTTCTGAATGGGATGTATCCCAGCTTTTCTTCATAAAGCAAAGCAGCACAACTAACATTTTGCATAGGGTAATACATGAACCACAAGTTTGATTCCAGTAACACAATATTATGTAATAAAATTCGCCAAAATACCAAAAGCAGTATAACTTCAACAATTACCAAACACAAGCAAGACACAAAACGTAAGTATCAAGAATGAATCAGATATATGTATATTCACATACGACCAGAAAATTAAAAGATCCTCTAATGTCAAAGTCGGAATCGGCTGCGGCAAGCACTGAATCAGAAAGAAAAAGACTATAAAAGATAGATCCGCCCGTGAATTTTTCAACAATGTTATTTTGTGGAAGAGGAAGATACGGATGAAACGGAGTAAGAAAATCTGAAGAAGAACTCGACAATTTTCTAGAGAAAGAGAGAGAGAGAGAGAAAAAAAAGCAAGAGCGAACTGAAAATGAAAGAGAAAGAGGGATGGGGAGAAAATTTGAAAGAGCAAACTGATTAGAATTATGAATTGGGAATGAAAAAAATTCCTTCGCATAAAGAAAAAGAGAGTAAGGAGACATAGATATAGCCTAGACAGACAAGAGCTTTAAGGTTTCAGACATTTGCACCCTTAAGGTTTTTGGGAGAGTGTGTATCCACAGTTGTATACTTAATAAATTGCCTACTGTATTATTGAAAGGTCAATCGCCTTCCCAAAAATTATTCCACATAGCTCCTTCACTACAGCATCTCAGAGTAATTTGTAGCGTGTGCTATGCTATTACTGTCAAAAGGGGTGATAATTTTAGTCCAAGAGCAATTCCACCAGTTCATCTTGGATATTGCACAACGGTCTTTAAATAAGATATTTTCCCTTCAATCACACGAACACTGGCTTTTCTCCTATGTTCCCTGTGGTGCAACTAGTAGAACTTGTTCCTCCTAATCCTCCTACTGTGTCTGCTTCATTTCATTTACCTCTAAACTCCACTTCTGACCCTAATGTTTTCCCAAATTTTCCCATCATTTTCTGTCAGGGATCCCTCTCCTTAGCCAGTACAACTTAGAAGATCCTCAAGGGAATCAAGACCACATGTATGGATGGGAGATCTTGTTGTCCAACAAAATTCCCCATGTCCATATCCACTGTCCAACTATATGATGTATGGCCGCCTCAATCATGCCTACATGTATTCATTGTCTGCTTATTCAGCAATTGTACAACCCAAGACCTATGCTAAAGCCAGTATTAATCCACTGTGTTCGGATGCTATGAAATATGAGATTTCAGCTCTTGAGAGCAATAATACTTAGACAATTGTAGACCTCCCTCCAGACAAAGTTCCTATAGGCTGCAAGTGGGTTTTCAAGGTCAAGTACAAGTCTACAGGAGAGGTGAAGAGATATAAACCAAGGTTGGTTGCCAAAGTCTACGTCCAGCAAGAAGGTTTGGATTACACTAAAATATTCTCCCTTGTATCTAATATGGTCACAGTAAGGTCTATAGTGGCTCTTGCTACTGCTTCACATTTGTTTGTGTTTCAAATAGATGTTCATAATGCATTTTTGCAGGGTGATCTATGTGAAGAAGCTTATATACAAATTCCTAAGGGCTTTTCAAGACGGGGAAGTATCAAAAAGTGTGCAAGTTAACCAAGTCCTTGTATCAAAAAGTGTGCAAGTTAACTAAGTCCTTGTATGGACATCTTAACTGGGCCATTAAGATGCTGGTGATTATTATCAGTGGCGGCTCAAGTTACTACGTGGCCTAAAGCCAAATTTTACTTGGAGGCCTTAATATTTTATTGCAAAAGTTTCATATGTTATATAACATTTATATTTTGTAGTATTTTTAGATGCAAAGTTCTTATATATTTTATTATTTCCTTTCACGTATGCACTTCCAATAAACTTAGTGACTTGTTCATATTCTAAGAGCACTCTCATTATTTTTTTAATTTATTTTTTCTTGTCGATTAAAAATTTATCAATAGCTCCATTATGAGGTTGCATTAAAGTTCCAATCTTTTCCTCCATTTTATGAATTTTGAGTAATTACATGATTTATACTTTTTAGTTGATATATTTATAATTAATCATATAAAAAGCAATATAGACCTACGAATTAAAATATTAAAAGATAATAAAAAATTCAAATTAGAAAAAGATAGAAAAGAAAATAATAATTGTTAGATAATACGCTTAACGCTAGAGGGGAGGTGAATAGCGTTATAATAAAAATTAGCGTAAACTTGCGGAATTTAAAATTTGCAGGAAATAAATAAGTGCGATAAATAAGAAAGAACACACCGAAGTATTCTGGTTCACCACAACCCGTGGCTAGTCCAGTCCCCGAGAGACTCTCTCGAGATTTCCACTAACTTGTCAAGCTTCCGGGTGCTTAACAAACCTTTACAACTTGAGTACACAAGCCTCAACACCTTTGCTCGGAGATACAACACTCCAAGACTTCAACCAAAGGAAACACAAGTTCCTTCACAACTTGAGGACACAAGCCTCAACTACCTTTGCTCGGAGATACAACACTCCAAGACTTCAACCAAGGAAACACAAGTTCCTTCTTACAACAAGAGAATAACAATTCTCTTCAAGTGTACAAAACACTAAGCACTCAAACAAGACACTCCTTAATGAGTAGATATGAGTAAAAGAATACGCTCAAGATCGCAACAACTTTCGACAAGAGTTTGGCTCTCAAAAACTTATGTAATGAATATAAAATGATAAGCAATAGAGCATGCAAGCTTATAGCAATTATATGATCAGTTGTTGTGTGTTGTTGTGTACTCAAAAGACTGAATTTAAGCTGTATTTATAGTTGAAAAACTTGGCATTACCGTTGCCTAATTGCCTATTAAGAGTTGCTAATTTTACTGAATGACAATCGATTGTCAAGAAACCACAATCGATTGTTTGCCAATCGTTCCAGAAATCAATCCCAGAGTTTACGCGTAACAATCGATTATCCAAGATCAACAATCGATTATTAGCAACGTTCAAAAAATCATTTCCAGATTTTACGTAAAACAATCGATTATACAAAATCAATAATCGATTATTCAGCAACGTTCAAAAAATCCTTTCCAGATTTTAATTTCAACAATCGATTGTACAAAATCAACAATCGATTATTCAGCAACGTTCAAAAAATCTTTTCCAGATTTTAATTTCAACAATCGATTGTACAAAATCAACAATCGATTACCTGACGGTATTTGAAAACTTTACGACAACGGTCAGCTTCACAATCGATTGTGCAATGTTAACAATCGATTATTCATCAGACTTTGAAAATCATTTTAGACACTGCCTCTTGACAATCGATTGTTATATACTCACAATCGATTATTTAATAACTTTGAAAAAGTCTGGAAGACGCTGCCTCAACACAATCGATTGTCATATGTTCACAATCGATTATTTTGTGACTTTGAAAAATCTGATGGACACTGTCTCTTCACAATCGATTGTCATTAGCTTCACAATCGATTATACTGAGTTTTGAAAAACTTTGATGTACACTGCCTCATCACAATCGATTGTCATAAGGTTCACAATCGATTGTCATGCAGGTTTGAAAAACCTGATGCTCACTGCCTTAAGACAATCGATTGTCATTAGTTCACAATCGATTGTCATGCAGTCTTGGCTTAACATAATCGATTATCATAAGTACATAATCGATTATCTTAGTCCAGATTTTAGAGGCATGTTTAAAAATTATTTTGACTAAAGTAAATATGCATGATTTAAAATCATTTAGCATTAAATTAAATATGCATGATTTTGTAAAATAGTTTTACGAGAGAAGCCATGTCATGAGTCAAGTTGTCGGATCAAGATCACAATTAAGAACGACTCATTTAAAACTATAAAACTTGGTCTTGTGCTTGAATCTCGTTATATATATCAATTGTGCGCTTGTACTTGAGCTTCGTCATATGTCAATTTGCGCTTGTTTGTCATTCATCAAAACCTACATGAACACACGTTTTAGTATAATGCTTTGAGAACGTCTTTCCAACAACAAGTTAGAACAATATAATAAAATTAACTCTAGAAGTTGTAACTTGATAATAAAAAAAAATTTATTGTTAGTTTACTTGTTGCATTGTCTAACAACTCGAAAAAGAACGAAGAAAATGTGCAATTTGTTTTATTCAATGCCCGTCAATACTTATTTTTATGACAATAGATAGCTTAGAAGGAAAAAAATAATAAACAACCTAAAATACAAGGTATTTTTATGAAAATGAAAAAGAGAATAAAAATAATTTGAATTATATACCAGAAATGTATTTTTCTTAAAAATTATTACATATTTTTTTTTAAAAAAACTAACGCATAAGACCTACTTTTAATAATTAGGGGCCTAAAGCTCCCGCTTCAGTCGCTTGGCCCTTGAGCTGGCACTGGTTATTATTGTCTGATGATTTCCATATTAGTTCCTGTTAAGGTTCTATATGAACTGTATCTATATCTGGCATAGAACTATAGTGAGGTAATAGATTAGCTACTGAATCTTATTTGTGAGCAATACGAGAAAATTAATTCTCCCAAAACTCTCTACAGTTTCCAAATAGACCCCCGGCATCCTTCCCTCCAAGAACTTCCCACCTTGCTCTTGGGGAGACTCGAACTCACAACCTCTCGGTTGGAAGTGGAGGTTGCTTACCATCAGAGCAACCCCTCTTGTCTAAACTATTGTCATATACTTAAAGACTATTTTACGAGGATATCTATTAGTCATGAAAGAACAAATAAAACTCTATAACTATCTACCTACTTCCATTCATTCATTCAAACAAAGTGAATTAGATGTGAAGATTTAACTCTAAATAATATAAAGTGAAACACTTATCAAATCCCATTGCTTCTCGATTCGGCAACGTCAAGAAACTAGCAGTAGTTTGCCACATATAATTACTTTAATATAAGGCAATATTTAACCAGCAAAGTAATTCCTTTATAAAGCCCAAAGTGAGTAAGAGCAATATGTTGCGGACCGCCCAAGTTGATAGCCCAATCATCCACAATCTTGGGCTAGAGATTCAACACAAGGCCAAGAGTCCTAGCTTGGCCCAATTCCGGAATATTCTAGACAACTCTAGCACATTGGAGCTTGTAAATATTCTAGAACTCTCTAGAACTCTCTAGAGCTCTCTAGAGCTCTCTAGAACTCTCTAGAGCTCTCTAGAACTCTCTAGAACTCTATAGAACATTCTAGAATTCTCCATAGAATTCTAGCACATGTAACTACCTAGAATGTAGTAGAACTCTCTAGAACTCTCCATAGAATTCTATGACATGTACATAGCTAGAAGGCTATAGAACTCTCTAGAACCTCTAGAGCTTGTAAGCCTCCCCTATAAATATGGGATGGCATTTGGAATTTAAGAACACACACAACACACAACACACAACAACAAGAATACTACAAGCAACTCAAGCCTTGTAAATCTCTCTTTAGTGCAATACAAGTTCTTCATTTGGCTTCATTGCTTTCTTCTCTAGTTCGAGAAGCTTTAGGCTTACTTAGCAACCGTTGGCAAAGTTGTCTAAGTGCCGCACGAGTTAGCTGCGCAAAATACTCATCCCGTGACAGGTGGTATCAGAGCTAAGGTTTGCACCCACGCAAGTTAGCTCACAAATAATGGCTAACACTTCGAACTTAGCACAAGAGGGTGTTGTTGGTGTGGATGTTCCACCGGAGCCAAGCCGCGGCCGTGACGGAGAACGAGGCCAAGGCAAGACTCGTAGCAAGTCCAAGGCCCCATCTGTGGATGCATTGGAGCCTCGTGTGAACACTCTCGAAAATGTGTTCTCCGCCACTCAAGAAAGCCTCGAGGGATTGGAGGAACGAGTGGATGGTCTCGAGGGGGAATATGCCGAGTTCACGGTGGCAACAAAGGCACTCATCCACGAACAAGCAAACGTTCTCCGAGGTGAATTTCGTTCCTTTCATGATGAGTTGCTAAAGCTTCGTAGTTTTGTCCAGGAAGAACTACGGGCTGTCCGTACGGAAGTGGAGGAAGTCCGCTCGGATTGGGCATGGCACAAGCACACACTCTCCTTAAGTCCAGCTTCCACCAGCACGAGTGATGCGCGCCGCATTGACGTGCCAAAGCCCGACACCTATGATGGTACACGAAATGCCACCATCGTAGACAACTTCCTATTTGGGCTGGATAAATACTTCGACGCCATTGGGGTACGAGATGAGGCATCGAAAGTGGGCGCTGCACCCACTTATCTTAGTGGCGCTGCACAACTATGGTGGCGTCGGAAGTATGGCGAGATGGGCAAGGGAATCTGTACCATCGACACTTGGGCCGACTTCAAGCAAGAACTCCGAAAGCAATTCGCCCCAAGTAATGCAGAAAAGGAAGCGCGAGCGCGCTTACGTCGCCTCAAACAATCAGGTAGTATGCGGGACTACATCAATGAGTTTACTACCCTCATGTTGGAGATAAGCGACATGTCCGACAAGGATTCGCTCTTCTACTTCAAAGATGGCCTCAAGGATTGGGCCAAGACCGAGCTTGATAGGCGTGGCGTTCAAACGCTCGATGACGCCATGGCTATTGCCGAATCGCTCACCGAATACTCTACCCAATCCAAAGACAAAAAGGCCAACCAAGGCAAAGGTGGGGGAGATAGTCGCAAGGACAAGGGCAACTACCGCAAGGATTGGGGGCAGAAAAAGCCGCCCAGCTACAGGAGTGGGCAAGGTAGACCGGAAGGCAAGAAAGAGGCACCAAAACCGCGAAGCCCATGCTTCATATGCAATGGCCCTCATTGGGTACGCGACTGTCCGGAGAAGAAGTCGCTCAACGCTCTTGCCGCCCAGCTGAAGAGCAATCCCACATCGTCCTCGGAGGAACCCCAACTCAGCATGGGTTCTGTCCAACGCCTTGGCACACTCAATCGCCAACAGCCCACACCTATTAAGAAAGGGCTCATGTACGTAAGCGGCAAGATAAATGGCCAGCCCATTCGCGCAATGATAGACACGGGAGCAACAGATAATTTCGTGACGATAGACGAGGCCAAACGATTAGGCCTCAAGTCCACCAAGGAAGGAGGCACAATGAAGGTGGTAAACTCACCCGCCAAGCCAATTGCGGGAACTGCACGAGGCGTGCAGTTAACACTTGGAACGTGGAGCGGAAAGCTTGACTTCTCTATTGTACCCATGGACGACTTCAAGATGGTCCTTGGCATGGAATTCTTCGACCAAACCCATGCCTTCCCGTTGCCTGCTACCAACTAGCTAAGCATACTCGACGGGAGCAAGTCATGCATGGTACCCGTGGAGAGAGGCAAGCCCGGGGAACAGACCGTCTCCGCCATGCAATTCAAGAAGGCGTTCAAGAAGGACCCAAGCTTCTTGGTCTCCATTCGAGAACTGAACGAAGAAGGAGATAGCGGAATATCGCCAAACCAAGTCCCTCCACAAATTCAAGCCATCCTTAATAAGTACAAGGATGTGATGCCGGCCAAACTTCCGAAGAAGCTCCCACCTCGACGAGAGGTAGATCATGCCATCGAGCTGGAACAAGGCGCAAAGCCACCAGCCTTGGCGCCCTACCGCATGGCGCCACCCGAACTTGAAGAGTTGCGAAGACAACTCAAAGATTTGTTGGATGCGGGATACATCCGTCCCTCAAAGGCCCCATTCGGTGCACCAGTCCTATTTCAAAAGAAGAAAGATGGATCGCTGCGGATGTGCATCGACTATAGAGCGCTCAACAAGATCACCATCAAGAACAAGTATCCTATTCCACTGATCACGGACTTGTTCGACCAGCTTGGAAAGGCGCGGTACTTCACCAAACTCGACTTACGCTCCGGGTACTACCAAGTGCGCATCGCCGAAGGAGATGAACCAAAGACGGCATGCACTACAAGATATGGGTCTTTCGAGTTCCTTGTGATGCCTTTCGGACTTACTTATGCACCCGCCACATTTTGCACGCTTATGAACAAGGTACTCCAACCATTTCTCGACCGCTTCGTAGTCGTGTACTTGGACGACATAGTGGTGTATAGTACCAACTCGAGGATCATACTCAACATTTGCAACAAGTCCTCCAAGTGCTTCGAGACAACGAGCTCTTCCTCAAACTAGAGAAATGCTTGTTTGCTCAACAAGAAGTGGAGTTCCTTGGCCACAAGATTGCGGGTGGGAAGATTATGATGGAGGACACAAAAGTAAAGGCAATCCTTGAATGGGAACCACCCTCGAAAGTGCCCGAGCTTCGCTCATTCCTTGGAGTGGTGAACTACTACCGCCGCTTCATCAAGGGCTATTCGGCCAAGGCAACACCCTTGACGGATATGCTAAAGAAAAATAAAACGTGGCATTGGTCCGAAAAGTGCCAACGCGCATTTGAAGATATAAAGAAGGCAATTTCGGAGGAACCTGTCCTCGCACTTCCGGACCACACGAAGCCCTTCGAAATCCAAACAGATGCCTCGGACTTTGCCATAGGAGGAGTCCTTATGCAAGACGACCACCCTATAGCGTTCGAGAGTCGAAAGCTAAATGATACTGAACACCGCTACACGGTGCAAGAAAAGGAGATGACAACCATCATCCATTGTCTAAGAGTGTGGCGACATTACTTGCTTGGCTCACACTTCACGATCATGACGGACAACGTAGCGACAAGCTACTTTCAAACACAAAAGAAGTTGAGTCCGAAGCAAGCACGGTGGCAAGATTTCCTTGCTGAATTTGATTATCGGCTCGAGTACAAGCCAGGGAAAGCCAATGTCGTTGCGGATGCACTAAGCCGCAAAGCAGAGTTGGCAACTCTTAGCATGAGCCAGCCAAAGTCTGACCTTGTCTCACGCATCAAGGAAGGCCTCCAACAGGATCCGTTAGCAAAGGATTTGCTGGAGAAGGTGTTCGAGGGAAAGACAAGGCGCTTTTGGCAAGAGGAAGGCATCATCCTCACCAAGGGAGATCGGCTGTATGTGCCAAGGTGGGGAAATTTACGAAGGGAAATTATCAAGGAGTGCCACGACTCCAAGTGGGCTGGTCACCTAGGAATCGAGCGCACCATCGCACTAGTCCAAGCCTCATATTTCTGGCTGCACATGAGGGACGACATCGAGGCATACGTGCGAACTTGTCTTGTATGCCAACAAGACAAAGTGGATCATCAACTTCCGGCGGGACTATTGGAGCCGCTACCAATAGCAACAAGACCATGGGAAAGCGTCTCCATGGACTTCATCACATCACTGCCCAAGTCTGAAGGTTGCGGAAGCATCATGGTCGTGGTAGACCGATACAGCAAGTATGCTACATTTATCGCCGCACCTGCCGATTGCAAAGCAGACGAGGCAGCCCGCCTATTCGTCAAACACATAGTGAAGCTTTGGGGAGTTCCAAGGAGCATTGTGAGCGACCGAGATCCTCGGTTCACTGGACGTTTTTGGACAAAACTCTTCAAGATGTTGGGGACCGATCTCAAGTTCTCGACAAGCTTCCACCCACAAACGGATGGGCAGACCGAGCGCATTAATGGCCTCCTTGAAATGTATTTGAGGCATTATGTGAGCGCTCATCAGCGGGATTGGGCAAAGTTACTCGACATCGCCCAATTTTCGTATAATTTGCAACGAAGCGAGGCTACGAACAAGAGTCCATTCGAGATCATCATGGGATTCCAGCCCATGAACCCCAATGCCATAGCCTCGACTTATGAAGGAAAAAGCCCCGCGGCACATAAGCTCGCCCGCGAATGGCATGAGGAAGCGGACATCACGCGAGCCTACCTCGATAAAGCCGCGAGGAAAATGAAGAAGTGGGCGGATACAAGGAGACGGCATGTCGAATACAAGGAGGGTGATAAAGTCATGATCAAGCTCCTACCCCAACAATTCAAGACATTACGAGAAGTCCATAAGGGGTTAGTGAGACGCTACGAGGGACCCTTCCAAGTTGTTCGACGTGTGGGCAACGTCTCGTATCAACTTTAGCTGCCACCAAGACTCAAGATCCATCCGGTCTTCCATGTGAGTCTTCTCAAGCCATATCACGAAGACATGGAAGACCCTAGTCGTGGAGAATCAAGCCGTGCACCAACCGCCGTTGTCACAGCATTCGACAAAGATGTGGACTACATCATTGCGGATCGCGTGGTTTCGAGAAGGGGGGTGCCAGCACATAATGAGTACTTGGTAAAATGGAAAGACCTCCCCAAGAGCGAATCCACATGGGAACGAGAAAAAGATCTGTGGCAATTCGCTGAGCACATCCGGAATTTCAAGCATCAGAGCGCGACGAGGACGTCGCGAACTTAGGTGGGGGAGGATGTTGCGGACCGCCCAAGTTGATAGCCCAATCATCCACAATCTTGGGCTAGAGATTCAACACAAGGCCAAGAGTCCTAGCTTGGCCCAATTCCGGAACATTCTAGACAACTCTAGCACATTGGAGCTTGTAAATATTCTAGAACTCTCTAGAACTCTCTAGAGCTCTCTAGAGCTCTCTAGAACTCTCTAGAGCTCTCTAGAACTCTCTAGAACTCTATAGAACATTCTAGAATTCTCCATAGAATTCTAGCACATGTATCTACCTAGAATGTAGTTGAACTCTCTAGAACTCTCCATAGAATTCTAGGACATGTACATAGCTAGAAGGCTATAGAACTCTCTAGAACCTCTAGAGCTTGTAAGCCTCCCCTATAAATATGGGATGACATTTGGAATTTAAGAACACACACAACACACAACAACAAGAATACTACAAGCAACTCAAGCCTTGTAAATCTCTCTTTAGTGCAATACAAGTTCTTCATTTGGCTTCATTGCTTTCTTCTCTAGTTCGAGAAGCTTTAGGCTTACTTAGCAACCGTTGGCAAAGTTGTCTAAGTGCCGCACGGGTTAACTGCTCAAAATACTCATCCCGTGACAAATAGCTAATTTAAGTGTCGCAATGATTAGAGTTCTTAACATAATGTTAAAGTAAAATCTTAGTACTAAATAATATACTTCAATGCAAAAGAGCCAGACTCCTTATAAGCACGTTCTTTTCCAAGTTCTCGAAAGGAACTTAAAAGCCATATACCAAACATACACTTTGCAACATAGGTTCTATCAATACATAGCTGGTCCTAGCTTATCGAAAAACCTTGCTTTGATCTCAACACATCCACGACCGAAGAAGAGCCAGGGGATCGGTCCGAGATCGAAAGAGCAGACACAATTATATTCTTTTACTCTTTCGACATATTTATTCTTTTAATTATAATCCTATCGGCATGGTTTCTATGACAAAATTAAATGCCCTGCACAGCAATATAAATGTGTCTACACGACCCCGGACACAAGTCCAATATGTTGCTGTAAGACAATTTTGCAATTTCAACAGGTTGTATTTTAAGAAAAAGAAAGAAATTCGGCATGGTCCCTTGGCAAAACTTTTGAGCCAAAAGATCTTATTAAAGATAAGTTCACGAGGATTAAAATTTCTGACTTCTAAGAAAACCTAAGGAAAATGAAACTCACAGTGCAAGTACAAAAAAAAAACAGTACAATAATCAGGGGGAAAATGCAGTAACATGTCTTTCATGAAGAGAGTTTCTTTTTCAGAATTTTTTCGATAGTGCGAAAACTCTATGCGTATCCACACCGAGATCGATCATTGCTATAAACACTTTGATCGATGAAACCCGCGAACAAATTGAACGAAAAATATTGTATTGAAATTTTTCTCAAAAATCTCAACTCAAATTAGTAGAACAAGTAATATTTTTTTTTGTAATTATATTTTTCTCTCTTGGCTTTGTATTGCACTCTCACTTTCAAAAAGTAGGTTTTCTTCTGAAGAAAAATTAAAACAAAACCTTTGCAAATTTTCTCCATCACCCATTATATAGCATCACCTACAAACACTTTTCCTATTTGGTTGAGGTAATAATTTACTTACGGCAAAAGTTTATTCCAAAAATAAACTCTAAGGAATTTTGTGGGAAAATTCCTAATTTTCCTTCTTTGGGGTGTGCCGAAATTATTTTTGGACTTTTTGAATCCAATTCTAAATTGGATTCAAATTTATGTCAAATTCTAAATTGGATTCCATTAATATAAACTTTTATATTAATATAATATTTTCCTACTGAAAATATTAATCCCATTCCAAATCGGATAAAACTTCAATTACACATTAATAATCCAATTCAAAATTAGATTTATTAACAAGCCTATATAATATTATATTTTATATACATCTATTATATAAAATAATATTAATTATATATATCACATATATTTCAACCAAGAGATATTATTTAATTTCTATTCCAAATAGAAACTTCAATTTACTCACAATATTAATTATAATCTTTGTGCTAGCAAAGAATATAATAATATTTCATTTGGACTAATAACTAAATTTATTTGACTAATTAAATTCTTTAATTTAATTATCAAATAATAAGTTAATTAATCATTTAGCAAAGATCAGAACACTCGTTATTGTACGACCCCATAGGTTCAATACTAAACCGGTAGTAAATTAATCATATCAATATACTAATCAAGGGTGGCGTCTAGCAACACTCCTTAACGACCGGATATCATGAAGTATACAATTTACTCTCAAGAACCAGTAGAAGAATAATGTAGTAATTCCTTCTGTCCTTATAGCTCTGGATCACCCTAGGATATGGTTCAAATGTCAAATCCTAATAGGCCATCAACTATGTGTTCACGTCAAATATAATCGACCATTGAATGACCTAAGAAACTCATTTCTTCTTTCATTCAATTGCCCTGGCCAAGGTCTTAGTTTAGTCGTTTATAATTCATGACAACATGGAGCTTAAACTCATTACCAAGAGTTGACAGATTCCGTCTTTATCAATCACTAATTCTACAAATATTTAATCGTACACAATATCCTTTCAATTATCGCCCTAGGGCCAAGGTGTCTAGTATCAAAGCACAATAAATAACTTGTCAATTACTATGACGATCTCAAGTCAAAGGAAACGGTTACATCACATTCTTCAAGAAAATATCCTATTGAAAATTATGGTAATTCTAATATATTGATCTAACCAGATTACTAAGTTCCAGATTAATAATCCTACGATCAAGAACAAATTTAGATTAAATTGTAAAAGACTTTGCTCTCATTATCATGATCTCTATCACGATGACAAATCTCAAAATTTAATCAAGGACCTTATCAAATTAATCAAATAATTAATAATAATGATAAAAGAATATTAAATGACATATATTTTATATCAAATGACATTCACAAAAATATGTTTAAGTTATCAAATATGATATTGGATCTAGGGCATATCTACTATATCCCTAACAATCTCCCACTTGCACTAGAGCCAATCGCTCTTGTACTTCATCCCCAATTTCCACTTGTGCTTGTCAAACTCCTTTGTGCCAAGAGCTTTAGTGAATGGGTCTGCAATATTTTCCTTTCCATCAACCTTTTGAATCTCGACGTCTCCACGTTCAATGATCTCTCTTATCAAGTGATACCTTCGCAGAACGTGCTTGGACTTTTGGTGTGATATTGGTTCTTTTGCTTGAGCAATGGCTCCAGTATTGTCACACAACAATGGAACCGCACCTTCCATTGAAGGAACCACACCAAGTTCAGTTAAGAACTTTTTCATCCATACAGCTTCCTTAGCAGCTTCACTAGCTGCTATATATTCTGCTTCAGTCACTGAATCAGTTACTGTAGCTTGTTTGGAACTTTTCCAACTCACTGCACCACCATTTAAGGTGAATACATAACCAGAAATAGATTTGCTATCATCCCTATCTGAAGAGAAACTTGCATCAGTATAACCTTCAAGTTTCAACTCAGAATCCCCATAGATGAGGAATTGGTCTTTAGTCCTTCTTAAGTACTTAAGAATGGTCTTCACCACCTTCCAGTGTTCCTCACCAGGATTTGCCTGATATCGGCTAGTCACTCCAAGTGCATAAGCCACATCAGGACGTGTACATGTCATGGTATACATGATAGCTCCCACTGCACTAGCGTATGGGACTCATGCGTTCTTTCTCTTCAGGTGTTTTAGGACAATCCTCCCTACTGAGAGAAATTCCAGTGCATATCGGTAGATAGCCTCTTTTGGAATTATCCATGTTATACCTCTTTAAGATAGTATAAATGTACAAAGACTGGGAAAGTCCAAGCAGCTTTCTAGATCTATCTCTATAGATCTTTATTCCTAATATATAAGCTGCTTCCCAAGTCTTTCATGGAAAACTGTTTAGATAGCCAAATCTTGGTATTTTGCAATGCCGGTACGTCATTCCCTATGAGCAATATATCATCATCATACAACACCAAAAATATAATTGTGCTCCCACTAACCTTTTTGTACATACAAGGTTCTTCTTCGCATCTAACAAAATTGAACTTTTCAATTGTTTTGTTAAATCGAATATTCCAAATTCGAGAAGCTTGCTTTAATCCATAAATAGATCTTTGTAGCATACAAATTTTATTATGATCAGACGAAGATGTGAAACCTTCAGGTTGTGTCATGTACACATCCTCTTCCAGCTCACCATTAAGGAAAGTTGTTTTCACATCCATTTGCCATATTTCATAATCATAGTTTGTTGCTATAGCAAGCAAAATCCGAATAGATTTGAGCATTGCCACGGGAGAGAAAGTCTCGTCATAGTCGACTCCTACTTTCTGACGATATCCCTTGGCAACAAGACGTGCTTTGTAGGTCTCCACCGTTCCGTCTGCTCCAATCTTTTTCTTAAAAACCCATTTACAACCTATTGGTTTTATATCCTTTGAAGGTTCGACTAAAGTCCATATTTTATTTTCCTTCATGTATTCCATTACGGATTCCATGGACTTTTGCCACTTCTCATGATCAGAACTTTGTATAGCCTCTTCATAGGTCTTAGGGTCATCATCATTATGATCAACCTCATTTGATACATCATCTTGTACCAATAAATTTAATCTAGTTGGTACATGACGTTCTCGTGTATACCTTCGAAGAGGTACTTGTACAACCTGTTCACCTTGTGTTGGATTTTGTTGTTGCTCAATATGGTTTGGAACTGGTTCATTAACCTGTTCTTGAACTTTGGTCTCATGATCTTTATATTGTGTTGATTCATTAGTTTCTTGATCTTCATCAAGTTCTATTTCTCCATTATAATTTCCTTCCAAAAGAAATTCTCTTTCCAAAAAAGTTGCTCCTCTAGCCACAAACACTTTATGGTCAGAAGGGTGATAGAAATAATATCCCCTTGTTTCCTTGGGATACCCAATGAACCTGCACTTATCAGATCTTGAGTCAAGTTTATCAGACTGTAGTCTCTTGACATAAGCTGGACAACCCTAAATCTTAATATGTTTAAGGTTAGGCTTGCATCCTTTCCATATCTCATATGGTGTTGTAGAGACTGACTTAGTGGGAACTTTATTAAGTAAGTATGTTGCTGCTTCCAAAGCATATCCCCATAAATTTATTGGAAGATCAGTGAATCCCATCATAGATCTCACCATATCTAATAAGGTTCTATTTCTCCTTTCAGACACACCATTGTGTTGTGGTGTTCCTGGAGGTGTCCACTGTGAGAAAACTCATTCTCTTTGAGATATCTGGTAAAATTTTCACTAAGATATTTCCCACCTCTATCAGACCTTAGTACTTTGATACTTTTATCAGTTTGTTTCTCAAATTCACTACGGAATCTTTTGAACATTTCAAAAGATTCAGACTTGTGTTTCATAAGATATACAAATCCATATCTTGACATATCATCAGTGAAGGTGATGAAGTAAGAATATCCACCTCTAGCTTGAATTTTCATGGGCCCACAACCATCTGTATGAACTAATCCAAATAATTCAGAAGCTCTTTCTCCACTTCAGTAAATGGAGATTTGGTCATTTTTCCTTTGAGACAAGATTCACAAGTTGGATATGATTCAAAATCATACTTATTAAGGTAGCCTTCCTTGTACAACTTGTTAATTCTTTTCTCTCCAATATGACCAAGCCTACAATGCCAAAGGTATGTTTGATTTAGATGATCATCTCTTTTCCTCTTAAGACTTGAAACATGCATAATCGAATTAGCATTCACACTAGGTAAGACATAAACATCATGTTGGAGATAGCCATTCAGATATAAATTATCACTATAATAAATAGAGCAAATACCATTGCCTATATTAATGCGAAAACCACGTTTGTCTAACATAGAAGCTGAAATTATATTCGAAACAAATTTAGGGACGTAATAACAATCATTCAACATAAGTACTTTGCCCGTAGGCATTATTAAAGAAATTGATCCTATAGCTACGGCCGCAACTTTTGCACCATTTCCAACTTGTAGATTAATTTCTCCTTTCTTCAACTTTCTACTTATCTGGAACCCCTGCAACATATTGCAGATGTTATAACCACTGCCAGTATCTAATACCCACAATGAAGAATTAGTAGTAGTTAAAGAAACCTTGAAAACATTTTTCATTAAAATCTTACCTTGTTTCTTGTCCTTTAAAGTTGCAAGATATTCTTTGCAATTTCTCTTCCAATGTCCTATTTTCTAATAATGAAAACATATAGCATCTGATTGGTCAGCTTTACCTTCTTTGCCTTTGGGTTTGGTCACACCACCCTTGGGCGCAGTGGGCTTTTTCTTGGGTTTACTTTTACCCTTACGCTTCTTCTTAGAAGAGTTTCCAACCAACATGATAGTTCCTTTCTTCTTCTCAGATGCAATTTGATTCTCATAATCAATCAACATGTTAAGTATCTCATGAAGATCACTATCCATTTTATCATATTAAAATTAATAACAAATTGTGAAAAGGATTCTGGTAGTGACTGCAAGATCAAATCTTGAAAAAGCTCTTTAGCCGGTTTGCACTCCAACTTCTCAAGCTCTTCAATAAGATCAATCATATGATTGACATAGGGTCCAACTGGTGAGTTTCCAGTCAATTTGAATCCAAATAAGGCATTAGACAGTTGGTATCTAGTTGTCCTGCTTTGTGTACCAAACATCTTCTTACGATGTTCAATAACTGCAGTTGGATCCATATCCTGATGTTTCCTCTGCAGTTCAGAATTCATAGAAGCGAGAATGATGCATTTGGTAGTAAGACATTCTTCCAAGTATTTCTAATAAATCCTGGTAGCATCATCATCATTTTCATCTGGGACTTCCTTGGCAGGCTTATCGATCACATCAATAAGCTTTTCATGCATGAGAACAATTCTCAAATTTCTGTACCAATCATCAAAGTTTGGTCCTACCAACTTGTTGGTCTCAAGTATTCCACGCAGTGATATAGCAGACATATTGAGAAATCTAAAATATAGAAAAGAAAAAAAAACAGTAATATAAGAACATATTTGCATATATCATAAAGACATGGTCTTTTATCTAAATGATATTTGCACTAATTATTTTAAACTATTAACCCTCATTATAGTTTACAAAATCTTTATTTCTTTTAGTGGAGTAAAGGAATCCTTTAACAATATGTATGAGCCCCTTGGAAATCAAGTCGTTTCTCACATATATTTTAAAGGTAGGTACTCTTACCAATTGTATCCCCATACAATTTCCTTAAGTAGCTCTATGTCAAATAGTCTCCTGGTGGTCAGGTCGATCCTATTGGCATAGTTGAGTTCAACCATCATGATAGCAAAGAACTTATTAAATTTTGTACTCCCCCGGGTAGTCCAGGCGTCTAGTGTAAAATTGAATAATTCTTTCAATTCATACATCTAATGCAGTAAATAATTTTAACATATTCTCGAACTATAAGTCTCCTGGTAGTCAGACCGCTCCTTATAAACAAGAAATAAGTAAAATTAATTACCTTGATGGATAGCTCTATAATAAAATATCTTATATTTTATTATTTTAAAAAACTCAAATTTTAGTAAGAGGGAATTGTTTCAAAAATAATTTTTAATAACACAAAGATCGAATCTTTTATAGCATGTGAATTTAGTTCATGTTGTCTACATGCTTAGCCCTAAATTAATTTATATCACATGTAATAAATAATTCAAAATTATGTAATGAGCAAGCACATGGCATAAAACGAAATTCAACATCCTCTAACATATTTATCTTATATATCACATAAAAGAATTCATGCTAGAATATTATTATTAATTAACATCTCATGAACTAATAACAATTAAATGAACAATAGAATCATGTAACCTATTATAGATTCCCATTGTATATAACACAAAATTTCAAATTCAAGTTATGAACTATCTCAATAGTTATATAAATGCATATTTTATCCACAATAAAATAATATCAACATTCAAACGATTTGACTATTGCACAAGACACATCTATTATGGTTTGAACTCTTCAAATATAATATTAAAATATTTCGTAAATAAATTTTAGACACAATAAACCACGGCTCTGATACCACTGAAGGATTGCTTATAGGTGTTCGTAACATGCAGCGGAAGACAATAACAATCCTAGGTAGATTTTTCTTGTTTTAAAATTTATTTACGTGTCAAATATCGGGTCTAAGATGTACCTGGTGAAGATAGTTTCTTTTTCAGAATTTCTTCGATAGTGCGAAGACTTTTTGCGTATCCACACCGAGACCGATCCTTGCTATAAACTCTTTGATCGATGAAACCCGCGAACAAATTGAACGAAGAATATTGTGTTGAAATTTTTCTCAAAAATCTCAACTCAAATTAGTAGAACGAGAAACATTTTTCTCGTAATTGTATTTTTCTCTCTTAGCTTTTGTATTGCACTCTCACTTTAACAAAGTAGGTTTTCTTCTCAAGAAAAATTAAAACAAAAGACCTTTGCAAATTTTCTCCATCACCCTTTATATAGGGTCACCTACAAACCCTTTTCCTATTTGGTTGAGGTAATAATTTACTTAGGGTAAAAGTTTATTTATACTTTAAGGAATTTTGTGGGAAAATTCCTAATTTTCCTTCTTTGAGGAGTGCCGATATTTTTTTTTGACTTTTTGAATCCAATTCTAAATTTGATTCTAATTTATGTCCAATTCTAAATTGGATTCTATTAATGTCAACTTTTATATTAATATAACATTTTCCTATTGAAAATATTAATACCATTCCAAATAGGATAAAACTTCAATTACACATTAATAATTCAATTCAAAATTAGATTTATTAACAAGCCTTTATTAATATTGTATTTTATATACATCTATTATAAAATAATATTAATTATATATATCACATATATTTCAACCAAGAGATATTATTTAAGTTCTTTTCCAAATAGAAACTTCAATTTATTCACAATATCAATTATAATCTTTGTGCTAGCAAAGAATATAATAATATTTCATTTGGACTAGAAACTAAATTTATTTGACTAAGTAAATTCTTTAATTTAATTATCAAATAATAAGTTAATTAATCATTTAGCAAAGATCAGAACACTCGTTATTGTGCGACCTCATAGGTTCAATACTAAACCGGTAGTAAATTAATCATATCAATATACTAATCAAGGGTGGCGTCTAGCAACACTCCTTAACGACCGGATATCATGAAGTATACAATTTACTCTCAAGAACCAGTAGAAGAATAATGTAGTAATTCCTTCTGTCCTTATAGCTCTGGATCACCCTAGGATATGGTTCAAATATCAAATCCTAATAGGCGATCAACTATGTGTTCACGTCAAATATAATCGACCATTGAATGACCTAAGAAACTCATTTCTTCTTTCATTCAATGCCCTGGCCAAGGTCTTAGTTTGGTCGTTTATAATTCATGACAACATGGAGCTTAAACTCGTTACCAAGAGTTGATAGATTCCGTCTTGATCAATCACTAATTCTACAAATATTTAATCGTACCCAATATCCTTTCAACTATCGCCCTAGGGCCATAGGTGTCTAGTATCAAAGCACAATAAATAACTTGTCAATTACTATGACGATCTCAAGTCAAAGGAAAATGACATTCTTCAAGAAAATATCCTATTGACAATTATGGTAATTCTAATCATTGGGAAATATCCAATGAGTCGGTTCAATGATCATATCTCTATATGCATCATCTATCTATGTGATTTAGATTAATAATCCTACGATCAAGAACAAATTTAGATTAAATTATAAAAGACTTTGCTCTCATTATCATGATCTCTATCACGATGACAAATCTCAAAATTTAATCAAGGACCTTATCATATTAATCAAATAATTAATAATAATGATAAAAGAATATCAAATGCCATATATTTTATATCAAATGATATTCACAAAAATATGTTCAAGTTATCAAATATGATATTGGATCTAGGGCATATCTACTATATCCCTAACACTCAACACATCCGCGACTGAGGAAGAGCCAGGGGATCGGCCCGAGATCGAAAGAGCAGACACAATTATATTCTTTTACTCTTTCGACACATTTATTCTTTTAATTATAATCCTATTGGCATGATTTCTAAATGACAAAATTACATAAAGAATATTTCAATTTATAGACCTGAGTTCAATGACCTATTAAAGAAAACCCAAAAGTTACAGCCCTTAAAACAGAAGAATTCTTCCCTTTCACTTACATGGGTTAATGACACACTAATCTATAATCATACACTCTGAACCGATTTTAATTTCAGCGGAATGTCTATTTTAGGCATTTCAGGCAGATATTGAATTTGACATGGAATTCATTCCTTTAAATATCTATTTAAAGACAGTGATTCATATAGACATGCTAGCTAACAAGAACTCCAAGCCATGATTCTGTTAAGAGAAAAATTCCTTTTTCTCTAAAATATAGATCAAGTAACAGAATCTATCAAGCAAAATATATAGATAGTTAACCTCAAATATATTCATGTATACTTAACAACCTATGGGTAAAACTATTTTATTCGGCCGAAGACATAATTCCACAATCAAATGAGCTATAGCTTATAGTTCCATACAACATAAACTCATAACAGGCTGTTTACCCTTGAGCCATAATCGACAAACCAACTATAGCAAATAATTCAAATAGAGAAAAAATCTATTTCTAATCAGAAAAAAAACATAAAGGGAGAGTTTTAACAGTTACTGACCTTTTTGCGGGCAGTGAATGGGGCGCCGTCGAGCAGGTCTACTATCTCCGATTACCTAAAACAACCACCAAATTCCGAAACAACAGAATATCGCCTATTTATTATCGCGGAGACTAAAATAAGTGAGAGTTCTTTTTGGGAGTAAAAGCAAAAGAGCAGTAGTGTTAGGATTTAACATTTAATTATAACCTTAAAAGCGTCGCAGTAAAACCTTTCCTAGCCTTTGTATTCATAATCTTCCACTGTCTTACTAATCAGCCTTCTTTGCAATTCAGCTGTTGATTATTAACATCTCTGCCACTGTGGTTTACTTTAACTGGTCATTTCATGGCTCTGCCATCCAAGGTATAACCTGCCTCATCATTAAGTTTCCAAGTTGAGAATTGTTAGAACCCCGTCTGAAAGTAACAGGTCGGAAAGATTAGCATGATACAGAGAATATCAAAAATTCATTCAGAGGAATAGAGTTGAAGAGATGATTTCCAAACAAGAAATGTTGTTGGAAGGGTAAGAAGGAAGGCACCAGGTAGGCACGCTTTAATAGGAAAACACATGTATATATCCATTTGTATGACTTCTCAACTCAGCATTATCTTCTGTCCAAAACTACAAGTAGAGAAGCTGGTAGAAGAAAAACATAGGATTAAAAATTGATCAGACAAAGAACTTTCTGAACATGTAACAGTATAGCAGGCCACAACATTACAGGTTATCTGGTTCATATTTATGAAGGATGTAACTTCTAAAAGAGAATAAACCCTCCTCCTTTGTCCGGGCTTGGGACCGGCTGTGTTACACGAGAACTCAAGCACAGGCGGAGTTAAAAACTTAATTTTTGTTCTTGAGGATGGGAGCAGCATGACCTGCCATCACATCGCGATCATTGACAAGTCACCTTAGCACAGCCAGGTCATCTTGAAGAGCTGAACTAAAGATTGAAGCATACGTGACAAGCCTTCATGTATTCAGATTTGATTTGCAAAGACGTATGCACTCCTTGAGAAAATATTCAGAATCTCAGATGTTCCATAGAAGGGCATTGGATCAGGTCGGATCAACTGAAATGTAGCTAGTTCTCTGTCTTCAGAATGTGCAAGGGGCAGAAGAGGATCAAGTCCAATGAAAGTGTACTGCTAATGTATAATACATGTACGTGAATTAGGTATCACCTGCCCCAGCTATGAGTGAGAATGGATATTTTGAAAAAGTCATTCAAAGGCCTCAATCATCGACTTTCAATTAAGCAACCAAGTTCCTGGTTTAACAGTAGAAATATAGCCCTCAAGTAATTGGAGGAACGAATGGGTGCAGAAGGCTTAGCATTCGGATATGGATATAACATTTTAGCTCATCGCTGCCCCTGTTGTGGTGGACTCATATCCCATTGTCCCAGATAATATACATGGTGTATCCAAGTTCAATCCGTTGGCAATGCATGTAAGAAAGTTGCCTTATTATTTTGTTGGACCGTAGTCAAATGCAGATGGCTGTTTCAGCATACATCACCCTCGAACCAAAACATGGACTCATCCTTATTCAGTCTAGTGAGGGTCCAAAAGGCTTACTCACGTACGACCCTTGGGGAACCTCAATCACATACACTCATTTCTGTCCCTTGCCAATTTATTGATCTATATTATCAACTCTATATCCAATCACGAGGCGCCAACATCCAATCTAAAACCAAAACCTTCTTCAGACTGTAGCGGATAATAAAGCAGGGCAGTTTCTACTTCACCCACGTCAATGACTAAAACGATTGCAGCACTAAACCATCACGTAGACTTGGGGTTGAGAGAGTGCAAAGTGTGTGTAATAACCTCCAACAGATCGCCAGCATACACAAAAAAAGGAGTTCACGTCTGAATACACTGCACTCCTATACAACAAACTGAGATTAAGAAATTAAAATGTTTGAAGAAAATTCATCTTTTGCTCAAAAAGAAGAAGACTTGACACAGATATCTCCACTCAATTCAACAACTCAAAAGCAACCCGTGTGACCAAAACCTCAAATGTAATAGATAAATGCACCCAACAGTACAAAGAAAAATCAATTAATCAGTAGACATATAGCAGATTCCCTATTAAAAGCCAAAGTAGAAACTCATAGCATCAAAAAGATATGCAGATCCTAATATTAAACCAGTAAGGATATAGCATCAAAGAACAATAAATGTAACTAAATCAGCACAAACAAAAAAATCAGCCCTCAGACCTCTCATTTTCAAAATGCCTAGTCACCTCATATCACATATCATTAAAAGCCTAAACAATTATGACTCCGTCCCAAACAAGTTGCGCATCAAAAGCCTAAGACATCAAAATTTATGTTAAATCAATTGAAGCCCTTAATTGCAACATCCAAGTAGAATTCTATGTATCAAACCTAAAACAAGCTCTATCATATATCATCATTCTTCCACCAAGCTAAAATGTACCAAAACATCAAGAACAACACAACCTCATTTTTCAACCTAATTCATTACAGCCCATCAAAATCTCCATTTTTTCTATTCCCATCAGATTCTTTAATCTCATTACATCACAGCCTAAGAAATTAGGCAGCATTATGAGAATTCTTTAAGCTCCATGATGACACACAAACTGAATTCTCCTATGATGAGAATTCTTAATATAAAAAGATCTGATCTTAACATGTCAAAAGCCCAAAAAATCAAAAATCTATCTAGACTCTTTTTAAGCCTATACTAAACACCGTCAGATAGTTTTTCTTAACTATCTGATCACATCTTAACTATATATCTCTACGCCATAAAGATATAGTAACACATAAGCACAACTAAAAACATAAAGCAAGAAACCAATTAAAGTACTTTTTCTTCTTTTTCTGTTTTTTTTTTCTTTTATAATGCTTTGAAATGAATTACTAAGAAAACACATAAGCACAACTAAAAAAATAAAGCAAGAAACCAATTAAAGTAGTACTTTTTTGTTTATTTTTTTTCTCTTTTATAATGCTTTGAAACGAATTACTAAGAAAACACATATGCACAACTAAAAACACATAAAGCACAACTAAAAACACATAAAGCACGAATTTGAAAAATGAAATGAAATTATGAACTACTTAAAAAAATATGCAAGAATTAAATGAACTAAAGATAACACATAAAACACCACAGAATGAACGATCCAGAAAAAAACAATGATTTAAGAACTAAAAACAGACATAGAAAAACTAAAAACACATAAAAAAAGAACACAAATTAAGAACATATGCAAGAAAACATGCATGCAAGAAAGGATGGTAATAACAGTCAAGGTAAGAAAGAGAAAGGATACCAATAACTTGTTGCGCCGCCGATCATGATCAGGAAATCTCTCTCAGCCTGCAGATTATCGTCAAAGTTGACGGTCCTTTTGATTTTATCAATGGCGAACCGGGCCGCCATTCGTTCTCTCTTCCGCTGAGACATTGCTAATGCTTCTTGGAACTGCTTCTCCCACAAGTCCTTCTTCATCGATGTCTCTTTTTGCTCCATCTCTTTCCCAACAATTTGTTGCTGAGATTTCAGTATCATATCAGCATAGCGGTTCTTAAGCATTGCTGCCCGGAGCTTTTTGTTGTCATCGTTAGGATCAAAGGTCGTAACGGAGATCTTCCTCTTTCTGCCGCCGCACGCCATAGTATTCCCGCCTCCGCACGCCATAGTATTCCGCCGCCGCACGCCATAGTATTCCCTGTAACTTGGTCTGGCTGAGAAGTGTAAACCAACACCATAGCTAAAGATTATGAAAGATGATGAATGATTTAGTACTACTTATATAGACAAGGGCCGCCCTTGCGTTAGGCCCCAAATAATTAGGCCTCAAATATAAGAATACTTACTCCATAAGTTTATATAATTATTAATAAAAAAATACAAATTAATACTTATTTATTTTTTACACGAAGTTAAAGTAAAAAAATATATTCATCCATAAAGGGTATAATTTTAATTTACTTTTTGCAAAATTCAAAATTTTGTAAAGAAAATTCTTTTTTTCACTAGAAAAAATAAAAATTTATATTATTAGACACCTTATATACATTGTTATACATAGTATTACGTTAATCATACACAAATATATAATAATACACACTATCTAAAGGCAAGAATCCAAATATTTTATACAATTATCTATGTCGTATAATTATATATAATCTTGTAAACTTGTGTATAATAATATATAATTCTGTATAACTATGAGAATACACACACAAATGTATATGGTTATACATGATTATACAAAGTATGTATAGTTATGTATAACATATACATCATTCTTCCTCCCTTCAGAAGTCATTAAACGTGAGAAGAAGAAAAAGGAAAAATTACCAAAAAAATGAGATTTCATAACTTAAAATAAGAGACAAGAATTAAAAGAAATAACCACTCAATATTTTATTTTTTCTCGAATGGGATGTATCCCAGCTTTTCTTCATAAAGCAAAGCAGCACAACTAACATTTAGCATGGGGTAATACATGAACCACAAGTTTAATTCCAGTAGTACAACATATGTAATAAAATTCACCAAAATACCAAAAGCAGTATAACTTCAACAATTACCAAACTCAAGCAAGACACTAAACGCAAGTATCAAGAATGTATCAGATATATGCATATTCACCAACGACCAGAAAATAAAAAGATCCTCTAATGTCAAAGTCGGAATCGGCTTCGACAAGCACTAAATCAGAAAGAAAAAGACTACAAAAGATAGATCCGCCTGTGAATTTTTCAACAGTGTTTTTTTGTGGAAAAGGAAGATACGGATGAAACGGAGTAAGAAAATCTGAAGAAGAACTCTACTATTTTTCTAGAGAAAGAGAGAGAGAGACAGAGAAAGAGCAAGAGTGAATTGAAAATGAAAGAGAAAGAGGGGTGGGGAGAAAATTTGAAAGAGCAAACTGATTAGAATTATGAATTGGGAATGAAAAAAAATTCCTTCGCATAAAGAAAAAGAGAGTAAGGAGACATAGATATAGCCTAAACATGACAAGAGCTTTAAGGTTTCAGACATTTGCACCCTTAAGGTTTTTGGGAGAGTGTGTATCCACAGTTGTATACTTACTTAATAAATTGCCTACTGTATTATTGAAAGGTCAATCACCTTCCCAAAAATTATTCCACATAGCTCCTTCACTACAGCATCTCAGAGTATTTTGTAGCGTGTGCTATGCTATTACTGTCAAAAGGGGTGATAATTTTAGTCCAAGAGCAATTCCTGCAGTTCATCTTGGATATTCCACAACTCAGAAGGGATATTATCTCTATGACCTAACCTCCAAGGAGTTCTTTGTAAGTAGAGACATTGTCTTTAAATAAGATATTTTTCCATTCAAGCACACGAACACTGGCCTTTCTCCTATGTTCCCTGTGGTGCAACTAGTAGAACGTGATCCTCCTAATCCTCTTACTGTGTCCGCTCCATTGCATTCCCCTCTAAACTCCACTTTTGACCCTGATGCTTCCCAAATTTTCCCATCATTTTCTGTCAGGAATCCCTCTCCTTAGCCAGTACAACTTAGAAGACCCTCAAGGGAATCAAGACCACATGTATGGATGGGAGATCTTGTTGTCCAACAAAATTCCTCATGTCCATATCCACTTTCCAACTATATGATGTATGATCGCCTTAATCCTGCCTACAAGTTTTCATTATCTGCTTATTTAGCAATTGTAGAACCCAAGACCTATGCTAAAGCCAGTATTAATCCACTGTGGGAGGTTGCTATGAAGTATGAGATTTCAGCTCTTGAGAGCAATAATACTTAGACAATTGTAGACCTCCCTCGAGACAAAGTTCCTATAGGCTGCAAGTGGGTGTTCAAGGTCAAGTACAACTCTACAGGAGAGGTGAAGAGATATAAAGCGAGGCTAGTTACCAAAGGCTACGTCCAGCGAGAAGGTTTGGACTACACTAAAATATTCTCCCCTTTATCTAATATGGTCACAGTAAGGTCTATTGTGGCTCTTGTTACTGCTTCACATTTGTTTGTGTTTCAAATAGATGTTCATAATGTATTTTTGCAGGGTGATCTGTGTGAAGAAGCTTATATACAAATTCCTAAGGGCTTTTCAAGACGGGGGAATATCAAAAAGTGTGCAAGTTCACTAAGTCCTTGTTTGGACTTAAACAAGCTCCTAGACAGTGATTCTTAAAGTTAATAGAAGCATCGACAAACCTAGGATTTATACATTCACACTATGACTAATTTTGTTCAAACAAAGGAAGGGAATAGATTTTGTGATTGTGCTTGTTTTTGTTGATGGTGTCGACGCCCCTTTTCCCTCCTATAAGAAGGCGGAATCGGGTTTACGACATTATGGGAAAAATAACTCTTATTCCCTTTTGAGGAATCGGGTTATGAAATTTGAAGAGTCGGGGAAGCTGTAGGTATTATTGCAGGTCAATCGATTGGAGAACCGGGTACTCAATTAACATTAAGAACTTTTCATACCGGAGGAGTATTCACGGGGGGTACTGCAGAACATGTGCGAGCCCCATCTAATGGAAAAATCAAATTCAATGAGGATTTGGTTCATCCGACACGTACACGTCATGGGCATCCCGCCTTTCTATGTTCTATAGACTTGTATGTAACTGATTATAGTGCATTAGGACACTTTTAGAGAAAAGAAGAAGATTTTTGAAAGAAAACCAGAGTTCGGGTAAAGGCTTGAGATTATCTAGAGGTGAAGGTATTAGGTACCCCACAAGATCCACTAGTATGGTTCTTGGCCGTGCTTTATTGTGACTTTAAGAAGAATGCGAATAAACAAGCAAAGTTTGCACATAGGAAGTATAAATAAGTTGAAAATTTTTAAAGAAGAAAAACACAAGTGATTTTGAGAAGAGAAAGCTTAGTTGAAGAAAACATTAAGAAAAAGATCAATAAATAAAGAAGAAGAAGAGGGTTCCTATGGTTAAACATAATATGGATCACTTTGGTGCAATACGCAGCAATCATTCTCATACGAGATATTAGCCCACCAGTCAACATATTCATATTCTACCCTTCCCACCCCATTAAGGTATTAAACGCAATTAGTCTCATTTACTTATTGCATGCTAATACCCGTCCCAACCTATCAGTCCCGGGGTATTAGGACTTCTAATCCTAAAGGGAAGGAAAAGAGATAGAGGCATATATGGAGTTGCAAAGGATAAAATATTAAGATGTCAAACAAAACAAATAGCAAATAAGTAGGGAGCAAAGCGAACACTCAAAGGCTCATACAAATCCCGTAATTCACATAGAAACTAGTTTAGCATGACTTGTATATACTGATTTGGTCTTTAAGATTAAGGAATTAAACGACGGACGAACCAGTTTAACACATAAAGTTGGATAAACAGTCTGCATCAAGTTCCTCGGATCCGATTGTCAGAAATTGAAGTATTTAACAGATTACTAAATTAAGTGCCTAATGTAGGAAGGTTCGAGAAGCAGAAAGTTTGGAAATTAGAAAAGAGTTGTAAAGATAAGCAGAATTATAAAAGCATAATGCAATGGAGTGTTTTTTTAGAGGTAAAATGCTTTAGAGAACAAGTTTACAAACTGTTTTAAGAGAAAACTTTGTGAGTAGAACTCAGGGAGTTGGAAAAACAATTTCATAAGCAGAAATACGGATTTAGAGGATTGCAGGCAGACTTGGACGACCTAAAAAATGTTGAATCTGATTACCAAATTGTCCAGATGTTAAACAGATTTGGTGAATTCGAAAACCCTATAGGTAGGGTATCTAGATGCTTGGATAATTGACTTATTACTGGTTTTTAAAACGTTAAGGAGACGAGTAATTAATTATCCTACGGGTTGCTTACTGTTTATGCACTTCCTATAGGCATGATTTCTATATGCTTGAATGACATAGATGCATTTCCTATAGGCATGATTTCTATATGCTTACAATGTAAAACCCTATAGACATGATCTCTAGGTGGTTTGAAGTATTAAAATTCTATAGGCATGATTTCTATATGCTTGAATGGCATGAATGCATTTCCTATAGGCATGATTTCTATATGCTTACAATGTAAAACCCTATAAATATGATCTCCAGGTGGTTTGTAGTATTAAAATCCTATAGGCATTGTTTCTATATGCTTGAATAATAGTATTGAACCTATAGGCATGATTTCTACCCTTTAACTTATGCAAGCAATATAAGCCCCTCCCACACCCTTTATTAATATTTTCCCCTGAGTTCTTTTACAAAGATTATTATAGAACTAGAAAGAAACGAATTAAAATAAATACATCAAAACCTAGAGCTAGATCCGAGGAAGCTCAATGCAACCTTTAAGTCCAACACATGTTTTTTACCAAATCCGTCTTCCTGATTCCAAGGCCTTCTCTTACTCATAATATTTTCAAAGTTCCAAGGAGCTTCAGGAACTCGTGGCAATGCCTAACATTCTGAATAATTGATATAGTAATAGAATAGTGCAGTGTGGAAGTGCCAACCCTCAGGCATCCAAGTTTAGAGGGAGCTCTAGGGTCCCAAAGCATGGCTTACTAAAGGGGGGCAGAACTTAAAGAACTAGGAGTAAGAATAAAGTGAGGGGGGTTGAGGAAGCCAGAGCAAAGGGTGATCATACCCAGCCATGGGTATAGACTGGCACACCCCTAACCCTTACTTGGTTTAAACAGATAAAGAGCGGATTTTAGAAGTCAGACAGAAGCCTGGATGGTGATTAGAACACCACCGGACTCTAGTCAAGGCTCAACACATAAGGGGAATGAAGGGAATGAGATTGATTTGAGTAAAAGGTTCAAGAGAAGCTGGTCCCAGGTCATGGATAGCAATAGCATGCTACCCTAACCTATAACAGTACTCACACATAAATAGGAATGGTGGGAGAGGGTTCACATGGAAAAGCACTCATAGAAACATCAAGGGAATACAACAAAATTAAAGGCACAAAAACATGAAGAAGGAACCTAACAGGTTAAAGGTACAGAAACATGAAGAAAGAACATAACAAGTTAAAGTATTGTTACATAATGCAGGAAAACTAAACATATAATGAAAGACTATGTAAAAGGAGAGGGGGAACATATAGTTTTAGAGAATGTTATTTAAATTATGGAGATATACCAGTTTGCAATTTTCAGACAGAAAAACAAACAAAGCAAGAAAAACAGCCAGAGAATTCACTCAAGCTTCAGTAGACACTTGAGAAAACCAAGCAGGATTCTATAGTCTAGCCTTGGCTTTCAGCCGGCTAAACACAAACCGTAATGCTAGTATTAGTAAAGGGAAGAGAGCTTTGAGTATGTGTGTGTTTTGAACTATGTTGTTCGTGTGTTTTAAAGAAAAGGAGTGGGGTACTTATAGTTTGAAACCGTGGAAAGTAAGCAAGGCAGAAATAATTCAGTATCAATCAGAATCAATTAGGAGAAGGGAATTCCTTTAATTAAGGAGTCGATCTTGAATAGTAAAGGGCAGGGTTTTATTTAAGAAAAAAAAACATCAGTAATACATTGTGCATATAAAGAGTAAATACCTAAGAGAAATTCTTCAAAAACGCGTTTCAGGTAAATAAGGTAAGAATAAAATCAACTAACACATAGTAAATCAAGAAATTAAAGATTCGAGGCCAATAATGAATCAAGTCAGAAAATAGATCCAAATTAGACAAGGGAAGAATCAAATAAGCTCATATAATAGTAGTCTGAAATCAATACCCAAAATTAGGGTTATCCCGAGGGAAAAAGGTCTGACTATAAATAGTGCATGAATTTTAAACATGCGAGGCTAGAATCACACAAATCGAGTGGTCATGCAATCAAAAGTAGAAGAACACAGCTATGAGAAATCAGAAGTTCTTGCAAAGCTTAGCAAGAATCAGAGAACATGAGACGAATTTAGAAATTGGGGTTTTGAATTCAAACTGGAAGCAACCCTATTGCACATAAGTGGTGTGAAACCCCCTCCCCCCCCCCCCCCCCCAAATCTAGGGTTTCCTCCACAGATTAAGTGTAAAGACAAAAGCATGGAAAATCAAGTAAAGTAAACTCAGGAAGTCCAAGGAACATAAATATTTCATGGATGCATAATGAAAGAAAACACTGTAAAAGAAATCACTAGGAAGCCCTAGGAGGAATCACAGTAAAAGAAAACTCATGGAAATTTTAGGAGTTACAGTCAAGCAAGATACAGTAAATAACATAACAAACCACAGTAGAACAAGTAAAAATCAAGGAAATCCTAGGTTTGAGAAGACGAACAGTTTTGAAAGCAAAAACTTGAAATGATGTAAGAAATACTTTGAAACCTCAGAAATAGCAAGGATCTAAAGCAGATCTAGAGAGAAACAAGAAAACCTCAAAATGGCTTAGGGTTTCAGAGAATCTCCCTAGATGATGAGAAAGGCCTGGAAAGGGGCTGGTCCAAGTCGAGACGGACTCATAAGGCTAAGACACGCCGAAGATGGCCAAAGAACCTGAATCGGAGGAACTCTTAGCCAGGTTCTTCAAGGTAGGACCTTAAAACTTCACGTAACAGGAGTATAATGGCACGTGGGGGTGAGTGCAGGCCACCCAGGGCCTGAGATGCCATGGTTTCCGATTACATAAGGTGGAAACCGATAGGAAGGGGCTAGGGTTTCGGAGAGGAGTTGAGAGAGTTTGAAAGAACAAAAGGATTCAAAGGTGGCTGTTCTGCATGAATTATTAGGGTTACGGGTTCGTTTGGGTTAAAAGGGAAAGGGCCAATGGGGAGCCGTTGATTAAAACAATCAACGGCCCTGATTTAACACGGAATCCAGGAGGGTTCGTTTGATTGGGTCTGGGTCGGGTAAAATTCAGAATCGGGTTTTTTAATTTGAAGCTTGATTCAGATTAGAATTGAGGCTATAATTGAAAGCAAATGGGGCTAAAATTGAAATAGCCATTTTTTACTTTTGAATTTATAAAAAATAGTAAAAGATGTTTAAAAATCAAAGTAAAAGTTTTGGGTTAACAAAAAATATGTAAGTATTAAATAAAAAATATTGCTATTAAATCTAAAAATCGGCTAAAATTGTAATTTAATTTTAAAAATAACAAATGAACTTGTAAAATTACGCAAAAATTATATAAATTATATTTTTGTGTAAATGTTAGAATAAAATAAATTATTCTCTAAAATGGAATGTTTGAAAATAATAGTTGGATTTTACAGTTTAAAAATAGTCAGTAAATTGATTGTAGAAATCTTAAAAATTTGGGAAAAATAGCAAAACCTTTTTGGATGCTTATATATGCATATACACATTATTTTGAAAGTATTTTGAGTATAAAAATATATTAAAAAAATTGGATATCAACAGATGTTTTGCTAGTGATAGGTACAAATCTAAACTTGATTGAGAAGGCTAGAGAAGACTTGCATAGTAGTTTTAAGATGAAATACTTAGGGGAACTGAAGTATTTACTTGGAATAGAGTTTTCAAGATCAGAGAAAGGCATCTGTCGCACCCCTTTTTCCCTCCCCTTTTTGAGACGGGGAGGAAGATCCGGGTTTCGACATTCACAGGGTGTAATGACTCATTTCCTTTTGATAATTGGTTATTTGAAGAGTCACCGCATAATGAATTATGGTGCGTTAGGCCACCTAGAGCGATTAGCTCTTGGTTGGTTGCATTACCAAAGATTAGGGTAAGAGCTTAAAGTAACTTCGAGGGGAAGGTGTTAGGCACCTCTCTTGGTCTACAACTATGGGTCCTGACCAAACTTATATTTACAAATTAGTCCATATAAGCAGTTGAATTAAATAAATTGCAAGTAAAGCATGTTGGATAATTCAAGTAGTAAGATAAAGGTTTGAACATGTTGTAAACAAGGGTTTAAATAAAGAAAGGATTTGGTAATAGGGGTCCTAGGTTGGTTATCGTTTAGGTACACCCCACGCAATATTTGATAAACACTCCTCAATGAGAGGCTACACGATATATTAATGCGTAGTCATCATATCACATGTCTACCCTTCCCATCCCTTAATTGGTCATGCAAAGCAAGTGTTTGGACAATGATTCCTACTGCGTGTTGCTACCCATCCCTTCTTAATGGTTCTGGAGGGAGTTAGGACCTCTACCAATGGGTAGTTCTAGAAGTACCCTTAAGGTTTAGAAAAACAAAAATTCTAAGGCGACAGTCAAAATATTTAGGACTTTCATACATAATGGGAGCAATTAAGAGGCTTAGAGTTTCCTCCTCAAACAAACACACAAGCAGCACGACTCAAACACAGTTAAGGTCTTTTAATACTCAATATCCTAAAGCAGGTTATCTAAGTGTATATGCAGAAATAGACAAAACTTTTTTAGACGCAGAAGTTATATCCTGGTAGTTTCCAAGGGACTCTTTTTAAAAGCTTGTTAGGATTAGAAATGTCACGACCCATTTTCCATAATAGGTCATGATAGCGCCTGACACCATTGTCAGGCCAGTCAATGCGGAAGTATAATTAAGTTCTCGTTTTTACATTTACCAAAAACCAAGTATAACAGATTTTTCAAAGTTAAGGCTAAAGCCAAGAGTTATAACACTGTAATAATATAGTTATACAACCCAAAATTAAATGTCTACTAACGTGTGTGCCAGAACCTGGTGCCACAAGCTGCGGTCAACTAGTAGAATATACACAAAAGAATAATATACTATCCTACTGTCTCAATCAGGATAGACAGAACCAAAAATACAGAGAAAGACTTCTTCGGCTGCGGATCGGCATGAAAGAGAAGCAGCTCACCGTAGAAGTCCAGCCGTTCTCACTGATATGCACCAGAGTGATGTCCAGATCCATCTGCCTCAAATCTTGTACATTTAAATACAGAAGTGTAGCATGAGTACATAAATAATATGTACCCCATAAGTATCCCGCCTAATCTCGAAGAAGTAGAGACGAGAAGTCGACTCGATACTTACTAATGTCAAATAAAATATATATGTATATAATGTTCAAATCATGGAAATTACAAGTATCAACAATTTATGGCAAGTGACATAAGTCAAGTTCTTCACTACATTGAGTTTATAATTTATCATTTTGAGGTAATAGCAAAATGGAGCAAGTATAAGCTTTCCCACACTTAAACATGTGCATATAGTACCGAGTGATGGCCCGAACCAACAGAAAGAAACTGTGCACTTGCCGCGGGTCGACGTGCGCCTATAGATGCATCTATTCATACCGAGGTTGTCGGACCTATCCACAAATATCAAGCAATATCAAGAATACGCACAAAAGGCACATTTACAGTAAAGTATACCATTCAATGTTCAGAAAGTTGTGCAAGTTGCTTTTATTAACTTTCAAGTCTCTAACATATCCTAAATGATCTCATTATCCCATCAATACAAAGATTTTGATGTGGGTCCTAAACTACCCGAACAATCAACATTGTTGTATCTAAGCACAGACTCTCGTCACTTGGTGGGTACGTAGCCCCCGCATTTAGCAATAATTATTTCTTCATTAATAATATGGGGACAATTCCCTCTTACAAGGTTAGAAAGGAGACTCACCTTGCTCTGAAGCGCACTTCTAATATCAATAACAAGCTCAACACCCTAAATACAAAGTCGAATGAGCACAAACTAATTAAACAACGTAAGAACTAGTAATAAAGACTTAGAAAAAAACTCCCGAACCATTAACACAAGTTTCCTAAATTCCGATCCCGAGCCCACATGCTCGGATTTCGAGATTTTTTGAAGAAAGTTATTTTGTATCACCTACGGATCACAAATATATGATTTCTAGTTCATTACATGGGAAATTATATGATTAAGTCTTAGTATTTATCAAACCCTAGGTTTAGCTCTTACCCTTTGATTAAATCTACCTAATGTTTATGTATTTGAGCTAAAAGTGAGTGGGGATTACTTATCTTGCAATGTTATGTTGAAATCCCCTCTTTGGAACCACCAAAATTGCCTAAATGTTGAGAAATATCTGAAAGAAATGAGCTGGAACTTGTAATAAATAAAGTTCACCGCCAGCCCTTTTCTCTTCTGCGGTCCCACATCAAAGGAAATTGAGTCGCTTCTACGGCTCCAGGAAAAAACGGGCTAGACCTCTTCTGGGGTCCATTGGTCGCAAAGGCGGGACTGCTTCTGCGGTCCCAGGCTGCTTCTGTGGTTTCCCATGCCTGAGCCCACTTTGCTTCTGCGATCTGTCGACTGCTCCTGCGGTCCCTCTTCTGCGGTCCAAGATCCTCAGAAGCGGTTATGATAGAAGCAGCAGCCCTTTAGTTCTTTTCAAGTTCTAAATTCACTCTAACCTCGATCATTTGACGTTCGGGGCTCCCGAGCCTTGCCTGAACATACCGACAAGTCTGAAATAGTGAAGAGGAGCTACTCGAACTCTATAAACACTCAAAACAATACTAAATCGAGGAATCAACCCCAAACCAAATGAATTAAATCATTGAATCTTCAAGTTCTAGATTTTCTTCTAACGGGTCAAAAGACCTTTTAACTACTCGGATCGACACCAAAATTTACGGATAAGTCTTAATGATATTTCGGACCTGTACCAAGTTTCCAAACTAAAATCCGAACCTGATACCTAGGAAATCAATGATTACTTGGTTTATTTAATTCCTTAAAACTTCAAGTTAACAATTTCATAGAAAAATTCATGACTCGGGCTAGGGACCTTGGAATTAGATTCGGGCATACATCCAAGTCTCATATTTTCCCACGGAGCCTCGGGGGTCATCAAATCACGAATCCGGATCCGTTTCTCAAGGAAGTTTACTGAAGTCAAACTTGGCCTTTTTAGTAAAAGTTAAAGAAGCAAATGGACATATTTTTCTCAAAACTCTTCTAACTTCCGAACATCCCATCCTCGCAAGTCATAAATTAGTTAAAGCAAGTGCGGAAAGTTTTATTTAAGGGAACGGGGTTCTAAAACGCTAAAAGATCATTCAGGTCATTACATTCTCCACATCTTAAACAAATGTTCATCCTCGAATGGGCATAAAAATAAGTACCTGGTCTACTGAATAATGGGGATATCGGATCCGCATATCCTCCTCGGTCTCCCAAGTCGCCTCCTCAACCGAATGGCCCCTCCACTAGACTCTTAGCCCAGAAATCCTCTTGGACCGCAACTGGCGGTCCTGTCTATCAACAATGACAACTGGCTCCTCCTGGAAGCCCAAGCTCTCATCTAACTGAATGGTACTGAAATCCAACACATGTGAATAGTCGGTATGATACTTCCAAAACATCGATACATGGAAAACTGGATGAACTCATGATAAACTAGGAGGTAAATCAAGCTCGTAGGCAACCTCTCCAACTCGCCTCAATACCTCAGATGGGCCAATAAACCTTGGGCTTAGCTTGCCATTCTTTCCAAACCTCGTGATCCCCTTCAATGGCGAGACTGTCAACAAAACTTTCTTACCAATCGTGAATGATACATCATGTGCCTTCTAATCCGCGTAACTCTTCTGCCTGGATTGAGCTGTGCGGAGCCTCTCCTGGAACAAATTTACCTTATCCAAGGCATCATGTACCAAATCTGTACCAAGTAACTTAGCCTCACCAGGCTCAACCACCTTATAGGAGAACGACAACGCCGACCATACAATGCCTTATACAAGGCCATCTCTATGTCGGACGGATAGCTATTATTGTATGCAAACTCCGCCAAGGGCAAGAACTGATCCCACTTCCCTCCAAAGTCAATATCACATGTTCTAAGAATATCCTCTAAAATGTGAATTGTCCGCTCTAACTGCCCGTCGGTCTGAGGATGGAATGTTGTTCTAAGCTCTACGCGAGTCCCCAACTCACTCTGAAAAGATCTCCAGAAATGGGAAGTGAACTGGGGGCCTTTGTTTGATATGATGAAAACTGGCACACCGTGCAACCTGAATATCTCCTAAATGTATATCTTAGCATATCTCTCCGTTGTATAAGTAGTCTCCACTGGAATGAAGTGGGCTGACTTGGTCAACCTATCCATAATAATCCACACTTAATAAACCTTCCGTAGAGTCTGTGGCAGCCCAACCACGAATTCCATGGTGATGCACTCCCACTTCCATTCCAGAATGGGCACCCGCTTAAGTAGGCCACCTGGCATCTAGTGCTCATACTTGACCTGCTGACAATTCAAACATTTAGCTACATACTCAACAATATACTTCTCCATCCTGCACCACCAGTAATGCTATCTCAAGTCACGATACATCTTCGTGGCACCTGGATGAATGGAGTACCTCGAACTTTGGGCCTCCTCCAGAAAACTCACCCTCAAGCCATCAACATTTGGAACACATACTTGGCCTTGAAGCCGTAACACACCATCTTTGCCAATAGAAATCTCATTGGCACCTCCCTGAAGTAGCGTCTCTCTGAGGACCTCCAAATGTAGAGCATCGAACTGTCAGGCCTTAATCTGCCCTAATAGTGAAGAATGAGCAATCGCACGTGCTAAAACTCGGCCGAGCTCCAAAATGTCCAATCTCACAAGTCTGTTAGCTAAAGACTGAATTTCCAAAGCTAATGGTCTCATCGCAGCAGGAATGAATGCCAAGCTACTTATACTCTCCACCTTCCCGCTCAAGGAATCTGCGACCACATTCGCCTTCCCAGATGATAAAGAATGGTAATGCCATAATCCTTTAGTAACTCAAGCCACATGTGCTACCTCAAATTAATATCCCTCTGCTTGAACAAGTGTTGCAAGCTGATGGTCTGTATAAACCTCACATGACACCCCATACAAATAATGCCTCCATAAGAGCATGAACAATCACCGCCAACTCCAGATCATGCATAGGGTAGTTCTTCTCGTGAACCTTCAGCTAACGTAAAACATATGCAATAACTCGCCCTTCCAGCATCAATACATATTCCAAGCTAACCCAAAAAGGATCACAATATACCGTATACATCCCTGAACTGGAATGTAATACAAGAACTAATGTTGTGGTCAAAGCCGTCTTGGGCTTCTAGAAGATCTCCTCACAATCATCAAACCAATAGAATGGGGCACCCTTTTGGTTCAATCTGGTCAGAGGTGATGCAATAGATGAAAATCCTTGCACGAATCGCCAGTAGTAACCTGTTAATCCCAAGAAACTCCTGATCTTAGTCACGAATGTAGGACGTGGCCAACTCTGAACTGCCTCAATCTTCTTGGGATCCACTTTAATACCATCTCCTGACACTACATGCCCCAAGAATGCCACTGAATCTAGCCAAAACTCACACTTGGAGAACTTAGCATAAAGTTGGTGCTCTCACAAGGTTTGAAGCACTACTCTAAAATGCTGCTCGTGCTCCCCTAGGCTACATGAGTATATCAAGATGTCGTCAATAAAACATGACAAAAGAATCAATATAAGTCCTGAACACCATGTTCATCAAGTCCATAAATGCCTTTGAAGCATTAGTCAAGCCAAAGAACATCACCAGAAACTCATAGTGGCCATATCTAGTCCCGAATACAGTCTTCGAAACATCTAAATCCCGAATCTTCAGCTGATGATACCCTGACCTCAATTCAATCTTAGAGAACACCCTAGCACCCTGCAGCTGGTAGAACAAATCATCAATACGGGGCAATGGATACTTGTTCTTGATGGTAACTTTGTTCAACTGGCGGTAGTCAATACACTTCCACATAGTCCCATCCTTCTTCTTCACAAATAGCACTAGTGCACCCCAAGACGATACACTGGGCCTAACAAACCCCTTTTCTAACAGCTCCTCCAACTACTCCCTCAGATCTTTTGGATCCATACGGTATGGTGGAATAGATATAGCTGAGTTCCTGGAGCAAAATCAATACGCAAATCAATATCACGATTCAGAGTCATGCCAGGATGGTCAGAAGGAAAAACATCGGTAAACTATCGGACTACTCGCACTGAATCAATCGTCAGAAACTCTACGGTGTTGTCTCGCACATAAGCTAAATAAGCCAAACACCCTTTTTCAACCATGCGTTGCGCCTTCAGGAAAGAAATGACCCTTCCAGGCGTATCAATTGTGGAACCTTTGCTCCAATCTCGGCAACCCTGGCACCGTTAGTGAAACAGTCTTAGCATGGTAATCTAGAACTGCGTGATATGGAGATAACCAATCCATGCCTAGGATAACCTCAAAATCGATCATATCGAGCAATAGAAGATATTCTCTATCTCAAAACCACAGAAAGTAACCACACATGACCTGTAGATCCGGTCCACAACCACATAATCACCCACAGAAGTGGACACATGAACAAAAACATCCAAAGGCCCTGGAGAAGTAACCAGGAATCGAGAAAAAAGAGATGACACATATGAATAAGTAGACCCTGGATCAAATAATACTGAAGCATCCCTACCACTAACGCAGATAATACCAGTGATGATGGTATCTGAGGACAATGTATCTGGCATGGTTGGGAGAGCATAGAATCTATTTGGAGAGCCAGCTGGCTGGCCTCCACTTGTAGCAATAGCGGGCTGACCTCTGCCTGTCTGACCTCTACCTCTGGGATGGCCTCTACCAGTCTGTCCTCTACCTCTAGGTGGTTGAGCGGCTATTGTTGGAGTCGTGGGCTGTTGCCCCTGCTGCACTGCCTTGAGCCTAAGCTTGGGGCAAGATCTTCTCATGTGACAGGGTTCTCCGCACTCAAAACAATAAGGTGCGGTGACCTGCTGCCCTGATGATTGTCCCTGATGACTCGTAGATCCCGTGGGAGGAGCCTGGATTGACGGTGAATGATACGAACTCTACGACATAGCACTAAAGTAGAAACTAGAAGAACCCTGAGGACCTGAATACCCACTGGAGGAACCCTGAATAGCTAGAGGGCGGCAGGAACTCTCTGGCATGGTACTGAAATAGGGACATGCTGGAGCACCCTAGGCGAGAGGTGGTGGTACTGAAGATGGGGAGCTATTGGGTTGATCCCTCCTATACCAACCTCTACCCCTAGATGGGGGACCTCTGAACTCTCTAAATATCTGGCTCTCTTATCCTACTGTATCTGCTCTCTACCCATTTGGAGATACCCCTCAATGTGGTGAGCAATCTCAACCACAAGCTGATACTATGTACCCATCTCTACCTCTCGGGCCATACCCCATCGAATACTGGGCTGCAACCCGGCGACAAACCTCTGCACTCTCTCTGCATATATAGGGAGTATCATAAGTGCATGGCGGGATAACTTAGAAAATCTCGCTTCATAGTAGGTCACAGAAATCTGACCCTTCTCAAGGTTCTCAAACTGATACTGTAGCTCTTCCCTCTCAGAGGGCGGAATATACATGTCCAAGAACAACTGTATGAATTGACCCCAGGTGATGGGAGGAGAACTGACGGGACTGCTAAGAACATGGGAATGCCACCATCTACGTGCCCTGCCCTCAAGCTGAAAAGTGGTAAAGTCGACCCCATGCGACTCCAACATCCTCATAGCGTGCAGTCTGTCCTTGCACCTGTCGATGAAGTCTAGAGTATCCTCATGATGCTTACACCCAAACACTGGAGGGAAAAGTCTAGTACATCTGTTTAGTAACTTCTGCACATTGCAATCCACAGTTGGCCTGGGCTGGGGTGCCACGACAACAACTAGCTGAACCCCATTTGCGGGTAGTGCACTCGGAGTCTGATAAACTGCGGCTGTATGACCTGGAGCATGGGCAGTAGGAGTTTTTGCTCCCCCTCTTGCCTATGAGGTAGCTGATTCACTAAAAATAAACCAACCTGAGTCATAGTATCCATGAACCGAAGCATGCGGCCCACGACCTCTTGAAATCCCGGTGTGGTCATGAAATCAACCGGGGTACACTCAGTTGCAGGCACCTCTACCTGCTCATCAACAATGGGATCCCTAGCTGGATCTGGTGGTGGTGCCTCTGGAATAGCTCCGGGTCACCTGCATCCGCTACCACAGATCGGTTCCCTCTCCCGGCCTCTATCTCGGCCTCTAGCAACAGGGGGAGTAGCTCCTCCTGGATCCGAAACGTCGACGGTACGAGTCCTCACCATCTGTGAGAGAATAGAAGAGGGAAATTTACTACACTGACCATTGTACGATAGAAATGAATGAAGAATATTTTTTCCTAGTACCATATAGCCTTTTGAAGATAAATACAAACGTCTCTGTACCGATCTATTAGACTCAGTTAGGTTTTCTCATAGCTTTGCGAGACCTACAAGAACCTAGTACTCTGATACCATATTGTCACGATCCATTTTTCATAATAGGATGATGGTGCCAGATACCATTTTCATGCCAGCTAACGCAGAAGTATAATTAAGTTCTCATTTTTACCTTTACCAAAAGCTAACAGATTTCAAAGTTAAGGCTAAAGTCAAGAGTGATAACACTGTAATAATATAGCTATACAACCCAAAAATAAATATCTACTAACGTGTGTGCCACAAACTGGTGTCACAAGCTACGAGCAACTAGTAGAATATACACAAAAGAATAATATACTATCCTACTGTTTGAATCAGGGTAGACAGAACCAAAAATACAGAGAGAGACTTCTTTGGTTGTGGATCGGCATGAAAGAGAAGCAGCTCACCGTAGAAGTCCCAGACGTGCTCACTGATATGCACCAGAGTGATGTCCATATCCACCTGCCTCAAATCCTATACATTTAAGTACAGAAGTGTAGAAGGAGTACATAAACAATATGTACCCCATAATTATCCCGCCTAATCTCGAAGAAGTAGAGACGAGAATTCGACTCGATACTTACTAATGTCAATAACATATATAAGTATAATGTGTTCAAATCATGGAAATTACAAGTAACAACAGTTTATGGCAAGTGGCATAAGTCAAGTTCCTCATTACATTGAGTATATAATTTATCATTTTGAGGTAATAGCAAAATAGAGCAAGTATAACCTTTCCCACATTTAAACATCCGCACATAGTACCGAGGTGACAGCCCGAACAATAGAAAGAAATTGTGCACTTACCGAGGGTCGACGCTGCGCCTATAGATGTATCCATTCATACCGAGGCGGTCGGACCGATCCACAAATGTTAGGCAATATCAAGAACATATCCTAAATGATCTCATTAGCCAATTAATATGAAGATTTTTCATAAATAAGCATGATGTGGGTCCTAAACTACCCGAACAATCAACATTGTAGTAGCTACGCAAGGACTCGTCACTTGGTGCATATGTAGCCTCAAATTTAGCAATAGTTATTTGTTAATTAATCCTATAGGGATAATTCCTTCTTACAAGGTTAGAAAGGAGACTCATCTCGCTCCGAAGCGTTTTTCCAATATCAAGAACAAGCCCAACACCCTCAACGTGAAGCCGAACGAGCAAAAACTAATTAAACAACGTAAGAACTAGTCAATAAAGACTTACAAGGTTGTGTTCTAGCTGTTTAAGCAATTTCCTAACCATTAACACAAGTTTCCTAAATTTCGACCCCGGAGCCACATGCTTGAATTCCGAGATTTTTCGAAGAAAGTTATTCTCTATCACCTAAGGATCACAAATATTTGATTTCTAGATCATTACATGGCAAATTACATGATTAAATCTTAGTTTTTATTAAACCCTAGGTCTAGCTCTAACCCCTTGATTTTACTTAATTTTTAGTGTTAAATCTACCTAATGTTTATGTATTTGAGCTAAAGTTAGTGGGGATTACTTACCTTGCAATGTTATGTTGAGACCCCGTCTTTAGAACCACCAAAATCGCCTAAGTGTTGAGAAATATGTGAAATAAATGAGATTGAGCTCGTAATAAATGAAGCTCATTGTCAGCCATTTTCGCTTTTGAGGTCCCCCATCTGCGAAAATTGAGCCGCTTCTGCGGTTCCAGGCAAAACGGGTTAGGTGGCTTCTGCAGTCCATTGGTCGCAAAAGCCGGGACAGCTTCTACAGGCCCAGGGCCGCTTCAGCGTTTCCCCATGCCTTAGCCCACTTCGCTTCTATAATCTGCCGACTGCTCCTGCTGTCCAAGAGCTGCAAAAGCGGTTATGACAGAAGCAGCAACCCTTTGGTTCTTTTCAAGTTCTAACTTCACTCGAACCTCGATCATTTGATGCTAGGGGCTCCTGAGTCCCATCCGAACATACCGACAAGTCTGAATTCACGAGGCGGACCTACTTGAACCCTCAAAACACTCAAAACAATGCTAAATCGAGGAATCAACCCCAAAACCAAATGAATCAAATTATTAAATCTTCAAGTTCTAGATTTCCTTCTAACGGGTCAAAACACCCTTAAGGTACTCGGATAGACACCAAATTTTACGGGTAAGTCTTAGCTGATATTTTGGACTTGTACCAAGTTTTGGAACTAAAATCCGAACCTGATACCTAGGAAATCAATGATAACTTAGTTTATTTAATTCCTTAAATTTTCAAGTTAACAATTTCACATAAAAAATCATTACTTGGGCTAGGGACCTCGAAATTCGATTCCGGGCATACGCCCAAGTTCCATATTTTCCCACAAACCCTCGGAGATTGTCTAATCACAAATCCAGATCGGTTTCCCAAGAAAGTTGACCGAAGTCAAATTTGGCCTTTTAGAAAAAGTTTAAAAAAACAAATGGACATATTCTTTCTAAAAACTCTTCTAACTTTCAAACCGCCCTTCCCCGCAAGTCATAAATAAGTTAAAGCAAGTGCTGGAAGTTTTATTTAAGGGAAGGGGATTCTAAAACATAAAATGACTAACCGGGTCGTTACAAAAAACATTGAGTGATAGAGACAGTTTCAGAGAAATGCAATTTTGAAATCGCCCTAAGGCTTGCCTACACGCAGAATACTGGTGTTTATGTTAATGCATAAACAAACCGATTTTGAAATAGACTCCTTTAATACCTATATGCATGATATCATGAGATTGAGGCAGTTTTGAAAGAACTTGTTTCAGGAAATGCTTAATACTTAATAAGACAAATTTTAAAGAACTAGGTGTAATCAAGTTGATTTATTAGACTAAATTAAACTATCAGACAATATTACGAGTAGAGCTCCCTATAGGCATGATATCTAGGCGGATTACTGATTTTAATCGAGTTGCAGTAACATACATAAATACTCGTTATGATTGAATCGGAAATAAGTCATATAGGCATGGCATCTATTATTGGATTGATTTAAGACATGATTTTTTGGAATCTATAAACATCGATTCTAACATGACAAAACGTAAAACCTTATAGACATGATTTCTACTTGGTCAGCAAAACAAATTTAAAAGTGAAATCCTATTGGCATGGTTTCTATTAGGTAAAGCAATCAGATTCAAAAGAGTAAAGTCCTATGAACATGTTTTCTATTAGGCAAAGCAAACAAATTAGAGACTGAAGTCCTAAGAGTAGGATTTACCCGTATTACCCCATAAAGTATGCATCTACCCACCTTTTATACTAAATACCCCAAATATCTGTTTACAAATTATTATAGGCCAACGAATGAAATACATAAGTAAAATATAAAATAAAGATTCTATAGTTAGCCTTCAATCGGTCCCAAGTTTCCCAAAGCCTCCAATGGTATCATAAGCCTCAGTTCCATAGACAAAATCAGAGTCTAGGTGCATCAAAGTTCTCTAAGGATCTCAAGAATCCCAGGCATTGCTTACACCTAGACTTAGTAACCAATGAATTGAAAAAGTGCTGTGTGGAAACCCCAGCCTCAATATGCCAGAGTTTAGAGGGTTCTCAAAAAGGATCCCAAGGCAGTACACATACTAGAGGGGGCAGAACTTATTGATTAAGAGTAGACGAGAAGTGAAGGAAACAAGTTGAAAGAGTTTTAGTAATACTGTACTTAACAAAAAGTCCTTTTTGAAAGTAATTCAGCAAAGCAACAGAGATTCTTTGAAAAAGAGATTGGAGTAGTTAACAAAGTTCAAACACCTTAGGATAGGATCATACACAGCTAGATCACAGAACCAAGTGAATTCAGTAGTCACACACAGGGTTCAGGGGGTTTGGGACACATAGAACATTTAGCTACAACCACATAACCCAGCAAAGGTCGTAGGACTGGTTTAGATATGCTCAGAAATAGCTCACAGTGGTATAGTCACAAGCTAGACATGAAGAACACAACCACATAAAAGGGTTATAGGGATTTTGGGATTCGTGGGATATAGGATGGTAAGTATACAATAAGTAAGAGACAATTGGTAAGGCTTTCTCAAAAACACATATAAGGGAATATGTTAATATAAAGGAAGGGGAAGATAGAATAGAAGCAACCCAGAAACAAGAGAAACTGAAACAATAAGAGAAGCATGTTATTGTTAGAACTTTGAATTGTAAATAAGACATACCAATGAAGAGGAGAGTAAGCAGAATGAAAAGAATGAAAGAGAGCACAATGGTTAGTCTTGGCTTGCAGCCGGCTAACAGTAGCAAATATCACAAGAGAGAGAGAGCAGAGATTATTTTATGAGAGATAGTTTGTGTTTGTGTTAATGAAAGACTAGAGTATTTATAGTTGAAAACATGTAATAAAATAAGGTAAGAATCATAGTAGCATGGTAATGAAGGAACTCAGTATCAGTCAGTCAGAAAATCAAGGCAAGTACTCCTTAAGTTGAGGGAATCAAATCAAATGGTAAGAACCGGTATCATATAAGGCAGGAAAAAAATTCAGTACATGACTAATAAGGAAAGAACCAAGGTTCAGTAAGAATAGGGTAGCAAATTAGGACTAAGTTTATCAAACTCAAATTAAGGAAAAAATTCAGTCAGAATAAAATACCAGAAATAAAAAGGTAGGGAATCAGTCAATTTAAACAAACGAGACAAAGTTTTAGGTTTTTCTATAAAATAAAATATTTCAATCAAACCATCAAATAAGGAAATCAGAATCAATCAAGACAGAGTTGTGATTATATACTTCAACATATAAATAGAGAAGAACAAACGGACGTGGCAAACGAGCAAGGTCAGATATCGACAGAAAAAGGCAAGAGATGAACAATTAAGATGAATACAATCACACAAAGGTGATACAAGTAGGCTAAGGACTCAGTAAAAAATCCATTCACAGCATGGTAACCACAGAAACTTAATCAGAGTCGAGTAGTCATGCTGACACACAGAACCAAAACAAAGAAGAATCTAAAGGGATTTTAACATATTCGAGTTAAAAAGCAGTAAGAATCATAGAATCGGTCAAGATATGAAAGAAAAGAGGTTTAAACATAAAGAAAAATCAGTTTAAACATGTATTGAAGAAACTCTGTGAAACCCTAACTTCTAAAGAAAGTAAAAACAGCTTAAAGTTGATGATTTTTCAAAAGAAGTTGGAGAATAGTGTAAAACATAGAAAGAAAGAAACTTAAATCGTTACAAAGAGCACATATCTGATAGATACAAATGAAAGTTGGGGTTTCAAAGAAAACCCAAATAGAAACGGAAGAACATGCTATAAACTTCAAAGATCGTAACAAATGTAGTGTGATTTTGCTAAAAAAACACACCGGAAAAGCCATGAAAAACCAAAGCAGAAACCCTATATATAAATCGGCATGGCTCAGAACCATTAAAGACCTCAGAGATGATGAGCAAGGCGATGGAGGAACCATTGGAGGCTTGGGGTTGAAAGGAGGTCGCCAGAGATGACTGGAGAGGGAGTCGGTGGTTGAAGAATGCTAGGGTTAGGTTGAGAGAAGAAAGAACATGAGAGAGTTTGATGGCGGCGGAATCTCAGGAATGAGATAAGGTTAAGGGTTGTAGGAATTGAAAAAGGTAACAAGTGGTGTGGGTTGTTGATCTCGAAAATCAACGACTAGGATTTAATCGGGTAAATGGGTTCCGGGGTTGTATAGGAGTTTATAGGTCTGACAGAGGAGATAGAGAGTCAAAGAATAAAACAGAGAGCTAAACATTTTAGATTTTTAGAAATCAATAATTGTCAAAAATGTTGACATATGATTAAACTTTTCACACAAGTTCTTCCCATCTGTAACATACTCTTAAATAACATAACTTCTTTTTTTAATTAAGAAAATTCCTTGTGTGGAATTTATTTTCTTTTGGTTTTGTGGGGATTCAAGTTCTTCTTAGACTTAAAGTTTTAATTTGCATAGGTTAGCATGACATGACTTAATATTTTATTAATTTAATATATATAGAGGATGACACACAATAGTTTTGATGACCTAATTAAGACGGAATAAACATTATAAAAGGTCGTAAATAATTAGAGCAAATTATATATTCTAGAATATTGAAAAACATCTATACTATCTATCTACTATTTGATAGATAGATAGGAAACACTCTTCAAAGAGAACTGGCCTGATCGGCTTCTGCAGATTTGTTTCATTGTTAATGCACATAATCTTGCCAGAAATGAATAGCTTGTCCATAATGCGTTAATCTTTTAGATTCTAATATTCTGCATATTTTCTTTTTAATAGAAATTTCTTTTATCTACATTCATTTTGGAATACTAATAATAATTTCCTAACTTCACTAACATGCTTTGGTTATACTAATATTTAAGTGTGTTCAGATTGAAACTGGAGTATAAAGCACCTCAATATGTTCAATCCTACTATGACACGTAATGTAGCAGAAGGCTGGCCATAAAGCTGATGGATTATTATATGCAAAACAACTTATATAAATGGGATTTTACGGGTTACCTCTTAAAGCGTGGACAAAGCTCGTCTATCACGTGAGCCTCCAATTCCGCAGCAATTCGATGAATTCTCCACCACTCGCACGTTCACGGTCTCCGAACGTCCCACGATTTTCTATTATATTACCCAAATAATGCCCGAAAATATCAATTTCGTGTGGACGAAATTTTCTAAGGGAAAGGGGCTGAAATTCGGCCACTATGTGTTCATTCCTTCAGGTGGAAAACCATATGTATTTATAACACAAGATTTAAGGTTAAAACCCTTTTCAAAATCTGTTGGGTTTTCTTTTCTACTAGAAAAAAGATTCCTTTATTTCTTATTATTTAGGCACAGTAGAGACCACAAAATTTAATTAACAAGGCTTCTAATTATGGAGTTAATTTATAAATTTTGAAATTAATATCTACCATAATCAATTACGAATTAATTCCACTAAAAATCCGTAAATGTACTCCTTATTCAATTTCGAAATTCATCTATTAAATTTTATTTAACTATCCATGTTAAGATTCAGATACTAATCAACTAAATTAAATTACTGACGATTTAATTTATTGATTATTTTCTTTAGAATTTCGCTTAACTTATTTCATGTATCGGATACAAAATATACCGGCCGAGTTTATACATGAAAACTTATAAGCTTTTATAAAGGTGTATCATCAATCTCTAAATCGAGACATGGATTCCATCAACTAACTATTACTTCACAAATGTACATTATTATTATTATTATTATTATTATTATTATTATTATTATTATTATTATCCTATTTACCAGGCATATTGACCCATGAAAGAATCTCGTCTTTTAATAAATTAAAATAATAATAATGTACACAACTAATCATAATTATATCAAGATTAAGAGTATAAGTACATTTAATGGCTAGAGAGATTATTTTATAAGTCAGTATAAAATACTTATCTCTACTTGGTCCATTCAATACATACAAAATGTACTAACACATGAAGTTAAAATTGAACCATTCCCATTAATCTTGTGCTACAATCAACCATGATGGTTTGTCCAATTCCATCATTAGATTGAGAACTCAAACCTTATACTTATAAGAACCGTTGATTTAATATTCCGTATATAAGTTAAACTCTATACACTAAATCATCTATTATATAGGCAAGGACAGAGACTAATATATATCTATTTAAAACTTTATTAAAACTGAATAAATTATTGTTTCATAATAAATATTATATCTAAACCAAATACATGGTTAATCGTATTCCCAACAATTTTTCTTTAGACTTTTAACCACGACAATTATTAGAATATACTATATCTAAATATATGATTAATAGTATATGCCCCAACAAAAGCATCCTCATAAATAGTTCTATTTTTTTTATGTTTATTGTTGGAGAGTTTGCATCTTTTTTTGCCAGAAGAAGCCAGCTACATCTTCTAATGCAATATTTGTGATGGGTTGAGATTAGTAGATTGACATGAAGCAGGGTGAAGAGAAATAGGAGAAAAAGGAATTGAGGATACATTTTTTTTTTTCTTTATTCAAGTTCATATGTATTGATTTAAATAGTTGTTTCATTTAATTTGAGATGTTTCATATACTTCTTTTCAAAAAAAAATTATGTTGGATATTATGACATTAATACTTTTCTCATATTTAATTTTTTAATCACCGGGCAAAGCGCGAGCAAGTAAACTAGTTCTCAGTAAAATAGAGCTCTATCTAATGACAAAAGACGTCTAATATCAATGAAATTGATAGTTTTGTTAGCTATCATATCCTTGTTTGAATTAATAATTGATAAGCTAATTACCTATTTTTTGGTCTAAATTTAATAACAACCCTTGGTTATCAAAATACGAACTTGAAAGTGTATCACTTGAATATTCATACTTAATTTTGAATCATAAAAATTGGATGTGAACCAAAATTCTAGTTGAAATTAAAGTACTAAATTTTATGAAAATATTAAATAACTATTTCTAAATATTAGAGAATTAGGTCTATGTGTAAGATCATTGCGCGTGCACTCTATAATGAGGATAATTTTTTTTTTTAAACATAGGTGATATTCCAAAAGATTTTTTTGCATTAAAAATCTAATACAAAAAGACCTTCCTCGAAATAATACAAAAAGAGTACAAGAGTTGGTGGCCTCGATATACGAGGGTCAGAGCTTGATGTGACGTTGCAGCAAGTCATGTCACTTAGTCCGTTTGTTGGGTGAGGCCGACCTTGCTTGGGCCGTCCTTACCAAGGCAGCTTTCATTAACGGGGCCGTAAACGGATAAGGAACCAAATTTGCCCAATACAGATAGTCCCTCCATTTATTTGGGGCAGTTGAAGGGTGTTCCCAATGAATGGACTTACATACTCTACGCCTATAGAAATTTGGCCGTTCCCGTTGATACCCCTATTAAGAGACGTGCTTGTGTATGGAGAGGTCGAACCGTTGACATATGACTCCCTTTTTCGGAGTTTCTTTTCTAGGTGACCTCATCGATCACATGCGTGATCATTACTTCTGCTCCCGAGGCGATTCAGGTTATGACGTGACGTTTGGGTTTCCTGCGCCGGTTTTTTGAACCACGCCCTTTCGATTTCCGTGTACCTTTTCTTATAAATAGAGGGAGAGTTGGAGTAGATTCAACTTTCGAACCTTTTCTGAGAGTGTTTTCCCATTTTTCTTCTATCTTTTTCCTGTGCCCTTTCTTCTCTGAGATTCTAGTTCTCAGGAATCGAACTCGAGACCCGAAATACTTTATCCCTACAAGTTCCATTATGGACAAACGTCGTCATGACGACACTAGGACTAAAAAAGTTGCTTCTGTTAGGGCTTCGTCATCTTCAAACGATGAGGAAGGCGAGGAAGTTTTTGTTCCTCTATCAACGACCAACCTACTCCCACGCGATATGAGCAAAAGGAGAAATTTTCTGAATAAGCGTAAAGACTTCCCTTGGGAGCATAGTGAGATGACGTTGTCCCTCTTGGCCTCTCTCAGGGAGACGCATGACATTTTCGATAACATCGATATGGTTCCGCAGGGCTAGATCACGCTAATGTGCCCAGGGTCGGGTACTGTGCCTTCTATGAATATGCCTTCCGGATTGGATACACCCTTCCAATTTATCCTTTAGCGAAGGAGTAGTGTCGCTGGTTCGGAGTATGTCCGGCCCAGCTTACCCCGTATGCCTTGAAGGTGTGCAGGGTAGTGCCCGTTTATGCGGCGAAGGCCGGAAAGGAGGTGACCATTCATCACCTTTTGCAAATGTTCAACGTGGTTTTCATGAGAGGCTCAATGATCCAGTTGAAGAGTAGGGGCAAGAAAAGCTTCGTGGCGCATGGGGATGACTAGGCCAATCGTATGTTTTGGACGAGGTTCTTCTACCTCCGTACAGAGCACCTTGTGTCCAACCCTAATGGGTTTCCAGAAATGTGGAATGATGTACGTAAGTATTGTCATGCCTGATGTTTACCATTTTGACCTTACTATGCTGGTTCTTACAGTAGAAAGTTTTCCTTTGTTTTCAGGCAGTGGCTGCTCGCCCCCTTCATAGTGTTGACGACATTAGGTCGTGGGTGCAAGTGCTGATACAATTTGCAGAGGAGAGATGTTCTTGGACTGAATTTCTTAGGCTCCACGGCCCGGCTGGTAACGGATTTACTTAATCTTTGTTGCGGTTTGGGAGCCCATATAATTTCTTTACCCGTCTCTCATGTGTTTTGGTAGGTCAGGGCGCCTCTAAGAAGGCGGGGAGGAAGAAGCAGCAGAACAAGGAGAAGAAGACTGCGGCCGGTCCATCTAAGACGACATCTGATCTTGCGGCGGATCTGATCTTCGTCGGCACTTCCAGAGGCAGTGCTTCGCCTCCTTTAAGACAGGAGGGTACATCAGAAACGGCCTCAGAGATAGCATCTGAGGTCATCACGGAGGTCGTACCTGAGGCAAAGCTCGTGGAGGCGCCTGCGGCCGTTCTTGACATTTCCCCCATGGGGACATCTACCGTTGTACCGACCTTTTCTGAGCCTGCTTCGCATTCCATGGAAGGGTATCGTGAAGAGGAGGAGACTTTGGAGGCGAGGATGCGTCGGATTATCACCGGTAAGGCCATAGCCACCCAACCGAAGAAGGTTAAGCCGCCCCGCCCTGAATTAAGGCTGATTTTTATGGCGGAGGCCATTCGAGCAGGGAGGTCCGTGCTTGGGAGAGAGGTTGCTGAGGGAAGAGGTGAGGACACGGAAGCGGCGGGCCCGAGAGTGACCTTAGAGGGCGCAAACAAAGGAGGAGGGTCCTTGGACCGGGTTGAAATGGCAGCTGGTCGATCTTCTCGTCGTATAGTGATTCCAAGTCACTATAACTTGCTAGAGAACTGTGAGGGGTGGACTCTAGTATGACGCTTATGTGCGCTGGCTCTGAGCGTGAGACCCTGGCAGAACTCAACGACTAAAATTTGGCCCATCGGGTGATAGGTGCGGCCTTACAAGTATGCCTTTGTTTTGCCTGATGACCTTTCTCTTTGCATTTGTAGGAGGGTGATTTTTCTCATACTTACTTGGTTACTTTTCCAACCCCTCGTTTTGAAGGTGGAGAGGGAACAACGTCGGAAGGAGAAGATGGTCAGGTACAACAGGCTGGAGTAGAAGTATGATAGAACGCGCGAGGCGCACCAGACCTTGGCCGACATGTATAAGCAGGACCCTAACTTTAGGGTGGTTCGTGAGGGTCTTGCTGAGTCTGAGGAACTGTTGAAGAAGAGAGTGGCCGAGCTGGAGAGAGTTGATGAACAGCTCATGACCGCCGTTGCTCGGACCGCGGAGATGGAGGTCCTTCTTCAGGCCAAGGATGAGGAGCTGCAGCTTGGACGCGTGGTGGCAGAGGAAGCCGCAGAACTACGGACCCGGGTCGCGGCTTTAACTGCGGAGCTGGACGCCACAAAGTCCGAGGTCGAGGAACTCAAACGAGCTCTCGAGCAAGCCGATATTTCTCATGAAGCAAACGATATGTGGGTTTATGCCGAGGCTAGGTTGGTCATGCTTGAGGAGTTCCTGGCGGCCGGCCGAGCGTTCGAAGAGGAAGTTGAGGGCCAGCGGCGATTGGTCAGAGTCGCTCGTGAGGTAGTGGGCTATGGTCCTGAGTCACCAACCCGAGAGGGGGGCAACTCAGCAGATATCAATCGCTTGGAATCCAGCTCTTGGATTTTCAGGGCGTACCCTCCCGGTAATGAGGACGGGCCACCCGAGGGCTAGGTTGGGCTAGATAAGTAGCGGTTTCTTAGGATCCTTGTAAATATACTTGTTTATACGGACTTTTGTATCATGGGTGTTTGTTCCCCTTCGCAAAAATATGTAATTTTTGTAATAAGTACTTTTTCTACCTTTTGGCATGTCGTCGTACTTTTCTTTTACCGTAATCGCTTGGAAGTTGTCGGCCATAGTGATGTAAAGTTAGCCTGATGGCTTTAGCTGTATAAAACAGGCGGTCATAGCCTTGTAAAATCAAAGCCACGGCCTAATGGCCTTAGCCGTATAGAATAATGGTCGTAATCACGTAAAATGAAGGTCGTAGCCTAATGGCCTTAGCCATGTGAACGATGGCCATAACCGTGTAAAACCAAGGTCGTAGCCTGATGGCCTTAGCCATATAAACGATGACCATAGCTTGATGGCCTTATCCATATGAACGATGGAAAAGCCATGTAAAACCAAGGTCGTAGCCTGATGGCCTTAGCCATATAAAATAATGGTCGTAACCACGTGAAATAAAGGTTGTAGCCTGATGGCCTTAGCCATAGGAACGATGGCCATAGCCATGTAAAACCAAGGCCGTAGCCTAATGGCCTTAGCCATTTAATCTAATGGTCGTAACCACATAAAATAAAGGTCGTAGCCTGATGGCCTTACCCATATGAATGATGGCCATAGACATGTAAAACCAAGGCCGTAGCCTGATGGCCTTAGCCATAGGAACGATGGCCATAGCCATGTAAAACCAAGGACGTAGCCTGATGGCCTTAGCCATATAAAATAATGGTCGTAACCACGTAAAATAAAGGTCGTAGCCTGATGGCCTTAGCCATATAGACGATGGCCATAGCCATGTAATATAAAGGTCGTAGCTTGATGGCCTTAGCCATATAAAATAATGGCAGTAACCACATAAAATAAAGGTCGTAGCCTGATGGCCTTATCCATATGAACGATGACCATAGCCATGTAAAACCAAGGCCGTAGCCTGATGGCCTTATCCATATAAAATAATGATCTTAACCACGTAAAATAAAGGTCGTAACCTTATGGCCTTAGCTATAGGAACGATGGCCATAGCCATGTAAAACCAAGGTCGTAGCCTGATGGACTTAGCCATATAAAATAATGGTCGTAACCACGTAAAATAAAAGCTGTAGCCTGATGGCCATAGCCATATAGACGATGGCCATAGCCATGTAAAATAAAGGTTGTAGCCTGATGGCCTTAGCAATATAAAATAATGGTCGTAACCACGTAAAATAAAGATCGTAGCCTCATGGCCTTAGCCATGTAAAACCAAGGTCGTAGCCTGATGGCCTTAGCCATATAAAATAATGGTTGTAACCACATAAAATAAAGGTCGTAGCCTGGCGGCCTTAGCCAAATAGACGATGGCCATAGCCATGTAAAATAAAGGCTGTAGCCTGATGGCCTTAGCGATATGAAAATAAAGGCCGTAGCCTGGTAAGAAACAATGGTCATAGCCAGTTCATTTATTTGGAGATAGATGTAGCCTTTACATTCACTTGGAGATGGCCGTAGCCTTTACATTTTGCTTGGAGATGGTCGTAGCCTTTACATTCACTTGGAGATGGCCGTAGCCTTTACATTCACTTGGAGATGACACTAATCCAGTCCCTGTATCATGGCTTGGAGAGTCTATGGAGAGGCGGACATGATGCACTTGCGCTGCAAACATCTCCAGCTGACCCCCTTGCCGCCTCGTTAAAAACCTTCTTGAGAAAACCCAATTGGGACAAAACTCGGGTAAGGGAAAAAGAGTACGACTCAGGTGAAACCTTTTTAGAAATGGAAACGTTTGAGGTAAGCGACGTTCTAGTTGTTTTGGAGCGTTTTTCCTTCCATTGTCTCTAGCTGGAACGCTCCTTTTCCGACCATCGTCGTGATTTTGTAGGGTCCGTCCCAATTTGTGCCCAATTTTCCTTCACTTGAATATTTTGATGCCAAGGTTTTGGCTTTGAGAACGTAGTCCCCTGTTTTGAGCGGCCTCATTTTTGCCCTCTTGTTGTAATATCTTTCGATTTGTTGTTTTGGGCCACCATCCTGATGTGGGCCATTTCTCTTCTTTCTTCAGCTTCGTCGAGATCTTGGAACCTGCTGATGTTGTTTTCTGTTCCACTGGTGTGTGAGTACCTTAAGCTGGGTTTGCCCACTTTGACGCTATGACCGCATCGGTTCCATAAACCAGTGAATATGGGGTTTCCCCGGTGATGGACTTGGGGGTGGTTCTGTGCGCCCACAAGACTTCGGGTAGTAGTTCGTGCCATAGCCCATTGGCATATTCGAGCTTCATTTTGAGTATGTTAGAATTGTTTTGTTGGAGGACTCCACTTGGCCGTTGGCGGCGGGGTGGTATGGCGTGGACAGTATCCTTTTGATGCGCTATTTTTCGAAGAACTCTGTCGTTTTCTGGCCAATGACTGGCGTCCATTATCACAACTGATTTCTTTGGGGATGCCAAAACAGCATAGGATGTTATTCCAAATGAAGGTGATGACTTCTTGCTCGCTTATTTGTGCGTACGCACCTGCTTCAACCCACTTGGAGAAGTAGTCAGTTAAAACAAGTAGAACCCGTACCTTTCCTCGTCCTGAGGGTAGTGGGACGACTATGTCCATTCCCCATTTGATGAATGGCAATGGGGAGGTGACAGAATGGAGGGGTTCTCCTGGTTGGTGTATCATTGGGGCAAACTTATGGCACTGCTCGCACCGTCGGACGTACTCAGCCGCCTCTCTCTTCATGGGGGGCCAATGGTAGTTGGCGTGTATGATGCATCTTACGAGCGCGTGGTTGCCAATGTGGGCGCTGTTCTTTGATTTGATAAGTCCCAGTGACTTGGTTCACTACAAGCTGGGAGTCGCAATGGAGGCGCATTCGGCGAGCTCCGTACTTGATGGCCAGTTTCATTCCTGCAATAACGGCCTCATACTCGGCCTCGTTGTTAGTTATTTCTTGGCATCGTATGGACTGGAGAGTTGTTTCATCCGTGGTACTTCAAGTACGAGTCCCAGTCCCAATCCCGATGCATTGGCGGCGGCGGCGGCCGTGTAAAGGACCCATAGGTCATTTTCGGAGGATGCGCGTTGTGCTTCAAGTTCTGCCTTTGGCAGGATTTCCTCGCTGAAGTCGGCGATAAAGTGAGCTAGGACTTGCGACTTGATGGCGGTCCTATGGAGGTATGCAATGTCATGCTCACTGAGCTCAATGGCCCATCTGGCGAGTCGCCCTGAGAGTTCGGGTTTGTGTAGGATGCTTCTTAGGGGGAAGGTCATTACTACCCTTATAGGGTGGCATTAAAAATATGGTCGTAGCTTTCGTGAAACTATTACGGGTGCTAACTCCAGCCTCTCAAGGTGGGGATACCGGGTTTCGGCATCCACCAAGGTTTTGCTAATATAATAGATAGAAGATTGTGTACCTTTATTTTTGCGTACCAGGACGGCGCTGAATGCAACTTCTGATACGGCCAAATATACCAGTAGCGGCTCAATTGGGTTGGCTTTTACCAGCAGGGGCGGTGACGATAAGTATGCTTTCAAGCTTTTTAGTGCTTCTACACACTCTGTGTTCCACCGCAGTCCCTGGTCTTTCTTCAATACACTAAAGAATTTGTGGCATCTATCGGAGGAGCGCGAGATGAATCTGGAGAGGGCGGCTATCCGACCTGTCAGTTTTTACACTTGCTTTTGCTGCTTAGTGTTTCCGGGGTGGCTTATATGGCCTTGATTTAGTCGGGGTTGACTTCGATACCTCTTTGTGATACCAAAAAGCCCAGCAATTTTCCCGAGGCTAATCCGAAAGCGCATTTTTCAGGATTTAGCTTTATGTCGTATTTCTTTAATATTTTGAAGGCTTCCTTCAGGTGGGTTAGGTGGTCTTCCATGGTTTTGCCGAGCTGTTCTTTGAACATTGCTGTTACCAGCCTTTGGTAAGTGGCCCTTGCATTCTTGAGGTCGAAGGGCATTACTTTATAGCAATATGTCCCTTGATGAGTGATGAAAGTTGTCTTTTCCTGATCCTCTTCGGCCATCATGATCTGATTGTAGCCGGAGTATGCATCAAGGAAGCTTAGCAGCTCATGCCCTGCTGTCGCATCTATAAGCTGGTCGATGTGGGGGAGCGGGAAAGAGTCCTTTGGACAGGCCTTATTTAGATCGGTGAAATCTGTTGGAAATCATGTATATCTATGATATGTGCGCTTTGGTTGTATGAGCATGATTTTCAGGTATAGGTTTTGATGAATGACAAACAATGAAGTCAAGTGTCAAACAACGATATAATATGACAATCAATCAAATGGCGAGAAGCATACTGATGACGGAATTGCATGAACAAGCCAAAGACGAGCTCAAAGAGTTCAAGACCGAAGACCCTAGACGTAGGTCGTTTGGTAGAACCAATGTAAGAACAACGCTTAAGTTATCTCGTCTTTTGGCTCAACATTAGGTCATCATAAACATGCATAAAACATTTGATTAAATCTTATTTATCATAAACATGCATCTTTGTGTTAAACCAAAATGATTTGTATCTTAGTCAAAATGGTTTTTAAACATGTCTTTTAAATCTGGACCTAGACAATCGATTATATGCTCCTTACAATCGATTGTGTATTTCGAAATAGCAAACAATCGATTATACAGTTTTTAACAATCGATTGTATTAAGACAGTGTGATCTGAAGTTTTTCAAAATAGCAAACAATCGATTATCTACTTTTAACAATCGATTATTTTGAGACAGTGTGCAATCGAAGTTTTTAAACATCTAAATAATTGATTGTTTTTGTCATACAATCGATTATATTCATAAACAATCGATTGTCATTTTCATACAATCGATTATTTTTTGACCGTTCCCACAGAATCCTAAATTGATTTTTGAACGTTGAATACAATCGATTATTTAGTCCTTACAATCGATTGTTTAGCCTAAAATCAGGAATCTGTTTTTTGAACGTTGGTCAAACAATCGATTATCTACTCCAAACAATCGATTGTTTGAGCACAAAATCAGGGATTTTATTTGTCAATTAAGCAACGGTCAGCACCACTTTTTCACCTATAAAAAGAGGTCTTTTGAGCTGATTTTAAACACACAACTCCTCCATACATTGCTATACATATTGATCATTTTCAAGCATCATTTTAGAGCTTTTGTTAAGCCATTTGATAGACAACTTTGTGTTGTTCATAGAGCTTATTGTGTATCTCTTTATCCACTCTATTGAGAGAGTATTTGTTGTAAAAGAGAGTTGTTTGAGAAGAACTTATCTTCTCATTTGTCGGGTTTGCTAAGTACCCAAAGTCTTAGTGGTTGAAGTCTTGGGGTGAGGTATCCTCAAGCAAGTGAAGTCTTAAGGTGTGGTATCCTTGAGCAACTGTAACGGTTTGTTAAGCACCCGTAAGCTTGACGAAGATAGTGGAAATCTCGAGAAAGTCTCTCGGGGACTGGACTAGCCACGGGTTGTGGTGAACCAGGATACATCGGTGCGTTCGTTCCTTATTATTTACTTATCGCACTTATCTCATTCCTGCAATTTTTAAATTCCGCAAGTTTACGCTGTTTTTTATTATAACGCTATTCACCCCCCCCCCTCTAGCGTTAAGTGTATTTTCTAACAATTGGTATCAGAGCCTAACTCTCTGTAAGACTTAACAGTTTGAGAGAATCCTTCTATGGCTTCTACTAGTAGTGCTTTTGCAGGAACAGGTGAAGGTCACTTTACCATTTTGCCTCCAATATTTGATGGAAGCAATTACACATATTGGAAAGATCGGATGAGAATCTTCTTCAAATCAAACAACTTTTATCTATGGCAAATCATCAAGTATGGTGAGCAAATGACGACTGAAGTTGGGGAAGCCATGGTAAGTGAATACAATACCAAGGCAATCAATATGTTGTATAGCGCTTTGAATCAAGAGGACTATCGGAAAATTTCCCACTGCAAAACTGCTAAAGATATGTGGGACAAGCTTGAGGACACTTATGAAAGTACGCCTCAAAAAGCGGACAGCTCATGTGATGAACCAACTGCCCGGTGTTTTATGGCTAACGAGGGAGAAGAGGTAAGTACATCTAACTCTCACTCGTTTGAAGAATTACAAAATGCCTATGATGAATTGTATGGTGAATTTGTTAATGCTTCCAAAATTATCTTAGAATTGAAGAAAACACCTTCTTTGCAGAAAACACTTTCTTTGCAAGAAACATATTTTCAGAAAACACTTTCTTTACAAGAAAAAGAGTTTGAAAAATCCTCTTCTTTGAAAGAAATAGATTTTGAAAAATTGACTAATGAAAATGATGTTCTTAAAAATAAAATTGAAGTTTTAGAAAAAGAAAATAAATTTTTGAAAAATGACATTGTTGATTTTAAAAATAAAATCAAGGAAGTGAATGAAGCCTCTTCTATTGATAAATGTTCCAATTGTTCTTCTTGTAGTTCTTTAATACTAGAGAACACAGAACTTAGGAAAGCACTAGAAACACGTGGTGTTGATAGTCCTAAAATTGAAGATATTAAAAAGGATGAAAGTAATGAGGTCGGACCATCTAGAAAGAATTCTAGGAACCTCACCAATGAGTCTAAGATTAATTGTTTTAGACCACCTAGACACAATTCTAGGAATTTTATAAATGAGTCTAGAATGAATAATTGTAGACCACCTAGACATGACTCTAGGAAATTCAACGCTTCTAGGGGGAACAACTTTAGATCACCTAGAACGCATTTGGCTCAACCTAGACATATGCACAATCCTAATGTTATATGTCACTATTGTAATCGGGTAGGACACATTGCACCCGTTTGTTTTGCTAAACATAGAGATTTATGTGTTGATTATGACTATTGTTACCCTAACCCCCAAGGACCCAAAAGAAGTTGGGTACCAAAAACCTATTTTTAGGTTCTTTTTGCAGGTGTGCTTGAAGACAACAATATTGTAGTGGATGCACCAAGCACGAAACCTTAATGCATTAAGGGGGAACGTCGGTTAGTTATCTTTTTTGAATAAAAACGCAATAAGTTGATATGTGCAAATAATCTATATCAGTTTTGGTTGATACATGCTTTAACAAGTTTATTTTTGAATAACAATTAGTATCAATTGGTTTTATAATAAATGATTGATTCATGTTTTGATGAATATTTTTAGTTTAAATAACAATTGGCATAGTTGAGAAAAATGATCGTTATTATTAGTATGCCATTTACTAACTTTTTATATGATCTTGTCTATAACGATTGGTATCTTCAATGGTTTAAATAACTTTTGGTATACTCTTTTTGCTAATGCCAAAAGGGGGAAGAATATGGGCGATATGCATGCTTTAATTGAGGGGGAATATTCAATTAAGGGGGAATTATATTGAATTGAATTGGTTGCATAAATTGTATGTTGAGATATAGCATCTATTTAGGGGGAATTCAATATGCATATCTTCCGTTGTTTGTCATTATCAAAAAGGGGGAAATCGTTGGAAATCATGTATATCTATGATATGTGCGCTTTGGTTGTATGAGCATGATTTTCAGGTATAGGTTTTGATGAATGACAAAAAATGAAGTCAAGTGTCAAACAACGATATAATATGACAATCAATCAAATGGCGAGAAGCATACTGATGACGGAATTGCATGAACAAGCCAAAGACGAGCTCAAAGAGTTCAAGACCGAAGACCCAAGACGTAGGTCGTTTGGTAGAACCAATGTAAGAACAATGCTTAAGTTATCTCGTCTTTTGGCTCAACATTAGGTCATCATAAACATGCATAAAACATTTGATTAAATCTTATTTATCATAAACATGCATCTTTGTGTTAAACCAAAATGATTTGTATCTTAGTCAAAATGGTTTTTAAACATGTCTTTTAAATCTGGACCTAGACAATCGATTATATGCTCCTTACAATCGATTGTGTATTTCGAAATAGCAAACAATCTATTATACAGTTTTTAACAATCGATTGTATTAAGACAGTGTGATCTGAAGTTTTTCAAAATAGCAAACAATCGATTGTCTACTTTTAACAATCAATTATTTTGAGACAGTGTGCAATCGAAGTTTTTAAACATCTAAACAATCGATTGTTTTTGTCATACAATCGATTATATTCATAAACAATCGATTGTCATTTTCATACAATCGATTATTTTTTGATCGTTCCCACAGAATCCTAAATTGATTTTTTAACGTTGAATACAATCGATTATTTAGTCCTTACAATCGATTGTTTAGCCTAAAATCAGGAATCTGTTTTTTGAACGTTGGTCAAACAATCGATTATCTACTCCAAACAATCGATTGTTTGAGCACAAAATCAGGGATTTTATTTGTCAATTAAGCAACGGTCAGCACCACTTTTTCACCTATAAAAAGAGGTCTTTTGAGCTGATTTTAAACACACAACTCCTCCATACATTGCTATACATATTGATCATTTTCAAGCATCATTTTAGAGCTTTTGTTGAGCCATTTGATAGACAACTTTGTGTTGTTCATAGAGCTTATTGTGTATCTCTTTATCCACTCTATTGAGAGAGTATTTGTTGTAAAAGAGAGTTGTTTGAGAAGAACTTATCTTCTCATTTGTCGGGTTTGCTAAGTACCCAAAGTCTTAGTGGTTGAAGTCTTGGGGTGAGGTATCCTCAAGCAAGTGAAGTCTTAAGGTGTGGTATCCTTGAGCAACTGTAACGGTTTGTTAAGCACCCGTAAGCTTGACGAAGATAGTAGAAATCTCGAGAGAGTCTCTCGGGGACTGGACTAGCCACGGGTTGTGGTGAACCAGGATACATCGGTGCGTTCGTTCCTTATTATTTACTTATCGCACTTATCTCATTCCTGCAATTTTTAAATTCCGCAAGTTTACGCTGTTTTTTATTATAACGCTATTCACCCCCCCTCTAGCATTAAGTGTATTTTCTAACAAAATCTACACACATCCGCCACTTCCCATTTTTCTTCTTGACCATCACGACGTTGGCGACCCATTCTGGGTACTTGGATTCCCTGATGGATCCATTGGCTAGCAGCTTTTCCACTTCTTTGTTAATGGCGGCGTTGAATTTTCTTCTCATTTGCCGCACGGCGGGTGTAATGGGTCGATGTTGAGTTTGTGGGAGGCGATTTCTCGCCTAATTCCTGGCATATCTGCATGAAAAAAGGCAAACAGATCCGCATGGTTAGATAAAAATTCATGGTACTGACCTGGATTTGATAGGTCGTTGCCTATGTAGGCTTTCTTTGCAGGGTCGCTGCTGTCTATCTGAACGGGGTCGAGGTCTTCGACCATGGCCTTGCTAGCCTCGACCTCGTCATGATCTTCGACGGCGATATCTGTCGAATGGACCTTAGTCCCCGACAGGGCTGATTGATATGCTTCTGCACTTGCTTCTTGGAGCTGTTTGGTATGCGTGTAATCTTGGGCTACCTTATTGCGTTCCTGGGCGGTGCAGGGCTCTCCCGGTATGCAGTTCACCCCCCATAGGATTGGGAACTTGATTACTTTATAGAAGTTGGATGGGACGGCTCTCATAGCGTGTATCCATGGGCGTCCGATAATGGCGTTGTACGCTGTTTCTTGGTTCATCACATGGAAGGTTGTTTCCATCGTAACTCCTCCTGCCAGGACGGGCAACGTCACATCGCCTGAGGTTCTCTCCACTACATTATTAAAACTTGTTAAAGTTATGCAACGTGGAATTATTTTATCTTCGAGTCCTATGAGTGATAGGACTCACGGATGAATGATACATGCGCCGCTTCCATCATTGACCATGATCCGTTTGACATCTGTATCGACTATTCGTAAAGTAATAACTAAGGCGTCATAATAAGGAAAACACAAACCGTCGGCATCAGACTTATCGAAGGTGATACTATCTTCGAAGTCGTCATACCGTTCGTGAGCGATGGTTCGCTTTAACTTGTGGGTGGTGGTGAATTTGACGTGGTTGATAGCTGAGTCATTGCCGCCTCCAATGATCATGTTGATGGTGCGTGTTGGTGAGGGCGTCCTTGGAGGGCCGTATGGTTGTTCCCGCCCACGCGCGAAGTTGAGCTTTCCTTTGTCGCTGAGTAACTCTCTCAGGAACCCTTGGTTCAGCATTCGGACCACCTCATGTCGGAGACCGATGCAGTCTTCCATCTTGTGCCCCCGTTCCTGGTGGAACTCGCACAGGGCGTTTGATTTTCTAGTAACGGGGTCGGATTTCATCTTCGCCGGACGTTGCACTTTGTTGCCCAGCTTTTCCAGTGCATACACTATTTTTGAAGGAGATACACAAAAGTTATGTGTAGCTAATGAAGGGGGCATACCTCTCTCGTTCCTTAGTGGGGCGACATGTCGCTGCAAGGCTTCTGCATGCCTTGGTGGTGGTGGATGCGAGGATCTAATGTATGGATTGTATGGCTGGTGTCTTTCCCTGTTGAGGTGTGGGGCTTGCTCCCTCCTACCCTCATTGCGTCGGCCCCTCCGGATTTGAGGGTGCACCGTCTTCAACCGTCGGGTTGGGCCATTGAGGTCATCGTCGTCCTCACGCAACTCAGCGCAAAAGGCGTTATGTATCTCTTCCCGGGTGGTGAGGGGATATTTCAGGAGATGGCTGAGTAGTTTACTAGTTGCCCTTGACCCGTCTCTGCTGATCCCATTCTGAAAGGCCGGAACTTCCATGCCTTCGGACACATCGGGTAGGCTCATCCTGACCCTGTTGAATTTTGCTAGGAACTCCCTGAGCTCTTCTCCTGCCGTCTGTCGCATAGCGAAGATGTCGTTGACCCGTGATTCCGCTTTCCTTGCTCTTGCATGGGCGGTGGAAAATTTATCCGTCATCTATTCGAATGTGGAGATGCTCTTGGCCGGTAGTTGTGAGTACCAGGTTAGGGCTCCTCCTGTTAGCGTTTCGCCGAACTTCATCAGAAGCACGGATGGTACCTGCTCTCTCGACAAGTCGTTGCCTTTGACGGCTGTGACATAGTGAATCAAGTGATCCTCGGGATTTGTGGTCCCGTCATATACCTTCAAGTATGGAGGCATTTTGAAGTTTTTCGGGATGGGGTATGGTGCTGCTCCCTCCGTGTAGGGTTGTTCGATGAAACTTCACACGTCTCGCTTTGGCAGAAGCTTAGTTGCACCTGGGATCTTATCCACTCTTTCTTGGTGATCCTTCATCTAGTCGCAAAGAAACCTGTTCTCATTCTCCATTTCTTCCATCTTTTGGAGGATGGCTGTGAGCGTGTTGTCGTTAGCTTGAACACCGACGGTCATGTTGTTACTAACTTCAAGCTCACCCTCAGCCGCGACATGATCTGCCGCTGGGGTGCATTTATTATTTTGGGGCGGCCTCTTGACTAGACCGCTAAGAGTGCATGTTAGCCACACTTCCAGTAACCTTTTTACCTCCGGAGGTGTTCCTTTAGTCGTGGATGTTGAAGCCTCTCTTTCTCGTGGAACCTCCAGATCTTCCGATGAGGAAGGTAATGTTTCCATGCCTATCAAGGTACTGGGGGTTGCATGCAGGGCATCTCCTTCAGCAACCGCATTGAGATCGCCTGCCAGATCTGTTGTAACTTCCAAGATAGCTTTCATTCTTGCGTCGTTTTCTGCCATTTTAGGTTGTAGAGAGTGATTTCTCGAAGGATCTCTAGAAACAAACTACACCTTTGATTTTGAAATCCCCACATACGGCACCAAACTGTTTGGCTAAAAAGTTATTCGAACACTTATGTAGCTCTGAAAACAATCAAAAAATAATTCGGGTTAATCGGAATCAAATATAATATGATCTAGAGATTGTAGGATAAAAGCAATAAGGTAGATAGTAGATTTAGCACAAGAGAGATAGAGAGAATCAAAGAGAGAGAGAGAGAGAGAGAAAGAGTTGTATATTATCAGTAATGAAATACACATGAGTCTTTACAAAGGGAAGGTCGCCTTTATATGCTAAGGGACCTTCCTCGAAATAATACAAAAGAGTACAAGAGTCGGTGGCCTCGATATACGAGTGTCAGAGCTTGATGTGATGTTGTAGCAAGTCATGTCACTTAGTCCGTTTGTTGGGTGAGGCTGACCTTGCTTGGGCCGTCCTTACCAAGGCCGCTTTCATTAACGGGGCCGTATGCGAATAGTATATGGGCGTGAGGAATCAAATTTGCCCAATACAAGAGGTATTGAGTTCGAGTCTTACGAATAAAAACATGTTTGGCATGTGTTACTTCCAAAGGAGGATTTTCTAACGCAAATTCAAATTAATCGGACCCCAAAATTACAATGGACATCGAATAGGAAAAAAACTATTATCCATGTATTTGTGTTTCTTCGGTGTATCAAAGGTTTGCTCAAATAATAAACTTCATCCCAAAAGTTGAAAATGACACATTACTCCAAAATATCAGACGGTTGATGTGACAAATCACAAGACATTACATATATTATTAGTAAAACTATCTTAACAATTATTTATTGACGTCATCAAATTAAATGAAGGCATATAATTTAATTTGTTTAGTATTTTAGTCTTTGTGGAACCTCAAAGCTCAATTGTTGATGATATATATTTTGTATTCATCTCACTTAAATTTTTTGTTTTATATGAATTTAATCTAACAAGGTCATTAATAAGCATACTGCAAGATTGCTTAAAATGTTATATGGTTTATGTTCATGTTTTGATTGACAAAGTCAGAATCAGGATTTGAAGCTTATGAGTTTAGGGTTCTAGTTATTTTATATTATTGAGTTCTAAATTAATAATTTATATATATTCAATGAATTTTTAAAAACACATATATAAATTGAACCAAACATCTTGGTTTGACCGAATCCGTACTCGATGGGTGACACAGTATTTGTACTAGTAAAGGTAGCAAATATCCCATTAAATTACTTAATATACACGCAAGCTGGCACGGATATATAATTATTTTTTAAAATAAAAAGTATAGCACAACTTCATACGGATAAGAATCATTCTGATATCGTTGCATCAACCACGTCGAAACGTAAATTGCTAAATAAGATATTTGCAAAAAAAAAAAAAAAAAAAGAGAGAGAGAGAGAGAGAGAGAAAGAATGATTGGTAGAGCCCACGAAAGATACAAATCAATTTAATACGCATTGAATATTAGTTTTCTTGCCAATTCATAAGAGAGAAAAAGGAAAACAAAAATCAAAGATAAATTGTTTTCTTGAGCTTTCATATGTCAAAATAAATCTGTGAAGTCCTTTTCCATTCAACTCTATGAAAATAATTTACCATTAATTTAGAGGATTATTTTCTCATTTTCATTTAAATATTTATAGTAGTAGTTATTTTAGCGATTTCTTATGTTTAATGATTAGAACAGATAAAAGTAATGGGTTGTTTGGTGTGCAGAAAAAAGAATACCGGCGACATAAATTTGTCCTAATTATTATAATCCGATGACGTTTATGTGAAGGTACAATGGATTATTATAGGATGAGGCAAGCAATCAAGACAATTTCTCAATTAAGAAAGAGGAAGACGATATTAGAATTTATCTTAATTGTCTAAATTAAGTGAAGATATGTTTGTATCCATGAACTTACTGATTCAAGGTTTTGAGATGGAATGTACATAAACATATCAATGGTCGAGTAATTATTTTAGGATTCATGTAGTATAATAACTACGTGTTCAACCGAACTCATAACTTTCGACACGGAGTAAAAATTTATATGTAAAAATTATAAAAATAATAGATATGAACCCATAACTTTAAAAATATGAAGGGTTCAATGTTAAAAATATTAAAATTGAACCTATAAGATTTAAATTTTGGATCTACCCCTGATTCCATAGGTTTCATTAAATAAATTTCACTAACGAAAACTGCTACTATTTGATTATTGTGTACGAAATTTATTTTCTTAACCAATATACATACATTTTTCCAAAGGATTAATATTGAAACAATCAGAATTAATTTCATGTCCCCAACAAAAATAGACCTTATACCACGACAATTCATTAAGAACAAATATACTAGTGCACAATTGTAAACTTGTACAAATATGATTTTTTTTCTTTTTTTTGTGATCTTTAACTTTTGACAGTCGCTTGCTTTTTGGGTAGAACTTCAAATTTAAAAGATAAAAATATCGAGGGGTAACATTTCTTAATCTTAAAGTTACTCCGATGAAAAATCAAACCCATTCTTTGTGTACTTTATCGAGTTATGTCCCTTTCCCTTGTCCGAAATCAGCAAACATGTTAAAAAAGAGGATAAGTTTACAACAATGGAAATAATGAAGTATAAAGGCCATTCGGTTCGGGGGGGGGGGGGGGGGGGGGCAAGTTACACATTTAGTGTGCCGGACAAAAATAATTACATTCATTACTCAAAAAATATATATACCGATATGTATAAAATATGTATATATTTTTGTGTAAGGGTCAGATATGCCCCTAAACTATTTGTTTTGGATCAATAATGTTCTACATCCATCTATTGGTCCAAATATGTCCTTCCATTGATGTTTTTGGTTCACAAATGCCATTTGAGTTAACGGAGGGACACGTATCATCGTCATGTTGGTCCATTCTAAATATTTCGTTATTAATTAAAAAGACCCATTATTCATACCTAAAAAATAATTTTCGAAAGAAATTCTTCTAAAACTCTTTTTTTACTAGAAACTGAAGAAAAAAAAGGATTTTTTTTCAGTTTTACAAAAAAGAGATTTTTTTTACTAAAACAATATTTCTGTAAAAACTGGAAAAAAAAAAGATGTTTTTTGCTAAAATTTCCAGATTTTTTTCAGTTTTTACAAAATACCCATTTTTTATTCTAGATTTTTTTTCTAGTTTTCTGCTAATCTAGAAAACAATTGAAAAAAAAAAAGCTAGAAAAATATGATGTGATTGTGTAAAAATTTCATGACACATATCCAACTTAAGCTCTATATTATATACAATAATACACATATATCATCGTTGTAAAAATGAAAAAAAAACTATAGTTAGCAAAAACTGAAAAATTTGCTTTGATGTGACTAATTTTTTTGCTATACTGGAAAAAACTTTAAAAAAAAGTTAGAATAAAAAATGGGTCTTTTGTAAAAGCTAAAAAATTTAGCAAAAAATATCTAATTTTTTTTTAGTTTTTACAAAATATTACTTTTTAGATTTTGTTTTTGTTTTTGCAAAAATATTATTTTAGTAAAAAAATAATTTTTGTAAAAACTGAAAAAATAATATATTTTTTCTTTAGTTTTTAGTAAAAAAAAGTTTTAGAAGAATTGCTTTCGAAAATTATTTTTGGGTATGAATAATGTGTCTTTTTAATTAATTATGAAATATAATTGTCCAGCAAGACGATGACTTGTGTCCCACTGTTAACTCAAATGACATTTGTGAGCTAAAAACATTAATGAAATGATTTATTTGGCCCAACAGGTGAGTGAAGGATATTATTGATCTAAAATATATAGTTCAGGAACATATCTGACCCTTTTTCGTTTATATTAATATAGAAAAATATTTATTTTACTGATTATTATATTTAAAAGTAATTGTAACATATAGTTTTTTCGAAAAGAAAAAGAAGGCAAGTGGGGCCCATATTCCAAATAGTAATAAACCTAGTATTCTTGGGCTTTCCAAGAAGGCCCAAAAAAGAGTACAAAACAAAATTTTGGGGGTGTGGTGTACATATAAAATTGCTGAACCTGCCAACCAAACAACAACAAATACACGTGAAGACCACTTTCTAAGCTTACTCCAAACTTTTGCAATTTATAACCAACTCTCTAATCTAAGAAACGTGATGTAGATAGTTTAATTTATGTAAATATTAATTGTTATTTTTACGGTTCGAATACATAATTTATAGATCACACGAAAATAACTTAATTATCCCTCAAAGGCACCTCTTCACTTTTATAATGCTAGGGTGGAGAAAAAAGAATGATGCTAGTGTAAGTACTTTATAGACAGGTTGCCAACACAATTACTTCTGATTAAAATTTTGTTCTTTTCTACATTTTGTTTTAATAAAAAATTGAATAGATGATTAATATTAAATTTTTTAAACCAACAATTGTTAGAATACAATAGTTTTTCATCTATATTCACTTCGTTAGACCTTTGAAAAATCAAGTCGAAAACTCTATGACATCATTCTACTCGGGACCAAATTCTGTCGACTAATAACTTTTTGTTTCTCGTTGAGTTCCAGTATTAAAGTGATTGCATTTTATTTCTCGTAATTTAAAAATAAATAAAAATTTAACCTCGATATACTAACGCATCGCCTTTTAAATTTCTTGATAGCTTAAGGAAATTGCAATGAGACAATTGTTTGACTCAAAAATTATCAAATATTTTCCGAGCAAATTAATCAAAATAAATCAAGGGTAAATCTTAGTTAAAAATAATTAACTCTAGATCTGAGATGAATAATACGAACTAAAAAACATAGTCGAGTATAAATGTCAATGGCGATTATTATCAGATTTGATAGCATAAATAAAGATGTGTTAAGTAACAAAAATATGAGTAAAGGAAGAGATTCACCCGGTCTTCAGTGGGACGGATCTTCTCTCTTTTCATAAAGATGAATAATAGACGTGTACAAGAACTTCATGACTCTTTTTGGATCTAATGAAAGTATTGGATCACATATTTTCATTTTTCTGGAGAAGGTATGCTTACATATTTTCCTAGAGAGGGAGATCCATAGAGCCCCCTTTACATGTTAGGGTCTCCTTTATATAATAAGAGACCCTCATCGAAATAATCAAAAAGGTACAATTTACACGGAATATTCGGTAGAAATTTTCTTTTGAATTTTCCAAGATAAACTAGATGCTTCATGGCTTGTATATCCACGACCGTTGATGACGGTCCGACCTTGGTGTTTACGTCCATGTCCTTGGTGTGTACGTCCGTAACAGTTGAGGATGCCCACGTCCTTGGTATGTACGTCCATGACAGTTGAGGACGTCCACATCCTTGGTATGTACGTCCATGACAGTTGAGGACGTCCACATCCTTGGTATGTACGTCCATGACAGTTGAGGACGTCACGTCCTTGGTGTGTACGTCCACGACCTTGATTTCGTACCGAATTTCTCTGATCTAATTTTTACCCATACAACAATAACCATTTTTTGGTTACCCTAATGAAATTTTAATGAAGTTGAGTAGCAATGAAGCATAATATAAATCTCTCGTTGTTGCGCAAAAATTGGGACCATTAAAATTAAGTACTAATTATCATTTTGTTTTTCCTTTTTTCTTTCAACTCTTATCTTTTCCAAGACAAAAGCGTGGTGTTCACGAAAGAACATGTGTGATCATAAAAGCATAGCATTCCACCTGCCAAAGAGAAAATGTAAATAAATATGAAAAGGAAATGGAATACAAAGTGTTGGGTTAACAACTCTATAGAATCAAATCTAACTATATATTATTTGTTGGGTCACCCATATCCGATTACTACCTACTTAACCAACCTATATTACTATAATATACAATATATTTATCACCTTTTTTTTTGTGATGAAATTTTTGTCAACTTTCGCAAGGTTAAACTACATTGGACTTAAAGTTGAGATTAGAGCAGTCTTCATTTCTTTTCTGTAGAGAAAACAAAAGAATTCCCTTAACTTAAGCCATTTCAGATATAATTTATAAAATTGTTTAATTTTGTCATCCGTATGCGCTTAATGTCATACATTTATAGTTAGTAGATCGTCTTAAATATGTTCTCATTATTAGAAATTCGGCCAAAACCGACCATGACGATCGATCAAAAAATCGGCCGAAAAGCCGACCAACTTCGGTTGATTTTTCAAAAAATATATTTTTTATACAAATTAAACGACCAACTTCGGGCTATATACAGAAAACTATTTTTGCGTTCCACGAAATTTATTTTTCAAGAAATTGATCAAAAGTTGGCCGGTTTTACGTTTAAATAAACTAAAATTAATATTCAAAATATCGACCGAGATCAGTCGGTTATTTCGATCAATATGTTAGCTATATCAATCACTCGATTACCGACTGCCACTAATCGATCAATTTTCAGTCGATTTTTACCGATTTCCGACCAATATCGATCGGTTTTGGCAATCGTTTTTTCCCTTTTTTAGTAATGTCTTGTTGTTGACAAAACTCTTTAGTAAACCAAAAAAATTACGCCCCGGTTTATAATAGGTAACCAATTTGCTTTTAGCACGTCTATTAAGAAAATATTAAATTCTATATAAAAATATCTAATATGACTTAACTACCCTTAATTATATTTAATGTGAGGAGTAAGAAAACTTTTTAGGAGTATGTACATAGGGGTTATTTTGTAAAAATAAATTAAATTCATTCTTGATTACATAACTGAACACTTATTTTAAACCAAAATAAAAAAATTAATTGAATATTTATTATGAACCAAAATGCATATTACGTAGTCTCTTTTACTCTCTTTCGACCATGTGGCGAAGTAGTAGTATTAATTCTTTAGCAAAGCATGCATTAGGTTTATTATACTTTCGAAATCATAAAAGCTACCATCATTATATTTATACGTTTTGAGTATTTCATGAGAGACAAGTGGATTCGTTTTTGACGAATAACAAGCGGCCACTTGTACTAGTGAAGTGTGTTTAGCTCAAAGTTATCATATACTTTGCAAGCAAAAGAACAATCGAAATAAATCAAGGGCCAATCATAGCAAATCGTAATAAATCCAAAGACTAAATGAAAGACATGAAAAACAAGCATTGGAAGTAAGGAGAAATATGTAGAGGGTTTTATTGATGAGATCGATTTGGTCTGCCTCACTATGGAGAGGTTCAGAGCCTTACAATTGTATGCTTTATGTCGCTCATAGAGGTTCTGTTATGTCTCTCCCATTTTGTTGGGAGTAGTGGTGAAGAAGAAGAAGCATCCCCATTTTCTAGGATTCCTTCTCTTTGTATTATTAGACATAAGATGTATGAGCTGGCAATGGCAATCTTGACTATGCTAAGGTTCCATCCTTACGATGGCGAATAGGTCGTAGCCTTAATGGTCGAGTTGGCTGATAATCGGGTATCGTAATTAATAAGTGGTCATACCATTTATTAACTTTGAATTAGCTTAAGGTATAATTAATATCATTACTTATCTCGGGGTCATATTTTGACCCATACAGTTAGTCCCTCCGCTTATCGAGGTCGTACCTTGATTGAGCTCGATGAGCGAACTCCTCCGGAAGCAATTTCGGTCGAGGTCAATAATGGCCTTAACCGTATTTATATGGGAGATTATGATGTTGAAGTGGATGGCCTTAGTCATTTTGTGTCGATAACCTTGACCATGCGAGTGACTTCGACCGTAATCGAGTCGATTGCATACATGTTGGGAATGGCCGTAGCTAGTTATTTATCGGGAATGGCTATAACCTTAATATTGTGGACGGCCGTAGCCATTTACATATTGGAGATAGCCATAGCCTCAATATTATGGACGAACATAGCCGTTTACCTAATGATATGGTCATAGCCTCAATATTGTGGGTGACCGTAGTCATTTACATAATGGAGATGGCCATAGCCGCAATATTGTGGGTGACCGTAGCCGTTTACATACTGGAGATGGACATAGCCTCGACACTGTGGATGACCGTAGCCGTTTACATACCGGAGATGGCCATAGCCTCAATACCGTGGACGACCGTAGCCGTAATGGAGTCAAGCTGGTGGTCTTGGTTACATTTTGTTGAGATTCTTATCCGTTCATTCATGGGGGAGGGTCATAGTCGCGAACGCGTGAGGAATGGCCATAGCCGTATGTGTGTGTATGTGTGTGTGTGTGTCTATATATATATATGGGGAATGGTCATAACCGTTTTCAACCAGGGGTGATGTATTCGTACTGACGTCCTTCGGCCCTATAAGGTGTTAACCTTATCTTTGGTGGTCGAGTCGTATGTTGTGCGGCCGAAGGGAATATGGGTGTGCCTAGCAAAAATTTTGGCAACGTCCGAAATTTGAAAGCGCATGGAACGTCTTTTCGGTAACCTCAGGTCGTGGTAATCGTTTCGAAGGTAAAACGTTAGTTTGCAACTGAAAAAGCCGTTTTGTGGTGCTCATCATAATGGCGCACATTTCTGTAGAACTGAACCACTTTGCGGTTTTTCAAGTAGTGAATGATAGTTATTAGAGTTCGTGAAAGCCAATCGTGTTACCTATAAATAAGGGGTTGTGTCATTCATCTCTTACATTTCCATCTTTTGTTTAAGCTAGATTTCTGAAGAAGCTTCCTGTTTATCAGTTCATCTTCTTTCTTGTTCTTCGTTGTTCTTCGTTCAATACCATCTTTGCTTACCTTTCTGTGAATATTATTTTGTTCCCATTTATTTATCGACAAATGGCAAGCAGTTCTCGCACCACTCTTGATCCGGAGACTATTTCGGTGGCTGAAGGGTCCTCTACCGCAGCGAGAGCCACTGAATCGGTGGAAGTCGGTGGGATCCCGTCGGCGGCTAATGTCATATCCTTATCCGGAGGTCCGGTGACTAATTTCACTGCCGATGAGGTGGAAGATCAGGTGGATGAAGGCCCACTGATGGGGTAAGTGGGTATTGATCAGCTACGGGCGCAACGGGGTATTCCCCGTTTCGCCGATATATCCCTAACTAGACGTGAGGAGAGGGTCCACACCGACCGTAGGGGGTATTGCATTTTCTATGCTTATCCTTTTATACTGGGGTTTAGGATCCCCCTTCCGATGTTGTTGGTGGACTTTCTCAATCATTACAGAGTATGTCCTGGCCAACTCGTTCCTTTCCTTTACAAGCTTTTTGCCACGCTCATAAAATATGCCAAGTTGCCCCGGAGAGAGATCACGTTGAAGCATGTGCTGACCCTCTACGCCCCTCAAAGGGTCCGTGGTACGATGATTCAGGCCATCCCTCATGGGGCGAGGGGCTTGACCACAGATTTGGATGGTGAGGTCGAGCCTCATACATATGAAAATTTCTTCTACATCATGACTGAACATCTAGTGGCGTGTGCCACTGGATTCCCATAGACGTAGAACCATGCATATAAGTCTTTTTACTCATCAGATTATCCGTCTTTTTGTCCTGTTCTGGTAAGTGCTAACCTCACTTTTTGTTCATAGCCGAACAACCGCCGCTGGCTCCACTGCCCGACATTCGCGAATGGGTCTAAGCTGTGCTCCCTCATACAGTGGGGCATGTGGACGTCTCTCTAGGAAAGGCACGGTTGTAGACCCGCTTCTAGTGAGAATTTTAGCTTTATTTTGCCTTTGTTTTATTCGTGTTTGCTTCTTAACTTTATTCTTTCCTTAATTAGGGAGGGCACACCATGTGAGGGCGCCTCAATTAGCTTTTCACACACCGTGCATGACTGTACGACTTGTAACAATACCGGTACCGCATTCAGTATCGAGGGCGACTTCGGTTGAATCTCAGCCGCCTATTCTCCAGCACGGTCTGCACCTCGGGTTGAAGAGCCTTCGAGGACCGTACGCCCCAATGCGGAGTTGGATCTGAGCGAGGATGAGGGAGAGGATAGGCCGCTGGTCAGGCGTAGGGTCGCATTTACGCCAGCTCAAATGGTGATAAACTAAGATTCCCCGAGGAGAATCCAGCAGCGGTGCCTGCCCTTGAGGGCGGGCCTTCAGTGGGGGTTTCCCGGGTAGGCTTAGGCCAAGGTGACACTATCGCTTCGACGGTTCAATTATCAGTTCTGATTTCTGAGAGGGGAGGTAGTTCCTCAACAACTGCTTTGGTTGGAGAATCAGGCACCATCGTGTTAGCGGGGGCTGGAGACTTAACTTCCTGATCGGGGGGCGGAGAGAGGAGCAATGTAGGTGGAGGGTCTGACTCTGAGTCCGACTTGGACCTTGACGATGTCTGCATGCTTCAGGATGGCCACACCCGTACAATGGTGCATGCAGAAGGGCAGTTCCGTTACGTTGAGATTCCTACGAAGCAGAACTTGCTGCTTTAAAAGGAGAATCTAGTGTCGTTTTCGAGGTGTTGTGCTCGGAGGCAGAAAGTACATCGCTGAGCGGTATCTCAGATGTCGGGTTGATGGGTGAGGCAGCCGCGCAGGGCCTGAAGGTACGTGTAGTGACTTTTAGTTCATATTTCTCTTTGTGTTACTTTTCTGTCCTTATTATTTCTTCGTTATTGTAGCTATTTTTGTTGGAGCTGGAGAGCATCCACCGAGCTAATATCCGTTCGGGGATTTGCTCGCGGGCGCTGGAAAAGTACTATCATTACTGAGACCAGTGCTGCGAGATATGTGAGCGCATGAGGAACGACCTCCCGAACTGGGACCTCGTTGAAGAGCTGGCGAGGCAAGAACTTCAAACGCAGCAGGCCCTTGGCAGGGTCAACACTCTTGAGGAGTAGTCGTCGTAAAAACGAGGAGATGGAGGCCGAGAGGGGGGTTACTGCTGAGAGGGGATGCCAAGATCGGGCTAGGGCGGTAGAGGCCTTTGAAGCTTTGACCAGGCAGCTGGTCGCTTTGGAGACCGAGGCTGCTGCCTTGAGGCTGCAAGCGAGGGACGCCGTGTCGAGGGTCAGAACGTTGGAGACGGCAGACCGCGTTTGTGAACGTGAACGAGAGCTGGAGAGCGTTGTTGCGGCCTTTCGAGAAGGGGCACTAGAGGAACGCATTGGCATTTATGAACGGGATGCCTAGATTGCGCCGAATCGAGTTACGTCCTTAGAAGCCGAGAATCAGCACTTGAGGGATCAGGCTGCCTCTTTCAGCCTGGCTCGTGATATTTGGACGTTTGTCGAGGCTCAGCTCGACGTGTACAAGAGATTGTGGGAGGCCGGCATTGGGCCTGAAACCTCTTATGAAGAAGCCCGTCAAAAGGCTCGTGAGGCCCGTGTCGATTGCGGCTTTGATCCGGCCCACCAGGGGTTGGTGATGGCGCTGAGGGCATTGGTGATGTTGACGGTGGCTCGGGTGGCACCGAGTGAAAAGGATTTGACATACTTTTCTTGTTTTCGTTGCCGCTTGGCTTTCTTTTTTTTGTTTTCTTTTCTTTCTTTCTTATTTACCGGCCTTGGCCGGGTGTAAGCGGGGATAACCCGCTGTAATTGAAGATATAAATATATGTGATTTTATTTTCCTCTGTTCTGCATGGTATTTATTTTGTACCTTTCCCCGTGTCTTTGACCATAATGGCGGCGTTGGCCTTGATCATGATAATGTTGGCTGTCTTGGCTAGATATGTGTCTTGGACTGTTGTCGGTCGTTTGCTTGCCTTAGTCATAGATTGGTCGGCTGCTTAGCGGTGATGGCCTTGGCCATGATTAAGCTCTTTTTATTTATCGTTTTGTTTTACTTGGTGTAAACAAGTTGTGGCCATTATATAGCGATAGTGGCACTTAGCCTAAATCCCAGTTCGGGCGTGGTAGAACTACTGGCCGTGATGGTAATAAATGCGGCCTTGTATTTTGACCGGGGCCGAACTTTACATGGCCCGAATTTCAGCTCGAGTTGGGCGTACTTACTTGAATGGTGATGGATATTAGCTTGTTTCTCTGTCCGTTGCTCTTTATTTTTTAGGACGTAGGCGTTCAGCTTTGTTGTTTTAGTTAGATTGGGTTTGCGATGGTGAAGGAATATAGCATGAGTCTCAGTTCAACTTGTAGTTGAACTTTTGTGAAGGCACGTAGCCCGAGTTGATGTTCAACCGTAGTTGAACCTTGTAATTTTTGTTGGCGAAGGCGCATAGCCTGAGTCCCAGTTCAACTTGTAGTTGAACATTTGTGAAGGCACGTAGCCTGAGTTGCTGTTCAACCATAGTTGAACCTTGTAATTTTTTTGTTGGCGAAGGCGCATAGCCTCAGTCCCAGTTCAACTTGTTGTTGAATACTTGTGAAGGCACGTAGCCTGAGTTGCTGTTCAACCATAGTTCAACCTTGTAATTTTTTGTTGGTGAAGGCGCATAGCCTGAGTCCCAGTTCAACTTGTAGTTGAACTCTTGTTGGAGGCGCACAACCTAAATATTTGTTCAACTCATAGTTGAACTATTGTTGGAGGCGCATAGCCTGAATATTTGTTCAACTCATGGTTGAACTTTTATTGGAGGCGCATAGCCCGAATTTTGGGATGTTGGTGTTTGAGAGTTCAAGCTCGGTTTTGATTCGAGATCTTGAGGAGCTCACGCGTGCTTTTCTCGATCAAGGTATGTAGGCTTGAGGTGAATCTCAGTTCGATGTATCTTCGTGCCGATTTCCGGCCAGATCTCGCATCAGGGACGCGGGGGTGACCTACAGAGATCTTCCCTCGGGGGGTTGGGGGTGGAGAGGGGGAACTGCTTCTTCTTGCTTGCTTGTACTATCCGAGAGAGGTGTGAAAGAGGAGTTGGATCTCGACTCGAGATCTTCAAGTTCCCTTTGTCCGATATATCGCTTCAGCTTGTTTGAGCTGAGTTGTTCTTTGGCGTTTCTTTCCTTTTAGCCCCGGGAAGAACTACGCGATTCTGCTATGAAATCCCTAATGACGGTACCAAATTTTTTAGCTCAAAGTTATCATACACTTTGCAAGAAAAAGAACAATCGAAATAAATCAGGGACAATCATAACAGATCGTAATAAATACAAAGACCAAATGAAAGACATGAAAAACAAGCATTAGAAGTAAGGAGAAATATGTAGAGGGATTTTATTTATGAGATCAATTTGGTCTGCCTCTCCACGGAGAGGTTCAGAGCCTTACAATGGTATGCTTTATGTCCCTCATAGAGGTTTTGTTGTGTCTCTCCCTTTTTCTTAGGAATAATGGTGAAGAAGAAGAAGCAATCCCCTTTTCTAGGGTTCCTTCTCTTTGTATTTATAGACATAAGATGTATGAGCTGGCAATGACAACCGAGACTATGCTGAGGTTCCGCCCTCACGATGGCGGATAGGTCGTAGCCTTAATGGTCGAGTTGGCTGATAATCGGGTATCGTAGTTAATAAGATGGTCATCCTATTTATTAGCTTTAAATTAGTTTAAGATATAATTAATCTCGTTAATTATCTCGAGTTCATATTTGACCCGTACAAAGTGAACTAAATTCTGAAGTCTAAATTTAATGTTAAGGCACTTACAAATTACAGTACACTTTCTTTCTTTTCTGCTTTTTTTTTCCTTTTTCATTTTAATTAAAAGGGGACTATATGGTATAAGGAATGGGAATGGAGCGAGAGGCTGAAAATTGAACTTGATATTCTTGAATGTAAACTAAAAATAATAGTGAATTCTGTCTTTGGCACTTGAAATTCCACGTTGAAGTAATAGCAACTCAAATACACTGAGTAGGACTTGAAAATGTTTTGTTTTGTCACTGTAATAAATAGGAAATTATTCCTCTCTTTTGAAAACATCCATTTATCGTTTAATTGTCCTTGTTCTTCTTTTTCTTTTATAGGGTAGGAGAAACACCGAGCAAGATTCTAAATATATACATATATAAAGTGAAGTTCACTTATTTTATGTTGGAGATTTAAAGAAAATACGAGACGATTTACTAACGTGACAAATGTAAAAGAACAAAAAATATAAGTGAGGACAAGATTAAATAATTTCAAATAGTATAAAACTGTTATGAAATAATATAAAAGACAAGAACAATAACTCAAGAACAAGAGCAAATAGAGAGAAGAGTAGAGAGAGTTCTTCTTATTGATACTTAGAGATTGTTAGGAGTGTTTTACAATGGTAGAAGACCCCTTTATTTATGGGGAGGGGGATGATTTATCTACCAAGAATAGAACTCTAGAATCTCTCTAATTATAGACATTCACCTTAAATAGGAGATTTCATAACACTCCCCCTTGAATGTCTATTCAACAATGTGCCTCGTTAAAACCTTAAAACCAAAACCCAATGGGAAAAATTAAAGAAAGGAAAAAGAGTACACATGTTTGAATATGCGCCTATTGGTTGCCTCGTTAAAAACCTTGCAAGGAAAACCCAGTGGGACAAAACCTTGTAAGGGAAAAAGAGTGCAACGCGCATTAACTCCCCCTAATGAGTACATCAATTTATATCCTTGAGCATTTGCATTCCAATCTTGTGCATCATCTTCAAAACGATCTTTGATAGAGATTTGACAAATCAACCATATTGACTTGAATAAATATTCCGTACCTTGAAATCATCATTCTTGATAGATATGAACATCTTCATATAATGTCGTGGAATAACTCTTCAATATCTCCATAGATGCATTCTCAATGCCATCATGCTTATAGTTATAGCAAGATACATATGTACACAAATTGTACTAAGGATGTGGTACTTCAGGACCAAGAATTGCATATGCTTCAAGCAACTTAAATCTTTCAAGTTAAGTCATATAAGCCATATAATAGACTTTAGATGCATATCAAGTTTTCCATGTCATGCTAGATAAATAAAATATTACATACCTTTGACTTTATACTTTCAAGCATTTGAACTATAGGTTCAAAACTACATGTCTTTCATATGGAATCAATTCTTCTTGAATTGTATCTCTTCCATTTAGTTACTTTCTTTGTGTCAGCAAATGCGTATAGCATTCTTTGCAATATGTTGCAATTGAATTATCCCTTTTATGAACTTCAGGTTCATATCATGATATTCGGGGATATACATATACAAATGATAATTCATCCCATGTAACCTTTTCTCAAGTGTTTATCATGTCTCCCCCTCATGTTAGAAAAGCTAACTTGTTTCCTCAACTTTGGGAAATCATCTTTGTGCATTATGGTGTTAATGAAAATATACACCGCACATCAATGATGAAATTATTTGGTTCCTGACCTTGAACCACTTGTGAGGGGAGAATATAATATACTCTCGTATACAACGTATATCATACTGATATATATAACTTTGTTCTCATAAGAAACAGTTTAGCTATTAAGTGGAAGCACTCAATAATTATCTTGCTAAACCAACTTTGATATAAACCAACTTATCAAGATGAACTATCTTGAGTAGAAAATCTGGAAATTATGCTCGAAGTTAGATTACTGAGCAATTTACCTCGCAAGCACCGGCCAGGCTGCGGGTTAATAACAATTGCGCATGTAACCATATCATAGATGCATCATATGTGGTATACATGGCAGGTGAATGGGCCCATATTCACCTTTGATATTTCCAGAATTTATGGGCTTCAACCCGAACTCTTTAGTTGGTCAGTTCATTAATGAGAACAAGTGATACAAGAGAATTCGTAAAGAACTTTCTAGTTCTTTGATATTCACCTGTGTGAATTTGCACATCATACTTTAAAATGAGATGGCTAACACGAATGCCAACTGAATAAATTATCAATATTGGTAAACTTCAAATTTACACCATGACATGTGCACTTATCAATAAACTTCAGGTTTATTATGACATGGGTTTTTATACCAATAGATATCCACTTTATTGTGGCATTCTTTCGTTTGTGTAGTACAAACTGGAGAACAAAGCGGGTAGCTTTTCATATGCAAATTACCCCACTACAAGTTGTAGTAATAGGAGATATCAAAGCCTTCCTTTATTTATAGTCTCAATATAATCAATCGCTTTCGCGTGTACTTTGGAAACTGAATAAGTTTCTTTGAGACTTACTACAGCACAATACTCAATTGTGTTTCTCCAACATAGTAATAATTGGCTCTACTAGAGCTCTCAATTAATTTTGTACTACCACAGATTCATCAACATTCAAGTGATAAATATCTCTTTTAAAGAGAAAGTTATACCATTATGGTCATGTCAAACTTATATGCAAGATATGTTTCTTGCATTATCGTTGTCCTTTAATAGTCATATTTCCAAAATACTTTGGCGTACAATAGGTACGTGACCAACGATCATTCATGCCATATATCATCTCAAACCTCCTTCTAGGGGTGAGTGTGGTATCATCTCAAACCTCCTTCTAGGGGTGAGTGTGGTATATTTAATACCAATTTCATGTTCATATTCTTCCAATAATGAATATGTATTCGTGAATCAAATGTTGTCACATTCACTTCGAGGATATGTGATTTTGTTATCCTTTTCAAATCTATAAATGCGTCAGGCATTTGATTTGCTATTCTTTGCAAATGGATAATCTTTTGTGCCTCTTTCTCACAAATAGAGGTATGTGGATCAAGATGAGATAATGATGCATTTTTCCACAAAATTTCCCGTTTGGTTTCACCAACTTCTCCCCCTAATTTTGGGAAAAGTGTCTCATCAAATTGACAGTCTGCAAATCGTGCAGTGAACAAATCTCCTGTCAATGTTTCGAGGTAGCGAATAATGGAGGGCGATTCAACCTCAACATATATTCCTAACCTTCTTTGCAGACCCATTTTGGTGCGGGATGGCGGTGCTAAAGGCACATATACTGCGCATCCAAAAATTCTTAAATGGGATATATTGGGTCCATGACCCAAAACCAATTGCAACGGGGAATATTTGTGTCAATTCGTCAGTCAGAGACGAACTAGCATTGCTATATGTAAAATGACGTGTCCCCAAACCGAAGTGGGCAGCCGACAAACTAAAATGCTGCATGCAAAATGGCGTGAACCCAAACCAAAGTGGGCAGCCGACGAACTAGCATTGCTGCATGCAAAATGGCGTGAACCCAAACCGAAATGGGCAGCCTCGTTTTCATGAAGAATTCAAGATTATTCTCATCTATTGTCTCAATATGATATCCATTTTGAATGATATCTTTAAAACTCAACAAGTTCCTTTTAGACTTGGAGGAGAACATTGCGATTGATATCATTAAAACTCAACAAGTTCTTCTTAGACTTGGAGGAGAATATTGCATTCTCTAAGATAAACGTCATGCCTTTGGGCAGAGTTACAGTTGCTCTTCCGGAGCCTTCAATCAATTTACTTCCCATGGTTTGACATATAAAAGAAATACACGAACATATGAATAAACAAGTTCAATTCTTTTGTGTCACATAATATTTTCAAAATCTGCTGCTATCAGTTGACTAACAAAATCAGATGTGTTATCCATTACTTTGCAGTTTGAAAATTTCAGTTTAAACGTTTTCTTCAAACAATCGATTGTTACTTACAAACAATCGATTGTTGAACATTGACAATCGATTGTTAAACACACACAATCGATTATTTGCTATTTTGAAAAACTTCAGATCACACTGTCTTAAGACAATCGATTGTTATGCATAGACAATCGATTGTTGGCTATTTTTGAAAAATTTCAGAGCACACTGTTTCAAGACAATAGATTGTTATGCATAGACAATCGATTGTTGGCTATTTTGAAAAATTCCAGATTACACTGTCTTAACGACAATCGATTGTTAGACAAAGACAATCGATTGTTAAACATTGACAATCGATTGTTGACTGTTTTTGAAAAATTCCAGATCACGCTGTTTTAAAGACAATCGATTGTTGATCATTGACAATCGATTGTTTTGCAGTTTTTATGCGAAATATGAGATAACCGACTAGTTTTTCAGGTTAGTCGATTACCTCTACTGGAAAGTAAAAATATTATTGATATTTGAGCATATTGATACATTCTAAGGAACTAATACTAACATTATATCATGAACTAACTAATACGAGCTAATACTAATGGCTATTAGTTTATTCATTCACTAATACAAACAAGTAAAATAAAATCAAATAGCTCCATCTTCTTTCATCACGGATCCATCACCGATTAGGTGGTCTATCTACCCCTCGGGTTGCTCAAAGAAGTCTGCCACATCCAAGTGGGTGATGTCAAAGTTGTCGTCAGAGACAAAATTCGTTTCAGGGCATTTACTCTTTCGAGATGCTTGATAAAGGTCAACCAAAAGTCATGGTATACGGCAAGCCTTTGACCAGTGCCCGTTTTCACCGCAACGATAATATATAGTTTATAAACTATTTGCTTTTGGGTTCTTATCGTATCGTGCTTGTGGCAGAGTGACCAACTTCAGGTTGTCATATCTCTTCTTTAAGCCATTCCACAAGATAGGTGGATCTTTGACGGTGAGATATTCAATCTTCAAACCTTCATCAAGGTGATGGCGCAAGAAAATCAAGGCCTTAGCATAGTTTCAAACCTTCATCAAGGTGATGGCGCAAGAAAATCAAGGCCTTAGCATAGTTTCAAACCTTCATCAAGGTGATGGCGCAAGAAAATCAAGGCCTTAGCATAGTTTTGGGTGGATGCATTATTTCTGTCTTTAATGGCGTCTCCAAGACCCATAGCATCCAAAATGGATTTAAGTATCCAACACCCATATCATATAGTTCTTGCCCGAAATTTCAAGGGCAACGAACTTTCTTTTCATAATGTCAGACATAAACCAAAATTACATCAAGAGCGTGTTCATACTTACGGGCTCTATTACAATTATCACATTCACTTCAGGGAATGGATCAAAATCATGTGCTTTACACAATCTCATGTCAAATATTGCTTTCATAAAGTGAAAGATTATTTTGAGAATCCTTATTGTTCTCATTACCACAATAATGACGATTATAACTTCGTCTATTGCCATGTCCACATCCATTGATACCTTTACGGTAATTAGTCTTCTTTCAGACTTATCACATACTGCTACCACATTCTCTAAAGGGAATGGAGCAAATTCAATTGGACGGAATTCTTTGCCACGTCCACATTCATTGATACCTTCATGGTAATATTTTAGTCTTCTTTCAGACTTATCATATACTGCTTCCACATTCTCTAAAGGGAATGGAGCAAATTCAATGGGACGGATTTTCAATTATTTGCCCACAATCATACATGAATTTAATCATGGCAGGACATAGAGATTTAACCACTTCATGTGGTTATAATTTCTTACAAACTCCATTAGAGTTATAATCAAACTTTGTTTGTATATTAAATCAAATCGTAGAATTTCAAGAATTTGAAAGGGAAAAGTAAGTTACTTACCTTTAAGGTATACCAATAAATTCTTGGAAGCATTTAAGCCGACGCGATTCCACCGCGAAGCCGCCGTTTCCGGTTTCAAGTAATTGAAGAAAGAAACAGTACCGTGATTTAACCGTGCATAATCTATTGCTGGCCACCTTCGACTTTTGTTAACTATTTCTTCAACTTCTTTTGACACCCTTTGCAACAGTAGACATCAAATTTCACAAACCCCATCATAACGATTCATCCGTCAAGACAACATAAGAAAACAAACACAAGAAGCTTAATTGCTGAATATTAAATTCAATTGGTTAGAGACTCGTGCTGATAACGTGTTATGAAATAATATAAAAGACAAGAACAATAACTCAAGAACAAGAGCAAATAGAGAGAAGAGTAGAGAGAGTTCTTCTCATTGATACTTAGAGATTGTTAGGAGTGTTTTACAATGGTAGAAGACCCCTTTATTTATAGGGAGGGGGATGATTTATCTACCAAGAATAGAACTCTAGAATCTCTCTAATTATAGACATTCACCTTAAATAGGAGATTTCATAACAAAAACAAATTAAAACCATTTTGTTTGGTGTTTTTGGTATAGCACCACTGCCTGGGCCACCACCCCACTAACTAAACCCCCTTGAGATTCCAAATGGTTTAAGTATGCAATACATATGTATTTTGACTAATTAAATGCAACATCGTGGCAACAACTTACAACTAGAAAGTTGGACCCAAATCATCAGCCTAAAGTCCCCCTCTTTTTACACTAGAAAGTTGAATTCTCTTTAATTTCTTTGTCTCTGCATTACATGCTTCAATTCAAAGTGGTAACAAGTACCCTTATGTATTTAATTTCAAGATTCTTATCATATCTTCCCTTTTAAATAAAGAATAAATGAAATAAATGCACCTTTTCATTTCTTTTTCTTTTAATTTAGTTTGATAGTGTATGCAAAATTCTACACTGTCTAGAGTATGTTCAAAATAAATAAATAAATAATTACCCTTAAAAAATCCAAACTTAGAGAGTGAGGAGTTACTACAAAGTCTCGGCCTACTTAGCTAGTGTTTGGATATAGATTTAATTAAATCTTGAAAAAGAATAATTTAAAATGCAATAAAAAATGATTTTTGCTTTTCTTAGCCATAGATTTTGGCTACTTTTCTTTTTAAGAAAAAAGATTGAAAGCAATATATGTTCATGAAATATGATCAGTTTTTGAGAAATAGATTTTAAGTTCCCAAAAACTGATTTAGGGTAGCTTTTTGGTGAATATTTTTACTCTATTCATAAAACTTCATTTTTTCCCCAAATAAAATGCATGCCCAAACACAACCCCAACTTCCAAAATTATTTTTCAACACAACTTTAAAAATTCTTTTTTCGCGTTTCAACCAAACCTTTGTCCAGATGCTAGCTTTGAAAGTTGAAATTATATTTGGATTTGAAGATTTTATTTTTAAAATATGCCAAAAAATGATTAAAATTTATAAACAAATAGATATTTAAAAAAAAATTTAAAAAGAGTTCCCAAATTCTATGGCCAAACAGGAGCTTAATTTCATTCTTCCTTTCTACATATACAAAGAAAAAAAAAAGGAACCTTTTATTCTTTCCCTCTCTTTTGTATTTTCTTATACTGTGATGGTTGCATAATAATGCACATTATAGAGTCCATTCAAAGATCAATTTTTACCAAGTATTTAGTTTTTAATGTCCAAAAATCCAATATGAAAATAGAGGATCTGTGAAAAGTTTTTAGAAACACTGGAGGAGGGGAAACTCATCTTTTTAGAGCTGATCATAAGAATTTGATTCTACATCTACATGTGAGAATGTCAGGTAAAAGCATAATCAAACAAGAAAATACCAAATACAGCCTGGGAATTCTTTCTTCTTTTTCTTTCTATTGTCTAGTAGTATACTTTTTCCCTCTTTCTCTGTTAATTTTCATTGAGTAGTTTTGTTCAAAAAACCATCCTTTTCCAGCAACATTGAGTAGCTGTTAGCCTGTTACCTTACATTCTTTGCCTTTTGTTTCATCCTACTAAGCCTGTCACAATCTTGCTAGTATATATATATATATATATATATATATATATATCTTTTTCCCTTCATTTTTATAGGAATCTTTAATACTACTAGTAAGTATTTTTTATATGTGTAATGGTATATAGAGTTGGTCTTTACTTTAGTGACAGTGAAATGAGTCTGTGTAGTCTACTTTTTGTCTGCTTCTCTCTCCTTCACTCTCTATCAAATTCTTTAATTTTATTTGTTCTTTTTTTACTGCTACATTCCCCATTTTTGGTTTTGTCTCTAATTTAAAAGGGGCCCTCATCCTTTTCTTCTCCTTTTATGAAGCTGGGTTCAGACCTGTGTGCAGCAGAATGCATCTTGCATACATAACTCTCAGATCACACCAATCCTTGAGAGGAAAAATTTGAAGCAATTCTTGATATAGTTCTGTTTCTTTCTTTGCTGATTAGTTGAGGTATGTTGCTTTTTTTCTGCTCAATATACATGCTTTTTGTTACCCCTTTTTTGTGCTCAATTTTGAAAGTCCCTATTTTTGTTGTTTGTAGAATTAAAAATCGAATCTTTGTGCGTAAATCAGAGACAGAAGAAAAGGGGTAGAAGAAATCAAGATTTTCTTTTGGTTACAGTATGAAGGATTTTCCTTCTTGTTTTGGGGAAACTGGGGTTCAAGTAGCTGATTTTTCATCTACTAATAAGGCAGCTCAGAATTTGGTAACTTGTGTTTACCAGTGTAAATTGCGTGGGAAATCTTGTTTGCTTAATGTTACATGGAGTAAGAATTTGATGGGTCAAGGTCTTACTGTTGGAATTGATGATAATACAAATCAGTGCCTATGTAAAGTTGATATTAAACCCTGGTTGTTCTCCAAGAAGAAAGGGTCAAAGACTTTAGAAGCATATTCTAGGAAAATTGATGTATATTGGGACCTAACCTCAGCAAAGTTTGGATCTGGTCCGGAGCCATTAGCAGGATTCTATGTTTGTGTTGTTTCCGAAAGGCAAATGATTTTGCTCCTTGGTGATATGAGAAAAGAAGCTACCAAGAAAACAAGTGCCACCCCTTCAGCTTCTGGTGCTGTTTTTATTGCTAAGAAGGAGCATATATTTGGCAAGAAGGTGTTTGGCGCTAAGGCTCAGTTTTGTGATAATGGCAGAGTACACGATCTCGTGATTGAATGTGATACCAGTGGAACCAGCGACCCATGCCTTGTCATCCGTGTTGACAGTAAGCCGATGTTGCAGGTAAAGAGGCTCAGATGGAAGTTCCGCGGTAACCATAGCATTTTGGTTGATGGCCTTGGTGTAGAAGTATTTTGGGATGTTCATAACTGGCTTTTTGGCACGTCCGCTGGAGATGGTGTGTTTATGTTCAAGACCAGCATTTCAGCTGAGAAATTATGGGCAACCCAGCCCGTCTGTGATCCCCAGACACTACATTGGTCTTGGTCACAGAGGTTCCGAGAGGCCCAGTCGCATAGTCTTGGTTTCTCACTCTTTTTATATGCTTGGAAAAATGAATAGGCAATTTGATTGAATTCAACTTGGAGTTCTAACTTATACGGAGCTGTGATTTATTGACAATGAAATTCAGTTATACTTTCATTTTTAAATTGTTAGTTTGTTCTTTTCATATGTTCAGTTTCTCAAGCTGAGAGCCGAAGTGGACATTTTGCCCGTTTGGTTGTAAATTATTCAACTACAGTTCTGATCATTTTCTTTTCCAATTTCCACGGAGAAGCAGATGAAATCCATTTATTATTGGTCAACGCTTCCTCTTGTTGACTTCTTTGTATTGCTAAAAAAAGATTAACTAGCCACTAGTATCTGTCTTGTTTCAAAAGCTCTTCAGTTGTCCATTTTTGTTTTTGATGCAGGCAGAGTATACTCAAATACAGTCCTATACCGATGGTTGTAGCTTGAATGCTAATAAGACATACAGTTATCTTTTTAACTACGTTAACCTTGACATGACCACTTACATGCAGGTGGTTCAATGGCTAATGAAAGTTGATGATGAACTGAGACGCTGTAGTGGTCTCAGCATATGCTGTTTGCTGCAGGCTATGTTTTGTAAATACATCATAAGAGCATATAGCTGATATGACCCTAGATGCAATATAAGGATATTTGTACGTTTTGTATCTTGTTAGCCTTTTATTTATTTGAAGCTTAGAGGTATTATGGCATTTGATTTACTGCATTGAGATTTAAGAGAGTTCAGTAAGCCTGAATACTGCTGTCTACCTACCAAAATGCTAAGTCCATATCTCCACAATCCGAAATGAGAATAGCTGGTGTTTGCTAACTGGTGTATTTTTAAGCATGATTAAAAATGTACGGAAGTTTAACATGCCACTTATCTTGGACACTGTATATGTCCGCTTATCCCTGGGAAGCACAAATAATCTTAGCAGATGCAATCTGATACGGTATTCCAGATAGACTTCTCCATCTTTTGTTTTTCTTCCTGACCCAATAATGGACAGACACTCAACTAAAAAGGTCAGCTTTCTCTTTCCATTTATTTGTTGCCCCTCTTTATGTCGATTGGAAATAGCCTCTCTGCCCTTTCGGGTAGGGGTAAAGCCCGTCTACATATTACCCTCCCCAGACCCCACTTTGTGGGACTATACTAGGTAGTTGTTGTTGTTGTTGTTGTTGTTGTTGCCCCTCTTTCCTTATTGTTGATGTCTTTTACTTATGTGTTGCTGAAGCAATAGGTTGGGTTTTTCCCATAAATCCCATTTTTTCTTCAATATCATGGTTCTTCCTTCCCATCCTTTCAACTTTTCCATAACACTTTCTAGGCATGGCAGCGTGGGATCATTGCAACTGTTGTTTTTCGAAAAGTTAATATTTTGTTTTCTAATTCTCATGTTGGCAGTTAATTGTTTCTTTGAAACAGAAGACTTAGATATTCTTGATGCTTACATGATCGGAGTTGCTAAGAACATTTTGTGCGCATGATGAAGACTCAAATAGCTATATTTTGTAACACGTTTCGTATATCAGTTGTTATCTTGTCAAATATTCCATTTAACTTCTAAAACTGTTTTGCGTTCTTCCTTAATGTGTCTTTTTGCATCAGTATGCTAGTATTGTTCTTTCAGTTATAAAAAATAAATCCAAAACTATCTTGCTTCCACATTTCATTTTTTAAGACAGTGATGTCCTAGCCATCTACTGTGCACCTCGAATAATCTGCCTGGAGTCTGTTATAACAAGTATAGGTGCTAGGTAAAAATACCCACCAAGGTTGGAGCTGATAGCTCATACTAAGTGCTGTAGCTACTACTAGCTATGATATAAATTTGGGATCTCGAGATTGGTATTACTATGTGTCAACCACTCAGTCATCCCTTGGATACTACACAATGTCCTTTTATGTTTCTGTGGTTTTACTTATTAGAACCGATGCTACCTGAGTTCACACTGAGGTAGAGAGGTGAAGAACAAGCATGAACATGGTTTCTTGCATTGAACTTTTTGATTTTCAGATCTCCAATATATTTATGCTGGAAATACTGTAATTATGGTAATTTCTTTAGTGTCTTTTTTTATGGAGACAGCTGCGGGAAGGAATTCAAATATGTAAGATTTCAAGTGACATGTTTTCACGTATCACTTGAAATGAATTCAAAGTAAGAGCTGAAATGAGCTGTGTTTTGAGTTAGTTTTCAATTGATATTGTCTTAGATATGTCCAAATAGGTGAACATGACTATGAATTAGAAAGACATAGGGCCAAATCCTTCCACCCAAACTGGCCCTGGTGTTTTTTTACAAGTCTTAGTATTTGCCAGTATAAGATCTCTCCAGAGGAATTTCCTGGATATGTCCATAACGTCTTTTTGTGATCAAGAGAGAAGCTGAAGGATTGAGGGAGTTGTTAGCAGTTCTTTCATAACCATGGATCCATTTAGCTCATATTGAGCTTGTTTAACGGCTCCATAGTTTAATTTGCTGTTTGCTTTATTGGCCTTACAAGGAGGGCAGTTTGCGATCTTATGTATCAGTAACATCTTCCCTGTTTTATTTTGTTTATAGCAGGCAAGCCCATATCAAACATGCTTTGTTTGTTTTACGAGTCAGTACTGTAACCACTACTGATCATAGTGTGGGGAGTAGGGAAAACTCACTATTGGGGCACTGATTTATCATTGTAGCCCATTTATATGCCTCTGTAGATGAGCCAACAGATTAATGCACGAGTCAGTTTCATCTTAGCTCATGTTTTTAAGTTTCTGAAATTTTTAAAGGACTAGTCTCATACCTGGAGCCTTGAAATGTTATAACTGAATTCCTTCAAACCAGGTAATTAGCTCTTCTCATAATCTGGGTTGGTTTATCCACTAAAATAGCTTGGTGCACGAGGGTCTATTGTACGCAGCCCTGCCCTGCATTTATCGCATATAGTCGTAAAATAGGAACAATTTTTCCCAATAAAGTCACTCAGTTTATATACCCACTTTATAAAGTCACTATAGTTCTACTTTCTTGCATAAGTTAACATAACCTAAAATCACGAAAAATATCGCTCCATTGCATTGGTTACATTGTCCAATAGTATTTGCAAATTTGTTCCATTACTTTGCTCTATTAGGAAAAACCTATGCAATTTAAGAAAAGCTCATTATTAAGTTCCATATCTTGCAATTTTTTAGGCTTGGCTGGAAAACTAGTTAGCGCCTTGCATTCAATCTAACTAGGTTAAAGTACATCTGCTGGAGCCTGGAAGTACACATGATATCTTCCTTGTTATGAATTGCAGTAAGTTCTGACTTGATTCAAATTGTAGTCTAAGCCTATATAGTTGTATCTGTGGCTAATATAAAGGTCTTTATTGTATGGTGGATAACTTTTTAAATGATTGCAGACATTTCTATGAAAATTTGGCTAAATGGAATGGAATTCAGATAATCCCTTTATGTGCCCATGTTACATGCCTTAATTATGTGAAGGGTGGGCTGCTGGGATTTGCTTACGTTTTGGCTTCTGTTTGGGAGAACGTGGCTCCCAGAATTCGCCTATATTGCTGACTTATGATGTAATTTAACTGATTCTGTTGTTTAAAATGACTCTGCAAGTTGGTCTTTATGAAGTTTTAAGAGTTGATGAATTGTGGAATAACTTTGTTCTCCTGATGAATGTCAGTCAGCTTTCTTGATGTAGAAAAACGAAATACTTCTGTGTCAAATGGTCTGCTCTTGTTCTGTGAGCGGGTTAGAGCACCCTATTCTGCAGAGAAGTTCTGCAGATCAATGTCTGTATTCTTCTGAATTTAATATTGAATCATTAATCTCATTGCTTAACATGAGAAGTTTGTAGTCCCTGCAACTAACTGATGCTGTCACAATTGATTTTCGTCTGTTTAAAATGGTGCATGTAGTGATGCATACTTTTGTGCAATATCTAGTTTTAGATCATCTGGATAATGAGACACTCAAGTGTAATGTCAACTTTTAAGAAATTTCCTGGGTTTTTTTTCAGTGTCCTATCAGAATTTCGAAGGAAATTTCTCAGAGCAATGCAGGAGTTTAGCCATGACATAGTCAAATCTACTTGGCTCTACTATCCTTTTTTTAGTTTTTGGAACAAACAATTCTCCCAACGTGAGTAGAATGGTAGTAATCATTTGTGAAGGTGATGATGCACACTTTTGAGCAAAACTTATGAGTTACACTTTACAAACAAACAGTCCTGCAGATTCGTACTAACTCATGTTAATATTCATACTTTTTTTTGCTGCAACATATTATTTTCTGCAGTAAGTATGCGCTTTTCATGTTCCAATTTTGTGGAACAGTAGCCTACACCATTTGGTTTGTATTCATAACATAATTTGTGCAGTGAATTTAGCTTCAATGCTAGCCTCTATCTCCTTTTTTTTCCTGTCTTCAAACCGTTATTTGGCGGAGCTTATTCTATACGAGATCCCACTTGTGCGATTATGCTGAGTTTATTTTTGCTGTTCTTATTCAGTTCTATATTTGTCAATCCAAAGTTAATTAAGCAAACACCACGTCAAATAAGATTCAGAAAACTAAAACAGGTTGAGGTTACCAATTAGATCAAGTGTAAAATAATCCAAATATAGTAGCTAACACTAATTCAATGAAATAAACCAGTCACTGGGATAGTGCAGAAATAACACGTTGATGTATGGTTTTTCCAGCAGTTGCCACAATCTTAAACACACCGTCCGGCACCGGAGTTGAAGCATCCATAGAAGTTCCCGCCCTTCCCAATCAGTAACAACGCTGCCGGCGCCCTCAACCACCGGAACAAGTGCGAGAAAATCATAAGGATCAAGAGCACAATCAACCACAACATCAACAAAACCCGAAGCCAATTCACCAAAAACGATACAATTCCCATTGAATAACCTCTTACTCACCTTGTTCGAAAGACAATCATTGGCTCTCTTTGCATCGTCGTTGTAATTTGGAACCTTCAAATGAACCCTAGCTTTATCCAAATCACAACAATCGAGTGTAGAAGCTTTTTGGCCATTGATCGTCGTTCCTTTCCCCTTAATCCCAATCCACCTGAGTTTCAAAATTGGCTGATCAATGCAACCAATAATTGGCTTTCCATTGTAAACCAAAGCGATGAGAATTCCGAAACCGCAATTATCTTTACCCACGAAACTCGAAGTCCCATCAATTGGGTCCAAAACCCATATGAATTGATTAGGAAGAAGAGCACTATCGCGATTGTGCCAACCGGTTTCTTCACCATAAATCGAATGAGAAGGAAAAGCTTCTAGAATCACGTAGACTATGGCCTGTTCAGCTTCCACGTCAGCGCGGGTGACTGGTCCATCGCGTCTTTTTCTCTGAACTGAAATCTTGCGGCGTTGGAGTAATATTTGCGGACTACTTCACCTGCCGCATCAGCAGCTTTGTTGGCAATTTGGGAAAGTTGATTTAACTCCATGCCACTCTTAGCCATTGTTGTCAGTTCAGTGTTCTGGGCCTGAAGGGGAGGGACAGAAGAAAAAGAAGGAGATGATTTCAGCCGCTCCTGGTAATTGTGTGTCCAAGAAAACTGTACTGGACTATATATTAATTCAAGAAGGCAGAATTTCATCTTTTTGGTAAGCCAAGTCATAATCCTAAACAAAGTCGGAAGAATAGAGTCCAAGTTGCCATAAATATAACTTTGAGAAATTGACACCCTATGGCAACATATAATACGAATTGACAAATTTTTATTGGCATTTGATAGCCAAATCTCAAAGAAAAAATTTGGATCAGTCATGGTAAAATCTTAAACTAAATTGAAAAAATGTCATCAACTTTCAGCGGCGAAGAAATTGCAACCTTCTTCGGTTTCCTCGGCGCCGCTGCAGCTCTCGTCTTCTCCCGTAAGATCCATGAAAAAAACGTTGCGTTCATTATTCAATTCAATAAATAAGAAATAATAGACAATTATAACTTGATTGAAGGTGTGGGAGCTGCTTATGGAACAACGAAAAGTAGTGTTGTCACGCGGCTAATTCGCGGTGTTGATGGGTGAATTCATCCTACATTTTTTTCTTCCCTCTTTTCTTCATGTTTTTTAATTATATAAATAAGTTTAATTTCCATCTTACATATATATACACACCGATATATACAAGGAAGAAAAATAAATTTTTGGTATATATTTAGATATACAAAGGAAAATAAATTTTAATATATGCAAAGAAGAAAAATAAACTTGTGATATATAATTTGGTATACACATTACGTGACGTATCATACAATATAGTATACAAACAATACAATTGTTTTTTGTGGTATAAAACTATAAAGTGATAGAAAGACAACAATAAATTAAAAATAATTATATTTATAATTATATTTTTTAGATATACAAAGAAGGGGAGTAAAATTTTAAGTTTACATTCTGAATACACAAAGAAGAAAAATAAAGTTAATATATACATGCTATTGTTGTGATATACTTTTGTTGGTTATTTGATGCCAATATTTATAACTATGACTTTTTTCTGCTAATTATGCGAGAAGAATTCAAAAATAGCTATTTACAAGTGATTATTAAAAAATAGCCACAGCTTCAAAAGTAATCGAAATTTAGCCACTTTTCATGTAAGATAAATCTGAACGAAAATACTATTAAAATCCGGAAAAATACTCCAGCCTAATATACTGGAATATGCTGGAGTTTCAGTATAATATACTATTTCAGCATAATATACTAGAGTTTGGAGCACCGATGTTCCAGTCTCCAGTATATTATACTCGAGCCAGCAAAGTATACCGGTCCAGCATAATATGCTGGAAGTTCATACACAGTTACACCAAACTACAGTATATTATGCTGGACAGGTCTCTATTGCAGCAAAATAATGGCTATTTTTCAATGACTTAAAAATGCTGGCTATTTTTGAATGATCAGTCCAAAAATTGGCTAGATCGTGCTATTTTATGTGTGCCAAAATCTCAAGAACTTTTCTAGTCAAAGTCCGATTATATTTCCGATCCCGCAAAACCTACTCTCATTGCTTAAGGCTTTTCCTGAGCCCAATATAGGCGCGGCGAGTTCTTTTTAGCAGTAGTAGTAATTCAATGAAGAGAATTTTTCATAAAGCACCATCTTTTAGGTCTAATTAGCCATAAAATAGATACCCTTTGCTATATTACATGCTATAGATATTTTTTACATTTTTATACAATGTATTTCATGTATTTAAGTGTTGTATTTATTAATACAACAAAAAAGGTGTAAAAAGTGAAATTCCAGCTAAGTTTGACATGTATTCAGCTGTATTCAAGCGGCATTAATGTTAAATACATTAACGTATCTGCACAAAATCTGGATGGTTAAACTGGTTAAAAACGGAAGAAAATCAAATCACATAATATTCTCCTAATTTAACTCAACGAACTAAAACGATCCCTCATTAATCTGTATTTAAAAGATACATAATAAAGATTATAGCTGAATAAAGAGAAATACATTGAATAATATAGTTGAGTAGAACTGTATACAGTTGAATACAACAAAATACAACTTAATTCATCTGAATAAAATACTTGAATACAAAAAAATACAACTGAATACATATGAATAAAACTCTTGAATGCAACAAAATACAACTAACTTCTGCTGGATAAAATAGTTGAATATAACTAACTACACGTGAATACAACTGAATACAGTTGTATAAAACACTTGGATACAAATAAGTACTGCTGAATAAAATAGTTAAATACAACTGATTAAAACTGAATACAACAGAATACGCATAACTTTTTAATAAATCTAAAAGATATAAATGAATGAATACATTTGAATACAGCTGAAATATACAATCGAATACAACTGAATACAAATAAGCGATTTGGACGATCTAGAGAGAGAAACAGCCTTATAGCTTCGCTGGCCGGCGGTCAACCATTAATTCCGGCTGGTCAGCCCCCTCGGAACGAAACGCCATCTTCTTTGAGTAAAATGGCAACTAGAACACCATAGTTGCTTATAAACACTAAAAGTAATATATTAAAAGCACAAATAGGCAAAAGGCCGTCAGGAAAACTTGTAAGGGAATGCAGGAATATGTAAGACGAGGCTTCAACTTAGGAACTGGTTAAAGAGAAGAAAGGAATCTCAATATAGTAATCGTATATGAAGGTGAAGAATGACAAGGTAACTTAAAATATACACCATATATTATTTAGCATATATAGTGCCTTAAATATAGAATGTAATTATAATTAGATATTTGGCAATAAAGTATAAAAGGTATTTATAGGATATAATATTAAAATGGTATTTATTTAAAATAATTAGGATACTAAAATTATCTATAGGGTATAAAAATTTCTTCAATGAATAGCTTCTTTTAATTTGGGACGAATATAATATTTCTACATTCACAAAACAATAAAACTAAATGGCGTAAATACCCTTGTGTAAAAATTGATGTCAATCATGATAAAAGATTGGCTTTTCTTTTTATTCTTATTAGAAGCAAGAGTAGATTTATGAATGTTCACCAAAATAATCCTTATATTGTACACTCGAGTCAGACAGCATACAGAGAGCAAAATAGATTAGCGGATAGGCTAGTTTATGCAGGAAGCTTTTTGACGGAAGACACCACTATGCAAATTTTTGCTGCACCGCCAACTTTTATTAGTAAAATATGGAATGAGGACAAGATTTGAGTAACTACGACACGCTTGCTTCCGCACTGTACATATGACCTTGAAGTGCAACCTGCAGTTAGGGATGTACATGAGGCGGTTTGGTTTGATTTTTTATTAGTCCATTTTTCGGTTTATTTTCGATTTTCTTTTTAGTTATATATTATTCTTCAAAAAGAGATCAAATGGTCACCATTATCCATATCATTACTATTTTTCTAAATAATCAATGAAGAATACCAATTGTTCCTATGAATCATAATTGCAAGATATTCCATAATAGAAAATGACAACAAATATTTGACAAAGCAAAGCACTCTAAAGTGTAAATTTGATAAATCTAAACACTAAAATAATCACTAATTATGTGAGCAAGATGACAAAACCAATTGCTGAATATGCAATCTAGTGCATTAGTATAGAGAACTTGGATTTTGTTGTCTTTTGTCTTTGTCACGATCCAAATCCCAAACCCGATCGTGATGGCGCCTCTCGTGAAGACGAGACCAGCCAACTAAACAAATATTTCCTTTTTAACCGTTATTTAACATTTATAAAGCTAAAATATGATTAGCATAATCAAAAAGCGTGGAAAAATAACGATAATAACAAGGAACCATCCCGTCACAGCCCGACATCGGGGTGTCACTAGTCATGAGCTACTGCAGAGTTTACTAAAGAACTACAAGTTTGGAAACGGGAACAAAGTCTGAAAATAACACGAACAACATAAAATAAGGGCGAAGATCCGGTGCCGCGGACGCTAGCAGTCACCTGGCTCAGCTACGATAACAAATCTTCAATCCGCTAATAACCCGCTACCAGGCGAACAATACCTGCAACTGCACGCGAGGTGAAGGGAGTAAAGTGAGTACTCCAATTCAATGAGTAATAAGAGTAAATAATGACTGAGCGCTAATAAACCACGTAAGGCAAATCAACATGCTAGATGGTACATCGTATCCATTGAGGAAACAGGAAAAACGTGAAAATCCTTTAGAAAATCTCTTGAGTGAGTTCAAAACCTCTTTTGAAAAATATCTTTCCCAACAATTAAGCAATTAAATGCGGAACAGGTAGTGCAAGTCAGCACAAAAATCAGTCCCTTGGGCACTTAAATGCGGAACAGGTAGTGCAAGTCAGCACAAAAGTCAGCCCATTGGGCACAAACAAGTATGCATAATTGAGCTCATGAACTCGCCCTTCTGGCAATATTCTTATTCATGGTCAACCATTGTTACCTGACCCATTTGCCTCGTACAGTGTCACTGTTATCACTATCTCAAATTTACCCTCTTTAATAGTGATCAGACAATATCGGAACAACAAATAGATATATCAAGAAATAACACAAACAACGAATAATGCCCAAAAATATGAATGCAATGCAATGCATATGACTGTACACTCTATTACCCGCTGCGGCGTATAGCCCGCTCCACTTATTTATCATCGACGACACTCACTGGGGTGTATACAGACTACAGTAGGGGCCCCTTACGACCCAAGCGCAGTGTCAAGCCATCTCGTGGCATTAATGAAATCCTGGTCAGTCATTGTTACCTGGCCAAATGGATACCCGCGCTCACTATGAATGTGCAGACTCTGGTGGGGCTCCTACAGCCCATGCGCAATATCGGCCATGTCTTGGAATCAAATAGACTCTTGGCCTCAATATCAATATAACACCGCTACGGCGTGCAGCCCGAGCCATCCATATATTCAGATATCACTATAACGTTGCTGCGGTGCGCAGCTCGATCCATACTCAGGTCCAGAAATGCACATAAGACGTTTGTGCAATATTAACATGAAAATCCTCAGCTCAAAACATCAATAAAATATTGTTTAAGTTTTCAAGTCTAATAAAAATGGCTGAGTTTGCAAAACAGTATTAAAACCTTGGACCGAGATCAAATAATATGCAAGTAATGCAAAACAGTGATATAGATCCACGAAGAGTTCACATAGTTGGCACGAAGCCCCAAACATGGCAATCAACACAAATTATGATGATAACAAATAATTTCAGTCAAAATACGCGGTAAAAATCAACAATCGGGACAGACCAAGTCACACTTCCCAACGTTGCTCTACCCCACGCCCATATCTGGCATGCAAGTCACCTCAACACAACACTAAGATGTGCAAATTCGGGGTTTCAAACCCTCAGGATATCATTTACAAGTATTACTCACCTTGAACTGGTGAAATCTCTAGCCCGTGACGCCTTTTCCTCTCAAGTCGGCCTCCACGCACGTCGAATCTAACTAAAATAAGAGTGAATACATCACAATATGCTAAGGGGACAATACCCAATCAAAAACAATCGAGAAATAGCAAAAATCTTGATATTAGCAAAACCCGAGTCTCGGGACCACTTCTCAAAAATTACAAAACTAATATTACCGGATTCCTCGTCTCGCCACGAGTCCATACATACCAAGAACTCCAAAATCCGAGCTCAAATGACCTATCAAAACCAATTTAAAAAATCAAAGCTCAAGTCCTAGTTCTTCCCTTTTAAATCAAATTCCATGAATTTAGGTGTTGAAATCACAATTAGATGATGTTTCTATGCCATAGGACTTACCTCCAATCGATTCCTAGTCAAAACCCTCTTAAAATCTCGTCAAAAGCTCCCAAGGTTGCTCAACAATGGAGGAAATTAGACCCAAGTCGCGGATGAAATAACCTTAAAAACATTCTGCCCAGGTACAATTTTACTCTATGCGAACGCGGTCAACACCCCCGCGTTCGCGATGACCAGAAAACATTGACCACAATTTGACTTTTCGCGAATGCCGCTCCAAGCACGCGAACGAACCTTAGACCTCAAACCCTATGCGAACGCGAAGAGCATTTGCTCTGGAACCTTCACGCGCCCAACATCTCTACGCGAATGCGACCTTTGAACGCGAACACGAAGAACAACCAAGCAACCTTCCACGAACGCGAGCCACTAGACGCGAATGCGAAGGCCAAAAATCCTAGCCCTCTAATTCCTTCTACGCGTTCGCGACTTACCCATGTGAATGCAAAGCACGACTATCTGCAACACCAAGATCTGAAAAACGTGCAATCCTTAAAGCCCAAAAATGGTGTGATTGACCATCCGAAGCCACCCCGAGGCCCCCGGGACCTCAACCAAAAGAAACAACATATCCCAAAACATCGTACAAACTTGTTCCAATCATCAAAACACATTAAACAGCACTAAAACCATCAATTCACATCGGAGTCAAGCCTAAGTTTCTTCAAAACTTTTGAAACATGCATTCGACCAAAAACTTGATCAAACGACGTTCGAATAATCTGAAACTTTGCACACATATCCAAAATCAGATAACGAAGCTACAGCAACTCTCGGAATTCCATTCCGACCCTTGGATCAAAATCTCACCTATCAACCAGAATTTGCCAAAGTACTAACTTCATCAATTCAAGCCTAACTCTGCACCGGGTCTCCAAAATCGCTTCCGATCACGCTCATAAGTCACAATTCATCCGCTGATGCTAAATGAATCACTGAAAATCACATCCGATCCCTCTAACTCAATAGTCAACATTCGGTTGACTTTTCCAACTTAAGCTTTCCTTAAAAAGACTAAGTGTCTCATTTTCCACCAATACCAATACAAATAAACTCTAACACACCACATACTGATAATGAAACATGAAGAAGCATATAACGGGGAAAAACATAGCAGTAATTCATAAGACGATGGGTCGGGTCGTCACATCCTCCCCTACTTAAACAAACACTTATCCTCGAGCGTACCCAGAGTTGTACTAGGAGCAAGCCAATGGCTGAATGACTTTACCAAGTATATACCTGGGGCGATCCCACGTCACCCTACCTTGCATCGGTTTGATAACACAACATAGCTAAAATCTCATCATCCATCTAAACCATTAACCGTAGAACCACATTGCACTTTACGAAATCATACACAAGATCAAAACCTCACATCTATACTCAGAATGATCCCGAACCAGCTGTAATACCCCATACCTGCAACCTCAGGTGCAATCGTATGACATACTACATAACCCAGACACTCGAAACGATAACTTCTATTCACAGCATTTGCCCACAAAACCCGAATACCGGTGGAAAAAAACCTCTTATCAACCAAGGTCTTATTCCAACACTTTCATATACTGCCAAGGAATAATGAAACACGCAATAAACTGTAACAATTTTTCAGATCAATCATTCATGAAGTCACTTCCCTTTTGACTACTACCACAACAGTTCTCCGAGCCGAACCTCGATATTAACCTTCCAACAAACTAAAACCAAATCCGTTCCTATTCATCAATGACCCCTAACAATCACTTCAGGTCCAACACACCACTCTGGTGATATGACACCTCAACGCCGGCCTAAGCCACAACTTGCATAATAGACGCACAAATAAGAGACGGTCTGAACATGCTCAAATCATTGAATTGACTCAAACGAAAGAGTTGTACCTTAAGCTCATCAATACTATTACAACATAAGGCTAGGACCCCGTCCCACATCATAGAAATAGAATACCTGAATCTAACCTGAAAGGTCTAATCTCCACGTAGCCCCACTATAATGCGCGATCTTATCCAACCAACGCTACACATGAAGCACCTCAAGTCGCTATACTCGAAATTGCAACCACACATGATTGATATCCAGAACTCAAATAAATCATTATACCCATGGTGAAGCAAGGCATATGAATAGCGTACGGAAAACTATTCTCAACATCACATTGTTACGGCGCGCAACCCGATCCAGATAATATACACATGGCGGCATGCCACACGGTCCACACATATTCATGGAGGCGTGCCATCCGATCCAAACATAATCATGGAGGCGTGCCATCCGATCCACACATACTCATGGCGGTGTACCACCCGAACATATACCCATGGCGGCATGCTACCCGATCCACACACACACACACACACACACACACACACACACACACACACACACACACACATATATATATATATATATATATATATATATATATATATATATATATATATATATATATATATATATATATATTATAAAGAGGTGCACATCGAGCCAAATTTTCTCATTAAAATAAAGTACCGAGTACCGGTCATAAGCATACTTAGTGCATACAATATCTACATATAGCATTATAAGCTACAAAACTCAAGTGCAACTGAGTTTTCCCTCTCAACTCCACTATGAATCCCGATAGCACCGCACCATATGTGCCCATAGTCCGTAAATCATAATGTCTCGCGAAACAGAAAACAACTCATAGATCTCTCTATTGCTGATAAGCTCAACAATGGTCGAGTCTACCTATCCCTCGACAATAAAATTCGAAACCAACCGTGTCAACTCAAACTGAAACACACATCCGAAAAGTCCCTTAACGCCAGAACTGGTTCAATAATAGCAATCTTTGCACTGACATCCATCATGAAGGCTCAATTAGGAAAATCAATCCTTCCTAGCCATCAGCTGGGTCTTCAAAAGATAAACCACTCCACCGGAACATAACCCAAATGCACCAATTCAAGCCTAACTCTGCACCGGGTCTCCAAAATCGCTTTCGATCACGCTCATAAGTCACAATACATCCCCTGACGCTAACCGGATCACTGAAAATCACATTTGATCCCTCTAACTCAATAGTCAACATTCGGTTGACTTTTCCAACTTAAGCTTTCCTTAAAAAGACTAAGTGTCTCATTTTCCACAAATACCAATCCAAATAAACTCTAACACACCAATACTGATAATGAAACATGAAGAAGTATAGAAGGGGGAAAAACATAGCAGTAATGCATGAGACGATGGGTCGGGTCGTCACATCCTCCCCAACTTAAACAAACGCTTATCCTCGAGCGTACCCAGAGTTGTACTAGGAGCAAGCCAATGGCTGAATGACTTTACCAAGTATATACCCAGGGCGATCCCACGTCACCCTACCTTTCAGTGGTTCGATAACACAACATAGCTAAAATCTCATCAACAATCTAAACGATAAACCGTAGAACCACATTCCACTTTCCAAAATCATACACAAGATCAGAATACTTAGAATGAGCCCGAACCAGCTGTAATACCCCTTACCTGCAACCTGAGGTGCAATCGTATGACATACCACATAACCCAAACACTCGAGACGATAACTTCTATTCACAGCATTTGCCCACAACACCCGAATACCGGTGGAAAAAAAACCTCTTATCATCCAAGGTCTTATTCCAACACTTTCATATACTGCCAACGATTAATGAAACATGCAATGAACTGTAATAATTTCTCAGATCAATCATTCATGAAGTCACTTCCCTTTTGACTACTACTATAACAGTTCTCCGAGCCGAACCTCGATATAAACCTTCCAACAAACTGAAACCAAATCCGTTCGTATTCATTAATGACCCCTGACAATCACTTCGGGTCCAACACACCACTATGGTGATATAACACCTTAACACCGGCCTAAGCCACCGCTTGCCTAATACACACACCAATAAGAGACGGTCTGAACATACTCAAATCAAGGAATTGAGTTAAACGAAATAGTTGTACCTTAATCCGATCAATACTATTACAACGTAAGGCTAGGAACCCGTCCCACATCATAGAAATAGAATACCTGAATCTCCCTAAAGGGTCTAATCTCCACGTAGCCCCGCTATAATGCGCGATCTTATCCAAACACTATTACACATGAAGAACCTCAAGTTGCTATTCTCGAATTTGACAACCACACATGATTGATATCCAGAACCCAAATAAATCATTATACCCATGGTGAAGCAAGGCATATGAATAGCGTATGGAAAACTATTCTCAACATCACATTGTTACGGTGCGCAACCCGATCAAGATAACATACCCATGGCGGCGTGCCACCCGGTCCACACATATTCATGGAGGCGTGCCATCCGATCCAAACATACTCATGGCGGCGTGCCATCCGATCCACACATACTCATTGCGGCGTACCACCCGATCCACATATACCCATGGCGGCATGCCACCCGATCCACATATATATATCATATATAAGGAGATGCACATCGAGCCAAATTTTCTCATTTCAATAAAGTACCAAGTACCGGTCGTAATCATACAGAGTGCATACAATATCTACATATAGCGTAATAAGCAACAAAACTCAAGTGCAACTGAGTTTTCCCTCTCAACTTCCATTATGAATTCCGATAGCACCGCACCATATGTGCCCATAGTCCGTAAATCATAATGTCTCGTGAAGCAGAAAACAACTCATAGATCTCTCTAGATTGCTGATAATCTCAACAATGGTCGAGTCAACCTATCCCTCGATAATACAATTCGAAGCCAACCGAGTCAACTCAAACTGAAACACACATCCGAAAAGTCCCTTAACACCGGAACTGGTTCAATAATAGCAATCTCCGCACTGACACCCATCATGAAGGCTCAATTAGGAAAATCAATCCTTCCCAGCCATCAGCTGGGTCTTTAAAAGATAAACCACTCCACCGGAACATAGCCCAAATTAACCTCGCCAAACGGTGCTGATACACATGATCCACCATCACGCATAGCCTGAATATGAGGACTTCCGCCTCAAATTCCACATGGCATACGAATCATCATACTTGATCCAAATTTTTCTATCCGAACACGTGCCACATCTAAATATCCAATAATTCCCCGATACATACTAAAAAATATCCCTGAGCCACCAATCACACTCGACTATCACCGGTCGATCTAATAAGAAAGTGTTGCAACACCACCAAAGTACAATCACTTAATCACATTGCCCTTACTCTGAAATGTATACTCTCATCGAATCACTTTCAAACAGCCGTACCAGTTTTCTTGATTATCTGGGGCTACCCGCTGCCTAGGTGCTTTATGAATTTCCTTTCCAACCCGAATTGAAACTTATCTAATTACGAACTTCCATAGATTTCATCTGGAAGAAAATACTTACACATCTCATGCCTCTCACATTCGTAGAAGATGCACCTCTTCCACCACGGTAGCAATCAACAATAACTCTCCCAATTTCATTTGCACAAAAAAACTGCCATGACTGAATCTCTCTAACCCAATCACCTAAGCGAGTCATGAAACCCCAAAAGCATTGCTGCAGAATTACATGTGCTAACTCATTACCTCGGATACACACCAATAGTTAATCAAACCCTTACCATGCCGATCCGGCCCGTTATCAAGCTACTCTATGCATCTAAATTTCATCTGATTTGTTTTCAACTTGATATTCCCCCTTGCCGTAGTACCACAATTCCTCGATCCGGGATTATCGCACGAGATCCAAGCATAAGACTACACTGCTAAGAACCACAACCCGCTGATTACTCTCTCAAATGTTTCCAAAAACACCTCATCCCAGAATACCTTACTCAGAAGAACTCTCTGCGAATCTAACTCTGTTTCCTTTACTCTCCTGATGCGGATACATAGATTACCATAATTAACATAGAATACCACAAGTCTTGACATCATCTAATGAAACTCAGTTCCTAACCCCATACGCAACTTTAGAACTATCAATTGACGTACGCAGAATCTTGAACCCATTAGAACCATTCTCGCAAGTCATTCACTCTTATTCAACTGCAATTTACATGAGCAAACAAACATAACCACCCATGCCTCATTAGCACTCTGACCCTGCAGGACATGATCTCATTCCGATACAACCTCCTTCTCCTTACGCTAAGCATTCTTTATCAACAACAACTCAAGGCTTCCTATTATTTCCACACATCCACATAGTACCATATAACCTTTGTCAAAATTTTGCTTCACTCGTGCCATCATCGGCTCAATTTTTGCAACCAGCTCCGCCAGCATATCTCGAAACAGAACCAAAACAGCACATGACTGTGCAGTCAACTAATCAACGGAAACCTCCCCAACTTGGCTCGAAGCCATAGACCAAAATATTTCAATAGCTCATAACACTTTTACTCCACTAATGCCACAATAACATATTGAGAATAAGCTCCAATCATTTATAAGTTATGAAATATAGATCTTCTAACATACACACAAGGACCATACCACGCTAGAATACTCCACAGGAGATAGCCCACCCGCTTCGCCTCAACATAAGATTTCCGTATACCTTCCACCGTCATACACCTTACACAGCCGAATGGTCTTTCTGAGTTTGAACTCAAACCGCAACATGCTTTCTACTTCACTTCTAACTAGGCGACTCGAGAAGATTCTTCACGCACCCATAACTCGGGGCAACGCATCCAATCATAATGGAAATCAAACACTTAATGGTTCATCTATCATCCAGCAGAACTTCTTCGACACCTCCAAATCATATAGGAACATCTCGTAGTACTAACATACTCACCACATAGCTACCCAACCGTCACTCCCACTAATAGAGCATCACTGAACATATAAGTTCATAACACTAGCTCTCACAATCAACACTTTGGTGCTCAAGCCATAAGCAAAGATCCGGCCTCAAGTCCTCCAGACTGGCCCAACAACAACTCACAGAAATCACATTTTGCCCCTCGATCGGGGAATCACAAGCCGTCAAGGCACATCTGGTACCGAGCGCTCATGTGCATACAATCGCGTGGAAGGAATTTCAACAGTTTTCTTTTCAAGCTAAATCAAAAACGCACGATAAGAATTCAAGAATGTGAAGTTTTCCAATAGGTTCTGCAAACTCTCAAGGATAAATACAAACGTCTACGTACCGATCCACGAGACTCTACTAAACATGCTAATGATCGTGAGACATATTAACCTAGGCTCTAATACCAACTTTTCACGACCCAAATCCCAAACCCAGTCGCGATGGCGCCTCTTGTGAAGACGAGGCCAGCCAACAAAATAAATGCTTTCTTTTTAACAGTTATTTAACATTTATAAAGCTAAAACATGATTAGCATAATCAAAAAGCACGCAAAAACAACGATAACAATATGGAACCATTCCGTCATAGTCCGACATCAGGGTGTCACTAGTCATGAGCTACTATAGAGTTCAGTAAAGAACTACATGTCCGGAAATGGGAACAAAGTCTAAAAATAACACGAACAACATAAATAAGGGAGAAGATCTGGTGCCGCGACGCTAGCGATCACCTGGCTCATCTACGATAACAAATCTTCAATCCGCTAATAACCCGCTACCGGGCGAACAATACCCGCAACTGCACGCGAGGTGCATGGAGTAAAGTGAGTACTCCAACTTAATGAGTAATAATAGTAAATAATGATTGAGCGGTAATAAACCACGTAAAGTAAATCAACATGCTATATGGTACAGTGTATCCATTGAGGAAACATGGAAAACGTGAAAATCCTTTAGAAAATCTCTTGACTCAGTTCAAAACCTCTTTTGAGAAATATCTTTTCCCAACAGTTAAGCAATTAAATGCAGAATATGTAGTGCAAGTCAGCACAAATGTCAGCCCCTCGGGCACAAACAAGTATGCATAATTAAGCTCCTAAACTCGCCCTTCAGGCAATATTCTTATTCCTGGTCAGCCATTATTACCTGACCCATATGCCTCGTACAGTGTCAATGTTACCACTGTCTCAAATTTACCCTCTTTAATAGTGATCAGACAATATCGGAACAACAAATAGATATATCAAGAAATAACACAAACCACGAATAATGCACAAAAATATGAATGCAATGCAATGCATATGACGGTACTAGAACACTCTAGTACCTAGTGCGGCGTGCAACCCGCTCCACTTATTTAACATCGACGGCGCTCACTGGGGGTGTATACAGACTCTGGGAAGGTCCCCTTACGGCCCAAGCACAATGCCATGCCATCTCGTGGCATCAATCAAATCCTGGTCAGTCATTGTTACCTGGCCAAGTGGATACCCGCGCTCATTGTGGGTGTGCAGACTCCAGAGGGGCTCCTGCAGCCGAAGCACAATATCTGCCATGTCTTGGCATCAAATAGGATCTCGGCCTCAATATTAATATAACACCGCTGCAGCGTGCAGCCCGGCCATCCATATATTTAGAAATCACTATAAAGCTATTGCGGTGCACAACCCGATCCATACTCAGGTCGAGAAATGCACATAAGCCACTTGGACAGTATTAACATGAAAATCCTCAGATCAAAACGTCAATAAAATATTGTTTAAGTTTTCAAGTCTTAGAAAAATGAGTGAGTTTGCAAAACAACATTAAAACCTTGGACCGAGATCAAATAATATGCAAGTAAATGCAAAACAATGATATAGATCCCCGAAGGGTTCACATAGTTAGCACGAAGCCCCAAACATGGCAATCAGCCAAATTATGATGATAACAAATAATTTCAGTCAAATATGCGGGTAAAATCAACAATCAGGACGGACAAAGTCACAGTCCCCAATGGTGCTCTACCCCACGCTCATATCCGGCGTACAAGTCACCTCACCACAGCATTAAAATGTAAAAATTCGAGGTTTCAAACCCTTAGGATATCATTTACAAGTATTACCCACCTTGAACTGGTGAATACTCTAGCCCGCGACGCCTTTGCCCCTCAAATCGGCCTCCACGCGCATCGAATCTAACCAAAATCAGAGCAAATACATCACAATATGCTAAGGGGACAATACCTAATCGAAAACAATCGAGAAATAGCAAAAATCTCGAATCTAGCGAAACCCGAGCATCGGGCCCGCTTCTCAAAAAATTACGGAACTTACATTACCTGATACCTCATCTCACCACGAGTCCATACATACTAAGAACTCCCAAATCCGAGCTCAAATGACCTATCAAATCCCAATTTGGAATATCAGAACTCAAGCCCTAGTTCTTCTCTTTTTAAATCAAATCCCATGAATTTAGGTGTTGAAATCATAATTAGATGATATTTCTAGGCCATAGGACTTACCTCCAATCGATTCCCAGTCGAAACCCTCTTAAAATCTCATCAAAAGCTCCCAAGGTCTCTCAACAATGGAGGAAATTAGACCCAAGTCGCGGATGAAATAACCTTAAAAACATTTTGCCCAGGTACAATTTTACTCTATGCGAACGCGGTCTACACCCCCGCGTTCGCGATGACCAGAAAATGCTGACCACAATTTAACTATTTGCGAATGCGGCTCCAAGCACGCGAACGCGAACCTTAGACCTCAAACCCTACGCGAACGTGTCGCCCTCCACGCGAACGCGAAGAGCATTTTCTCTGGAACCTTCACGCGCCCAACATCTCTACGTGAACGCAACCTTTGAACACGAACGCGAAGAACAACCAAGCGACCTTCCGCGAATGCGAGCCACAAGACGCGAACGCGAAGGCCAAAAGTCCTGGCCTTCAAATTCCTTATGCGTTCGCGACTTACCCATGCGAACGCAAAGCACGACTGTCTGCAACACCAACAGCTGAAAAACGTGCAATCCTTAAACTCCAAAAATGGCCCGATTGACCATCTGAAACAATCCCAAGGCCCCCGGGACCTCAACCAAAAGCACCAACATATCCCAAAACATCATACAAACTTGTTCCAATCATCAAAACACATTAAACAATACTAAAATCATCAATTCACATCGGATTCAAGCCTAAGTTTCTTGAAAACTTTCGAAACACGGATTCGATTAAAAACGACCAAACGACGTCCGAATGATCTGAAAATTTGCACACATATCCAAAATCACCTAACGAAGCTACAAAAACTCTCTAAATTTCATTCCGACCCTTGGATCAAAATCTCACCAATCAACCGAAAATCGCCAAAATACTAACTTCGCCAATTCAATCCTAACTTTGCACCGGGTCTCCAAAATCGCTTCTGATCACGCTTCTAAGTCATAATTCATCCCACGAAGCTAACCAAATTACCGAAAATCGCATTCGAGCCCTCTAACTCAATAGCCAACATTCGGTTGACTTTTCCAACTTAAGCTTTCCTTAAAGAGACTGTTAGAATATGTAATAGTAGAACCCTAATCCAATGTGTATTAGGAGTAGCCTAATCCAATGTTTATTAGGAGTAGGTTAGGTTATGTGTATTATATATAGGGCTCATTGTATCATGTTTAATATCAGTTATATTTTTCTCCCGTGCTTTCTCACATGGTATCAGAGCTTTGGTGAGATAATTATCGTTGTGCGTCATTCCAACAACATCCGGGAAGAAATAACTCGGTCACCGTGCAATTTTCCGGAGACCAAAGTGACTAATTGCGTCAAAGCCACTAATTATCAGTGTTGTGCAAAGACCAACACCACCACAAGGTTCCCAAGAGAGATCCGACCAAACCTTAGCAAACTCCACCGGAAAACTGCCCTTCACGCGCCCTCACGCGCCAGATTTATCAAGGTAGATCCGACTCACGCGCACCACGCGCCGGCGCGTGAGCACTGTTCCAGTGAGATTTTGACGAAGGTCCTTCAGGGCAGTTGGATCGCCCTCAAATTCCGAGCCTACCCATATTTTTACTTTTCAATTCCGACCATTTTGAAGTTTTTCCGGCATCTACAGTAATTTTTTCCGGCATCTACAGTATTTTTCCGGCAAAAACAGTATTTCCTTCATCTGTTTCAGCAAGTTTTCAACGATGTCTTTTGGACTCGATGCTTTCGGGTCTAGAAACCCGGGTTCGATGCTAACTACATATGTAACAAGCTCGGTACATATGATTTATATGCACCAGCTTGAGGGGGAGTGTTAGAATATGTAATAGTAGAACCCTAATCCAATGTGTATTAGGAGTAGCCTAATCCAATGTTTATTAGGAGTAGGTTAGGTTATGTGTATTATATATAGGGCTCATTGTATCATGTTTAATATCAGTTATATTTTTCTCCCGTGCTTTCTCACAGAGACTAAGTGTCTCATTTTCCACCAATACCAATCCAAATCAACTCTAGCACACCACATACTGATAATGAAACATGAATAAGCATAGAACAAGGAAAAACATAGCAGTAACGCATGAGACGACGGGTCGGGTCGTAACAGTCTTGTTGGGTTTAGTTTGGGCTTCATATTTGGATTACATAGATAGAATCTACTTGGTGGATAGTGAATTTACAAGCCCACAAATAAATAATATCTCAACATATTCAAAACTACAAAATAATTTACAAAATACTTACAAATTAGATTTAATGATTATTTTTTATGTATAAATTTTTTAAAATCTATTTATATATAATATCGGTTTGGTTTAGATTCGGTTTGACTTATTTTTTGTTAATACCAAACTAAACCAAGAGTGATGGATTTTTTATTTTCCAACATCAAACCAATCAAACCAAACCATGAGTCAGGTTTTTTCTTCGATTTGACTTGGTTCGTCGGTTGGGTTTGACTTGATGGTTTGGCTTGTACACCCCTACCTGCAGTGTATGAAATTAGGAGTTGTGATAGTAGTAATCATGTTTTAGAATATTGTACTAATAACTTATTTACTAGAACTACAAATAATATAGTAACAGCTTACCCCTGGTAGTGCAAAAGGGGCATGAAAATCTCTCAATGCGTTTGCTTGTTTAAATATATTATTTATCTTTATTGCCAAAAAAAAGCTCACGGACGAAGTGTTCTTCGACTAGTTTTAAAATAAGGAAAAGATGCGTGCATACTGTAGCCTTTTTCTTTGCATTAACATAGAGATGTTATGAATAGTTTAAGAAAGTGGATGTCCATGCTGTTATGAATACCTATTTCCCTTACTGTTTGATGGGAGTACAAGTTATTACCTTTACTTTTTAGGCTTATAAATAGTCTTTATGGGTGGCAAATGAGCGGGTTGGACTGAATTTGAGGGGGGTTAAGATGGGTTAGGTCAATAAATGCGTTATTGCCCAACACAACTTAAAGTGTTTTTGGGTTAAGATGGGCCGTGTATAGATGGACTAAACAATAAGTCATAACCCAACCCGCCAAACTTGACCCATGTGTTAGAATCATGCTCATGTTGCATAAAAAAAAATCTTTTATCTTAAAATATGTAAGTTAACAAATATTTTATGTGTTGGGGTGGGGGGAGGAGGTTAGAGGATGGTGCTGAAAAACGAAAAAATATAAAACAAAAAACAAAAATAAAAAATTGATATTATAAAAACAAATGAGGGGTTTTTTTTTGGGGGGGGGGGGGAGGGGGGTATGCAAAAAAATAAAAAATAAAAAATACAAAAAAAGTAGATTTTTTTAGGGGGTTTGCATCGGGATGGTGGGAGTATAGGGGTAGAGTGAGTGGTGCAGAAAAATAAGAAAAAGTAAAAAATTGAAAGTTAAAAAAAAAGTGAAATTTATTAGATGTTTGGGGTTGGGGGGTGGCACAAAAAAATAAAAAAATAGAAAATTAAACATAAAAAAAAGGCAATTTCTTTTTGGGTTTTGCGCGAGGTGGGGGTGGGAGTTTTGGGGGGGGGGGGGAGGTGTGGTGTGGAAAAATAAAAGAACAGAAAATTTAAAATACAAAAATAAATAAAATTGGAGCAACTAAGTAAATTTTTAGATAAGTTGGGTTGAAATCCTTTATTTTGGGTGAGTTTCATGGGTTGTATTTGGGCTGTTAAATATGTCAGAATGAGCTATAAAAATAATGGGTTAACTTGGCATCAACCCAAATTGACCCATGAGCTAAAATGATTGTAGCCCAACCCATTAATCTCTGGGTTAGTTGGGCAGATTAGATGAGTTTAGACTCAAATTGTTACCCCTAATAGCCTTATATTCAGATGGGTAAAGACACATGATTGAAGAGGGAAAGCTCCTCCTTCTCTCCTTCTCTCCATCTCTATCTCAATTTCTTGTTTGTTATAAATAGAACTCTAATTAGAGTGAATGTCTATCTTATAGAAGAGTTCTACTTTGAGGCTAAGTCTTTTATCTTCCTATAAATATAGGGGTCTTACCCCATTGTAAATCATCCCAAAAAGTATCAATAAGAATACTCCTCTCTCTACTTTTCTCTCTATTGTTCTTGTTCTTATATTAATTCATAACACGTTATCAGCACGAAACTCTACTATTTCAAGAATTCTTTTTCAAAAAATTAAGAAGAGAAGAAAAGCTTAGGTGAATTTGTTGTGTCTAAGCCTTCGTCTCCAATATCTATTTACCGTGTGAGTCCCGTTGATTTATTGATAATGAAAGTATCTTCTTCATTAGTTGTTTAATTTAGGTTGTGCTATTGATGTGATTTATGTTTCTCATTTTGCTTGTTATCACATTGCATTGATGGAAAGCTTTAAATAAATAGGATTTTTACTGTTTATTAGTAACTCATTCGATTACATATTCATGGGTGTAATTTCTACTTAGATTCTTCAGTTATAATCTATATTATGTCTGACATTATGAAAAGAAAGTTTGTTGCCCTTGAAATTTCGGGCAAGAACTATATGACATGGTGTTGGATGCTGAAATCCATTTGGATGCAATGGGTCCTGAAGACGCCATTAAAGACAGAAATAATGCATCCACCCAAGACTGTGCTAAAGCCTTGATTTTCTTGCGCCATCACCTTGATGAAGGTTTGAAACTGTGCTAAGGCCTTGATTTACTTGCGCCATCACCTTGATGAAGGTTTGAAAATTGAATATATCACAGTCAAAGATCCACCTATCCTGTGGAATGGCTTAAAGGAGAGATATGACAACTTAAAGTTGGTCACTCTGCCACAAGCACGATATGATGAGAATCCAAAAGCAAATAGTTCATAAACTATATGTTATCCTTGCGGTGGAAAAGGGCACTGGGCGAAAATTTGCCGTGTACCAAGACATTTGGTTGAGTTTTATCAAGCATCTCTAATTGTTTAAATCATGTTTAATAGTAAGTCACAAATTTAGTCAAACACTACGTACTATGTGTAAAAATTATGTACAGAATTAATTATAAATCAATAAACTCATTGTGTTAATTAATTTTGAAGTGGTGATTGTTTATAGTTGTAGCACAATTTTATTACGTAATTATGTGTTATTGTTGACATGTAGTGTAAATGTGATAAGACCAAACGTTCAATGTGATGTAATTGTTTATAGTAATGTCATTAGTTTTATAAACTTATGTATTCATTACAATTTTGCGTCAGAGTGTTGGTTCACTGTAAAACATAATTTGTGATTCAATTTTTATACACTTATGTGTTTTTGTGCATACCATGTCATAATGAATATGGTTTTATAACATTACATGTAATATTGTATAATTTTCACATTTTGTTTATCAAATTACTTACATATAATAATGGTAAACAGTGTCATGTGCTACAAGTTAATTCAAATATTGTGTTGCCTCACTTGTGTAATACGCTTGTTTTGCTGTAAATACAATAATACAATATATGTCTGATGAGTTCATAGTATAAATTATTCATTATATTATTGTGTACTTTGCACTACTTTGTTGCGGAATTATGTTTGCATATGTTAATGTTGTGAGTACAGCTTAATTGTAAACTAATACGTACGTATGTTTTGTATAGTATGTACTGTGTGTATATGTATTGACAGAAAGCAAACTTGGATCAACGTCCAATTGTAAAAATATTTGTTTAATTGATTCATGTACCACAAATACGATATTCAAAGAGAAGAAATATTTCTCTCATTTAAGTATGTGTAAGGCAGATGTTACTACAATTTCTGGTAGTAGTAAATTGATTGAAGGCTCCGGAAGAGCAACTATAACTCTGCCTAAAGGAACAATATTTATCATAGAGAATGCAATGTTCTCCTCCAAGTCTAAAAGGAACTTGTTGAGTTTTAAAGATATCATGGATATCATATTGAGACAATAGATGAGAATAATCTTGAATACCTCATTTACTCATGAAAACGAGGCTGCCCACTTCGGTCTGGGGTCACGCCATTTTGCATGCAGCAATGCTAATTCGTCTCAGACCGACGAATTATCACAAATATTTCCCGTTGCAATTGGTTTTGGGTCATGAACCCAATATATCCCATTTAAGAATCTTTGGATGCGCAGTATATGTGCCTATAGCACCGCCATACCGCACCAAAATGGGTCCGCAAAGAAGGTTTGGAATATATGTTGGGTTTGAATCGCCCTCCATTATTTGCTACCTTGAAATATTGACAGGGGATTTGTTCACTGCACGATTTGCAGACTGTCAATTCGATGAGTCATTTTTCCCAAAATTAGGGGGAGAAGTTGGTGAAACCAAACGGGAAATTTTGTGGAAAAATACATCATTTCTCATCTTGATCCACATACCTCTATTTGTGAAAAAGAGGTGCAAAATATTATCCATTTGCAAAGAATAGCAAATCAAATGCCAGACGCATTTACGGACTTGAAAAGAATAACAAAATTACATATCCCCGCAGAGAATGTGATAGCATTATGTGATAAGTCTGAAAGAAGACAAAAATTATTACCGTGAAGGTATCAATGAATATGGACGTGGCAATAGATGGAATTATAATCGTCATCATTGTGATAATGAGAATAATAAAGATTCTCAAAATAATCTTTCACTTTATGAAAGTAATATTTGACATGAGATTTTATATAGCACATACAGATGATTATGATCCATTCATGGTGTGAATGTGACAACATATGATTTATGAATACATATTCATTCTTGGAAGAATATGAACGTGCTAGTGGTAGTGAATATACCCCATCACCTCTAGAAGGAGGTTGAGATGATATATGAAAATAATGTCATTATTATGGCATGAATGGTCATTGGTCACGTACCTATTGTACGCCAAAATAATTTGTCAATGTGATTATTAAAGGACAATAATAATGCAAGAAACATATCTTGCATATAAATTTGACATGACCATAATGGTATAACTTTCTCTTTAAAAGAGATATTCACCACATGGATGTTGATGAATTTGTGGTAGTATAAAATTAATTGAGAGCTCTAGAATAGCCAACTATTATTATGTTGGAGAAACACAATTGATTACCAAAAAGGTATTGTGTTGTAGTAAGTCTCAAAGAAACTTATTCAGTTTCCAAAGTATATGTGAAAGTGGTTGATTATATTGAGACTATAAATAGAGGAAAGATTTGATATTCTATTACTACCACTTGTAGCGGGATAATTTGTATATGAAAAGCTACCCGCTTCATTCTCCAGTTTGTACTACAAAAACAAAAGAATGCCACAATAAAGTGGATATTTATTGGTATAAAACTCATATCATAATAAACTTGAAGTTTATTGATAAGTGCACATGTCATAGTGTAAATTTGAAGTTTACCAATATTGATAATTTATTCAATTGGTATTCGGGTTAGCCATATCATTTTAAGCATGATGTGCAGTAATAGAGAATTCACAAGGGTAAATATTAAAGAACTAGAAAGTTCTTTACGAATTCTCTTGTATTACTTGTTCTCATTAATTAATTGACCAACTAAAGAGTTCGGGTTGAATCCCATAAATTCTAAAAATATCAAAGGTAAATATGGGCCCATTCACCTGCCATGTATACCACATATGATGCATCTATGATATGGTTACATGTGCGATTATTATTAACCTGCAACCTGGCCGGTGCTTGCGAGGTAAATTGCTCAGTAATCTAATTTCGAGCATAATTTCTAGATTTTCTATTCAAGATAGTTCATCTTGATAAGTTGGTTTACATCATAGTTGGTTTAGCAAAATAATTTATTGAGTACCCCACTTAATAGCTAAACTATTGCTTATGAGAACAAAGTTATCTATATCAATTTGATATACGTTATACACGAGAGTATATTATATTCTCCCCTCACAAGTGGTTCAGGGACAGGAACCAAATAATTTCATCTTATTATTATTAATGTGCTGTGTATATTAACATGATAATGCACAAAGATGATTTCACAGAGTTGAGGAAACAAGTTAGTTTTCCTAACATGAGGGGGAGACATGATAAACACTTGAGAAAAGGTTACATGGGATGAATTATCATTTGTATATATAGATCCTCGAATATCATAATATGAACCTGAGGTTCATAAAAGGATAATTCAATTGCAACATATTGCAAAGCATGCCATACGCATTTGCTGACCCAAAGAAAGTAACAATATTCTCACTGCAAATGCTCATATTAAGTCCTAGAAGGACAAAGTCTTTGATACGCTTAAAGCGTATAGACAAATCGATTTCAAAAGTACTTCTTAATAAAGAAGATGAGCAAATGATCAAAGTGATCATAATAAGGAGGCAAGTGATCTAGAAGATTACATGACATAACACTTCATAAAATCTCATGAGAGATTCAGGTACCTGAATATATGAATGAAGATATCTCCATGTTATGTCTTTATGAAAATTTACCGGAACCGATATAAAATGTTCGTCTACGACATCTATGATAGCGCTAAATATCGATGAGGATCTTAAAGTTTGTCGAATACAAACAAAAATATTGGCTAAATGGAAGAGACACAATTCAAGCAGAATTGATTCCATATGAAAGACATGTAGTTTTGGACATGTAGTTCAAATACTTGAAAGTATAAAGTCAATGGTATGTGTAATCAGTTTTCGATATCTTATTTGTTTAGCATGACATGAAAACTTGATATGCATCTAAAGTCTATTATATGGCTTATATGACTTAACTTATATGTCAATCTATGAAAGATTGAAGTTGCTTGAAGCATATACAATTCTTGGTCCTGAAGTACCACATCCTAAGTGCAACTTGTGTACATATGTATCTTGCTATAACTATAAGCATGATGGCATCGAGAATACCTCTATGGAGATATTGAAGAGTCATTCCACGACATTATATGAAGATGTTCATATCTATCAAGAATGATAATTTCAAGGTGCGGAATATTTATTCAAATCAATATGGCTGATTTATTTATCAAATCTCTACAAAAGATCGTTTTGAAGATGGTGCACAAGATTGGGATGCAAATGCTCAAGGATGTGAATTGATGCTCTTTTCAGGGGGAGTTAATGCGCGTTGCACTCTTTTTCCCTTACAAGGTTTTGTCCCACTGGGTTTTCCTTGCAAGGTTTTTAACGAGGCAACCAATAGGCGCATATTCAAACATGTGTACTCTTTTTCCTTTTCTATAATTTTTTCCCATTGGGTTTTGTTTTAGTTAAGGTTTTAACGAGGCACATTATTGAATAGACATTCAAGGGGGAGTGTTATAAATAGAACTCTAATTAGAGTGAATGTCTATCTTATAGAAGAGTTCTACTTTGAGGCTAAGTCTTTTATCTTCCTATAAATAGAGGGGTCTTACCCTATTGTAAATCATCCCAAAAAGTATCAATAAGAATACTCCTCTCTCTACTTTTCTCTCTATTGTTCTTGTTCTTATATTATTTCATAACATTGTTTATGTTTTACAAAATTTCTTTTATTTCGATAAAATAAAATAAAGAATAGCAAAAAAAAAAAAATTCATACGAAAAGAACAATCAAGTAACCTAAAATGTTTGAGAGGGACATGTCGAGTTAATTATTATAACAACAAATTAGGGGAATGGCCAAGTAAATGATCTGTAATTATTATAACACAGTAGAAATGATCTGTATTTCATGTAACAGTTATTATTATTTTCTTGTTTATTTGTGACAATTACATGACATTTGCCATTGCCACAAGAAAAGGTAACATAATCAATAATACATGATTTTTACAAGACCTAACCACTTATTTCTTGTCATAATGTGTCCCCATATGTTGATTTTAGCTTGGACCCGTGTGCGGGGGGTTGGGGGTGTTGGGCATGGATGTAGGGTTGAAGTCACTTTGACAATAATGGTAAATGACACGCATGGTGATGGGGAAATTTATCCTCAAGCTGTACCAGCTATTCCCTCCGTAGCCTCATAAATATTTGAAGTTTACCTTCAGTTAATACTCCTTCTATATCAAGGAAAGTCACGTTTATTCGACATATATAACTTGTGCTACTATTGTTTCTTTACCGAATTTAATTAAGTTCTATGTATTAATGAATAAAGAAATAATTTATTTACATCATTACATCACTTAAAAAAATAATTAGAAATAACTCTACCTATAAATTAATAATTTAGAATAAATAGTAGTAGTAGTAAGTAATTTGCTACAAACCACAGAAATTGTATAAGGAGTATTGCATTGGATTGACGATGGGAATCAGTTGACAGGTAGACAATTCATAAGGACCACACTACACTTGGAAGTGTGACTCACAACAGGTGTCTCGCTGCTATTCTTTCAGCAAAGTTTTTTTTTTTTTGGCAATCCACTAGACAATGACTAGGGCTAGATTTTTACTAAAATATAAAAAGAAAATTACAACATATAGGTGAAATACAAATAAGGGAGTCGAACTCGCCGGAAATATTATACTAGTAACAGAAACGGTCTAACCTTACCGTATTCCTCCTATTGAAGCTTAAAAAATTCATTACAAACACGCCATGAAATGGCTAACAGCTACAATCATCACATATTCATAATTCTATGATGATAATATTAACGAGGATCGGTCACAAGAATTTGTCAACAAATCTGGCTGCTTAATTGGTGATCTTTGTTCGTCTGGACTTTGAGACAGTTGGTGGAGCGACCTGTTTTTGTTTTGCGACTCTCATTGGGAGCTTCCTCATTTTCTGATTCTGTTCAAAATAGTTTTTTTAGACAAAATATTGAGCGTTATGGTTCAAATAGCTGTGTGACAGTGCTGCAGTTATGTCCTCTGAATTCTGTAAGCTGCTGTTACCTGTTTCACTTCCAGTTTGGATTACTTCTTCATAATAAAATGCAGCTGATGGAGCAGACTTGTTCTGATGAACAGATGAAGTTTCATCCCAATGTTGGGTTACTTGTGCTTTCTTTTCTGCAACTGAGACCTCTGTATGTGTTGTACTGTCGATAAGCTGCAGGTCTTCCAATATTTTTCCTTCTTCTGTTGGTATTGGCAATTGTTGAAAAAGAGTTGGAAATTGATGGTAAGGCTGGATTGTCTGCTTGAGTCGGATTTTTATTTTTGGATTTTGGAGTTGCTGCTTTGTTGGGCATCATCCATTGTCCCTCTTCAGTTGTATGTTGTGGAGTATCAGTAGGTTGTTTAGCTACTGCAGCAGTAGAGACAGCATCAGTGTCTGTACTTTGCCAATATACCGTAGCTGGTTCAATCTGTACTATCCATTTAGGATTGTTTGTATCCTGTTTATCAGCTGCTGTGGGGTTATGCTGCTGTTTGCATGATTCTTTTGAGCTATGCTGCTGAGCTATACTCATCAATGCTATATTATTTGATCCTGCAGGGTTGTTCTGATTATCGTTCAACTTTGGCAGTGTCAATTTGTCCCCTATTAGAGCAGCTAAACCAGCAGGATTTGTCACTGCTTTGAGATGATCCAGAAACTCCTTTTCTTTACATTCCTGAATAGGTTTCATATTTTTACTGTTGTCTGCAGTCTCATCTGATGCATCAATTATCTGTTTTGAGGGAGCATCACAGTTGGATGGAAAAGCAGAATCTAATTCAATATCCAACATTAGTTGAGCTTCAGAATATTGGCTTACTGGAGCACAAACTAAATTTTGTCCTTTTTCAGCATTAACATTTTGAGTATGATCATTTGAATTTGATATCACCTTTTTGCATTGATCATTTAACTTGTGTGGAACTGTGGCAGAGTCTAGAGTCACCACATTTATATAACTTCCTTGACAAAGCATTGTATCTTTGTTATTGTTACTATTTTGGACAGGTTGATGCTGCTCACATAATAAGTGATCCATCTTGTTTGGTTGGTGTTTTGCAGTCTCAGCAGGTGCGGCAGTCCATTTAGACACCACCAGTTCAGCAGATGCATTATGATTGGAAGGAACAGAAGATACCTGTTCACTGTGAGAGGATGATGGTTGACTGCCCAGCTGTACAATATCAGCACTCTGCATAGACTGTATTTCTGCAGTTTTAAGGATTGGATCAGAAACATGATTTTGTCCAACAACAACATTCTTATTAGGATCCATCCCTTTACTAGTTCGTGCCACAAGATCAGAAGATTGGTTTTTACACAACTGTGATATTTCAGCATTCACAATTGAATGAACATTTGGACTTGGCAGTGAGGCTGTAGCTGTAGTATTTGAAACAGATACATTCTGTTGGGCAGTAGCAACATTCTCAGAATGTGAAAACATTTCAGTTCGACGACTTGCACTAATCTCATTCAATAATTCCCTAGCATCTTGTCCTGATTCAGCCAAACTGCCGTGGCCTTCAGGTTCATTAACATGAACTACTTTACCATTAAGGTCTTCTGTATTCCAGCGACACGATTTTACATCATGACCTTGATGATTACAATAAGTGCAGTATTTTGGAAGATTATCGATAACGATCTGCTGGTCATTTTCAACCAGTTTTCCAGTTTTAATATCGAGAATCTTGATCTTGATTTTCTTTGGATGTTTATCCAGTAAGTTTATCAAGACTTTAACTCGTGCCGTACTAGGTCGTGTACGATCTTTAGTAGCCTTATCTACGGCAAGAGGTTTCCCGACAGCAGATGCAATGGACATTAGAGATTTCCTTGCGAAAAAGTTTGCTGGCAGATCTGGGAATGAAATCCAAACGACAGCTTTTGACGATTCTTCGCGGGGGTCAAATCCCATAATCCATGGGAATGTCCTAAAGAAGAACTCGTCTCCTTTCAACTGAACATAACCAGATGTTCTTGATACGACTTTAGCAAAATCTTCAAATAAATCGAATCTTACCAGAATATGTCGATAAGCACTTACCTTGGACTTCAAAATGTTTCGGCAAAATCTGTCTCAAATCTTGAAGCGCAGGTTTTCCATACGAAAATTTGATTACAACAGCTTGGTGAAGACCTTCCTCCATGGTGAATGAATTTACTTCGTCTACAATGAATTCAACAGTAGGTATACCATTTTCGAAAGAAACTGGACAGATTTCCCGGCAGAATGTTTTCCGGCTAGTAGCGATGCATAACTTGGTTTGGAACCGATACAGAATTGATTTTTAGTATTGTTTTGAGGATCCTCTCCCACAGCACAAAGCTGGGGAGAATACGATTCTTCCATCAATGCTTTATACTTCAGCCGCAATTGATCACAAACATGGTGTTGATTTGCGATCGAATTTTCAAACCCAAAACACTGATGCTACAGTAAATCGCAAATCTTAGATTTAAGATGTAGGAAAATTGTTTATGGATTAGATAAAAATTTCAATTGGAAAATGATCCCAAAGAGAAGGAGATCGACTGACGCCAAATTTGTGACAAACCACCGTCAAAATCCGGTGGTGCAACTGATGAACAATGTCGGAAAACACTATTCATGCATGTTACAGTGCTACAGTGCTACGGGAGAAGACCTCCACCCGCGTTACAGTGCAACGGGGCCAGTAAGCACAAATAAATTAACAAGTGATCATTATATTTTCTTTCAGCAAATCAATTCGCAGATTGGCACATCATTTACTACACTAGTACTATTATATGGCTACACACATTCATAAAAAAAATTTAAAAAAAATTAAAAATCCATTTAGAGCACTAAACTCTCGTTATGCGTAAGATCCGAAGACAGAAGCAAATTTAGAATTTTCGGAGGATAGGTTCACCATTACTTTTTAAAAAAAATTAAACAAAAAGGTTGGTAGGGGATTCAATCCCCTGACCTTAAGGCTATTGGAAATAAGAGAATAAAACCAGTGCACCACTTCATCTCTTTTGACCATAGGTTCCATTAAATGTATATATATCTATTTTTACAAAATTATGTACATCATATATATACTTTAATTTGAGGACTACTGGTTCACATGAACCATTTTTTAGACGATAAATCTGCCTTTGTCCGGGATAGGATCGAACCATAAGGGTATATCGTATTCGCAGGGGCAGTCCGACGAATTTTGTGGCCTAAAGCCAAACTTTCTGAGGGGCATTAACTTTTTACTTTTTTAAATTATTTATTTGAAGTCTATCTTTTTATTTTTTAGTAGATACAAAATTATTAATAATTTTATTATAATCAATAACTCCTAATAAGTATTTCTCAATTGACAATATAATTAATCCATTTAACCTTTCTTGTGATATTGTTGTTCTTAGGTAAGATTTTATACATTTTAATTTTGAAAACTTCTTTCCGCTAAAGCAACGGTAACATGAGTTATGAACGTTATTCCATAAGCAATTTAGGCATTTGGAAAAGAATCATATCTTTTTATATAATTAGGTGTATCAATTGTTAGTATTTATGCCGTTCACTAGAGGGGGGGTGAATAGTGAGGCACGAGAATATTGAAATATTGCGGAATTTAAAATTGCAGGAATAAGTAAATACGGTAATTGAAATAATCAAGAAAGAACACACCGTATTTTATCCTGGTTCACCACAACCTGTGGCTAGTCCAGTCCCCGAGAGACTATCTCGAGATTCCACTATCTTCGTCAAGCTTACGGGTGCTTAACAAACCGTTACAGTTGCTCAAGGATACCACACCTTAAGACTTCACTTGCTTGAGGATACCTCACCCCATGACTTCAACCACTAAGACTTTGGGTACTTAGCAAACCCGACAAATGAGAAGATATGTTCTTCTCAAACAACTCTCTTTTACAACAAATACTCTCTCAATAGAGTGGATAAAGAGAAACAAAATGAACAACACAAAGTTGTCTATCAAATGGCTCAACAAAAGCTCTAAAATGATGCTTGCAAATGATCAATATGTATATCAATATATGCAGGAGTTGTGTGTTTAAAATCAGCTCAAAAGACCTTTTTTTATAGGTGAAAAAGTAGTGCTGACCGTTGCTTAATTGATAAATCAAATCCCTGATTCTGTGCTCAAACAATCGATTGTTTGGAGGTGACAATCGATTGTCTGACCAACGTTCAAAAAACAGATTCCTGATTTTAGGCTAAACAATCGATTGTTAAACCTGAATAATCGATTGTCTTCAACGTTCAAAAATCAATTTAGGATTGTGGGAACGGTCAAAATATAATCGATTGTATGAAGGGACAATCGATTGTTGATAATCGATTGTATACTTTAACAATCGATTGTTTTGATATTTAAAAAAAACGGTTGCACTGTCTCAAAATAATCGATTGTTAAGGTAGACAATCGATTGTCCACAATCGATTGTTAAAGTGTACAATCGATTATGTTGTTCCAGTGTTCAAAACTTTGGCAACGGTCGATTATATACACTTGATATACACTGTGTATACCAGAGTATACCAGAATTGAAAACTTACTTCAAAAACCCATTTTGGTTGAAATGAAAACGTTAAAATCATTGTGTTTGAAGTATATATTAAAAATATTTATGATATATATAATTTAATAAAGTGATTTTATGCATGTTTATGATGACCTAATGTTGAGCCAAAGGATAAGATAACTTAAACGTTGTCCTTACATTGGTTCTACCAAACGACCTACGTCTTGGGTCTTCGGTCTTGAACTTCTTTAGCTTGTTCATGCAATTCCGTCATCAGTATGCTTCTCGCCATTTGATTATACACTTGACTTCATTGTTTGTCATTCATCAAAACCTATACCTGAAAATCATGCTCATACCACCAAAGCGCACATATCAAAAGTATAAATGATTTCCAACAATTTCCCCCTTTTTGATAATGACAAACAACGGAAGATATGCATATTGAATTCCCCCTAAATTCATGCTATATCTCAACATACAATTTATGCAAACAATTCATAGAAATCAATTCAATATAATTCCCCCTTAATTGAATATTCCCCCTCAATTAAGGCATGCATATCGCCCATATTCTTCCCCCTTTTGGCATTAGCAAAAAGACTACCAAAAAAAAAAAAAATTTAAACCATTGACGATACCAATCGTTATAAACATCATATCAAATGTTAGTAAATGGCATACTAATGATAACGGTCATTTTTCTCAACAATATCAATTGTTATTTTAAACTAAGAATGTTCATCAAAACATGAATCAATCAATTATTATAAACCAAATTGATACTAATTGTTATTCAAAAAGAACTGATTAAAGCATGTATCAACCAAAACTGATATAGATTATTTGCACATATCAACTCATTGTGTTTTTATTCAAAATACGATAACTAACCGACGTTCCCCCTTAATGCATTAAGGTTTCGTGCTAGGTGCATCCACTACAATTTTGTAGTCTTCAAGCACACCTGCAAAAGTACCTAAGAAAAGGTTTTTGGTACCCAACTTCTTTTGGGTCCTTGGGGGTTAGGATAATAATAATCGTAATCAACACATAAATCTCTATGTTTAGAAAAACAAACGGGTGCAATGTGTCCTACCCGATTACAATAATGACATATAACATTAGGATTGTGCATATGTCTAGGTTGAGCCAAATGCGTTCTAGGTGATCTAAAGTCATTCCTAGACGCATTGAAATTCCCAGAGTCATCTCTAGGTGGTCTAGAATAATTATTCCTAGACTCATTAGCAAAAATCCTAGAATCATTTCTAGGTTGCGCAACTCCATTTCTATCATGATTCTTATTCATTTTACGCCTATAGTTATTCCTAGGCTTTTTCTTCTTTGTTTCAGCTTTAGGAATATCAACACTACGTGTTTCTAGTGCTTTCCTAAGTTCTGTGTTCTCTAGTTTTAAAGAACTACAAGAAGAACAATTTGAACATGTATCAATAGAAGAAACTTCATTCAATTCCTTGATTTTATTTTTAAAAACAGCAATGTCATTTTCCAAAAATTTGTTTTCTTTTTCTAAAACTTCAATTTTGTTTTTAAGAACACCATTTTCATTAGTCAATTTTTCAAAATCTATTTCTTTCAAAGAAGAGGATTTTTCAAAATCTTTTTCTTGTAAAGAAAGTGTTTTCTGAAAATCTGTTTGCAAAGAAAGTGATTTATGCAAAGAAAGTGTTTTCTTCAATTCTTTTATCAATTTGGAAGCATTGACAAATTCACCATACAATTCATCATAGGCATTTTGTAAATCTTCAAATGAGTGAGAGTTAGATGTACTTACCTCTTCTTCTCCGTTTGCCATGAGACATAATGCGCCGGCTTCATTGCCCGAGCTGTCTGAGTCCCGTGATACGCGCCTATGGTGTTTCCTCTTTTTCTTGTCCTTCTTCAAAGACTTACAAAACTTTTCAAATATATCACTGGAAGTATTTTCATCATCCCTTTCCGATTCACTTACCTCTTCTCTTTTAGAGGATGAGGCTTTGAAGGCAAAATTCGAATCACTTCTAAGATAAGGATTAAGAATTGTGCTATCATAAGTTTCGAGGTTACCTCTTAGTCCATCAATTGTGATATTCGTGTATTCCATCGACTCTTGGATGGCATTGGCTTTGGAACGCCATTCGGGAGTGAGACTCCGTAGGACTTTTCGAACAAGATCTTTGTTCGTGTAAACTTTCCCGAGAGCATGGAGATCATTGACGATTCTTAAAAATCGTTCAAACATAACACCAATAGGTTCCTTCTCCATTTTAAAAGTTTCATATTTATGAGTTAGAAAATCAATTTTGGATTCTCGGACTTGAGGCGTACCTTCATAAATGATCTCGAGTTTGTCCCACATCTCCTTGGCGGTTGTGCAGCAAGAGATTTTCCGATAGTCATTCGAATTCCGCACAATATAATACATGGATGGCCCTTGCATTATTTTCAACTATCTTCATGTCTTTGGCATCATATTCATCTTCCTTCTTTGGAACCGTGATTTCTCCAACTTTCTTTGTCGGCATTGGTTCACCGTTTTTGATGATTTGCCACAAACGAAAATTGTTTGCTTTGAGGAAGATACTCATCCGCTCTTTCCAATATGTATAGTTTGTTCCGTCAAATAGTGGAACGCAAGTGGTGGATTGTCCTTCATTCATCATTCCTGCTTTCAATATTCTATACACAAAAATATATATAGCTCTCAACCGGTTAAGGCTTTCAGAGAGTTAGGCTCTGATACCAATTGTTAGTATTTATGCCGTTCACTAGAGGGGGGAGGGGGTGAATAGTGAGGCACGAGAATATTGAAATATTGCGGAATTTAAAATTGCAGGAATAAGTAAATACGGTAATTGAAATAATCAAGAAAGAACACACCGTATTTTATCCTAGTTCACCACAACCCGTGGCTAGTCCAGTCCCCGAGAGACTCTCTCGAGATTCCACTATCTTCGTCAAGCTTACGGGTGCTTAACAAACCGTTACAGTTGCTCAAGGATACCACACCTTAAGACTTCACTTGCTTGAGGATACCTCACCCCAAGACTTCAACCACTAAGACTTTGGGTACTTAGCAAACCCGACAAATGAGAAGATATGTTCTTCTCAAACAACTCTCTTTTACAACAAATACTCTCTCAATAGAGTGGATAAAGAGAAACAAAATGAACAACACAAAGTTGTCTATCAAATGGCTCAACAAAAGCTCTAAAATGATGCTTGAAAATGATCAATATGTATATCAATATATGCAGGAGTTGTGTGTTTAAAATCAGCTCAAAAGACCTTTTTTTATAGGTGAAAAAGTAGTGCTGACCGTTGCTTAATTGACAAATCAAATCCCTGATTCTGTGCTCAAACAATCGATTGTTTGGAGGTGACAATCGATTGTCTGACCAACGTTCAAAAAACAGATTCCTGATTTTAGGCTAAACAATCGATTGTTAAACCTGAATAATCGATTGTCTTCAACGTTCAAAAATCAATTTAGGATTGTGGGAACGGTCAAAATATAATCGATTGTATGAAGGGATAATCAATTGTTGATAATCGATTGTGGACAAAGACAATCGATTGTTTTGATATTTTAAAAACTTCGGTTGCACACTGTCTCAAAATAATCGATTGTTAAAGTAGACAATCGATTGTCAACAATAGATTGTTAAAGTATACAATCGATTATGTTGTTCCAGTGTTTAAAACTTTGGCAACGGTCGATTATATACACTTGATATACACTGTGTATATCAGAGTATACCAGAATTGAAAACTTACTTCAAAAACCCATTTTGGTTGAAATGAAAACGTTAAAATCATTTTGTTTGAAGTATATATTAAAAATATTTATGATATATATAATTTAATAAAGTGATTTTATGCATATTTATGATGACCTAATGTTGAGCCAAAGGATAAGATAACTTAAACGTTGTCCTTACATTGGTTCTACCAAACGACCTACGTCTTGGGTCTTCGGTCTTGAACTTCTTTAGCTTGTTCATGCAATTCCGTCATCAGTATGCTTCTCGCCATTTGATTATACACTTGACTTCATTGTTTGTCATTCATCAAAACCTATACCTGAAAATCATGCTCATACAACCAAAGCGCACATATCAAAGGTATACATGATTTCCAACATCAATTAAGCTGTTATATTCTAATTGTACTATTTTCTAATACTTTTAATTCGGAAAATAAATCCGAACCATCAATATGAAATTGATTATTACTCTTTAAAGAACATTCAAGATTAAGGTAATATTTTTTCAAATTTCCAACATCTAGTGATCTTAGTTTTTACTGCTAAACAGAAAACCAAAAATATTTTCATGTGCTTTGAATTATTCAAATCTATTTTGAAGTTAAAAAATATTCTTGTCTATTATGTATAAAAGTAATCAACTCTAAAGGACTATTTGAAAGATTTTGAGATTTCATTATCAACATTCGCATTAAATTATTACTTCCTATATATCACACGTTTCTTATGAAATTCAGGTTCGATATTTCATTTTAAGTTCAATTTCCGTGGTAGAATCATAACAGTTGCAAATCTTTCTCCTCTATATTTTTTAAAGAAAGAAATCAAATCCTTTCATTTTACAGAACTCCTTTTCAAATATATACGTAATTTATTAGATATAACAAAAAATAAGACCTCACAAATATGAGGCCTAAAGCGACTGCTTTAGTTGCTTCATGGAAGGGCCGTCCGCTTATTCGGCATATAATTTTGCTCGGTCTAAAGGTCCTACAAACTATCAACCAGTCTCAAATTGATATCTTTCTCTTCTTCTAACATGGTGCAGCTGAGATGTAGATTTGATCTTTCAATAACTCTTCAACACATGATAATACAGGAACTAACTATTTCGGTTCTCACTCCATGATATGTTTCTCGACTTTACTTGCTTAATTATTCTTGTCTTTTAGGTATTCCTAATCTCACATAAAAATTTATCAACGAGCTACCACCATAAGCCATATAGAGACATTTGTATACAGTGTGTGTTATGCACATGATTTTTTTCGATATACACACACTACAACTGATTTCGTTTGCCAGTATATGTATCACAAATGAAAAAAAAACAACTTCGTGTTTTTGTCTTCTTTTGGTATAAAATTCTATTACTTAGAGTCTGTTTGGCCAAGCTGCCAGAAACTACTTATTTTGAAAAGCGCCTTTGTTTAAAAGCGTTTTTTAAAAAAATACGTCTGCAAAATGACATATTGTGTTGGCCAATTCATTTGACTATTGCTTTTTGCAAGCTGTCACGATTTGAATTTTCTACCATCGGGAGTTGTGATGGCGCCTACTAATAGGAGCTAGGCAAACCAATTAATTTAATACTTCTCATAACAACATTAACAATATAAAGAAAGGCGAGACAAGTAATATAAAAACGGAAGTCTTAAAACATAATAACTGAACATAAGTGTGGAAGTTCAAATACAATTCTACCTAGATCTGGTGTCACTAATTCACGAACTTCTACAGAATGGTAAATACAAAGTCTGAATAAAAATATAATATTGTATATTCCGATACAAAGGAAAACAAACGAAAACAGGGATAGGAGAGACTCCGGGCCATGCGGACGTCAGCAAGGCTACCTCGGAAATCTCTGGACTGAAATCACCTCCCAATGCTCCTAATGTGGTCCACAAGCTGCTCCGGCTCTGTAATCTGTGCAAAAAGATGCACAGAGTGTAGCATCAGCATAATTGACCCCATGTGCTGGTAAGTACCGAGCCTAACCCTGACGAAATAGTAACGAGGCTAGACATGACTACCAAACAATATATATATATATATATATATATATATATATATATATATATATATACACACACACATATATATGCGCAATAGAATAGAATACAAAAATTTAGACAATTACGAGGAAGGGTAGCAAGCTATGGGGAATGTAGCATTTCAGACATAAAATCAACTTATAGAGAAATGAAACTGTACAATAGCAACAATCATAGAGAGCAGGATAATCAACAGTTGCACGGCATCAACCTTCGTGCTTTTCTCACACAAATTCTCATATCATGGCACTGAATGGCCCTTCGTGCAATAGTAATCAAATCAGGGCATGGAATGTTCCTTCGTAAATTAATAATAAAAAACATGGCACGAAATGACCCTTCGTGCATTAATGTTTAAAACTGGCACGGAATAACCCTTCGTGCATTACCAATCTTCCTCACCCAAATAACAATCACAACCAAACAGGGCGAGGAGGTAGACGAACAATAATAGAAATCCCGGCAAGGTAAAACCACAAGTAAGCATCTAAATTCCGGCAAGGGAGCAACTACAATTGCTTTCACATTCCGGCAAGGAAAATAATCAATATACTCAAAATAATTCGGCAAGGGATTAATCACATCTCTTTCTATTTCCTTCATTTCTTACTCAGTAGTCTTTTTTATCGTTCGAACCAACGCTCCAAAGATTTTACAATTCATAATTATTTCTCATACTCTTCACATTATATAAAAATCATCAATTGAACATGGAGGAGTCACAACAGTATCAGAATAAGTACAAGTAAAGACTCACAGTCATGCTAGACACCAATGTATAGATAATCGTCACCATGCCTATACACCGTACTCATCATTTAGCAATTAGCAAACAATACTCTAATCTTATTCTCTCAAGTCAAATTTGGTCAAACAGTTACCTCAAATGTTCCAAACTCAACTCAAGCCTCTAATATAGCTTTACCCCTCGAATTCGGCTTCAACTCTGTCAAATCTATGAAATAATGACTTTGTAATATTAATAATATCTAAACAAACTAAACCCAATGCCTAAATATGGATTTCTAAGCTTCCTTTTCAAAAATCAACCCGGGGCACGCTTGGTCCAAACATGAGGTTCGAACTAGTTCCATGGTACACATTCTCCCACGAGCCCGAATATACAATTTGTTTTCAAATTCGACCCCAAAACGAGGTCTAAATCAAAGAAAATCGAAAAACCTCTACCGTTTTCTCCCAATTTCAACCCTAGATTATGTGATTTAGATTTAGAAACTCATTAATTAGTGAAGGAAGATGAAGGAAATGAGTAGGAGTTTACTTACCCAAGAAGTTTAGGTGAAGAAATTTTCAAAAATTCGCTCAAGAGTTGTGGAGAAGAAGAGCTCGTGTGAAAAATGGAATAAATCTCGTCACTGGTTCTATTTTGAGCACTTTAAATCACTGGGAAAAAATGCTCCATGCGATCGCGTGAAAGGCATTGCGATCGCATAGCGTAATGGGGGTCAAACATTGCGATAGCGTGAGTATTAATGTGAACGCATAGACGAAAAAGGCTAAATTTCCGGATGGGGCTTAATGCTATGCTATCGCGGAGTGAGGAATGCAATCGCATTGAAGGGACTGGCCAAGCTATGCCATCACGGATCAAGCTATGCGATCACATAGAACAAAACAAGGCACCTGGAAAACTCACACTATGAGGTCGCTGAAAGGCCTATGCGATCGCATAGAATGAACAACTGGACCACTGACTGCAGAAATTGTGCAACACTTCCTAAGACCAAAAATACCCCGAACAACCTCCGAAACACTCGGGAACCCTCTGGGCTCCTAACCATACACACACACTAACTCAACAACATCCTACCAACTTAACCGAGCGATCAAATTGCCAAAATAACATCATAAACGAGGAATCAAACCTCAAAATTAACATTTCTCATTTAAACTTCTTAAACTTTCAATTTAGATATTTAGGTTCAAAACACGTCAAATGACGTTCGATTTTGTCAAGATTATACAGAAACATTTTAAACCATATATAATACTTGTACCAGGCACCAGAACCAAAATACGGGCCCGATACCAATGCTTTCTAATCCGTTTTCGTTTCAAATTTTCATATTTATTTAAAAAAAAATTCTTTCAAAAATTTATTTCTCGAGCTCGGGACCTTAGATTTCGATTCCGGGCATATGCCCGAGTCCCATATTTTTCTACAGACCCTCCGGGATCATCTAATCACGGGTCCGGGTCTATTTGCTCAAAATGTTAACCAAATTAAACTTTAATCATTTTAAAGCCACAATTTAGCAAATTTCACATAATTTAACATATAAAATTTTCGGCTACGCGCCTGAACTGCACACACAAATTGAGGCAACTAAAAGTGAGGTTTTCAAGGCCTCGAAAGCATGGAAAAAGGGAGGAAACATGTGATGACCTTTTCGGTCGTCACATTCTCCACCTGTAAAATAATCGTTCGTCCTCAAACAGACAAAAAAAAAGAAGTACCTGAGTCGGGAAATAGATGAGGATAACGGCTCCGCATATCAGACTCGGACTCCCAGATCAATGCCTTAGGAGGCTGACCTCTCTACTGAACACGCACTGAAGGAAAACTCTCCGACCACAACTATTGATCGCGCCGGTCTAGAATAGCTACCGGCTCCTGTGGGCTGGATCTTAGTGATACCTCCAAAGTATGGACACATGAAAAACTAGATTCACGGCTGTCAAGCTAGGCGGCAAAGCAAGTCTATAAGCTACCTCTCCAGCACGATCGAGAATCTCAAATGGGCCAATGTACCTAGGGCTAAGCTTGCCCTTCTTCCCAAATCGCATCACGCCATTCATAGGCGACACTCGGAGCAATACTCGCTCACCAACCATGAAAGCCACATCTCGAACCTTGCAATCTGCATAACTCTTCTGCCTAGGCTGAGCTGTCCAAAGTCTGTCCTGAATTATCTTGACCTTATCCAAGGCCTCCTGAACTAAATTGGTACCCGATAACCGAGCCTTTCCCGGCTCAAACCATCTTACTGGAGAGCGACATCGCCTACCATACAACGCCTCATATGGAACCATCTGAATGCTGGACTGGTAGCTATTGTTGTAGGCGAACTCTGCTAAAGGGAAAAACTGGTCCCACGAGCCTCCAAAACCAATGACACGGGCTTGGAGCATATCCTTTAATATCTGAATCATTTGCTAGGACTTTCCGTTCATCTAAGGATGGAATGATATGCTCAACTCAACTCGGGTGCCCAACTCCTGCTGGACTGTTCTCTAGAAGCGCAAGGTAAACTGCGTACCCCGATCCAAAATGAAATATACTGGTACCCCATGAAGGCGAACAATCTCTCTGATGTAGATCTCAGCTAACCTCTCAGATGAATAAGTGGCTACAACAAGAACAAAATGCGATGACTTGGTTAGCCTATCAACAATGACTCAAATATCATAAAATGTCTTCCGAGTCATTGGAAGTCCAGTAACAAAATCCACGGTAATCCGCTCCACTTCAACTCGGGAAGCTGAATCCTTTGAAACAATCCATCAAGCAACTGATGCACATACTTAACCTGCTAACAGTTAAAGCATTGAGCCACATATACAACAATATCTTTCTTCATTTTGTACCACCAATAGTGCTGCCTCAGATCCTAATATATCTTCGCAGCACCCGGATGAATAGAATACCGAGAACTACGGGCCTCTGCTATTATCACTCTCGAATCCCATCAACATTGGGCACACAAACTCGCCCCTGAAATCTCAAAATACCATCATCTGAGGTCACCTTATTGGTACCTCCACGCAGCACCGTGTCTCTTAGGACACACAAATGGGGATCATCAAATTTCCGATCACGGATACGCTTCAATAATGAATAACAAGCGACCATGTAAGCTAACACTTGGCTAGGATCAGAAATATCCAACCTCACAAATCGATTGGCCTAAGATGAACATCCAAAGCAAGCGGTCTCTGGCTTACCAGAATATAAGCAAGACTACCCATCCTGGCGGGCTTCCTACTCAATGCATCAGCCACCACATTGGCCTTCACCGGGTGATACAAGATAGTAACATCATAATTCTTTAGCAACTCCAACCACCTCCTCTGCCTCAAATTCAACTCCTTCTTCTTGAACAAATACTGAAGACTCTTTTGATCAGTGTACACCTCGCACGTCACACCATATAGATAATGCCTCCAAATCTTCAAAGCATGAACAATCGCTGCCAATTCTAGATCATGAACCAGATAATTCTTCTCGTGGATCTTTAACTGCCTCGAAGCATAGGCAATGACTCTGCCGACCTACATCAATACTGCAACAAGCCCAATACGGGAAGCATCATAATAAACTGTATAAGGCCCTGAACCCATGGGCAAAACTAATACCTGTGCTGAAGTTAGATCTGTCTTGAGCCTATGGAAGCTCACCTCACACTCGTCTGACCATCTGAACTAGGCACCCTTCTTCAATCTGGTCACCAGGGCTGCAATAGATGAAAAATCCTCCACGAATGCTGATCCCAAGAAACTCCGAACTCTTTAGTTGATGCTGGTCGAGGCCAGTTCTTGATTGCCTCAATCTTTTTCGGGTCCACCTGAATACCCTATGTTGAAACAACGTGACCCAGAAATGCAATCGAACTCAACCAGATCTTGTACTTCAAAAATTTGGCATACAACTAACTATCCTTCAGAGTCTGAAGAACTACTCTGAGGTGCTGCTCCTGCTCTTCCTGACTGCGGGAGTATATCAGAATATCATCAATGAAAACTATCACAAACAAGTCCAAATAAGGTCTAAAAACTCGATTCATCAACTCCATAAATGTTGTTGGGCATTGGTCAACCCAAACGACATGACCAAAAACTCATAATGCCCATACCAAATGTTAAATGTTGTCTTAGGGACATTAGATGCCCTAATCCTCAGCTGATGGTAGCCAGATCTCAAATCTATCTTTGAAAACACCTTTGCACCCTGATGCGGGCCAAATAAATTGTTGATCCTCGGCAGTGGATACTTGTTCTTAATTGTCACTTTGTTCAATTACTGGTAATCAATGCACACCCTCATCGAACCGTCCTTTTTCTTCACAAATAACACTGACGCACCCCAAGGCGATACACTGGATCTAGTAAAACCTTTCTCAAGCAAATCCTGCAATTGATCCTGTAACTCTGGCGGGGCCATGCGATACGGCAGAATGGCAATGGGTTGAGTGCCCGGAGCCAGATCAATACAAAAATCAATATCTTTGTCGGGCGGCATACCCAACAGATCTGAAAGGAAAACCTCGGGAACTCTCTAACAATAGGAACATAATCAATAAAAGGGACCTCTGCGCTGGAATCGCGAACATATGCCGGGTAAGCTAAACACCCCTTCTCGACTATCTGTCGATCTTTAACATATGAAATAACACTGCGGGTGGCATGACCTAGGGTCCCTCTACACTCCAAATTGGGCAAATCTGGTCAAGCCAAGGTCACGGTCATGGCGTGGCAATTCAAAATAGCATGATACGGGGACAACCAATCCATCCCTAATATATTATCGAAATCTACCATGTCTAATAACAATATATCAACACGGGTCTCAAGACCATCAAACACTACCACACAGGAACGATGCACTCTATCAACCACTTTAGAATTACCCACCAGTGTAGATAGATAAAGAGTAATACTCAAAGCATCACTAGGCATGACCAAGTAGGGTGCAAAATAGGATGACACATACGAATACGTAGACCCAGGGTCAAATAGCACTGAAGAATCCCTATCACATACCAGAATAGTACCTGTAATAACCGCATCTGATGACTTAGCCTCTGGACTGGGTGGCAAAGCATCACACCGGGGATGGGCCCTACCTCCTTAAATAATATCTCTAAGACGGTCGGATGCTTGCTGGCCTCTACCTCTGGCGGTCCGAGATCTACCTCTACGGTCTTTACCTCCACCTCTATTATCCCTACCCCCACCTCTAGCTGGCTGGGCAGGCTGTGGATCACCTGGTGCCTGAATCATAGGGCGAGGACCCTGTTGCTGAGAACTACCCAAAGCTTGAGGGAAAAATTTGTCTATGTGACTCGGGTCACCACAACTGTAACAAGCCCTCGGCTACTGGCCCTGTCGACCTGAATCTCCTCCGTGGAAACTCTGAAGTGGAGGCGCACTGATGGGAGCTGGTGGTGCACTGAAAGACTATTGATCATAGTAATCCTGCTGGGAACCACCACCACTGGAAATACCATGAGAGACCTGGAGGGCTGACTGAAAGGGCCTCGGTGGATGGCCTCTACCATAATAATCACTACCTCCAGACGAGGTACCACTAAACCTACTAGAATTAAGAGGCCTCTTATCTAACCCAAGACCACCTCCCCGTGCTAGAGCCATCTCAACTCTACGGTCCACATTGGCCACCTCCTAAAACAAATCTCACTCCCGGTTTCCATAGCCATCTGGAGACGGATCGGCTGGATCAATCAATCAATAAACCTATGCACCCTCTATCTCTTTAGGTGGGGAGTATAAAAATAGCATGGCATGCCAAATCAATAAATCGGGTCTCATATTGCATGACTATCATAGAGCCCTGCAGGAGGCGCTCGAGCTGCCTATAAAGAGCCTCTCGCTGAGTAACTAGGAGAAACTTCTCCAAAAAAAACTTTGCAAACTGGTCCCAAGTCAATGATAGCGACCCTGCTGGTCTGGATAAACAATAGTCCCTCTACCAAGTCTTGGCGGATCCTGTTAATCGAAAGGTGGCAAAGTCTTGGCGGATACTATTGTAGCAGATTTCCTTACCTGCCCAATAACTTTGGCCATTGAAAGCCTAGCCTTAGGTATATCTAGATCAACCTTTATAATCATAGTACCAGTAGATGTCAAAGCGGCAGCTGTAGCCTGCTCAATTCCATTTGCTGTAGTATTGCACTGTTCCTTTGGAATTTTTAGTTACATTTGCTGTAGTATTACTTGGTGCGTGTATACTGTTCCATCTAAGGTCACCTTCTTGGCACCTTCACGCTGCACCGTGTCTCTCAGAACACACAAATGGGGATCATCAAATTTTCGATCACGGATACGCTCCAATAATGAAGAACGAGCGACCGTCCAAGCTAACACTAGGCTAGGCTAAAAAATATCCAACCTTAAAAATTGATTGGCCAAGGCCTAAACATCCAAAGCAAGCGGTATCTAGCTGACCAGAATATAAGCAATACTACCCATGCTGTCAGACTTCCTACTCAATGCATCATCCACCACATTGGCCTTCCCCGGGTGATACAAGATAGTAACATCATAATCCTTTTGCAACTCCAACCATCTCCTCTGCCTCAAATTCAACTCCATCCGCTTGAACAGATACTGAAGACTCTTGTGATTGGTGTACACCTCATACGCCACACCATATAGATAATGCCTCCAAATCTTCAAAGCATGAACAATTGTTGCCAATTCTAGATCATGAACCAGATAATTCTTCTCGTGGATCTTCAACTGCCTCGAAGCATAGGCAATGAATCTGCCATACTGCATCAATACTGCACCAAGCCCAATACGGGAAGCATCACAATAAACTGTATAAGGCCCTGCATGCGTGGGCAAAACCAAATATTGGTGCCATAGTCAGAGCTGTCTTGAGCCTCTTGAAGTCCGCCCCACACTCATCTAACCATCTGAACTAGGCACCCTTCTGGGTTAATCTGGTCATTGGGGCTGCAATAGATAAAAACCCTCCACGAACCGACGGTAGTAACCTTCTATCGCCAAGAAACTCCAAATCTTTGTAGCTGATGCTGGTCAAGGCCAGTTCTTGACTGCCTCAATCTTCTTCGAGTCCACATGAATACCCACTGCTGAAATAACGTGACTTAGAAATGCAACCGAACTCAACCAGAACTTGCACTTCAAAAACTTGGCATATAACTGACCATCCTTTAGAGTCTGAAGAACCACTCTGAGGTGCTGCTGCTGCTCCTCCTGACTGTGGGAGTATATCAGAATATCATCAGTGAAAACTATCACGAACAAGTCCAGATAAGGTCTGAACACTCGATTCATCAACTCCATAAATGTTGCTGGGCATTGGTCAACCCAAACGACATGACCAAAAACTCATAATGCCCATACCGAGTGCAGACTACTGTCTTAGGGACATTAGACGCCCTAATCCTGAGTTGATGGTAGCCAAATCTCAAATCTATCTTTGAAAAAACCTTCGCACCCTGAAGTCGGTCGAATAAATCGTCGATCCTCGGCAATGGATACTTGTTCTTAATCGTCACATTGTTCAGTTACATGTAATCAATGCACATCCTTATCGAACCATCCTTTTTATTCACAAATAACACTGGCAACCCATGGCGATATACTGGTTCTAATGAAACCCTTCTCAAGCAAATCCTGAAACTGATCCTTTAACTCCTTCAACTCTGGCGGGTCCATGCAATACGGTGGAATGGAAATGAGCTGAGTGTCCGGAGCTAGATCAATACAGAAATCAATATCCCTATCGGGCGAAAAACCCGACAGGTTTGAAGGGAAAACCTCGGGGCACTCTCGAACAATAGGAACATAATCAATAGAAGGGACCTCTATGCTAGAATCGCGAACATACACCAGGTAAGCTAAACACCTTTTCTCGACCATGCGTCAAGCCTTCACATATGAAATAACACTACGGGTGCCATGACCTAGGGCCCCTCTCCACTCCAAATGGGGAAAATCTGGTAAAGCTAAGGTCACGGTCTTAGCGTGGAAATCCAAAATTGCATGATACGGGGACAACAAATCCATCCCTAATATATCGTCGAAATCCACCATGTCTAAGAGAAATAAATCAACACAGGTCTCAAGACCCTCAAACACTACCAAACATGAACGATGCACTCGGTCGACCACTATAAAATCACCCACCGGTGTAGATAAATAAATATGAATACTCAAAGCATCACTAGGCATGACCATGTTGTGTGCAAAATAGGATGACACATATGAATACGTAGACCCAGGGTCAAATAGCACTGAAGCATCCCTATCACAGACCAGAATAGTACCTATAAAAACCGCACTTGAGGACTCAGCCTCTGGCCTAGATGGCAAAATAACACCAGGGCTGGGCCCCACCTCCCTTAATCATATCTCTAGGAGGGTCGACTGCTGGCTAGCCACTACCTATGGCGGTCCGAGATCCACCTCTACGGTCTCTACGTCCACCTCTATGATCCCTACCCCCTCCTCTGGTTGACTGGGTAGGTTGTGGATCACTTGGTGTCTGAATCATGGGGCGGGGACCCTGCTGCTGAGAACTACCCAAAGCTCGAGGGCAAAATCTGACTATGTGACCCGGTTCACCACAACCATAACAAGCCCTCGATTGCTGAGACTGCTAGTCCTATCGACCTAAATTTCCTCCCCCGAAACTCTGAAGTGGTGGTGCACCGGGGAGGTGGTTGTGAAAGACTGCTGATCAGAGTAATGATGCTGGGAACCACCACCACCGAAAGTACCATGAGAGACCTGGAGTGCTGACTGAAAGGGCCTTGGTGGATGGCCTCTACCATAAGAATCCTACCTCCAGACGAGGTACCACTGAAGCTACCAGAATAAAGAGGCCTTTTATCTGACCCTGACCACCTCCCTGTGCAAGAGCCATCTCAACTCTATGGTCCGCATTGGGCGCCTCCTGAAAAAGAAATCTCACTCCCAGCTCCCATAGCCATCTGAAGATCGATCGACTGAATCAATCCATCAACAAACCTCCGCATCCTCTCTCTCTCTCTCTCTCTCTCTCTCTCTCTCTCTCTCCCTCTCTCTAGATGGGGAGTATAACAATAACATGGCATGCCAAATCAATGAAACAGGTATCATACTGCGTGACTATTATAGAGCCCTACTGGAGGCGCTCGAACGGCCTGCGAAGAGCCTCTCGCTGAGTAACTGGGAGAAATTTCTCCAAAAACAACTCTTGAAAACTGATCCCAAGTCAATGATGGCGACCTTGCTGGTCTGGATAAACAATAACCCCTCCACCAAGTCTTGGCGGATCTTTCTAGTCGAAAGGTGGCAAAGTCGACCCCCTGGTCTTAACATACCCATAATCCGGAGAACCTCATGGCAGCTGAATAAGAAATCCTGGGGCTCCTCTGTAGGAGAACCACTGAATATGGTGGTGAAAAGCTTTGTGAACCTATTAAGTCTCCACAAAGCATTCGCGAACATCGCCGCACCTTAGCCGGTCTGAGCCACAATATCGGCTGAACTGCCACAGCTGGCTGAACCGCTGGAACCTGAGCCTGAGGAGCTACCTGCTTCGGAGTGCATATAGCGGGAGTCTGAACTCCTCCCCCATCCTGAGAAGTGGCTGGTGATACTAGAAACAAACCCGCTCTAGTGACGCTCTCCATAAAGCCTACCAATTAAATCAAAGGGCTCTGAAGAACTGGGGTGGCTATGAAACCCTCTGGGACCTGAACTGGGCCCACCGGAGCTGCTGGGGCTGGAACCTCCTCATGATAATCAACATGAGGCTCCACCTATGACTCTGTTGCCCGGGGTTGAGCTCTGCCCCTACCTCGGCCTCTGGAACGGCCTCGGCCTCGCCTTCTCCCCTTGTAGAAGTTGCTGCTGAGGGCTCGGGCTTATGTGCGGTAGAAGAGAAAGCACGTGTTCTCGCCATCTACGAAAGAATAGAGTAGAAAGACAATCAATATTTTAGAAACAGAATCGCACGACAAGAAAGAACAAAAGTGAAATTTTTCCAAACTCTGTAGCCCATGGGAGATAAATACAGACGTCTCCGTACTGATCCCTCAGACTCTACTAAGTTTTTTTCGTGGGTTGTGAGACCTTTGTAACCTAGTGCTCTGATACCAACTTGTCACGACCCGGATTTTCCACCATCGGAAATCGGAATGGTGCCTACTAATAGGAGCTAGGCAAGCCAATTAATTTAATACTTCTCATAACAACATTAACAATATATTAAGATAAAAGCAAAAGTATTAAAACATAAATAATTGAATACAAGTGCGGAAGTTCAAGTACAACTCTACCCAGATCTGGTGTTACTAGCTCACGAACTTCAACAGAATGCTAAATACAAAGTCTGAATAAAAATACAATCCTGTTTCTTCCGATACAAAGGAAAACAAACAAAAACAAGGATAGGAGAGGCTCCGGGCCATGCAGACGTCGGCAAGGCTACCTCGGGAATCTCTTGACTGAAGTCAGCTCCCAATGCTCCTACTGTGGTCCACAAGCTGCTCTGGCTCAGTAATTAGTGCAAAAAGATGTACAGAGTGTAGCATCAGCACAACCGACCCCATGTGCTGGTACGTGCCTAGCCTAACCCCGGCGAAGTAGTGACGAGGCTAGACAAGACTTCCAGGTAAACCTATTCAGTTCAATATATATATATATATATATATATATATATGGAATAGAAGAGAATATAGAAATTTAAACAGTTACGAGAAAGGGGAGCATGCTATGGGGAATGTAGCAGTTCAAATATAAAATCAACTGATAGAGAAATGAAACTGTATAATAACAACAATCATAGAGAGCAGGATAATTAACAGTTGCACAACACCGACCTTCGTGATTTTACTCTCGTCCTCACCAAAAGTAATCAAATAAAGTGCACGGCATCAACCTTCGTGCTTTTCCACACAAACTCTCATATCATGGCACAGAATGACCCTTCATGCAACAGTAATCACATCAGGGCACGGAATGTTCCTTTGTGTATTAATAATCAAAAACATGGCACGAAATAACCCTTAGTGCATTAATATTTAAAACGTGGCACAGAATGACCCTTTGTGTATTACCACTCTTCCTCACCCAAATAGCAATCACAACCAAACGGGGCGAGGGGATAGACGAACAATAATAGAAATCCCGGCAAGGTAAAACCACAAGTAAGCAGCTAAATCCCGGCAAGAGATCAATAATAATAGCTTTCACATCCGGGCAAGGGAGATAATCAATATACTCAAAACATCCCAACAAGGGATTAATCACATCTCTTTCTATTTTCTTCATTTCTTACTCAATAATCTTTTTTATCGTTCGAACCAACGTTCCAAAGAGTTTACAATTCACAATTATTTCTCATACTCTTCATATTACATAAAAATCATCAAGTGAACATGGAAGAGTCACAACAATATCAGAATAAGTACAAGTAAAGACTCATGGTCATACTAGATACCGATGTATAGATACTTATCACCATGCCTATACACCGTACTCATCATTTAGCAATTAGCAAACAATACTCTAATCCTATTCTCTTAATCTAAAGTACAAACACTTACCTCGAATGCCCCAAACTTAACTCAAGACTCTAATATAGTTTTACCCATCGAATTGGGCTCCAACTCAGTCAAATCTATGAAATAATGACTTTACAATATTAGTAATAGCTAAACAAACTAAACCCAATTTCTAAATATGAATTTCTAAGTTTTTTCCCAAAATCCTAAGAATCGACCCCTGGCCTGCTTGGTCCAAACACGAGGTTCGAACCAATTCCATGTTATCCATTCCCCCACGAGCCCGGATATACAATTTATTTTTAAATTCGACAGCAAAATGAGGTCTAAATCAAAGAAAATCGAAAAACCCTAACATTACCCTTTTCCCCCAATTTCAACCCTAGATTACATTTAGGTTTAGAAACTCGTTAATTAGTGAAGGAAGATGAAGGAAATGAGTGGGAGTTTACTTACCCAAGAAGCTTTGGTGAAGAAGTGCTCAAAAATTTGCTCAAGAGCTATGGAGAAGAAGAGCCTGTGAGAAAAATGGAATAAATCCCATCACTGGTTCTGTTTTGAGCATTTTAAACCGTTGGGCAAAAATGCTCTATGCGATCGCGTGAAAGGCATTGTGATCGCATAGAGTAAAGGGGGTGAAACATCGTGATCACGTGAGTGCTGGTGCGAACACATAGAGGAAAAAGGCTAAATTTTCTGATGGGACTTAATGTTATGCAATCGCGGAGTAAAGAATGCGATCGTATTGAAGGGACTGGCCAAGCTATGCGATCGAGAATCAAGCTATGCGATCACATAGAACAAAATAAGGTACCTAGAAAACTCACACTATGCGATCATAGAAAGGCCTATGCGATCGCATAGAAGGAACAACTGGACCACTGACTGCAGAAATTTTACAACACTTCCTAAGGCCAAAAACACCTCGAACCACCTCCGAATCACTCCCGAGGCCTCAGGGCTCCCAACCAAACACATACACTAACTCAACAACATCCTACGAACTTAACCGAGCGATCAAATTGGCAAAATAATATCATAAACGAGGAATCAAACTTCAAAATCAACATTTCTCATTCAAATTTCGTAAGCTTCCAATTTAAGATATTTAGATCCGAAACATGTCAAATGACGTTCGATTTCGATAAATTACATAGAAACATTTAAAACCATATATAAGACTTGTACCGGACGCCGGAACCAAAATACGGGCTCGATACCAATGCTTTCTAATCCGTTTTTATTTCAAAATTTCATATTTATTTCAGAAAAATAATTTCTTTCAAAAATTTATTTCTCAGGATTGAGATCTCGAATTTCGATTCCGGACATACGCACGAGTCCTATATTTTTCTACGAACCCTCCGGAACCGTCAAATTACGGGTCCAGGTCCGTTTGTCCAAAATATTGACAAAGTCAATTTTAATAATTTTAAAGCCACAATTTAGCAAATTTCACATAATTTAACATATAAGCTTTTCGGCTATGCGCATGGACTATACATGCAAATCGAGGCGAATAAAAGTGAGGTTTTCAAGGCCCCGTAAGCACGAAAAAGGGAGGAAACAGGTGATGACCCTTTGGGTCGCCACACAAGCTCATTATGTTTGGCCAATTTTTTAAAAAAACACGTTTAAGTATTAAACTACGATATAGGACAATAAAAATTTAAGTTTCGATTAGTACTAAAATATTAAATATTTATTAGAAAATAATTCAATTAAAATGTAAAAAGTAAAGTAAAAATATACGTTAAAAATTATAATTAATATAAAATATAGTAATTCCAAAGCAACAACATTGAGTGTGGGTATTACTTATTGTTTACGTGATAATCTAGATATGTCAAAATACATCATCCGATATCATTTAAAATCTACCCTTAGGAATAGGAGAAAGAGAATATAAATATCATTAAAATAAAAAAATATTAAATTAATGAGGGGTAATCTAGAAAATATAAATTTATTGTAAGGTTATTTTGTCTTAAATATATTAATTTTCTACTTCCGCTTCTTGAAAGAAACTAAAATTTGTTGCTTCTCCCCAAAAGCAGAAAAACTGGTTCTGTTACTGCTTATAAGTACTTTTTTATTTTGGCCAAACACCTTAAATTTTGCAAAATATATTTTTTTTTTGACAAAAAAGTACTTTTGGCCTCTTGAAGCTTGGTCAAACAAGCTCTGAGCCATAATTAATTACTACTATATTTGTTCATTACACTAAATTACTTAATTATGGTAAGTAATATGGTTTGTTAAGAATAAGTTTCTACCTCTCGTCTATACTCTCTCTATGGTCTGAAAATCGGAGACGGAACATAGGATTTGAACCTTATGAGTTTAGAATTATAATCATTTTAAGTTATTGTGTTTTATATTAATATTTTATATATATTTATTAGATTTCTTAAGACAAATGTATAATTTGAACAAATACTACTAGTTCGACCGAACCTGCCCCGCAGAAAATGGCCATACCCCTTCCAACCTTAGTGGGGAGACATTCGGAGCAATTTTGTTCCTGTGATCGATACCTCACTCAATTTCATAAGTGCACTGAAAATTTAAATGGTTCTTTTTCGCGCAAAAACTTGAGGGAGGACCCAACAAGAAAAAGGATAAATGAACCGAATTACAATAGAAAATATTTTCGTTAAAATATCATGGTATAGCCAGTTTTTATACCGATCAATGAAAAATAGCCAGTGTTTACCAAGTCAATGAAAAATAACCATTATTTTGCTGCACAGGGACCGGTCCAGTATAATATACGGGAGTTCTGGTGCATTTGTGTACGAACTCCAGCATATTATACTAGACCGGTATACTTTGCTAACTCCTATAAAATTTACGGACACTGGAGCACCAGTGCTCCAAATTCCAGTATATTATACTGGACAATTATACTTGCTGGAACTCTCGTAAAATTTACGAGAGACTAGAGCACCAAGGCTCCAAACTCCAGTATATTATACTGGACAATTATACTTGCTAGAAGTTCAGTATATTATGATGGAGTTCTAGTGTACTTATGCTGGAACTCCATCATATTATGCTGGAGTTCCAGCATACTATCTTGGAACTCCAGTATAATATGCTGGAGTTCAAGCATACTTGTGTCGGAACTCCAGTATAATACTATAATATACTTGAGTATTTTTTTGGATTTTGAACAGTGTTTTTACTCAGATTTATCTATACATAAAAAGTGGCTAAATTTCGATGACTTTTGAAACTTGGCTATTTTTCAACGATCGGTTGTAAATCTGGCTATTTTTAAATTTCTCCCAATATTTTCAGTATGTTAAATTTTCTTATAGCAATTGAATAGTTAACTAATATCGAAAAATACATACCCCTTTATGGGCAGGGGCGGAGCCACGTTGTTAGTTGCGGCTTCAGTCGAATTCAGTAATTTTTGTTCAAATTCTGTATTTGTATTAAAAAATTTAATAAGTATATACAAATTATTAATTTAGAATTCAGTAACTTAAAAACATTATAATTTCAAACTCATAAAATTTAAATTGACTGTGAGTATGCTAACAATAAAATTAAGAAGAAAAAGAATTGTTACTGAAAAAAGTGAAATTGCTTCATCTGCGTCACACAAGATGCTCGCATAGTTGTTCACGTCCTACACATAAAGGGCTTTGTTGGCAACAAAAGCAAAAATAGCAAGTTCTAGCCAATTTTCGAATCGGTTATTTAAAAATAATTAATATTTATTAAATCGATAAAAAATAGTCACTATTTTATTATAATAGAAACATGTCCAGCATAATATATTGGAGTTTGGTGCATCTGCGTATACACTTTCAGTATAATATATTGGATCGGTATATTTTGTTGGCTCAAGTATAATATACCGGAGACTGGTGCATCAGTGCTCCAAACTCCAGTATATTATGTTGATGTAATTTTCTAAATTTTGAATTGTGTTTTCATTTAAATTTATCTGTACATAAAAATGGCTAAATTTCAGTTACTTTTGAAATTGTATCTATTTTTGAATGATCATTTATAAATTTGGTTATTTTTTAATTTCTCCAGCAACAAAACTTTTAATTAAATAAAAAGCCCAAATTAATTCAGTGGCATCCGTGCCATGACTTGTCAATAAAAATTTATTAGCACTTGACCGTTATACCAAATAATGATTAATATATATATATATATATATATATATATATATATATATATATATATATATATATATATATATATATATATATATATATATATATATATATATATATATATAGGTATAAACAAAACTAGTCTAACTCGTAAAATTTGTAGTTTAAGGACTCATTCGGTACAAGGATAAGGGATAATTAATTAAAAAATTAAATTTAAGATGAATTTATTTCATATTTGATTGGGATAACATTATGGTATTAATAATTTCGTAATTAGTTATTCCGGAATTGTAGTGTTACTTTTATCCATATGAAAGTGCGGGATAACAATCCAAACTAATCTCGAAATACTTAATCTTGCAATACCTTTGCTAACATCAAAATTTTAGCAGTCTTGAAATTCTAGGAAACTATTCTGATTGCTTGGAGGCTACTCTACCAATACCCTAACTTTGAAGCTACTCCAACCCTAGACCACTCCTATAAAAAGGGTTACATATTACTTTTAAAAAAAGGATTTGGAATTCGAGGTCATCTCAATAATTCCATAAACTTTCAGAATATACACAAAGAGATAGATATATGATTTTGAAATTCCATAAAAATTTATGGAATATTCAAAAAGAGATTAAAGACATCAAATATTGTCTTTCTCAAAGCTACCGAAGTGATCAACAAACATTCTTCCTTTTTCATGGAGATCAACAATATCCCAAGGAAGTTCACATCATCCCACGTACGAGAAATACGCTGGTTAAGTCCTAGAATTATGGATAATAAATCAGAGAGAAGAATCAAGAGATAAACAGAATTGAACATGCATTATTTATCGATAAAATTATGTTTTTTTGTATTTGTATTGTGGTTCTAATTTATTTTTCTATCACAAATAATTTATTGCAAGCAAACCTGTTTCTCGACCCTAAGTGGGCGTTTGGACATAAGAATTGTAAAATTTAAAAATAATAAAAAAACAAAAAGAATTTCAAGTGAGAATGATATTTAAAAATTAGAATTATATTTGGACATGAATATAATTTTGGGTAGTTTTGTGAGCGATGAAAAACAGGTTTTTGAAAAATTTCAAAATTAATTTTCAAATAAAAATTAAAATTTCGAGAAAAGTGAAAGAAATTCTTATAACCAAACAAGCTCTAAGAGTTGCACTGTAAGTGTGAATACATATGACATAATTAAGCGATGGGTGTTATGAAATAATATAAAAGACAAGAACAATAATGCAAGAACAAGAGCAATATAGAGAAGAGTAGAGAGAGTTCTTCTTATTGATACTTAGAGATTGTTATGAGTGGTTTACAATGGTAGAAGACCCCTTTATTTATAGGGAGGGGGATGATTTATCTACCAAGAATAGAACTCTAGAATCTCTCTAATTATAGACATTCACCTTAAATAGGAGATTTCATAACACTCCCCCTTGAATGTCTATTCAACAATGTGCCTCGTTAAAACCTTAAAACCAAAACCCAATGGGAAAAATTAAAGAAAGGAAAAAGAGTACACATGTTTGAATATGCGCCTATTGGTTGCCTCGTTAAAAACCTCGCAAGGAAAACCCAGTGGGACAAAATCTTGTAAGGGAAAAAGAGTGCAACGCGCATTAACTCCCCCTAATGAGTACATCAATTTATATCCTTGAGCATTTGCATTCCAATCTTGTGCATCATCTTCAAAACGATCTTTGATAGAGATTTGATAAATAAATCAACCATATTGACTTGAATAAGTATTCCGCACCTTGAAATCATCATTCTTGATAGATATGAACATCTTCATATAATGTCGTGGAATGACTCTTCAATATCTCCATAGATGCATTCTTAATGCCATCATGCTTATAGTTATACCAAGATACATATGTACACAAATTGTACTTAGGATGTGGTACTTCAGGACCAAGAATTGCATATGCTTCAAGCAACTTAAATCTTTCAAGTTAAGTCATATAAGCCATATAATAGACTTTAGATGCATATCAAGTTTTCCATGTCATGCTAGACAAATAAGATATCGAAAACTGACTATACATACCTTTGACTTTATACTTTCAAGCATTTGAACTATAGGTTCAAAACTACATGTCTTTCATATGGAATCAATTCTTCTTGAATTGTATCTCTTCCATTTAGTTACTTTCTTTGGGGCAGCAAATGCGTATAGCATGCTTTGCAATATGTTGCAATTGAATTATCCCTTTTATGAACTTCAGGTTCATATCATGATATTCGGGGATATACATATACAAATGATAATTCATCCCATGTAACCTTTTCTCAAGTGTTTATCATGTCTCCCCCTCATGTTAGTAAAGCTAACTTGTTTCCTCAACTTTGGGAAATCATCTTTGTGCATTATTATGTCAATATACACGGCACATTAATAATAAGATGAAATTATTTGGTTCCTGACCCTGAACCACTTGTGAGGGGAGAATATAATATACTCTCGTATACAACGTATATCAAACTGATATATATAACTTTGTTCTCATAAGAAACAGTTTAGCTATTAAGTGGAAGCACTCAATAATTATCTTGCTAAACCAACTTTGATATAAACCAACTTATCAAGATGAACTATCTTGAGTAGAAAATCTGGAAATTATGCTCGAAGTTATATTACTGAGCAATTTACCTCGCAAGCACCGGCCAGGCTGCGGGTTAATAACAATTGCGCATGTAACCATATCATAGATGCATCATATGTGGTATACATGGCAGGTGAATGGGCCCATATTCACCTTTAATATTTTCAGAATTTATGGGCTTCAACCCGAACTCTTTAGTTGGTTAGTTCATTAATGAGAACAAGTGATACAAGAGAATCGTAAAGAACTTTCTAGTTCTTTGATATTCACCTATGTGAATTTGCACATCATACTTAAAATGAGATGGCTAACACGAATGCCAACTGAATAAATTATCAATATTGGTAACCATGACATGTGCACTTATCAATAAACTTCAGGTTTATTATGACATGGGTTTTATACCAATAGATATCCACTTTATTGTGGCATTATTTTGTTTGTGTAGTACAAACTGGAGAACAAAGCGGGTAGCTTTTCATATACAAATTACCCCGCTACAAGTTGTAGTAATAGGAGATATCAAAGCCTTCCTTTATTTATAGTCTCAATATAATCAATCGCTTTCGCGTGTACTTTGGAAACTGAATAAGTTTCTTTGAGACTTACTATAGCACAATACTCAATTGTGTTTCTCCAACATAGTAATAATTGTCTCTTCTAGAGCTCTCAATTAATTTTGTACTACCACAGATTCATCAACATCCATGTGGTGAATATCTTTCTTAAAGAGAAAGTTTATACCATTATGGTCATGTCAAACTTATATGCAAGATATGTTTCTTGCATGATCGTTGTCCTTTAATAGTCATATTTCCAAAATACTTTGGCGTACAATAGGTACGTGACCAACGATCATTCATGCCATATATCATCTCAAACCTCCTTCTAGGGGTGAGTGTGGTATCATCTCAAACCTCCATTTAGGGGTGAGTGTGGTATATTTAATACCAATTTCATGTTCATATTCTTCCAATAATGAATATGTATTCGTGAATCAAATGTTGTCACATTCACTTCGGGGATATGTGATTTTGTTATCCTTTTCAAATCTATAAATGCGTCAGGCATTTGATTTGCTATTCTTTGCAAATGGATAATCTTTTGTGCCTCTTTCTCACAAATAGAGGTATGTGGATCAAGATGAGATAATGATGCATTTTTCCACAAAATTTCCCGTTTGGTTTCACCAACTTCTCCCCCTAATTTTGGGAAAAGTGTCTTATTAAATTGACAGTCTGCAAATCGTGCAGTGAACAAATCTCCTGTCAATGTTTCGAGGTAGCGAGTAATGGAGGGCGATTCAACCTCAACATATATTCCTAACCTTCTTTGCAGACCCATTTTGGTGCGGGGTGGCGGTGCTAAAGGCACATATACTGCGCATCCAAAAATTCTTAAATGGGATATATTGGGTCCATAACCCAAAACCAATTGCAACGGGGAATATTTGTGTCAATTCGTCAGTCAGAGACGAACTAGCATTGCTGTATGCAAAATGGCGTGACCCCAAACCGAAGTGGGCAGCCGACGAACTAGCATTGCTGCATGCAAAATGGCGTGAACCCAAACCAAAGTGGGCAGCCGACGAACTAGCATTGCTGCATGCAAAATGGCGTGAACCCAAACCGAAATGGGCAGCCTCGTTTTCATGAAGAATTCAAGATTATTCTCATCTATTGTCTCAATATGATATCCATTTTGAATGATATCTTTAAAACTCAACAAGTTCTTCTTAGACTTGGAGGAGAATATTGCATTCTCTAAGATAAACGTCATGCCTTTGGGCAGAGTTACAGTTGCTCTTCCGGAGCCTTCAATCAATTTACTTCCCATGGTTTGACATATAAAAGAAAATATGAGAATAAACAACTTCAATCCGTTTGTGTCACATAATATTTTCAAAATCTGCTGATGTCAGTTGACTAAAATAAATCAGATAGTCGATTATATGTTTTCCATAATCGATTACTATGCAGTTTGAAAATTTCAGTTTAAACGTTTTCATAAAACAATCGATTGTTAAACACACACAATCGATTGTTGAGCATTGACAATCGATTGTTAAACATAGACAATCGATTGTTGACAATTTTTGAAAAATTCTAGATCACACTGTTTTAAGACAATCGATTGTTAAATATAAACAATCGATTGTTGGCTATTTTGAAAAAATTCCAGAGCACACTGTCTTAAGACAATCGATTGTTAAGCATAGACAATCGATTGTTGACTATTTTGAAAATTTCCAGATTACACTGTCTAACGACAATCGGTTGTTAGACATAGACAATCGATTGTGGATGATTTTTGAAAAATTCCAGATTACACTGTCTTAACGACAATCGATTGTTAGACATAGACAATCGATTGTGGATGATTTTTGAAAAATTCCAGATTACACTATCTTAACGACAATCGATTGTTAGACATAGACAATCGATTGTGGATGATTTTTGAAAAATTCCAGAACACACTGTTTTAAAGACAATCGATTGTTAATCATAGACAATCGATTGTTGACAGTTTTTGTAAAATTCCAGATCACACTGTTTTAAAGACAATCAATTGTTGATCATTGACAATCGATTGTTTTGCAGTTTTTATGCGAAATATGAGATAACCGACTAGTTTTTCAGGTTAGTCGATTACCTCTACTGGAAAGTAAAAATATTATTGATATTTGAGCATATTGATACATTCTAAAGAACTAATACTAACATTATGTCATGAACTAACTAATACGAGCTAATACTGATGGCTATTAGTTTATTCATTCACTAATACAAACAAGTAAAATAAAATCAAATAGCTCCATCTTCTTTCATCACGGATCCATCACCGATTAGGTGGTCTATCTACCCCTCAGGTTGCTCAAAGAAGTCTGCCACATCCAAGTGGGTGATGTCAAAGTTGTCGTCAGAGACAAAATTCGTTTCAGGGCGTTTACTCTTTCGAGATGCTTGATAAAGGTCAACCAAATGTCATGGTATACGGCAAGCCTTTGACCAGTGCCCGTTTCCACCGCAACGATAATATATAGTTTATAAACTATTTGCTTTTGGATTCTTATCGTATCGTGCTTGTGGCAGAGTGACCAACTTCAGGTTGTCATATCTCTTCTTTAAGCCATTCCACAAGATAGGTGGATCCTTGACGGTGAGATATTCAATCTTCAAACCTTCATCAAGGTGATGGCGCAAGAAAATCAAGGCCTTAGCATAGTTTCAAACCTTCATCAAGGTGATGGCGCAAGAAAATCAAGGCCTTAGCATGGTTTTGGGTGGATGCATTATTTCTGTCTTTAATGGCGTCTCCAAGACCCATAGCATCCAAAATGGATTTAAGTATCCAACACCCATATCATATAGTTCTTGCCCGAAATTTCAAGGGCAACGAACTTTCTTTTCATAATGTCAGACATAAACCAAAATTACATCAAGAGCGTGTTCATACTTACGGGCTCTATTACAATTATCGCATTCACTTCAGGGAATGGATCAAAATCATGTGCTTTACACAATCTCATGTCGAATATTACTTTCATAAAGTGAAAGATTATTTTGAGAATCCTTATTGTTCTCATTACCACAATAATGACGATTATAACTTCGTGTATTGCCATGTCCACATCCATTGATACCTTTACGGTAATTAGTCTTCTTTCAGACTTATCACATACTGCTACCACATTCTCTAAAGGGAATGGAGCAAATTCAATTGGACGGAATTCTTTGCCACGTCCACATTCATTGATACCTTCATGGTAATATTTTAGTCTTCTTTCAGACTTATCATATACTGCTTCCACATTCTCTAAAGGGAATGGAGCAAATTCAATGGGACGGATTTTCAATTATTTGCCCACAATCATACATGAATTTAATCATGGCAGGACATAGAGATTTAACCACTTCATGTGGTTATAATTTCTTACAAACTCCATTAGAGTTATAATCAAACTTTGTTTGTATATTCAATCAAATCCTAGAATTTCAAGAATTTGAAAGGAAAAAGTAAATTACTTACCTTTAAGGTATACCAATTATATTTTCAATGTTTTCTTCCTTTTCTCCACTGATGCAGACGACGGTGGCTCCGATGCGGAGAAATTGACGGCGGCTTAATCTTCTTAAAGAGCTTCTTGAGACGGTAGAGTCTCGTGCTGATAACGTGTTATGAAATAATATAAAAGACAAGAACAATAATGCAAGAACAAGAGCAATAGAGAGAATAGTAGAGAGAGTTCTTCTTATTGATACTTAGAGATTGTTATGAGTGATTTACAATGGTAGAAGACCCCTTTATTTATAGGAAGGGAATGATTTATGTACCAAGAATAGAACTCTAGAACCTCTCTAAACATTCAAGATTTCATAACAATGGGGAAGTTTTTAGCCAAAGGGGAAAAGAGAAGAAAAGGGGGAATTCAAAGTTAGAAAGTTTTGTCTAACTACTGTCTGGATATAGCGGAGAGCGCCAGAAGTGGTTATAAACGAGGAGTATCTCACAAAAGTCAAGAGTTGCTCATTTTCAGTAAATTTCTACTACTACAAATAGCGGCCACAATTTTGCAACATGGCCCTATTCCTTGTCCTTTTTTATTCTGTGAACGTTATCTTCCCAACATCTACTATTTCTGGTTCTTACTTGCTTCCCTGTCACAATACAAATATTTGACAGACTAGCTCAGACTTGAAACCAACTATTACTCTTCAGAATTACTAAAATAATCTTATCCCAATTCAGGTTCTTTTCTCTCTTAATTTATTACCCTTTTGATTGTATTGACTTTGTTTATTCAGGTTCTTTTCAAGCTTTATTGAACACCCTTTCCACAGAATTTTCCTAAACTTGGCCTAGTTTTTATTTATTTAAGCATCTATACTCAGTAGGTTCCTTGTACTAAGTTGAAGAATTATGTTGTTTCTTTTATGATATGTGTACTTGAATTACATTGTATAAACTGATAGGTTCGTTTTTTTCTTTTTTCGGGGCAATGATCACTATTTTCGCTGTTGAAGCAAAAGAGGCATTTGCATATTCAATGTGCTGCATGACTTTTAGTTTAGGAGTGTTTTTATATTTTGTCTTATTGTTTGGTGTTGATCCCACGGTGCAGGATGATACTGGGTATGTTGTTGTTGTTTGGTGTTGATATTTCAGTTCTATTGTGTTTCTGTGTGTTAAATCTTTTTAGTTAGTCTGTGTTTGCTGATTTCTACTAGCTAGAGGTTAATGATTTTGTTATAAACTTTTGTCTGTTTTGATGTAAGTAGGTTGGTGCTTTGAAAAACAGAAATGGACTCGTCAAGTTCTGGTTATAAAGACCAAAGGAGATCACTTGATGTCTTTGATCCGACATTGACTCGTGAAGGTGGAAAGTCGGCTAGTAGTAGAAATGAGGGTATTGATGTGCAAGAAGTTCCAATGAAAGGGGTGGAATCTGGGACTATGACAGGAACAAATAAGCCAATGAACAAGTGGATGGCCTTTGACCCGAATGGGAAAAAAGGAGAAGATAACGGCAATGCAAATAGTCAGATCCCTAGTGAACCCAGCATAGCAGCGAGGGCTGCAGAGTGGGGATTGACAGTGAGGACAGATGTTGGAGAAGGTAGCTTTCACGCAATTAGCAGAAGCGGAGAGAATTCATTTGCAGATGGGGAAAGAGGCAAGAATTCATTGGAGAAGTATTCAGTCGGATCAACAAGGACATCCGAGGAGTCATATGAAGACACTAAATTTCCTAGAGTTTCTCAGGAGCTGAAGGATGCATTAGCAACACTTCAACAGACATTTGTCGTATCTGATGCCACAAAACCAGACTGCCCTATTGTTTATGCAAGCAGTGGCTTTTTTACTATGACTGGTTATTCTTCGAAGGAGATTGTTGGAAGGAATTGGTAACAGTTTTTCCACTTAACATAATGTTTTCTGTATGTTTTCAGTGGATTTTGCTGTTATGTGATATATCTATGCACTATGGGCAGACTAGTGATAAGACTCAAATTTAGTCCTTACAATTTGTTCAATCCTTATGTAGCTTTAGGAGGGGTGAGAATGAAATTGTGAGTAAAAGTTTGTGTCTGGACCTCTTTGATCAATAAGTAAGAAATTTTGAACTGGTGAAATTGCAGGACCGTAACTGGAAAAATCATACAATTTGTCCTTATTCTTGATGAGTAATTCATATCTCCTGTCATTTAATATAGGAAGTAGCTAGATATTTGGTTCAAACTTTGAATGGGAGCCTTTTGCTAAGAGAAGATATGGGTTTCAACTAACAGACTGTGATTTGCTGCCTGAAGTTAACCTAATTGTCTCAAATTTGTCCTTGTAGCTTGAACCAGCTTTTTCAAGCGATGAAACGGAACAATGTTGCCAAGCCATTAGTTTCTTGTTGATTCTTTGTTCTTAATTAAGATATTCTTCAGTTTAGGCTTTACTTTCAGCAGTATTCCCTGATTTGTACTTCTTTGATCATATGGATGATGGAAAAGGAGTTGAAGGTGAACTTGACTTGTTTGATGCAGTCGGTTCCTACAGGGGAAAGATACAGACCAGAAAGAAGTAGAAAAAATCCGAGAAGCTGTGAAAACAGGGAAAAGCTACTGTGGAAGGCTCTTGAACTACAAGAAGAATGGCACTCCTTTTTGGAACCTGCTAACCGTCACCCCCATAAAAGATGACACCGGAAAGACAATCAAGTTTATAGGGTAAATATGCTTTTGTGGTCCCACATTTTGTTTCCCTATTGTAATATAAAGCATTTTCATCTGATGAAGATAATTCCCGTATGACAGAATGCAGGTGGAAGTGAGCAAATACACTGAAGGGATTAATGAGAAAGCATTACGACCAAATGGATTGCCCAAGTCTTTAATCAGATATGATGGTATGCACAAGTGTTTGGCTTTACTTCTATCTGCAGAAGTGTTTGACTTTGCTTCTTAAAATTTTAAAATCCTTCTTGTTTGTTTCTCAGCTCGTCAGAAGGAAAAGGCTTTAGGTTCCATTACAGAAGTGGTGCAAACCGTGAAAAATCCACGCTCTCATATGAAGTCCGCGAGTCAGGATGCTAGTTCCAGAACTGATAAAGAGAAGCTACAATTAGATTTTATGCTTCCTAAGTCTGCTGAAACTGAAAGCATGAAAACACCTGGCCGATACACACCTCGGTGGGAAACAGCAAGTGATATGTCTGTTCAGGAATCAGATAAAAAGTCTAGAAAATCTGCACGTGTTTCCTTAAAGGGGTGAGTCCTTTGACTTTCACTTTTTCACTCTACTATGTGTTAAAATCAAATTTCATATTAACACTGCTGTACTAGCTTTGGTTTATTAGAACTTGTGCTTGATGTTTTGTTCAATTGTCAGCATGTTGTTATGTATATTAATGAAACTGGATGTTACAAGAATGAAATGTACTTAACAGCTTGCGTGATTGTTTCTCCAACTATGTCAGAGATAGTCACCAGCTTCTCATTCTTTTGTACAGAGTGGCTGAAAGTTTGTCCCCTCTCAATAGTTGTAGGGTTTACTCCTCGTACTATTAACTAAAACTCAATTCTGAAGTTAAGTCAGCTTAATTTTTTATTTTTTTTATTTTTGCTGTGTGAACTAATTTGATTCCATAGTGGTCCAAGACTTGATATGTAAAATATGTCAAACAGGAGAAATTATTGTCTTCTCGGTTTCTTAGTTCTTTACCGAAGTAGACAGCACATGCACAATGTATTTGTGTTCATTTACTGTCCTTTCCCAGTAGTTATAGAAGAGAATCCCAATTAAGATATCTGAGAATACCAATTACAAAAACTGCAGAAGAATTTTCTTTCATTTCTGTATTGAAAGCAATTTCGAAGCATTTTCAGATGAACTGTGTGCTTAACTACATAAAATCACAACTCAGGATACTATTTTTAGTTGATAGTTTATTAGATGTGTACCTTCAGTCTGCACCTCTTTTCCATGTCAAATTTTTCCTTTAAAAATATGTATGTGTCTTGGAAATATAAGCAGGGTTTTGTTAGGTAAAAACTTTTTTAGTAGCATTAAGCTTTATACCTGCTTCTAGAATTCAGTCTTTTAGAACATGGTATTACTTTGCGCAGGTTTAAGGGAAGATCCTCTAGCATCTCTGCTCCTCTAGAAAATGAACAGAATATTGGACCTGAAGTACAAATGACTAAAGACGTAGAACGTACTGACAGTTGGGAGCGTGCTGAAAGAGAAAGGGACATACGTCAAGGAATCGACCTTGCGACAACTTTGGAGCGGATTGAAAAGAATTTCGTGATATCAGATCCCAGACTTCCTGATTGTCCAATTGTAAGATCAAGAAAAAATCTAGTTTGTGCTACTTGATTGTTACACATCATATTTCACTTTTTTTTAAGAATATGAATGAGGGTATATAAAGAAAAACACATACTCATTAGCTGAGGAGGTATTAGGATAATGGTAGCCAAACTAACAATTTAAAGCAAATGTAAATGTGAGACATACTACTACAGTACATTGACATACTCTCATCAGCTTCGGTGCTTGGTTACAAGGCCTCAGCCTTTGCCACTTGAGCCAGGCCTCCTCAGCTGCCACATCTGAATTGACTGGCTTACCCATTGCAACAGTAAGGAGGACAAATATAGATGATTATGTGGGCAATCAAGAAAACCTAGTGTAATCATTTGAAAGTTTACACAGGCCGTCCTTTTGCTGCAAATGGACCTAGGTTGTTTTCATCCCCTATGTATTATGATATCTATTTCATAATTAGAAAAAAAAATCATCGTATAGAACCTTTAAATTGTCTTAAAGGACAAATTATTTTGTACTGAAACAGGGTGCATTAGTATATCTGTTTCATAAGTCAAATTGGTAACTTATTTCTTAGATTCCTGTTGTGCTGAAAACTGAAAGCAGGAATGCTTGTTTTTCAGATATTTGCTTCAGATAGCTTTCTTGAACTAACGGAATACACACGTGAAGAGATCTTAGGAAGAAACTGCCGGTATGAGTTGAATCTTGCTTTATATATCGCATTTGACATATATTTGGAGTTCCTTAGTATGGTCTTGTCAAAGTTGGTTAAAGGTTCGAGAAATCTCTTCCCTTATTTTATTTTATTACACTAGTTAGTAGTTCGCTGCCTATCTACGCAAAGAAACAAAGAAATCTGATAATACGTTGTTTTATGGGTTTTGCTTTCTGATTTGCTTCCCACCATGTAAATGTAATCTAATAAGATTTCCAATTCTTCAGATTTCTTCAGGGACCTGAAACAGATCAAGCAACAGTTCAAAAGATACGAGATGCCATAAGAGAACAAAGAGAAATTACTGTGCAATTAATAAATTATACAAAGAGCGGTAAACTATCTCACTTTGTGTTTTGAGAAGTGAAATGGAATGGAACATGCATTTTGTTCTATTAACTAGATGTTACTACATTATAACTAGACGTTACTTCACGTGAGCAAATATTTTCAGGGAAGAAGTTCTGGAATTTATTTCACTTGCAACCTATGCGTGATCAGAAGGTGATCTTTCTGTCTACTTTCCTGAAACATGTTGTAAAAAGTTGACAATTTTCAGCTATTTGGCTGATGTCGGCACTTCACATTTGCAGGGAGAACTACAATATTTCATCGGTGTTCAGTTAGATGGAAGTGATCATCTGGAACCACTAAGAAACCGCCTCTCAGAACAAACTGAACAAAGCAGTGCTAAGTTGGTAAATTTCTGTCACTCGTCTTTGTGGAATCTATACCTGTGATATTATGGTGGACAACTAGTTATTAGCATATGTTCTACCTGGGAAGGCTAGCTTTCTTTTCTTTATTTGTTTTCTCTATTGTGATTGCCATTCTATTTCTAGTCAATGTGGTAGTGAATAAGAAAAGTGACCCCAGTTAGTGAATATTTGTATAGCAATTGTTGAAAGAAGAACACAAGCCTTTTGACTGGTTCGTTTTTCTTTCCAAAGCCATCCTCCCAAAGCAGAATATTCAAATAGTTAACTAGAACTTGTCAAATTATTGAAATTCTCTCCAATTTGCTAGTACAGATGTTTTCAGTTAGTAACCAACAGACTTCTCTTGCAGGTCAAAGCTACTGCAGAAAATGTAGATGAAGCAGTTCGAGAACTTCCTGATGCCAACTCGGTAAGGTATTCCTTTCACTCCGAATTGGATCCAGATAATCTTTGTCATGTGAAATTTTTGTCTAATCATGATTATTATGCATAATTATCTTTTCATGGATAGTGCTTTGTTAAAATATTCATGCCTTTAGAATGGTCAATAAAAGTTTAATCAAATCCATTTTTAAGCATTTAGATTTTTATTGAGACCATTGTCACAAAAAGTTAAGAAAGTGTGATACAGCTGACATGAACCCTCTAATACTTTCAGAAACCTGAAGACTTGTGGGCTTTGCATTCTAAACCTGTCTATCCACGGCCTCATAAAAGGGATAGTGCTTTATGGACCGCAATACAGAAGGTACACAATTTTTTGCGTTCTCCCTATCAAATCTAATGTTTTTCTATGCCTTGGGAGAACAGCTGATATTTCTTTGTTTATGATTAAAGACTATGGCTCTCATATGATATGCGTATTAACTGCTAGATCAAGTAGGAGATATTTTCTTCCCAGTAACGTTTATATACACCTGTAAGTGTTAAGACACTTGAAAGAAGGGTGTCTGCTGCTTTTATGCTATTTTATGAAGTATGTGGCGCGACCTACAGACTAGTATTTAACAGTAAAAACTATGCTTTTAGTATATAATTTGAATTTTTACATCTTCTTTTAAACATATATTACTTTTTATTCTCATTACATTTTGCATTAGTTCTCCCTGTCTCTTACTTGAGCTTTAACCTTTCAGATCACTGCAAATGGCGAAAGAATAGGGCTCAATAACTTTAAGCCCGTCCGACCTTTGGGTTGTGGAGATACTGGAAGGTACTTCAATCTTTTGATCTTATTTATTTGTTCACAAAATGCTCCATTCCTCATTGGCACTATGTTCAACCTACATTTACCAAATTCTAGTGGCATCCTACAGCCTTTTCGAGGCTAAAGTGTAGAAATATTATTGTGAGGACTTATATCATTGAACTTAATGACGACTTTCTTAAAGTTCTCATCACAAGAAAGAGAAACAAAAGTGACCAGAAAGACTCTAAACACCATCTGAAAGTGCTTATTTTTTTCATTGCAGTGTCCATTTGGTGGAACTGAAAGGTACAGGAGAACTTTTTGCTATGAAGGCAATGGATAAATCCATTATGCTTAACCGTAATAAGGTCCAGATTCCAGAAATTTTTTACTGCATCAGTATATTGAGCATTGAGTATATTGAAATTTTTGCTTTTGCATTCTAATCATCAATGGCCTTTGGATTTACATTCCATACCCATGACCTCACATTTCCCTTTCTACATCAGGATATTTGGGATCTTCTCTTTTACCTTATATGAAGACAAATTCATGCTGCATAATGTACAGGTACATCGAGCATGCGTTGAAAGGGAAATCATAGCTCTTCTTGATCATCCTTTCCTTCCAGCACTATATTCATCATTCCAGGTAACTATGTAACTCAGACTACTAAAGTAAACTGCTTAACCATCTGTAACTTAAGATTATCTGTAAATATGCAAGTCAGTCTTGTAGCAAAACCACAATGAGTACACTGAAACATACCTGCATCTTCAAAAATACAACACTGGTAACTAATTCCTTTTTCACAATATTCTCGGCACAGATAGGATTTACAACAACAACAACAACAACAACTACTACCCAGTATACTCCCACCAGGTGGGGTCTGGGGACAGATAGGATTTAGTATATTATTATATTTCATGCTAGGTCAATCAACTGAATATCCTTTTTGTCTTTGTCTTCTCTCTTTTTTTTTTGGAATTTTTACAGTTGTAAATTATAGTTACCCGACCTTTTTATCTTAATGAGTGTCAGGTCATATTTTTTTTCAAATTTCATACTCTGTTATAGATCCTGCTGTACTTTCCTGCACCGCCTTTGGATTTCTGACAAATACATTATCTTGCATTGTTTAAACGACGTTATACTGATTTATGCTTTTAGAACTGAAATATCCTGATGAACTAAAACACACATCCTTGTATTTTAATCAGACAGAAACACATGTTTGCCTAATAACAGACTTCTGTCCTGGAGGAGAGTTATTTGCTTTGCTTGACAGACAGCCTATGAAAATATTTAAAGAGGAATCAGCAAGGTACTTATCTTTTAATCTCACTTGCTCCGCGTTTGAGTAGACTAAGCTCTATAACATCTTATAAGGTTCAAGATGTGTTTAAGATCGGTGTTCCAACCTGACAAAGCTTTTCATATTCATTTGTATTTTGTTAAATAATGCTTCTAGTTCTTTTCTTCATTTTTTTTTTTTTTTTTTTTTGAAAGAAGTAATGTTTCTAGTTCTTTCCATGTTCTTTATTTCGTCATTCTCCTAGAATAGACTCACATATGAGAGAAGGTCATGACTTACGATAAATTCTTTTTTACTTTGAGTTTTTATTTTTGTAGGAACATCTAGAACATTGCTGAGATTGAAAAAGGAAAGAGAATCTTAGATATATTTAAGCAGCTCTTTAAGGACTATAAATTATACACATCGATATCTGAGTACACTTTGTACTATTATCAGTTCTATAGGCCAGTTCAGTTTCCTTTTTATTTTGCTTATTCTCCACTGGTAAAAATGTGCATTCGATATGATTACCTCCCTAATTGGAGACTGAGGTCAAATAGGTGAACTATTGATACTCAAAGAATGTCCCTTTTGTGGAATGTTTGTTGAATAAATTATCATTCAAAATATGCTTTTCATTGGCATAAAGCTGTTAAAAAAGAAGTTATTCCGTAAAACTTTTGAGTTAAGATGTAACGAGCTGGAGAATTTTGAGATTTTCTCAAATTTGTACCAGCAAGCATGCAATCAACTCTTGTATTTACCAACACTTTTTTCCAGGTTTTATGCAGCAGAGGTCCTAATTGGCTTGGAGTATCTCCATTGTTTGGGTATTCCATCTACCTTTTGAGTCAAGCCTTCTCCAGTAGTTGCATTTTCGTATCTGATGTTTAGTCTTTGAGGAACTTCGATACACTCGCTTCATCTGTAATGGATATGCAGCTTAACCTAAAAGTAGTGTTGGACATTGGCTTTGATACATTTATGGTTAGACTTTTGGGGACCAGATAACGAAAGATAGAGTCAATTACTCAAATGGACACTCAACTATCCCAAATTATTTCTTAAAGTCACTTTTCTTTCGTTTATAACAACAAAATCACTGAACTATGCCTATTGCACTCAGAAGGTCACTCAACTAGATTTTCCAAATTTTGGATTGCCAAATACCTATTTTACACTCTAAACTATAAACAGTTATCTTCTTTTTATTATTTTTTAGCTACTGAAGCTTGCCATACTATCTTTCATGAGTCCATTACCTATTTTGCTATAATCTTGTGACATAATATATTACTCCTTACTGAGGTGTTTCCTTATAAGCATGACTGGCAATGGCAAGCGTGATAGGTAATGATATTAAGTTTCAAGGACACTTGTAAATTTTTAAAGGAATGACTGGTAAAGAACTGCAGGTACAAGAAAGAAACTTTTTGAAAGTAAAACGATAGCAGAAGTGAAGTCCTTATTAATTGAAGAAATAGTCATACTGAGCAATTCTCTTCGTAAGACTGCAAAATAAAGATATATTAATGTTTCTATCAGGCAAAAGATAGAGAGGTTCATCAAGGGAGCGATTGTACTAGGAGCATCCATTTCTATGGTATATGATGAATGGCTGTCGTTCATTCATTTTGTCTATTCTCATGTTACAGGAATAATATACCGGGACCTGAAACCAGAAAATATCCTACTTCAGGCAGATGGGCATCTCGTATTAACTGACTTTGATCTTTCTTTCAAGACATCCTGTAAACCTCAAGTACGCTTCAGTTTATATAGTTTTCTTTACTATTCATCGTAATTTCCCACTAAATGAACTCCTGATGCAGAATAATGAAGATATCTCTCATAGTACTTTATATTTTTATCTTAAACATGTCTTCAAAGTATTTGAATGATATCGAAAAGTAATAAATGGATGGTAAAAGGAAGAATAAGAGAAAAAAGCAAACCTATGAACTGTCCATCAATTTGATTAAAGCAAACTGTTGTTTTTTATATCTTATAATGTTTCCCTCAGTACTTTCTCCTTAACTTCCTATTTCTGATTGTTATTATCTATTCATAATATTAAAGTGACAATACCTCTCAGGTTATAAAGCATCCTCCATCAAAGAGAAGGTCTAGGAGTACACCACCACCAACATTTGTCGCAGAACCAATTTCGCAGTCAAATTCTTTCGTTGGTACTGAAGAATACATAGCACCGGTAAAGTAAACTATCCAAGAAGTTGAATTTTCCGCAATATATACTCCCTGGCTCCATCCATGTTACAGAATGCATGCACTTGTTCCGTATCTCGAGCAAAATATGGATCTTCTCTAGAATTTGTGTCTTTTGGAGAACTAAACATCAGCCAACGAAGAATTATGTATAAGAAGCTATCTCTTTTCTGTTTCTAATCACATAGCGATTGCAAAATTAACCTGCTTAGCAATTTACTATACTATATAATTGCTTCTTGGTTCTTAATTCTCGTAATATTTTTCCTAAAGATATGTTTACACTTAACACTTTCTTTCTTTGCTTCTCTGAAACAAAATATATCCGTAGAAATTTATTAGCGCTGAGGAGTTCTTACTTGTGGTTTACATTTGAAGCAGATCACTGAATTGACATTTGTAGAACAATATAATATTTTAATTTTGCCATTTTCCTGTTTGTTGGTGATAAGTGAAGCAGTGAATCTATTCCAACTCACTCTACCAGCGAGAGATAATTATAATTGCCTAATGTATTTCTAAATGACTTGATTTCAGGAGATCATCACAGGAGCTGGACACAGTAGTGCAATTGATTGGTGGGCTTTAGGTGCGGAAGAAACAAATTCGTGACTTATGTTCAGTCCGTTAAATTATTTATAGTAGTTTTGTTGTTAATGGTGCTTTAGATATTCTTGAAACAAAACATACAGGGCAATATTTGTGAAAATCACTCCAGAAATCTTTCATATTCTGAAGCTATTTTTCATCTCCTTTTCGCGTAATTTCAGCGCCAAGCTTCAAACCTTTATGTCTTATTATCTGAAAAATCTTTAGTGTTAGTTTTGCATAGTCCCGACCTCCATGCTGCACCCTTGGTTCCACTAGGAGGTATTCATCATCAGCATGGGGTGTGATTGTTTCTTAGATGAATCTGGTGAAACCCATAGTTCTTTTTGCTGTAGAAAAAACTTATAGTACAAGAGTAGACACGGTTTTCTAAGAGAAATTAAATCAAACTTATTTTCGGTTTCCCTATCAGGTAATTTTTTTCCAGTTGGCCCATCCCCATATGTACTTTAAGGAGGCACAACCACAAACATAGTTTGCCACCCGTCCCATTATAGATGACCTTGTTTCAGCTGCATGGAGTTTAAGAGCAAGATCTTTGAATAGAAAATAGTAGTATATTTCAGTTTGAATTGTGGAGGGAGGAAAATGTAGCTATTTTAGGGAATGGGTCTAGTTTTCTGCAATGAACCCAAAGGATACTCACCTCAGTTTCTTGTGACGGAGGGAGTAGAGTACTACTTTGGGATGATTCAATGGATACACCTGACAATAATCAACATTGGCAGGGAAAGGTTTTCCTGGTTGATTTTCTCTTTACTGATATTAGAGGTGATTTACTTTGCTTCACGCGCTTCTACTTACGTAATATCTTCTGTTTGGTGTGCAGGAATCTTGCTTTATGAGATGCTCTATGGGCGAACGCCATTTAGAGGAAAGAATAGGCAGAAGACATTTGCCAACATCCTAAACAAGGACCTCACCTTCCCCAGCAGCATTCCGGTAAATTTACATTGTTTTGACCATCTATAATATTTAAGACGCTCTTATGTCTTTTCTTTTTTTTTTTTACTATATTTTTCCTGCTTTCCTTTTATTCTTCTGTGGGAAATGTTCGATGAGCTAACCATTAGTGTACAAGAGAGGTTCTTGGCAGGTTCTTTGCGAATGATTTTGTGTTAGTTGACGATACTTGCGAGGAGTCGACCAATAGATTGAACTATAGAGAGGCATTGAATATTAGGATTAGTAGAAGAGAATATACAGCACGTCCAGTTTAGTCTCCATAAGAAAAATGAAGCTGAAGTGAGATTAGACGGGACTATGGTGCCTAAATGAAGCAATTCAGATATTTTGGTTTAGTGTTCCAGGAGAATGGTATGAAGATGTGAAACTATGTCATTGCTATGTGATTGGAAGATATCTATCAAAGTGAACAGTTGAGAGACTTACAAAGTAACTATACTATATGGGAGTGAATTTTAGGCCTTAGCAGCCCACAAATATATACAAGATGAGTGTCGCAGAGAAATGTTGATATAAAGATGGATGCAATCATACAATATTAAACATGATCATCACATTTTGACAGAAAGTAAAAGTAGCACATACCGAGAATACAACAACAAGATTATTGGAGAGTACTTTACTGTGTCTTTTGTAGACCTCCAACTAAACCATACCGCAGGTGTGACCATATGAAGATCGAAGACGCTAAAAGCAGAGATGGTAGGCATATAATTACATGGATAGTAGCTGTCTAAAGATTTACGTTCTCTCCAAATCTTTGCTGACTTAGCGAAGGCTAGAAACAAAATTGAAGCGATATATCCATGGAGGCAATACTAACTAGCCGAAAGGCGTAGTCATGTTGGCGGCGTTAGTGCACTTACAGTTTGCCAAGAGTCTTTTGGTTTGTACTAAGATTTGTATGTCAGTGTAGGATATAATGTAATATGTAGAGAACATTTACTGTTAAAAACAAATTGAAAGGTATTAAAATGAAACGGGTCAAAAACCAGAACAGAATGGATATAATATAATTTATGTAACTAATCCCAACTAGTTTTCAATTGAGGCATAGTTGTGTTGTTATTACTGTAGTCAATGGGACTTCACTCAAAATTTACATTTGCAAATTAAGTGAGATTATTTCATAAAAAACGTGATTACTTTTAAGTTTGTTTCTGGGAAAGAATTGAAGGGAACTCTGATTAGAAACAAATGAAAGCATCCTTATATCTATGAGTTGCAGGTATGCCTTGCAGCTAGACAGTTGATTCATGCTTTGCTAAATAGAGATCCAGCCAGCCGTTTAGGATCAAATGGCGGTGCAAGTGAGATCAAAGATCATCCTTTCTTCCGTGGAATAAATTGGCCACTAATTCGCTGCATGGTAGTAAAATCTTCTTACCCTCTAACAAATGGCTGTAAATTACAATTGAATTCAAGCTTTTCTCCAAGTCTTCACCACATTATCAGAACTTTCTGTGTCCTAACAATGTGGTTGCATTTGTTATATCTGTTCTTTGGCTACAGACTCCACCACCACTAGACGCACCCCTTCAGTTAATTGGAAAACAATCAGGCACCAAGGATATTGACTGGAATGATGACGGAGTACTTGATCAACCGATGGACTTGTTCTAGAGGTATTTGCATCCAGCGTTGACTAGACCGTTCTGACACCCTCCCCTCCCGGCTGGTTGCTGCCACACACAACAACCCCCCCCCCCCCCCCCCCCGGCGAACATTTTCATAACTTTGACTATAAAATTATTGGCAATGTTTAACATCAAAACTTTCAAAAGCCTAATTTATAATTCATATAACAAGTTATATGAACTTTAAGGCTTGGCAATGCCATACTGCACACTATAAGCAGAATTCAGATCATTTCACCTCATTTCAAAGGACAATGAACTACTTTCTTGAGCATTAAGCGAGTAAAATCATATTGCCTTTGAGTGATTTTAACCTTTTCTTTTACGCATGCAAATTGCAGGATTGTTCTCTATCAACCGTAAAAGACATGTATCTGGAACTAGTTATGAGCCATTTACAAAGGAGGGACATTATTGATTGATGAAGGAATTTCATGTTGTATAGAAGCAAGTTTTAGCCCTTTAAGGACCTTGTTCTTATTTAAGTTTCGACGAACTCAAGGAAGGCTATTTACATAGAATTTGTAGAATGGTGTGAGTAATAGGGAAACCTTGTAGGTTTTGTTGGTAAACTTGTCTAATCTTGTATAATAGGATAAAGATGTAATTGAGTCAAAATCAATAAGCTGCTATCTTGTAAACTAAATCATATATGTTGTACTGTACGTAAGCAGCTTCAACCAATTATTATTATGCAAAATAAATTGATAAAATCATGCAAAATAAAGCTCGTCTACATATTACCCTCCCACTTTGTGGTACTATACTTGGTAGTTGTTGTTGTTATTGTTGTGCTACGGTTTACGAATTTAGACTATAGTCCACAAATTTTTACAAGTTAATCATTTGATCTTCTTTCTTTAAAGTTAGATGTTAATTGTTTTCACGCATTTTTTTCTCCTTATTAAGTTTGAAAAAAATTCATTATAACTCCTTTCAGCTTATGCTATTGTTTTAAATCTATATCTACAAAGGAAGGAAGTCTAGCTTAGGATTATGACAAGTGGCAGCTTAAAAGAATGCCATGTGTTAGTTTTTAGGATAAAACTTAGTTAATTAGTTAATAATTAATAATTAATTTTTATTTTTGAATTAAAATATTTAAATATCTATTATTTGAAGAAGGGGTAGTTATTTACTCAATTCAAATAAATAATTAATAATTAGGAAGTTACCACTAGAAATAAAACCTATCATGGTTGCGTAAGAACCTAAAATTAAGAAACAAATTCCAGTAAACCCTCCCCCCCCCCCCCAAAGTGTGATCCGCATCCGCCTTTTTTTTTTTATCCCTAAAATTCCTTAATAAATTAACTAAGTATTAGAAACAGATTTTTTGCATTAACATTTAAATTTAAAAATAAATTTTAGTTATGTTTTTTTTAATTAAAGACAGTTACAACTTCTATTTACGTTTTAGGATTATCCAATATATTATCCAACCTAAACTTAAATTTAAATGCTATTGTTGTTATCTAATTATCTTCGTTCCTCAAATATCTAAAAGAAAAGAAAGAGGCGTGAAGATGCGAACACATGCTTTTCACCTTTACACATAATTAATTTTTTCTTATAGATATTAAGTTATTTATTTTATGTATTAAACTAGAAATTTAAAATTGCGTGTAATTTTGTCGGTTGTTTGAGGAGATAATGTAAGATAATTAATTCACACCCATAGCAGAAATTAAAACACAAGCATAAACATAATTTTGGGTTAGAGTCTAAGGAAGCATACCGTTAAACTCCATGGATTCAGCAGTGACAGCAAACGACAATTAATCCTGACACCAACTTCCACAATCCACTAGCAACGCGCTGTCACAGCTCGAAGAACTTGACTGATGGGACGTCTACCGTTAACACGTATTCAAGAGGTAGAATACGCTAGGGTTTTCGAATAGCTAGGGAAAGGGGGTTGGCGGCCTCTATTTATAAAGAGTGTCTACCTATTACAAACCAATAGTTACGGGGCCTTACTTATCTACACATAAAATATTTAATATTAGGCACATAAAATATTTAATATTAGGCCTTTTATTTATCTACCACTTGGCCACGTCACTATCCTTTCAGGCTATAACCGATTAACGTAAGTCCAAATTCCAACATTCTCCCACTTGGACACCAACATTAATTGAGGACAAAAAAATAATTTTAAATATTTGAGTTTTTAAGAAAACCATTTTGAGAAAGGATTTTAGACTCTACTATGGCCGTACTACTCACATAGCCAAGGATAGAATGATACATATAACAATCCATTCAGTCTTAATAGAAAAGACTAACAATGAATCGTAACAGGCATCACACCATTTTAAGGTATAAATTCTATCTATTACCACATATGCAAGATTTTCCATCAACATGGATCAAACATGTGTGTTAAGCATTTTATCTTTCTAATCAAGGTGAATAGATTCACACCTCTTAGAAAGAAATAATCCTCCAAGTGATATTATAACCATATCATCTCAGGAGCCTCCAAGTGACACAAAATCATATTACCTCAGGAGGATTACCTTGTGCCTTACCCGACATAATCAAGGCAACAAGCCGCAAGATTCAAAGATATCATGAGTTTATGCAATGTCCAATTGGAAATAAAAATAAATAAATTATCATGTTAGCCATAAGCATAACAGATATCAAATAACACAAGCTTACATAAAAATAGAATTTATTAAAAATAATATCTCAGTCAGCAATTACAAAGTAACTCCCATTGACTAAAGCACATCAAAAGACTCTAAAATATCCATATTTTTAGCATGTTCATTAAACACTACAGGCCTAAGACCTTTAGTCAAAGGATCAACCAACATAGATTCTGTGCTAATATGCTCAATACATATATCGCCTTCTTTTACCATATATCTAATCTTAAGAAACTGTCATGATTCCAAATAACGATCGTGATAGTGCCTATCACATTACTAGCCAAGACAAATATCCATAACCCATTATTCCTTAACATCAAGCTATTTTCTAACACAAGTTTTAAATACCAAATTTAACATGCCGTAGCGATACTTATATGGATCGGGCTGCACGCCGTAGTGATATATATATATATATATATATATATATATATATATATATATATATATATATATATATATATATATATATATATATATATATATATATATATATATATATATATATATATATATATATATTTATATATATATATATATATATATATATATTGGATCGGGCTGCATGCCGTAGCGATATGATGCTTGGGCTGTAGGTGCCCCTCCAAAGTCTGCCCACCCTCAGTGAGCGTAGTCGACTATAAATTATGGATCGGGCTGCACGCCGCAGTGGTTATTATGATTTATATTATTATGAGATACTAATGAGCCGAGTGCCGAGAGTGAGTACTGAGTGAGAAGAGTTGAGTCACGGGTGATTGAGAGGCTGTCTGAGGGGCCTTGCTATGATGTTTTCACTGATTTCACTCTTATTTTGAATAAGCCTCTATTGGATATATTGCTAAGTATTGCCGCGCCCCCTTTTTCTCACAAAATTGGGTTTATGACAGTTGGTATGGGACAACTCGTGCCTTTTGAGAACTGGGTTTTGCATTTGAAGAGTCAACACCTAATGATTTAAGGTGCATTAGGACACCTATAGGGTTAAATCCTAAGTTATTTGAACAACCAGAGATAGGGTAAGGGCTTGAAATTATCCTAAGGGGAAGATGTTAGGCACCTCTCAGGATTCACAAGTGTGGTTCCTGGTCAGACAGTTGATTGTGAATTTGTGCAATTTATCAAATAGATAAGTATGGGCTCAAATATTAGGAGATTTAAATTTAAAAACATAAGAGAAAGAACAATTAAAAGAAGAGTTTTTGAAAAAGTTGCAAATAAAGGGAAAGAGGTCCTAGGTTTATATTTAATATGGATCACATCAATGCGATACCCCGTATGACAATCCTCAAAAGAGAGGCTACACGTGGTATTAGCCCACCGGTCATCATCTCCATATCTACCCTTCCTACCCCGTCTAAGGTACTAAAGCGCGGATTAGTCTCGATCACTATTGCATGCTATTACTCGTCCCATTCCTATCAGTTCCGGAGGAGTTTAGGACTACCATTCCTAAAGGGGAAGGACATCAGGCTGATTTTATTTCAAAAGGTAAAAATATAAGGTGACATACAAAATATATGACACTGCATGTTAGGGGAAACATATAAACAGATAAAGGCTCATGTATACCTCCTCAAAGGAAACACATAAATAGCATGACTTACACATACTTTTTAGGTCTGATTAAAATACTAAAGACGAGGGATGTTTAATTATTGAAGCAGATCAATTTATTACATAACTTAGATAAGAAGTCTGAATTAGGTCTGCCTGCTAGTTGTAGCGATTAACAAAAGTGGATTCAATTTTTATTGTTATCATCACATAAGGGTTGCCTAAGCGTTTGGGTGAAATGATATCTATTGCTAATTCAGAATGTGGAAATAGTAACAGCTCAAAACGAACGATTGAGATCCTGTAGACATGCTTTCTAAGCCTCGTTAGATAAAGAAGGAAGGTTATTTAAAACTAGTTCAGAGTCGAACTGATTTTAAATTAATTGCAGATCCTATAGGCAGGATGTCTAGTATTACTCATTTCATTCCTATAGACATGATTTCTGAAAGGGGTACTGATTCTTAACCTTATGATGTCTGATTTTAACCCTTTAGATCCTAATAACATCGTATCTAAATATGACAATAACATGCAGAATTTAAGCAAGTCCTATAGGCATGTTCTCTAAATGCGGAATATGTAAAAATTTATTGAAAGCATGTCTTATAGACATGGCATCTAACATGGTGTAGGCCTATTTTACCCTTATCTTATCACGGTAGAGAAGTTGTTTTTGAAAGACCATCGACTCAAGAAAAGTAAAAATGAATTAATAAACAAACAGTAACAATAACAAATAAATAAGACACGAAAACAAATGTTATAACATGCAATAACAAAGATCTAAGAATACGATGCTATATGAAGAGAGCCAATTCTACTGGAAATAATGACACACCATATAATAGCAAGAGGCTGTGAATAGGAAAATACAAGACTAGTATTAAGTATTAACACCCTAATCCTCTGCCTCTGCAACCTCCTCATCTACGTAGTTGAGCACTTGTCTGCACAGAGTAACCACGTGTGACTGCAGCTTCACCCCTTTCTCTAAAAAGACAAGTTCTAGAGAATTTCTTATTTATCTTAAACACAATTACCCAAATAGAGTGAATGGTTATTAAGGATAATTACGTAAAAAAGTCTTGATTAGAGGCAACCAGTTCAACAAACCATGTTATGTTTTTCCTCTCACCTCAACATGATCGCATCCATCCATCTCTTCTGTGGCTTCCTTCACTTAATTGTTCACTTTCATTTTCTTCTCTACCTCATATAAAAACAACTATAGCACACGTATTAACTGGTACTTTCTGGGCAAAGGGATACAAAGTATTCATCCTTGCCTTCAACCTCCTCTCTCTATCATGTCCGATCCGTGTTAGTTATAAATAAGTAATAAAAATAAAATTTCACTAAACCTGAAGAGTGGCAGAATAGATACATCACTATGAAGATTTACTAATATTACATACAACATATTTAAAACTTTTGATTTCCATCTAGTGAACTCAAAAATTAGAAGAACTCTTCCTTATGCAATGCCTAACTGAGTTATGTTTGTATCTGCTTCTCGGATTAACAAAGTGGGGGGTGCTCTTCAGTATTAATTGGATGATTTCCAGTCATCAGACAAGACTCAACTCATCAGATACTGATACATCTTCAGAGATCTCGTTTGACTCGGCAGTAGCAATCTTTTTCCGCAACGCCACCAGCTTCTCGCCAGCATCACATACGTATGCAGAAGCTTGTCTACCTGAAAGAGTTGCCCCTTCCATGCTATCGATGTAGTCCTGAGGAAAACAGGCATTTTCACACAACATGGAAGTTAACCAATGTGTTGTATCCAGCAAAGCGAAATTATAGCAGGTTGTATTGCATACTTTACAGACAAGAGGGGTTGCTCTGATGGTAAGCAACCCCCACTTCCAACCGAGAGGTTGTGAGTTCGAGTCTCCCCGAGAGCAAGGTGGGAAGTTCTTGGAGGGAAGGATGCCAGGGGTCTATTTGGAAACAGCCTTTCTACCCCAGGGTAAGGTAAGGCCTGCGTACACACTACCCTCCCCAGACCCCACTAAGTGGGATTATACTGGATTGTTGTTATTGTTGTTGTTGTATTGCATACTTGGCTGCAGCTCATTGTTAAGTTTCACATAAGACATTTGTACTATTTGTTGCCATTGCTATCATCATGTAAAGAGCTCTTGATCAAGTAAAGCCTCTAAACTGTCAATAGTTACATATGATTTCTTCTTTTTACAACAATCAAGACCAAGAAGTTTCTTGTAATACTTTCTCAAAGAGAGACCATTTCAATCAGACTCGGATACTATCAATGCACAACTCGTAACGAATATGCACTTCTATATACATAAATGATTTTCAGCCATCCATTTCTTTTTTCTGGTAAATATTGGCCAAACAGATATTAAACTTGACCTAAATCTTACTATCACTATGATAAACTTTTTTCTTTGAGTAGAAGCATCACATGTTTAATACACGGATTATAGGAGGGGTTGGATGATTTGGTGAGTAGTATTCCACAATCTGAGAAGTTAGTTATAGGAGGGGACTTTAATGGTCATATTGGGACGGATGCCGGTGGTTATGGTGAGGTGCACGGTGGCTTTGGCCTTGGGGTTAGGAACAAAGGAGGCACGTCACTGCTTGATTTCGCCAGGGCTTTCGAGATTGCGAACTCGACATTTCAGAAGAGGGAGGAGCATTTGGTCACCTTCCAAAGTTCGGCAGCAAGGACTCAAATTGATTACCTCCTCCTCAGAAGGAGCGATAGAGGTTTGTGCAAGGACTGTAAGGTTATTCAGGGAGTGTCCCTTTCGACTCGTCATTAACTCCTAGTGATGGATGTCGGTCTCTGGGCGAAGAGGAAGAGGAGTGCTCGGGGACGACCGCATATTAGATGGGGTGCTTTGACTAAGGAGAAAGCCCAGGAGTTGGAGAGGAGGTTAGTTGATGGTAGAGCTTGGAGAAATTCTGGGGAAGCGGACGCAATGTGGTCAGAGACGACGAACTTGGTGAGGGAGGTAGCACGGGATGTGCTCGGGGTAGCCAAGGGCTATTCAAGTAGATATCAGGGTGAATGGTGGTGGAATGATGTAGTCCAAGGAAAAGTGGAGGAAGAAGGTGGCGTTTGCTAAGTTGATAGGGAGCACAAGCGAGGAAGAAAAGAGAGTGAACAAGGAGATCTACAAGGTGGCGAGGAAGGAAGCGAAGCTGGCGGTTACGGAAGCTAAAAACGTGGCATTTGGTCGCATGTACGAGGAATTAGGGGAGAAAGGAGGGGACATGAAGTTATTCCGGTTAGCTAAAGAAAGGGAGAGGAAGGCGCGGGATCTTGACCAAGTTAGGTGCATCAAGGACGAGGATGGTAGAGTTCTGATGGGGGAGTCTCAAGTCAAACAGAGGTGATAGGCGTACTTTCGAGACCTACTTAACGAGGAGGGGGATCGTAACATAGAGCTAGGGGAGCTAGGCCATCAGAGCAACATAGAGACCTTGGGTACTGCAGGTGCATTAGGGTGGAGGTCGTTGGGGCTTTGCGTAGGATGAGTAGGGGTCGAGCGACCGGCCTGACGAGATCCCGGCGGAGTTCTGAAAATGCATGGGTAGGTCAGGAGTGGAGTGGCTCTCCAGGTTGTTCAATGCAATCTTCATGACCAAAAGGATGTCGGAGGAGTGGAGGTGGAGTACAGTGGTGCCCTTGTACAAGAGCAAAGGGGATGTCCAGTGCTGCAACAACTATAGGGGTATCAATTAATAAGTCACACCATGAAGGTCTGGAGCGGGTGATCGAGGCGAGGGTGAGGGAGATGACATCTATATCTGTGAACCAGTTCGGTTTCATGCCGGGTCGCTCCACCACAGAAGCTATTCACCTTGTCAGGAGATTGGTGGAACAGTTCAGGGATAAGAAGAAGGACCTGCACATGGTGTTTATCGACTTGGAGAAGGCGTATGACAAGGTCCCACGAGAGGTGCTATGGAGGTGACTGGAGGCGAAGAGTGTGCCGGAAGCCTACATCAGAGTTATCAAGGACATGTACGATGGAGCTAAGACTAGGGTTAGGACGGTGAGTGGTGACTCAGACCATTTCCCGGTGGTTACGGGGATCCATCAAGGATCGGCGCTTAGCCCTCTCTTGTTTGCCTTGGTGATGGATGCTCTAACCCGTCATATTCAAGGGGATGTGCCTTGGTGTATGCTATTTGCTGATGACATAGCCTTGATTGACGAGACGAGGATCGGTGTTACCGAGAGGCTAGAGGTATGGAGACAGACTCTCCGAGTCTAAGGGTTTCAAAATAAGCAGATCTAAGACAGCATACCTGGAGTGCAGGTTTAGCGCCGGGGAAGTGAAGATTGGATCTCAGGTCATCGCCAAGAAGAACAGTTTCAGATATCTTGGGTCAGTGATTCAGGGGGACGGAGAGATTGACGGGGATGTCACTCACCGTATAGGAGCGGGGTGGTCGAAGTGGAGGCTTGCATCAGGAGTCCTGTGTGACAAGAAAGTACCATAGAAACTCAAGGGAAAATTTTATACAGCAGTGGTTAGACCTGCCATGTTGTATGGGGCGGAGTGCTGGCCGGTGAAGAACTCCCATGTTTAGAGAATGAAGGTTGCGCAGATGAGGATGCTCAGGTGGATGTGGGGGCTCACCAGGTTAGATAAGATTAAGAATGAAGTTATTCGAGAGAAGGTGGGGGGTGGCCCCGGTGGATGAGAAGATGCGAGAAGCGAGGCTCAGGTAGTTCGGGCATGTGCGGAGGAGAAGTCCAGATGCCCCGGTGAGGAGTTGTGAGCGGCTGGCGATGGTCGGCGTGAGGCGAGGCAGAGGAAGGCCTAAGAGGTATTGGGGAGAGGTGATTAGGCATGACATGTCTAGGTTGCGGATTTCCGAGGACATGGCCCTTGATAGGAAAGTATGGAGGTCTAGTATCGGGGTTGTAGGATAGGGGCTCCTAGAATTTTTCGTACTCCTTTTCCCGGGGTTGGGTGAGACTTGGCAGGGCTATCCTTAGATGATTTGTGTATCCTTAGATGATTTATGGTAGTTACTGTTAGATATTATTACATGCCTTTTTATTTATGGTTTTTATATTTTGATAATTATGTGCTCTGAGTGTGATGTCTGTCTGCACGGGCTCTCTTCTCTCTCTCTTCTAACGGCTCTCTTCTCTCTCTCTTCTCTCTCCTCAATCTCTCTCTTCCCGTCTGAAGCGACCACCGTCGCCGGTTCCGACAGGTACGTCTCTCTCCTCTTCTTCTTCTCTCTCTTCTCTCTCTCCTCTCTCGTCTTTTCCGACTGCACAGTGCTGTCGGAACACTGTTCCGACAACTCACGGTGGTCTTTCTTCGATACCTCCTACACCGTCGAGACGCACAGCGTCAGGCGCACACCCTCTGCAAATTTCGTCGCCGGAAGCTGCCTCACGCGCCGCCGACGACCACTCACGCGCCGCCAGCGACACCCACGCGCCACGCGCGTGAACACTGTTCCGTTCACTTTTTCCACCGGCTCCTTTTGGACAGTTTTTTCCCCCCACAATTCCGACCAACTCGGTACTTCCGGAATATCTCCCTGGTCACTTTCATTTTACATTGTCCACTTAGCCACCCATTTTTCCCACTGCTTACCCACAACGGATCTCGGTGCTGCCCAGAGGTCTGGAATTTTTGTTTTCGCCGGAATTTTTCTGGCAACCCCTGCACCTTTCCTTTTTATTCTCTCCTCTGCTTTTGTGGGTGTGTTCTGTTTTCTTGGACAGGTGCCTATTTCACCGGCGAGGATCTCCGGCAACTCTCGTTCAGACTCGCGGCAGGACGCAATAGAGCTGCACATTCTGCTAAGCTTCAGGAAAACTTGGGCGCATCAAAGCTCACTTTCAGGTTTTTCCACCGGGAGTTGGTACCTCCCGCTCACTTGTTTACTTTGTGTACCTTTTACGTATTTTAGCTAGCATTTCGAGTGTGGTCTATTCTGTTGTTATCTAGTTTGCTACATTTGAGTTTTTCGCTATAGTGCGTGTGTGTGCCACTGCACCCCATATCGGTTGGTGGGATAGTGGCCGCGGCAGGGGATGATAGCGTAAGGTCATGTCCTCAGGGGGTGGAGGTGGTAGCGGGGGTAAGTAGGGGAGTAGGGGGTGGTCATACGGGCAGGGCGGGAGGTCAGGGTGGGAAGAGGGCAGCGGACGCCCATAGATTAAGGATTGGGTCATGGAACATAGGCACTCTGACGGGTAAGTGCATAGAGTTCGCGAAGGTTCTTCAGAAGAAGAGGGTTAACATAGCGTGCGTCCAGGAGACTAGGTGGAAAGGGACGAAGGCGCGGAATGTTGATGGGTTTAAGCTGTGGTATTCTGGGCTCGTGAGGGGTAAGAATGGAGTGGGCATCTTGGTTAATAGGGACCTAAGGGAGTCCGTGGTCGAGGTTAGGCGAGTGAATGATAGGTTAATGTCTATTAAGCTGGTTATTGGGGGTGGCGTCCTCAACGTCATCAGCGCTTACGCGCCGCAAGCAGGCTTAGACGAGGAGGCTAAAAGGCGCTTTTGGGAGGACTTGGACGATCTGGTGGGTAGTATTCCCCAATCTGAGAAGTTAGTTATTGGAGGGGACTTTAATGGTCATATTGGGGCTGAGGCTGGTGGCTATGATGAGGTGCACGGTGGATTTGGCTTTGGGCCCAGGAACGGAGGAGGCACTTCGCTGCTTGATTTTGCCAGGGCTTCCGAGCTCCAGATTGCGAACTCGACATTTCGGAAGAGGGAGGAGCATTTGGTCACCTACAAGAGTTCGGCGGCGAGGACTCAGATTGATTACAGCCTCATCAGAAGGAGCGATAGGGGTTTGTGCAAGGACTGCAAGGTTATTCCGGGAGAGTCTCTTTCAACTCTCCATAGACTACTAGTGATGGATGTCGATCTCTGGGTGAAGAAGAAGAGGAGGGGCGCCCGGGGTCAACCGTGGATTAGATGGGGAGCTTTGTCTAAGGAGAAAGCACAGGAGTTGGAAAGGAGGTTAGTGGAGGGCGGAGCTTGGAGAAGTTATGGGGAAGCGGACGCTATGTGGACAGTGACGGCAAACTTGGTTAGGGGGGTAGCACGGGACGTGCTAGGGGTAGCTAAGGAATATTCAGGCAGACATCAGGGTGATTGGTGGTGGAACGAGGTAGTCAAAGGAAAAGTGGAGGTGAAGAAGGCGGCGTTCGCTAGGTTGGCAGGGAGCACAAGCGAGGAGGAGCGGAGAGCGAACAGGTTGATCTACAAGGAGGCGAGAAGAGAAGCTAAGATGGCAGTCACGGAAGCTAAAGACGCGGCGTTCGGTCGCATGTATGAGGAACTAGGGGAGAGAGGTGGGGAGAAGAAGTTATTCCGGTTGGCTAAAGCAAGGGAAAGGAAGGCACGTGATCTAGACCAAGTCAGGTGTATCAAGGACGAGGATGGTAGAGTTCTGATGGGGGAATCTCAAATCAAACAGAGGTGGCAGGCGTACTTTCGGGACCTTCTTAACGAGGAGGGGGATCGGAGCATAGAGCTAGGAGAGTTGGGGCATTCAGAGCAGCATAGAGACCTCGGGTACTGCAGGCGCATTAGGGTGGAGGAGGTCTTAGGGGCGTTGCGTAGGATGAGTAGGGGTCGAGCGACCGGGCCTGACGAGATCCCGGTGGAGTTCTGGAAGTGCATGGGTAAGCCTGGAGGGGAGTGGCTCTCTAGGCTGTTCAATGCGATCTTCAAGACCAAAAGGATGCCGGACGAGTAGAGGTGGAGTACAGTGGTGCCCTTGTACAAGCCATACGATGAAGGTATGGGAGAGGGTGATTGAGGCGCGGGTGAGGGAGGCGACAACTATATCTGGGAACCAGTTCGGTTTCATGCCGGGCCGCTCCACCACAGAGGCTATTCACCTAGTCAGGCGACTGGCGGAACAATTCAGGGATAAGAAGAAGGACCTTCACATGGTGCATATCGACTTGGAGAATGCGTATGACAAGGTCCCGAGGGAGGTGCTATGGAGGTGCTTGGAGGCGAAGAGTGTGCCGGAAGCCTATATCAGAGTAATCAAGGACATGTATAATGGAGCTAAGACTAGGGTTAGGACGGTGGGTGGCGAATCAGACCATTTTCCTGTGGTAATGGGGCTCCATCAAGGATCGGCGCTGAGCCCCCTGTTGTTTGCCTTAGTGATAGATGCTCTAACCCGACATATCCAAGGGGAGGTGCCTTGGTGTATGCTTTTTGCTGATGATATAGTATTGATAGACGAGACGAGGGTCGGTGTTAGTGAAAGGTTAGAGGTGTGGAGACAGACCCTCGAGTCTAAAGGTTTCAAAATAAGCAGATCAAAGACAGAATACCTGGAGTGCAAGTTTGGCGACGAGCCGAGTGGGGTAGGCAGGGACGTGATGCTTGGTTCTCAGGCCATCGCCAAGAGGGATAGTGTCCGATATCTTGGATCTGTGATTCAGGGGGACGGAGAGATTGACGGGGACGTCACCCATCGAATAGGAGCGGGGTGGTCAAAGTGGAGGCTTGCTTTAGGGGTCCTGTGTGACAAGAAAATTCCACACAAACTCAAGGGGAAATTCTACAGAGCCGTGGTTAGACCTGCGATGTTGTATGGGGTGGAGTGCTGGCCCGTGAAGAACTCCCATGTTCAGAGAATGAAGGTTGCGGAGATGAGGATGTTTAGCTGGATGTGTGGGCACACCAGGCTAGATAAGATTAAGAATGAAGTTATTCGACGGAAGGTAGGGGTGGCCCCGGTGGATGAGAAGATGCGGGAAGCGAGGCTGAGGTGGTTCGGGCATGTACGGAGGAGGGGTCCCGATGCCCCGGTGAGGAGCTGCGAGCGGCTGGAGATTGTTGGCGGTCGGCGAGGAAAAGGGAGGCCTAAGAAGCATTGGGGAGAGGTGATTAGGCAGGACATGACTAGAATGCAGGATTCCGAGGACATGACCCTTGATAGGGGAGTCTAGAGGTCTAGAATCAGGGTTGTAGGCTAGGGGCTCATAGAGTTCTTCATACGCCTCACCCGGGGTGGGGTGTGGGATAGCAGGGTCACCCATAGATGATTAGTGTTTTAGCTTATGTCCCCTTATGGTTGTTAGTATGATAGTTACGGTTTGTTATTATTGCATGCGACTGTATTTATGTTTCTTATGTTTACATAATTATTTACGTTATTTCTGCGGGATTTACTAATGCTCTATTGTTTTGTTTTGTCTTGTTTTTGTTTCTAATTTTGTCTTTGTTTTTGTTTTTGTTTTTGTTTTAATGCAGCTTTTCATTTTATCCTATGCGCCGAGGGTCGAATGGAAACAGCCTCTCTACCCTTTCGGGTAGGGGTAAGGCTCATCTACATATTACCCTCCTCAGACCCCACCTGGTGGGAATATACTGGGTAGTTGTTGTTGTTGTTGTTTATGTTTTGATAATTATTTACGCAATTTTTGCTGGAGTTACTAATGCTCTTTTGCTTTTGTTTTTGTTTTTGCTTTTCCTTTACGTCCCTGAGCCGAGGGTCGATTGGAAACAGCCTCTCTGCCCTTTCGGGTAGGGGTAAGGCTTGTCTACATATTACCCTCCCCAGACCCCACTTTGTGGGACTATACTGGGTAGTTGTTGTTGTTGTTGTAAAGTATTAAGTGTACTGGATAAAAGCAGACTACCTGTTTTGTATATGAGCCAGCAAGAAAGAAATTTTCCACTGGTGTCTTCTGATCAGGTCTGAATGGGTCTTTACCAGGTCCTTCACGATATAGGGATTGCCCAATTTTCACAACTGATGACCAGGTAACCTCAAGACCTTGGGAAGAAGGAAATAGTGACAAAACCTGAAACCAAAATATCTCATACATTAAGGAGCCATTCACATCCTAGTTATGCAAGTGTTATAATGCAGAACACTTACTTTGAGGGCACTTTTGTCGTTAAATAGCTTAATCCCCGTACTGCTAATACACGCATTCTTACTACATATTCTTCCCCCATAAAATTATACATAGTTCTCATATAACTTAACGCACACATTCTTACTAAATATTCTTTTCCCCATAAAGTTATACATAGTTTTCATACAACTTAATGAAGATAGCATTTAATATCCTAACCAAATGTTACATTAGTTATGCTAAAATTATTTTCTCTTATGCAGCCAACCAAATGCTACACTCTTTTTGGAAACAAAAGAAGTCTGCAAGGGCCAGTGGCGCACAGTACGAAACTCGGTAGATAATGGGTCTGCCCCTTTTCCTCTCTCCACTTAATTACCAAGCTTTTGTTTGCAGTAGGTTTCAAACCCATAATGTGCGCCTAACCCACATAACACGTGTTGCGCTCTTACCACTAGACCAAATCCCAGGCCCTTGCAGATTACTCGGTTATTATGTATATATCATTTCCCGTTAAGTAAAATCATGTTCTAAAGGTTTTCGAGAAGAAAAAATAAAAGGCACGTATAAGAAGCTAAATTACCTGCTTTGACACTCTTTTTATGATTTCATCATTTAATAGAGGCATGTACGGGTCACCTGGCGTAAGGACACATCTGAAGGCACCAAGACAGATCAGAGAAGATAACCAGAAGATTTAATCTGATCAGAATATCTATTGAGTTGCTGAGCAGCTTTCTGCTAGTAAAGATAAGAACGAATTCCTTACTGAAGCAATGAGCCTTGGCCCTCAATGTAATAATCTTCTGGAGATGCCAATGCAAGGTCCGCAAAGCAAGAGAAATCTGCATCTGGTGTATACAGGAGATTGTCCAAACCTGTAGCGCGCTTCAATTGCCTGGATTACAGAGAGATTCTTAACACACAGGTTAGTAGTTCATCATACAAGATTATTCATATTGAGGAAAATAGTTGTTTCTGAGCCACAAATGTATCACCTCGAACGCTCCAAGTCCTGCAAATCTGTAACCCAGCCATTGTATCGTAGTTGTACGGTAACAACAGGCACTCCAACCAATTTGTAAATGTTGTCAAAGAATTCCAATTCTCTCCACTTCTGAGGTACCAATCTTTTAATTCCAGGGACATCACATGCTGCAATTAGATATCAGCCAAAACAGTTTCAGTTTTATGCTGTTGAAAAGGAGGGAAAATGAGGGAAAATTCACATCAATCATATTGTTGATTACCAACCAGCGACATAGGCATCAGCTTTTACAATTTTCTTCTGAGTGGCCTGCACATAGACACCATAGCAGTTGATGAATACATCCCCACTTGTAAAGCAGTATGAAGTACTTATAAATGCATAAAAGAGCCTAACATTTGAACATATTGAAAGATATTCTTTTAAAAGGTGATAAACAGATGAAAGAAAGATTTTACCTTTGACATGGCAAGCCCGCTAACATACATACTTCCATCAGAGGATGTCTCATAGAGTACCTCTCTGCACCCCCACCTCAGATGGAACCTGTTAACAGAGAACAGATTAAGAATAAACTGAGCATAAGCAGTTCATTCATGAGAAAATTTTAGGCTGAAATCTGCTGGACCACAATAAGAGCAATTTCAAGTCCAAAATCAGCTAATTCACAGTGATCAGCTGTTTCCATATTTGATCTTACCTGCCCCCCTTATCCAAGATGTACTTCTTAATGGGACCACTCAAATAAACGTCAGGAGAACCTTTAAGCATGCGTAATAGGGAAGCCTCCGTTTTAGTGGCAAATAAAGCAAATATAGTGAGCATACACCGAGCACTGATATTGTCACAGTCAATGAATCCAAGAGCATATGCGACAGGATCCCACATCCTTTGGATGCTAGTACGCGTCCCACCTTTAGACATAAACCACTCCGAAAAGCTTACCTGAAAGTTGTAACAGATATTATAAGGAACAAGTAGCTGGAGAGGACACATCCTTGCACAGAAACAGACTATCTGACTTGTTAACAAGGAGGAGGGAAACAAAGGAAATAACACTTACACTATCCAAATCACGTATCTGCTGCAATGCGCCATCTGGATCAACTAAAGCCCGCACCACTGGACTAAGGGCAAGAGCTACAGCATTTCTAGCTTTATCATAAGTCTGCATTTAAAGGGAAGACCATGTTAACGACGATCACATTTAAGACGAGCATTAATCAGGGTTTGCAACAACAGCAACACAGAAATGACAATAACTGATATCTTCTCTCTTCTTTTTCAAGGAAAACCACGAATTAATAATGGTAGACAACCAGCCCGAAGATCACTATTATACCATTCTACGGTCTAAGTAAGTGAACCGTTAAGAAGGATCCGATGTAGGTGCAGCAATAAATGAAGCCAAGAGTCAAATGCCAAAGGCATGATCATTAACACTGATCAAACCAAGGAGCTATACTGGACATTTTTTATTTTAGTATAAGAGATAGCATGAACTGCAAAATCAATTACGAAGAGCGTATTAGCATGTTACCTTTAGCTGATTAGTAGTCAAAAATGCATTAATTCCATGTAGGGGTGCTCCAACTGGAAAACGGAAATCAAGCTCTGCATTGAGGTATAGACGGCAAATTAGATAGTAACAGACCATGTTAACTTTATATATTGGAAGACATGTTCCTCTAGGAGTCATTTGTGGAAGCATTTTAAAGTTCCCCTAGATGAAATATTTTGTGTCGCACAAATGAAATCATACCCCCTATTTCACCCCCTTTATTTACAAATGTGTGGGTATGGTCCTTCACTAGCAGATTTTTTTCAGCACCCACCTACATCAACCAGGAAAAAGAAATAGAATTACTTAACTGATAAAGCTGAACAGGAAAAAAAAATCAAGACTCCTTGCACTTTAATATCCATTGTCCTACTATCAAACGAAGTTCAGTTTTAGGCATTAATGCACCTTAACTAAGAGTGAGCAGTAATGCAGTTCCATTGCATGCGCAACCACTCAGTAAGTAGAAATACAATAGAACTATGAACGGAGAGCTCTGTGCACCTTTTTCAACAAACGGAACAGATTATTATAGCAACCAAAGAACACATGCAGTCCCATTTCAATGTGGTTTCCACGTCTATCAACAAAAGAACCCACTTTCCCACCAATAAAAGGCCTCAATTCATATATATCCACCTGAAAGAAAGTAGAAGACATGAAAATTCCAGGTCACTGGGAAAAAACAAAGATAAAGATAATTTTTTCATCTTTTTGGTTAATAGTTTTGTTTCAAAGTGAATTGATCATAGCAATTCTTGAAGGGGGATGTTAGGCTTCTGAACCTCATGTCCTTGATCCAAGAGCTCCACAGCAGTCGACATGCCTGCAAGCCCAGCTCCAATAATAGCTACTTTCAGCTTTGGCCCTCGATAATGTTCAGGTTCAGGTGGAAATAGCCCTTTAGGAGCTGTAGTTGAAAATTTGTTTCAGCAGCAGTACATTAATTTATATAACGGAGATTGTCCCTCTAGGTTTCCAGACACTACAAAAAGGGAAGCCCGGTGCACTAAGCTCCCGCTATATGCGCGGGTCCGGGGAAGGGCAGGACTACAAGGATCTATTGTACGCAGCCTCACCCTGCATTTTTGCAAGAGGCTGTTTCCAACTCATTTTCCCTTATTCAGATAGTTCTTTTTCAAAATTTTAGTACAACAACTTGTTTATCATTAAGTTACACAAAAAGTATATATTTTTGTCTAAAGAGAGAAGATTGAAATGATAATGAAGTTCTTTAGTTTCCAACTTGCCTACACTTTCTTGACATATCCAGTCCTAGACTGATCCTGTGAAAGCAAGTATACAAAATGGAATGTGGAATTATGCTTCTCACCCCTTTCATCTTTTAATCATTCCTGCCTCTAACCCTTCTCCTACCTCAAACACACACATCTTTGCAGCTTAATCCAATCCGAAACCATTGTGGACCATCTGACCTATGATTGCTCACTCTTTTATTGGGTTAATGGTTTGGATGTGATGCCTTGGCACTATTTTCCTTGCTAAGCAAAACTTCACATGAAATGCAAGAAACCCTAGTTTGCTAGTCATTATTCCTTTTAGATAAAGAAATCTGTGATACAAAAGAATACAGGAAAGTACAAAGAAACATCAACCTCAAAGTGCGCTGACATCCTTAAAAATCCTATATTCCACTAAAACTTGTGAATTAACAACACAGACAAATACCACCATCTTAAGTCAAATGTTCCACGTTTAAAAGCAAGGCTCAAAGAAAAAACAGAATGTGCAATCAAGACATATAAAAAGGCCAAAATTTTAAATTAAAAAAAAAACCAAAGCATCCATCAAAATACCAAAAAAAAACATATATTCACCTCAAAGTTTGTGGTTTGGTACCTCCGAAATCTTATCTTCCACCAAAATTAGAGAACAAAACTCAAAGACAAAAGACACTTCTAACCAAGATATACGCATAGGAAAACAATTACTTGACACCCTTACATAATTGAGTTCAATATCTCAAACTACAGTCCAAGATTTCTTCAATACACAACACTGGAAGAAAAATTAAATAGGGAAATGGACAAACTTTACCATTTGAACTCATATCAGAGACCATGGAATCCAAATCGGCACGAATAACTGACTTTCAGGTCACTAACCGGTTCGACAAACGGGTACCACGAAAAACCAAGAATCCAGCTGACCCATTTGGAAAAATATGTTTCTTTCCAGTAGCAGAAGTTGCAGGACAACAAAGATAAGCTGGAGAAGTAGCCATTGAATTGTGCTATACACAGCAAAAAGAAGAAGAAAATGAAATCTTTTGTTGTTAAATTCCAAGAAAATGGAAGAGATGGATAAAACAAGAAAGCATGAAGTGAAGGATAGAAAGACAAAACAAGAAGAAAGGGTATCTAAAGATTAAAAGATGCTATAAGAGGGAAATTTGGCAGATGTAAGATGCCAGCCAAAGGCCTTAATTGGTGCTAAGTTGTAGTTCAGTTAGGTGCCGAATGGGAATTGGGTTGTTTTTGGTTTTGTTTTTTAGTGATGTGCGGTTGGTTATTGGATGAGACTAGAGAGTGAAAAGAGGGAGCAAGGCAACGGTGGTGTGTTGCCGCCACCACCACGACTAAAATATTAGTGCGCTTAAACAGAAAAATATTTGTCAGTTCATTTATAAGCAAAGCTAAACATTAGTTTGGGACGGTTTACAAGGATAAGGTTGGTCAATCAAATATAAAATTGTCACCAAAGTTATTTCATAGTACAAAGTTTCATGTATCAACCCGACGCTCTCCCTAAATTGAATCTTTGCATAGAATATTTAAAAAGAAAAAAGGAAAAAAATAGCTATTTAGCCCCTAAGTTATTGTACAACAACAACCCAAGTTATTGTACAACAACAACCCAGTATAATTCCAGTTAGTGGGGTCTGTAGAGGGTAGTGTGTACCCTGACCTTGTATTACTTAACTTATTGTTCATTCGATTTTCTAATTGGTTTGCTTGTTGTTACTTTTTTCTTTCTTTCTTTCCTGAGTTGAGAGTGTATCGAAAATAGCTTAACAGCCTCCTTCCGATAGATAGGTTTAAGGTATGCATACACACTTTTCTCCGGAGTGAATCCAGCTTATTACATGTGGGTCTCTATAGCTTTTTCACATATCTTGTGTGTGCATTAAAATTTTTACTAAATATCCATAAATATTTGATTGTGAACCCAGTTACTTAATATTATTTATTTAACGTCGCTACAGGAATCCATAAATTTTCTAAGAAAATTTTCATAAAGCACTATCTTTTAGTAGTAATTAGTCATCTGTAGATACCATTTGCTATATTATGAATTTTAGATACTTTTTTGTGGTTATAAGATGTATTTGATATATTTAAGCTATTGTATTCATGAATACAGTAGCAAAAATAGGCATGAATCAGGGAAATCCAACTAATCAGTTGTTGTATTCGAGTATATTCGACTGTATTCATCGCGTGAAATATGGTATTACAGCTGGACAGATTACTATATTCGACTGTATTCGCGACGTGAAACATGGGATTACACTATTTTTAAACGAGAAAATTATATCAATTAACATAATAGACTCCTAATATAACTCAACAAACTCATATAACTAAAAAATGTATTTACGGTTATAAAAAAGATTCTCAACTGAAAAATACCCCAAAAACATAGCAATCTTCAAATAAATTATATAATACATCTGAATACATAAATTATATTAATTTAAAAAAATATATGAAAACATTCACGGGATATAGTGAGATAGTGAATACAGTGAAATATATATATAATACAATGAGATACATTGAAAGCCAATGAAAATAAGACAGTAAATACAATGAAATACACGGAATACAGCGAGATACATTGAATTATAACGGAAAAAAAAGATAATGAACACAATAAAATGCATAAAAAATAAAATACATTGAAATATATTAACAGAAAATCAAGTTGCTCAGCCCCAAACTCCATCGTCTTTGCTCAACAACAAAACCCTAATTTCCATAGGCGAAATAGTCCTTTGATAGTATCCTAGGAAGCTCAGATCAATTCAAGTACAAGGTCGACGCTTTGGAATCTCAAAGAGGAATTAATGTTCAAGAAGAGTCCAAATCAGGCCATTGTTGGACCAATTTGGCATTTATAATGTGTCCAAACTTGCAGCCCATGAAGTCCAACAGTAAGCCACGTTTTAATAGCATAAAAAGGAATTACTTGATGTCCAAGAAGGTACAATAGGCATGCTAGATGTTGAGTGCAAGTTGGTGCCAAAGTTGCTTGCAAATTTCCTTCAAGATTTTCAAGATTTCCAAGATTTCCAAGATTCTATCCGAGATTGGTTTGGGAATTATTTCTATTAGTTTTGGGACTATATTTATTGCTTTCCTAGTTAGTTAAGGTTATGTTTTCCTTTTTCTAAATTTATTGGAATTAATTTCCAAGATTGACTTGGTTTTTGTTTCCAAGAGTTTTACCTTTTCCTAAGGTAGTTTGACTTGTTGTTCAAAGTAGTTTAGGACTTTATTTCCTTATTTTTTTAGGTAGAATTTTGTGACCCCTTCCCTATATAAATGGGTATCTTCTTCGCTTTTAAATTATTCAGATTATCAATAATAATTGTGAGATTTTCTTGCACTCTTGTGTGTGGCTACTCTTGAATTTATTCTTCAACATTCAAGACTCAACTTAAGGTAGGAATATTATACCTTTTTCGAAATCTTAGATCACTTTTAAGTATTCAAGAAAGGTGATAATTTTAGGCTTATTGTTGTTCTTGTTATTCTAAATGGTTGGGTTTCACAATCTATCTCTTGTTTTAATTCTCTACCAAAGGCGATTAGTTCTTTGTTAGCTAATTGTTGTTGTTAGGATTCAATTTCAATAATAGAATTCTTGAATTCAAGAAACCATTTCTTGAATTCAAGAAACCATTTCTTGTATACAAGAAGCCATTTTTTGAATTCAATCTATCTTTAATTTTCCATCTTTTTTCGTTTCTTTATTTTCTTTTAGCTTTCGCACGTTTCTTGATTTTCTTATTTTTCTTTAGTAATTCTTGAATCCCATATCGTGCTGCTATCAAGTGGTATCAGAGCATAGGCTAATCAAGATTTCAATCTTGATAATCTTGGGAGGTTCTTGAAAACAAAAAAAATGTGTTATTGCTCGTTACCATATCAAAATTCAAGTGTTATTTTGTTTCCAAGTCAAGAAAAGAAAGAAGAAGAGGGGATCCTAGTTCTTGAAGATTAAGGCAACTTCTTTCCTTATTTATCTAGGTGTTGGGTTTCATAAATTCTTTCCCCTTTTTTCTAGGTGTAGTCTTCTACTTTTTCTTTAACTCCTTATCCTTATCGCTACGGGTTGTGACTTGTTAGATTTATTAATAAATCTAAAGATTAACAACCAAAATTTCTTCTAATCTTTGTTCAAGATGTTTCAAATAGGTAGTTATAAAAGAAGGAGGCGAGCTATGACTAAACAACTTGAAAAGTGGAACTTACAGTATACTGAAAGGAAGGAAGACAAATAAAGTGATGTCTGCGATTTGTGCCCTTAGAATTGACAAAGATTTTGGCTATAACTTAATAAGCACTTATATGGTTGAGAAATTGAATTTGCCTTATGTTGAGCATATTGAACCCTATATGTTTGGAGGAGTAAAGGTAGATAAAAGAGTGTTATTACTATTATCTATTAGAAGGTATAAGGATGCGATCTGGTGTGATGTGATTCCCATGAATAATTATCATGTCTTGTTGGGAAAGCCATGGTATGACTATATAAGAGCTTCATATAACATGGGAAAAAATAGATACTCTCTTGAGGTTAACGGGAGGAAACTCATTCTTGGAATGAGAAGAGTAAGAGAGAGCATGTCGACATCCCAAGAGAGGAAAAAGGAAAGTGTAACAGCCCAGCTTACTAGTGATATTGTCCGCTCTGGGACTCGGCCCTCACGGGTTTAAAACGCGTCAATAGGGTCTAAGGCTTGTTAACTTATATATCCGTCATCCCTCTTGTATTTTGCCAATGTGGGACTCTGTCTAAAGTCTGAGGTGTTACATACACCCCATCTTATGGACTCAGCGTCATCGATGAGGTTTGCCCCACCGCATGGGATTTACTTATACTCAGCACTGAGGTTTGCCCAGCCTAACCGGGATTTGCCTAAACTCAGTTGAACTCTGACCCACCATCAGCATGGCTGACACAAGAGAGGCTCTGATACTATCTGTAACAGCCCAACCCGCTAGTGATATTGTCCGCTCCGGGCTAGGCCCTCACGGGTTTAAAATGCGTCAATAGGGTCTAAGGTTTGTTAACTTATATACCCAGCATTCCGCTTGTGTTTTGCCAATGTGGGACTCTGTCTAAAGTCTGAGGTGTTACAGAAAGGTTGTGTTGAGTGAAGAGAACGGGATGTCAAGTGAGAAAAAAGTGAGCTCGAGGGAAAAGAGAAGAGGAAATACAATGAGATAACAAAAGTATGTGAGGTAGAAAGAGAAAAACATGTGGGTTTAAGTGATAAAAAGAAGAAAACTTTAGTTAGAGAAAAGAGGCTAAGGGTGAGGAAAAATTAATCTTGAGATTAAAGCCAAAGAGAGTGTAAGAAAGAAAACATGTTCTTTACTTCCTAACCCCTTAACTCTTTCTTGTTTTAGTTATTGTGTTTTTGTGCAGCCACATGTTGAAAGACCTTCTAAAATGATAGGTGAGGCATATGAGATGGTGGCAAAGGATCCTATTGGATTCCAATATGAAATAGGCGAAATCAATTCTTGTTGGATGGTGGAAGATAAAAGCTTGATTAATTTATTTGTTCTTGAATCTTTTGACTATTTTGATCCTTATTTACAGGTTTATGACATGGAGTTGCCTAAAAATTGCTAAGTTGAAGAGATTGCATAAAATAATACAAGGTGATGATGTTCTACGGGTAAATAAGTCCAAGTATGGTATGTATAAAGGTTTATTCGAATTCCTTGCCTTTCTAGGACACCTAAGGTATTTTTGGAGGTAATGAACTATATTCTAATTTCTTATGTTGATGACTTTATAATTTTTATGGATGATGATGTTTTGATGCATATCAAGTCATTAACTGTAATATCTAAGTTCAAGTGCAATAGTAATTTTCTTTCTTTTGAAATTGAGTTCGACACAAATGATTATGAATTCCAACTTGGTAGAAAGAGGTATGAAATTTATGAGAAGAGGCTTACGAATGATTTAAATATTCATTCTTCTTTTATTCAAATGTCTAGTGAGTTTTCATGTGATAAATTGATAGAATATGATTTTTGTTGTGTAATGGAGAGTCATTCTTTAAGCCAAGTTGATTATATATAAATGTGTTTTCTACTAGTAATGAGGATATGCATGATTGTCGTGACACTAGTGATCAAATACATTTCCATGAACCTATCTACGACTCTTTCTGCTATAGTTTGAGCAATTATTTAGAATCTATTGATGCGGGGGATATTATTGGGGAGAGTCATATTCATGAGCTTGAATATATTGAAACTTTTTGTTTGGAAATTATGGGTTCTTCTAACTTTTTTGTGAATTTATGTGCTTCTTTGAATAGCTTACATGAAGAAAAATCCATGAGATTTGTAATTTATACTTGGATATATCATAAAAGTGTCTTATTTGATACATGTATTAGATATACTTATTTTAAATGGATGCATGATGAATCTTATGTAATTTCATTGTCATGCACATTTTTGGATGACCTTATTGACAAGATCAAATTGGCAGTTCCTTTGCATAGTGCATCTAAGAGAGGTTTTTATGGGACAAATCTAAGTAGGCATAAGTTTTATTGGGATGATGATGTCCTTATCCTTTATAAAGGAGTATTTACACCTATCAAGCTTAATTGGGTTAAGTTGACACATGGTCACTATCTTGTTTTATTCTTACCATTTTTCAGATTAGTGGATACCATTTACTAGTGCATGTCTTTATTTTCTTGTAAGGTCGAAATTCGAGGATGAATTTTCTTCTAGAAGAGGGGAATGATAGCATCCTAGGAATCTCAAATCTATTCAAGTACAACGTTGAAGCTTTGGAATCTCAAAGAGGAATTAATGTTCAAGAAGAGTCCAAATCAGGCCATTGTTGGACCAATTTGACATTTATAATGTGTCCAAACTTGCAGCCCATGAAGTCCTACAGTAAGCCACGTTTTAATAGCATAAAAAGGAATTACTTGATGTCCAAGAAGGTACAATAAGCGTGCTAGATGTTGAGTGCAAGTTGGTGCCAAAGTTGCTTGCAAATTTCCTTCAAGATTTACAAGATTTCCAAGATTCTATCCGAGATTGGTTTGGGACTTATTTCTATTAGTTTTGGGACTATATTTATTGCTTTCCGAGTTAATTAAGGTTATGTTTTCCTTTTTCTAAATTTATTGGAATTAATTTCCAAGATTGACTTGGTTTTGTTTCCTAGAGTTTTACCTTTTCCTAAGGTAGTTTGACTTGTTGTTCAAAGTAGTTTAGGACTTTATTTCCTTATTTTTTTAGGTAGAATTTTGTGACCCCTTCCATATATAAATGGGTATCTTCTTCGCTTTTAGATTATTCAGATTATCAATAAAAATTGTGAGATTTTCTTGCACTATTGTGTGTGGCTACTCTTGGATTTATTCTTCAACATTCAAGACTCAACTTAAGGTGGGAAGATTATACCTTTTTTGAAATCTTAGATCACTTTTAAGTATTCAAGAAAGGTGATAAGTTTAGTCTTATTGTTGTTCTTGTTATTCTAAATGGTTGGGTTTCACAATCTATCTCTTGTTTTAATTCTCTACCAAAGGCGATTAGTTCTTTGTTAGCTAATTGTTGTTGTTAGGATTCAATTTCAAGAATAGAATTCTTGAATTCAAGAAACCATTTCTTGAATTCAATCTATCTTTAATTTTCCATCTTTTTTCGTTTCTTTATTTTCTTTTAGCTTCTGTACGTTTCTTGATTTTCTTGTTTTTCTTTAGTAATTCTTGAATCCCCTATCGTGCTGCTATCATCCTCCATCTTCGAAGATCTTGCAGAATGCTAATTGAACCAGAACTTAAAGAATATTAATTCGAAACTTAATTGGTTTCTTGTCTAGTTATTCGCATGGAATGAAATCTAGGCATCAATGAAAGACAAATATGTGATGAAGTCAAACATTGTAAACTTGGTGAGATTGGGTCTTCGACGACGAAATACAGCGAGATAATCACCAACGATTTCGTGGATTTGCTTCGGCATGATTGGGTCTTCGGGTTTGGGTTTTGTTGTTGATGCGGTGCTGGTTGCTAGATTTTTCAGTTGAGAAGTTGACGTTAGAAGGAGGATGAGAACGGAAATTTTAATGGGATGTGGGAAGAGAATGGAATGTATCAAAGTAGAGAGAAAGAAAATAGTGTAAATGAATTGCGTCTTTGGTGGTTTAGGGCTAAGAGCCAAAATTAAATATTTTGCTATAAACTTTAAAAGGTATCTATAGAATATAATTTTTTAAATAGTATTTATTTAAAATAAATAAGTGTTAACCTTTGCTATAGAAGGTATAAATTCCAACTTTAAATGCTAGATGAGCCTTTGAATATCCTCGCAAGACTTCTGGAACTAATGTGAGTTTGTTGTTGTACTTGTATCACTTAACTTAGCTCATTTAGTCTTAGGACCAGTTTGACCATTGATTTTGCTAAAATAAATTTGGGTTTTATTTGGTAAACATGTGTTTGGCCATAGATTTTGCTTATATTTTGGCAAAATCCCAAATCCCAAATCTCAAAACCAGCTCAATAGATGGTTTTGGGCCAAAATATCACAATCATATTTTTTAAAAATTACCCCAAACTTTTATATTTTATAAAAGACCCCCACTATTTCTTATTTTGTAACAGTGTTGCTTTGTCATTTCGGTCATCTGATAGTGTATCTTGTAGTTTATTATAAAAATGATAATTTTGCATCAAATTTATTTATTTTCAGGGCTACGATTTTCGATAATATAATGAATGTTATTGATAATGGTACTGCTGAGTATTTGTGATGTTTTTAGAACTTGTGGGTATATGTGATGTTTCATGTTTTTTCAAAATAAATTTGAAAAATATATTTTGAAAACTGATATGCAAATAAAATTTTATTTTCTGATCAAACTTCACTCAAATCAAATATTTTAAAATAAATTAGAAAACCTATGCCAAAGGCGAGATTATTGAGAAAAATATGTCACATTTCCGGCTTAAGGGAAGTTTAGTGTATGTAAACTAAATGTAAGGTTCACCTCACAAGTCACATGGTAACGTTATCAGTGTTTCGAAATTTTACATTACAAGTCTCCAACATTGAAGCACACTTTAATTGAGCTGTGCTGTGAATTCGTATTGTAAAAGAAAAATGGGTTGCAATTACTACTGTCACTCCATTTCTCATAGGCTCCCTCGCTTCATTTCTTATACCCCAATTCCAATTTCGAGTCTCAAATCCCCAATTTCCCCTTTCCGCCGCCGGCAATTACGTTCCTTTGCCATTTCAGCTGCCGGCGGCAGTGTCTTCACCTGGGACGACGTCTTTCAACTCCCCGAATCTCCTCAAAATGACTCTTCTACCCTCTCAGCTTTCTTCGATAAAATCAAGCTCTGTAATCGCAATTCGGAGAAGCAAAGCGACTTCATGCCTTTCGTTATCGAAGACCAAACAATTGGGTACGTACACCACGTGTTTGCTGATTATCTTAAGCCATTTCAAAATGTATTCATTTTCCCCCAAAATACTAGTCAATATTGCACTTTACATCCAAATCTGAGGACACCTGAGGATCGAACGAAAGCTGTAGCAAATGTTGTGAAGTCATTAGGCGAATTAATTCCGGGCATAAGAAATGAGTTATATCCGGTAGTTTCAGCTTTTGGGGAACCAGTATTTTTCTCCCTGGAACGAGCAGCTGCGCCGTACTTTGGTATAAAAGCTTATGGGATTCATATGAGTGGCTATGTTGAGAAAAATGACCAGAAATTTTTATGGTTAGCAAAGAGAAGTGCAACAAAATCCACTTATCCAGGAATGCTGGATCATTTAGTAGCAGGGGGATTGCCACATGGCATTTCCTGCGGAGAGAATGTTGTTAAGGAATGTAAAGAGGAGGCAGGGATACCGAGGTCTATTTCGCGTCAAGCTGTGCCAGTTGGAGCTGTGTCGTACATTGACATAGAAGGATATAGGATGAAGAGGGATGTCCTGTTTTGTTATGATCTTAAGCTTCCTGCTGAAGGCTTTGTTCCTCATAATGAGGATGGGGAGGTTGAAAGTTTTCGATTGGTCCCAGTTACACAAGTTGCAAATGTCATTCGAAGTGCATCATTTTTTAAAGCAAACTGTAATCTTGTCATTATTCATTTCCTTTTCCGGCATGGGTACATCAGACCAGAAGAGTTTGGCTACCTGAGGCTACTGCAGAGTTTGAAAAGTGGATGTTGTTCTTAAGTATAGTCAGATGAGCAGTTCTGTCATTTTCCGGGTGACTATGAGCTCTATATCAAGGAAAGAACAAGAAGGGAAAAAATAGGCATATCAATGTATTGTGTGTGCCAAATTCAATAATATGCTAACGACCAAGTTCGTTAATTGATCTTGAACACCCATTCTTGATTCTTGAATATTTGAAAGTAACCCTTTTATCATTAAGTTCCATGTCTAGCAATTATTTACATTTGTTTGGTTAACTAGTTAGCTCCTTCCATTCAATCTAACAAGATTAAAGTACCTCTGCTGGAAGTCCACTTGATTGCAGTAAACTCTGACTTGATTTGAATTAGAGTCTAAGGTGGTGAGATTTTTATCTTTGGATAATAAAAAGAGGTCTTTGTTATTATACACTTGCTTGAGAAAATTGACATGTCATGTATTACTTTGATGTACGGTGGATAACTTGCTAAATTATTGCAGACATTTCTATGAAATTTGACTAAATGGAACTCAGATATCCATGTATATGCCCATATTACATGCCTTTATAGTGTCATCGGTGGGCTTTGCTTATGTTTTGGCTTCCTTTTGGGAGAACTTGGCAGTCAGTATTTGCCTATATCATTGACTTTGTTGTATTTAACTGATTCTGTTATCTGAAATGATTGTGCAAGTTGGTTTTAGTGAAGTGTTATTTCACTTTGATACTCCTTTTTGTTCCAACTGTTGCAGATCAATTCAAGGCAATCAGTGATGAGGGTATGCTAATGTATCAGAGGCTATACAACAACAACAACAACAACCCAGTATAGTCCCACAGAGTGGGGTCTGGGGAGGGTAATATGTAGACGGGCCTTACCCCTACCCGAAAGGGCATAGAGGCTGTTTCAAATCGACCCTCGGCTCAGTGAAGGAAAGGGACAACAAAAACAAAAACAACAAAAACAACAAAAGAGCATTAGTAACTTCAACACAAATAACGTAAATAATTATCTAAACATAAAAACCTAAAAATAAAAAAATATAAAAACTATAAATAAAATATCATGCAATAATATCGGACAGTAACTAGCATAAGACAAAATCCAATACACAAATCATCTATGAATAAGCCTGCCAAGCCTAACCCAACCCCGGGTGTGGAGTATGAAAAACTCTAGAGGCCCCTATCCCACAACCTTGATACTAGACCTCCATACTTTCCTATCCAGGGTCATGTCCTCAGAAACCCGCATTCTAGCAATGTCATGCCTAATCACCTCTCCCCAATACCTCTTAGGCCTCCCTCTGCTTACGCCGACCATCGCCAGCCGCTCACAACTCCTCACCGGAGAGTCAGGACTTCTCCTCCGCACATGCCCGAACCACCTCAGCCTCGCTTCTCGCTTCTTCTCATCCACCGGGGCCACCCCCACCTTCTCTCGAATAACTTCATTCTTAATCTTATCTAACCTGGTGAGCCCGCACATCCACCTGAGCATCCTCATCTCAGCAACCTTCATCCTCTGAACGTGAGAGTTCTTCACTGGCCAGCACTCCGCCCCATACAACATGGCAGGCCTAACCACAGCTCTATAAAATTTCCCCTTGAGTTTCTGTGGAACTTTCTTGTCACACAGGACTCCTCCTGATGCAAGCCTCCACATATCAGAGGCTATACATGAGGGGTAAATTGTAGTTCATTTCATTGTGAATTTAGAGATTCGCTAGATTCGCTGAGCCCAGAACAGGTGAAGGCTCTAGAGGGCAACGATACCATCAAGACCTCAATCACAGTACACAGACAAGGAATTGGATCAGTGTGAGGAGACCACATTACATGATGTTATTGAGGAGGAATGCGACGCAAGCAGCAGCTCAACGAGAGACATACGATGAGGAGGAGGGGATGCATTGTGATTTGTGGAGCACAGAAAATACTTAATACAGTGTGCTCAGCAGTAACATACTTATCTAAAGAGGTTTTTGGTGAAATAGTAGATTGGCTTAGGGAGGGCGAGAATAGTCCGCCTTTTACTTTGCTTCTTGCTTTGTTTATTGTATCTGCTGTTGTTTTGGAATGTACTCTTGAAGTCAAGACAGCTGCTTTATTGAAACAGAAATAGACGTAACTTTCCAATTCAGGACTAGTGGAGTAGTTTTCATGTAGCAAATGCTCTTTCGCAAGCTAGATCGCTTTATTCTGTGACTCTGCGTTTGGACAAAATCTGAGTTGAAACTGGAAAAAAATGTGACAATTATTGTGTTTTGGTAGTTGTAGTTTTTCTCAAAAATGAAAATAAAAATAAAAATTGTGAACATTGAAATTTGTGACTAGAAGTTGAAACCACTTCTAAACCACCTTTGAAATTCAAATTATTTTCAAAACCAAAAAAAGACTCATTGACAACAATTACCTCAAGCACGAAATATTAAGTTGTTTTCAACAAATTGCCTTTTTATAAAATACTTGACGTTGTAGGAAACAAGAAGTCATTTATTGTTGAATTTTTGAGTCTAGCCCCTTGCGGGTTTAAAACGCGAAAATAGCACGGTATAACAAGTTTTTAGACTGGCCATTCAAAAATAGACAACGTTTACCAAGTCAATAAAAAATAGTCACTATTTTGTTGCAACAGAGACCGATCCAGCATAATATACTGGAGTTCGATGCATTTGTGTATGAATTCCAGTATATTACGCTGGACCGGTACACTTTGCTGGCTCCAGTATAATATACTGGAAACTAGAGCATCGATGCTCCAAACTCCAGTATACACTTTGCTGGCTCCAATATAATATACTGGAAACTAGAGCATCGATGCTCCAAACTCCAGTATATTACTGGAGTTCAAGTAATATACTGGTGTATTTTTGGGGTTTTGAACAGTGTTTTCGCTCATATTTATCTTTATATGAAAAGTGGCTAAATTCCGATTACTTTTGAAATTGAGCTATTTTTGAACGATCAGTTGTAAATTTGGCTATTTTTGAATTTCTCCCGTTTAAAACGCTGAGGGTGCTGATGCGGGACTCTGATCTAAAGTCTGGGGTGTTATATTAATAGCCTATTTGGCCAAGTTTCTCCAATCATAGAAGTAGTTTTATTCAAAGTTGAAGTGTTTGGCCGAGTTTTTAGAAGAAAAAAGTGTTTTTTGAGCAGAAGTAGAAGCAATTTTAAAAAAATAGGAAAAAATAGTTTTTCTCTAAAAGCACTTTTGAGAAATATATACGTAGAAGCAGTTTTTAAAAACTTGGTCAAACACTAATTGCTGCTTAGAAGTGGCTTTCAAATTAATTAGCCAAACACAAATTATTTCTCTCCAAAAATACTTGTGAGGAAAAAATAATTCTCAAATTAAACTGATTTATGTAATTTGGCCTAACAGGCTATATCTGTAGAATATTATTTAAGTGAGACGTTGTCATACCTGCCCAAAACCTTATATATATATATATATATATATATATATATATATATAAAGGAATTTAATATATCCAGTGTTGCGTGCAAAGCAGAAATTAGTGAGTGGCAAACTGACAGGTATTACCGGAAAATGGCGGGTGTGTGTTGCTATGGAAGGCTTTCACAGACCCTCACAAACAAGGTTTGGTTAATGAAAATGTAAAATTACCATCTTCTTGAAAATCTCTGCTTCCCCGAGTTGATTTCTTGCAATTCTTGTTTTGTTTTTGCTTCAATCAGAAAGTGCAAGGTTTCTACTGCTGCTCCCCCGCACCCAATAACCAGAAGATGAAAACCCAAACTCCCAAATTCTTGAAAGTTGCTGTTACTGGTGTCACTGAACTCCTTAGGCTCTTCACCTTCTCTTTGCCAATTAGGCGAAACAGGTTATTTAAAATAACAATTGGATGCATTTTCTCTAAATAAGTAATTTCAGGATTTCATATGCTTTCCTGAATTAAACATAATCTTTTGACAGATTGGAGATACATGATGATGAAGTGGCTGAAGAACCTTTGGTCTCTAATGTAGAAGATGTCCTTAAGATTATCAAGTCAGATTATGATAAAGCTTATTTTGTTACAGGTTTATCTCTTAGTACTATATACTTCCCAAATAGCTGCAGTTTCTGAAGCTAACATGGGAGTACAAACATAATACATGGGGACTTTAGTGAAGATTGAATAAACATACACAAAAGCTGTTTGATTAAAGTCTTGATGTAAAATGTCTGTAGCAGAGATTCTTTTTTACTTCCTGATTGTGAGTAATGTTCATTGTTGTGTAAGCTTATTTATGCGGTTAAAGATAAACTGGTTTTTGGCTGATTTAGAGCTTCCATTGAATCTAGGACTCTTCACAAGTGGAATTTATGCAGAAGACTGCATCTTTGAAGATCCAACTATAAAATTCAGTGGTAAGTTGGATTAATTCAGTATCTGATGGCGCAGTATTTTATATTTGCATCACAGTTGTGGCACATCAAGGAATTTGTTTTGCTTATTCCTAAATTTTGTTATCCACACTTACTTTTGTAAGAGAAGCATGTTCCGCACTTGGTGTTGAAGAATATTGGAAAAATATTAGGCTGTTCGATTTATTGCCTTACACTCTTGGTTGGATGCTGATATTCTTTCACATAGTATCATAGATAACCTTTAATAAAACCATTCCTCTCTCTAGTAAGTTTGAGCATCAAGCCGTGTGTGAACCTTAGGACTAAGATTACACATACAGATCGGTGCATTTGGAGATTGCATAAGACATGGCCAGACCATTTATTCATGTGACCTCCTCTAATTTTATCCTCTATGTGTACTGCTTGCACATTCTGTAATACTGACTTTTTCTTTGGTTCGCATAAACATCTTAATTGTTAGATAATATCACTGAAGTTATTGTGTATGTGAGATGTTCATGTTGTAATATCCCTTGTTTTGTCTCTTTTATGCTGTAGCTATTGCTACTGCCAGTAATCTAGGCATCTATCTCAGTTTCTGGACTAGCTTAGGAGTGGTATGTTCCATAAGATGAATAACAACGGCAATTAACAATCTTTCAGAGCTAGAAGTTTACTGGGTTTAACGACAAACAAAAGATAATTCATCTTATCTTATAATTTTGTCATCCAGGAAGGGACTTGTATTCCCGCAACTTGCAATTGCTGGTACCATTTTTTGACAGTCCATCAATCAAGTTAGAAAAGATTGAGAAGGTAAGTGCTGCCAGTTCATTAAATAGTACTGTCTTAAAGAATAAAAAGATAAAAACAAATTAATACAAAAAAAAGACTTAACAACCGCTGAATGCTCAGTGGGCAGATTTAGCCTTAAAGTGCTTTTTGTATTGTTCTACTTATCTTGCATGTTACGCTTCCAAGTATCTCCTTGACACCGTCCTCAGTTTTATTATCCACTCCAAAAGTAGGAGACTACAGGCAGTTCTGGAGGATGATTACAATTCCACAAGTGAAATATATGAGAGCTTCATAATACCAAATTATGGCATTTTTTCGTCTTGATTCATGTGTCCAAGTGCACATCCATTCTTAAATGATTATGATGCCATTTTTTGGTAATAACTGTGATATGGTCATTCAAATGTGCACAAACATTCTTTTACAACTTTTATAATATGTTGTTTCATTAGTGCCCAACTTGTTTGGAACTGAGGCATAGTTGTTGTTCTTGTTATTGTTGTTGTTGTCTTCGTCGTTTCTTAAGTGCATTTACAATATTCAAATTTTCTTTTTTCTATCAGGGGCATTTTGCTTAATGCTTATCCGCCTGATGTACAGGGTAATGATTCTGATGCAGAGGTCATAGTGGCATACTGGAAACTGAGGTGCTTGGTTCTATTCTCATAGTTTTGGTAGCGTAAAGGCTGAATTTTTGCTTACACGGTTTCATTTACTGCTCTCCAGCTCAAAGCATTTGATGTTTGTTTCTGTCAATTATGCATGTTTGATCCTGATAAGTGATTAAATTTGATAGATTCCTGAGAGTCCAGTATACTTAGTTGAGAAATTCTCTATTGGAGTTGATTATTATCAGACTATTTGTTTACATAGCTAAACCTGCTTTGAAAAGTTTAGTCATTATTGAACTGAATTGTGGAAAACCACTAAACCACATGAATGATTTCACAAAAGTTGCTGCACTTATGTCTTTATTCATCAACAGACATCCATTTCTTCTTCCACATATCTTGGTGGAAGTTCCACAGTTGCCTTGACCCTATGTTGGAAACCTGAATTTTTATCCTTGATTTTATGTGAGGAGAAACTCGTCCAATCTTCAGTTTTCAAGTTCCCATGAGAAAATGAAATATTTCTGGGTGTAAAAGAAAACCAGAAGTTTCGTAGGATTCTTATGATCATAAGCATGCTGATATTTCATCTGACTTGTAGAACATCCCTCAAACTTCCATGGAGGCCTCTCATCTCTGTTGATGGAAATACAGTCTATGATCTAGATGAACAACTCAAAGTAAGTAGAAAGAGTTGATATCTACAATTCAAAAGCTAGAGCATAAGGTTTAATTTTTCACTGGGCAATTTTCTTCCCTCATATTTGACTACTCCTATCGCTAAACAGATCGTTAAGCATGTTGAGAGCTGGAACATTTCTGCTCTTGAAGCTGTTGGCCAGATTTTTACGCCTGGTTTGAGGAGCTCTGGTGAGTGAAAACTCTCCGGAGGAAGGTTTCTTAGTCGAGCAATATCTCTAAGGAACTCGGTGAAGAATCGGAGTTTTCTATTTGAGCTTCAACCCAGCATGTATACTCTGATCTCTTAACCACATTAAATTTTAGTCAGAGCTAAACTGAAAAGACGGGTATATAGGTAATAAATAGGTAAAGTGATTTTTCTTTACATTCATTTATCGTTTATTTACTCATTTTAGTTTTTCATTTATTTGTGTCAATTTGTCTTGTACATCATTCTTGTCTGCAATACTACACCAACAACTACCCAGTATAATCCCACAAAGTGGGGTCTGGGGCTTGTCTGCAATACTGATATAAGAAAATTCTCAAGGAGACTGGGCTTACAAGTGGTGCTGGTAGGCCATATAATTGCATGTTGCCGTCTTTCGATTAATTTTTATTTGAAGATAACATATAATTCAACCATCGTTATGCACAATCTTTATATGGTTAGTAATAAAAGAAAAAAAGAGATTGATGTATTTCAGTTTTGGTCCTCTTATGATTTGTCTGTGCATATTACGATCAATTAATTAAATGCAGTTTTAGTCCAATCACTGACTGAAGCTAACAGAAATCATCTTCTAAAGAAAATGGTCTTTCTTTAGTTCTACCTAGCCTAAACCGAACTGTAGTGCCAATCATCATAATTTGTGCCATCATCTTCTCCATTTTTGGTTTGTTTCGCTTTCTTGTTAAATTCCTCTTTAGACCTCCAAATAGAGATATAGATGGTTTTAACAAACCCTTCATTGCTGTAATAAAATCTTCCTATTGTGCTTTCTCTGTGTGAATTTGATCCTGTAGATAAGCTTCGGTTGCTCCTAAAGTCCACCCACCACCTTCACATGTAATGTGTAAATACATTACTTGTGTCGTGCTCCACGTGCACTCTCTATGAATCTAGTTAGCCTCATTTCTTCTCCAACATAGCTTCTCTTCTACAGTTATTATCTTGAATTTTTCAATGATAGTTCCATCCTAGTGACTTGGTAAGAACCAATTCAATTGAAAGAGCAATAGTTTATGAAATCCTAGCAGAAGAAGAGGAAAATCAGCTAATGGCAGTGTTAGAAAGTAGACATGCTGATTTTTCCATGGGCTACTAGCTAGGTGATATTTCACATGATCAGGGACAAACTTAGAGGTTTCTCTGTTATTACAATTGAATACTCATAAATAATGTGCATATGGAAAAAAATCAAATTAATCTCAATCCTTCCTCCATGCATACAATAACAAAGAAAATCCTCCACTACTACTCCCACTTGATTTTATAGATGACCATGAACTCCTCCCACACTCACTGCTCTCCTCTGCCCACTGCAACACACTAGAGCACGATGGCGATGATGACGGCAACAAAGAAACTGACGGTGGTGCCGACATTGGCCCGACCGTTGCCGACAAACTTTTCCTCATCAGTTTCTTCTCGGCGCCACCCATTTCAGGCCAAACACCACCATCACTTACTTGGAACACAAAAACACCATGTCCGTGCCCAAATTTATTATGATTGTCACATTTATTTTTATTTACCCAATTGAAGACATCCCAAAAAAAGTTTACCTCCACTTGACCAACTAAAATTCTTTCATTGCCCCTAAATTTCCACCCAAGTCTTTTCACTACAAGACTTGTTTTCCCATCCACTTTCACTTTTAACACTCCACCCCCACATTCTATCACAAATTCATGTTTGACCCCCATAATACGTGCCCGAGTAGTATAACTCCTGCGTCCAAACACATGCTCTCGCCTCGACAACAAAGTCAGATCGCCCGAGCAACAGCCCGAAAGCAACCTGGCCCGGCCTGTTAACTCCGTCAACATATCACCAATAAAAAACTCTAATCTTGCATTGCAGGTGATAGCAATGTAAAAACACCCTTCAGGATCAGCTGAATTTTGATTAAACTTGGCACGTGTGAAGTCCCAATAGATCTTCATTTTTCTATGATCACGTTGGATCGGGTGGATGGATTTGGATCCGGGCCGGGCTTTGAATAATGCAAAGGAAGATGGGTGAAGAGGAATGGTGATGGAGAAAAGATCAGGTGCATGGAGTAATAAAGAATGAGAAAACACGTTCTTGGACCAAGTGAGTGTAAGATAAAGTGGTGAGCCACAGATCTGAGCTTGGTAAATACATGTAACAAGGTTTTGAGGAACTTGTGAAGTAGTATTAGTAGTAGTGTTAAGACCAGAATGAGGAATATTAAAACAAGCAGGAATCATATTTTTCATCCTACCACAATATGAATTCTAAATGTTGGAATTAATTCAAGATGGGAGGATTTAGCATAAGGTTAAGGATACTTTTATGGTATGTTTTGAGGTGTGGAAGAAGATGAAGTTACTGAAAAAGTTAGCCATAAGTGAAGTGTAATGATGAGTGCATGGAGAGATTCTATATATGAGTTGGGATGGTTTCATGTTAGAGCTAGCTTGATTGGCGCCATTGAAAAGCTATTATATGATTTGCTATCTTATGAGTATTTATATGTATGTGAGGTGGGAGGCATTAGCACACTTCAACACTTAAAAGTCACCACAGCAGGTAACACAGACTTGGTTCTCTTCTCACTTTATCCTACATTTATTTAAATGAAAAAGACAAGTGTTATCCCATGACTAATACTTTCAAATTTTTTTACATTGGAGGAGCAGGAAGGGAAAGTGAAGAGCTACAATAAAAAGTTGTGAAAAATCCAAGTACGCTCAAAGTTTAGCTGTGAAATTTCTGATTTTCAAATCAAAGGCTGGAGTCCATATTCCTGTTTGATTTGCTAAATTCCAGAAACAAAATTTAATTAGTAAAGTCTATGGTCTAAGTTGGTGGTAGGACACATGTGAAGTTACTCCCCAGCAGTTAAGAGGTAAAGTTAGGGAATTGGTTTACAGCTATACATGGTCTAATTCTAATATAGAGTCTGTCCTTTTTTATTATAAGTATTATTGAACACATATGTTGAATCTTATAAATGATTTAGTTTCAAAATTACCCTCATTCTTAGCTCATTGGCTCAGTTATGCCCCTCAAAATTAACAGTCTGATTTTAACCCATTAAAAAAATATTTCCATCCTGATTAGTTTTGTGAATTAAATCCATGTTATATTCTGCAAAAAAAAAAAAAAAAAACTACTTATGTCTATTTTCGCGAATATAATTTTCCGACTTTTACTCTCAAGAAATCAAACTATTACATGCAAACTTATTTATTTTGCTTTTTAAATTGAATATTTTCAGCACCTCGGTGAGTGGAAGTACAAGGATGGAAAACTCAACATAAACTCAGAAATGAGCAAAATTTACGCTATATAAGTTCCTATATTCCATGTATCCTTTTATTTTACCTCGATATAATTAAAAAAAAACATAAAGGAGAACAATTTTTCAGCCTCCTTAAGGACTTAATCAATAAACTAGCTAGTTGGTCTACCAAAAGAGCAGTGGCAGAATTAGGAGTTTTATCAAGGAGATTTAACATATAAAGGAGGGAACACATAAAAAGTCAAGGGGATAAAAATAATTTTAATATATATAATTTCCCGATGAAAAAGATAGAAAAATATTTCGTAATTGATTTAGCAACAAATAAGTTTTAAATCTATTTGACTTACTTAGTGAAAATAGATTGAAAATCTTTAGCACAATTAATATATTAATATATTCAAAATAAATTCAGAATTAAATTGAATAGATGTATCTAGAGGTAACCAACCCTCACTTACAACCGAGAGGTTGTGAGTTCGAGTCTCCCCAGGAGCAAATTCTGAGGATTTATGCCGGGGGTCTATTTGGAAACAGCCTCTCTACCCAGGGTAGGGGTAAGGCTGCGTACACACTACCCTCCCCAGACACCACTGAGTGGTATTGTACTGGGTCGTACTTTTTTATCTAGGGAGAATTCGCTTTAAAGAAACTATTCCCTAGATACACATGTCGTGTTATTTCACAATTGAATCACTTTAAAATTTTTAAAAAGACCTAAAGTTAGGGATTTATCAATAGGTAATGTTGCACCAATGCCCAACCAAAGGGCGACTGCGGTACCAATCGAAAAGACAGTCGTCACTATTGGACGGCGAAATGGATTCTGGAATTTATTAACATTCTCTAAAAAGGGTACTGTTAATAATCCCGCAGGTACTGAAACCATTAAAAGTGTTATTGGTTTGATACCAATAATGGTAGTCGTTTCAGTATCTTAAGGTTACATATGTATCCACGATTGAAAATAAATTGATAGTACTATATATCTTGTTTCATATAGAGTATCTGAAAGTAAATAAATGTACACATGCTTGTCTTACATCTCATTCGAATCTAATTCGAGTAGACGATACTAAATCAATAAGGTATCTATTAGATCTAGAAATGAATCAACATAATCTTCTTCATTTTAGGATTTTAGGTTTAAATTACTCGGTTTTGTGAATGAAAAAAAAGTACCTACCATCTTTTTGGATTCCTATCTGAATCAAATTTTGAATTTGATTAATTTATTGGAATTGATAAAATTAGGAGTTCATAAAAAGAACTTTCAAAAGTAAAATTGTATTATTTAGACTCAAAGAAATAGATGAATCGAATGAAACGAAAAAAAAGAAAAAAATTCTCTAATTAGTAATCAGATAATTAACGAATTATTTAGTCACATTGAATATGAAAATTGGCCAAATTCTCCACTGATAGAAAGCAAAATGAAGGATTTGACTGATAGAACAAGTACAATCAAAAATCAAATAGAAAGAATTATAAAAGAGAAAAAGAAAGTAACTCAAATAGACATTCGTCCTAATAAAACAAATAATGTTAAAAAATTCGAATAGCCAACAAGTATTTTCCAAATATTAAAAAGAAGAAATACTCGATTAACATGGAAATTCCATTATTTTCTAAAATTATTCATTCAAAGATTATACATCGATATATTTTTATCTATCATTAATATTCCCAGAATAATACACAACTCTTTCTTGAATCAACAAACAAATTGATTGATAAATACATTTCCAATGATGAAATAAATTAAGAAAAAATTAATAATAAAAAAATTCACTTTATTTCGACTATTAAAAAGTCACATTATAATATTAGTAAGAAAAATTCACATATTTTTTTTTGATTTATCCTACTTATCACAAGCATATGTATTTTACTAGGTATGAGAGGATTAATGTCAGATCCTCAAGGACAAATGATTGATTTACCTATTCAAAGCAATTTACGTGAAGGACTCTCTTTAACAGAATACATCATTTCTTGCTACGAAGCCCGTAAAGAAGTTGTGGATACTGATGTACGAACATCAGACGTTGGATATCTCACTCGCAGACTTGTTGAAGTAGTTCAACACATTGTTGTACGTCGAAAGAATTGTGGCACCGCCCGGGGTATTCCTGTGAGTCCTCGGAATGAGATGATGCTGGAAAGGATTTTTATCCAAACGTTAATTGGTCGTGTATTAGCAGATGATATATACATGGGTCAGCGTTGTATTGCCACTAGAAATCAAGACATTGGCATTGGACTTGTAAATCGATTCATAACCTTTCGGGCACAACCAATCTCTATTCGAACTCTCTTTACTTGTAGGAGTACATCTTGGATTTGTCGACTATGTTATGGTCGGAGTCCTACTCATGGCGACCTGACTGAAATGGGGGAAGCTGTAGGTTTATTGCATGTCCAATCGGTACCCAATATTGTAATTATCGTTGATCAGCACGAAGAATATACGGCCCTGCAAGAGTGTATTACTTTAGAAATTCCAACAATTTATTTAACCGATACAAAATTGTGACCCCGATCTCGCAGATATTTCAATTCCAGCGAATGATGGCGCCATATCCTCAATCCGATTAATTCTTAACAAATTAATATTCGCAATTTTTGAGGGTCGTTCTAGCTATATAAGAAATCCTTGATTAATAATAACATAATAAGATAAATAACTTACTTCAGAAATCCTTTATGGAATCGCTAACTATTTCTGAATTTTAACAACAACAACAACAATAATCCAGTATAATCCCACTTAGTGGGGTATGGGGAGGGTAGTATGTACGTAGACCTTGCCCCTACCGTGGGATAGAGAGGCTGTTTCCAAATAGACCCCTGACATTTTTCCCTCCAAGAACTTCCCACCTTGCTCTTGGGGAGACTTGAACTCACAACCTCTCGGTTGAAAGTGGGGGTTGCTTACCATCAGAGCAATCCCTCTTGTCTATTTCTGAATTTCAAAAAAGAGATAAAAATAGCTGGGGATATTATGTGATTTATTAGTATTCTAAATCTTAGTTGGTATTCAAAATATCCGATTCAAGTAGATAAAGAGATGGTTGAATTAGAATTTTTGTTTAAAGTTCAATTTTTTCAGAGGGCAATGCAATATGAATGTTCTATCATGTTCCATCAATACTCTAATGGGATTATACGATATATTCGGTGTGGAAGTAGGCCAACATTTCTATTGGCAAATAGGGGATTTCCAAGTACATGGCCAAGTACTTATTACTTCTTGTTCTTGGGTTGTAATTGCTATCTTATTAGGTTCAGCCACTATAGCTGTTCGGAACCCACCAACCATTCGAGATGTGAGTAAAACTCAAATTGGCAAAGAATATGGGCCCTGACTTCCTTTTATTGGCACTATGTTTTTATTTATTTTTATTTCTAATTGATCAGGAGCTCTTTTACCTTGGTTAATTGTTTATTTAATTTAAGATTAACATTTATTTTATTTAATATGGAACTTATCTACTCTATTCGACTAGTTCCGGATTTGAATCCCGAACAGTCCACTAACATATCAAAATTCTAATTCTCGTAAAGAAATTCGTATTTTTCCAATCAACTTTATTTCGGATGAATATTTAGCGACCCTGCCCAAATGTCTCAACCTTGTAGCAAATATAGAGAACACCAATGAATACTCTCACACCACCCTTGGTATATATTTCAAATTAGAGACAAGGGTTAATTCTGGAGGACATAGAAATTCGTGATGTTAACAACATTCCTGACATTGTGCTGAAACACTCTGCAGCCTTCGGGAGAGACATTATCGCTACCCTCATAAACCTTGAACATTGTAGTTTTTGTTTTCAAACGGAAGAAATATTTCCGATTGATTTAGCTGCTCTAATTATTGAAAAGAAATTGTCAAATAATCCACTTGATCAACATTCAACTTCCTTATTGCAAGATAAGATTTTGATAGCTCTTCTCTTCATTTTCAATGTTACTGACAGAAACAACCTATTTTGCCTAATCTTTTATTGCACTTAGATTTTGACAAATTCACTTGTGGGAAATTACTAGATTTGTTTTTGTTGCTGTTTTACTTAGATTGTGACAAACATAAAATAAGGATTTGACATGACATATATGTTCATAGCTAAATCCACTTTAGCTTTAAATACTTACTGTTATTAAACCTTTAAACATGTGTTACTCCGAACTTCCGGTGTTCACAGGATCATTATCATTTTAATATTATTACTACTTTCCTAAAATCTTGCCAAAGAAAATTTAGCTAGTCATAGTATTACGTACCTTATTTTGCTCCATTATTTCCTTAGTAGATGCTAGATTTTTGCAAGGATAAGAGTCTGTGAGAGAGAGTGTTTTTCAAAGAGGGAGAATTTTATTATACAAGAGTAAGAAGAGCTGATGACTCCTCTCTAAATTACAAAGTCTTACATATATAAGGATAAGAGTCTGTGAGAGAGAGTGTTTTTCAAAGAGGAGAATTTTATTATACAAGAGTAAGAAGAGCTGATGACTCCTCTCTAAATTACAAAGTCTTACATATATAGGCAAGGAATGAATACTACACTATCCAGACAAAAAAACTTTTCCTAATAAGACTAAAATCTATCCTAAAAGTACTACACTTCTTGAAATAATACATGACTAAAAAACAAAACTTTTAATCAATACTAAAAAACAGAACTCTTAATCAAGACTAGAAAACAAAATCATTAATCAAAACTAAAAAACAAAACTAAAAAACAAAAACATTGGAAAATGTTAGCCTAAATACTACATTTGTCTTGAAACTTGTTTGCAAGACTTATACGAAAGTTTAGTCTTCACTTTTCTTGTCTTCAATTTGCTTGTCTTCTTCTTCTTTTTCTTTTGCCATAGTTGGTGGAAGATAAACCTTGGGAATGTCTTCTTTTTGATTGCAATATTTGCAATGGTGTAGGTTGAATAAATCCCTTAGTTGTTGACATAGTAGATATTTTGTTTTTTCTGTCAGCTGCTTTGGATATGTTCTTAATGCATTAGTTGTTGGTGTAGCTTCCCAATTTGCCAGGGTAGTGATCCATCTTGGTAGTTCTTCTATGTCTTTTGTTGTCTTGGCATTTGAGTAGATAATTGTGCTATTTTTGCTGTTGTAGATCCACTTTCCTCCTTCTTCATAGCTGCTTATTAGCTCTTGAATAATGACTTTGGTCATAATAGCTCTTTTGTTTTATCTCTTGAATGGTTAAATCAGGTTGTTCCATAGGTTCTTCACACATAATTGTTCTTGTTAGTCCTAGCTTCACTGCTGTGATAGAATGATATATTTCTTGTGGTGTAACTTCGCAGGGTGCCGAATAGATCCTAATAAATATTAAGTCTGCTTTAGTAATTCCCAAGTATTTTTTTTACTACTTGGTATAGTTCTGGTATATATTGTAGGTTATCTCCATCTTGTGTATACACTGCATGCAATAGTCCATAGTTATACATAGTTTGTACTAATTTTGGATCTGATTTATTCAGGGCAATTAATTTATTATATCCTTTCAGAGGTTTAGTTTGTCATCCAATTAAATTTTCTGGGTTAAAGTTTGGTGATTGTATATTTTTATTTAGGTAATTGGCAACTTGTATAAACTGGTTGAGGTAGTTGTATATCCGTTGTACAAATTGGTTTTGTGTAGGTTTTTTGGTAATTTCGCTGTAGGTATTTGTTTGGGGTTTTGGTAGTTGGTAAATAAAGTCTGTCCTTTTTGGAGTAGGTTGTTCTGGTCTAAGTTGGATATTGAAAGGTTTAAGTTTTTTGGCCTGGTGGGTAGTAATTTCTATCCCTTTTCCTTTATCTTTTTTGTCATATTTTTCTTGGCTAATTGTTATTTCTTTAAATTCTTGCAGGTCTATTTCTTCTTTTTTGCTATCTTCCATTTGACTAATTCTGCTTTCCAGCTTTTCAATATTTTTTTCCATACCTTGTAATTTTTGTAATATGTCTTGTAATAGCTTTTGTACTATTTCCCCTTGTTCAGGTTGTACCTGTCAATCATAATAAAATGCTTCTTTATAAGCTTATTCCTGTATCATATGTCTAGATAAAAAATCTGCAATAAAATTGTCTTTAGTACTGATTAGTTCAATATCAAAATTAAATAAAGATATTTGACATACTATATTTCTAATATTTCTGGTAGTAATTGATTGATTTTTTAAATCCTTTGTTAACCAAAATTTAACTTGGGTATTATCTGTTTTTAATATAAAGTGTGTATGTGCTATATATATTTCATAGTATAATAACGCTTTTAATACGCTCAATAATTCCTTTCTATTTATTTCCCATTTTGTCTCATTTTCTTTGAAAGTTCCTGAGTTGAATGATGTAATATGTTGTGTATTATTTTCCATATTTACATATGTTAACATACTTCCAAAAGCATAATCCGATGCATCTGTATAGATTATCCATTTTATTTTTTTATTTATTTCTGGGATTTGTAATTTGGGTAATTTCTTACAATATTCCTTTACTTTCTTCAGGTTTTCTTTATCCTCTATAGTCCATTCAAATACTGTTGTTTTTATTTTTAATTTCTTTTGTAGTGGTACTAATTTTTCACTTAAATGAGGTACATAATTTCTAATTTGATTTACTAATCCTAAAAAACTTTGTAACTGTTTCTTTTCTTTTAATTCTTCCATGTGTTCTGCAATCTTTTTTAATATATGTTCTTGCATTTCTACACCATTTTTATCTATCTTTATCCCTAAAAATTCTATTTTATTCCTTAATATTCTGCTTTCTTTCCACTTAGAGCTATTCCTGCATCTTTTATTATTTTCTTAAATCTTTTTAATAAATTTATATGATCTTCCTTCGTTTTAGTGAATAATAATATGTCATCTATATATACAATAATTCCATCTATATTTCCAAGATATGTATCCATAAATTTTTGAAAATATCCTGGGGAATTTTTAAATCCAAAGGGTAATACATTCCATTCATAAAATTCATTGGGTATTGAGAAGGCTGTTAAATGTCTATATTCTTCTATTATTTTAATATGATAGAATCCTGATTTACAATCAAATTTACTGAACCATTCATAACCTTTAACTTTATTTAATATTACTGCTTTATTTGGTATTGGATAATTTAATGTTTCTGTCTTTTTATTTAAGTCTTTATAGTCTATTACCATTCTAGATTTTCCTCTTTTTTGTTCACTGTGTTTCATTACTATGAATGCGGGACTACTATGTTTAGATTCACTAGATCTAATAAAATTTCCTTTTAATAATTCTGTTATATGTAATTTAAATTGAACCATATCTTCTTCAGTATATTTCATAGGTTTTTTATAAACTAAATCATCCTCTTTTAGTAATCTAATTGGTATTTGGGTTTTGTGTTTTTGCCAAAATTTTAATGGGTCTTCACTAAATACTTCTTTAAATTCGTGAGTTAATTCTTCTTCAATACTAATCTCACTTATTTGTAATTTATTATTTTTACTTTTACAAGGTAGTGATTGTTTAATTTTACTATCTCCTTTAATCCAATGTATTAGTTCACTTTGTTTTTCCAAGGTTCTTTTAGCTATTATTTTTTGCTTGCAAGGGGTAGTTAATAATAAATAATTTCTTGTGATTGTAAAGGGTTCATAATTTTTTAAGAATTTTTTATAACCTAATATTATATCATGAAATATTTCCTCACATGGGTATAATTCATTTAGTACTAGTTCTTTATCCCATATTTGTATTGTTATATTTGTAGCTTTGTGTCGGACTAGATTTCCTTCTTGGTTAAATCCAGCAATTATAATTGGATTTTTTAATTCCTTCCAATATTCTTCTGATAATACTTTTCTTCTACATATATTAGTTCCAGCTCCTGTATCTATATATGCTGTATAATATCTGCTGTTATATCCTTCGCATTTTACTTTAATTAAGATATGTATTTCTTCATGACTCATATACTTTCTTTTATTATATTTATGGCATTAATTGTTTCTCTTTTTATATTAGTTGTTATTGTATTAACTGTTATTTCTAATTCTGATTCTGTTAGATTCCATGGTTCTACCATATTTAACCATTTAATTCCTAGTATAATTTCTGGTTCATTATCCATTATTTCTAGATTTATTTGAATAATAATCCTTCTATTTCTATTGGGCTATTTATTTTTCCCATACTTGTTACTTCTTGTTGTGTAATGAAATTAGTATATGTATGATTACTTTCTTCTATTTTGTCAATCTCACTTATTAGTTGTTTAGCTATATAATTTTCTCCTGCATTAGTAGCAATTAAGATTGGTGCTAGTATTCTTATTCCATTTCTTATTATTCTTCCTTTTATATAATATTGGTTTTCGTAATATTGGTCCGATATATTTTTCCTAATTCTAGGTATTATGTTTAGATTCCTTCTACTCATACTTCTATTAAGAAGATTTCTTCGTTGCTCTAAATTATAAGTTACTAATTCTAAGTCTTGGTTTTGGTTAGGTAGTATATATAATTGTTCTTTCCTAGGTATTTCTTTTAGGATAGGTTCAAAGATTTTACTTATATGTGTTAATCCTTTTCTTTTATTTTTATTTATTCCTGGTTTATTACTTAGTACGTATAATTGTTTTGCTTTGATAGTTAGTACTTTACTTCCTGGTAGCATTTCTATTCCATTAATTTTTCAATAAATCGTTAATGCTTTGTCTATATTTTGTTCCGTCATGCTTATATTAAAATCAGGTTTAAATAAAAATTTAGCTTTTTGGTATATTAGATTTCCGGTTAGTTGTGTTAATATAGATTGTTCTATAGGATGAGTTATTCTATCATCTGCTAAATATATTTCTATTGGTGTATCTATACCTTCTTTAAAATGTGCATATAATATAATCTGTATTCCTCCAAAATAGCAATATCTTAAATTATGTTTATTTTTAATACTTTTAGTTTCTTCTTCAATTAGATGTTTAGATACTAAAGGTATCATTGTTTTTCCATTTAAATATTTTATGTCTAATACTAATTCCTTTTTAGTGATTATATAATAATTTTGTTTTCTAATTTTTAATGTTTCATTCCAAAATTGATTTTTAAAAACTAAGTCTGGTGTAAGGTCTAATTCTTCTTTCCTAATTTTCTCATAAATTTTTTCATCAAATATTATCTATTGTTTCTCATAATATATGTCTTGTGTATAGTTTATTATTATATCTTTGTCACTTGTTTCTCCTATTTTAGTCTGACTCATTTTCTTCTTCACTTGTTATATCTGATTCAATTATTTCATCTTCACTAGAAAAGTTATCCGTCTCTATTTCTTGCTTAACTATATCTATATCTATAAATTCATCATTATCTAACTGAATTTCTTTTATTTGTTTTTGTCTAGGTTCTTTGCATTCTGTGGATATGTGTCCTATTTTTCCACAATTATAACATTTACATTTTTTAGGATTCCTTTTGAAATAATTTCTATATTTTCTTTTATTTATATATCTTCTTTTTTTGTTATTATTTGTAAAATTCCTTAAATTGTAATTTCTTCTAATGTATTTCTTATTTCTTTTCTTGTAGTGTTTTCTTATTTGTTTAGGGTATTTTTTACTACATCCGTATTTACTTGGTTTATCTTTTGCACAACATAATTGTATATCTGATTGTAATAAAATTCTAAGGTTTGTTGCTTGAGTACATCTATCATTTATCCAATTTCTTACATATTCTATCCTAGTTCCTAAGGTGTCTATTGATTTAGCTTCTATTTTATAATCTTTAAATGCTAATAAATTAGTTGGATATGGTAGTTTATGTAGGAATAAGTCTAAGATCATAGGTTTCTCATTATTATTAAATCTTCCTTTATGAAAATAATTACTAAATTCACATACATATTCTTCATAGTAGCATAAATCACAAATAACTAAATTTAATAGATTATTTCTTGCTTTTTCTATATTTTTACAAATCATTGAATTTTCTGCTCCTGGCGTGCTAAATTCGGCTGTAATTGATATTACAAATTTTTGAAGTATTTTACTCACATCTGTTGTAGGCTGTGCATTAGCATCTGTAGCTGCATGTAATGCTTTTATCATTTCTTCTCCTAAATTTTCATACCATTCTTTAACATTTCCTACTAAGGTGGTTACAATATATTGTCCTACTTTATCTATGGGTAATTTTGTTTCTAAAATTGTTTTCTCTGTTTTTGCTGACCATTTTTGTATTTCTTTAGTTATATCTTCAGAGCAGTCTAAGTCTAAAAAAGAGTTAGTATTTTCTCCTGTAGATGTTTTTACCATTTCTGATATTCCTCTTATTAATCTTGATCCCCATATTTTATCGTTCCTATGTTATTTTGAATAATCTGTTTTCATAATAACTTCTTTTTTTATAGTCTTTATCTCTTCCTGTTGCGACATTTGTATAAAATCTTTTTCTATTTTCTAGGCCATCTGGTTTAGTCATATTTATATGATTTGTTATTATATCTTCATCTTTAATTGTATCTTTTAAATTATTAGTTTCTATATATAATTTATTTGTTTTCTTTATCAAGTCAGTATATGTATCCGAAGTGCTATCTTCGTCTATATTAATATCTGAATCATTTTCCATTTTATTTATTACTTCTACTAATTTCTTATAAGTTTTTCCTTCTTCTGAACTTATATTTGTTGTTGTATCTGAATCTATTCTATTTCTAGATATTTCAGGGTCAGAATGTATTGTTTGTTTTTTCTTTTTAAATACATGTTTTTCTAATTTTTGTATTCTTTTATCCATTTTATCTAATTTTTTATAAATATCTTCCATGGTCACCTTTTTCTTTCTCATATTTTTTCTTTTAGTGATTTCATAATTGGTTGTACTACTATCACTATTATTATTATATGATTCGTTATTATTTTCTTCATTATTTTCTCTAATACATCTTGAATATTTAGTTTTCCACACAATAATTTTCCTCCAGGAATATACTAAGTGAGCGTTTGGATATAAAAATTATAAATCCCCCCCCCCCCCCCCCCCCAAAAAAAACAAATGAAAATGGTATTGGAAAATTAAAATAGTATTTGGACATGAATATAATTTTAATTGTTTTTGAAATTTTGCGAGTGATCTGTGTGAAACTTTTGGAAAATTGATTTTTGGAGTTTTCCAAATTATTGTAAAATTCCAAAATTCATCTTCAAGTAAAAATTAGAAATTTTATGGTCAAACACTGTTTCGAAAACAAATTAAAAAAAATTCGTATGTAAAGAGCCCCATAAAGTCCAAACGGGCTCTCTAAGTGGGCGTTTGGACATAAGAATTGTAAAAATTAAAAAAAAAAGTGAAGTTTTTTCAAGTAAAAATTATATTTAAAAATTAGAGTTGTGTTTGGACATGAATAAAATTTTGGATTATTTTTTTAATTTTTGTGAGTAATCTAAGTGAAAATTTTGAAAAATAGCATTTAGGAGTTTTTAAAAATTTTGAAATATTCCAAAATTCATCTTCAAGTAAAAAATTAAAATACTTATGGTCAAACACTAATTTCGAAAAAAGTAAAAAATATCGGAAAAAAAAGTAAAAAAAATCCTATGTCCAAATGGGCTCTAAGTAGGCGCTTGAAAATAAGAATTGTAATTTTTGAAAAAAGTAGTATTTGGAGTTAAATTGAAAATAGTATTTGCAATTTGAAAATTTATGATTGGACATACATTTCACTTGAAAAATATTGTAATTTTATGGATGGGGAAAAAAAATTCTGAAATTTTGAAAAATTCATTTTCAAAAAATTTCCAATAACTTGCAAAATTTTATGCACGAACACATTTTGATTTTTTTTTTGAAAAAAGAATTTTTTTTTAATGAACAAACGGGGAGAATGTTTGGAAATTAGAAACAACAACAACATACCCAGTATTATCCTACATCGTAGGGTCTGGGGAGGATAGTGTGTACGCAAACCTTACCCCTACCTTATGAGGATAGAGAGGTTGTTTCCAATAGACCCTCGACTCAGAAAAGCATAAGCAGCTAAGCACCACATTAATGAAAATATAGACAAGAAGGGACAGTACCAAAAATGCATATAAAAGCATAATAAAAATAAGAGACAAAGGTGATCAATAATGAAAGAAAACAATAGTTAGTCATAAAAACTTACTACCAACAGAAAGCGACCACTCTAGACTACCTACTATACTACTCAACTTCTCGACCTCAATACTTTCATATCAAGGTCATGTCCTCGATCAGCTGAAGCTGCACCATGTCTTGCCTAATTACCCCTCCCTACCTCTTCTTTGGCATACCTCTACTTCTCCGTAAGCCCTTCAATGTCAACCTCTCACATCTCCCCAACAGGGCGTCTGTGCTCCTCCTCCTCACATGACCAACCCACCTAAGTCACTCTTCCCGTATCTCGTCCTCAATAGGGGCCACACTCACGTTGTAGCAAATAACCTCATTTTCGATCCTATATACTCTGGTGTGCCCGCACATCCATCTCATCATCCTCATATCTGCTACCTTCATCTTCTAGATATGAGCCTCTTGGCTGGCCAGCACTTAGCCTCATACTACATCGTTGGTCTGACCACCTCACTGTAGAACTTATCCTTAAGTTTCGGTGGCACCTTCTTGTCATACAAAATATCGGAAGCGAGTCTCTATTTCACCCATCCTGCCCCAATACGATGGGTGACATTTTCATCAATCTTCCCTTCCTCCTAAACGATTGACCCAAGGTACTTAAAACTCCCTTTCCTAGGAATGACCTGCCAGTCCAGTCCAACCTCCACTTTCCCTTTCTCGTGTCTCGTTATTTAACTTACACTCAAAGTTCTCTATATTTCTCGATAAGCCTTCTTTATAGAATACAGTTTTTTCTTTACTTCTATGTCTATCTATTGGACCCCCAAAGTTAAATTTACGGGCCAACTTAGTTGAAGGGCTAGCAAGGCCCAGGACAATACAGTGGTATGTGGGACCTATCATGTGTTAAACTTGATTGAAGCCCATTCAATTTTGACAAGAATAGGGTTATGTGATTCAAGAATTTTTCCTTTTTATACCACCTAAGATGGGTGTGTTAGTTTTACAATTTAATGGAATTAAATTTAAGAAATTTTAAAAAATAATGAATTCGTGGAATATATACGAAAATCATTAAAATTTATGTCTATATCTATAATATGCATTTATTAAAGTTTGAAACACACACACACATATATATATCAAGTTTTTTATTTGAAGTTTGAAGAGGCACAGCACTTCCATTTGGCATCACTTTCAAAATGACTTCACTTGTAGATTCTTTGTATGTACGGAAGTTACTGAATTTTATGTCATCTAGTCAAAAAGAAAAGTAGTTCAAATACTAATAAAACTCAAAGAAAGAGAGAACAGAAGAAAAAAAAGAAAGAAATTTCACCTACCATTATCTTATTGAGAAAACATAATTTTTTGGGTTAGTTTTGGTTTACCACCAGAAGGCCAGATGTATACAAGCTCTTTAAATCTAACCCACGCTCCACATATATTAGTACACAATATTTTGACAAGAATAAAAAAGTAAGAAAAATAATTTCCTGGACATAATGACAAAAGGATCAAATAAACAATTAAATTTGACTGAGAGTCCTTTAGCTACCGTTTGTTTGTCAGAAAGGAAGAGAATAATGTTCACGGGATTAATTTTCTGTTTGATAAGCAGCAAAGTTGTCGAAAAGATTTCCCACAACAAAAGTAGTTAAAATTTTCTCGTTAGAAATTTTTTTCTTCGATCTAAGTTTAGCAAAAAGAATGCATGGAATTTGGAGGACAACGATTTCTTCTTCTTCTTTTATTTGGTACTAGTATATGTATTCGCGCGATACGCGAATTAGTTCAAAGGAAAAAGAGTTGAGAGAGATAATAGAAAAAAAGTATATATAGCATTATTTTTTCCTTTGAAAGTACATTTTGAACATTAGGCATAATCTTTTCTTCCATATTCTTTATAATAATATATTGCATACACGCTCCAGATCATATGTCGTCGTCTAATATTTTTGACTTGCATAAAACTAACAGTACCATATCCTTGACTTGTAATAGTACCATAGAAATTCACTCGTTTCTTTTTTGGTTCTTTTATTTCATTGAAAGAAAAACTTCCTAGTTCACTTCGAAATAACCAATTTAAAAAAGAATAAAAAGCTCCTAAGAATATGTAAGCTTGATTTTTACCAGTAGCCATGAGACCACGAAGAAAAGAAAGAGAGCTTACTGAGCAAATATTTTCCACTATATATCAAGTAAGCTCAACTGTGGGGCCTCAAGGGTCTTCTCCAACAACTTTAATTCTGGATTTATGCCATGCTCACCTGATCTGGAATGACCCTTCTTCTGCACTGAAAACTTCAACATATCAAAAAGAACTTATAGGTGTTTGATTTGAAAATTAAAGAAGCATTAATTGATAGCATCCTATAGCTTTAATGTATCCTTCTGTAGAAGATTCTAAAATATTAGTCAAGAAATGACATAACACTTTTGGCCCTAAGATATTGCCTCGACAAGAAACGAAAATTAGTAAATTATTTTAGTTTGAGAAAATTGGGAATACCATAGAGGCTAAATCATCAATTTCTTATGTTTTAAATTAACCAAACCATATAGTATGGCTTTAGTTCTTTTCTATCACATTATTCTTTTATCATTATTATAAGTCGAAAAGAATTAATATTTCATATACGGCTATTTCTAAATAAACATATATTTACAAATGAAGCTCTTTATGATTTTTATCACGAGTTATAAGTAGGAAGGGATTGAATATTGTAAAGATAATGATGGATAAATAACAAATGAAGTTATAAAATTAGTAAATAAAGAATTTTTTAAATTCATTTATTTTATAATTTATTCGTTTTGAATCATCTTATATTTTTATATTATTTGTAGCACGTCCTATATAATTACAATATTTGAGTATCATTCAAAAGTTATTTGATAATTGTATGAGTTGTTTATATAATTACAATTAAGTATTACCACAATTAGCCATTACGCAATGCATCTTATACAAAAGAAACATGTTTCAAACTTGATTGTGCCCTCTTAGAATAAAGAAACATATAATAATTGACTAACTCATCCTTCTTTCAGAAATAGCAGTAATTTATCACAAAACACAATCTTATGATACAAATATTAATGCAATTTATTAAGTTTTAATACATTTATGCCTACTTATTACTACTGAATATAAACCCTTGAATTCTAATAATTAAGTTCTTTAGTGTATCATTCGAAAAATCCAGGTTTGATCGGATCTAAAATTTTATTACCAAATATATCTATCCATATATACAAGTAAAATAAGTGTCATCTTAAAGGACAGATTAAAAGTGAGCATGTACTTACCTCACATTCCTTCTCTTCATCTACGCCGTGAATAGTATTGAAGTCAGGATCCTAACAAATATAAAAAATTATTGAGTTTGAAAAAGCTGCAACTTAACTACATATTTTTACTATTGATTATCCCATGAATATGCACATAGAAATTTAAAAAAAAAATACACAAAGAGCAAATCAAAAAATTCAGATTTGAAAATTAAAAAACGTAGAAGCAAACGCGATATATGTTGTAGTATATCACTGAGAAATATATTCGAGGATACAATATATTTAGTGCATAAATTCTTCAATCGAGTTTTGGTACTGATTATCCATTAATACACACATACAAATTAAAAGATAGAGTTACCAGAACAAATTTTTAATACATTTCCATCTTATAGAACCTATTAAATCGAGAAAGTAGTGTCTGAATTGTAACAATCTGATTCTTTCAAAATATTGCATTATTGAAATTTTTTTTGTTCAATTGATTCAATTTTTGCATAAATCGTATGGTTTCTTGATTTTTTTTATAGCAGTGGAAGATTTGCATTTAAGAACACTATCAATCGGAGAAATAGAAGTTGGGCGGCAATTTGGTTTTGTGAGTTTTATGTGCGTATGTTTCATGAGTTATGCGTGGTTGAGCAACTGTCTGTTATCCTTATATTGGATTTTGTAGATAAAATTTAGATTTAAAATACATCACACATTTTAAAACAAAAGCACATAAACCTCATATTTTGTTAAAGTGAAAGAGAAAGGAGAAGAAATGAACAGTTTAAAGGATAAACAGTGGTATGAGATGCATAGTACAGAAAAAATACATCATGTGCCCAATAAATCATATATGTCAATATGCAATGAAGGAGTAAAACAAATAAAAAGTGAAAGCCAACCTGGATAACATTATTTGTTGAGGATGAAGGATATCAGTGTGTGTGGAGTTTAAATACACATGGAAAGAATTCGGCCAAAATTAAGGCAGTTATTTTTAAGACATTTAAACAGTCTGGAGACAATAGGGTTGCTCTGATAGTAAGCAACCCCCATTTTTAACTGAGAGGTTGTGAGTTCGAGTCTCCCAAGAGCAAGGTGGGAAGTTTTTGGAGGGAAGGATGCCGAGGGTCTATTTAGAAACAGACTCTCTACCCAGGATAGGGATAAGGTCTACGTACATACTATCCTCCCCAGACCCCACTAAGTAGGATTATATTGGCTGTTTTTGTTGTTAAACAGTTGGAGGTTATAGAACTTCTCCGTTCTAGGGTTTTTTTTTATATATATAAAAACTCCCCTCCTCATTTGTGAAGTGTGGGTTATATAGATAGGTATGTGCTGATCGTGTGAGGGAATTGGAGTCTTTTACGTGAGGGAGTGGGGAAGTTAAATCTCTTTTTTGCTAAAGTTTATTGCTAAACTTTTAGAAAAGTTACGTGAACTTAACTGATTTGGAAAAGTGAGTTTAAAATATGTAACTTCTTTTGTTTTAATTTACTACAATTTTTTCATTTAAAGTGAAAGAGTACGTATATTATAAAATTAGCTAATGTATTATAATTAAAGAAATATGAAATTTGAAATAAATAAAACTGAAATTCAGAATTAAATAAAGCTCTTTAAAAAAAGTTCGCTCTTCATGGTTCAAAGCTAAAGTGTAAAAAATGTATTTTTAAATAGTGCAACTTTTAATTTCTAATTTTTTAATAATAGTGTAAATCAGATTTATTTATTAATAGTTAAAGATTAAAAAATAAATATTTAAAATTAGTTATTTTTTTAAAAAATAAAGAATTTTTATTTTGTTTTACAAAAAATAAAGAAACCTGAAATATAAAAATTATTTGACTACATTCTCGCAGCGAACTAATGTTTAATCAATTAGTTTTTTAAAATTAATAAAAATATGAAATTAAATAAAGCACTCATTTTAAAAAAAAATTAGGTATACCGTATGCAAGGAAATCGTGGTCCATCTTCATTGCAGAGGGGCTTCTAGGCACAAATGGAGGACGATTCTACATAGCTTAGATCATTTTCCCTAGTCAAATAAGATAGCTTTCAATCACGAAACTGTATCATACGTATTATCTTTGTGTGTTCTGCTTACTTTTCCTAAATAGATAATAGGGTAGTGTTTATGTATAGCATACGGCAATAGATGGTCAGCATCTATGCTTTGTAAGTATATTGACGAAATGAAATGGAAACTGTTAATCAAAAAAAAAAATTAGGTCTTCGTAGTTCAAAAGTAGATGATGAAATACTTTTTTTAAAATGTATATTTTAACCTTAGTTAACTTTTAAAAAAACAAAGCTGAAATTTAAATTAAATAAAGTTGTGTTAATTTTTTCTTTAATATGTATGTTTTAAACTTAGTTAACTTTTTAAAAAAATAGAGCTAAAATTTTGAATGAAAGAAAGTTGTATTAAAAAACCGGCTCTTCGTGGTTCAAAGTAAAAGAGAAAAAAAATATATTTTAAAATAAGTTAATTTTTTTAAAAATAAAGAAATCTGAAATTGTGAACGATATTTTTTTCCAGATAATTTTTGATAAAAGAATCTTTAACCCACGATATGCGCCGGTTTTGCAATAATTAAAAAAATAATTCATTAAATGATTTTATACAAATTTAATGTATTTACCTGGATGAAAATATTAATAGGCGGTTATAAAATAATTTTGCAAACAAAATATAGTCCTAATGTAGGAGTGTTGTCCGAATTTGACATGTGTCGTTACTGCATTAAAACACTTGACTTAATGAGGGGCTTTTTTTCCCTGCTTAATTATGGATAGATTCTTTATGTGCATTGAGTCGTAGACTAATCAATTCGCGTTTTAGGTTATTAACGTGAAAATTTTTTCTATTAAATTTTTTTCATATTATTAAAAGTTCGAACTCTAGATCTCTAGTTAAGATTAGAGAAATCATATTTATTCTATCACAACCCTAGTACTGTTAATTAGTGACGGTTTGCATGGCTCTAAGGCTATGTTTGAATATTAAAGAGAAGAGTTAGATGTAAGAATCGAACACTTCTACATGTATGTAGACTAGAGTACCTAATCTATTTAGTTAAAAATCGAACTCTTCATCTAATTAATATGATTTTTGTTATGAATATAAGAACAAGAACAATAGAAAGAAAAGTAGAGAGAGAAGTATTCTTATTGATACTTAGGGATAGTTTACAATGGAAGAGAACCCCTTTATTTATAGGGAGGTGGTGGCTTAGCCACCAAGTAGTAAACCCTAGAATCTCTCTAAATATAGACATTCACCTTAAATATGGTTCTATTTATAACACTCCCCCTTGAATGTCTATTCAATAATGTGCCTCGTTAAAACCTTAACTAAAACAAAACCCAATGGGAAAAAATTAAAGAAAAGGAAAAAGAGTACACATGTTTGAATATTCGCCTATTGGTTGCCTCGTTAAAAACCTTGCAAGAAAAACCCATTGGGACAAAACCTTGTAAGGGAAAAAGAGTGCAACGCGCATTAACTCCCCCTGAAAAGAGCATCAATTCATATCCTTGAGTTTTCGCATTCCGATCTTGTGAACCAGCTTCTTGAAGGTTGACGTTGGCAGAGATTTTGTGAACAAATCAGCAATATTATCGCTTGAACGAATCTGTTGCACATTGATATCACCATTCTTTTGAAGATCATGTGTGAAAAATAACTTTGGGAAAATATGCTTTGTTCTATCTCCTTTTATGAATCCTCCCTTCAATTGAGCTATACATGCTGCATTGTCTTCATACAAAGTCGTGGGTAGTTTGTTACACTTCAAACCATATTTGTCTTGAATATGATGTATTATAGACCTCAACCACAAACACTCCCGACTTGCTTCATGAATAGCGATTATCTCGGCATGATTGGATGAAGTAGCCACAATTGATTGTCGATCGCCAAGATATGGCGGTGCCTCCACAGGTAAACACATAACATGTTTGAGATCGAGCCTTGTGTGGGTCGGATAAATATCCAGCATCAGCATAACCAACAAGATCAGGACTGCAATTTTTGCCATAAAATAAGCCCATATCGGTAGTCCCTTTTAGGTACCTCAATATATGTTTGATCCCATTCCAATGTCTCCTTGTGGGAGCCAAGCTATACCTTACTAAGACATTAACTGAAAAGGTTATGTCAGGCCTTGTAGTATTTGCAAGATACATTAGTGCGCCAATTGCACTAAGATATGGTACTTCAGGACCAAGTAGCTCTTCATTCCTTTCTTGCGGTCGGAATGGATCTTTATTCACATCAAGTGATCGAACAACCATCGGAGTACTTAAAGGATGTGCTCCATCCATGTAAAACCGTTTCAGTACCTTTTCTATATAGGTAGATTGATGAACAAAAATTCCGTTTGCCAAATATTCAATTTGCAAACCAAGACATAATTTTGTCTTTCTGAGATCTTTCATCTCGAATTCATTCTTTAGATAATCAATTGCCTTTTGGAGTTCTATGGGGGTTCCAATAAGGTTTATGTCATCGACATATACGGCAAGTACAACAAATTCCGATGTTGTTTTCTTTATAAAAACACACGGGCAAATAGCATCATTTATATAGCCTTCTTTTAACAAATACTCACTAAGACGATTATACCACATTCGTCCTGATTGCTTTAGATCATACAAGGATTTTTGCAATTTGATTGAAAACATTTCCCGGGACTTTGAATTAAGGGCGTTCGGCATTTTGAGTCCATGGAAAATTTTCATGTATATCTCATTATCAAGTGAGCCATAAAGATAGGCAGTAACCACATCCATTAAATGCATGTCAAGCTTTTCAAGGACAGCAAAACTAATGAGATAAAGTTATGGCATCCATTACAGGCGAATATGTCTCTTCATAATCGACACCAGGCCTTAGAGAAAATCCTTGTGCAACAAGGCGTGCCTTATATCTCTGTACCTCGTTTTTCTCATTTCTCTTGCGTACAAAGACCCATTTATAGCCAACAACTTAACTCCATTAGGTGTTTCAACTATAGGGCCAAAAACTTCACGTTTTGCCAGCGAATTCAATTCTGATTGAGTTGCTTCTTGCCATTTTGGCCAATCATGTCTTTTTCGACATTCTCCAACAGATTGAGGTTCAAGATCCTCATTTTCTTGCATAATGCTAGATGCGACATTAAAAGCAAAGACATAATCCACCACTATATCCACTCGATTAAAATTTGCCTCAATATCGATTGGATTTATGGATAGTTCCTTATTTTCCTGAGTCTCGGGCTCAAAGGATTCTTCATGAATCTCAGAGTTTATTAAATCATGAATTTCCTTATGAGATTCTTTCGTAGTGTCATTTTGATCGTTTGCTTTCCTCTTTCTATGATTTCGATCTTTGGAACCTAATGGCCTGCCACGCTTCAGGAGTGCTTCGACTCATTGGATATGACACTAGATGATTGTCCAACAGGGACATCAATACGGATTGGAACATTCTACGCGGGGATGTGGGATTTTGTTATCCTTTTCAAGTCTGTAAATGCGTCAGACATTTGATTTGCTATTCTTTGCAAATGGATAATCTTTTGCACCTCTTTTTCACAAATAGAGGTACGTGGATCAAGATGAGATAATGATGCATTTTTCCACAAAATTTCCCGTTTGGTTTCACCGACTTCTCCCCCTAATTTTGGGAAAAGTGTCTCATCAAATTGACAGTCTGCAAATCGTGCAGTGAATAAATCCCCTGTCAATGTTTCGAGGTAGCGAATAATGGAGGGCGATTCAAACCCAACATATATTCCTAACCTTCTTTGCGGACCCATTTTGGTGCGGTATGGCGGTGCTATAGGCACATATACTGTGCATCCAAAGATTCTTAAATGGGATATATTGGGTTCATGACCCAAAACCAATTGCAACGGGAAATATTTGTGATAATTCGTCGGTCTGAGACGAATTAGCATTGCTGCATGCAAAATGGCGTGACCCCATACCGAAGTGGGCAGCCTCGTTTTCATGAGTAATGGTCTTGCAATCAACTGCAGGCGTTTAATTAAAGATTCTGCAAGACCGTTTTGAGTGTGAACATGAGCTATAGAATGTTCCACTTTTATCCCAATTGATAAGCAATAATCATTAAATGCTTGGGATGAAAACTCAGCAGCATTATCCAGTCTAATATACTTGATTGGATTATCAGGAAAATGTGCTCGTAGTCGAATTATTTGTGCCATTAGTTTTGCAAACGCAAGGTTGCGTGATGACAACAGGCACACATGAGACCATCTACAGGATGCGTCTATTAGGACCATAAAATATCTAAAAGACCCACTAGGTATAGGTGACCAACGGGTGGGCCGAGCCGGGTCCGGGTCCAATTTTTCTGACTCGGCCCGGGTCCGGGCCGGTCCGGTCCGGGTTCAATTAGAGGTGGGTTGTTAACGGGCTGGGTTGATCCGGGTCGGGCCGGGCCGGGCCGGGGGGTTTTTTTTTTTTTTTGAATTACGTATAGTATAAATATTAAGTTATATTAATACTTTGTAATAATTGAATGAACACAACAAAAGATGGGGAAAAGTACGATAAATTAAATTCGGGAAAATAAAGACAATAAAATTATGAAAGTAGAATATGAATTCTTGAAAATTGAAGAGAAGAGAGTGATTGATATTTGCTAATTTGACAATTGAGAGAGAGATAGATAATTTTGAGTGAGGAAATAAAGAAGAGGGGAGGGTATTTATAGATTTTAAGAAGGGTTAATAATGTAATTTAAAAAAAACAAAAAAAAACTCAAAATTGGCCAAAAATGCAAAAAGTCCCGTTGGGCAACGGTGCTGGACCGTTGCCAACGGTCAAGTGGGCCCCATGTTTTCAGAAATTTTTTTTTTTTTTTAAAAAAAAATTTAACCGTTGGGGACCGGTCCGGGCCGGTCCGGGTTGACCGGTTCGCCCGGAATTTTCCTTCCCGGGCCGGTCCGGTCCGGGTCAATTGGACGGAATCGCCTAACGTCCTAACCCCTTTCCTCCCCCTAACCCAGCCCGGCCCCCCCGCTATAAACCGGTCCGGTCTGGGCCGGGTTTGACCGGGCCGGTCCGTGCCGGTCCCGGGTCAACCCGGCCCGGTTGACACCTCTACCACTAGGTGGGTGAATAGGTCCACAAATGTCCCCTTGTATACATTCCAAAAACGTAGGTGACTCAGTCCCAACCTTTGTTGGTGATGGTCTTGTAATTAACTTGCCTTGATAACAAGAAGTGCAAGAAAATTTATTATTTAAAAGAATCTTGAAATTCTTTAATGGATGCCCATATGAGCTTTCTATAATCCGTCTCATCATGATTGATCCAGGGTGTCCCAATCGATCATGCCAAAGTACAAAAGTATTGGAATCAGTAACCTTTTGGTTTACTGTTGAATGTGCCTCAATTGCACTAATTTTTGTCCAATACAGGCCACAAGATAAAGAAGGAAATTTCTCAATAACCCTCTTTTGGCCAGAGACATTCTTTGTAATGATGAGATATTCAAGATTATTCTCATCTATTGTCTCAACATGATAGCCATTCCAGCGTATATCTTTAAAACTCAACAAGTTTCTCTTAGACTTGGAGGAGAACATTACATTCTCTATGATAAACATTGTTCCTCTAGGCAGAGTTATAGTTGCTCTTCCGGAGCCTTCAATCAATTTACTACTACCAGAGATTGTAGTAACATCTGCCTTACACATACTTAGTTGAGAGAAATATTTCTTTTCTTTGAGTATCGTATGTGTAGTACATGAATCAACTAAACAAATATTTGATCCAAGATTGCTTTGTGAGATATCCATATTTGATTTCCATGTTTTGACATACAAAAGAAAATACACGAACATGAGAATAAACAAATTCAATCCGTTTGTTTCACATTTAAACAATATTTTCAAAATCTGCTGAGTTAGTTGACTAACTAAATCAGATAGTCGATTATATGTTTTCCATAATCGATTACTTTGCAATTTGAAAATTTCAGTTTAAGCACTGTCTCAATGTAATCGATTGTTAAACATACATAATCGATTATTTGCTAATTTGAAAAATTTCAGATCACACTGTCTTAATATAATCGATAGTTAAACATACATAATCGATTATTTGCTATTTTGAAAAATTTCAGATCACACTGTCTTAATATAATCGATTGTTAAACATACATAATCGATTATTTGCTATTTTGAAAAACTTCAGATCTCACTGTCTTAATATAATCGATTGTTAACAAGTATATAATCGATTGTTTTGCTATTTTGAAAAACTTCAGATCTCACTGTCTTAATATAATCGATTGTTAACAAGTATATAATCGATTGTTTTGCTATTGTGAAAAACTTCAGATCTCACTGTCTTAATATAATCGATTGTTAAACATACATAATCGATTATTTGCTATTTTGAAAAACTTCAGATCACACTGTCTTAATATAATCAATTGTTAACAAGTATATAATCGATTGTCTTGCTATTTTGAAAAACTTCAGATCTCACTGTCTTAATATAATCAATTGTTAAACATACATAATCGATTATTTGCTATTTTGAAAAACTTCAGATCACACTGTCTTAATATAATCGATTGTTAACAAGTAAATAATCGATTGTTTTGCAGTTTTAATGCGAAATATTAGATAATCGACTAACTGTTAGGTTAGTCGATTTATTCTACTGAAAAATAAAAATATCTTTGAAATTTAAGCATTTGAAACATTCTAAAGAACTAATACTAACATTATATCATAAACTAACTAATTCGAGCTGATACTAATGACTATTAGTTTATTCACTAATTAATACAAATAAAATCAAACAATTCCATCTTCCTTCATCACAGATCCATCACCGATTAAGTGGTCTATTTTCCCCTCAGGGTGCTCAAAGAAGTCTGCCACATCCAGGTGGGTGATGTCAAAATTGTCGTCAGAGACAAAATTTGTTTCAGGGCCTTTATTCTTTAGAGATGCTTGATAAAGATCGACCAAATGTCTTGGTACATGGCAAGCTTTAACCAGTGCCCTTTTCCACCGCAACGATAGCATATAGTTCCTGAACTATTTGCCTTTGGATTCTCATAATCCCGTTTCTGCTTTTGGTGGTTATTTCTCTTTGGGGGGTGACGGACATTAGGGAAATTTCTTCCTTGTCTACGTCCACGGCTATGACCCCGATTACGACCACGACCATGACTAGATCCATGGCCTTTTCCATGCTTGGCACAATGAGAATACACCTTATCTGCTTCAGGCAATGGTGTAGACCCAGTGGGACGATTTTCGTGATTTCTCATGAGCAGGTCATTGTTTCGCTCAGCCACAAGGAGAAGAGAAATCAGTTCAGAGTACTTTTTGAAACCTTTCTCTCTGTACTGTTGTTGCAGTACCATATTGGAGGCATGAAACGTTGTAAACGTTTTCTCAAGCATATCATAATCAGAGATATTATCTCCACAGAGTTTCAATTTAGAAGTAATTCTGAACATTGCAGAATTATATTCAGAAACAGACTTAAAGTCTTGGAGCCTCAGATGAGCCCAATCATATCGTGCTTGTGGCAGAGTGACCAACTTCAGGTTGTCATATCTCTCCTTTAAGCCGTTCCACAAGATGAGTGGATCTTTGACTGTGAGATATTCAATTTTCAAACCTTCATCAAGGTGATGGCGCAAGAAAATCAAGGCCTTAGCACAGTCTTGGGTGGATGCTTTATCTCTGTCTTTAATGGCGTCTCCAAGACCCATAGCATCTAAGTGGATTTCAGCATCCAACACCCATGTCATATAGTTCTTGCCCGAAATTTCAAGGGCAACGAACTTTCTTTTCATAATATCAGACATAATTAAAACCAAATTCGGAAAAAGGGAAATACCTTAATTTTCTCAAGAAGATTCTTGAGACGGTAGAGTCTCGTGCTGATAACGTGTTATGAAATAATATAAGAACAAGAACAATAGAAAGAAAAGTAGAGAGAGGAGTATTCTTATTGATACTTAGGGATGGTTGACAATGGAAGAGAACCCCTTTATTTATAGGGAGGTAAATAGTAAACCCTAGAATCTCTCTAAATATAGACATTTACCTTAAATAAGGTTTTATTTATAACAATTTTAATGATTAATCAAATAATTATATTCGTGTCGTGCTTGATTACCTGCCTCGTTGTCTTTCATTATCGGACTTTGTGGTGATTTTGCATCTGGTCCTTCTAGTTGTTCCCAGCCAATTGGATCCATTGTTATTATTATATATTTATACTTAGTACACAAGAAATTATTTTTATTTTTAAATCATAAATCAGGTATTATATTATCGGAGCAATTATTTCACCCTTTAACAAAGTTGATTATCACATTCCGCAGTATGTTCTGGACAATATGTTTATGAGGGTCAAATTGAATGTCTAATAATATCAAGATATATAGCTGGACTAATTCAATAAAAGACATTAGACTTATGGAAGTTAGAGTATAAACTTAGTATACTTTGACTTGTTTGATTTTTTCAATTATAGTAAATAATTTAGCTTTAAATAATAAATTAAGCATTTAATTTTGTTCAGTGTTCGGATAATAAAAGTATATATATAGTTATATACTGAAGTACCTTCTTAAATAAGATAGTTTATTTATAGGTGAAGAATTAAAAAAAACAATTTTAATAAATTTTTATAAAGTTTGAAACGACAAAACAAACACTTAACTAGTAATACATGTGAAAAAAATAAGAAATTACCCAACGGCAATTATGGTTTTTTTACATGAACTTTACGTCAATTAGAAAAATATTTCCCGTCATTAAATATTTTGCAAATAAAATACACTGTGTAGGTATATATATATATATATATATATATATATATATATATATATATATATATATATATATATATATATATATATATATATATATATATACACACCTTTAAGTAACTACAACAACACCAGCAACAACCCAGTAAAATCTCACTAGTGGGGTCTAGGAAGGGTAGTGTGTACACTGACCTTATCCTTAACCCGAAGGTAGGGGTAGACATTGGCCGGGTTGGTTCGTATTTTACTATTACCAAGCCAATTTAATTGTGTCGGGTTATTAAATTTAAAGACCAAACCAAACCAATAAAATTCGAGTTTTTCAATATCGATTTTTCTCGTGTTTTCGGATTTTTTCGATTTTTTTCCGGTAAAATATTCGTAGAACAAAACATATAATGTATGTTTAAAATATTTCTTTAATCCTAGTAAGATACAATTAAATAAAGTATTTTTCAAGAAATAATACAAAATATGAGATGTGTCATGGCATTATCCTAAAATATTCAACAATAAAGACAATAAAAATATTTAATATAAATATTATTAAATTAAAAAACCATAATAAAAATAAACATAATCTAAAAGCACTAAGTCATGCTAAAATAAGTAGATTAATAAAGAAATATTAATTATATGACTAAAAGCTAAAGCAAAATAAAAATAGGTTATGCATTTTTATCTAAATTATTGCAAAACAAAAATCGATATCCAATACTTTTCCGTTCGTAATATTGAATTGAATGTCTTTTGTTAGCATTAGTATTGATTGTTAGCATTATTTAATTTACTAATATTAATGGCTATAAAACTTGAAGCGTTCAAAAGTTCTAAGTCCAACCTTGAAACAATACCTTAAAAGATAAAATTATGAATTTTTTTTAAGAAATATTTATAAATTACATTACAATAAGTATATTTATATATTAAATATATCTAATTTTTATATATATATATAATGTCGGGTTGGTTTGATTTCGGTTTGACTTTCTTTAGTTAAAACCAAACCAAACCAATTATGGTCGGATTTTTTTTTCCAACACCAAACCAAGTCAAACCAAACCATAATCGGATTTTTTTTCTAGTTTGACTCGAATTATTGGGTTAGTGCGATTTGTCGATTTTCTTTGTATACCCACAACCGAAAGAATAAAGAGATTGTTTCAGAAAAACTATCTCCTCAAGAAAACAGAAAGATAAAATTTAATAAGGTGAAATTAAACTTTGGAATGATGTCCAAGTTTATGTTATTACACTTTGAGGTAGGGGTGTACATAGACCGGGTTGGTTCGGATTTTGCAATTATCAAACAAAACCAATTGTGTCGGGTTACTAAATCTAAAGACCAAACCAAACTAATAAATTCGGGTTTTTCAATATCGGTTTTTCTCGGGTTTTTTCGGGTTTTAGGGTTATACGGGTTTTTTCAAATTTTTTTCCGGTAAAATATTCGTAGAACAAAATATATAACGTATGCTCAAAATATTTCTTTAATCCTAGTAAGATACACTATATAAAGTATTTTCAAGAAAATAATACAAAATATAAGATAAGTCATGACTCATGACATTATCCTAAAATATTCAACAATAAAAAATAATAAAATTATGTACAATAAATATTGCAAATTAAAAAGTTATAATAAAAATAAACATAATCTGAAAGTACTAATTCATGCTAAACTAGATAGACTAATGAGGGAGTATTAATTATATGCCTAAAAGCTAAAGAAAAATAAAAATAGGTTATTTATTTTTATCTAAATTATTGCAAAATAAAAAATAGACGTTTAATACATTCTCGTTCGTAATATTGAATTGAATGTCTTTTGTTAACATTAGTATTGATTGCTAGCATTATATAATTTACTAATATTAATAGCTATAAAACTTATTGGAGCATTCAAAAGTTCTAAATCAAACCTTGAAATAATACCTTAAAAGATAAAATTATGAAATTTTTTAAGAAATATTTATAAATTACATTACAATAAGTAAATTTATATATTAAATATATCTAAAATTGCTATATATATAATATCGGGTTGGTTTGGTTTCGGTTTGACTTTTTTTAGTTAAAACCAAACCAAACCAATTATGGTCGGATTTTTTTTCCAACACCAAACCAAGTCAAACCAAACCATAGTCGGATTTTTTTTCCCAGTTTAACTCGGATTATCGGATTGGTGCACCCCTACTTTGAGGCATCCAATGCACTCCATGTTAGGTTAGCTCTACTTCCTAAATAACTTCATTTGTAGTTTTCTTGGTTATATATGATACCGTATTTACGGAATCAATAGTAATTTGTCAAATAATTGATGTACGAAAACGAAAAATAAAGTAGGTAAATATTTTTTAAGGCAATATAATCTTGATTACTTAAAAGTTAATTAGAGTTTAATATTTCTTGACTGGCTATTTGTCTCTTCCATGAAAGACATGATGTGTTATCGGTATTCTAAGGCAAACTTAAGAACTAAAGAAAAACTATAAATTGTACGCAAAACATTAAGATTTATTTCCCTTTAAAAGGTCGAATCTGGCTTGTGGAATTGATTACAAACTAAGTTAAATTTGTTTTATCCTTAAGTATTACTAAATATTCTGATATGGAGTAGTGATGGCTCGGAAGGTTAGTATTTTTCTAGCATAAGTCAAAAATTTCAACATCACGCACTGAAAAATAAAGATTTTTTTTTATTAAGAGTAGTTTTACCCCTTAATTAATTTACATAATGCGAATTGAAATTAATTCAATCTAGTAAACTTCGGATGATTAAATCAAAAAAATTATTCTGAATACTTTTCTTTCACACACGTGCGATCGCATGTACCTATATACATATGATTTGTAGGAAGCAATTAATTAGTTTCGGAATATTTTCTAAATAATTATTTTTTTTCAAAATAGTCCTCATATATGCGACTATCAATTGGTATTGATTTGTCCCTTTCATTTATCTTTCGACACGTTCTTTTCTTTTTTGTTAGTTGCCTTTTCAAACATGTTAAGAATGACCCCATGACCCATGCACTCCATAAAATATTTCGAGTTCAAGCTACGGATATAAAATCGTCTTCGTTAGAATATGCATTATTTCTCAACATAAAATTTCCTGACGCGAATTCAGACTTGATCTAACCCCAAAAGAAAAGAATGACCCTACACAAACAAGTTGGCCATGCCATGTTGTATTAGAGAGAGCAATGCCATATTCAAGCACACACCAGTACATGTGGAATTGAAGTCTTCATTATCATTATTGTGCCCTAACTACCTCTATATTACATGTGGGAGGCCCAAAATTTTGCATGCTTTTTATAGACGTTATTCTCATGTGCAGTCCCTATTAAATAAAACAAGAAATACAAAAACTATTGCTCTTATTTGTCTCCCTTGTTTTCTACCATCATTTCCCCCCTTTTTTCACGTACACACATGCACTCACATTTATCAACTTCTATTTATAAACGTAAGTACACTTACCATTTCAATATGGCCTTTCTCGATAACCATTTTAGTCTAATCATAATCAATTTATTTTTGCCAACAAGATCTTAGTTCCTCTATAGATATTGTAGACATTTATATCTTTTTAGCTTCTGTCAATACAAATTTTGGCAACGTTATGACTTCAAAAAATAGTGGCCCAAATGAATGCTACTAGTCTATAATGTTCAATTAATTCTTTGATTAGTATAATTACCAAGGATTAAGTCATGAAACACAACTTTGTTTGGGTATATGCATTTAGTTGGGCTTCATATTCAGTGGAAGGACAAGAGGGAAATCAGAAATAGCCTGATTTACAATTGGTACTTGAAAAATAATTATAGTTTTAAAACTAATCGAAATTTAGTCACTTTTTCATGTAAAGATAAAATCAGAACAAAAACACCTTTAAAAATCAGGAAAAATTACACATAATAAGTTGAAGTTTGAATATTTTACATATGAGATTCTAGCATAATGTGCTAGAGTTCCACTATAATAAGCTGAAAGTTTATACATAGTAGCTCCACAATTCAACATTTTATGCTAGAACTTTTCGTGTTTCAGATAGGGTATTTTTCCTAGAATTTATCTCTACATAAAACAATGGCTATTTTTCAAAGACTTTGCAAGTGCCGGCCATTTTTGATTACTAGTCCAAAAATTAACTAGCCCATGCTATTTTTATGAAAGACTATTTGAACTCCAATTCGTCCTATAACCTTGCTTTATCTCAAATAGCGGTGTGAATTTGATTTATCAATTCGATTTTGACCATCGATAATTACTTATCGATTTGTACATATGCTTATCGTTATCGTTTCAATAAGGTTTCGATTTATCGATTTTTAGGGCTTATTTGATTCGGTTTTCGATTACACCGCTAAAAATTTTGGGATTCCACGAAAAGTATAACGCTATAAACATACTTCCAGGTTTTTCCACCGGGAGTTGGTACCTCCCGACCTCTTGCTAAGGGAGTCCGTAGTTGAGGTTAGGAGAGTGAATGATAGGTCAATGTCTAATAAGTTGGTTATTGGGGGTTGCGTCCTCAACGTCATCACCACTTACGCGCCGCAAGCAGGCTTAGATGATGAGGTTAAGAGGCGCTTTTTGGAGGACTTGGACAAGTTGGTGAGTAGTATTCCCCAATCTGAGAAGTTAGTTACTGGAGGGACTTTAATGGTCATATTGGGGTTGATGCTGGTGGTTATAGGTAAGGTGCACGACGGCTTTGGCCTTAGGGTTAGGAATGGATGAGGCACGTCGCTGTTTGATTTCGCCAGGTTTCCGAGCTTCTAATTGCAAACTCGACATTTCAGAAGAGGGAAGAGCACTTGGTCACCTTCAAAAGTTTGGCGGCAAGGACTCAGATTGATTACCTCCTTTTTAGAAGGAGCGATAAAGGTTTGTGCATGCACTGCAAGGTTATTCCGGGTGAGTCCCTTTAGATTCTTCATAGACTCCTAGTGATGGATGTCAGTCTCTGGGCGAAGAGGAAGAGGAGAGGTGCTCGGGAACGACAGCAGATTAGATAGGGTACTTTGACTAAGGAGAAAGCCCGTGAGTTGGAGAGGAGGTTAGTTGATGGCAGAGCTTGGAGAAGTTTTGGGAAAGCGGACGCAATATAGTCAGATACGGCGAACTTCGTTAGGGAGGTAGTGCGGGATATGCTCGGGGTAGTCAAGGGCTATTCAGGCTGACATCAGGGTGACTGGTGGTGGAATGATATAGTCCAAGGAAAAGTGGAGGTGAAGAAGGCGGCGTTTGCTAAATTGGCAGGGAGCACAAGCGAGGAAGAAAGGAGAGTCAACATGGAGATCTACAAGGTGGCGAGGAAGGAAGCAAAGTTGGAGGTCACGGAAGCTAAATATGCGGCGTTTGGTCGCATGTACGAGGAATTTGATGAGTAAGGTGGGGACAAGAAGTTATTCCGGTTAGCTAAATTAAGGGAGAGGTAGGCACGAGATCTTGACCAAGTTAGGTGCATTAAATACGAGGAAGTCAGAGTTCTGATGGGGGAGTCTCAAGTCAAGCAGAGGTGGCAGGCGTACTTTTAATACCTACTTAACGAGGAGGGGGATCTAAACATAGATCTAGGGCAGCTGGGGCATTCAAAATGTCATAGATACCTTGAAAACTGCAGGCGCATTAGGGTGGAAGAGGTTGTGGGGGATTCGCGTAGATGAGTAGGGGTCGAGCGATCGGCCAGATGAAGTTCCGGTGAAGTTCTAGAAATTCATGGGTTGGTCAGGAGTAGAGTGGCTCTCCAGGATGTTCAATTCGATCTTCAGGACCAAAAGGATGCCGGATTAGTGGAGGTGGAGTACAGTGGTGCCCTTGTACAAGAACAAAGGGGATATCCAGTGTTGCAACAACTATAGGGGTATCAAATGAATAAGTCACACCATAAAGGTCTGGGAGCGGGTGATCGAGGCGATGGTGAGGGAGATGGCATCTATATCTTTGAACCAATTTGGTTTCCTATCGGGTCGCTCTATTACAGAAGCTATCCACCGAGGATATTGGTGGGACGTTTCAGGGATAAGAAGAAGGACTTGCACATGGTGTGTATAGACTTGGAGAAGGCATATGACAAGGTCCCTAGGGTGGTGCCATGGAGGTGCCTGGAGGCAAAGAGCGTGCCGGAAACCTACATCAGAGTAATCAAAGACATGTACGATGGAGCTAAGACTAGGGTTAAGAGAGTGGGCGGCGACTCAGACCATTTTCCGGTGGTTATGGGACTCCATCAAGGATCAACGCTTAGCCCTCTCTTGTTTGCCTTGGTAATTGATGGTCTAACCTGACATATTCAAGAGTATGTGCCTTGGTGTATGCTATTTTCTGATAACATAGTCTTGATAGACGATACGAGGGTCGGTCTTAACGAGAGGCTAGAGGTATGGAGACAGACTCTCGAGTCTAAGGGTTTCAAACTAAGCAGGTCTAAGAAAAAATACCGGGAGTGCAAGTTTAGTGCCGAGCCAAGCGAAGTAGGGAGGGACGTGAAGATTGGATCTCAGGTCATCGCCAAGAGGGACAATTTCAGATATCTTGGGTCGGTGATTCAGGGGGATGGAGAGATAGACGGTGATGTCACTCACCGTACAGGAGCGCGGTGGTCAAAGTGGAGTTTTGCATCAGGAGTCTTGTGTGACAAAAAAGTGCCATAGAAACTCAAGGGGAATATAGAGCTAAGGTTAGACCTGCCATGTTATATGGGGCGGAGTGTTGGCCGGTGAAGAACTCTCATGTTCAGAGGATGAAGGTTGCGAAGACGAGGATGCTCAGGTGTATGTGCGGGCTCACCAGGTTAGAGAAGATTAAGAATGAAGTTATTCGAGAGAAGGTGGGGGTGGCCCCAGTGGATGAGAAGATGTGAGAAACGAGGCTCAGGTGGTTCGGGCATGTGCAGAGGAGAAGCCATGATGCCCCCGATAAGGAGTTGTGAGCATCTGGCGGTGGTCAGCGTGAGACGAGGCAAAGGGAGGCCTAAGAGGCATTGGGGATAGGTGATTAGGCAGGACATGGCTAGTATGCGAATTTCCGAGGACATGACCCTTGATAGGAAAGTTTGGAGGTCCTAGTATCAGGGTTGTAGGATAGGGGTTTCTAGAATTTTCGTACTCGTTTGCTGGGGTTGGGTGAGGGTTGTAGGGCTCCCAATTGATATTCATATATTGGATTGTGTCCCCTTATGGTAGTTATTTATCGTAGTTACTGTTTGATATTATTGCATGCCATTTTATTTATGGTTCTTATGTTTGGATAATTATTTATGCGATTTCTACTGCAGTACTAATGCTCTTGTGTTTTTGTTTTTGTTATTGTTTTTATTTTTTCTTTCCTTCCCTGAGCCGAGGGTCGATTGGAAACAACCTCTCTGGCCTTTCGGGTAGGGGTAAGGCATATCTACATATTGCCTCCCTAGACCCCACTTTGTCGGACTATACTGGGTTGTTGTTGTTGTTATTTCCTTGACCTTTAAATATGATCATTCCTTAAATGTAGTAGATGAAATAATAGGATTAGGGACTTAGGGTAATGAAAAGGGCATTATAGAATAAGGGCAAAAAAAATTATTTTTTTTTAAAAAAAATATTTTTTTAAAAAAAATTAAAAATAAATTGAATGTAGCTTATCGGTTTATCGATAAACTGATAACCGCAGAGGACAAAATCAAAATCAAAATCGATAAGGAAAATTTTGAAATCGAAATCGATAAACCTAACAAGTAATCGATAAACCGATTCGAATACACACCCCTAATCTCAAGTATCAAGTGACAAGCAGGGACAATGTTTGGGGTCGAAAAAATACTTCTGAACTTCTTTCTTCAAAAAATTTTATCGTGGATAGTAGGTAAACTTTTGTATGTATTTATATATTAAATGTTGAATTTCTTAAATTTTTGTTTTTACTCTTTATTTTTTTATTTTTTTTTATTTCGTTGATGAATATCTTGTCTCGGCCACTAATGACAAGCCAATGTCCAGTCAAATCAGAAATCAACCAAAGATTTTCAAGTGTTTAATTGACAAGTTTCGACCAATAAAGTACTGTTTCATCACATGTTCAGATTGATTGGTCTAATGACTCAAGCGAGTAAAGTCAACTAAAAGAGTTGTCCACAATTTTGTCCATCATCCATAGAAATAGAATCACCCACAAACCAAAGGACAAATGTATAGGTCAAAACCTGAATCTACAATAATTAACGGAATTAATTCGTTTTGAAGCCTATTAGTGGTTAATAAATGGTATTGTCATTTATTGACGACGATATCCGACAGTCACCCGATTTGGCCAGCAAGGCTACGATGTACACACCACCACCTTCCGCGGCCATTCAGTGCCAGCTGGCAGGATTCGCTGCTATATATACTAAGAGAAAGAACCCTAAAAGGGGGCTTATTCTTCATCTTCACCACTACTCCCAAGAAATGGGGGAATCCACAATAATACACCGACTATGGGCATTGAGAACATTATTGTAAGGCTCTGAACCTCTCCATGAAGAGGCAGACCAAATCAACATCAATCAATAAAAAGCTCCCCACTTTTTGTCGTAATGTATAAGCTTATTTCTTATCCTTTTTATTAGGTCTTTTGGTTTATTACGATCTGCTATGATTGGCCCTTGTTTTCTTCTGATTGTTTTATGCTTACGAAGTGTACGTTAACTTTGAGCTAAATAATTTGGCGCTGTCTGTGGGGATTTCATAGCAGAATCGCGTAGTTTATCCTTGGACCAACAAGGAAAGAAAACACCCAAAGGGGAAAGCAACCCAGATCGAACGAGCTAAAGCGACACAGCGGGTAAAAGGGAACCCGAAAGCTCCGACGGTAAGAAGGAGAAGAAACAGATCCCCCTCCCTATGGGGAGAATGCACGCGCGGTACCCTCACCCCCTTGACGCGAATCCTGCCAAGAGAAAAATGGCACGAAAATATCTCAAATCAAGATCCATGATGGAATAGCCCAAAACAAGCTAAGTCGAGAAGACCACGCTCCATTAATGCAAGATCTCAAATCAAAACCAACCTCCATCGTCCTACCTACAACGGGTTGTGCGGAGAGAAAAGGTCCAACTATGAGTTGAACTGGGACTCAAGCTGAAGGTTCAACTACGGTTGAACAACAACTCGGGCTACATGCCCTCGCCCAAAAGTTCAACTATGATTTGAACTGGGACTCATGCTATGTGCCTTCGCCATCAAAAATTGCAAAGGTTCAACTACGATTGGACAATAACTCAGGCTACGTTCCCTCGCCCAAAAGTTCAACTATGAGTTGAACTGGGACTCAGGGACTCAGGCTATGTGCCTTCGCCATCAAAATTGCAAAGGTTCAACTACGGTTGAACAACAACTAAGGTTACATTCCCTCGCCTAGAAATTCAACTATGAGTTGAACTGGGACTCAGGATATGCACCTCCGCCATCAAAAATTGCAAAGGTTCAACTACGGTTAAACAACAACTCAGGCTACGTGTCCTCGCCCAAAAGTTCAACTATGAGTTGAACTGGGACTCAAGCTATGCGCCTTCGCCATAAAAAATGCAAAGGTTCAACTACGGTTGAAAAACAACTCAGGCGACGTGCCCTCGCCCAAAAGTTCAACTATGAGTTGAACTGGGACTCAGCTATGCGCCTTCGCCATCAAAAATTGCAAAGGCTCAACTACGACTGAACAACAACTCAGGCTACGTGCCTCCGCCCAAAAAATTCAACTATGAGTTGAACTGGGACTCAAGCTGTGGTCTTCGCCATAAAAAATTATAAAGGTTCAAATACGGTTGAACAACAACTCAGGCTACATGCCCTCGCTCAGAAGTTCAACTATGAGTTGAACTAGGACTCAGGCTGTGCGCCTTCGCCATAAAAAATTGCAAAGGTTCAACTACGATTGAACAACAACTCAGGCTACGTGCCCTCACCCAAAAATTAAACTACAGAATGAGCTGAGACTCAAGTCGTACGCCTTTGCCATCACGAGCCCAATTCCGCCCATATGGCAAGGCAGAACGCCCTCGTCCTGAAAGTTAAAGAGTTTCAACTCCATTTGAACCAAGACTCAGGCCAAACGCCCTCACCACTGGACGCTACAAGGCCTGTTCCTCAACAAACAAAGGGATAAGTTAAGCACCCTCGCCAATCAAGTAAGTACGCCTAACCTGAACTGAGATTCAGGCCACGATAAGTTCGGCCCCAGTCGAATTGCAAGGCCACGGCCAGTAGTTCGACCACGCCCGAACTTGGACTAAGGCTATATGCCACCCTCGCCAAATAACGGCTACAACTTACTCATACCAAGTAAAATAAAACGATAAGCAAAAAGAGATCAATCACGACTAAGGCCATCGACGCTAGCAGCCCACCTAGTTTTTGACTAGGGGGAGCAAACGACCCGACAAAAAGTAGAAGTAAACCACTCGTCCAAGACCATCAATGTCATCATGGTCAAGTCCATCAACATTACCACAATCAAAGTCATAGGGGGATTAACGCACCTACTGAAAAAACTCCAAGGCAAAGCCCCCCTCTAACACGTGCAAAAAGAAAAAACTGGAGAATAAGAAGAATACAAGATAAATACAAGGTAGAATAGAGGAAAGTAAAGTCGCATGTATATATATCTTTATTTACAACGGGCCACCCTCGCTTACATTCAGCCTAGACCGGCGCACAAAGAAAAAGATAGCCGAACGGCAACAATAACTAGAACAAAAAAATAAAACTAACTCTAAAAAGACCTCTTTATTCAGTGCCACCCGCGCCACCATTAACTCCCTCAGCGCCATCATCAGCCCATAGAGTGGCCTCGTCGAAGACGCAGGCAAGACGGGCATCACGAGCCTTTTGGCGGGCCTCCATAAACAGCTTCGGGCACAACGCTGGCCTCCCATAATTTCTTATACACGTCGTGCTGGGCCTTAGCAAAAAACCAAAGAACACGAGTGGGCCCATAAGAAGCCGTCTGGCCCCTCAAGCGCTGATTTCTCGGCTTCCAAGGCCGTAATCCGGTCTGCTGCAATCTGGGCATCCCGTTCATAAACACCAATGCGTTCCTCCATCCCCGCCATTCTGAAAGCTGCAGCAGATCTCTCCAGCTCTCGTTCCCTCTCGCGAACGCGAACCGCTGCCTCCAACGCCCCAGCCCTCGTCGAGGCGTCCCTTGCTTGCCTTCGTATAGTGGCGATCAAAGCAGGCACTTGCCTAAACAAGGCCTCAGAAGCCTCCACCACGGCCTTCTGACTTCGTCATTCTCGCTCGACCACAACTCTCCTCTCGACCTCCATCTCCTCATCCTTACGAGGAAGTTGCTCCTCAAGAGTGTTTACCCAGTCCAGGGTTTGCTGCAATAGAAGCTCTCACCCTGCCAAGTCTTCGACCAACTCCCAGCTGCGGGGATCATTCCTCATACGCTCGTGCATCTTGCGGCACCTATGCCGATAGCGGCGATACTTCTCAAGTTCCTGAAAAAATATCCCCGAGCGAACGTTTGCTCGGCGCATACTCTCTACCTCCAAAAGAAAGGTCTTAAAAGCAAAAGCACCGGTAGAAATAGAAGGCAAATCCGGGCAAGAAAAGAACCGAAGAAGGTCAACATAGGTACCCTAAAACCCGTCATGGCCACCTCGGCCATTAATACGACGTCGGAGACGTCCCTCAGCGACCTGCTTTCCTTTTCCGAGCATAAAGCTGCAAACATCGGCACCAGGTTATCCTCCCCAAGCAGTAAATTTTGCTCAGAAGGAATCTCTGCATAGCAAAAGGGCCCCCCTGGGTGCGCCGTCACATGGGTGATGCCTTCTTGGAGCATGCGGATGTCATCGGGATTCAAATGGGATTCGGTGTTAGATTCCCCTTCTGCGACGCCCCTTCCTTCCCTAACCGACCGATCGATCGAGGCTTCCTCTCCCGCCAACGGGTCAACACTTCCTTGGCCAACCAAGGTAGCTGCTAAGGCACTGTCTTGCCTCTCAACAACTGGAACTGACGATTGAGGCGCCGAAGCACTAGTTTCATCACGGCCCGAGCCGACCGGGGCAACCCCCATAGTATAATCGTCCTGAAGGGCAGGCACAGTCGCCTTGTTCCCCCCGCCTCCGACGTCGGGGAGTCAAAATGTACCACCTCTATTGTAGGCCTAAAAGCGACCTTGCGCCTGACCAACAGCCTCTCATCCTCGTCCTCGCCCTCATTCAAGTGAAACTTCACCCTGGGAGGAATGACCCCTGAAGACGCCTCAGTCTGAAGTGCGGATCGCGCTGGGAAATGAGCCGTCGATGACTCGACAGAAGCCGCCCTCAGAACCGGATGTGGCATTGGCATCGATGCCAGCTGAATAGTTGCACCCGGCCTGCGAAAAGCAAGTCGAGGAGTCCTCACGCGGCGCGCCCCCTTGATCAATATAAGAAAAGAACTAAAAGGAGAAAAATTCAGCACAACCAAACAAGAACAATACGACAGTTCAAACGCTCACCGAAAACAGTCACACGACCATGTCCTTCCCATAAAGATGGCCACGTGCGAATCTCCGATGTCTGAGGGAGTATGGCCTCGACTCATTCACCAATGCCGGACAGAGTAGCCGGTGGTGCCCGCTCGGTTACGAACACAAGGTAGAGTTAACACTTATCAGAACAAGGAACAAGAAAACATGGAAAGCAGAATCCAACGAATGAAAAACTTACGTATATGGTTCCAAGTCTCCGGGAACTCCGTAGCATTTGCCACCAAATGCTCGGTCCTGATGTGGAAGAAATTCTAGTAAGTATAAGAATTGACCGCATCATCTAGCTCCACAATCAGACCCCTGGCCCCACGAGGGACAGTTCGAATCATGGTACCACGGACCCTCTGAGGGGCATACAGAGTCATCACGTTCCATAGCGTTATTTCTCTTCGGGCCAATTCCGCATACTTGGCAAGCATGGAAAAAAGCTTGTAGAAAGAAGGGACGAGTTGACCAGGACACACCTCATAATAGCGGCAAAAATCTACCACCAACGTCGAAAGGGGAAGCCTGAACCCCAACCTGAAAGGGTAAGCATAGAAAAGGCAATATCCTGGGCGGTCAATGTGAACCCTTTCTCGCTCCTGGCGAGGGCGATATCGGTAGAACGAGGGATATCCCATTACTCCCTTAATTGGGTGATGCCCACCTCTTCCATTAATGGGGCCTCATTGACCTAATCCTCCCCCTCATCGGCGGTAAAATCGGTTGACGAACCTCTGGGTGAGAAAGAATATCAACGGCTGGCGGTATCCCGTCGATCCTCGCTGACTCGGTGATCCTCGTCACCGTGGAAGGCCCATCGACCACTGGAAGAGTCGCCAGATTAAGGTCTTTGTGAGAACTTATTGCCATTACTGAGCAAGGAATGAGCAAAATTCACCAGAGAATGAACAAAGATGAAGACAGAGTGAAAAACGACAAAGAACGACACATATTAACAATGAACAAAGAGGAGAAAGAATTGAAAATGGGAGAAGTTGCTTCTTCTGAAATCTTGCTTAGACGAGTAACGAAAAGTGAGAAACGAATGACATAACTCATTATTTATACTGCAAAAGTGGATTTCGCAAACTCCCAAAGCCATCATTAACTACATGACCAACCGCAAAACGATTCGATTCCACAGTAACATGTGTCATTATGACGGTTATCACGAAACGGATTTGCAATCGTTAATCGACACTTCGCCTTCGAAGCGAGTTTAATGACATGGATATGTTGGAAGGACGTCCAATACACCTCCATACGCCAAATACCATCACAGTGCACGTCAAGCGCACCCATATCCTTAGTGGACGTCTCCTAAGTATAAATGACTACGGCCGTCTCCTAAATGTAAATGGCTACAGCCATCCTCCAAGTATAAATGGCTACGGCCTTCTCCTAAGTATAAATGGCTACGACTGTCTCCTAAATATAAAGGGCTACGACCATCCTCCAAGTATAAATGACTACGACCGTTTCCTAAAATATAAAATGGCTACGACCATCCTCTAAATATATAAATGGCTACGACCGCCTCCTAAATGTAAATGGCTACGACCATCCTCTAAATATATAAATGGCTACGGCTGCCTCCTAAATGTAACCGGCTACGACCATCCTCCAAGTATAAATGGATACGGCCGTCTCCTAAGTATAAATGTCTACGACTGTCTCCTAAATATAAATGGCTACGGTCATCTTTAAGGCACAAAACGACTGCAGCCATTCCCAATAAGTAAACGGCTACGACCATCCCTAATATGAAGGAGGCTACGGCCATGATCTCCAATGAATAAAATGGTTGAGCCACCTACGAAGTCTGATTGAGGTCTCTGACTCGATTCCGCCCAAAACCACCGCACAAAATGACTAAGATCGGCAGCTCCTACAGTTTAATCTCCAACATATAAGCGGCTACGACCATTCCGGGTCACGACCCAAACTACATTCAACCTCCCTCTCCGATCCTTTTGAGCCACGGTCGACGATGTCTGCTCATCAAGCTCGGCTGAAGCATGACCTCAATACGCGGATGGACTAACTGTATGGGTCAAAACTTGACTATACGATAATTAACGGAATCAATCCATTCCTAAGCCTATTAGTGGTTAATAAATGGTATGGCCATTTATTAACGACGATATCCGACGGTCACCCGATTTGGTCAGCAAGGCTACGGCGTACACACCACCACTTTCAGCGGCCATTCAGTGCCAGCTGGCAGGATTCGCTGCTATATATGCTAAGAGAAAGAGCCCTAAAAGGGGCTTCTTTTTCTTCTTCACCACCACTCCCAAGAAAAGGGGGAATCCACAATAATACCATGACTATGGGCATTGAGAACATCATTGTAAGGCTCTGAACTTCTCCATGGAGAGAAGACCAAATCAATATCAATCGATAAAAAGCTCCCTACCTTTTTCGTCTTAATATGCTTATTTTTTATCTCTTTTATTCGGTCTTTTGGTTTATTGATTTGCTATGATTGACCCTTGTTTTCTTCTGATTGTTTTATGCTTATGAAGTGTATGTTAACTTTGAGCTAAACAACATATTTGTTAGTATTATTTTAATTCGCTTATCTTTCAAATTTCAGAGATTAAATTTTTGTAACAGATATATTTTATGTATTTTCATTAGTTATTTATTTGGGTTAGAAAAACTAGAAACCTTAAATTCTATGAAGTAAACGAGCATATTTTATCTTTGTAAATAAATAAATGGTGGAAATTAAACAAGAATATCCTTTCATTCGTTGATTAAGAGATTACTATAGAAACGGTCTCCAGTACATGCCTATCTACCAAATATTAACAGTTTAACACGGCCAGACAAGTTTAGTGCTGTTCTTATAAGAAAAGTTGGCTTTTACCTATCACTTTCCAGATTTAAAAAAAACAAAAAAAAAACAAGTAACTTATTCATTAAAATCCAAATATTAAAAAAGAGATCCACAAAAGGCAATGCTTATCAACATAGTATTTGCATACTCTTGGTCAAACCTCATAAAGCATGCTTGATGCCTTTTGCCTAAGGTTGTATCCGGTTCCGGTTCTGGGTCTATTTGGATCTGGCGGTTCCGGTTCTGGCGGTTCCCGGTTCTGGCGGTTCCGGTTCTGGCGGTTCCCGGTTCTGGCGGTTCCGGTTCTGGCGGTTCCGGAGCCGGAACCGGAACCATACGGTTCCGGAACCGCCCGGTTCCGGTTCTGGCGGTTCCGGAACCGCGGGTCTGGCGGTTCCAGGCGGTTCCCGGCGGTTTCGACCTTATTTTTTTATTTATTTTTTTTTTAAATTAATATCTTGTATAGTAGTGATTAGTATATTGTAGAATATATTTTTATATGGTGTACTATAGCATATATTGTGTTTGGAAATTAGTATATATTCAAAATAAGTAGTGTATATTTTGTATATAAGTAGTATATGTTGTAGTGATGTAGTATATATTGTATATAAATAGTGTATATTGTGTAGTAGTTAGTATAAATAGTATTATGTGTTGTATGTTATATATTATATGTTATATAAATATAGAAGTAAAGACAAAGAAATATTGAGACAAAATGGCATATCTTTCTTAGTCTTCCTTCCCCCAATAGAGACAAAAGATATTCAAGGATATCATAAAGAGCATTTTTATTGAACAATATACACTATTTATACACAATATATTTATTCCCTGAACATGACTTAACTCAGTTATCCCCTGTGGTGAACGCTTCTTCTTGTTCCTTGGAGTTCTTGAAGCTCAGGGACTATGTCGTACGATACAATGTTGAACACACCATCAAGATGAACGGAGTTCTTAGTGTTTGAAGGCACTACTTTAAATCCTGCCTTATTTGAACCACCCCATTGAGATAATGCCATAATAATTAGCACGTAAGAGTTGAAACGAGTTTACCGGATTGACGAACAACTTTTTAAAAATTTAAAATCGTTGAACTTGAACACTTGAAAACTTCAATTCAACAACTTCACAATTTTTCACGAATTTGCAAAAATAATTTAAGCATTTGCACTACAAAGATTGAGAGAGATTGAGAGAGATTAAGAGATATTAGTGAATTGGTGAATAAAAATGAAAGAATGAGGGGTATTTATAGTTGAGAATTGGGAAAAAGTGTAATTATATAAAGTTTGGGGTTAAATTAAAGTTTAGAACCGTTTGGAACCATTTAGAACCGTTTGGAACCGTTTAGAACCGTTTAGAACCGTTTGGAACCGTTTAGAACCGTTTGGAACCGTGAACCGTTTGAAAATTATTAAATTTTTTTTTTTTAACGGGAACCGTTTGGAACCGTCGGAACCGGTCCGGTTCCGGTTCCGGTTCTGGCGGTTTCGGTTCCACGGTTCTAATGGATGGAACCGGACCGGAACCGTGGAACCGGAACCGTTTAGAACCGCGAAACCGCCAGAACCGCGGTTCCGGTCCCGGTTCCGGTTCGGAACCGTTACAGCATACATCCTTACTTTTACCTGTTTATTTGTCAAGTTTACTTAAAGAAATCCAGCCTCTAGCTAAAGATATACATTTATTTAGTAATTACTTTAATTTCAAGAAATATTGATTAATAAGCTAATATTATGATGAGGGGAGCACCAAATCCAGAAAAAAAGAGTTGGTATCTGATATGTTTCACACGCTAATTAAATTAGGATAATTAGATTCTCAAAACTAAATAGTTATACCATCTAAGAATCGTCGAAGGAATGAACCAGTCATTATCAATAAAGATTACGATGAAATAGTAAACACTCTTTTATCTTGAGTTCGAGCGTTAAGTTTGAGATCTTCTTTATTAGAAAAGTATTTTACCTCAATATAAAATTTTCCGACATAAATTCAGATACCGGAGAAGAAAATAAAATCAAAATTAATTACCAAAATAAGCTGAGAAGATACATGGAAAGGTGAGTATTTAAGGGCAAAATTAGGTAATGTAGAAAAAGGAAAAGAAGAGAAAGTGCAAAAACCGTACCAAATTCCGTACGCAAAAAACAAGTGGAAGTGTGTTGGCACGTTATAAATGAGAATACGCTACAATAATCAAAGCCATGCAAATGTTAGATTGTGCAATTTGGTCCCACTCTCTTGACGCTTCATTTTAGTTTTAGTGGTTTCTTTTCATTGTTATTATCATCATTCTCTTTTCTTTTTCTTTTTGTTTTCCTATTTTAAATCCGTTTGGCCATGATTTTTTTTCTTTTACTTTTTCCCAAAATTAATGTGACATTAAATTTCTAATTTCACTTGAAGATAAATTTTAAAATTTTGAAAAATTTCAAAAAAAATATTTTTAAATATTTTCACTAAGATCACTCACGAAAACAATCCAAATTATATTCATATCGAAACACAATCTGATTTTCAAATACTATTTTCATTTTTTTTAATTTTTTTTACAATTCTTATGTCCAAACGCCCACTAAAGTCTTCCACCAAATTTCGGCTATTTTTAATAGTGTCTTTTATTAATCCTAAATTGAATATTTATCATTTGTTTTAACTTGATGTTACCTAATTCTTCTATTTTTCTTCATCCTATATTAAGGTTTTTGATTGAATATGAAATTTTAAAGAAGATTTTAAATGCATAAACTAAATGTATATAAATTTTGATCCGTGGGTATATTGGAAACAACATTTTTATCTTTATAAGAAAATGGTAAAGTTTGCGTATACATTATCTTTCTCATACCCCACGGTGTGGGATAATACTTGATATGTTATTGTTGTAAATTAAATGTATATAATATAACAAAAATTTATAAAAATGAAATAGATGGAGTAATGCTTTGGACACACAGACTTACATGTCTACTATGTTTGAAATGTTGTAGATATGGCAGATTTTTCTTTTTCTTTTTGGTAAAAGAAAGAGAATATGGATGGAGAAAACTAAGCTCAATACTAATCAGCAAACGGAAAATGTCCATTCGAGATGCATTACAATTAAAATTGTCACTACATTTACTTAAACCCCTCTTATTTTCTTATGAGAATCTATAAATAAATACAACTACTCATAATGTTGGCCCCACTATATCTCGTTCGTACTTTTCCAGACTTAAATTATGCAATAGACAGAGTATTCATTTGTCAGATTAGTTTAATCTTAATTAAAACTAAGTAATTGACACTAATGTTTTATAGTAAAAAATTTAAAATGTCATGCCATCTTAGATAATGGCATGTACAAGTTCGTAGGCACTCTCACAAACCAATTATGTAATAATTAAATTTGATAAAATCTTTGACCATATTACCTCCTTTTTCTATTTTCCTTTTCTTGTTCTTTTGTTCTTTTTTTTTTCAGCTGGCTTGCTTTTTCATACAGTTTGATGATTTGTCTATTGATAAGAAGCAAGAGATACACTCATCTCCCTACCCTCCCTCCCCCCCCCCCCCCTCCCCCCAATTTTTTTCGTCTTAATTTTGTGTTGAGTCACGTTTGTTGTTGATACCCTTCAAGAAGTGTGGTTCCTTCAATAAACTCACTTTCCCATATTTTTATCTCTCTCTCTTTCAAGAAAAGCTCCAAAACAAGAAGAACAGTTTGCAGCTGCAAATACAGATATATTTTCTGAAGAAAAGATTTGATTTTTAATCTTTTTCTTCTTTCCACTGTCCTCTTTCTTGGTGAATGAACAAAAAAGACACAATCTTGGCAGCTAAATAGAGGGATTTTTTTGGCAAAACTAGATTAATTTCTGGAAAAGAATGAATGGTCTTTCACATACAGAACCGGATTTTTCTGAATTTGTTGAAGTTGATCCAACTGGTAGATATGGCAGAGTATGTCTTCTCTCTACCCCCCCCCCCCCCCCCCAACATTTCAAAAGGAACAATACTCACCGTCAGCTTTTTATCTCCATTTAAGTTTTGAGCTTGATGTTTTATTCCTTTTTCTGTTTTATTTGATGCAGTACAATGAAATTCTTGGAAAAGGAGCTTCAAAGACTGTGTATGAATCAAAACTCACCTCTTTTTTTCCTTGTCAAAAATTGGTATTTATTAGATCTACTATTAGACACCCATTTTTGATATTTGGTGCAAATGTTGCAGCTTTACTGTGGTGTTATAGAAAAGGGGTGTTTAAATATTTGTGCTTTTTCCAATTTTTAGGATAAAGGATGATACTTTTTATTAGGTGGATCATTCTGATTTGATTGGTTTGTGTCAAATGATTATGCAGTTATAGAGCATTTGATGAATATGAAGGTATTGAAGTTGCCTGGAACCAAGTCAAGCTCTATGATTTCTTACAAAGTCCTGAAGATCTTGAAAGGCTCTACTGTGAAATTCATTTGCTCAAGACTTTGAAGCACAAAAATATTATGAAGTTCTATACTTCTTGGGTAGATCCTTCTAATAGGAACATCAATTTTGTTACCGAAATGTTCACTTCTGGAACTCTTAGACAGTGAGTTTTTAATCCTCATTCCATTCTATATTGGCATTTGATTTATTTCTATTGCTAAATCTGGATCTCCTTCACCAGCTACTAATTCTTGATTTTTGTCTGTTGGGGTTTGGTAGGTATAGGCTGAAGCACAAAAGAGTCAACATTAGAGCGGTAAAGCGGTGGTGCAGACAGATCTTGAATGGACTTCTCTATCTTCATAGTCATGATCCCCCTGTAATTCATAGGGATCTTAAGTGTGATAACATCTTTATCAATGGAAACCAAGGGGAAGTCAAAATTGGAGATCTTGGGCTTGCTGCTATTCTCCGAAAATCGCATGCTGCTCATTGTGTTGGTATGCTTCTTACTGAATTTATTCCTCTTAATATGTTTTTAGTCTCTTGTTCTTTTCTCTTGATGTTTGGAACATATGATCAAACTTGTGAGTATTTGTGCTACAATATGGAAAATGGTTTGTGTTCATATGTTTCTGTGGTTGTAATGATCAGGAACGCCTGAGTTCATGGCACCAGAAGTATATGAGGAGGAATACAATGAATTAGTTGACATATATTCTTTTGGGATGTGCATATTAGAAATGGTTACTTTTGAATACCCTTATAGTGAGTGCACTCATCCTGCTCAGATTTACAAGAAAGTGATCTCAGTAAGTACTTATCTCTCGTACATCTCTTTGTCCTTGCCCGTCTATGTTGTGCTCATTCCAATTGATTTTTTCAATTTCTTTAGGGGAAAAAACCAGACTCGTTGTACAAAGTGAAGGATCCTGAGATACGTCAATTTGTTGAAAAATGCTTGGCTACCGTGTCTCTAAGGCTCTCAGCAAGAGAGCTTCTGGACGACCCTTTTCTCCGAATTGATGATATTGAATCAGACTTAAGACCTACAGAGTCTAGGAGAGAACGAGAATGTACAAACCCTCTACTAAGGCAGCCTGTTCTTGGACTAGATTATGAAGGAAAATCTTTTGGTAATGGCTCCTACAGTGGATACTGCAATGATTATGGTTTTGATGATCTAAATGAATGGGCATCTGATCCAAATGAATATGAGCAAACTGGAATTGAACTTTTTGAGTATAACGAGGATGAACACGACGATCATCATGCAGATTTGGATATAACTATTAAAGGGAAGAGAAGAGAAGATGGTAGCATCTTTTTAAGACTCAGAATTGCAGACAAGGAAGGTAAGCAGGCCCCATATTTTTATTTCCTTTAACTGATTGTTTATTCTTATCATGAGCTGAAAATTGGGTTCGGGATTCATTTCTTTGCAGGGCGTATAAGGAATATCTATTTCCCATTTGATATTGAATATGATACAGCATTAACTGTTGCAACTGAAATGGTGTCCGAATTGGATATAACTGATCAAGATGTTACAAACATAGCCGATATGATTGATGGTGAGATTTCCAAATTAGAACCCGACTGGAAGCCAGGGCCAGGAATAGAAGAAACCCCTCGCTTTGCAAATTCTAACTTATGTCGCAACTGTTCATCCAACAATTCCTCTATTGGTTCGTTCATGAACTTCCTGTCCAAAAATCCAGCTTCTCAGAGTTTGCAGTTCGTGGAATGCAACGGATGTGCTGCTACACATGGTCGGTTTGAAGAGGTAACATATCATTCCAACAGTCCTCGGCCTATTATTTCGACATGTTCTGATGATCCAGCATCGTCTAGCCATATTAATGGTGTCCATTACAACTTGTTCAAAATGAATGGTTTCCATCACACAGAGATGTGGGATCGGCATGAAAGCTTTGAATGCAGTTCAGTGGGATCAGAGGAGAGTCATTCCGTTGAAGATGGTGAGAAATTGTATCCTGACCCTTCAACAGAAGGTCGGAAAGAGGCCGGATCAAAGAGTGACCTTACATCAGGTGCAAAAATTTTAGGCAGATCTTTGTCAAATCCCCGTTCTTTAGGTGAAATTCCTGCATCATCATATGAAACTTCAGAGTATGAGCATGAGATTGAGCGGGAAATGAGATGGCTCAAAGCAAACTACCAGATACAGTTGAGGGAGCTAAAAGATCAACACTTAGGGCTTCCACCGAAAGCTTCAAAGCCTCCTACAGGTTCATCTAAAAGGAAAAAGAAAGCAAAGAATAGGAAATCATGTCTTGAAACACTACTCAAATCTTCCGATTGTGGTAAGAACTTGAGCTCAGAATCAAATGGACTTGTCAATAAAAGCTGCCCCAGTTCGGTAACCCCAAGGGCCCGAATATGTGAGGCGATTAAAGGTTCGCCAAATGTCAAGGACATGGTTATATCTGCAAAGAGTTTCTTCACCAAAACATTGCTTCCAAATTCACTCCACAGAACAACATCCTTACCAGTCGATGCTGTTAATATATAGCTGTTGTAAGAAACTCCATTTTTTCTTGTTTCTCAAGTTGTTTCATACTATTGAACAGGCTGTAAAATTCTCTTGTTATATATGAGGTTAGTTTAAGAGGCATCCCATTCACCCTATTCTCTTTCCCTTGTTAAATTTCCCCCACCCCACCCCCCTCCCCTTTTCCATATTTGGGGTTTGCCTATTTACTATTCTTGAATAGAAAAAATATGAATGATAGTGAGCTGTGACAGATGAATTATGAGACAATGTAATTATTGAGGCATTAGAGGGTCTTCCTCAAGTGGGAAATCACTCCATTCTTTCATGTACATGACTTGTTGGAATTTTTTGAGTTGTATGTATACAATAATAACATTATCCTTTTACCTTAAAATTGCCAAAAAAAAAGAAGTGCATCTATTTGTCTGTTCCTATTGGTGCATTAATAGGGTAAGTTGAAGTGCATTATTTTCTGGAAGAGCTGACTTGATGATATAGATGCAAGTGATGAACTGACTATTTTTGAGTGTGTCAGTTATTTGCTGGCCAATGAGAGCTTTTATTGAGAATTCTTACGTTACGCATTGCACCCTCAACTTTGATATTTCATGTCAATGATAGATAGGGATGGCAATTGGGGCAGGGCGGGGAAAACTCTTACTGGGTCAGGGCGGGGAAAATTCTACATGGGGCAGGGCAGGGCGGGCAGGGAGAACTCTTAGTGGGGCAGGGCAGGGAAAAATCTAAATGGGGCAGGGCGGGGTTGGGCAAAAGTTTTTTAAAAAAAAAAATTTAATAGGGCAGGGCAGGGGCAAATTCCAAGTTAATAACTGGGTTAGATTATTTTTGTTCCTTTTCCCAATTCCTATTTTGAATATACACATTATAATGCGTTTCATTTCATTTATAAGTTCAACTGCTGCTGTAGAATTCACCTTTCCAATTATTTTTCATTAATTATTAAAAAATATTTTCTTTATCTCCGAGAAAGAAGTTAAATGACTGATAATTAAAATTTGTTCCAGATAAAATGACTAGGATGAACTCTTTAAATGCCAAAATTGTTGATGTCCTCCAAACTGAAAGGAAATTTGTCATTATTTGATTTCTTCGAATACAAACTATTTCATTAATTTGATTTGAAATCTCCATTACATATTTCATCGCATCATTTTATTCGCGAATGTTTTAATTTTTCCACTTTCACCTTATTTCAAATATATCATAATAAAGATGAGAAAATCTTCTTTTGATTTCCTTTTGCTCTAATAATCCTACATTTTCTGCAAAATCATATGTTTTAAAAAATTAAATAGAACATTACAAAATAAAAAATATAGAAGAATTTAAACGGGGCGGGGTAGGGCACATTCTGGAGAAATATTAAATAAGACAGGGTGGGGCGGGTTAAAAACTTATTAGGCCAAAGCTTGCCCTGCCCCGCCCTAACATGTCATGCCCCAACTGCCATCCCTAGGAGTAGGGGTGTGCATAGACCGGGTTGGTCGGATTTTACAATTACCAAACCAAACCAATTGTGTCGCGTTATTAAATCTAAAGACCAAACCAAACCAATAAATTCGGGGTTTTCAATATCGATTTTTCTCGGATTTTTTCGGGTTTTCGAGTTATTCGGGTTTTTTCGGATTTTTTTTCCGATAAAATCTTCGTAGAACAAAATATATAACGTATGCTCAAAATATTTCTTTAATCCTAGGAAGATACAACTATATAAAGTAATTTTCAAGAAAATAATACAAAATATGAGATATGTCATGACTCATAACATTATCCTAAATTATTCAACAATAAAAAATAATAAAATTATGTACTATAAATATTGCTAATTAAAAAGTCATAATAAAAATAAACATAATCTAAAAGCACTAATTCATGCTAAACTAGATAGACTAATAAGGGAGTATTAATTATATGCCTAAAAGCTAAACAACAATAAAAATAGGTTATGTATTTTTATCTAAATTATTGCAAAATTAAAAATAAACATTTAATACATTCCCGTTCGTAATATTGAATTGAATATCTTTTGTTAGCATTAGTATTGATTGCTGGCATTATTTAATTTACTAATATTAATGGCTATAAAACTGGAGCATCAAAAGTTCTAAATCAACCCTTGAAATAATACCTTAAAAGATAAAATTATAAAAATTTTTAAGAAATATTTATAAATTACATTACAATAAGTATATTTATATATTAAATATATCTAAAATCGCTATATAGTAATGTCGGGTTGGTTTGGTTTCGGTTTGACTTTATTTAGTTAAAACCAAACCAAACCAATTATGGTCGGGTTTTTTTTTCAACACCAAACTAAGTCAAACCAAACCACAGTCGGGTTTTTTTTCTCGGTTTGACTCGGATTATCGGTTTGTTACGGTTTATCGATTTTCTTTGTACACCCCTACCTAGGAGGACATCAATGATAGAAGTTTGATTTTTTCAAAAGTGGAAATTATTGGTCTATGTCCCACACTCAATGCAGTGCAATATGCCTCATCCAACCAAAATCTATTCACTATCTGGCTTTTCTCATACATGGTCCAGAAGGGATAACTTCAATAAAATCCGGTCCACTATATGTTTGGTTGACCCTAGCTCAGTTGATACCAGCCAATTTTACATCTACAAGTTCAGGCACCCACAAAATAAAGGAATTCAATAGAATTTATTTTTTGGTCATAAAAACATTCTTGGCTAATTCAAAAGGTGAAGTAAAATAAGAGAATGTCGTTTGAGATAGTTTGATCATACATCAATCCGTAGGTGTGAAACACCGTGATTGAAGGTGTTAAATGAGGACGTTATAAACTTAATTTTTTTTATAACTGTGATGTCTGAATCAGTTTGTGCGCACTTCGACTAATTTTGATTAATTTTGCGGGATACCTGCCACCTTCCACCAGCAATAGGGTGGATAGATGGAAGAAATCACCTAGTATTTTTTTTTTGCTGATGTTGGGGCTTGAACTTAAGACTTCATGGTACTCACCCACTTGATTAACCACTAAGCCGCACCTTTCGGTGCCTGGGGCTTGAACTAAGACTTCATGGTACTCATCCACTTCATTAACCACTAAGTCACATCATTGGGTGTCTGGCTTAAATTATGTCAAAGAAAGTTGTCTCGAAAGGCCTTTCACGCTTAAAATCCACGCATACCTGGCAAAAGAATAGGATACAACGGAAGGAAAAAATATATATAAGCGATACCAACTACTAGCTGATTAAGGTCTCGTCATGTTATACAATGTTGATTGAGGTCTTAGTCTTGTCAGAGACATATACATCAGTAGAAAATATAACACATTTCTAGTGTTATAATTTTATAATATTGAACTAAGACATGCTTAAATAAAGTAATATAAACACTGAACATATTTATAGACAACTTTGCTTGCTTAGGATTAAGGCGCAATTAATATAATATTTGTGCAAAAAGTAAATAACCTTTCCCTCTTGTGCTTTTCTTCTGTTTGGACAGCAATGATGAGGTAGGACTATATACTTTGAGAAGGAATCTCAACTTAAATAGTTACGTACACATATATATTGAATTTTCTAAAATTAGACCTATTCCTAAGGTCTAAAGGCAAAAGCTAAAGAGATTCCATTGCCAAAATGTGTTGATCTATTCAGAATAGGCTGTCTCACTCAATAATTTAGAGGTATCTTTCCTAATCATTCTTCTCTCTTTTTTATTCTTCTTCTCAAAAATCAATGCATTAAACTAACTATAACCCCCACAAATTGAAAATTTCCTATCTGTAACACTGTATCAATGTCTATGATCATTCATTCATGTATATGTAATAAGTTCAAGATTTCAACCATCATAAATTCCAAAGGAAAAAAAAATTGATATGGCATTTTGTAATTTATTTTTATTTATTTTACACTGAATTTCCTGGCCAGGTATATTGGATTATGCCTGTTGACTAGATGGTTGAAATTCAAAAATAGCCATATTTATAAGTGGTAATTAAAAAATAGTTACAGTTGTAGAAGTAATCGAAATTTAGCCAATTTTCATGTAAAGTTTTATCTGAACGAAAATGTTATTCAAAATTCAGAAAATATTCCAGCATAATATGCTTAAGTTCAAATACATGATGCTGGAACTTACCATGTTACAGTAAAATAGTGGTTATTTTTAAATAACTTTGTAAACGCTGATTATTTTTTAATTGTGATCGCTGTTCAATGTTGATTTCAAAGTTACGGTATACTCTTTCTATGCAACCATTTATACCTCCAAACTTTATCACAAAAATCCAACTCCCTCATCTACTTTAAACAATCATCATTCTTCTTCTTTTAACGTACACATTATCTATTTTACCCTTGTCGTTTTCAAATCCTTCCTATATGCAATACTCTCTTTTTATTTCTATGTTATTTTTTATGATTTACCTATAATTTAAATTACGTCATACTTTATTATACATTATAATTTAAATTTATTAAAATTATAAATAGAATTATCCTTTTATGAAATTATCACAAGATCTACATACTTTTATGATTCTTATATAAGTTCATTGCATGGGTATTAGAATAGAGAAAAATATCATGATAATAAAATAGTAAAAAATAAAAATCAGAACAAGGTAAATATTGATAATGTAGAAGTTAAAATATGCATTTAGAAAGTCAATTGAAAAATGAGGGGAGGGAATGATAATTATTCAAAGTAGGGAAGGAAGTTTGATTATAAAGCAAAGTCGAGAGTGTAAATTATTTTTCACCCCTTTATTAAAGGATTTGACTGAAATAGGTAAATTTATTGCTAAAATAGTTACAGTCAATAAAATAATCTAGCAAAAATTTCTAACGAAATGAGTTCGTAAAATACAAATTTGATTAGTCTAAAGGGAAGTAGAAATCGTAAGTAAAACAATTTTCGGACTGGTCATCTAAAAATAGTCAGCGTTTACTAAGACAATGGAAAATAGTCACTATTTTACAGCAACAGAGATCGATCCAGCATAATATACTGGAGTTCGGTGCACCTTTATGCTGGACCGGTATACTTTACTGGCTCCAGAGTAATATACTGGAGACTGGAGCACCGGTGCTTCAAACTTCAGAATATTATGCTGGACCGGTGTACTTGCTTGAACTCCAGTATATTATGCTGGAGTTCTAGTGTACTTATGGTGGAACGCCATCATATTATGCTGGAGTTCCAGCAAAAGTATCTGGAACTCCAGCATAATATACTGGCATATTTTTCGGATTTTGTATAGTATTTTCGCTCAAATTTATCTTTACATAAAAAGTGACTAAATTTTAATTACTTTTAAAACTAAATATTTTTAAACGAGCAATTGTAAATCCGATTAATTTTTTAATTTCGTCCAAATCTTAAGGGTAGTTCTCTGGACCCATCACATAACAATAGGAAACAACGTAGCATGGCAGGTTCAATTTTGTTGACTATTAAAGGTCAAAACTTTTATCAAACTTTATAGCTTTATAGTCCTACCAATTTGAAGACAAAGATTGGACTATTATTTTAATATAATTTCAAACGTCATATAAATGTTAAGAAAAATTGGTCAATGTTATAAATCATGCTAGTTAATTCATCAACTTGCAACAATGGAGATTTTCCGTAACAGATTTCAGAATAGTTCTTATTCAATATTCATAACAGGTTTTGAATTGGTTCTGTATTGATCATACAGTTTTTCGATTGATTTTGTATCCATAATAAGTTTTGAGGTGGTTATGTATTCATAACATGTTTTGGATTGGTTATGTATCATAACAAATTTTAAATTAGTTAGGTATTCATATAAAGTTTTGAATTGATTTTAAAACAACGAAATATTTTTATATATAAGTTCACGGATGAACCTATACAGTTGAAATAGAAGAAATCCCTCTTAGCAGTTAAAAAAATTTAGTTGGTTATTAATTCTGTTTTATTTCAAGTCCCCTTCACAGCTGTTTTGATTCAAAAAATATCTAAAGAGTATTTTGGAAAAAAAAAATATTTAGCTTATTGGAGGTTGCGTGATATTTATTCGTACGAAAGACAGCATTTAAATGCTTCCAGCTGTTGCAAACTCTAAACATATTGAAAACTATGCTAATTAAAAAGAATTAAAGTCCATTTATACTTATTTAAAAGTAAAATTATACTCCCTTCGGTCCATAATAAATAATTTTTTCAGCTTTTTATTTTGATTCAAAATAAGAGATCTTTTACATCATTAAATTAACTTTATTTTTCAAACTTTGCCTTTGTTTAGAAATCTCAATATGTCAAGTTAACAATAGGTTAATTTTAATTAATAGTAATTTAATCAATATATTTATTTTCTAGGAACTAGTATTTTCTTAAGGGTGTGTCAATCCAAAAAGTTACTTATTATGGATTGGAGGGAGTATTACTTGTATAATTAGTAGCCTAACAAATTCTTAATTTTGATTTTCTTTGGTTAAGGTGATCGTTAACTATGGACTTTGTATGGGTCAAAATTAGTCATAAGAAATTTGGCACGCGAAGACATAAGGCCGAGGTCGTACCGGCCGAGGTCAGACAGGCTGAGGTCGGGACCGGCCGATGTCGGATAGGCTAAGGTCAGACAGGTCGAGATCGGACAAGCTGAGGTTGGATAGACCGAGATCGGATAGTCATCAACAAGGCTGAGGTCGGACAAGCCGAGGTCATGATGAAACTATTAGGGTGCTTTGGGATCCTCAAAAGGAATATTCTACTGAATATTTCCTCTAATTGTACCTTTTTGTAGGATTTTTTATAGATATTCCCCTTATAAATAGGAGGGGAGGACTTTCCCAAGGGGGGGGGGGGGGGGGGCTATCTCTCGCCCGCTCCCTCTTTCTAAAAAATATGTAAACACAACTCTCCAAAGAAAGGAGAGGATCTCTGACCCATACCTTCATCAGATCAAAAAAAGGGTCCTAAGGTTCTTGTATTTGTCTATCATTCATTTTTATCAAATGAAAGAAGATTCGTCTCATTCCTTTACTTATATTTTATTGCCACTTAATGTTACTTAATGTATCTTTCCTTGTGCTATTAAATCTGGCTATAATCGCCATCAACATTTATATTCGACTAGGTTCTCTTAATTCCTGTTATTTATCTCGTATCTAGAGTTAATTATCCTTAACTAGGATTTATCCCTTCATCATTGATTGATTTATTCAAAAAGGTTTTAATAACTTTGAGTCAAACAATTTTGCGCAGTCTATGGAGATTTTCTAGATAAAATTTTAGTTTTCTTTAGATGTAAAATTCAATTCCAACTATGGAGCGTCTTTAGGGAAGCCAAACGAATTTGGTACACCAAATAGTGTTTGTATTTGATGCTTGTGCAAATGAGATATTAAAGACTATTATATATTAAATATTACGTTGGCCAAGGATTTGTTGCCTGAATTTCTTGGGCAATTAGCACATAAGTATCATGAAATGTTGATACTCCTACATATTTCTATCAAAGTTATTTGGAGAGCCTTGGGAGTTCCCGAAAATGAATTAGGCGAGTTGATTATAACTTGGTCAAATGTATAGAATCTAAAACTTGTTGTAAAATTGTAGTTCGATTTATTTCATTTACAAAAGTATTTCTATATGTGTTTCTGACGTAAGAAGGAATACAACAATTGATGTCTTCCTTGCAAATTTTAGTTTATTCCTTCGTTACAATGGTCCAATATTATATTTGACAGCTAAATTACCACGGTTGAGAGGTGTAGTTCTATATAGTGGCATCCTTTCGGCTTTCATGTGCTTTGCCATGTCAGCTTGACTTTTTGCTTTGACATTTACAAGCATTTTTGAGGAATGCTAACAGAGAGAGCTTTGGCGACATTCTCTATTTATAGCTTTAGTTTGACTAAAACTTGCTCTCAAGTATGGAGCATAGCGAATCATCCTCCGATATGACTCACCACTCGTTGTCAACCAAGTCACAGGGACTTTCCAAATAAAAGATCAAAGACTACGAAAATATTAGGCAGAAATACACAAACTACTGCTCGAGTTGGACGAGTGTCAACTCTACCAGATACCCCAAGCACAAAACACTGAAATAGACGGCCTTGCCAAATTGGTAGCGGCCAATGAAAGAATAACCGGAGAAGAGAACGTGATCAAACTAAGGTAAAGAATGCTTTTATTTTATTTTAACTAACTATTTCTCCAAGTGGAATAAAAGTAAGGGCAGTCACTTGAGAAACACATCATATTCTCTAGAGCAAGCAAAATTAAGCAAACTGAGACTCCCCCAGGAAATGCATCATACTCTCCAACATAAGCAAAATTAAGCAAATTGAGACTCCCCCAGGAAATGCATCATACTCTCCAATGCAAGCAAAGTTAAGAAAACTGGGACTCCCCCAGAAAATGCATCATATTCCCCAGCGCAAGCAAAATTAAGCAAATTGGGACTCCCCCAAGGAACACCCTTAAGGCCAAGGGCCTTCGCCATCAAAGAACAGCAGAAGTTCAACCTCGTTCGGACACAGACGAGTCGTTATTTTAATAAGTTCAAAATAACACCCCTAAGGTCAAGGGCATTCGCCATCAAAGAAAAGCAGAAGTTTGACATTGTTCGAACACGGATGGGTCGTTATTTTGATAAGTTCGAAATAACACCCTTAAGGCCAAGGTCTTTCGCCATCAAAGAAAAGCAGAAGTTTGACCTCGTTCGAACATAGATAGGTCGTTATTTCGATAAGTTAGAAATAACACCCTTAAGGCCAAGGGCCTTCGCCATCAAAGAACAGCAGAAGTTTGACCTTGTTCGAACACAGACGGGTCGTTGTTTCGATAAGTTCGAAATAACACCCTTTAAGGTCAAGGGCCTTCACCAAAGAAGAAGAGCTCGACATTGATCGCATGACGGGTTAATATTTTGATAAGTCGAAATAACACCCTTTAAGGCCAAGGGCCTTCATCAAGAAGATGAGTTCGACCTTGATCGAACGACGTCAGGTTAGTATTTCGATAATTCAAAATAACAACCTTTAAGGCCAAGGGCTTTCGCCAAGAAGAAGCATTCGACCTCGACCGAACGACGTCAGATTAATATTTTGACAAGTTCAAAATAACTCTCCTTAAGGTCAAATGCCTTCACTAAAAAGAAGAGTTCGACCACAAGCGAACGATGATTGGCCAATATTCGATAAAATCGAAATAACACCCTCTAAGGCCATGGGCCTTTGCCAAAAAAATTCGAAATGTCACTAAGGCCAACTGCCGTCATAAAATATAAAGGAAAAGAAAGACCGGGACTCGCCATGCGGGAATCTACCTCGCACCAAAGTCGCAAAAAGCAAAAACATAGAAAAGTACACGTCGAATAACAACGAAAAATTCTTCTTTATACAAAGTCACTGCGCAAATAGTCGTAGATTACATACGAACCGGATCAATGGTCCAAAAAGACATGTATATTTTCACTCGATGTCACCATCGCCACTCTCTTCACCACCATCTCAAAGATATTCTCCCTCGGCATCGGCATCCTCAGCTACAATCCATTTGTCGACCTCCCCATCCGAATTTCTTGAACTACAATTAATAAAGTCCGCTCACCAAACTCGACCAAAAGGCGACCTCGATAAGCGGAGGGACTAACTGTATGGATCAAAATTAGACCAGAGAAGACATAAGGCCAAGGTCAGACTGGCCAAGGTTGGACCGGCTAAGGTCGGACCGGCCGAGGTCGGACAGACTAAGGTTGAGATCAAGCAGGCTAAGGTCGGACAGTCATTAACAATGCTGAGGTCGGACAGGCTAAGGTCGGACAAGCCGAGGTCATGATGAAACAACTAGTCTGCTTTGGGATCCTCAAAAGGAATATTCTACTGAATATTCCCTCTAATTGTTTCTTTTTGTAGGATTTTCTATAGATACCCACTTATAAATTGGAGGGGAGGATTTTCCCAAAAGGAGGGCGCTTTCTCTCTCGCGCTCTTCCTCTTTCTAATAAATATGTAAACACACCTCTTCAAAGAAAGGAGAGGATTTGTGACCCATACATTCATCAGATCCAAAAAAGGGTCCTAAGGTTCTTGTATTTGTCTATCATTCATCTTTATCAAATGAAAGAAGATCCGTCTCACCCAAGATCGGTGAATCTTTTTCTTTTCTTATATTTTATTGTCACTTAATATTACTTAATGCATCTTTCTTTATGCTATTAAACCTAACCATAATCGTCGTCAATGTTTATATTCGGCTAGGTCCTCTTAATTCGTATTATTCATCTCGGATCTAGAGTTAATTATCCTTAATTAGGATTTAGCCCTTCATCTTTGATTAATTTGTTCAAAAAAATTTTAATACTTTTTAGTCAACCAGGCTTTCGTTTAGTTTTATTTTTATTAAATTAGTATCATATATTTTCCTTTTTTCCCTCCAACTCAACAAAAACTGTTGATTTTTATCGTTGTTTATGCAAATTGACACATAAATGACTATCTTATATTTGGGATAATGTAAGAATACACTAGATATATTGTTATTGTTATTATAGTCTCCTCTTATTTTCCCTGTGCGTGCAACACGTTAACCTAATCATATTGAACTTAATTAAGTACTTAAGTTTGACCCAAAGAATTATAAAAGTAATACAAAAAGGTCTTATAATCTGAATTCGGTGGTAAGCACTTTTCATCACATAAAAGCGCACAAATATTTGATGAGATATTTAATTAATATCTTAATAATGCCACAATGATAAATGAAAGTTACGTTCTTTTTCTCTATTTTACTTTTTCTCCTGTGTTTTCCTTGATTGATCAATATATTAATGACGATCCCTTTAGATTTCAGAAGATAGTCAATATATTGACTTCTTAATCATCACAATTTAAGCTACTAATATTTTTCCCACGAAACCAACTCCATTCATAAACTCAATTCTTACTAGAAAACTGTCGTTATGATTGTCACCGGAAACCGCATCAAACCGAAAAGTCAAATTAAACCGATTAAGAAACCTAATTAGATTTGGTTTGATTTGGTTTGGTAGTGAGTAAAAAAAATTCGAAAACTGACATATAAATTTAATTTTTATGATTTTATATGTAATTTTCTTTAAAAATGTTTAAAAATATTTGGGATTCTCTTATGCGTAATAATATTTAATAGAATATAAAGTATTCCATATTTATTAACCTTAAATAATGGGTTGTATGATCACTTTCTTATCAAGTGTTAGTGAATGTGTCAATCTCTTTGTTATTCCATATTCGTATGTCAAGATCTATTAAACTTTTATATCTTTTTCGAATTTGAAGTGATTATTATTATTTAAATATCGTATTAATTTTTATGTTTAATTACTAAATTTGATTAACCTTAAAAGTGTACATCAAAAAAAATTATTATTAGACGACTAAAAAGATAACTATCATGTGTTACTAAGTACATGCTTCCATAAGAATATTTTAATAGATTATATGTTTATCAAGTTTTTAAAATATTACTAATTATATATTTACTTATCAAAAATTTAACAAACTAAGATTGAAATAATATTCAAGTAACAAAAACCCGAAAACCCGATAAAACCGATAAAACTGAACCAATCCAGACCAATATAGTTGGTTTGATTTGGTTTGGTTTAGATAAAAAATAAACCAAACACGATCAATGTACACCCCTAATTGTCATACTTTAAAAAAAGAATTAACAACCCGAAAATAATGTTGTTTTAAAGGGGTTATATTCCCATTAAAAAGATAAACTGGTAATAGTAGATTAAGTGTAATTTACTCATTTTATTATTTAATAAAAAATGCTTAAATTCTACATAGACAATGCACCACACACATTCTTTTATAGCAAAAAAGGTTTAATTTCTCACGTAAGGAAATTAAAGTCAATCCATATGGAGTATTGCCAAACTTGAAAGCACGAATTGTTGAGTGTCTCTTGAGTAAAATCAAAAGTGAGAATAAAGGTAGCTGATGAATTCCATTTGGGCAAATACACATCTTCATCAACAATTTTAACTTTATTAATTATTAATAAAGTGTAAGAAGTAAGAACATGAGAACAAAATTTTTCTATCATTTTCACCATCCTTATCCTTAATTTCCACTAACTCTATAGCTTTTCATTAATATTATCAAACGCCTTTTTTCATGTATATACATTTTAGCTCACTTGTAGGATTTTACTGGATTGTTGTATATATATATATATATATATATATATATATACATTGTACATGTTATATACAAAAAAAATATACAAATTTTATACATTTTCGATTATCAAATGTAAATAGTTTCTGGTACGGGCTAAGAGTGGGAAAAAAACTTTTAATTAATGTCATGCATCATCTAAAGAGTAGGTTCCAAATTATACAGCATACCAATCTTCCACTTTCAAAAGTTCCTTTAAATGATCTATTAACAAGAAAGATAATTACAACGTAGAAATATTTATCCTACTTCTATTAGAATATATAGTAATAACAATAAGTTATAAGTTATAACAATAATTATAGTGATGATAGTTATGATAATAATTATAATAATATGATAGATAGAAAAATGTGGCTTTCTTAAAGTGCACTAGTCGAGCACATTAGAAAATTTGCATTGGATTCCCAATAGGATACCCAAATTGTATTCTTACTGTAAAAGATATTAATATAGAAGAAAAATTAAATATTTCGAATTTGGTGGAATTGAAACATGATCAAGCACTTCCTCTAAAGTTGAAACCTTCCATGTGCACTTTCTCCTACACACATTGCTTTGATTTTCCTCCTTTTCTAGTTTCGAGGACTATCACACAGATTCATTGGATTAAGCAAAACACAAACCTAAGGGATCGCTTGGTACAATACATAAGTAAAAATAATCTTGGATAACTTACGCCGGCTAGAGGGTGGAATATAATTTCAATATAACTTGTCTCCGAATAAAGCAGTAAAATTGACAATCCCAAAATTAATACAACATAGTAATTAATACAAGGATAACTAATTTCAGCACAATTATTTCCAAAAGTAACTAATCCCAACATAACTATTCTTCAAACCAAATAACTCCAAAGGGGGTAAAGTACTCTCTACCAAGAAATTTTTCATTCACATAGCTTATATATGAGACCAAAAGGACAGCCCAATGCACTAAGCTTCCGCTACGCGCGGGGTCCGGAGAAGGGCCGGACCACAAGTGTCTATCTTACACACCTTTACCCTGCATTTCTGCAGGACACTGTTTCCACGGTTCGAACCCGTGACCAGGTCACATAGGAGCATCTTTACAAGTTGCGCCAAAAGACGTTTAAAGTGTTGATAGATAACTAAAAAAAGTATGATATGTAGGATATCAGACAACTTTATGAAATGTGAATATCTTGAAAAGAAAATCTATAGCAAAATTGTACTGATTATCATTGAGCAACAACCTGCAAATGAATTTGACGCGAATACAAAAGCTTGATATTTAAGTGACGAAGGGTAAAGAAACAAATCCACTGTCCACCGAGTTTCAAACAGGGTCCTCGGGATTTCTCGGTTATTAAAAAAAATTCTCTCCAAGTGACAATCTACTTACAGTTGTACTGATATATCTTACAAAAGAAGTGATAGAGACAGGCAAAATAGCACATCTCAATCTAATTTTGATTTGAAGAATCCCATCAAATATCACTACCTCATCTTACCGGGGAAATCTACTAATTGGATGTGACATCTCAAAAAGATTGTATCCAATAATAATGTGATTTGAAGATTCATAGTTCGAAACCGAAAAAAATGAAATTCATAAAGGTAAAACAATGAGATAATTCTTATGTCAAGCAAATCTTGAAAGGGCAGTCTAGTGCATGAAGTATCCCGCAGGGCCTGCACCTCAAGGGGTGTGATGTAGCAGCCTACCCTGATGCTTGCATCAGTGGCTGATTCCACGGCTCGAACCCGTGACCTATAGCTCACACAGAGACAACTTTATTGTTGCACCAAGACTCCCCTTCTACGCCTTCCATATTTAATTAACAAAATATGCTAAAAGGTAAATGCTAATCAAGTGCAGCTGCACAGTACCACTATATCACCTTTAAAATCCTGAAAGGACATGTTATTTCACTTGGCCTCTCTTTTGTTTTGAGGGGTGGAGAAGAGTTTTAGTGGTGCAGTGTAGAAGTAGTGATTGCTGAGTAACTTAAGGAGAATCTGGTTATTTTATATAAATAATTTTACTAGTACAATTAGGAAAATTTGGTCGCAATTCTTACACAAATATTATCGATGCTCTACGAGCTATATACATGAAGATAACACAAAAGGGGTTGAAAGCAGCCTATATGATCTTTAGAAAGTAAAAGAAAAGCATGAAATCCCAGTTTTCTTACAGAGGCCGTAAGAGAGGGTAATCCTCAAGGAGTTCTCGTTCCGATAACGTGTCGTTTTCGTTCTGTGGGGTCCATAAAATCTCAACTGCCTGCAACAAATAAATATCACAAATGAAAAACTAGAAGTAGCACAACAGTGGTTTCTTGATGACAATTTCGTTTGCTTACTAGTGTTCTACTGGAAGGAATGGACGCAATCTTTTGCAAGGCTTCTTTCAATTCTCCACTTCCATTAATAGTAGGCAATTTATAAACGCCTTCAGCAGCTACCAAGATTGTAACCTGAAATTGCATATATGCAGAACAAATTGAACGATCATGGAAAGAAAACATTAGATGCGTTCAATTAAAGATGGCTCATTAGTATATAAACCCAATGGAGTAAATTTGACTCCAGAAGAAAATGATAATGATATAGAAACTAAAACAGCAATTAAATGATAGAACAATAAATCCATTGCAGTGCATAGATCCTTTGAAAATATTGAAGGTAGACATTTGTCTTTCACATCGAATGCGGAGCTCTCAGTTTTATCTTCTGGGAAAGGGCATCAGAATCAATTCAGAAATGCCTATACGGAGAATCATATAGCACACCTTTCGGAGAATCATATAGCACACCTTTCCATACTCTAACTTATTTTATTCTCCAGCGCTCTCGAAACTTAAGCCTTAGTCCTAATAGCAACAACAGAACTAAGATAAGACCTTCCGATATTTAAAAAGTTCTTTTAAGTGATAAGGTCTGACATTTAGAAAAATCCTTCCAAAATGGAACTAAGGAAAACCACATCAGTCAAAGCAGGCCTTCCCGTTTTCCACAATTTGGCCCAAAAATACCAACAAAATTAAAAGAGAAAGGCTATATAAGGTCATTCTTACCACTATGTATTCATTACTGAATCCATTTGCCCTCTGGCTCGTAGAGCTTTTCCTTTTAATGTTGTTCACATTCACAAGTGTCTCTTCATCAAATTTACCACGCTCCTCAATGGAAAGTTGGTTGAATCGATTCTCCCCTTCTTCCATGCTCCTCTTGACATCAACCTACATGGTAGGCACAACAAATATACTCAGTAGAATGACAAAATTTCAGAGATCTTCCTGATATGCATTGGTGTGAAAATGCAATAATGAGAGATACAACAAACAAACCAAAAAAAAATTTAAGAAACATAACAGACTGAAAACCCACCTAACATATCGTGTTTGGCCCCAAAATAAAGATCATAAAAAAAATAAAAAAAACCAATTCCTATTAATAGTACCAATACTTCCCAAATTATAGAAAAATAATCAGTTCTGATCTATAATATTTAAGATAAAGCAGCTTTATCCCCCTTTATGTTTACAAAAACAGACACAATTTTACAAACACTAGCTCCAAATATCTAAAAGGAACGAGAAGGGTAAGCCTAGCTGAAGAAAAACACTGATCTAGAGATCAGATTAATAACAGGGATTGTCAACTACATATTGAGAAAGAACTATGATCCCTCAAGACGCCAATCATGATTATTATCAACAGAGAGGACCAAAAGTTTATGCTTTGGTCATTATAAATTTCCTCCTAATTCTTTCAGATATGCTGCAGGGCAGAGCAGTTCTATAATTGTTTTGATGAAGAGAGCAGTTCTATGATTGTTCTGTCAAGGTACTTGATAACTGCTGATGCTTGGACCAGAACCTATATAGTTCAACATATGTGTAGCCCGGAAGTCAAAGGAAATACGAGATCTTAAAATGACTCATACAGTAGTTACTTCATGACATTTGTATTTGGCAGAAAGGGGAACAATAACATTAAGGTACTAGGTTTTCTATCTTGCATCTTTTTATCTTGCATGGCTGATGCATAGGTAATCATAGCAGCATATAAGCACTAAAAATAAGAAGTCTTGGGCGTTATAAAAGCTGTTTTATATAAGGATTATGATTCTTTTCACTAGTTATGCAACAAAAACAAGATATTGCAATGAGAGGGATTCAAGTATCGTGACATTCTGATAAATGTATCACATCTGTACTCAGCAGAAGGATATTCTGAAGAAACAAGCACCAATATGATGAAACTAGGACTCAACCATGATTACAAGGTTTCTCAAAGATGCAAGAGATGGATGCCCGTCTACTTCTGAGTAAATGAAATAATTAGGAGCTCATTCACGATATCAAATTTTCATCTTTCATCATAATATTAATTTATTTATTTTTTGGAAATGGGAATGCATGGCGCCATTATTATATGAGTCGAGCATTTTATTAAATAACAATTTTTCCATAAAGTACCTTTTCTATAGTTTCTAAATAAGAAATTTCATCTTTCAAAAATTTAAGAGTTGGTGACGGAAATTGAGACCTATAACTTGACCATAGTACTTAGAACCAGTTCAGTTTATTTTTTAAATGGAGATAGTATAGAAATGAAAAGGTAAACTGAAGTCAATCAGAGTTCCCAAACTTCACATAAAACCAGTCTAATGAAATTTAGCTGATTTAAAAAGTAATATTATCGAATAAGTCAAGTTTGACTCGATCATATCCGGAGCAAAAATGAGAAAAGAACAAAGAGAACTGATGCTATTGCAGAGCAAAAAAAAAAAAGACAAAAGTTCATTGTTTACCACTACCGCAGTTTAAAACCACATAATCACACACCCGAAAGCAACATAGAGGAAGTATTGCATTTACTCACAGATGAATAAGCTGAGATGCAAAAATCAGGGTGCCGAAGCAATGCTAATGTTGTCTCTGCAACAAGGAAACCCCTAATCAATCAGCTTATGTAAGAAATAAGAAAATCCACAGGACATGAATAGAAAATCCGAATTTCTAGTCTTAGATTAGAAGGTGTAAGCAGTTTCAACGAGAAAGAAAAGGATTGAAGCCAAAATTTTCAACCAGTGTTATCAAAGATGAAAAGCGCAAAAAAAGCTCTAAGGTCTGTTGGGGTTGTAAGCGCAAAGCACAAATAAAGCGTGGGCTTTAATGAAAAAAGGTGCAACTGGAGAAAAATTAAAAATATGTATATGTATTCCAATGCTAATAATTATAAGCATGAATAACAAATATACGGACAGAGAATAAAGAAAATATTTGAAAACTCGGGAAAGGAGAATAAGCCTCTCTAAGGGAAGAAGACCTAGCCCAACTTTCTTTTCGAGCCATCGTAACTGCCCAAAATTACGGAAAAAGTAAAATATCAATTGTTTAATGTCGCTTTTACAGGATTACACTCGCTGGCAAGGAAAGATTGCCTTAGAGCCTTGATGAAATAATAAAGCGCACACAAAGCAAGGCAAAGCGCTCGACATGTTTTGAGCCTCGCTTCAGAGCATAAGCGCGCTTTAAGCGCGCCTTTGACAACATTGTTTTCAACTAATTCCTACGGTTGTAACACCATCAGATTAAATCTTGAAGGGAGAAGGAGAAAGAAAAGTGACTATTTTCTTGACCTACTAAAGAATTGGAATGAAGATACCGAGAAATCCAATGTAGGGAAGGTACTTACTCAAATAATCTACTACCCCTTTAATAGTGGATTATGAAGTCCAGGATTCACGGAAAGATAAAGGCTCTTTCTCTTTTTGGTGGATGATAGGACAGGAAGAAACTGTTTCTAACATATAAATATTACAAACGATATGTATGAAGGAACCATTACAAGTGTGAGAGAAACACGGGAGGAAATCTATGTACTCCTTAACCGTGAGCTTACACCACCTCAAATATGGATAAGTTAACCAATAGTATCCAAGATTGAATTCCTTATTCATGCTATCTGCAAATGATATTGTTTAATCGACGAATCCAGTAAAAGAGTCACCCAAAAGTTTGAGTTATGCTCTATAGAGTAAGGATCTAAGGAATAAGGAGAAGTTAGACAGAGTATACACATAACAAGTTTAGTCCCCCCTAAAAAGAATGAAGTTGAAGTGAGATCAGACGGGATTACCGCCTCAATACAAAGTACAAACAGTTCAGATATCTATGCTTTAGTTCTTCAGAAGAATGACACAATAAATGAAGATATGATATGAAAACTTGAGATAGTACGACTCAAAAGGAGAAGTTTCATGAGAGTATCATGCGATGAGAGGATACTAATCAAAATTAAAACGTAAGTTCTATATAACGGTAGGAAAACCAGGAATGTTATATGTAAGTGGATGTTGGACCTCTATGTCCTGATATATCCACAAGATGAGTGTTGTAAAAAACGAATTTTGAGATAGATGTGTACTCATAAACAAGGTTGGGCAAGACTATAAATAATTACAAATGAAGAAGGTTCGAGTACAACACATGGAGAATACAATCACAGACAATCGCTCGAGATGGTCTTGTAATGTCAAAAAGGGTCTATATTCAAGATATCTGGATATAGGTGTGAAATTAGGATGATTGAAGGTGTCAGAAAAGGGTCAAGTAGACCTAAATTTACATAGAAGGAAGTGCTCCCAAAAACATACAAATCTCTTGAAACTAATGCAGACTTAACAAAGTACAAAACACAATGAGAACAAGTATCCAAATAAGTGATAGACTCTTCCATTAGGTCTGATTTTGTGAAGGATCTTTTTAATTTGACTAAAGACTTCTCTCTTATCATAAAAAAAAATTTTGACTAGAGACTTGTATGTCAGTAAAGATATAATGTGAGAATAACAGAATCCCTATTTTTGAACCTCTAATTTGTCTTTAAAAACATATTATCAACTATTGAGATGGAATAGCCCCAAACGGGTTGGAGTGAGTACAGGGATTCATTTAGCAAGCCCAACTAGTTCGAAATTGAGGCATAATTTTTGTAATAGTAGTTTCTTCTCTTTTATCTTTGGTCTGGGGTGAGTTAAGGAAGGGGGAGAAAACACGTCAGACAACTTTCTTCAAAAATATTTTTTTAATATAGAACGTTATTACCACAAAGAAGGGAACTAATCATCATTCCTATATTTGCACACAAACTATAGTTTAAATGATCTGCTCAAACAATGTTTACCTGTCAACACATAGCTTAAACCCTCTGATGTGGATGTATCTGCTACTTCTGCAATCCGGTTGAGATCCTTTTGGAGTGATCTACCCAAGCCCAACAACCCAACCTTCAGGAAAAAAAGAAGAAGAGAAAAGGCAGTTAAACACTAGAAAACAAAGTTTAAGCACAATGCAAATGCAAGGCAAACAAAATTTCAGAAAATGGCAACAGCAGAGCACTATTACAAGAGCTCAACATACAAGAATCAAGTTCATCATAAGAAATGTCTGAGGAATATAACAGCGGATACACTAAACCAGGTAATGCAGATATTCCTGGCTGTTGGTCTATCAATTCTGCGCACCCAAACCTTTAGAAAACATCTGGGTAATGTCAACCTTGTATGCAGTTTTTTCCCTCGATCGATACTAAAGTTTAAGTGTCCTACATTAAAATTATGCTTACCCCCAAAGTTTGTTCTTTTCATCTACCCGTTAGAAGGGAAAGGAGAGGAGGCCATTCAAAAGACTTAATCCAATTGAGAGCATTCTAGCAAGTGGAAGTGAAGATAATGGTCCGACAACTTCACACTTCATGCCAGAATGCACAAATCAAATACGCAATTTTCAGGAATCACTCATGCGGCAGTTTGACATTTGGTGTGTCAACAGCAGCCTGCAGGAGGAAGAATTGTAGCAAGGAACAATAGATAGCATGACCACGTGAAGAAAAAACATAGAAGGGCTACATAAAGTACCTTTCTAAGATAGTTCACTCTAGATTTAAAAAAATTCAACACTACGAGCACAAACTAGTTGACCATCACCAGTACCATTATCAGAACATAAAAAGCAGAGTAGAGTCATCCCTGTATTTTTGGTTATCAGACATAACTTTCAAAGTAGCATCTAGTCATCTATTTATTGGTTGAAATATTGAGGGCGAGAAGTATCAATAGTTCAAAATTAGAGAACTTCTTCAGATGCAGCATGCACAAGCAAATTTTAGGAATATTGTCTGAAAATGGTGGTGGAGCAGCTATCATACGCCACCATAGTTTCAGTTGTATGCACTTCAGCAAAAAGGTTTCTGTTAAGGTAATGTGATAATTGTAGGCCTTACATAAAGTCTCTACCTAATACGCAACATCCAAAATTTAGACAGATGGACGCAAACAATTCTATTGAACTCTATTTAGAATTGATTATCTATTATAGAATTAATCACAACATTCAAGAAACGGAAACAGTCAGATGTATATTCAAGTACACGCAGATGTATCAAAAACTAGGTGCACCAAAATCAGGTCCAAGCAGAGATGATACATTTGCCCTGTGGATTTACTTTATGCTATCTGAAAATGGTATCTGGGAGAAAAGGAGACAAAGCGCACGACTAAATAAATGGGAGGGTCTCAACGCATCAAAACTTCAAATATGGGAAACATGGGCATCCCAGCAACAAATGCAGATATACCTTCTTAATTCATTGGCTTACATCATTATTGTCATTATTGCTGTTACCAATAACCTTCCCAGTGCAGAGTTACACCTATCACTAATCTAAAATTTCTCCAAAGGAATTCAAGAGCATCCAAAAGCTCAAAACAACTTCACCATCCCAATTAAACTTCTTCCGCGAACAAAGTCATTGCACATACAAGTAAACAGACCAATCACCCAAATTTCAAGAACTAAAGCAAACAACTTTTCACCACTAAACTAGGCAAGAATAATTACTACTTAATAACCTCACTATAAATATAACCAACCAAAGGAAAGCAAATCTTAAAGTAACCTATGAACAATAATGTTTTTCAACACTTCTACATTAAATTTGTGGTCTTCTACAATAACCACTAATATTATTCATGAAGATAATAATGCTTTTTATGTAATCAGTTCAGTTGATTACCTGAAGCTTGAGAACACTAGTTTTGTCAGTAGCAGTAAGCACACTGCCCCCTTCAGACCGATCAGAGAGAAACCCGGAAACCAAAATAAAAGCAGCAAAACCTATCATGATAAGAAAGGCACTGGACCCAAACCCAAAACCAACAGCTGGGCCAACATAAACCCCACCACCCCCACCAAACCCAAAAGGAGAAGGCGCATAATACGGAACTGAATACGAAAAACTAGGGTCTGCTCTCCTCGTAGAATACCCCCTCGACGAAGATGAAGAACCCCGCGAAGAAGAGAATGATTTGCCACCAATTCTCCCACCAGAAGCAGCCAATGCTGAATTTGGATCATACATCAATAACAACCCAACAAGTACAGCCGCTACAGCTGGCTTCTGCAATGCTTTGAGGGCTTTCATTACTGTTTTAACAACTTTATCAAATGGGGTTTCTTCGTTTTTCAATTCTAACCCGTTTTTATCATTAAAGTTCCCATTTTTATGATTCTTCAAGAAGCATTTGATGGTCAGCTTGGAGGGTTTTGAGAGTCTTGAGGGTGTAAGCTTTTGATAATGGAGGAAACGGGTATCTTGTATTGCGTTTGGAGTATAAAACAAAGGGTTCCATTTGAGGTTTGACTCAACCAAGAATGGAACAGTGGCCATGATTGAGCTAATTTTTTGAATTACAGGGGAATAATTAAGAGAGAATTTTGTGTTGGTTCAGAGTTTGTTTGAATTAGATACTTTTTTGCGGGGTGAAAGAGAAGCGTGTGCAACGAAAGCCAGAAGAAGGAAATCTAGGGGGTGGCCCAAGGGAAGGAGAAAGAATGGTGAATTTTAGACCAACGTGTTGGGGCTTGCGGGGTCTAACGAGAGAACCTCATCTCTTAAGCTGGTGGTCGTTTTCACTTTTCACTGTGGATCAAGATTGTGGGGACACTGAATTTTGAGCCTATAAAATCATGAAGCTGTTATAAAAAAATAAAAGAATAACATCAATATGGCAGAGAAAGAGATAAAATTCTTATCGAATTTTGGGTGAATTACGATGGAATAGAATTCTATATAAAAAAAGATTAATTTAACCATCAAGTAACAAACTCTGAGATCTCTCTAAATATAGACATTAACCATAAATACAATTCTATACATATAACACTCCCCCTTAATGTATAATGTGTCTCGTTAAAACCTTAACTAAATAAAACTTAATGGGAAAAAAATTAGAGAACGAAAAAGAGTACACATATCTAATAACACGCCTTTTGGTTGCCTCGTTAAAAACCTTGCAACGAAAACCCAATGAGAAAAAACCTTGTAAGGAAAAAAGAGTGCGGTACGCATTAACTCCTATTGATGAGAGCATAGATTCAAATCTTTAAGCATTTGCATTCCAATCTTGTGAACCATTTTCAAAACGATCTTTGGTAGAGATTTGATAAACAAATCAGTCATATTAACTTGAATGAATATTTGCACTTTGAAATCATCACTCGTGATAGATGTATAATGTCTTCACAAATAACGTGGAATGACTCTTCAATATCTTCATAGAGATATCCTCGCTATCACATTATCATGCTTATAGTTATAGCAATATACATTTATGCATAAATTGCACTGAGGAAGCGGTACTTCAAGATTAATAATTGTATATGCTTCAAGCAACTTAAATCTTTCATGGATTGACATATAAGTTAAGTCAATAAGTCATTTATTAATGAGGAAAGTTAGACTAGCATAATTCTCGTGCAATGTTTTTATCCATAAATAGAATTATGAAACGTAGCAATTGCGAGTGTGTATATTTTGTTGTAAATTTAATGTTTCGCGTATTATGTAAAAACTGCGTAAATTCCTGGTAAAAGCTTTTTAAATACTGTATTGACCTTTCTATATCAATATTTTTATATAACAGTTATTTACTATAAAAAATCAAATTTTCTTCGAAACCGATTTTTTAAGTTATATTTTATCTCTTTATAACAAATTTTTACCTATTACAATAACAACCATATTTATAGCATAAAATTACCCCTCTATAATAGTCATATAGAATCTTTAAGATTGCTAATAATAATTCTAAGTTATTGCACACAAAGTTTTTTTAAGTGAACAAAGATTTCGTCTTGCATGTAACATAAGATTTAAGGTTGCACATGATAAATTTTTGGTTTGACTAAGTATCCAAATTTAGATAGAAGATTTACTTGATAAGCTCTTCAATTGCCTTCGAGGGAAAGTTATCAGATATCCTTTTGTTGAAAGTTTGGATACAAATCTTCGCCAATTCAAGTATTATATCATTAGTAAGAGAATGAAACATAAAAAACAAGCTACAATTATAAAAAAAATTTATCAATCTTGTAATAATTTATTTTTTAAGTAGCTTTAAAATGGGTCTCTTATAAACCAAAAAATGTTAAGAATAGAATTCTAATTAGAGTGAATGTCTATCTTATAGAAGAGTTCTACTTTGAGGCTAAGTCTTTTCTATTCCTATAAATAGAGGGGTCTTACCCCATTGTAAATCATCCCAAAAGTATCAATAAGAATACTCCTCTCCCTACTCGCTCTGCAATATTGTTCTTGTTCTTATATTATTTCAAAACACGTTATCAGCACGAGTCTCTAACCAATTGAATTTAATATTCAGCAATTATCGCTCTCAGAATCTCGAGTTGCAATCAGATTCATCCACTCTAATTCGTGTTCCGTCGTTTGGATTTTTCTATTTGAGTGAATTTCCAAGCAAAAGAGTGTAATAACGATTGCTACTGCTCCATATGAGAATTTCTATACGGAAAATAGAAGAGATGGTATCATCATAAAGTAATGCAACGGGATGGAGACTCAAGAGGTATATTTGATATCACAACATTTATTGGTGTACCTTAAAGGTAAGTAATTTACTTTTCCCTTTCAAATTCTTGAAATTCTACGATTTGATTTCATATACAAACATAGACAACAAAGTTTGATTATAACTCTAATGGAGTTTGTAAGGAATTATAACCATGTGAAGTGGTAAAAGTTCTATGTCTTGCCATGATTAAATTCATGTATGATTGTGGGCAAAGAATTGAAAATCCGTCCCATTGAATTTGCTTCATTCTCATTCCCTTTAGAGAATGTGATAGCAGTATGTGATAAGTCTGAAAGAAGACAAAATTATTACCGTGAAGGTATCAATGGATGTGGACGTGGCAATAGACGGAATTATAATCGTCATCATTGTGATAACGAGAATAATAAAGATTCTCAAAATAATCTTTCACTTTATGAAAGTAATATTTGACATGAGATTGTATATAGCACATACAGATAATTATGATCCATTCCCTGAAGTGAATGTGATAATTGTAATAAAGCCCGTAAGTATGGACACGCTCTTGATGTAATTTTATTTTATGTCTGACATTATGAAAAGAAAGTTCGTTGCCCTTGAAATTTCGGGCAAGAACTATATGACATGGGTGTTGGATGCTGAAATCCATTTGGATGCAATGGGTCTTGGAGACGCCATTAAAGACAGAAATAATGCATCCACCCAAGACTATGCTAAGGCCTTGATTTTCTTGCGCCATCACCTTGATGAAGGTTTGAAACTGTGCTAAGGCCTTGATTTTCTTGCGCCATCACCTTGATGAAGGTTTGAAAATTGAATATATCACAGTCAAAGATCCACCTATCTTGTGGAATGGCTCAAAGGAGAGATATGACAACCTGAAGTTGGTCACTCTGCCACAAGAACGATGCGATGAGAATCCAAAAGTAAATAGTTCATAAACTATATATTATCGTTGCGGTGGAAAAGGGCACTGGGCGAAAATTTGCCGTGTACCAAGACATTTGGTTGAGCTTTATCAAGCATCTCTAAAAGGTAAATGCCCTGAAACCAATTCTGTCTCTGACGACAATTCTGACATCACCCACTTGGATGTGGCAGACTTCTTTGAGCACCCTGAGGGGAAAATAGACCACTTAATTGGTGATGGATCTGTGATGAAGGAAGATGGAATTGTTTGATTTTATTTTACTTATTTGTACTAGTTAGTGAATAAACTAATAGTCATTAGTATCAGCTCGTATTAGTTAGCTTATGATATAATGTTAGTATTAGTTCTTTAGAATGTTTCAATATGCTTAAATTTCAAAGATATTTTTATTTTCCAGTAGATTTAATCGACTAACCTAACAGTTAGTCGATTATCTAATATTTCGCATTAAAACTGGACTTTTCCGCAAGGCAAGATAGTCGACTATCTGATTTAGATAGTCGACTAACCTGATGACTGTTTACTAAGTTAGTCGACTATCAACTTAGTTAGTCGACTAACTAATATTTCGCATTAAAACTGGACTTTTCCGCAGACTATCTGATTTAGATAGTCGACTAACCTAATGACTGCTTCCCAAGTTAGTCGACTATTAACTAAGTTAATCGACTAACCTCAGCAGACTTCGAAAATATTGTTTAATTATGAAGCAACGGATTAAATTTGTTTATTCTCATGTTCGTATATCTCTTTTGATTAATTGATTCATGTACCACACATACGATATTCAAAGAGAAGAAATATTACTCTCATTTAAGTATGTGTAAGGTAGATGTTACTACAATTTCTGGTAGTAGTAAATTGATTAAAGGCTCCGGAAGAGCAACTATAACTCTGCTTAAAGGAACAACATTTTAGAGAATGCAATGTTCTCCTCCAAGTCTAAAAGGAACTTGTTGAGTTTTAAAGATATCATTCAAAATGGATATCATATTGAGACAATAGATGAGAATAATCTTGAATTCCTCATTTACTCATGAAAACGAGGCTGCCCACTTCGGTTTGGGGTCAGGCCATTTTGCATGCAGCAATGCTAGTTCGTCTCAGAACGACGAATTATCACAGATATTCCCCGTTGCAATGAGTTTTGGGTCATGAACCTAATATATCCCACACAAGAATTTTTGGATGTGCAGTATATGTGCCTGTAGCACCGCCATATTACACCAAAATGGGTCTGCAAAGAAGGTTAGGAATATATGTTGAGTTTGAATCGCCCTCCATTATTCGCTACCTCGAAACATAGACAGGGGATTTGTTTACTGCACGATTTGCAGACTGTCAATTCGATGAGACACTTTTCCCAAAATTAGGGGCAGAAGTTGGTGAAACCAAACGGGAAATTTTGTGGAAAATGCATCATTATCTCATCTTGATCCACATACCTCTATTTGTGAAAAAGAGGTGCAAAATATTATCCATTTGCAAAGAATAGCAAATCGAATGCCAGACGCATTTACAGATTTGAAAAGGATAACAAAATCACATATCCCCGCAGTGAATGTGACAACATCTGATTCACGAATACATATTCATTATTGGAAGAATATGAACATGAAATTGGTATTGAATATACCACACTCACCCCTAGAAGGAGGTTTGAGATGATATATGAAAATAATGTCATTGTTATGGCATGAATAGTTATTGGTCACGTACCTATTGTACGCCAAAATAATTTTTCAATGTGATTATCAAAGGACAATAATAATGCAAGAAACATATCTTGCATATAATTTTGACATGACCATAATGGTATAACTTTCTCTTTAAAAGAGATATTCACCACATGGATGTTGATGAATTTGTGGTAGTACAAAATTAATTGAGAGCTCTAGAAGAGCCAATTATTACTATGTTGGAGAAACACAATTGATTACCAATAAGGTATTGTGTTGTAATAAGTCTCAAAGAAACTTATTCAGTTTTCAAAGTATATGCAAAAGCGATTGATTATATTGAGACTATAAATAAAAGAAAGATTTGATATCTTCTATTACTACAACTTGTAGCGGGATAATCTGTATGTGAAAAACTACCCGCTTTATTCTCCAGTTTGTACTATACAAGAATACCACAATAAAGTGGACGTTTATTGATATAAAAACCCATATCATAATAAACTTGAAGTTTATTGATAATTGCACATGTCATGGTGTAAATTTGAAGTTTATCAATATTGATAATTTATTCAGTTGGCATTCGGGTTAGCCATATCATTTTAAGTATGATGTGCAGTAATAGAGAATTCACATGGGTAAATATTAAAGAACTAGAAAGTTCTTTACGAATTCTCTTGTATTACTTGTTCTCATTAATTAATTGACCAACTAAAGAGTTCGAGTTGAATCCCATAAATTCTGGAAATATCAAAGGTGAATATGGGCCCATTCACCTGCCATGTATACCACATACGATGCATCTATGATATGGTTACATGTGCGATTGTTATTAACCCGCAGCCTGGCCAGTGCTTGCGAGGTAAATTGCTCAGTAATATAACTTCGAGCATAATTTCCAGATTTTCTATTCAAGATAGTTCATCTTGATAAGTTGGTTTATATCATAGTTGGTTTAGCAAGATAATTATTGAGTGCCTCCACTTAATAGCTAAATTGTTTCTTATGAGAACAAAGTTATATATATCAGTTTGATATACGTTGTATACGAGAGTATATTATATTCTCCCCTCACAAGTGGTTCAGGGTCAGGAACCAAATAATTTCATCTTATTATTATTGATGTGCGGTGTATATTTTCATTAACACCATAATGCACAAAGATGGACTCTCAAAAGTTGAGGAAACAAGTTAGCTTTTCTAACATGAGGGGGAGACATGATAAACACTTGAGAAAATGTTACATGGGATGAATTATCATTTGTATATATAGATCCTCAAATATCACAATATGAACCTGAAGTTCATAAAAGGATAATTCAATTGCAACATATTGCAAAGCAAGCTATACGCATTTGCTGACCCAAAGAAAGTAACTATATTCTCACTGCAAATGCTCATATTAAGTCCCAGAAGGACAAAGTCTTTGATACGCTTAAAGCATATAGACAAATCGGTTTCAAAATAACTTCTTAATAAAGAAGATGAGCAAATGATCAAAGTGATCATAATGGGGAGGCAAGTGATCTAGAAGATCACATGACATAACACTTCATAAAATCTCATGAGAGATTCAGGTACCTGAATATATGAATAAAGAGATCTCCATGTTATGTCTTTATGAAAATTTATTGGAACCGATATAAATGTTCGTCGACGACATCTATGATAGCGCTAAATATCGATGAGGATATTAAGTTTGTCGAATACAAACAAAATATTGGCCAAATGGAAGAGATACAATTTAAGTAGAATTGATTCCATATGAAAGACGTGTCGTTTTGGACATGTAGTTCAAATACTTGAAAGTATAAAGTCAATGGTATGTGCAATCATTTTTCGATATCTTATTTCTCTAACATGACATGAAAACTTGATATGTATCTCTCTCTATTATATGGCTTATATGACTTAACTTATATGTCAATCTATGAAGGATTTAAGTTTCTTGAAGCATATACAATTCTTGATCTTGAAGTACCACTTTCTTAGTGCAATTTGTGCACATATGTATCTTGCTATAACTTTAAGCAGATAATGTGATAGCGAGGATATCTCTATGAAGATATTGAAGAACCATTCCACGATATTTGTGAAGACATTATATATATATCAAGAATGATGATTTCAATGTGCGGAATATTCATTCAAGTCAATATGGTTGATTTATTTATCAAATCTCTACAAAAGATCGTTTTGAAGATGGTGCACAAGATTGGAATGCAAATGCTCAAGGATGTGAATTGATGCTCTTTTCAGGGGGAATTAATGCGCGTTGCACTCTTTTTCCCTTACAAGGTTTTGTCCCACTGGGTTTTCCTTGCAAGGTTTTTAACGAGGCAACCAATAGGCGCATTTCTACATGTGTACTCTTTTTCCTTTTCTACAATTTTTTCCCATTGGGTTTTATTTTAGTTAAGGTTTTAACGAGGCACATTATTTATTGAGTAGACATTCAAGGGGGAGTGTTAAGAATAGAATTCTAATTAGAGTGAATGTCTATCTTATAGAAGAGTTCTACTTTGAGGCTAAGTCTTTTCTATTCCTATGAATAGAGGGGTCTTACCCCATTGTAAATCATCCCAAAAGTATCAATAAGAATACTCCTCTCCCTACTCGCTCTGCAATATTGTTCTTGTTCTTATATTATTTCATAACAAAAAAGTATTAGTTAGTTTTTTTAAATCTATCCTTGATCCGGTAAATAGTCTAAAAAAATGAGGATATATAAAGAGTAATTTGAGAAAATATAACGATTAAAATTCTTATAGTAATGCTATTAAATAATTTTCTTAATAGATCTGCCTAAACCTTAAATTTGAATGGGAGAGGAGAGAATAATGTTACCTGATAACTTATTTATAATAATAATTATTATTATTTTGACAAATCTACTAAGCAGAGCTTTTAGAGCTAATTTTTATATTGTTTTAAATAACTTGATATTATAGTATGTTTGTATAAATTTGGCTAAAAATTTAATCATGAAATAAGCTCCTTTTAAAATTTATACACCATCGTTCAACAGTATTATTGGGCCCGTGCGCAGCAGGGCCTATCTATACTAATATATATATACTATATTAAAAGCACGATGACCCTTAACAAAATGTCGTTCGTCTTTTTTACCCTTTACAAATAAACTTTACGTTAGACAATATCGTAATTTATTAATTTTTCTAATATTTAGAACTTTAAAATTAATCAAAATTTTGATTATTAAATCAGCTAGAATTAGGTAAGAAATTCTAATATTAAGAACTTTAAAATAGACATTGTTTTGCCTTATTTGTTTGCACTGAATGGATGTCTGAATCTTAATTATTCAGATATCTGACATTAAGTGTGTTTGTTTTTAAAATCTAAATCTTAATTATTCAGATCTTGATCATTAAGTGTATTTGTTTTTTTTACTTCACAACCACTTATTGGGTCTGAATAGGTTTGTATTATTGAGATCTATAACAGAGACTTAATTTCATTAAGATAATATCACATATTTATTATTAATTGCCGCCACTGCGTACCATTTTCAACTACCACCATGTCGCACTACCACCACCATACTCAACCACCACCACCGCCGTCGCCAACACCACCACCACCACCGCTGCCACCATCATCCCCAATCACAGCCTCTATTATCGATTATCACCACCTACTATCCCCACCACTCCGACCACCATCATTCTCACCCACAATTAATATTCATCCGCATCAACTACCACAACTTACTACCCCATCACCATCAACAACTACAGCCGGCACTGCTTATTATTTTAACATATCACCACCCGACATTATTAAATATCACCACTGACCACCACTATCTTCAATCATAATCATCACCGCTACCAATCACCACTAACTACTAGCATGAATCATTCACCATCATCAACCAAAACTATCATCGCCTCTATTCATCATTCACTCGTTAGTCATCACCACCAACAACTATTATATTTTTAAAAAATTACATATTGTTATAAACTAAAGCAAAAGACAAGAACAATAGAACAAGAACAATAGCAATAGAGAGAAGAGTAGAGAGAGTTCTTCTTATTGAGTTGAGAGAGGTCTCAAGGGATGATTTACAATGGTAGGGGGCACCTCTATTTATAGGGGAGAGGAAGATTTAGCTACCACTAATAGAACTCTAAAATCTCTCTAATTAGATATATTAAAGACATTCACCTTAAATAGAAGTGTAAGAATCTTCTATTTCATAACACTCCCCCTTGAATGTCTATTCAATGATGTGCCTCATAAAACCTTAAAACCAAAACCCAATGGGAAAAATTAAAGTAAGGAAAAAGAGTACACATGTTTGAATATGCGCCTATTGGTTGCCTCGTTAAAAACCTTGCAAGGAAAACCCAGTGGGACAAAACCTTGTAAGGGAAAAAGAGTGCAACGCGCATTGACTCCCCCTAATGAGTACATTGATTTATATCCTTGAGCATTTGCATTCCAATCTTGTGCATCATCTTCAGAACGATCTTTGGTAGAGATTTGACAAATCAACCATATTGACTTGAATAAATATTCCGTACCTTGAAATCATCATTCTTGATAGATATGAACATCTTCATATAATGTCGTGGAATAGCTCTTCAATATCTCCATAGATGCATTCTCAATGCCATCATGCTTATAGTTATAGCAAGATACATATGTACACAAATTGTACTTAGGATGTGGTACTTCAGGACCAAGAATTGCATATGCTTTCAAGTTAAGTCATGTAAGTCACATAATAGACTTTAGCTGCATATCAAAGTTTCATGTCATGCTAAACAAATAAGATATCGAAAATTGACTATACATACCTTTGCCTTTATACTTTCAAGCATATGAACTATAGGTTCAAAGCTACATGTCTTTCATATGGAATCAATTCTTCTTGAATTGTATCTCTTCCATTTAGTTGCTTTCTTTGAGTCAGCAAATGCGTATAGCATGCTTTGCAATATGTTGCAATTGCATTTCCTTTTTATGAACTACAGGTTCATATCATGATATTCGGGGATATACATATACAAATGAAAATTCATCCCATGTAACACTTTCTCAAGTGTTTATCATGTCTCCCCCTCATGTTAGTAAAGCTAACATGTTTCCTCAACTTTGGAAAATCATCTTTGTGCATTATGTCAATATACACAGCACCTTAGTAATAAGATGAAATTATTTGGTTCCTGACCTTGAACCACTTGTGAGGGGAGAATATACTCTCGTATACAACTTATATCAAACTGATATATATAACTTCGTTCTCATAAGGAACAGTTTAGCTATTAAGTGGAAGCACTCAATAATTATCTTGCTAAACCAACTTTGATATAAACCAACTTATCAAGATGAACTGTCTTGAGTAGAGAATCTGGAAACTATGCTCGAAGTTAGATTACTGAACGATTTACCTCGCAAGCACTGCCAGGCTGCGGGTTAATAACAATGGCGCATGTAACCATATCATAGATGCATCATATGTGGTATACATGGCAGGTGAATGGGCCCATACTCACCTTTCATATTTCCAGAATTTATGGGCTTCAACCCGAACTCTTTAGTTGGTCAGTTCATTAATGAGAACAAGAACTTCTAGTTCTTTGATATTCACCTATGTGAATTTGCACATCATACTTCAAATGAGATGGCTAACACGAATGTCAACTGACTAAATTATCAATATTGGTAAACTTCAAATTTACACCATGACATGTGCACTTATCAATAAACTTCGGGTTTATTATGACATGGGTTTTATACCAATAGATATCCACTTTATTGTGACATTCTTTCTTTTGTGTAGTACAAACTGGAGAACAAAGCGGGTAGCTTTTCATATACAAATTACCCCGCGACAAGTTGTAGTAATAGGAGAATCAAAGCCTTCCTTTATTTATAGTCTCAATATCATCAATCGCCTTCGCGTGTTCTTTTGGAAACTGAATAAGTTTCTTTGAGACTTACTACAGCACAATACTCAATTGTGTTTCTCCAACATAGTAATAATTGGCTCTTCGAGAGCTCTCAATTAATTTTGTACTACCACAGACTGAGGTTCGAGATCCTCACATTCTTGCATTCCGTATTTTCAAGAGTCTCAGGCTCAATAGATTCTTCGTGAATCTCGGAATTAATCAAATCATGAGCGTCCTCATGTGATTCTTTCATAGTGTCATTTAGATCGTTCTTTTTCCTCTTTCTAGGATTTCGATCTTTGGAACCTAATGGTCTGCCACGCTTCTGGCGTGCATTTGACTCATTGGATATGACACTAGATATTTGTCCAATAGGGACTTCAATACGGATCGGAACTTTTTCCCGCGTGAATGTGTGATTTCGTTATCCTCTTCAAGTCCGTAAATGCGTCAGGCATTTGATTTGCTATTCTTTGCAAATGGATAATCTTTTGTACCTCTTTCTTTCAAATAGAGGTATGTGGATCAAGATGAGATAATGATGCATTTTTCCACAAAATTTCCCGTTTGGTTTCACCAACTTCTCCCCCTAATTTTGGGAAAAGTGTCTCATCCAATTGACAGTCTGCAAATAGTGCAGTGAACAAATCTCCTGTCAATGTTTCGAGGTAGCGAATAATGGAGGACGCGTCAAACTCAACATATATTCCTAACCTCCTTTGCAAACCCATTTTGGTGCGGGATGGCGGTGCTACAGGCACATATACTGCGCATCCAAAGCTTCTTAAATGGGATATATTGGGTTCATGACCCAAAACCAATTGCAATGGGGAATATTTGTGTCAATTCGTCAGTCAGAGACGAACTAGCATTGCTGCATGCAACATGGCGTGACCCCAAAACGAAGTGGGAAGCCGACGAACTAGCATTGCTTCATGCAAAATGGCGTGAACCCAAGTCGAAGCGGGCAGCCGATAAACTAGCATTGTTGCATTCAAAATGGCGTGAACCCAAACCGAAATGGGCAGCCTCGTTTTCATGAAGAATTCAAGATTATTCTCATCTATTGTCTCAATATGATATCCATTTTGAATGATATCTTTAAAACTCAACAAGTTTCTCATAGACTTGGAGGAGAACATAGCATTCTCTATGATTAACGTCGTGCCCTTGGGCAGAGTTACATTGGCTCTTCCGGAGCCTTCGATCAATTTACTTTCCATGGTATGACATACAAAAGAAATACAGGAACATAAGAATAAGCAAGTTCAATTCCTTTTGTGTCACATAATATTTTCAAAATCTGCTACTAACAATTGACAAACAAAATCAGATATGTTGTCCATAATCAATTACTTTGCAGTTTGAAAATTTCAGCGTTTTTCATAAGACAATCGATTATTACACACACACAATCGATTGTTGGAACATAGACAATCGATTGTTAAACACACACAATCGATTATTTGTTATTTTTGAAAAACTTCAGATCACACTGTCTTAAGACAATCGATTGTTCGATATAGACAATCGATTGTGGATGATTTTTGAAAAATTCCGGACCTCACTGTTTCAAGACAATCGATTGTTAGACAAAGACAATCGATTGTTGGCTATTTTTGAAAAATTCCAGAACACACTGTTTCAAGACAATCGATTGTTAGCCAAAGACAATCGATTGTTGATCAATTGTTTTTCAACTTTAATGCGAAAATAGTTGATAATCGACTAGTTTTTCAGGCTAGTCGATTACCCCCACTGGAAAATAAAAGTTTTATTGATATTTGAGCATATTGAAGAACTAATACAAATATCATATCATGAACTAGCTAATACGAGCTAATACTAATGACTATTAGTTTATTCATTAACTAATACAAATAAATCAAACAGCTCCATCTTCTTTCATCACCGATCCATCATCGATTAGGTGGTCTATCTTCCCATCGGGTTGCTTAAAGAAGTCTGCCACATCCAGGTGGGTGAAGTCAAAGTTGTCGTCAGAGACAAAATTCGTTTCAGGGCGTTTACTCTTTCGAGATGCTTAATAAAGGTCAACCAAATTTTATGGTATACGGCAAGACTTAGACCAGTGCCCGTTTTCACCGCAACGATAATATATAGTTTATAAACTATTTGCTTTTGGATTCTTATCGTATCGTGCTTGTGGCAGAGTGACCAACTTCAGGTTTGTCATCTCTCTTCTTTAAGCCTTTCCACAAGATGGGTGAATCCTTGATGTTGAGATATTCAATCTTCAAACTTTCATCAAGGTGATGGCGCAAGAAAATCAAGGCCTTCATACAGTTTCAAACCTTCATTAAGGTAATGGCGCAAGAAAATCAAGGCCTTAGCATAGGTTCAAACCTTTATTAAGGTGATGGCGCAAGAAAATCAAGGCCTTAGCATAGTTTTGGATGGATGCACTATTTCTGTTTTTAATGGCGTCTTCGAGACACATAGCATCAAAGTGGATTTCATCATCCAACACCATAGTTCTTGCCCGAAATTTCGAGGGCAACGAACTTTCTTTTCATATGACACAATTACATCAAGAGCGTGTTCATACTTACGGGCTCTATTACAATTATCACATTCACTTCAGGGAATGGATCAAAATCATGTGCTTTACACAAGCTGCTACCACATTCTCTAAAGGGAATGGAGCAAATTCAATTGGACGGAATTCTTTATCACGTCCACAATCATACATGAATTTAATCATGGCAGGACATAGAGATTTTACCACTTCGTGTGGTTATAATTTCTCACAAACTTCATTAGAGTTATAATCAAACTTTGTATATAAAATTTATAAAATTCCAAGAATTTGAAAAGGAAAAGTAAATTACTTACCTTTAAGAATTGTCTATTTTTCGTATAGAAAATTACTGCATAAGCTTTCAAATCCTTTCCACTTGCGGCAGCAGCAACTATACTGGCTTTAATTTGCTCACGTAATTTACTTCTTTGGTCAACAATATCTTACTTGTCACCAGATGAAGTGCGTTGCTGTTTCTCCAAACGTCTTATTCTTCTCTCAATTTTTTTTTTCGTTTCTTTTCCTTCTTTCTTTTTCCTTTTTGTCTGTATAGAAATTCAGAGAGCAGAATCGGCTATGAAGCAAAACCTTATACATACAAAAGTTAAGACAACCGAAAATTTCAATTGGTTAGAGACTCGTGCTGATAACGTGTTATAAACTAAAGCAAAAGACAAGAACAATAGAACAAGAACAATAGCAATAGAGAGAAGAGTAGAGAGAGTTCTTCTTATTGAGTTGAGAGAGGTCTCAAGGGATGATTTACAATGGTAGGGGGCACCTCTATTTATAGGGGAGAGGAAGATTTAGCTACCACTAATAGAACTCTAAAATCTCTCTAATTAGATACATTAAAGACATTCACCTTAAATAGAAGTGTAAGAATCTTCTATTTCATAACACATATTTTATTGATAGAATATTAGATTAGTTAGTATTTTATTTGAATTTTATGTTTATATATTCAAATTAAATAATTTTTATACATTCAGATGTTAAAATCAAACAGTCTTAATTATTTCTATTCATATCTTAATAAGCATCTTAATATATTCAGATATGTATTAAGATTCAAATGTGTTAATCTTAATACAAATTTTCATATTCAGATATATATTTAGATTCAGACGTCCTAATCTTAAAAAGAAAAACAAACGAGGCCTAGGAGAAGTAAGAGTATTATATTAGATTTTTTTTCCTTATATATCCGCACGACAATTTCCATGAAAATATGTTCACATTCATACTTCTTATTAGAGAACCTATAATTCTAACAAGATGTTTCTATATACTATTATTACTAAAGCAAAAGATTTTGTACCTAATTAAATATCTATTCTAATTATTAAATATAGTTTCAAATACACACAAATTGATAAAGAGAATAATATATTGTTCGAGTAGGGCAAAAGTTCAAAAATAATTTATATCTTTTATACTATCATAAAAAATAAAATCTCAACAATAAGTTAAGTATTTGAATTAATAAATAAGCAAAAAATCCAATTTAATTTTGTTTCAAAATTATTTTCCAAGATGATGAAACACTTTAAGGTACGTAAATTTATTTACATAAGAAGATCATTTGCCGTGAGAGAAACAAGAAAGTAGAGCAAAATTTATTATAATATAGTATTAGAAATTAAATTGCTAAAAATATTAAGTTGAAGCATTAAGGATGTAACATAAAACAAAAGATACTCAATAGAATTTGCCAATCATTTTTCATTCCTTTTATATTTATTCCAATAAATGGTAGCTCCCTATATTTTTTAATAATGTATTACATTATTTTTGTAATTCAATATTAGTTATTTAGGATTTTTGTGTTATTATTTATCAATATCTTTTAGGAGCTATAGTTTTATCTCTTTACTCACAGATTTTTAAGAGATTCAAATTTTCAAATTTTTTTATTATCTTTAAATAATTATTGTATTTTTTTGTTATTCGTTAATAGTATTTTATAATAAATTTAACAATAATTTTCATAAGATATTGTGAGCATATAAATATTGTAACGATTCGACTGGTCGTTTTGCGTTTTAGAACCCCGTTTTCTTAAATAAAATTTTTTGCACTTGCTTTAACTAATTTATGACTTGCGGGGATGGGTGGTTTGGAAGTTAGAAGAGTTTCGAGCAAGAATATGTCCATTTGCTTCTTTAAGTCTTTCTAAAAAGGCCAAGTTTTACTTCGGTCAACTTTCTTAGAAAATAGACATGGATTCATGATTTGATGATCCCGGAGGCTCTGTGGAAAAATATGGGACTTGGGCGTATGCCCGAAATCGAATTTCGAGGTCCCTAGCCCGAGTAATGATTTTTTCTGTGAAATTGTTAACTTGAAGTTTTAAGGAATTAAATAAACCAAGTAATCATAGATTTCCTATGTATCAGGCTCGAATTTTAGTTCAAAAACTTGGTACGGGTCTGAAATATCAGCTAAGACATACCCGTAAAATTTGGGGTCAATCCAAGTAGTTTAAGGGCATTTTGACCCATTAGAAGGAAATTTAGAACTTGAATATTCAATGATTTGATCATTTGGTTTTCATTTTGGGAGCAGAGCATGCAGCAAAATCGAGCAATGGTTTAGCATTGTTTGAGTGTTTCGAGTAGGTCCACCTCGTGATTTCAGACTTGTCGGTATGTTCGGATAGGGCTCGAAAGCCCTGAGCGTCAAATGGTCGAGGTTCGAGTGAAGTTGGAACTTGAAAAGAACCAAAATTCTGCTGCTTCTGTCATAACCACTTCTGTGGCTCTTGGACCGCAGAAGCGGTCGACAAATCGCAGAAGTGAAGTGGGCACAGGCATGGGAAACCACATAAGCGATCCCGCCTTTGCGACCCATGGACCGCAGAAGCGGTCTAGCCCGTTTTGCCTGGATCCGCAGAAGCGGCTCGAATTCCGCCGAAGCGGTCCCCTTGACCACATAAGAAAAAAGGGTTGGGAGTGAGCTTCATTTATTTCGAGCTCAACCTCATTTCTTTCAGATATTTCTCATTACATAAGAGATTTTGGTGATTCCAAAGAGTGTGTTTCAACATGACATTGCAAGGTAAGTAATCCCCACTCACTCTTAGTCCAAATACATAAACATTAGGTAGATTTAACACTAAAAAGTAAGTAAAATTGTCACGACCCCAAACCCGATCGTGATGACGCCCAGCACATTGCTAGGCAAGCCCAACCAATCGCACTCACGTTTTGAGCTACAAGATCACATCATTAATTCACAAATCATTAATAATGAAGAGAAAATAAATCCAAAATTTAGCAGTTATATGTATATAAAACATCCCACAACCAGTAATAGCAACCTCTCATAGATCTGGGGGTCATGAGTCTCGAGCCTCTACCATAATAGCATAATAACACTAAAATATATCATAATTTGAGTACACGAAAATATCAAAAATACATAAGTAATGGAGGAGACGGGTCCTGCGGATGCCAGACAGCTACCTCGATAAGCTCCAGAAAATACTCTGAAAAATCCGCTGCGAGATCAACTCTGCCCTGAGGTACCTGGATCTGCATACATGGTGCAGGGAGTAGGGTGAGTACTTCCAACTCAATGAGTAATAGCAATAAATAAGACCTGAATGTAAGAAATTCGGTAAAATCACCATACAGTTCTATTACCAGCAGTAAAGATAGTAGATAAGTACCAAACAGGGAAAAGAATCTGATAAATACTTTCCTTTACGTCCGACCAGTTGCTAACACTGTTGCGGCAAGCAACCCGATCCAACACTATATATATATATATATCCAATATAATATATAAATTGTTGCGGCGCGTAGCCTGATGCAATAAATATAGTCAACTGCGCTCACTGGGGGTGTGTACAGACACCGGAGGGGCTCCTTTAGCCCAAGCGCTATAATATTGCGGCATGCAGTCCGATACATATATCACTGCGGCGTGTAGTCCAATCCATATAATATATCAATGCGGCGTGTAGTCCAATCTATATGATATATCACTGCGGCGTGCAGTCCGATCCATATACATGTGTATGTATATACTATTGCGGCGTGCAGCCCGCCCCGATGTATATATATCAATTAGCCTCACTACGGGGTCCTTGACCCCTCTCAGTCAATATAGACTTGGCCTCTCGGGCCCACTCAGCTAAGACAGGGTATTCAACCCTAGGTATTGCTCATTCAAGGTGCAAGTTACAAAGTCCGGTTTATTTCATGATTTACAGTCAAAAGTCAGGACAGATGGTATGTGTCCAATAGGTGAAGTGAGGTCAATCAGCTCAACATACTCCCTGGGAGTTCTACATATCGGCACAAGGCCCCGAACATGGCAACTAGCCCAAATTATACGAGTACAAGCAGCTCAGTCTCAGCCAAAAGTACAGTAAGCCATCAATCGGGATGGACCGAGTCTGAGTCCCCAGCAGATACATCACCACGCTCCTCACAAGACGTGTGTCTCATCTCAACATAGCACATCATAGTGCAAATACGGGGTTTCAAACCCTCAGTATATCATTCATAACCATTATTCATCTCAAACCGGCCAAAATCCTAGCTCGCCTTGCGCTTTCCTCGCATATCGACCTCCTCGAGTGTGGAATCTGATCAAAATCACAAGGAAAATGTTATAACAAGCTAATGGGACATAACCCAATAGAAAGAAATCGAAAAACACCCAAAAACACGAAGTTGGCAAAACCCGAGCCCCGGGTCCACTTCTTAAAAAATTACTAAATTTACATTTTCGGAATCCTCGTCTCGCCACGAGTCCATACATATGAAATTTATCAAAATCGGAGTCCAAATGGGCCATCAAATCCCCAATTTTCATTTCAAAAATCAAGCCCTAGTTTATTTAATTTTTACCCAAATTTCAGAGAATTAATGGATGATTCTTCGATCAAATGACGTATTTAGGCCACGAGACTTACCTCCAATCACTTCCCATCGAAATGCCCTTCAAAATCTGCCAACAAGCTCTTAAGGTGGTGCAAACATAGAGGAATAATTATAGGTTCGCGACTGAAATTTTTTCATTAAAAGTCTTCTGTCCAGGTGATTCTCTTCTATGCGATCCCAGCCCCTGTCTTGCGATCGCAGAGTACAAATTTAATCCCTCCAATTTTCCTCCTATGCGATCGCAATAGATCCCATACGATCGAATTGAACCCAGGTCTCCAACTACGCGATCGCATCCTTACCTCTGCGAACGCACACAACCACTTCCCAATACTACGCGATCGCATAGACCCTTACGCGATCGCAGAACACAAAAACATGACCCATACCCAACCTCCTATGCGATCGCAATGTCTCCTATGCGATCGCATAGAACTGCAACAGCTGAAGCCCAAATTTGCAACTTTCAAACATGCAAAGGTCTCTGATAACCACTCGAAACCATCCGAGGCCCTTGGGGCCTCAACCAAAAGCACCGACATACCCCAAAACATCATACGGACTTGTTCCAATCATAAAAACATGACCAACAACACAAAAATCCTCAATTCACGACGGATTCAAGCCTAAGTTAAGCTAAAACTTCTGAAACTCACATTTTGATCAAAAATCCATCCAAACGACATCTGATTGACCTAATAATTTACAGACATATTCAAAATCACCTAACTAATCTACAACAACTCTTGAAATTCCATTTTGACCCCCGGATCAAAATCTAACCTATCAATCGGAATTCGCCAAAATTCAAACTTAGCCAATTCAAGCCTAATTCTACACTGAACCTCCAAATTCAGTTCCGGTTTCACTCCCAAGTCATAAATCACCCCCCGAAACTATCCAAGTTGTTGGAAATCCATTCCGAGCCCTATAACTCATAAGTCAACATCCGGTTGACTTTTTCAAACTAGCCTTCTCTTAAAGAGACTAATTGTTTCAATTCCAACCAACCTCTGTCTGAATCATTTCAAACTTTACAACCACATATAATGAAACATATAGAAGAATAAAACGGGGAAAATGGGGTGGCAACTCACGTGACGACGTGTCGGGTCATCACAGAAATCATGGGGTTAGAACTAGAACTCGGGTTTAATAAAAACTAAGATTTAATCATGTAATTTATGATACAATGAACTAGAAATTATATATTTGTGATTCTTAGGTTGTAGAGAACAACTTACTTCGAAAAATATCAGAATCCGGGCACATGGACCCGGGGTCAGAATTTAGAAAACTTTAGGGAAAGGTTGGGAAATAACTTAAATAACTAGAATTCAACCTTGTAAGCCTTTATTGACTAGTTCTTACGGTGTTTAATTAGTTTGTGCTCGTTCGGATTCATGTTGAGGGTTTGGGGCTTGTTCTTGATATTGGAAGTGTATTTTGGAGCGAGGTGAGTCTCCTTTCTAACCTCATAAGAGGGAAATGTCCCTTTATGACTAATAAATGACAATTTGCTATTAAATATGGGGGATACACACGTACTAGGTGACGAGAGTTCGTGCGTAGCTACAATAATATTAAATTTTTGGGTAGTTTAGGACCACATCATGCCTAATTTGAGATATCTTTTATTTGAACCATCGATATGATCTTTCATGATATGCTAGAGACTAGAGAGGAATGGAAAGTGAACATATGAATATTGTTGAACCTTGTAAAGATTTCCTTGTGTATAAATGAACCTTTGTGTGCATTCTTGATGTTTCCTTGATATTTGTGGATCGGGCCGATCGCCTCGGTGAAATAGATGCATCTATGGTTCTGGTCGTTTGACCTTCGGTAGTGCACAATTTATATTCTGTTGGACTGGGTCGTCGACCTCGGCATGATTGCGCATGATATATGTACTTGAGTTTAGACATTTCATGATTAATTTCTAAGTATGTGAAAGAAGGGAAAATGATAAAATAATATTATTAAAAGCATGATTTTGACTCCCATTGTAACTGTTGTTTAATTGCATTATCAATGCTTTATATTGTACATTATTATTATATTACTATCTTGACCCAGTAGGTATCAAGTCGACCTCTCGTCTCTACTTCTTCGAGATTATACGGGATACTTACTAGATACATATTGTTTATGTCCGCATGCTATGCTTCTGTACTTAAATGTACAGGGTCTGAGGTTGATCCATTTGGTTATCGATTTGGTGTGCGCCAGTGAGTTGCGGCAGAGACTTCTACGATGAGGTTCTTCCCTTCAAACGTCACTCAGTAGCCGGATGGAGTCTTTTTTTGTATTTTTACTGTCTTTTCTTATTTCAGACAGTAGGAGAGAGAGATATTGTTATACATTCTATTAGATGCCTGTACTTGTGACACTAGGTCTTGGCACACACAGTAGTAGATATTTATCTTGGAGTTGTATAATTATTTTGCTACATTATTGATCTTTGTTGGTCTTGGCTTTAAATTTGAAAAATTATTATAATTGTTTTTGGCAAAGGTAAAATGAGAACTTCAATCACAAATTTCGCAGTCGGCTGGCCTGACAACGATTTCGGGTGCCATCATGACCTGTTAGGAAAAATGGCTCGTGACAACATTGTATCAGAGCACTAGGTTCACGTAGGTCTCACAAGTTACGGGCAAACCTAATATAGTCTGGTAGATCGGTACAGAGACGTCTGTATTTATCTTTGGGAGGCTATAGGGTATTAGGAAAAACTACTCTTTATTTACTTCTTATCGTGCAATGGTTGACTAACTTTCTATTTCTATTCTCTCACAGATGGTTAGAACTCGTAACCCGGGAGGAGCTACTCCCCCCGTTGCTAGAGGCCGAGGTAGAGGCCGGGGGAGGGCACCATCCCGTGGTATGGGACGAGGGCACCCCAGAGCCATTCTAGTCATACCACCAGCAGACCCTGCGAGGGATCCCATTATTGAGGAATAGGGTGAGGTACCTGCAGCTAAGCCTACCCCGACAGATTTCATAACAGCATCGAGATTTCAGAAGGTCATGGGCCGTATGCTTCAGTTCATGGATACTATGACTCAGGCTGGTTTATTTCCAGTGGATCCAGCTATTTCACAAGTAGGAGAGGGAGCACTGACCCCTATTGCTGAAGCCCCAGGTCATATAGCCGTAGTTTATCAGACTCCTGATGCACTACCCGCATATGGGGTTCAGCCAGTTATTGCAGTGGCACCCTAGCCCATGCCAGCTATGGATGGTGATCCGTAGAAGCTATTGGATATATGGACCAGGTTGCACCCTCCAGTCTTTGAGGGTGAGCGTCATGAGGATGCCCGGGATTTCATTGACATGTGCAGGGATAGACTGTACAATATAAGGATTCTGGAGTCACATGGAATTGACTTCACCACTTTTAAGTTGGAGGGTAGGGCCCGCAGATGGTGGCAGTCTTATGCTCTTAGCAAACCAGCAGGTTCTCCTCCCCTCACTTGGGGTCCGTTCACTTAGTTATTCCTTGATAGGTACTTTCCACCCTCTAAGAGGGAAGAGCTGCGTCATCACTTTGAGTATCTAGAGCAGGGTCAGATGCCAGTGATCGATTATGAGGCGAGGTTCTCTACGTTGTTTCGCCATGCACTTATAATACTTCCTATGGAGGTATAGAGAGTACGGAGATTCATTGTTGGGTTACAACCCACTATCCGGTTGGGTATGGCCCGAGAGGTTGAGATGGGCACTAAGTATGAGCTAGTACTTAAGATTGCTCGTATGATTGAGGATTAACATCTGAGGGGTAGAGAGGAGATGCAGCAGGATAAGACGGCCAGATTCTCCGAAGAGTTTTGAGGCGCCCCAGCTAGGGTTAGTGGTCACTTTGGGAGGGGTCAGCCTAGTAGGCCCCCAGTTGCAGCACCACCACCTGTTCGGGGTGCTCAAGCGTCCTCCTATTTCAGCGCCATGCTGGAGAGTTCTTATCGCCCGCCAGCTATTTAGGGTTCCTTCAGTAGGTATTCAGGTCCTCCGGATTCTTCCAGTTCTTATTTCAATGCTATGCTAGAGAGTTCATACCATCCGCCGGATATTTAGGCTTCTTCTAATGGATCTTCTGGGTTTCAGAGTAAGCCATCTGGACAGCAGGTTGACGCACCATATTGTTTTGAGTGCGGGGACACGGGCCACAAGAGGAGATACTGCCCCAAGCTTAGGGGTAAGGCAGTACTGCAGAGGCAACAGCCCATGACTCCAGCACCAGCAGCGTAGACACTTAGAGGTGTAGGACAGACACGTAGAGGTTGTCCCAGAGGTGGAGGCCAGGAAGGGAGAGGTCAGACAACTGCTACACAGCCGGGTGGAGGCCAGATAGCCGGCACTACCGCCAGATTTTATGCCCTCCCGGCCAGGCGAGATGCATTGGACTCAAATACTGTCATCACAAATATTATTTCAGTCAACAGTAGAGGTGTTTCAGTATTATTTGATACATGGTCCACTTATCCATATGTGTCCTCTCTGTTTGCTTGTTTCCTGGTTACTTCTCCTGAGCTTTTGGGTGTTCCTGTTCTTGTGTCCACTCTTGTGGGTGATTGTGTGGATGTGCATCAGGTCTACCAGTCTTGGGTGGTTACTTTTTGTGGTTATGAGACTAGAGCAGACCTTCTGTTGCTTGATATGCTTGATTTTGAGGCCATTCTAGGCATGGGTTGGTTATTTCCATATCACAACATCCTTGATTGTCATGCGAAGACTATTTCGCTAGCGATGCCAGGATTTCCGAGACTAGAGTGGAAGGGTTCCACAGTTGATACGCCTAGCAGTGTTATTTCTTTCCTGAAGGCTCATTGTATGGTTGAGAAAGGGTGTTTGGCTTATTAACTTATGTTCGAGACACCACCGCAGAGTCTCCAACGATTGATTTAGTGCTAGTGGTCCGAAAGTTCGCTGATGTTTTTCCTTATGATCTTCCAGGCATGCCTCCGGATTGCAATATTGATTTCTATATTGTGGCTCTAGGAACTCGGCCTATATCTATCCCACCGTACTGTATGGCTCTTAAGGAGCTGAAGGAGCAGTTGGAGGAGTTGTTAGTAAAGGGGTTTGTTATGCCCAGTGTATCGCCTTGGGATGCACTAGTGTTATTCGTGAAGAAGAAGGATGGGACTATGCGGATGTGTATTGATTACCGCCAGTTGAACAAAGTCACCATCAAGAACAAGTATCTATTGCCTCGTATTGATGATTTGTTTGACCATATGAAGGGTGCTAGGGTGTTCTCTAAGATTGACTTGAGGCCAGGGTATCATCAACCGAAGATTCGGGATTTAGATGTTCTGAAGACTACATTCAGTACTAGATATGGCCACTATGAGTTTCTGGTGATGTCCTTACGCTTGACTAATGCTTCAGTAATATTTATGAACTTGATGAACAGTGTGTTCATGCCTTATATTTGTTCTTCTGTCATCGTCTTCATTGAAGACATCTTGATATACTCACGTAGCCTGGGGGAGCACGAGCAGCATTTGAGAGTAGTGCTTTAGACCTTGCGAGAGCAACAACTTTATGCTAAGTTCTCCAAGTGTGAGTTTTGGCTAGAGTCAGTGGCATTCTTAGGCATGTAATGTCAGGAGAGGGTATTAAGGTGGATCCCAAAAAGATTGAGGCAGTTCAGAGTTGGTCACGCCCTACTTCCGTGACCGAGATCAGGATTTTCTTGGGGTTAGCAGGTTACTACCAGCGATTTGTGGATGGCTTTTCATATATTGCATCACCTCTAACCTGATTGACCCTAAAGGGTGCTCCATTCTGTTGGTCTGATGATTCTGAGGAGAGCTTCCATAAGCTCAAGATGGCCTTGATTACGACACCGGTTCTTGTGTTGCCTTCCGGTGCAGGGATGTGTACAGTATATTGTGACGCTTCTCACATTGGCTTGGGATGTGTATTGATGTAAGAGGGGCGAGTTATTGCATATACTTCACGCCAACTGAAGGTTCATGAGATGAATTACCATGTGCATGATCTATAGTTGGCGGCAACTGTTCATGCTCTTAAGATATGGAGGCATTATTTATATGGAGTGTCATGTGAGGTTTATACAGACCATCGCAGCTTGCTGCACTTGTTCAAGCAGAGGGACCTTAATTTGATGCAGCGCATGTGACATGAGTTACCAAAGGATTATGACATTACCATTCTTTATCATCCGGGTTAGGCGAATGATGTCGTGGATGCCTTGAGCAAGAAGGCAGAGAGTATGGGTAGCTTGGCATTAATTGCTACTGAGATGAGACTGTTAGATTTTAACATTCAGTCTTTAGCTAGCATACTTCTGAGATTGGACATTTCGGAGCCCAACCGAGTTCTAACATGTGTGGTTTCTCAGTCTTCTTTATCAGGGCAGATTAAGGCCCGACAGTTCGATGATCCACATATGGCAGTTCTTAGAGAGACGGTACTTTAGGGAGATGCCAAGGAGATTTTTATTGGTGAGGATGGTGTGTTGCAGCTTCAGGGTCGTGTATGTGTTCCTAATATTGATGGCTTGAGGGAGAGAATTCTAGAGGAGGCCCACAATTCGAGGTACTCTATTTATTCGGGTGCCACGAAGATGCATCGTGACTTGAGGCAGCATTAATGGTGGCGGAGGATAAAAAAGAACATTGTAGAGTATGTAGCTAAATGTCTGAATTGGTAGAAAGTCAAGTATAAGCACCAGAGGCCAAGTGTCCTACTTCAATGGATGCCCATTCGGAATGGAAGTGGGAGCGCATCATCATGGATTTCGTGGTTGGGTTGCCACGGACTTTGCGGAAGGTTGATTCATTGTGGGTTATTGTGGATAGGTTGACCAAGTCTACCCACTTCATTCCAGTGGCGACTACTTATACAGCGGAGAGATATGCTCAGATTTACATTCGGGAGATAGTCAAGTGCATGGTGTGCCGGTTTCCATCATATCATACAGAAGCCCTCAGTTCACTTCCCATTTTTGGAGAGCTGTTCAAAGTGAGTTGGGGACCCGTGTAGAGCTTAGCACGGCATTCAAACCTCAGACCGACAGGCAGTCGGAGTAGATAGTTCAGATTTTAGAGAATATGCTTAGAGCCTGTGTGATTGACTTTGGAGTGGGATCAGTTCTTACCCTTAGGAAGTTTGCATACAATAATAGCTATCAGTACAATATAGAGATGGCCCTGTATGAGGCATTATATGGTCGGTATTGTCGTTCTCCTATCGGGTGGTTTGAGCCCGGTGAGGCTAAGTTACTTGGTACAGATTTGGTACATGATGCGTTGGATAAGGTTAAGTTGATTAAGGAGAGGTTTCGCACAGCCCAGACCAGACAGAAGAGTTACGCGGATCAGAAGGCACGTGATGTATCATTTATGATTGGCGAGAAGGTTCTCTTGAAAGTCTCGCCAATGAAGGGCATTATGAGGTTCGGGAAGAAGGGCAAGCTAAGCCCAAGGATTATTGGCCCCTTTGAGGTGTTGAGGTGAGTTGGAGAGGTTGCCAATGATCTTTTCTTACCTCCTAGTTTATCAGGACTTTATCCAGTTTTCCATGTATCGATGCTTCGGAAGTATCATGCCGACTATTCAGATGTGTTGGATTTGAGTACCATTCAGTTAGATGAGAGCTTGGGCTACGAGGAGGAGCCAGTTGCCATTGTTGATAAATAAGATCGCCAGTTGAGATCCAAGAGGATTTTGCGGTAAGGGTCCAGTGGAGGGGCCAACCGGTTGAGGAGGCGACCTGGGAGTCCGAGGAGGACACGAGGAGCTGATATTCCCACTTATTTTATCAGTCCGGGTACTTTTCTATGATCATTCAAGGACGAATGTTTGTCTAAGAGGTGGAGAATGTAACAACCCGATTGGTGGTTTTGCATTTTAGAAACCCGTTCCCTTAAATAAAACTTCCTGCATGTGCTTTAACTAATTAATGACTTGCGCGGACGGGTGGTTCGAAAGTTAGAAGAGTTTCGAGCAAGAAGATGTCCATTTGCTTCTTTAAGTCTTTGTAAAAAGGCTAACTTTGACTTCGGTTAACTTTCCTGGGAAACGGACCCGGATTCGTGATTTGACGATCCCGGAGTGTCCGTAGGAAAATATGGGTAGCGTATGTCCGAAATCGAATTCCGAGGTCCCTAGCCCGAGTAATGAATTTCTCGGTGAAATTATTAACTTGAAGTTTTAAGGAATTAAATAAACTAAGTAATCATAGATTTCCTAGGTATCGGGCTCGAATTTTAGTTCGGAAACTTAGTACACATCCGAAATATTAGTTAAGACTTCACCGTAAAATTTGGTGTCAATCCGAGTAGTTTAAGGATGTTTTGACCAGTTAGAAGGAAATTTAGAACTTGAAGATTCATTAATTTGATTCAATTGGTTTTGGGGTTAATTCGTCGATTTAGCATTATTTTGAGTGTTTCGAGGGTTCAAGTAGGTCCGCCTCATTATCTCAGACTTGTCGGTATGTTCGGACCGGGCTCGGGATCCCCGAGCGTCAAATGGTCGAGGTTTGAGTGAAGTTGGAACTCGAAAAGAACCAAAGTCTGTTACTTCTATCATAACCGCTTTTGCGGCTCTTGGACCGCAGAGGCGGGACCACAGAGCGGTCAACAAATCGCAGAAGCGAAGTGGGCTCAGAAGTGGTAAACCGCAGAAGCGGCCCTTGGACCGTAGAAGCAGTACCTGCTTTGCGACCCATGGACCGCAGAAGCGGTCTAGCCTATTTTGCCTGGATCCGCAGAAGCAACTCACATTCCGCCGATGCAGAACCGCTTGATCGCAGAAGCGAAAAGTGCTGGCAATGAGCTTCATTTAATTCGAGCTCAAGCTCATTTCTTTCACATATTTCTCATTACTTAGGCAATTTTGGTGATTCCAAAGAGGGGGTTTCAACATAACATTGCAAGATAAGTAATCCCCACTCACTCTTAGTTCAAATGTATAAACATTAGGTAGATTTAACACTAAAAAGCTAGTAAAATCAAGTGGTAAGAACTAGACCTAGGGTTTAATAAAAACTAAGATTTAATCGTGTAATTTTCCATGTAATGAACTAGAAATCATATATTTGTGATCCTTCGGCTATAGAGAACAACTTTCTTCGAAAAATCTTGAAATCCGGGCACATGGGCTCGGGGTCGGAATTTGTAAAACTTGTGGGAAAGGTTTGGAATTAAATAGCTAGAATTCAACCTTGTAAGCCTTTATTGACTAGTTCTTACGTTGTTTAATTAGTTTGTGCTCGTTCGGCTTTGCATTGAGGGTTTGGGTCTTGATATTGGAAGTGCGCTTTGGAACGAGGTGAGTCTCCTTTCTAACCTATCAAGAGGGAAATGTCCTCTTAGGACTAATAAATGACAATTTGCTATTAAATGTGGGGGCTACGCATGTACTAGGTGACGAGTGTACGTGCATAGCTACTATAATATTAAATGTTTGGGTATTTTAGGACCCACAACATGCCTAATTTGAGATATATTTTATTTGAACCATTGATATGATCTTTCATGATATGCTAGAGACTAGAGAGGAAAGGAAAGTGAACATATGAATATTGTTGAACCTTGTAAAGATTTCCTTGTGTATAAATGAGTCTTTGTGTGCATTATTGATGTTTTCTTGATATTTGTGGATCGGGCCGATCGCCTCAGTGAAATAGATGCATATATGGTTCGGGCCGTTCGACCCTCGGCATGCACAATTTATATTCTGTTAGAGCGGGGCGTCGACCTCGGCATGATTGTGCATGATATATGTACTTGAGTTTAGACATTTCATGATTAATGGCTATGTATGTGAAAGAAGGGGAAATGATAAAAGAATATGATTAAGAGCATGATTTTGACTTCCATTGTAACTGTTGTTTAATTGCATTATCAATGCTTTATATTGTACATCATTATTATGATATTATCTTGACCTAGTAGGTGTCAAGTCGACCTCTCATCTCAGCTTCTTCGAGATTAGACGGGATACTTAGTGGATACATATTGTTTATGTACTCATGTTACGCTTCTGTTCTTAAAAGTACTGGGTTTGAGGATGATTCATCTGGTTATCAATTCGGAGCGCGCCAGTGAGTTGCGGCAGAGACTTTTACGGTGAGCTGCTTCCCTTCCTATGCTGCTCAGAGCCGTATGGAGTCTTCTTTTGTATTTTTGTTGTCTTTCCTTATTTCAGATAGTAGGAGAGAGAGAGATGTTGTTATACATTCTTCTAGATAGTCGTACTTGTGACACCAAGTCTTGGCACACACAGTAGTAGATATTTATATTGGGGTTGTATAATTATTTTTCTATATTATTGATCTTTACGGGTCTTGGATTTATATTGGAAAAATCTATTATAAATTATTTTTGGTAAAGGTAAAATGACAACTTAAATTATAAATTCCGCAGTCGGCTGGCCTGACAATGGTGTCGGGCGCCATCTTGACCTGTAGGGAAAATGGGTCGTGAAAAATATTATTGAAATTAAATCCGTAAAATAATTAGAATTATATTTTAAATTCAATATATATCATTTCAAATAAATTTATTGGCTAATTGTTTACCTTGAAAATACGAGTAACAATAAAATTTGATTTGTGATTTTAAAGATACGTGATTTAGTTTAATACCAATTAATAATCAAGAAATATAAAGTATATATGAAGGAAATAAGTAAGACTAAACATGTAGATAAGTCAGCATCGATCTCGAGCCCAAGTGACCTCGAGGTTGGTTAAGAACAATAAAGCAAGAATAATAAATCTGAAGGACAATTCTGATGAACAATGAACGAATAGAGAGTATATTCATTTCCAATGATTAGATGATCTTTACATGTGATTTGGGTCCCTTTTATATAGGAGGGGAACATTAAATAAGGTAAATTTCTATTTACAGTAAAGAATCTTATTGGAATAGTTGTATACCACCTAGTACGGATTTGTACTAATTCATACAAATCTATTCTAGAATTCACGACATGATCTTGGGATGTGGCGATCTTGTGTTGAATTGTATTTCTTCCGTTGTTTATTTGTCTCTGTTCTAGTTGTTGTTGTTCTTTCAATTCCAAGTTATTTCTTATTGTTGCACTTATTTATACAGTTTACTCATACTGTTAACCCTTATATCTTATTTGATCTCAATAGGGCCCTGGCCTTCCTCGTCACTACCCGACCGAGGTTAGGCTTGGCACTTACTAAATATCACTGTGGTGTACTCATGCCCTTTCTGCGCATGTTTTTCGTGTGAATATCCCGGTACCTCCACCCAGGCGTATGTCTTTTCATGCCCTTTCTGCGCATGTCTCTATCTTATTCTATCTTCAGCAGTAAGCCTTCCTTCTTACTGTTGTTTTAGACTTCTGGAGTTAGAACATTGTACTACACTCTGTTAGCTCGTGTCCCGTGAGTTTTCGGGTTTTGGGATGATATTGTAGGCTTCCGTGATGTTGAGTTGAATATGCCAATCGACTTTTATATACAATTTTCTTCTAGTTGTTCAATTTTAAATTATTTATCTTCGCAAGTTATTCGCATTGTTCCGCTTACTTAGTCATCGAGACTAGGTGTCGTCACCACATGTTCACGTAGGGAAAACTGGAGTCGTGACAGGTAAATCATGGTATTAGTGGTTTCATGAGTTACACTAAAGTAATGACAATTTATTTGTTAATTTATAACCGCTATCTCACAAGAAATAATGTACATTAGTATTACAATCTTGCCCTTCTGTAACAAGCTCATAACGGCGCTATCTCAGAGTCGATCGTACTTGGCTCCGATGGTCCTCGAACACTTAGGTATTCGAGCATCTTATTCAACCTTTGAGCCCCAGCTTATCGAACTCATGCCCTCGATGCGACCTCTTGAGCCTATGAAATCGGGGGCACCTGATTCACCGTGTACAGATAGTCCCCGCGTTTCTTAGAGTAAAATGATAAGAAACGATTTGAACCTAGATTTTTTGGACCCCTTGATAATGATGTCATCCTCGTGATGTAGGCGCTCAAAGTGACCAAAATGTCCCATTGGTTCGCTTTCCCAAAATATTAAATGCATGCCAATAGTGTTCGGCCACTAGTGTCGTTGAACCATCGACGTCCATCTATAAAAATAAGGTCTAGTTCTAGAGAAAGCTTTACTTCAATCTTTAAACCGCCTATGAGCCTCCTCTATATCTCTATCTTTTCATCTATTTCCTTATATTGTCTGCTTCTACTGCCTTCTTAGTGCTGAAAAATGCCAAACTCCATCATCTTCTTTTTTTTATAATCCAAAATTATGGCAAATACCTCTAAAATAATTCCTCAAAAAGAACATGCTTCCTCCTCTTCTTCCTGTCCGACCGGTGACAATGCGTCAGCCCTTCTCGAGATCGTTCCCGTTGCATGTGTCATAAAGAAATACCTCAACTTTGAGAACCCCCCTCTAGTTCCTGGCCGATGTGAGCATGCATCGAGGTACATTTGTTCGATAACGGAGAAGCACCCCGAGGTTGTGAAAAAGGAGTGTGGTTGGGAAGACGAGGTCGTAGTACAGATCCTGACCCCCGAGGATAATATCACAACTCATGTGGAGGGGTTCTTAACTGTTTACACTTACCCCTTCACACTGGGTCCCCTCGATCTAGTGGTGATCAATTATTTTAAAAGGTACGAGGTCACTCTTGGTCAGATCTATCCCTCCTTTTGGCGCATCATGATTATGCTGCACTATTTTTCTAGCAAGGTCAAGGGGATGGAGTTTACCATCCACCATCTGATCAGATTGTATCGGCCTCAGATTTTTCGAGAACTGATCTAGCTCCAACGTTGATCGAGCAAAGTGTTCTTAGCTAGTAATGATGAGACCAAAGACTGAGGCTGGATGAGCCGGTTCATCCGAGCGAGGACCTTGAACATCATCCCCGAGGAAAAAATATCCATTTCTGGAGCGATGGATCCCTCATCGTAAGTAAAAATTCTTTTCCCAGTGTCCCATTGTTTTTCATTCTCGCATTGTGTGACGCCTTTACCTTTCCATGTAGTTGATTCATGGATGCCACATGCGATCCCTAACCTTGAAGAATGGGTCAGGAAGTTAGATGTGACCTCCTCGTATGACGAGCGCAAATGGCATGACTTGTTGAGGGGTAAATGGGAAACCAAACACCATGGTGGGTTTTCGTGTATATGCTTTTCCTTTCACATTTTTCTTCTTTAGCGAAGCTGCTCGTTTCCTAACACTCTGTTTTAAATTCATGCAGGTATTAGAGATCCTTCCAAGATAAGGCGGGCCCCTCCTAAGGAAGAAATCGAGTCCCCAATTCTTAAATCGGGGAAAGATAACAAGAGGAAAAGGTTTTCGAAACCCAAAGACCCCCAAGAGAAAAAGGCTCCTACTCGAAGATGCAATTTTATCCACGTAGGCACAGACTCAGCCCACCAGTACCGGGATGAGGAAGGGGGAAAAATGAATAATGGACGTTGGTGACCCAAACTATGAACCAGTCGAGGCCGCCGAACCCTCTGGACCGGAGATTTCGCCTTGTGAAAAGGAAACTACGAAGCAGGATTCGGAGAATGCCCCCGAATCACCCGCAGTTATGTTTATTCCACCTCCTTCGATAAATGTACCATAGAGGACCAGTACCGAGACCCCCGAAGCTGACCTGAGCAGAGTCCCCAGCGCTTTACCAGGGTTGATGTTGACCTCAACGACGCATATACCCTCTTCGTGTAGGCTCAATGTCCTTTTTCTCGGGTAAGTGTTAGCTCCCACTGTTACAAATTTTTCTTCTTATCCTTTTCTTTAACTGATAACTTTTTACTTTTTTGTGTAGGCCTTTACTAAATTCAAGGCTAAGATGAGCCAATGTGAGGCCGAGCTTAGGAAGTCTTTGGATGAGAGAAGACTCTGATGCTCCTTAGTAGCCAAAAGGAGGAGGAGCTCAAGGATCTTCAGGAAGATTTGGTCAAAGCTCATAAAAATGAGGCCGATCTAGACAGCAGGTAATCATGATTTCAAAAGAGTATGATGGTCTTTACCTTACTGTGGAGGCTAACACTTAAATATCTCACCTGCAGAAAAATTGGAGATGATCGTATAGCATTGGGGCGAGGGCGGTCAGGTTAAGGCTGATTGCAATCGATGGAAGGAAAATATGGGTCGGATCGCTGCCGATAAAGAAGACGGTCTGTCTCAATGGGCCTTGACTGAGACCTAGCTCCGGGATACAGAGGTGAAAAGTCTGGCCCAGGCCAAGAAAATCGAGGAGCTCGAGGCCAAACTTGCTGAAGTTGAGGCTGAGGTTGTTGATGCTAAAGCCTAAGTGGAGAGGATGAAGGTCACTGCCGATAAGACCATCGCCATATAATTAAGGGATGTTGAGGCTGTTCAAGCTGATTTAAGGGAGGTCTTTGACCAGGAAAAGCAGAGCAGTGATCTGGCTAATTGCCAATCTCGGAGAGAGACCCTTGGAGAGACCCACGCCCGTGGTTTTGACCTTACTGAAGAGATAGCTTAAGCAAGGGCGATGGAAACTGATGCCGAGTTCCTCGTTTCTTTTGATGATGAAGATTTTGCTAATGGTACCGAGGACGGGGGAGATGAGGATGGAGTTCCTGAGGAGAAGGCTCCTGAAGATGCAGCTCCTGAGGATATGGCCTCCAAAGATGTGGCTTCCGAGGGTGTGGACTCAAAAGTAGATTAGGTTCTTTTGCTTTTGTTTTTGTATAAGGCCATTTGTCAGCATTTGTAAATACTTTCCACGAATATAAGAAGTTCCATTTCTTTCCACTTTACCTTCGATTTGTATTGATTTTTACTTCGCTTTTATTTATGAATAGCTTTGATGTTACCCTTTCAATGATCAAGTGAGCTTTTGGCCCGAACTCAACATAAATTCTTAAGTTTTTAGTGAGCAGTGGGAGATTTTTGAATTTATAATAACAGAATACCTCTTAAGTGTTTTTGGTTAAGACATAAGCGATGTTCAAGTCGATTTGATGCGAGTCCGAGATGACGAGACTTTTGAGTCCGAATTGAGTGGGAGTCAAGTCTCAAACTCCGCATGCTTTGGCCATTAGGCTTTTTTATTTTGGCCTTTAGGATCTTTGGTCCCATTTGGATCTAAAACGGCTATAGTTTTTTCCTCTTTTCGGCTAAAAGACTTAGTGAAAGCTTATTTATGCCTTAGCATGTGATTTTGTATCCATTGTATTTTTTGAAGGTTCAATCGATCGAAACATTATTCGTGATCTATTTGTGTTACTATAATTGAATATCTATTGTGTCTTTTCTAAATGATGATGTTATCTATGCCTTTCAATTATTCGAGGGTTGATTTTATCAAAACCGTTTTTATTCTCTTTATCCAATGGTAGCCTGATTTAACCGTTTTTTTCAAAGTTTTTGAAGGCCTTTAATTTACAGCGGAAGCCGTACATCTCCGAGCCGTATTATTTTGGCCGCAACCTTTTTATATAACTATAGTCTTTAATATGGTTTTAGCCGTCGGGTATGTCTCTTGGGCTTATTTCTCGATAATCTTTCGAACTTGTTTGAAAGGTTAGTCCCCGAGTATGATGGCATTGGCCTTTATCTTGAGGATATTCCTCTTTGAGGTTTTATGAATTCGAGTTTTCGATGACTTGAGTGTGTCAATTGTTGGTGATAGTCCCCGAGTATTCGAGGTGTATTTATATCCTGGTCCTTGGCCATTTCTTGTAGAATTATAAGTGTAAAGCTTGTATAATATAGTGCTTCGATTTGGAAAGAATGGTTCCTTGAATAATTTATACATGCATACATGTTTTGCCATCGGGGCTCAGCTATTCTATATGGACACGGTTTATCTGGCCGTTTGGCCCATTACAAAGTTTCCTATTGAGGCCCTCTTTGGCGTGAAGTATTTTCCTCAAAAATATATCCTCTGAGGGTGATCCACCCAGTTGATTGAAAAGAAGTCTTGGATATTGTTGAGTTCTCCTTATGTAGCACATAGTTGTTGCCTCGTTGAAAACCTCGTCGGTAAAACTGATTTGGGACAAAATCTGATCTAAGGAAAAAAGAGTGCAACACATACTTTAAAACCTAAGGTCTTCATATAAAAAGTTTCCTTCTCTCTATTTTATTGAGCACCTACAATGGGTATGTTTTAAATTCAAATGGAAAAAGAAGAAAGTCGTACCTTAGCAGTTGTATCGTTTGAGTAGTGATACATTCCACTTATTTGTCAATTGTTCGCCCTCCATCGTGTCGAGATAAGATCCTTTACCGACAACTTCGATGATTTTGTACGGTGCTTCCCAATTCGGGCCTAGCTTCTCTTCATTTGGGTATTGAGTATTGAGGGTGACTTTCCATATAATTAAGTCCCTGATTCCAAAGTGTCGAAAATTAGTCTTTCTATTATAATATCTCTCGATTATTTTTGTTTCTGCACCACCATCTTAACAAGCGTAGCTTCTTATTTTTTATCTAACAGCTCAAGGCTAGTGTTCATAGCCTCGTGATTAGACTCATCGATGCATGTATAAACCTGGCATTGGGTTCTCCGACCTCGACCGTAATTAAGGCCTCAGAGCCATATACTAAAGAGAATGGAGTAGCCCCCGTTCTGGACTTCGATGTTGTTCGATATGCCCAAAGGACCTCGGGTAGAACTTCTCTCCTTTTTCCTTTTGCATCATCCAACCTCTTCTTAGTGTTTTGAATGATGGTTTTGTTTGTTGACTCGGCCTACCCATCCCCGGTCGGATGAAATGGTCTTGGTAGAATCCTCTTTATTTTGAATGCTTCGAGGAACTTCGCTACCTTGCTAGCGATGAATTACGTGCTGTTGTCACATAAAATTTCGGCAGGTATCCCCAATCGACATACGATATGGTCCCAAATGAAGTTAATAACTTTCTTTTCTCTTACCTTCTCGAAGGGATGTGCTTCCACCCATTTTAAAAAAATAATCATTAATAAACAAAATGAATTTAGCTTTACATGGGTTTGTTTGTAGAGGGCCGACTATGTCTATTTCCCATTTCATGAAAGGCCACGGGGATAGGACTGAGTGTAGCTGCTCTTCGGGCTAATGAATCATCAGTGCGAACCTTTGGCATTTATCACGTCTTTTAACAAACTCCTTGGTATCTTTTTCCATGTTGTCCCAGTAATAACCCACTCTGATAATATTGCAAATCAAATACTCGGCGCCGGGGTGATGTCACGACCCAAACCGAAGGGCCGCAACGGGTACCCGGTACCTTACTCAACCGAGTACCAATGTAACATGATATACAAACTTATACATGTGATGTACTAGCCCATAAGGTCGACATGACCATTTGTAAACTCAAAACATAGACCGATAAGGCCATACAAGTATCTATAAATCTAACATTTGTCTACAATCCACTAAGAGGACATAAAATCATAAAGGGTGGGATAGGGCCCCGCCATACTGTTTGACTCAAAGTTATCATATATTTTGCAAGACTAATACAATAAAAATAAGTTGATGGTCAATCATAGCAGATCGTAATTAATCAAGAGACCAAAAGGAAGAAATAAGAAGCGAGTATTATTCATTAAGAAGAAATGTGTAGAGAGCTTTTATTGATAAGAATGGTTCGGTCTGCCCCTCCATGGAGGGGTTCCGAGCTTTACAATCTTGTTCTCTCTTTTCTTGAGATTAGTGATAAAGAAGAAGAATTCCCCCTTCTAGGGTTCCTTCTCTTAGTATTATATATAACTTTGAGTCAAACACATACCAATCAATATATATCCAAAGCATACTGACCAAATAGGCAACTCCGGAGCAAGTGGAGTGCACCAATACCTCTGCTGAGCTGATAGCCTACTAGGAGAAATGCCAACCTATCAATTGGACCTGTGGGCATAAAACACAGCCTCCCAGGAAAAAAAGGACGTCAGTGCGAATAAAGTACCGAGTATGTAAGGCAGAAAAGCATAAATAAGAACAACAATGTACAGAGAGATAAATGAGATACAACTGTAATATTTGTGTGCCTCTGGGGCTACTAACATGAAATGCGTAATACATATATATACATATAATTTTAAAATTATACGCCTCTGTGGGAATCATCATCATATCGTACCCGGCCTCAACGAGGACTTGGTAATAACGTACCCGGCTATCATAAGGATCCGTAGAATCGTACCCAGCCACGTGGAGCTCGGTTACCCAACTGATCAGTGGGTGCACAATAGATTTCGTACCCGTCCAACTATAGCGTGGCTCGGTAGGGTAAAATAGCTACTATATATAATGCATGCTAGACTCATGGATTCACATTCTAAACCTTTCGAAGTGACTTAAGGTCGTTGCACCTTCGATTAATATTATGGATATCATACCTTCAATATGAGCTTGTATAGGATTCAAGGATCATACATATTTGCTAAAAATAACTGTATAAGGAAAGAACAACATGGAAAACGTTAGTTTCTAAGAGTAGATCCGTTATGAAATAGCGTAACATTTATGTTCATGTCACTTTAGATTATGCCAAAAGAAAGAAGTGTCTTAACATACCTTAAACATGGTGAGTCATTAATACCTCTCAAGCAACTCTTCAAACAACTCAATTCAATCTATCATTGCATAAGGAGATTCAAAATCAGTGTTGAATAAAGGCTAAGTTTGCAACTTAAACTTGTAGCTTGTTTATATAAATTCAGGCAGCATTTCCCCCGTAAAAAGAGCCTCTTCCAATGCCATATAACAACAAAAATTACCAGAGAAATCCAAAAATATATAATTATTAATAGCAACACACCATAAAATAACAAGTCATAACTATTTTACGACGAGCGAGAAGCTACAATTGAAATTCTTATATCACATATCATCCCTTATAGACTTTGTACTTTAAATTAATAGTATTATTAACATGATAATGAAATCATTCATCAATAATTCCATCCTTATATCATATATCCATAACAAAAAAAATGATCCACAACTCCAATTATTTTTAGATAGCAACTTTATTCACTAGTTCATGTCTAGTTCATCCATTTAACTCAACTGATGTCAATATAACCTTAAGAAAATGTAGGAACACAATGTAATTACCTCCTACAGTATATGTAAGTCAAAATACATGTTATATTTTTATAACAACATCCCAACACACCCCAATCAATTCATACCAAAAATGACGACTATAGTAGTGTCCAATACCCAGAAAATATTATAAAGAATGACTAATCCATCATTTAAACATTATGTGGTGTTTCTATATACCATTTATCCTAAAATAACTCCATTAAATAGAATCAAAATATACAGCCCAAAAGCTACACGAAACATCCCATAAAACAGTCCATTACAAATCAAATAACTTGGACTCACGGCTTCCGATCATTGTCCCGTGAGTTCTAAATATTATGAAATGAATTAATCAACCTTATTTGATATTAAATATCTTGAAACCAGAAAATAAGAATTTTTACTAACTTCAAAATACCTTCAAAAACTCAAACTACAAAGAAAAAGAAAGGCTATATAGCGATACTTACGTCGTGAGGATCGTTCTTGTGCTATTGCGTCTTGATTTTGTGCCCCGAATGATACTATTGTTGAAAACACTTATAGAGTAGTTGGGGGGAAGTTTAGGGGTGTTATATGGTCGAGCTATCTGTAAAAATAAAGTGAGAGATGAGACGGAGAGATAACATCCCATTTTCAAAAAGCCAAAAAGGTGCCACATGCCACTCTCTCATTGGCCCTTTTTGAAATACTTATATCTTTTTATCCGGATGTCTTATGATTGGAAAATAAGTTCCAATACCTTTAATTTGATATATAATATGCCCCCAAAAAATTATATATAACTCACAAAATTTATTTATCAAAAATCTCCATTACAAGGCAAATCCTTAGTCAGTTTTCCGCAACTTAAATCCGATTTTTCTCAAACTTTTTACTTCATATACAAACATCATATATATTAATATCATGAATTTAAACTCAATTAAATAATGATTAAAAAGTCTCATATTCATCTTAACTTTCTTAACACTTCGACAAACCTTTCTTGTCTTTGTAGAAGGATTTCATCATTTTTGAGCTTATATGAATTAAATCACGCGTATTTTCAGGTACAAAAATATGGGTTGTAACATGTGATTCCCACAAGTGCCTTCGTGTATTTCTCATAGAACATAATCGGTATCCTCCGGCCGTAAACATACCGCCAATGGTCCATCGAACATTCTTTTATGTAATATTTCATCTTCACCTAATGTGAACCTAGCATCCTTGGTTCGCAGAGCCCTCAAATTTTTTTGATCCGATGGGATCTTTCAATTTTTCAAATAATCGGTATACTTTTTTCTCCAATCTCAAGTCAAGTTTGTATAATTTATTTCGATATGATCCTCTTCGATTACGGATCTCGATAACTGGACGATAATCCCAGGGACAATGTCGTCTTCTTTGATCGATGATCGCAGATTTGCAAGCGCATCAGCCTTACTGTTTTGCTCTCGAGGTACGTGATGCAGGGTCCATTCCTTGAAGCGGTGAAACATCACTTGTAATTAGTCCAAGTGCCTCTACAATATATCCTCTCAAACCTCGAAGTTCTTGTTTACTTGGTTCACCACCAATAGGGAGTCGTATTTGGCTTTGATGACTTCTGCCTCCAAGCTATTAGCTAGCTCGGGACCTGCAATCATGCCCGTATATCCGGCCTCATTGTTAGTTAATCTAAAAGTTTTGATAAATTGCCCGATAGTGCTTCCTGCGGGTGGATTCAAAACAATGCCAAGCCTGGACCCTTTCACATTCGAGGCATCATCCGTAAAATGGTCCATAACCTCAATGATGTACTCGATCATAGCATAAATTCTTTTTCTACTTCGCGTACGAGGGTCAATGTATCATTGGACACAAAGTCTGTTAATATTTGGGACTTGATAGTCGTTCGGGGTTGATATTTGATATCGTACCCGCCAAGTTTTACTGGCCGCTTGGCCAATCGACCTGACAATTCAGGCTTATACAAAATATTTCGGAGAGGATAAGTGGTTAATACACATATGGGATGACATTGAAAATATGACTTTAAATTTCTAGATGCGCTTATTAATGCATGTGCTAATTTTTCTAAGTAAGGGTATCTAGTTTCAGCATCTCCCGGAGTTTGAATTACATAATAAAATGGGAATTGCATACCTTGCTCTTCTCGAACTAGTACTCTATTTACCTCTATCTCGGACGTTTCCAAATATAAGTAAAGTTTTTCACCTACCTTCGGGGTGTGAAGCAAAGGTGGGCTCGATAAGTATCGCTTCAATTCTTCTAAGGCTTACTGGCATTTGGGGGTCTATGCGAAGATTACATCTTGTTTGTCTTTGCACGACTTTCACACTATCCACGATGGTGATATTTTTGATGCCCTGATCTTATCGGGATTGATGTCGATTCCTCGATTAAATACCATGAATCTAAGGAAATTTCCCGAGCAACTCTGAAGGTACATTTTTTCGGGTTAAGCTTCATATTGTACTTCCTCAAGATATTGAATGTTTCCTGTAAATGAGTTAAATGGTCCTCTACGCGTAGGGACTTAACTAACATATCGCCAATGTAAACTTCCATCGTTTTACCTATCTGTTACTCGAACATCTTGTTAACTAGGCGTTGATATGTGGCTCTAATATTTTTTAGCCCGAAGAGCATTTCATTATAACAGTACTTTCCAAACTTAGTGATAAACGAGGTCTTCTCTTGGTCCTTCGGGTTCATCTGAATTTGATTATACCCGGAGTAGGTATCGAGAAAGGTTACGATCTCATGGCCGGCTATGACATCAATCGTGTGATAAATGTTAGGCAATAGAAAAGAGTCATTAGAGCATACCTTGTTTAAATCTTTATAATCTACGCACATTTTAAGTTTGTTTCCCTTTTTAGGAAATACGACTACGTTGGCTAACCAATTGGGGTATTTTACTTCCCAAATATACCCTATTTTAAGAAGTTTAGTTACATCGTCCTTAATGAATGCATGCTTCACCTCGGACTGGATCCTTCTCATTTGCTTCATCGGTTTGAACCTGGGGTCTATGCTTAATCGGTGTGTTGTTATTTCTGGTGGGATCCCTGTCATAAAGATGGAAGAAGTGAAACAATCCATATTATCGATAAGAAATTGAATAATTTTTTTCCTGAGTTCGGGGTTAACCCTATTCCCATGTATACCTTTTTCTCATGCATGTGCTCGATCAGTATGAACTGTTCCAATTCCTCGACCATTTACTCGATTGTGACTGACTCTTCGGCAACAACAAAGGTTTTAGGAGTAAGGAGATACTATTCTTCCTCTTCGATTACCTGTTCCTCCGGCTTGATTAGGACTAGTATCAGTGATTTTTATTTGGCCGCTTGCTTATCTTTGGCCCCTGATTTTTCTGAGGTCAAAGGCATAAATATCGATGTCACTTCATCGACTGCAAATATTTCCTTGGTGGAATGTTGTTCTCCATAGACCATTTTCATGCCATCCACAGTCGGGAATTTCATCATCTAGTGAAGGGTCGAAAGTAGTGCCGTTAAGTTGTGGATCCATGGCCTCCTGAGAAGGTCATTATACCTCATGTCGCCTTCGATGACATGGAATTTCACATCTTGAATGGTTTCGGCCACACTCACTGGTAGGATGATCTCCCCCTTTGTTGTTTCGCTTGCCATGTTGAAACCATTTAGGACTCGGGATGTTGGTACAATTTGGTCTTGCAGACCGAACTACTCTACAATCCGCGATCTGATTATGTTTGCCGAGCAACCCGAATCCACTAGAAGACGTTTAACTTGAATTTTATTTGTAGGGCATCATTGTGCGACTGAGATATTCCTTCTACTTCCTCGTCATTGAATGATAGGGCATCCTCGGTCACATAGCTCCAAGTCCATTTTTCTCTTATGATCGACACCTTGGTGAGTCTGAATACATGTCTTTGTGGGACATCGAGTCCGCCAATGATCATGCGGATTACATGATGTGGTTCTTTATGCTCATTTTTTCTGTTTGCATCTCTCTCCCTAAAATGATTCTTAGATCATTCATTGAGAAATTCTCGAAGGTGACTCCCGTCGAATAACCGCGCTACCTCCTCCCTTAGCTACCTGTGGTCTTCGTATCTATGGCCATGTGCGCCATGATACTTACACATCAAGTTTGGATTCCTTTGAGAAGGGTCGATTTGTATAGGTCTGTGCCACCTTGAATATTTAATTCTGCCAATATCTGGCACAATCCCTGATGCATCTACACTAAAATTATACTCCGACAATCAAGGTACCTCCGCTGGTTCGGTATGTTTATCGAACCCATTCATACTCATGAGTCCCCGGGAGCTTTGACCTTGATCATTTCTTCAATCATTCTGAGGAGCGTTACGACCCGAGCCGTTGTTTCTCCGATCGACATATGGCTTATATCGCTCCTTGTTGGATCTTCGAGCCTCTTATTCTGCCTTTGAGCCATAGCTTGATCTTTATCGAACTTCTGCCCTCGATGCGACCTCTCGAGCATACGAAATCGGAGGCACTTGATTTCACCATATAGACTAATATAATTAGATTAATTATAAGTCCAATATATATAGATTAAATAACTAAGTATTAATCTACTGGTCTAGTTCATTTAATTGAACTACAAATAATGAGCCCACTTCATTAGGCCCTAGATATCATCTTTCTAAAGGCTTAGTTTTGTGTCACGCATGAAAATGACGTGGCACACCAAGTCAAACAGAAGGACCAATTGGATCGTGCCACATGTCAAAATGATAAGGCATATCAAGCCATATTTAAAGGCTAATGAAACCCTTCCATGCGTGCATGTGACATATTTTGGCCAATTAATGCGGCTTTGTCACACTTCAATTCGACTGATCGGAAAGAGTTTGTTCTTATCATAATTCTTTCCTCCCACAACTATAAATAGTAGTCTTCATTAGTGTTTTAAAAGGCGTTCATGGGAAGAGCCCTGGGGTGAGGCGTACAAAAAACGCCCCGGGGGAAATGGTGGGGGCGAAAATCCTATATGGCGTACGCCCAGATGTTTTTTTGGGTTGAGGCGTAAGCCCAAGAAATATCGTTTCAAAAAGGAATTAAAAACATTAAATTTAAAAGTACACTTTTTAATATGACTAAAAGCCCTAAATTAGAAGTCTTTTCCAATTCTTTTCTGCATCTATCAAGAACAAGATTTATCACTTTTTTTGCAATAGAAAACTTCATTCTTCTCCGTAAGTCAAATTCAACAGTTTTGTACCTTCGTCCATCTAAAAAATTTATTGGTGTAATGACCCGACCGTCGTATTACGTGCTTCTGTCCCGTTTTTCTAGTTTTATGCTTCTATATATTTCATTATATGTGTTTAGTGAATTTGAAGTAATTTGGATATAGTTTGGTTAGAAATGAGACAATTAGTTTCTTTAAGAGAAGTCTAGTTTGGAAAAGTCAACCGGATGTGACTTATGATTTAGAGGGTTCGGAATGAATTTTCGATGATTTGACTAGTTCCGGGGGACGATTTAAGACTTCAGAGAGCAATGGGGTGGTGAAACGGAGAGTTTTGGAGTTTGGCATGATTTTTGGGGGTGGGGTGGGGGAATCTTCAGACACATAACACTCTCTCACATTTTTTGAGACCTGAGGACTACACGGATAGAACTTAGAAAATAACACAAGTTATCTTCATCATCTTCGTCAAAAAAACAAAAACCACCCCAAAAACCCTAAACCCCCAAATGACCACCCCTTTCAGTGAACAGCCGAGCATCGTCCCTCCACCAGCCACTCTATGCTCAGTTGAGTAGTCGAAAACTCGTCCTACATCGCTAGCCAGTCCATGACCAGCTGAACCCCACCTTTCCATGACCAGCTGAACCTCGCCTCCCGCTGCCCAAAACAGTTCGCCAGAACCATACAATCCGTCGACCCCAACTCCACCACGTGCTGTTTCATCTTCATGAACACCTCCATCTCCGGCTCTGAACCGGCAACCATTATCGTTAACCACCCCAATGAACAGCAGTCACGTTGTCGACCAGCGTTTGTTAACGTCGTCAACCCGTTTTGCTTGAGTGTCTCATCGTTTCGCTTGGTTTGTTGTGATTGGTCGAGGTAGCAGTTTTCCGTCAAAATTTCTAGGAAAATTCGAGTTTATCCGTCGAGGTCCGGTCCAGCTGACAATGGCTAGATACGCGATCGCTTAGGCTTGAAAAATAACGGAACAGAAGGGTTTTATATTATATCTTCTGCGAACTTCTTCATTATTTCCACCATTGTTAACCCCCTCACAAGCTTTGGATAAGGATTTTCGAGGGAATTGATTGAGAATCAATTGGAGGTAAGTTCCTTAGCCTAATCGTTCGAGTTTATGGTAATTTCATCGACGAAATTAGTGGAAAATCACCAAAATGGGTTAAGTTCGGGCTTGAGAAATTGTGATGCAAAAATGGAATTTAAAGGGGCATTTGAACTCCGTTTTCGACAAATTTTATATATACGGTCTAATGGCGAGATGAGGAATCCGTTGATGTAATTTTTGAAATTTTTTGAGTAGTGGGCCTGGGGCTCGGTTTTTACCAACTTCATAAATTTTAGTACATTATGAGTATTTTTTATTGGGTTATGTTTCTTTAATCCATATTTATGTATTCGTTGAGATTTTGGCTAGATTTGACGCACGAGGAGGTCGATACAAGAGAAAAATGTATTGTCGACCAGTCTACGGACGGCTAGAGGTGAGTAGTTTGTATAGATGATGGCATGAGGGTTTGAAACCCCGGTTTATCATATTGTGACGCTATGTAAGGGAGTGACTCGCACCCAATGGCAGATGCGTGATCGTATATGATTGGGGATTGTGACCTTGTCCGTCCCGAGTACTAAATATATTTTATTTGCGGCTGATATGTACATTGTATTGTTGAAAATTGGGCTTATTGCCATATCTGGGGCCTTGTGCCGATTTGTAGCAGCCGTTTAGGATGAATATCGTAGTGATAACATGATTTGTATAATAATTGATCTCAGTCATGTGTTTAATCACTGATATGAAATGCTAAGTCATATTTCTTTCCTGAAATAAAATAATTAAATTATATTCTTTCAATAATTGGAAACTGGAACATAAATTGAATCTGCTATGTGACTCATATGCATATTGTGGACCGAGTATAGATCGGGTTGCACGCCGCAGTAGTAATATGATGATATTTCACTTGTGATGTAGGAGCCCCTCCGGAGTCTGTATACACCCCTAGTGAGCGCTGTCGACGTTATACGGATCGGGCTGTATGCCGCAGTGGATTCATGTGCATTGTATTGCATCTTTGCATGATACCTGACTGACATACTTGATATTGCTTTGTTGTTAGTTCGTAATTAAGGTGTCGGACTGTTAGTTTTAGCTTGCTTTGTGGAATTTAGCAGATTTTTCAGATATTTTATATGCTTATTACTTACTGAGTCAGTACTACTTACCCCTACTCCCTGCACCTTGTGTGCAGATTCAGGTGCACCGGAGGCTTAGCTGAGCAGGTCGTTGTCTCCAGAGATTTTTCAGAGTTGTTGAGGTAGTTGCTTGACGTTCGCAGGACCTGACTATTCCTCCTATTTCAGTTATATATTTATACATATTTCCAGACTTGGGTATTTTCGTTTAGATAATTGTTATCCAGTTAGTTTTAGAGGCTCTAGACTCGTGACCCCAGATCTTATGGAAGTGTTTTATCAGTTATTCCTAACTCTCCGCATTATTTTATTATAAGTATTGGATTATTATTCTAAAACTATTACATTTTCCTTAAATTGACGGTTTTGATACTTATTGTTGAATTGAGAGCGATTGTTGGCCAGGCTTGCGTAGCTTTAGGGTTGGGCGCCATCACGACCGGGTTTGGGTCATGACAATTATTTTGAGCTCATTATTTTCCTCTTTTTTTTATATTTCACTATTATTTTGTAAATAAGTATGTAAGTAGTTTTTTAAGTTCAGTGCTTCTCTTGCTCTGTTTTAGAATATTATATGGGATTATATGTATGGGTGCTTTTATATGTATTGATTATATTTATATATAATTTCACTTATTTATTTGGATTTATAATTTCATTAGATAATATGAGATTTTACTTATATATAATTATTTGAGATTTATATGTAATTTCACTTATATAATTTTACTTTATTTACGACTTCTATATAATTTTATTAGATAATATGAGATTTATATATATATATATATATATATATATATATATATATATATATATATATATATATATATATATATATATATATATATATATATATATATATATATATATATATATATATATATATTTCACTTATTTATAGTTTTTTCCAAAATTGTATGCAATTATACCAATATAATAATATTTTTTATAATTATTTTATTTTATAAAAATACTATAAATTAAATACCCATTGGGGTTACGCCCCGTGCCTCGGGGCTTACGCCCCGTTGAGGCATATGCAAATCGCCCCGCCTTACTCCCGCGCCTTTTAAAACACTGGTCTTTATAACCTAGAAAGGAACCAGAAGTTATAACAAGAAGCATGAAAGAGCCAGTAGATCAAACACCGTAAAATCCTCCACAAGTTTCAAACTTCAAGCAATCAAGTTCAAGCTCAAGAACGAAGAACAAATCAAGTTCAAGCTTAAAAGTGACAAACAAATCAAGGTTCAAGAAATACGAGTTCAATACTAGTTGAATTAAAGATCATCATTAGAAAAATTAGATGATTCATAAAGATTGTACACTCATATTATTCAAAATCAAATACTACGATTGTTGTAATATTTTTCGGACTTGACGCAATTTTATTGTATACAGATATATTTTACACGTCTCATAAATCATAAGACTTATAAAGACTTATGTGGAGTAGGATTTTTTTTTTATTTTATGAGCTAATTTAGTGGGATTAACATTCGATATGTTTAGAAACTTATATTTATTAAATATTTTTTTAATAACTCAAACACATTATTTAATAATATTTATATAATTTTTAAAAATTATATATATTATTGATATAGGTACATGCGCAAAGTGTGTACCCTTACACAAGTTTATATCTATGTATACTTTATTAAAAGCACGAACACCTTAAGTAAAATATCGTTCTCCTTTTCTATCCTTTTATAATAAAGTTCACACATGACAAAATAGTCATTTGATTACCTTCCTTCTACTCAGGAATTATCATTTAATTAATTACTTAATATTTAAAGCGCACACGGTAAAATTTTGATTATTGTTATAAATAGAAGATTCTTACACTTCTATTTAAGGTGAATGTCTTTAATGTATTTAATTAGAGAGATTTTAGAGTTCTATTAGTGGTAGCTAAATCTTCCTCTCCCCTATAAATAGAGGTGCCCCCTACCATTGTAAATGATCCCTTGAGACCCCTCTCAACTCAATAAGAAGAACTCTCTCTACTCTTCTCTCTATTGCTATTGTTCTTGCATTATTGTTCTTGTCTTTACTTTATTTCATAACACGTTATCAGCACGAGACTCTACCGTCTCAAGAACCATTCTCGAGAAATCTGAGGTATTTCCCTCTTCCTAATTTAATTTTCGATTGTCTTAAACAGTGTGATCTGAAGTTTTTCAAAAATAACAAATAATCGATTGTGTATGTCTAACAATCGATTGTCTATGTTCCAACAATCGATTGTGTGTGTTTAATAATCGATTGTCTTATGAAAAACGCTGAAATTTTCAAACTGCAAAGGAATTGATTATGGATAACATATCTTATTTTGTTAGCCAACTGTTAGTAGCAGATTTTGAAAATATTATGTGACACAAAAGAATTGAACTTGTTTATTCTTATGTTCGTGTATTTCTTTTGTATGTTAAACTATGGGATAGCAAATATGGATATCTCACAAAGCGAACTTGGACCAACGTCCAAGTGTAAAAGTATTTGCCTAGTTGATTCATGTACTACACATACAATACTCAAAGAAAAGAAGAGTAATTGTGTAAGGCAAACATTACTACAATCTATGGAAGTAGTAAATTGATTGAAGGCTCCGGAAGAGCAATTGTAACTCTGCCCAAAGGCATGACGTTAATCATAGAGAATGCAATGTTCTCCCCCAAGTCTAAGAAGGACTTGTTGAGTTTTAATGATATCAATCAAAGTGTTCTCCTCCAAGTCTAAAAAGGAACTTGTTGAGTTTTAAAGATATCATTCAAAATGGATATCATATTGAGACAATAGATGAGAATAATCTTGAATTCTTCATGAAAACGAGGCTGCCCATTTCGGTTTGGGTTCACGCCATTTTGAATGCAACAATGCTAGTTTGTCAGCTGCCCGCTTCGACTTGGGTTCACGCCATTTTGCATGCAACAATACTAGTTTGTCGGCTGCCCACTTCGGTTTGGGGTCACGCCATTTTGCATGAAGCAATGCTAGTTCGTCGGCTGCCCACTTCGGTTTGGGGTCACACCATGTTGCATGCAGCAATGCTAGTTCGTCTCTGACTGACGAATTGACACAAATATTCCCTATTGCAATTGGTTTTGGGTCATGAACCCAATATATCCCATTTAAGAAGCTTTGGATGCGCAGTATAGGTGCCTGTAGCACCGCCATCCCGCACCAAAATGGGTTTGCAAAGAAGGTTAGGAATATATGTTGAGTATGAATCGTCCTCCATTATTCGCTATCTCGAAACATTGACAGGAGATTTGTTCACTGCACTATTTGCAGACTGTCAATTTGATGAGACACTTTTCCCAAAATTAGGGGGAGAAGTCGGTGAAACCAAATGGGAAATTTTGTGGAAAAATGTATCATTATCTCATCTTGATCCACATACCTCTATTTGAAAGAAAGAGGTACAAAAGACTATCCATTTGCAAAGAATAGCAAATCAAATGCCTGACGCATTTACGGACTTGAAGAGGATAACGAAATCCCACATTCACGCGGAAAATGTTCCGATCCGTATTGAAGTCCCTATTGGACAAATATCTAGTGTCATATCCAATGAGTCAAATGCACGCCAGAAGCGTGGCAGACCATTAGGTTCCAAAGATCGAAATCCTAGAAAGAGGAAAAAGAACGATCTAAATGACACTATGAAAGAATCACATGAGGACGCTCATGATTTGATTAATTCCGAGATTCACGAAGAATCTATTGAGCCTGAGACTCTTGAAAATACGGAATGCAAGAATGTGAGGATCTCGAACCTCAGTCTGTGGTAGTACAAATTTAATTGAGAGCTCTCGAAGAGCCAATTATTACTATGTTGGAGAAACACAATTGAGTATTGTGCTATAGTAAGTCTCAAAGAAACTTATTCAGTTTCCAAAGTACACGCGAAAGCGATTGATTATATTGAGACTATAATAAAGGAAGGCTTTGATTCTCCTATTACTACAACTTGTAGCGGGGTAATTTGTACATGAAAAGCTACCCGCTTTGTTCTCCAGTTTGTACTACACAAACGAAAGAATGCCACAATAAAGTGGATATCTATTGGTATAAAACCCATGTCATAATAAACCCGAAGTTTATTGATAAGTGCACATGTCATGGTGTAAATTTGAAGTTTACCAATATTGATAATTTATTCAGTTGGCATTCATGTTAGCCATCTCATTTTAAGTATGATGTGCAAATTCACATAGGTGAATATCAAAGAACTAGAAGTTCTTGTTCTCAGTAATGAACTGACCAACTAAAGAGTTCGGGTTGAAGCCCCTAAATTCTGGAAATATCAAAGGTGAATATGGGCCCATTCACCTGCCATGTATACCACATATGATGCATCTATGGAATGGTGACATGCGCAATTGTTATTAACCCGCAGCCTGGCCGATGCTTGCGAGGTAAATCGCTCAGTAATCTAACTTCGAGCATAGTTTCCAGATTCTCTACTCAAGACAGTTCATCTTGATAAGTTGGTTTATATTAAAGTTGGTTTAGCAAGATAATTATTGAGTGCTGCCACTTAATAGCTAAACTGTTTCTTATGAGAACTAAGTTATATATATATCAGTTTGATATAAGTTGTATACGAGAGTATATTCTCCCCTCACAAGTGGTTCAGGGTCAGGAACCAAATAATTTCATCTTATTATTAAGGTGCTGTGTATATTGACATAATGCACAAAGATGATTTTCCAAAGTTGAGGAAACAAGTTAGCTTTACTAACATGAGGGGGAGACATGATAAACACTTGAGAAAAGGTTACATGGGATGAATTATCATTTGTATATGTATATCCCTGAATATCATGATATGAACCTGAAGTTCATAAAAGGGATAATTCAAATTGCAACATATTGCAAAGCATGCTTTACGCATTTACTGACTCAAAGAAAGCAACTAAATGGAAGAGATACAATTCAAGAAGAATTGATTCCATATGAAAGACATGTAGTTTTGAACCTATAGTTCAAATGCTTGAAAGTATAAAGTCAAAGGTATGTATAATCAATTTTCGATACCTTATTTGTTTAGCATGACATGAAACTTTGATATGCAGCTAAAGTCTATTATGTGACTTACATGACTTAACTTGAAAGATTTAAGTTGCTTGAAGCATATGCAATTCGTGGTCCTGAAGTACCACATCCTAAGTGCAATTTGTGTACATATGTATCTTGCTATAACTATAAGCATGATGGCATTGAGAATGCATCTATGGAGATATTGAAGAGCTATTCCACGACATTATATGAAGATGTTCATATCTATCAAGAGTGATGATTTCAAGGTGCGGAATATTTATTCAAGTCAACATGGTTGATTTATTTATCAAATATCTACCAAAGATCGTTTTGAAGATGATGCACAAAGATTGGAATGCAAATGCTCAAGGCTTAAATTGATGTACTCATTAGGGGGAGTTAATGCGCGTTGCACTCTTTTTCCCTTACAAGGTTTTGTCCCACTGGGTTTTCCTTGCAAGGTTTTTAACGAGGCAACCAATAGGCGCATATTCAAACATGTGTACTCTTTCCTTACTTTAATTTTTCCCATTGGGTTTTGTTTTAAGGTTTTAACGAGGCACATCATTGAATAGACATTCAAGGGGGAGTGTTATAAATAGAAGATTCTTACACTTCTATTTAAGGTGAATGTCTTTAATGTATTTAATTAGAGAGATTTTAGAGTTCTATTAGTGGTAGCTAAATCTTCCTCTCCCCTATAAATAGAGGTGCCCCCTACCATTGTAAATGATCCCTTGAGACCCCTCTCAACTCAATAAGAAGAACTCTCTCTACTCTTCTCTCTATTGCTATTGTTCTTGCATTATTGTTCTTGTCTTTACTTTATTTCATAACAATTATGAACTTTTTCTTATTTGAACTAATTATATTAGTACTTTAAAATCATACCTTATCTACATTATTTTTTTATTTGAACTATATTTAAATACATATAATTTATTTTTAAGAATTGTAAAACTTCGAAAAAAGTAATTTTTGTTTCAAGTGAAAATGACATTTGAAAATTAGAGTTAAGTTTGGACATGAATACCATTTTGTTTGTTTTTGAATTTTGTAAGTCATTTTTTGGAGTTTTTTGAATTTTCGAAAAATTTCAAATTTAGCTTCTAGTGAAAAATGAATGTGACGACCCAAAGGGTCATCGCCATAATTCTTCCTTTCTTTGCGCTTCTGAGGCCATGAAAAGCTCTTATTTGGTTACCTCGATTTACGTACGCAGTCCGGGCACGAAGCCGGAAAATTTTTATGTGAAAATATTTTAATTCTATATTAAAAACTATGAATTTTGATAATAATATTGCTATAGTTGATTGTGGTCAAAGTTTTGGGTAAATGGACCCAGACCCGTGATGAACTTTGGGACCCGGGCGTATTCCCCGAATCTATATCCGAGGTCCAAGGCCCGAGTACAAAATTTTTTTGTGGAATTATTTTCTGAAATTACTTAAGGAAAAATAAAAATGAAAAATTTATCAAAAGTAATGGTATGGTATCGGGCTCGTATTTTGGTTCCGACGCTCGGTACATGTCTTAAATGAGCGTTAAGCGCTATCTATAAAGTCTGGTTGAAAACGGACGTCATTTAACGTGTTTCGGACTAAAAAATGGAAAATTTGAAAGTTTTAAACTTTGAAATGAAAATCATGAGTTTTGGAGGTTGATTCTTTGATTTTGATGTTATTTTGGCGATTTGATCGCACTAGTAAGTCCGTAAGATGTTTTTGAGGTTGGCTGCATTTTTGGGTTGAAGTCCCCATGGCTCGGGTGAGTTTCGAATATGTGTTAGGCTCATTTTGAAGCATTTTAACTGTTGATATCTGCAGTCTTCGCTTTTGCGAAGCAATCTTCGCAAATGTGAGCCTTTCCCTTTATATCCCGGTCTTTGCAAATGCGAAGACATTCTCGCAAATGCGAACCCAGTTCAAAACCTGCCCCTTCGCAATTGCGAACCATTTCTCACAATTACGACTCCAGCTACTTTCAAAATTCTTCGCAATTGCAAACAAAACCTCGCAATTGCGACATCTGCAATTGTGCAACCTATACTTAGACGATTTCAAACTACATTTTTCATATTGTAAAAACCCAAACCTCCATTGACGATTTTCTCTCGACTCATCCTCTCCCAAACCACTTGTAAGTCAAGTTTTACTCAATTTCTTCAAACTTTAACATCTTTTATCATGATTTCAACTTAAAATCAAAGCTTTCAATGGGTAAAAATGGGGATTTTGGGTAGAACCTAGGTTTTCTTAAAATTGGGGATTTGGACCTCAATTTGGGGTCCAATATTGCATATATGAACTCGTGGGGAATGGGTAGCCCGGTTTTTGTTTGAAACTAGAGTTTTGACCACGTGGGCCCAGGGGCATTTTGGGATTTTTTGGGTAAAACTTTGGGAATTTCTTTCTTATGCATTCAAATTGATTTAACTAGCATTTGTTGATACACTGGAGTAAATTCTGAATAGATATCGTTGGTCTGGGGTCGAATTCTAGAGGAAAGGCGATTGTTGAGCTTTGAGTTACTATTTTTGGATTCGAGGTAAGTGTTTGATCTAACTTTGGCTTGTGGGAATAGGATTAGGTTAATATTTGCTATGTGCTATGTGGAGTCGGTGTATATGTATGGTGACGGTTACCTATGCGCCCGAGTCTAGCATGACCGTGCGTCATAATTACTATTAAAATTTCGAAAGAAATGAGCAATTGTGATAATTACTTGTTAAATGAACTATGAAGTGATAGTTGAGAAGCAAATGAGCTAAAAAAAGGAATTTTTGCTGCTTTTCCTTATCAGGACTTATTGTTGAGTTGTTTTCCCATGCCGGGACTAATTGTTGAGTTGTTTTCCCTTGTTGCGACTTATTGTTGAGCTGTATTCCCTTGCTGGGATTTATTGTTGAGTTATTCTCCCTTGCCGGGATATTTTGTCTTGTTATATATTCCTTTCCCGTTTGGTTGTGACCATTGATTGGGTGAGGAAGAGAGAGTAAAAGCACGAAGGGTGATGTCGTGCACTATGTATTGAGAGTAAAAGCACGAAGGGTGATGCCGTGCACTGTATATTGAGAGTAAAAGCACGAAAGGTGATACCGTGCATTATATTTGACAATCTTGGTGAAAATGAGAGTAAAAGCAGGAAGGTTGATGCCGTGCATTATACTTGACAGTTTTGGTGAGAAATGAGAGTAAAATCAAGAAGAGTTGTGTTGTGCAGTTGTTGATTCACTGGCTTTTCTCTAGTTATTATTATATATTCAGTTCCATATCTTGTTTGTTGAAGTTTTAATTGAACTGTTACATCCCCAGCATGTCCCCTCCCCATTATCTGTTTAAATTCTTGTTCTCTTTCTGTTATTGCACATATATCTGTACAGGTTGATTGTGGTAGGTCCGGTTTAGCCTCGTCACTACCTCGCTGAGGTTAGGCCGGGCACTTACCAACACATGGGGTCGGTTGTGCTGATACTACGCTTCTGTGCCTTTTTGTGCACAGGTCATGACACTGCCTACAGACCGCAGCAGTAGTTAGGGAGCGATCCTTCAGTCCAAAGACTCTGATATAGTTCGCTGGCTTTCGCAGGCCCTATGTATCCTCTATCTCTTACAGTTTGTTTTTATTGTATCAGAACAGACATGTTATGTACTTCTTTCAGACTGTTGTTTTAGTACTCTGTTTGTCGTCCGTGAATAATGACACCAGAAACTGGGTAGAGGCATGTTATTAATTCCCGCACTTGGTCTGAACCTCGCAATGGCTCTACCCAGTATTTGGTGTCACTACTCACGGACGACTAAACGAGTATTAACAACAACAGTCTGAAAGAAATACATAACATGTCTGTTTTGATACAATAAAACAAACTGGAAAAGATACAGGAAACTCAGGGACCGCGAAAGCCAGCGAACTACCTCAGTCTCTCGACTGAAGGATCGCCCCCTAACTACTGTTGCGGTCCGTAAGCTGTGTCCTGACATGTACACAAAAATGCACAGAAGTGTAGTATCAGCACAACCGACCCCATGTGCTGGTAAGTGCCTAGCCTAACCTCGGTGAGGTTGTGACGAGGCCAAAACGGACCTACCACAATCAACCTGTTCAGATATATGTGCAATAACAGAAGGAGAACACGAATTTAAACACATAATGAGGAGGGGACATGCTGGGGAGTAACAATTCAATTATTACTTCAATAAGCAAGAAATTGAACTGAATATGTAATAATTAAATAAAGAAAACTAGTGAATCAACAACTGCATGGCATCACCCTTCGTGCTTTTACTCTCTTTCCTCACCAAAACTGTCAAATATAATGCACGACATCACCCTTCATGCTTTCACTCTCATTTCTCACAAAGAATATCAAATATAATGGACGGCATCACCCTTCGTGCTTTTACTCTCAATATATAGTGCACGGCATCACCCTTCGTACTTTTACTCTCAAATACATAGTGCACGACATCACCCTTCGTGCTTTTACTCTCTCCTCCTCACCCAATCAATGGCCACAACCAAACAGTAAAGGAATATATGACAAGCCAAAATATCCCGTCAAGGGAGAATAACTCAACAATAAATCCCGGCAAGGGAATACAACTCAATAATAAGTCTCGGCAAGGGAATAGTACCAAAATTTCCTCGTTTAGTTCATTTGCTTCTCAATTACCCCTTCATAGTTCATTTAACAAGTAATTAGCATAATTGTTCACTTCTTTCACAATTTTAATAGCAAATATGTCTCACGGTCATGCTAGACTCGGGCGCATATGTAACCATCACCATACCTATATACTGACTCCATATAGCACATAGCAAATATCAACCTAATCCTATTCCCTCAAGCCAAAGTTAGATCAAACACTTACCTCGAAAGCTTCCAACTCAACTCATGCCTCTAGAATAGCTTTACCCCTCGAATTCGCCTAAAAAACAGTCGAATCAAACCACAATTTACTCAAATGTATCAACAAATGCTAGTTGATTCAATTTGAATGCATAAGAATGAAATTCCCAAAGTTTTACCCAAAATTCCCAAAATGCCCCCGGGCCCACGTGGTCGAGTTTCAAACCAAAATCGAGTTACCTATCCCCCTACGAGTCATATATGCAATTTGTATTGAAATCGAACCCCAAATTGAGGTCCAAATCCCCAAGTTTATGAAAACCTAGATTCTACCCCAAATATCAATTTTTACCCATTGAAAGCTTTGATTTTAAGTTGAAATCATGATAAAGATGTTAAAGTCTGAAAAAATTGAGTAAATGTTGACTTATAAGTTAATTGGGAGGGAAAGAGTCGAGAAAAAATCGCCAATGGAGGTTTGGGTTTTGAAAATATGAAAAATGAAGTTTGAAATGATCTAAGTATAGGTTGCACAATCGCAGATGTCGCAATTGCGAGATTTTGTTTGCAATTACGAAGAATGAAGAAACTAAAGGGGGTCGCAATTACGAGAAAATATCGCAATTGAGAAGAGGGCAACATTGAACGGTGATCGCAATTGCGAGAATGTCTTCGCATTTGCGATGACTGGGCTGCAAAGGGGGAAATCACATTTGCAAGAAATGTTTCACATTTGCGGAGTCTGGCCAAAAAGGGGGGAGCCGAATTTGCGAGATTTTCCTCGCATTTGCGAAGAAGCAGGCTAATGGGGGAAGCTCGCATTTGAGAAGATTGCTTCGCAAATGCGAAGATTGCAGACACCAACAGTTAAAATGTTTCAAAATGAGTCTAACACCTATCCGAAACTCACTCGAGCCCTCGGGGCTCCAACCCAAACGTGCACCCAACCTCAAAAATATCCTATGGACTTACTCTTGTGATCAAATCGCAAAATAACATCAAAATCAAAGAATCAACCTCCAAAACTCATGATTTTCATTTCAAAGTTCAAAATTTTCAACTTTTCCATTTTTAGCCCGAAATAAGTCAAATGACGTTCATTTTCAACAAAACTTTACAGATAGTGCTTAACGCTCAATTAAGACTTATATAGTGCGTCAGAACCAAAATACGAGCCCGATACCATTACTTTTGATCAATTTTCATTTTTATTTTTCCTTTAGCAATTTCAGAAAACAATTTCACAGAACAATTCCGAACTCGGGACTGGGACCTCGGATATTGATTCCTTGAATCCGCCCGAGTCCCAAATTTCCTTACGGACCCTCCGGGACCGTTATATCACGGGTCCGGGTCTGTTTACCCAAAATGTTGAACAAGGTCAACTATAGCAACATTATTATCAAAATTCATAGTTTTTAACATTGTATTCAAATATTTTCACATAAACATTTTGGCTTCACGTCAAGACTGTGCATGCAAATCGAGGTAACCAAATATGAGGTTTTCAAGGCCTCGGAAGCAGAAAAAAAAGAGAATTATGGTGATGACCCTTTGGGTCGTCACATGTATGGACAGTATCGCTAGAGTGGGATTGCTGCCAGTAGCACCAGTCACTTCTCTGGCTGGAGGAAGGGTTCAGACTCCTGCTACACGTACTCCGGAGCAGGTAGCTCCCCAGACTCATGTTCTATTGGTTCAGCCCGCAGTGGCAGCTTAGACATGCATTAAAGCTCAGGCCGGAGATGGGTCGTCCATGTCTTCGGATGCTTTGTGAAGACTTGATCGGTTCTCCAAGATTTTCACAACCACTTTCACCGGTGCTTCATCGGAGGATCCCCAGGATTTTCTATTCAGTTGTCATGAGATCCTCAGTACTATGGGGATAGTAGAGACCAATGGGGTCGATTTTTGCACCTTCAGGCTTGTGGGATCCGCCAAGACTTGGTGGAGGGATTATTACCTATCTAGACCAGCAGGTTCACCAGCCTTGACATGAGATCAATTCGTAGAGTTATTTTTGGAGAAGTTTCTCCCCGTCACTCAGCAGGAGGCACTAAACAGACAGTTTGAGCGCCTTCAGCAGGGCTCTATGATAGTTACATACTATGAGACCAGATTTGTTGACTTGGCACGCCATGCAGTAGTGATACTCCCTACAGACTGAGAAAAGGTCCGGAGGTTCATTGATGGATTGATTAGCCGATTCGCCTTCAGATGGCTGTTGGAGTTGGCAGTGATATAACCTTTCAGGAGGCGGCCAATGTGGCCTGCCGGGTAGAGATGGCACTAGGCCGAGGAGGTAGTCAGGGTTCAGACAAGAGGCCTCGACATTCTTGCAGATTTATTGGTACCTCATCTGGAGGTAGGGATTCCTATGACAGAGGCCACCCTGTGACGCCTTTCCAGTTTGCACTCAGTTTTCTCATGGTACAATAGGCGGTGGTGGTCATCAGCAGTATTATTCGGATTAGCAGTTCTTCAGCGCATCACCAGCCCCCATCAGTGCACCACCACTTCAGAGCTTCAGGGGAGGATATACCGGTCGACAGGGCCAGCAGTCTTAGCTGCCAATGGTATTTTGTGGTTGTGTGACCTAGGTCATATTGTCAGGTTTTGCCCTCGAGCCTCGAGTAGTTCTCAGTAGCAGGGTCCTCGCCCTATGATTCAGGTAGCAAGTGATCCACAGGCCGCCCATCCAGCTAAAGGCGGGGGTAGGGATTATAGAGGTGGAAGGAGAGACCGTAGAGCTGGAAATCAGACAGCCAGAGGAAGGGGTTAGCCCGCAACAGATCATCCTAGAGATACAGTTCAGGGAGGTGGGGGCTAGTCCCGTTGTTATGCATTGCCAGCAAGGCTGGAGCCGAGTCATCAGATATTGTGATTACAGGTACTATACTTGTCTGTGATAGGGGTTCTTCAATATTATTTGATCCGGGATCTACTTATTCTTATGTGTTATCCTATTGTGCATCCTATTTGATCATGCCTAGTGAGGCTCTGGGTATTCCTGTATATGTATCCATACTGGTTCGTGATTCTATAGTGGTCGATCGAGTGCATCGTTATTGTGTAGTGGTATTTGAGGGTTTAGAGACCTGTGTCGACTTATTGCTTTTAGACATGGTGGACTTTGATGTTATATTGGGGATGGACTGGTTGTCCCCGTATCATGCTATCTTGGATTGTCACGCCAAGACCGTGACTTTGGCCTTGCCAGATTTGCCCCGACTTGAGTGGAGGGGGACCCAGGTCATGCCACCCATAGTGTTATTTCGTATGCCAAGGCTCGACATATGGTTGAGAACGGGTGTCTAGCATTTTAGGTGTATGTTTGTGACTCCAGCGTAGAGGTTCCATCTATCGACTATGTCCCTATTGTTCGGGAGTTCCGCGAGGTTTTCCTTCAGACCTACCGGGTATGACACCCGACATGGATATTGATTTCTGTATTGATCTGGCTCCTGGTACTCAGCCTCTTTCTATTCCTCCATATTGCATGGCCCCGCCAGAGTTGAAAGAATTGAAGGAGCAGCTTCAGAATTTGATTGATAAGGGTTTCATTAGACCCAGTGTATCACATTGGGGTGCACCAGTGTTGTTTGTGAAGAAAAAGGACGGGTCGATGAGGATGTGGATTGGTTACCGACAATTGAATAAGGTAACGATAAAGAACAAGTATCCACTGCCGAGGATTCACGATTTGTTTGACCAGCTCCATGGTGCCAGGGTGTTCTCAAAGATAGATTTGAGGTCTGGTTATCATCATCTGTGGATTAGGGCATCTGATGTCTCTAAGACAACATTTCGTACTCGATATGGGCATTATGATTTTTTGGTCATGTTGTTTGGGTTGACCAATGCCCCGACGGCATTCATGGAGTTGATGAACTGAGATTCATACCTTATTTGGATTTATTTGTGATTGTATTCATTGATGAAATCTTGGTATACTCCCGCAGTCAGGAGGAGCATGAGCAGCACCTCGGAGTGGTTCTTCAGACTCTGAAGGATAGCCAGTTGTACGCCAAGTTTTCAAAGTGCGAATTTTGGTTGACTTCAGTCGCATACCTGGGTCATGTCGTATCAGCAGAGGGTATTCAGGTGGACCCGAAGAAGATAGAGGCAGTCAATAACTGGCCTCGACCAGCTTCAGCTACAAAGATTCGGAGCTTCTTGGGGTTAGCTTGTTACTACAGATGTTTCGTGGAGGGGTTTTCATCCATCGCAACCCCAATGACTAGATTGACCCAGAAGGATGCCCAGTTCAGGTGGTCGGATAAGTACGAGGCGAGCCTCCAAAAGCTCAAGACATCTCTGACTATGGCAGCGGTATTGGTTTTGCCCACGGGATCCAGGCCTTATGTTATGTATTGTGATGCTTCCTGCATCGGGCTTGGCGCAGTGTTGATGCAGAACAGCAAGGTTATAGCATATGCTTCGAGGCAATTGAATATCCACGAGAGAATTATCCAGTTCATGACCTAGAGTTGGCAACCATTGTTCATGCCTTGAATATTTGGAGACATTATTTATATGGTGTGACGCGTGAGGTGTACACGGATCACAAGATCCTGCAGTACTTGTTCAAGCAAAAAGAGTTGAATTTGAGACATCGGAGGTGGTTGGAGTTATTAAAGGACTATGATTTTTCTATTTTATACCACCCGGGGAAGGCCAATGTGGTGGACGATGCATTGAATAGAAAGTCCGCCAGCATGGGTAGCCTTGCATATATTCCGGTCAGCCAGAGAGCGCTTGCCTTGGATGTTGGATGTTGAGCTGTTTTCCCTAGTCGGGACTTATTGTTGAGCTGTTTTTCCTTATCGGGACTTATTGTTGAGTTGTATTCCCTTCCTGGGATTTATATGTCACGACCCTAGTTCACCAATGGTGAATATGTATGACGGAATCCAGTCTTCGCGACTAGGTAAGCCTGACACACTGCGAAAACCCAACAAAACTTTGCGGAAACGATAAATAAAACATGAATAGCATAAGATAATGTATAGAGTGCCGCCTGACACATACATGTGAACTCAAATAATGTAAAAACCTCCAAGACCCAGAAACCCACGGGCAACACAGGCTAAGAGTAAAGTATAACACATGGATCTAACATCCAGAAGTGTCTACAACAATAGAATACATGGATAAAACTACTAACTAAAGGTAGAAGAGAGGGAGACTCTTCGGCTCTACGGACGCGGGATATACATACCTCAGATCTCCGAGTATTTCTCCTAATCACTGATAACACGCCCGATCAAGAGTACCTAGATCTGCACAACAAAAGTAAGCAGAAAAGTAGCATGGGTACACCATAGCGGTACTCAGTAAGTGCCAAGCCAAACCTCGATGGAGTAGTGACGAGGAAGGTCGAGGCCCTACTGAGAAGAACATAAAAAATAATGTAAAAATAACTAAATAGTAGATAATGAAATAAATCCCAATATCTAACAAGACACTAATTAAAAACAGAACGGTTACAAGTACAAACTACAAACACAAATCAAATCACTCAACAATCAGGGTCTCTACATGGAACTCCGGGAATCGAACCTGCAGTCCATCGCCACATAGAGCTTCGAGAATTGAACTCGTAGTCCACTTTACCGATATCTGAGGATCTTCGGGAATTGAACCCGCAGTCCATCGCCACGTGGAGCTCCGAGAATTGAACCCATAGTCCACTTTATCAATATCCAAGGATCTCCGGGAATTGAACCTGCAGTCCTTCTTACCAATTTTAGAGGATCTCCGGAAATTGAACCCGCAGTTATTTATACCAATAATAGAGGATCTCCGGGAATTGAACCCGCAGTCCGTCATATCAATATCAAAGGATCTCCCAGGAATTGAACCCGTAGTCCAACGTACCAATAGCAGAGGATCTCCGGGAATTGAACTCGCAGTCCCAAAAGTAAAATACACCACAACAATTGGATATTTAACGGAAAGGAAACCAAATGCGAACAACAAGTAAAGTCGAGAATCTAACATGCTTCTCAAGAAAGACAAATATGGTAAATTAGTCAAATGGAGCAAATATGTCCCTAGCATTCTTCCCAACAAAAAAACAGATATTTCAATTTAGTCAAATAGAGCAAATAAGTTACTAATATGCTTTCCCTAAATCAAAACAAGCAAAGTTTCATTTTTTTAACAGTTAAATATGGAATAAAACACAGTCTAAATAAGCCAAGTAAGGTAAATTTCCAATAACTAGCACAAGTACACGCACGTCACCTTGCGCACCAGGTTTTTAAACAATGACAAAGATACCCTAAGGGGAGAGGTCTCCCACTACAAGGTTAGACAAGCCACTTACCTCGAATTGGTACAAAACCTCTAAGAAACAATGCCCTTGCCATGAGTATCCGATTCCGAGTGACCAAAATCAATTCAAACCAATTACATATTATAAATAACATCGCAAATAACCAATTACACTGTTAAAATTAAAGGTAAGACGTGAAAATATGGTGAAATGACCAAAATGCCCCTCAATCATGTGTCTCGGAATCAAATAATTTTTACATTTTTAGAAAACTTGTACTCTCACGAGTCTAACCATATAAACATCTCCCAAATCGGAGGTCAAATGCCCCTTCAAATCATCAAAGTTAGGTCTAAGAACTTTACCCCAATTTTCAGTCAAAATCTGAAATTAAAGCTTGAATTTGAGATTAGATTAGTGGGTAATAATCATAAGGGAGAAAGGAATCGTTACCCAATCGTTGACTCTGAAAAACCCTCGAAAAATCTCCTAAATCCGAGCTCCCTAGCTTCAGTTTTTATAAAAATGGAAGAAAACCTAATTTTTGAAATATAAGTACTGGTCAGGTATCAATGCATCGCGAACGCGTAGAGGAAAAATGAAAGTGACCAGATACTTGTTAGAAACACGTTCTCAATGCAATATACTAAACGTGTACTCTTTTGTAGGTTTTGATGAATGACAAACGAAGCAAAATTTGATATATGACGGAATTCAAGTACAAGCGCACAATGGTTGCGAATAAGATTGAAGTTCAAGATATAGCTTTTAATTGTTATTGAGTTGTTCTAAATTGTAATCTCGATCCTATAACTTGACTCATAGTATGGCCTCTCTCATAAAACTATTTTCCAAAATCATGCATATTTAATTCTGTGTCAAAAAGATTTTAAATCATGCATATTTACATTAGACAAAATGTTTTCTAAACATGCCTCAAAAATCTGGGCTAAAATAATCGATTATGTACTTATGATAATCGATTGTTTCTGAGCCAAGACTGCATGACAATCGATTATGAATTAATGGTAATCGATTGTGAGTAAGACAGTGAACATCAGGTTTTTCCAAATCTGCATGATAATCGATTGTGAACAAATGACAATCGATTGTTGTTGAGGTAAAGTTTTTCAATACTCAAAATAATCGATTATGAACTAATGGTGATCGATTGTGTTGAGTTGATGTCTTCCAGTGATTTTAAATTTAATTAAGTAATCGATTATGTCTTTAGATAATCGATTATCACTGAGACAGTAAGTTTTATGATTTTCAGAAAATAACAAGTAATCGATTGTTGCAAAGGACAATCGATTGTTGAAGCTGTCCGTTGTAAAATGATTTTCAAATACCATAAGGTAATCGATTATAGATTTTATATAATCGATGTTTTGCTTAAAATCTGGAAATGATTTTTAGAACGTTGCTGAAGTAATCGATTATAGATTTTATATAATCGATGTTTTGCTTAAAATCCGGAAATGATTTTTAGAACGTTGCTAAAGTAATCGATTATGAACTTAGTGTAATCGATTATCTGATTTTGAATATTGCCAGTAATCGATTATAGATTATGTATAATCGATTGTCAAGCGTTAAATCTGGGATTGAATTTTGATCTGACTGGCAGACAATCGATTGTTGGGGTTTGACAATCGATTGTCAGTGAGTAAAATCAGCAACTCTTAATTGGCAATTAGGCAACGGTAATGCCAAGTTTTTCAACTATAAATACAGCTTCATTTCAATGTTTTAACAACAACAACATACACAAACTGATCATTACATTGCTATAAGCTTTCATTCAATTGTTCTTCATTTTCTACTCATTTCATAAAGCTTTTGAGAGCCATATTATTGCTTAAAGTTGTTGTGATCTTGAACATATTCTTTTACTCATATCTACTCAATAAGGAGTACTTTAGTTAAGTGAGTGTCCAAGTATTTGATATACTTGTAAGAGAATTGCGATTCTCTTGTTTCAAGGAACTTGCGTTTCCTTGGGTGAAGTCTTTGAGATTGCGATCTCCGAGCAACTGTTTGAGGCTTGTGTCCTCAAGTGTGTAACGGTTTGTTGAGCACCCGTAAGCTTAACAAGATAGTGAAAAATCTCGAGAGAGTCTCTCGGGGACTGGACTAACCACGTTGGTGGCCAACCAGTATACATCTTTGTGTAAGTTTATTTTTCTGCATTTATTTTACTTCCTGCAAAGTTTAAATTCCGCAAGAAAACGCTAAATTCTATTAATACGCTATTCACCCCCCCTCTAGCGTAAAGCGTAGTTTCTAACAATACTACCCTTCGCGATCGCGAAGGAATGAATGCGAACGCAAAGGTTTGGTCCTGAAAGGTACGCGAACGCGGCCACGATCATACGAACGCGTAGAAGAACAGAAGGGGGTCCAAGACTTGAACATCGCGAACGCGGGTGTTGGGGACGCGAACGCGGAAGAGGGGTTGATGAGCTTCACGAACGCGGGGATATGCACGCAAACACGATGAAGGGGGAGGGTGGAGCTACGCGAACGTGATGCCCTGGTCGCGAACGCGTAGAGGAAATCCCTGACTGCAAATTTGAAACTCTAATTGCTCAGTTGAGCATCCGAAACACACCTGAGGCCTCCGGGACCTCGACCAAACCTACGGACATCTCCCATAAACATCATTAAAACTTGTACCAATCCTTAAACCAACTAAATCGACGTCGGGAACTCGAATTAATCAATGATTTGAACTTAAAAACTTCAAAACTAAACCAAACTCGTTTCGATTCAAAACCTAACTGAAACACGTCCGATTGACCTAAGATTTTGCATGCACGTCCCAAATGACATGATGGTGCTACAGCAACTTCCGTAATCCCATTCCAACCCTCGGATAAAAAAATTCACTATCAGACAGGAAACTTCAAAATTCTAACTTTTAGCATTTATCAAAATACATTCCGAACACGCTCACAAGCCCGTAATCACCTAATAGAGCTAACGGAACCATCGGTTTTCAATTCCGAGGTCGTTTTGACACTGTTCTGATTACGGACCATTTCCCAACACTTAAGCTCTCATTTAGGGATTAAGTGTCCCTAAACACTCCGAATTCTATTACCTAACATCCCGACAAACCAAAATAGCATAAATGAACTTAGGGGAAGGAAATATTGGGAAACGGGCATGAATTCCAAAGACGGCCGGCTGGGTCGTCACATCCTCCTACACTTAAACATTCATTCGTCCTCGAACGAGCATATAGAACATACCTTAAGTAGAAAAAGATGAGGGTATCGGCTACGCATATCCCGCTCAGTCTCAAAAGTTGCCTCCTTGGCCAGCTGACCCCGCCACTGCACCTTTACTGAAGATATATCCTTTGTCCCGAGCTTTCAAACCTGTCTATCCAATATTGCCTCTGGCTCCTCAACATAGGACAAGTCATTGTCCACCTGGACTGGACTGAAGTGAACTCCAACACGTAAGACGGGTCACCATGATACCTCCGAAGCTCCGAAACATGAAATACGGGATGAACCCTGGCCAAACTGGGAGGTAAAGCAAGCTCATAAGCAACCTTCCCAACCTGCCTCAAAATCTCAAATGGACTAATGTACCCCGAGCTCAACTTTCCTTTCTTTCCAAACCTCGTGACGCCTTTCATAGGCGAGACTCGAAGCAAAACCCGCTCATTAACCATAAAAGAAACATCACGAACCTTCCGGTCCGCATAACTCTTCTGCCTGGACTGGGCCGCAGGGAGTCTATCCTGAATCACCTTAACCTTCTCAACCGCATCCTGAACCAAATCAGTGCCCAATAACCTGGCCTCACCCGGCTCGAACCAACCCACCGGGGATCTGCATCTCCTACCATATAAGGCCTCATAAGGCGCCATCTGAATACTTGACTGATAATTGTTGTTGTATGAAAACTCAACCAATGGCAAGAACTTATCCCAAGCCCCTCCATACTTAATCGCGCATGCACATAGCATATCCTCAAGAATTTGACTAGTGCGATCGGACTATCTGTCCGTCTGAGGGTGAAAAGTTGTACTCATGGTCACCCTGGTACCCAAATCATGTTGGACGGCTCTCCAGAACCGTGATGTAAACACTGAACCCCTGTATGAGATGATAGAAACTGGAATTCCATGCAAACGGACAATCTCCCTGATACAAACTAAATGGCTAAAGACTGAACATCCATCGGCATAGGTCTCTCTGAAGCTGGTAAATATGCCAAACTCCCCAAACTCTCTGCCCGGCGAATCAAGGCATCGACCACCACATTGGCCTTGCCCAGGTGATAAAGAATAGTAATATCATAATCCTTCAGTAGCTCCAACCATCTCCTCTGGCGCAAGTTCAGGTCCTTCTGCTTGAACAAATGCTGCAAACTCCGATGATCCGTATAAATCTCACAAGGCACACTATACAAATAATGTCGACAGATCTTTAGGGCATGAACAGTGGCAGATAACTCAAGGTCATGGACAAGATAGTTCTTGAACAACTGGATTAGTGGTGGCTATGGGCATCTCTGGTGCCTGAGTCCTGATTGGGTCCGCTGGTGGCACCTCGGCGGCTCGCACAGGTGCTCTGGCTACACCCCGCGCGCCTCCACGACCCTTGCCCCGGCCCCGGACCCTAGCTGCTGCAGGAGGGGATACGGGTGCCTGACCGTCTCGAGTAGCACGTGTCCTCACCATCTGTGAGAGAATAGGAAGCAGAAGTTTAGAATCGTGGTATTACAATTCTCGCACGACAGGAAAGTCAAATGAAGTGAAGATGTTTCCTAAACAGTTACATAGCCTCCCATAGATACGTATAGGCGTCTCCGTACCGATCAGCAAGACTTTAAGTTACCGGCCTGTGTCCCCCTGACTCCTACGAACCTATGGATCTGATACCAACTTGTCACGACCCTAGTTCACCAATCGTGAACCTGTCATGACGGCACCCAGTCTTCGCGATTAGGTAAGCCTGACACACTGCAGAAATCCAACAAAACTTTGCGGAAACGATAAATAAAACATGAATAGAATAAGATAATGTATAGAGTGCCATCCGGAACATACATGTCAACTCAAATAACGTAAAAACCCCAAGACCCGGAAACCCACGGGAAACACAGGCTAAGAGTAAAGTATAACACATGGCTCTAACATCCAGAAGTGTCTACAATGAGAGAATACATGGATAAAATTACTAATTAAAGGTAGAACATAGGGAGACTCTTCGGCTTTGCGGACGCGGCAGATGAATACCTTAGATCTCCGAGTATAGCTCCTAATCACTGATAACGCGCCCGATCAAGAGTACCTGGAACTGCACAACAAAAATGTGCAGATGAGTAGCATAAGTACACCACAACGGTACTCAGTAAGTGCCAAGTCTAACCTTGATGGAGTAGTGACGAGGAAGGTCGAGGCACAACTGAGAAGAACATAAGAAATAATGTAAAAATAACTAAACAGTAGATAATGAAATAAATCTGAATATCTAACAAGACAGTAATTAAAAACAGAACGTCTACAAGTACAAACTACAAACACAAAACAAATCGCTCAATAGTCAGGGTCCCTGCATGGAACTCCGGGAATCGAACCCGCAGTCCATCGCCACATGGAGCTTCGGGAATTGAACCTGCAGTTCACTTTACCAATATTTGAGGATCTCCGGGAATCGAACCCGCAGTCCATCGCCACGTGGAGCTCCGAGAATTGAACCCGCAGTCCACTTTATCAATATCCGAGGATCTCCGAGAATTGAACCCGTAGCCCTTCATACCAATTTAAGAGGATCTCCGGGAATTGAATCTGCAGTCCTTTATACCAATAACAGAGGATCTCCGGGAATTGAACCCGCAGTCCGTCATATCAATATCAGAGGATCTCCGGGGAATTGAACCCGTAGTCCAACATACTAATATTTGAGGATCTCCGGGATCCCAAAAGTAAGATACACAACAACAATTCAATATTTAACGGAAAGGAAACCAAATGCGAACAACAAGTAAAGTCGAGAATCTAACATGCTTCGCAAGAAAGATAAATATGGTAATTTAGTCAAATAGAGCAAATAAGTCCCTAACATGCTTCCCATGAAAAAAATAGATATTTCAATTTAGTCAAATAGAGCAAATAAGTTACTAATATGCTTTCCTAAATCAAAACAAGCAAAGTTTCATTTTTTTAACAGTTAAATATGGAATAAAACACAGTGTAAATAAGCCAAGTAAGGTGAATTTCTAACAACTAGCACAAGTACACGCCCGTCACCTCACGCACCAGGCTTTTAAATAATGACAAAGATATCCTAAGGGAAAAGGTCCCCCACACAAGGTTAGAAAAGCCACTTACCTCGAATTGGTACAAAAGCGCTAAGAAACAATGCCCTTGCCACGAGTATCCGACTCCGAGTGGCCCAAATCTACTCAAACCAATTACATATTGTAAATAACATCGCAAGTAATCAATTACACTGTTAAAATTAAAGGTAAGGCGCGAAAATAGGTAAAATGACCAAAATGTCCCTCAATCCAATGTCTTGGAATCAGATAATTTTTACATTTTTAGAAAACGCGTACTCTCACGAGTCTAACCATATAAACACCTCCCAAATCGGAGGTCAAATGCCCCTTCAAATCATCAAAGTTAGGTCTAAGAACTTTACCTCAATTTTCATTCAAAATCCAAAATTAAAGCTTGAATTTTAGATTAGATTAGTGGGTAATAATCATATGGGAGTAAGGAATCATTACCCAATCGTTGCCTCTGAAAACCCTTCGAAAAATATCCTAAAACCGAGCTCTCTAGCTTAAGTTTTTATAAAAATGGAAGTAAACCTCGTTTTTGAAATATAAGTACTGGTCAGGTATCAATGCATCGCGAACGCGTAGGGTCCATCGCGTTCACATAGAGGAAAAATGAAAGTGACCAGATACTACCCTTCGCGATCGCGAATGAATGAATGTGAATGCGAAGGTTTGGGCCTGAAAGGTACGCGAACGCGGCCACGAACATACAAACGCGTAGAAGAACAGAAGGGGGTCCAAGACTTGAACATCGCGAACGCGGGTGCTGGGGAGCGAACGCGGAAGAGGGGTTGACTGAGCTTCATGAACGCGGGGATATGCATGCCAACGCGATGAAGGGGGAGTGTGGAGCTACGCGAACGCGATGCCTTGGTCGAGAACGCATAGGGAAATCCCTGACTGCAAATTTCTGCTGCAAATATGAAACTCTAATTGCTCCGCTGAGCATTCGAAATACACCCGAGGCCCCCGGGACCTCGACCAAACCTACGGACATCTCCCATAACATCATTCAAACTTGTACCAATCCTTAAACCACCTAAAATAACGCCAGGAACTCGAATTAATCAATGATTTGAACTTAAAACTTCAAAACTAAACCAAACTCGCTTTAGATTCAAAACCTAACCAAAACACGTCCGATTGACCTGAAATTTTGTAGCACGTCCGAAATGACATGACAGTGCTACAGCAACTTCCGGAATCCCATTCCGACCCTCGGATAAAAAATTTACTATCGGACCGGAAACTTCAAAATTCTAACTTTCGGCATTTATAGCCTAAATGAGCTACAGACCTCCAAAAAATATTCTGAACACGCTCCCAACCTCAAAATCACCTAGCGGAGCTAACAGAACCATCGGTTTTCCATTCCAAGGTCGTCTTGATACTGTTCTGATTATGGACCATTTCCCAACACTTAAACTCTTATTTAGGGATTAAGTGTCCCGAAACACTCCGAATTCTATTACCGAACATACCGGCAAATCAAAATAGCAGAAATAAAATTAGGGGAAGCAGATAATGGGGGAACGAGGCATTAATTCCAAAGACAACCGGCCGGGTCGTCACATTATTGTTGAGTTATTCTCCCTTGCCGGGGTATTTTGTCTTGTTATATATTCCTTTCCCGTTTGGTTGTGACCATTGATTGGGTGAGGAAGAGAGAGTAAAAGCACGAAGGTTGATACCGTGCACTGTATATTGAAAGTAAAAGCACGAAAGGTGATGTCGTGCATTATATTTGACGGTCTTGGTGAGAAATGAGAGTAAAAGCACGAAGGGTGATGCCGTGCCTTATATTTGACAGTTTTGGCGAGAAATGAGAGTAAAAGCACGAAGGGTGATGCCATGCAGTTGTTGATTCACTGGCTTTTCGCTATTTATTATTATATATTCAGTTCCATTTCTTGTTTGTTGAAGTTATAATTGAACTGTTACACCCCCAGCATGTCCCCTCCCTATTATCTGTTTAAATTCTTGTTCTCTTTCTATTATTGCACATATATCTGTACATGTTGATTGTGGTAGGTCCGGTTTAGTCTCGTCACTACCTCACCGAGGTTAGGCCGGGCACGTACCAGCACATGGGGTCGGTTGTGCTGATACTACGCTTCTGTGCCTATTTGTGCACAGGTCAGGATACAGCCTACGGACCGCAACAGTAGTTAGGGAGCGATCCTTCAATCCAGAGACTCTGAGGCAGTTCGCTGGCGTTCGCGGGCCCTGAGTCTCCTCTATCTCTTACAGTTTGTTCTTATTGTATCAAAACATACATGTTATGTATTTCTTTCATACTGTTGTTTTAGTACTCTGTTAGTCGTCCGTGAGTAGTGACACCAGATACTGGGTAAAGGCATGTTATTAATTCCCGCACTTTATCTTTGCTATTTCTGTTAAAAATCTTCCGCGTATTTTTATTTAATTATTTCGATTATTATATTGTTTGGATTCAAGTTATATGGAATATTTTAAAAAGGGTTGGCTTGCCTAGCTCCTACAGTAGGCGCCACCACGACTCCGGATGGTAGAAAAAACTGGGTCGTAACAATAAATTTTTTATGGCCAAACGTTTTTCGGAAAAAATGTTTTCTTTTTTTATAAAAAAAAATGTGTATGACCAAACTGGCTCGAAATGTGAATTCTATGCATACTCTTTTTTGTAGCGAAATGTCAAAAGAAACTTCGCTTATTCGAATAGCTATGTGGCCATATTTTGAGTGCATGCACAATTCAAACTATTGCATAAAAAATATCAAAGAAAGGATATAACGTAGTTTTAGGTTCGGATATTTCAAAAACAATTCAAATATTTCGGGGAATCAAACCTTTTTTTTAAATACCTTTACTCTAAAATCTTTAGATATTTAAATATTTTTTTCCTTTCTGGTTGAATCTTTAAAAAAATAAAAGATAACTTCTGAAACTTAAGTAACTGAAATCAATTTTAATTTACACACCGATTGAGATGATAGACTAGAGTTTCTTCCTTTATTAAATAGCAAGTAAGACTAACAATTAATCATTTCATGAACTTAATAGTTTTTAATTGTATTTTATAACTAAGATACAAAATTTAATAGTATAATATAAGAAATTAATACTGATTGAAATAAAGTACACGTGTAGCGCATATACCCTGAAACTATCGTTCAATATCACGGAAAGAATAATTTAGCTTATCCTATTCCATGTATGTAAAATAATATAACTTTTTTATCTATTACGTACATGTAACACACATAACAACTAGTAAATGAAAAGAGAAAAATGAATATTAAGAGTTCGAATTATACGATTAATAGCACAACCAATTAATCTAAGTGAATACGTTTGAGAAAAATCTAATCAAACAGTTTTGTTTTATTCTACACCAAATTGTTAAAAGGATATATAGTTAGAGGACTAGCTCTAGCATACATCGGTTACCGAGTCATGTCTCGATGGGATATAAAAGGGCATGTGTATCTATACTTGTTTTTTGTGTTACGTTGTAATTTGTGACCGTTTTATCAAAAAATTATAAGTATACTTGTATTTTCGTATAACTTCAGCATACTGGGCTGAAGTAGCAAAGTCAATCACGCGAAACTTTAGTATTCTAGTATATGAGCTTGAAGTAGCAAGTGTGGTGAACAAAGTGTGCTGAAGTTTTTGTTTGTAATTGCTGAACTTAAGCATAGTAGCTGAAGTTTTGTTCTCTATTTTCATTGCTGAGGTTTTTGTTTTTGTAACTGGCGAACTTCAGCTCGTGAACTGAATTTTTTTTTTTGTAACTGGCTAACTTCATCTCTAAAGCTAAAGTTTTTGTTTTTGTAATTAGCAAAGCTGAAGTTTTTGTTTTGTAACTGGCGAATGTCAACTCTAGAGCTGAAGTTTTTGTTTTTGTAACTGACGAACTTCAGCTATACAATTGAAGTTTTTATTTTCTAATAGTAAAAGTTATTTAGTTCATTTATAAAAACTTCAGCACTATATAAAAAAAGAAAAAGGAGGAGTAAAACCTATTCAGGACTAGCCTAAAGATAATAAAGTTCTATTTTTTCTCAGTTTTAAGTTCCTAAGGGAAGTGTCATAGGATATTTACACTAGGAAAATATTGTTTTATCTATTGTACTATTTTTACGATTTAGATTCTACATTTTGATCAGCTTAATGATCTAAGGTCACACCAATGACGTATGACATTGGCACATATGGCTCATTCTTTAGTCCCATAGCAGCACCAACAATAAATAAAAAAAAAAAGAAAGGGGGGAGGCTGAAGCTATTTAAAATATGATTACAAGTTAATTATTTTTAAAAAATGAATATAAATTAAATTGGACGATTAAATAAGATGCCAGTGTAATTTTTACGATATAAAGGTGAGAATTAGAGAATTTAGGTGTGTATTAAATAGATTGTGTCAAACTTAAAAGCAATAAAATATTTTGGGTGTTAATTGTTAACTAGTATTATCACCCGCGCGAATGCACGGACACTAATCATATAATATATTTGAGTTATTTGAATTATATGTAAATAATCTTAAAACTTAAACCTTCTCTATTAAACATAGATATTCATTGGATATTAATTAAGAAACACTACATGAAAAGATTAACCATTTCTCAAATTTTATAGGTATAATTCTATTTTCCTTTTTTGATACCATTTTCGCTGGTGTCATTGGATCCTAAAATTAGTCATGAAGCAAAATAATAACTCATATTTATGATAAAATAATCAAAGGTTGAGACTACGAATGACTTTTTGGATATGACTTGACTCTTTTACTACTACATGAACTCTTATTTTGTGTGCCGATATCTTTCAAAAATTATTTCTATTTCAAAATTTCAGTTCCTAAAATATTATTTTTAAATAATAATTTATTATGTAATAATATAAGTAAAAAGATTATCCTTAATTCGAAACTCATTTTAGTAGGCCATCTAAAAATTTTAAAAATTATTTAGCCAGTAAATGTTTTTCCAATATGACTTCATTTTGATATTTGTCATTAACTATATTAAATATCCGAATTCTTTGAATGATATGTAAATAACCTTAAATTTAAGCCTTCTTGATAATCGTTAGATATCAACTACGAAACAATACATGATAAGACTAACATTTTCTCAAATCTCGTAGTGATAATTTTATTTTTGCTCCATTTTTATTGGTGTCATTGAAACATAAAATAGCCAAGAAGTGAAATAATAACTTGTATTTGTGCCAAAGCACAAAGGTTGACACAATATGAACAATTCTTTGGTTGCGACATGACTCTTTTTTACTGCGACTTGAGCTTACATGGTATGTTGTTATCTTTCAAAAAATATTTCTATTTTGATGTTCCAATATATATATAGACACGTACTCTATGTGTTACATTTATTTTAAAAGAAATTCAATTTATTCAAATCTAGAACTTAATTGTAGGGTTTTAAATGTGAAATAGATTTATAGTTATATGGAATAGTATTTTTTTTACCACAGACACAATAATATTTAAATAATCAGAAAAGATAATAAAAGTTCATAGCATGATACATATGATCATTAACTAAATTAAATATGATAACATGACCAAAAAAAAGAAGATAATTTTTTTGTATTTTAAGTCAAATTTAAAAACTTTATTTATCAATTCAAATCATCTTTTAATTCAAATTCATTACATATATATATATATATATATATATATATATATATATATATATATATATATATATATATATATATATATATATAGTTTTTTAATCTATTTTTACGCATGTAGTTATATATATATATATATATATATATATATATATATATATATAGTTTTTTAATCTATTTTTACGCATGTAGTTATTTTTGTAATTATCTTATACGAAATTTAAATACAAATTTTAAAATTGATATTCTTTTATATTTTAAAAGAAAGAGTATTCCCAATTCAAATAATTTAATTTTGGAATGATACATATATAGTTCTTAATCGGTTTGTCCTTATTTGACAATATTCTTATAAATTCTCTTTAATTATTGCCAAGTGAATTTTTAATAGCTTGCCACTTAACTAAAACATAATGCTTATATATATAGTAACTTTATCATAGATAACTAAAATTACAATAAATTCTTGAGAATAGAATTTTAAGAGATTATAGAAAGGATTTTGCATTATCAAATTAGGGGATTCTTCACCTTTCACGTGCAAGTCACGTTTTGCGTCATATTAATTTTAATAGCGTCTTATTGTCAGTTGGACTATATGTGCTCAAGTTTTACAAATTTAAAAGAAGTAAAATGGTCATAGTTATATTTTATGGACAAAATTAGGACTACCTACAAATATAAGTTATAATTTTGCAAAAACTATATTTTTAACATCGAACTATCAGCAACTATTAGTGCAAAATTATAAATATCCGTCGACCAAAGGAAAGTAAAAAATTAATTTTTGAATGAAAAATTAACTTAAATAGTCATTCATCCAAAGAGATATAATCATATATTATTTATATATATCAGCTAAAAAAAGTAAATAATAAAGCCGCCGGCTATTTGTGTAAAAATCCCAAAAAGAAACCAAATTAGGGCATTTGAAACCCACAAGAACCGACCCGGACCATCGGGCCCAAGAACCAAGTTAGGGCAATACTATCGTATATATAAAATCTAGGGTTTTAGATATCTCCTCCTCTTTCTCACTGCGAACATCGCTACTGCCTCACTCTTTGCCCTAAGAGAGAGCTAGCTAACCATGGCGGACAAGGCAGTCACTATTCGTACTCGCAAGTTCATGACCAACAGGCTTCTCGCCAGGAAGCAATTCGTAAGCCTTTCCAATATTTTTTTCCGCTTATCTATTAATTTCTCGTTGCTTAGTCTGAATACTGTTAGATCTGATGTTAGGTATAAACCCAGTAAAAATATAATCTTGCATTTGTTGTCTGTTGGATCAGTGAGTTAATCATCAAATGTTAGAATAGTATATCCATACAGGCTATACCAATTAGTGGGAAATAAGGCTTAAGTCATGTGATGTGCTTGCGTTGGGTCGTGATTTATACGCCAGTAAATAAATATAGAGCAACTTGTTGATTTATTACTCCCTCCGTCCAAATTCATGTGATGATGTTGACCGAGCTCAGAGTTTAAGAAAGAAACACTTTTGAAACTCGTAGTCTAAAATTAGCAAAACTATAGATACTTGTGTGGTTATAAAATCTCATCAATGGCAAAATGAAATGTTTAAAGTTAAAATTATTTCTAAATAAGACTGTCATTTTTTGAACGACAGAGTAAAACGGAAACACCATTACATAAACTGGGAGGAACAGATAATGAGGGTTTATAGCCGAACCATCTAGTTTTGGATTGAGGCAATGTCGTAGTGCTTAGTATTGCTGTTTTCTCTGGATTTAAAGTGATAAAAAATATTTCTACTTTTGTAGATTATTGATGTACTTCATCCTGGAAGAGCCAATGTCTCAAAGGTAAGTATTTGATTTTATTGATGCTTAGTGTGTTTTTATAGTTCATAGTTTGAGTCTTTGAGAAGACTTGTTGGGATGAGGCTGATTAATGCCTATTGCTTATGTGAAGGCTGAGCTGAAGGAGAAGTTGGCTAGGATGTATGAGGTGAAAGACCCAAATGCTATTTTTGTTTTCAAGTTCCGTACACATTTCGGAGGTGGGAAATCAACAGGATTTGGTTTGATTTATGATTTTGTTGAAAATGCCAAGAAGTACGAGCCCAAGTATAGACTCATCAGGGTAAGTTATTCTTTTACATTTTGAGCTCTTGAGATTTTCTTTGCTCATTATGTTTTTCATGTATGTTTTAATGTTGTTGATGAATTCCTAACATGAAAATATATTTTTTGGCTCTTTCTTATGTTTTTTCTTCTAGTGGATAAACTCTTAGACCAGTTTAAGAAACAGAACAGAATTATGACTGCGTACATCACTACATCTAAGGATGCCTACTGAGCTTGCCCATATACTATGACCGTTTTAACTTCTATTTTCACATGGTTATTGTTTCATTTACAGTTCACATATATTCATTTTAGAACTGTCCATACACTATATTCTTTTTTGGGTACGCTGAAGCTTTCAGGTTCTGCCTACTCAAAGTAGGAAAACAGAACTTTTTAAATTTCTGGCTATCAAATCACACCGTTATTTTGCTGTGTTCAATTACAGTATGCCATTGTTTTACTGTATCTGGTTCGAAGTTCAAGTAATAGAGTTGGATCCATGTGAATTAAATATTGTTGAAATCCTTCATTCAGTGAACCAAAATTTTGATCCATGTGAATTAAATATTGTTGAAATCCTTCATTTAGTGAAACCAAATCAGATATTTTTACTGCAAGTTAATATGGACAATGATTTGAAGAGAACTGCATAAAAGTTGTGACCAACTTGTATAAAATTGAATAGGAAGAAAGCAGACTTGGTTACTACAGTTTTTTATGCTGGGATGTCTTATTGTGCTTATTCAGCTCTATCGGGATCCCTAGTGCTCTGCCCTTTTTTCCCCTAATAAAAGTGGAATTTGGTTTTGACAGTCTGCTGGCATGCAAAATTTTTTGCTCTTGCCTGTTAGTGGATGTCCTTGCTCACCTTTTCTACTGGTTTCTCATCATTAATTCAATGCTTTTGTATTGCAGAATGGGCTTGACACTAAGGTTGAGAAGTCTAGGAAACAAATGAAGGAAAGGAAGAACAGGGCCAAGAAGGTCCGTGGTGTAAAGAAGGTGTGTGATCATTACTGTTTTAAAGGTCTTTGTTCTCTTTTCTATATGGTCGTGTTTTTCGCCAAATTGATTTGTTGCTATCTCTTTGATGCAGACCAAGGCTGGTGATGCTAAGAAGAAATAAGTCATAAGCAAACAAAAATCTCAATTTGGGATTCTTTTGGTGGCCTATGTATTTTTCTTGTGGCATTGTGGAGCCATAATTTACTGTTGATTTTGGGGCAATTCAGTTATCTTTCCATGGGGATATCTCATGGAAGGCTTAGAATACTTGAGAGTTCTTATTAGTTAGTGTTACATGTTATTTTATTGTAGTAGAGATCTTTTCCGCACTAAGTTTTGTTTGGATTAACTTTTGAATGCCAAATCTTCAATATTTGGTTGTTCCGCCTTAATTATTGTCGATTGCAAGCTTTTGATTGTTCTGCCTTAATTGTTGTCTTTAGCAATAGCAATCTTAATACGAAATATTCTTTACCTTTCATAGGAAGGAGATTACTATCATGTCTTTTTCATGAAAATACAAAAGTAGGTAAGAGTTAGATAATACAATAAAGAGTATAAACTTTTGCTTGCTTCCATATTTAGCTAGTCGATCGTTAATTTGAATATCTCATTGTACCTTCACATCCATCAACTTAATTAGCATAACTAAACTTCTAACTCTAGTTTCTCTTAATATTTTATGGTTAGTCTTATCGTCTTTTTCCCCTTCATAGGTGTAAGTGATATCGCGTAAAGATAGTGAAGAATAACACGTTTCTTCCTTGCCCATTTACTCTGTTAGAAGTTTTTTGATTCTAGTAATTATTAAAAGACTCCATGGATAATAGAGCGAGCAACTAAACTCCTAGCGATACTTTATTTTCTTGATATTTTACGGTTAGTCTTATCGTCCTTTCCCCACTTTCATAGGTGTAAGTGTTATCACTTACAGATATTGAAGAATAACACTCTTTTATCCCTATCCTTCCCAAATTTTCTTGAGTTAGACCTAAAAAATAAAAGAAAAAAATGTTAAAAGTTGTGTGTGGTGAAATGATAAAAATCTTTGTCCATAACAGAGATATCAATTCACATACTGAATACAATCAAATCTCTATTGCATCATCATTTGTTCAAACCTCACGACTCTCTAACGGCTCTCTTCTCTCGACCACCATCGCCTGTTCCGACAGATAAGTCCCTCTCCTCTTCCTCTTCTCTCTCTTCTCTCTCTCCTCTCTCATCTTTTCCGACTGCACAGTGCTATCGGAACACTGTTCCGACAACTTACGGTGGTTGGCTTTTGTCACCTCCCACTCCATTGAGGTACACAACGTCAGGCGCATCCCCCCCTCCCTCCCCCCCCCCCCCCCGGCAATTTCCGTCGCCGGAATCCACCCCACGCGCTCACGGTGCCCACCCACGCGCCGTCGCGGTCAGACACGCGCCCGGCGCGTGCGACCTTTTCCGGCCATTTTTCCGCCGGACCCTTTTACACAGTCCCCTCCCCCCACGGTTCCGACCAACCCGGCACCCTCGAAATTTTTCTCGGGTCACTTTCATCCCCAACTGCCCACTTAGCCTGCTTTCTCTTCGCTGCCACACTGCTTATCACAGCAGACTGGCGGAAGAGCTTTACCAACACGGCTGGCTTACTCAAGTCTGATCCTTCGGTTCAGAGGTTTCGAACTTTCGCTTTTCTCCGGAAATTTTTCCGGCAATTCCTACGCTTTCCTTTCCATTACCCCCTCTGCCTTCGTGGGTGTGTGTGGGTGTGTTTTTGTTTTCTTGGACAGGTGCATATTCTACCGGCGAGGATTTCTGGCAAGCCTCAGTACCCTCGGCGACTACCGTTCAGACTCGCAGCAGGACGTAATAGAACAACACGTTCTGAGGAGCTTCAGGAGAACTTGGGCGCACCAAAGCAAACTTTCAGGTTTCCCCACCGGGAGTTGGTACCTCCCGCTCTCTTGTTTACTTTGTGTAATTTCTTACGCCTTTAGCTATCAGTTGGAGTGTGGCATATTCTGTTGGGGTCTATCTTGCATCTTTTGCGTATTTCGTTCTAGTGTGTACGTGCGCTACTGTTTCTCATAGTTGGTTGGAGGGATAGTGGCCGCGGCGGGGGATGTTAGCGTAATGTCATGTCCTCGGGGGGTGGGGGTGGTGTCGGGAGTGAGTAGGGGTGCAGGGGGTAGCTACGCGGGTGGGGCGGGGGGTAAGGGAGGAAAGAGGGCAGCAGATGCCCATAGATTAAGGATTGGGTCTTGGAACATAGGCACGCTGACGGGCAAGTCCATAGAGTTGGCGAAGATTCTTCAGAAGAGGAGGGTAAACATAGTGTGTGTCCAGGAGACCCGGTGGAAAGGTACGAAGGCGTGGGATGTAGACGGGTTTAAGCTGTGGTATTCTGGGGTCGTGAGAGGTAAGAATGGAGTGGGCATCTTGGTGGATAGGGACCTAAGGGAGTCCGTGGTCGAGGTTAGGCGAGTGAATGATAGGTTAATGTCTATCAAGTTGGCTATTGGGGGCGGCGTGCTCAACGTCATCAGCGCTTATGCGCCGCAAGCGGGTTTAGACGAGGAGGCCAAGAGGCGCTTTTGGGAGGACTTGGATGATATGGTGAGTAGTATTCCTCAATCTGAGAAGTTAATTATTGGAGGAGACTTTAATGGCCACATTGGGGCTGATGCTGGTGGCTATGATGAGGTGCACGGAGGCTTCGGCTTTGGGGCTAGGAACGGAGGGGGCACTTCGCTGCTAGATTTCGCTAGGGCTTCTGAGCTTCTGATTGCGAATTCGACTTTTCGGAAGAGGGAGGAGCATTTGGTTACCTTCAAGAGTTCAGTGACGAGGATGCAGATTGATTTCATTCTCATCCGAATGAGCGATAGGGGCCTGTGCAAGGACTGCAAGGTTATTCCGGTAGAGTCTCTTTCTACTCTCCATAGACTCCTGGTGCTGGATGTCGGTCTCTGGGTGAAGAGGAAGAGGAGAGGCGCGGGGGGTCAACCGCGGATAAGATGGGGTGCTCTGTCAAAGGAAAAAGCTCAGGAGTTGGAAAGGAGGTTAGTTGAGGGCGGAGCTTGGAGGAGTTCTGGGGAAGCGGATGCTATGTGGACAACGACGGCGACCTTGATTAGGGGGGTAGCACGGGACGTGCTCGGAGTGGCCAAAGGAAACTCAGGCAGTTATCAGGGCGAATGGTGGTGGAACGATATAGTCAAAGGAAAAGTGGAAGTGAAGAAGGCGGCGTTCGTTAGGTTGGCAGGGAGCACAAGCGAGGATGATCGGCGAGCGAGCAGGGATATCTACAAGGTAGCAAGGAAAGAAGCAAAGATGGCAGTCACAGAAGCTAAAAATACGGCGTTCGGTCGCATGTACGAAGAGCTAGGGGAGAGAGGCGGGGATAAGAAGTTATTCCGGTTAGCTAGAGCGAGGGAGAGGAAGGCGCGTGATCTAGACCAAGTTAGGTGTATCAAGGGCGAGGATGGTAGAGTTCTGTTGGGGGAATCTCAAATCAAACAGAGGTGGCAGGAGTACTTTCGGGTCTTACTTAACGAGGAGGGGGATCGTAACATAGAGCTAGGGGAACTGGGGCACTCAGAGCGTCATAGGGACCTTGGGTACTGCAGGCGCATTAGGGTAGAGGAGGTCATGGGGGCTCTGCGTTGGATGAGTAGGGGTCGAGCAACCGGGCCTGACGAGATCCCGGTGGAGTTCTGGAAGTGCATGTGTAAGTCTGGGGGGAAGTGGCTCTCCAGGTTATTCAATGCGATCTTCATGACCAAAAGGATGCCGGACGAGTGGAGATGGAGTACAGTGGTGCCCTTGTACAAGAACAAAGGGGACATCCAGTGCTGCAACAATTATAGGGGTATCAAATTGATAAGTCACAAAAAGGTTTGGGATAGGGTGATTGAGACGAGGGTGAGGGGAGTGACAACTATATCTGGGAACCAGTTCGGTTTCATGCCGGGCCGCTCCTCTACTGAGGCTATCCACCTCGTTAGGCGGCTGGCGGAGCAATTCAGGGATAAGAGGAAGGACCTTCACATGGTGCTTATTGACCTGGAGAAGGCGTATGATAAGGTCCCGAGGGAGGTGCTGTGACGGTGTTTGGAGGCGAAGAGCGTGCCGGAAGCCTACATCAGAATAATCAAGGACATGTACAATGGAGCTAAGACTAGGGTTAGGACGGTGGGTGGCGATTCAGACCATTTTCCAGTGGTTACGGGGCTCCATCAAGGATCGGCGCTGAGCCCCCTCTTGTTTGCATTAGTGATAGATGCTCTTACCCGTCATATTCAAGGGGATGTGCCTTGGTGTATGTTATTTGCTGATGATATAGTATTGATAGATGAGTCGAGGGCCGGTGTTATTGAGAGGTTAGAGGTATGGCGGCAGACTCTCGAGTCTAAAGGTTTCAAAATAAGCAGATCTAAGACAAAATACCTGGAGTGCAAGTTTAGCGCCGATCCGAGTGAAGTAGGGAGGGACGTGATGATTGGCTCTCAGGCCATCGCCAAGAAGGACTGCGTCCGTTACCTTGGGTCGGTGATTCAGGGGGATGGAGAGATTGACAGGGACGTCACGCATCACATAGGAGCAGGGTGGGCTAAGTGGAGGCTTGCATCAGGAGTCCTGTGTGACAGGAAAGTTCCACACAAACTTAAGGGGAAATTCTATAGAGCCGTGGTTAGACCTGCGATGCTGTATGGGGCGGAGTTCTGGCCCGTAAAGAATTCCCATGTTCAGAGGATGAGGGTCGCGGAGATGAGGATGCTTAGGTGGATGTGCGGGCATACCAGGCTAGATAAAATTAGGAATGAAATTATACGGGAGAAGGTGGGGGTGGCCCCGGTGGACGAGAAGATGCGCGAAGCGCGGCTGAGGTGGTTCGGGCATGTGCGGAGGAGAAGTCTCGATGCACCGATGAGGAGCTGCGAACGGCTGGTGATTGCTGGCGGTCGGCGCGGCAGAGGGAGGCCCAAGAAGTATTGGGGAGAGGTGATTAGGCAGGATATGACTAGAATGCAGGTTTCAGAGGACATGACCCTTGATAGGAAAGCCTGGAGGTCTAGTATCAGGGTTGTAGGATAGGGGCACCTAGAGTTTCTCGTCCGCTCCTCCCGGGGTTGGGGGTGGGGTAGCAGGGTTATTCATAGATGATATGTGTTTACTGTACGATACCATTACTTGTTATTGTATTTTGGTATTTTGTTTCCTTTGTTCAGATTATTTCTAACGCTATTTATGCTGGAATTTCTATTGCACTAATGATATACTGTTTCTGTTTTGTTCTGTTTCTGTTTGTTTTACTACTGTTTTTCACCTAACCCTATGAGCCGAGGGTCGATTGGAAACAGCCTCCCTGCCCTGTGGGGTAGGGGTAAGGCTCGTCTATATATTACCCTCCCCAGACCCCACCTGGTGGGAATACACTGGGTAGTTGTTGTTGTTGCTGAGCCCAGAACAGGTGAAGGCTCTAGAGGGCAATGATACGAGGTATTCTACCTATATAATGAGAGCTTCGGCTCTCATTTTAAACTTCAACAATCTCAGAGGAAAATATATCTGAGAGCTAGAAAGAAAGAGTGAGGTTTCACAGATAGGGTATAAGAGAATAGTTTGTGAGAAAAATAAAGAGTGAGAGATATTGTTGTGAGGTGAGAATATTAAAAGAGAGTTATTTCTGTTGAGTGTTGTAGTGGTCTTTGTAGTATTTTACTTGGGCCTACAAAGTGTAAACTCCTTACTATAGTGATATAAGTTGCTCCTCTCGGGGTCGTGGTTTTTTCCCTTATTCATAAGGGTTTTCCACGTAAAAATCTTGACGTTATTGTTACTCTTTTATTCTTGTTAATTAGCGTATCTCGGTGCTACATTATTATTCCGCTTTTATTACCGTAAATATTATTTTGGTAGGGGGTTTATTCCCAACAATTGGTATTAGAGCACATGTTCTGCTCGTTCACTGAAATATTATTCATTGTCGAAAGTACTATACTCGGTAAAAAATAAAAATGTCCGGAGTAAAGTACGAGGTAGCTAAATTCAACGGAGATAATGGTTTCTCAACATGGCAAAGAAGGATGAGGGATCTACTCATCCAACAAGGATTACACAAGGTACTAGATGTTAATGCCAAAAATCCTGATACCATAAAAGCTAAGGATTGTGCTGACTTGGATGAAAAAGCTGCTAGTGCAATCAGGTTGCACTTATCGGATGATGTGGTAAATAACATCATTGATGAAGTCATTGCACGTGGAATTTGGACAAGGTTGGAAAGCCTATACATGTCCAAAATGCTGACAAATAAATTGTACCTGAAGAAGCAGTTATACGCCCTACACATGGGTGAATATATGAATTTTTTGTCATATTTAAATATGTTTAACGGACTAATCACACAGATTGCCAACCTCGGAGTGAAAATCGAAAAAGAAGATAAAGCCATATTGCTATTGAACTCGTTGCCATCCTCGTACGATAATTTCGCAACAACCATCCTACGCAGTAAGACTACTATTGAGTAAAAACATGTCAGATCGGCTCTTTTACTCAATGAGAAGATGAGAAAGAAGCCTGAAAATCAAGGACAAGCTCTCATCACAGGTAGGGGCAGGAGTTATCAAAGGAGTTCGAGCAACTATGGTAGATCCGAAGCTCGTGGGAAGTCAAAGAACCGATCCAAATCAAAAGCCAGAAATTGCTACAACTGTGATCAACCAGGTCACTTCAAAAGAGATTGCCCAAATCCAAGGAATGGCAAAGGTGAAACCAGTGGGCAGAAGAATGATGACAACACAGCCGCCATGGTGCAAAACAATGATAATGTTTTCCTCTTTATAAATGAGGAAGAGAAATGCATACACCTTTCAGGTCCAGAGTCGGATTGGGTGGTTGACACATCGACATCTTACCATGCCACACCGGTAAGAGATCCTTTTTGCAGATATGTAGCAGGTGATTTCGGCACAATGAGAATGAGTAACACAAGTTACTTAAAGATTGGGGGTATTGGTGACATTTGTATCAAGATAAATGTTGGATGCACATTGATACTAAAGGATGTGCGGCATGTACCTGATTTGTGGATGGACTTGATCTCTGGGATTGCTTTAGACCGAGATGGATACGGGAACTATTTTGCAAATCAAAAGTGGAGACTCCCTAAGGGATCATTGGTGATTGCAAAGGGAGTTGCTCATGGCACGTTGTACAGGACAAATGTAGAAATATGCCAAGGCCAATTGAACGCGGCACAAGATGAGATTTCTGTAGATTTGTGGCACAAAATAATGGGTCATATGAGCAAGAAGGGACTGCGGATTCTTGCCAAGAAATCACTTATTTCTTATGCCAATGGTACAACAATAAAACCCTGTGACTACTGTTTATTTGGTAAGTAGCATAGAGTCTCATTTCAGACATCGTCTGAAAAAAATTGAATATACTTGATTTAGTATATTCTGATGTTCTTGGCCCAATGGAAATTGAATCAGTGGGCGGTAACAAATATTTTGTTGCTTTTATTGATGATGCTTCACGAAAATATTGGTTTATATTTTGAAAACCAAAGAGCAGGTGTTTGAAGTTTTCCAGAAATTTCACGCTCTAGTAGAAAGGGAGACAGGTCAAAAGCTAAAGCGTCTTCGAAGTGACAATGGAGGTGAGTACAAGGGAATTTGAAGATTATTGTTCAAGTCATGGGGGATCAGACATGAAAAGTCAGTTCCTGGAACCCCACAACACAATGGCGTAGCCGAGAGGATGAACCGCACAATTGTGGACAAGGTGAGAAGCATGATCAGAATGGCTAAACTGCCTAAGTCATTATGGGGTGAAGTAGTTCAGACAACCTGTTACCTGATCAATAGGAGTCCATCAGTTCCGTTGGCGTTTGACATTCACAGAGAGTTTGGACCAACAAGGAGGTGTCCTACTCGCATCTAAAGGTGTTCGGTTGTAGAGCTTTTGCACATGTACCAAAAGAGCAGAGAACAAAGCTGGACGATAAATTTGTTCCCTGCATTTTTACCAGATATGTAGATGAAGAGTTCGGGTACAGGTTATGGGATCCTGTAAAGAAGAAGGTCATCAGAAGCAAAGATGTAGTCTTCCGAGAAAGTGAAGTTGGAACTGCTGCTGATATGTTAGAAAAGGCAAATAATGGTATAATTCCTAATCATGTTACTATTCCTTATACTTCTAACAATCCCACAAGTGCAGAAAGTACGACCGACGAGGTTGTCGATAAGGGGGAGCAACCTGGTGAGGTTATTGAGCAGGGGGAGCAACTTGATGAAAGTGTCGAGGAAGTGGAGCACCCCACTCAGGAAGAAGAACAACCTCGACCTCTGAGGAGATTAGAGAGGCTAAGGGTAGAGTCATGCAGGTACCCTTCTACAGAGTATGTCCTCATCAGTGATGAGGGGGGGGGCAGAAAGTCTTAAGGAGGTGCTATTCCATCCAGAAATGAACTAGTGGATGAAAGCCATGCAAGAAGAGAAGGAATCTCTACAGAAAAATGGCACGTACAAGCTGGCTGAACTTCCAAAGGGTAAAAGACCATCAAATGCAAATGGGTCTTTAAACTCAAGAAATATGGAAATGGCAAGCTGGTTAGATACAAAGCTCGATTGTTCGTTAAAGGCTTCGAATAGAAAAAGGTATTGATTTTGACAAAATTTTCTCACCTGTTGTCAAAATGACTTCTATTCTAACAATTTTAAGCTTAGCAGCTAGCCTAGATCTTGAAGTGGAGCAGTCGGATGTGAAAACTGCATTTCTTCATGGAGATTTGGAAGAGGAGATTTATATGGAGCATCCAGAAGGATTTGAAGTAGCTGGAAAGAAATACATGGTGTGCAAATTAAATAAGAGTCTTTATGAGTCGAAGCAGGCTCCAAGGCAGTGATACATGAGGTTTGACTCATTCATGAAAAGTCAAACATATCTAAAGACATATTCTGATCCATGTGTATATTTCAAAAGATTTTTTGAGGATAATTTTATTATATTATTGTTGTATGTGGATGACATGTTAATTGTAGGAAAAAACAAGGGGCTGATAGCAAAGTTGAAGGGAGATCTGTCCAAGTCATTTGATATGAAGGACTTGGGCCCAACACAACAAATTCTAGGGATGAAGATAGTTCAAGAGAGAACAAGTAGAAAGTTGTGGCTATCTCAGGAGAAGTAAATTGAACATGTACTAGAACGCTTTAACATGAAGAATGCTAAGCCAGTCAGCACACCTCTTGCTAGTCATCTAAAGTTGAGCAAAAAGATGTGTCCTATAACAGAGGAGGAGAAAGGGAACATGGGTAGAGTTCCTTTTTCTTCAGCACTCAGAAGCTTGATGTATGCAATGGTATGTACTAGACCTGATATTGCTCACGCAGTTGGTGTTGTCAGCAGGTTTCTTGAAAATCCTGGAAAGGAACATTGGGAAGCAGTCAAGTAGATACTAAGGTACCTGAGAGGTACCACATGAAATTGTTTGTGCTTTGGAGGATCTGATCCAATCCTTAAGGACTATACAGATGTTGATATGGCAGGTGACATTGACAACATAAAATCCACTACTGGATATTTTTTATGGGTTCTAACCCACGTTTTAAGGAAGAAGTTTTTTTCCTTACTTCACTTTTGTCAATGTTGGCAACAGAGCAGCCCACGTTCATTTTTTTTGTCAAAAATGACAGATGCAAAGTCAGGAATGATAGTCTGTATTCTGCCTATATAGTGAGAGCTTCGGATCTCATTTTTAACATCAACAATCTCAAAGGAAAATATAACTGAAAGTTAGAAAGAAAGAGTGGGTTTCACATATAGGGTCTAAGAAAATAGTCGGTGAGGAAAATAGAGAGTGAGCGATATTGTAGTGAAGTGGGAATATCAAAAGAGAGTTAATTCTTTTGAGTGTTATAGTGGACTTTTGTAGTATTTTACTCGGGCCTACAAAGTATAAATTCCTTACTATAGTGATATCATTTGATCCTCTCGGGGTTAAGGCTGTATCCGGTTCCGGTTCTGGGTCTATTTGGGTATGCGGTTCCGGTTTTGGCGGTTCCAGTTCTGCCGGTTCTGGCGGTTCCGGTTCTGGCGGTTCTGAAGGTGGAAGCGGCCCGTGACGGTTCCAGGTACCATCCGGTTCCGGTTCTGGCGATTCCGGCGTTTTTGAATTTTTTTTTGAAATAAATATCTTATATAGTAGTCATTAGTATATTGTAGAATATATTTTATATGGTGTACTATGTTATTAGTATAGTATATATTGTGTTTGGTAATTAGTGTATATTGTGTATAAGTAGTGTATATTTTGTATATAAGTAGTATATATTGTATTTAAGTAGTATATATTGTATATAAGTAGTGTATATTGTGTTGTAGTTAGTAATTAGTATAAATTGTATATAAGTAGTAAATATTGATAAAAGAATGTTGTCATTAGTATATTGTGTTGTATGTTATATAAATATTCAAGGATTGATATAGAAGTAAAGACAAAGAAATATTGAGACAAAAGATATTCAAGGATATGATAAAGAGCATATTTATTGACCAAAATGGCATATCTTTATTAGTCTTCCTTCCCCCAATGGAATGAGCAAGTTCTGCTATCATTTCTTCATACGCCTCATCTATTTCTGGTTGTGATTCTGCTAGGCCAAAGTTCCTTCTTTCTGCGCGGATCCAATCTCGAAAAAGCACTGATTTTTCCAAGTTGTCCCGCATCGATGCTCTGTGATCACCTATTTGTAGTCTTGCTTGACTAAAAGCGCTCTCCGATGCAACAGTTGACGCTTGAATCGATAGAACATCCCGATCTATCCTTGCAAGAACAGGAAAATGCTTTTCCCTTGTCTTCCACCATTCCAAAAGGTTGAAAGAGCCGTCTGGATTCTCCTTTTCTAGTCCCTGTGACAAATAAACTTGAAGCTCATTTAGATGGAAAATTTCATCTAAATTATCACCTTGAGTACCCCTGAACTCCGTCCACGATTTAAGAACTGTTAAGCCAGCAGCTCTTTTAGACGATTGTGATGTAGACGAAGTAGGGGTTGTAATATTAGGCCTAGCATGCTCTAACGCCTGTTTATAAGCATTATAAACAGTTTGAACATTAACTTTAATTGATGCTTTCGCATCAGCTAGTGTAGCAATTTCTACTTCTGAAAGATCTAAAGATTGATAAATAGTAGAATACCAAAAGTGAGGACCTCATAATTTCATAGTTGGATTTAACATAACAGACACACCAAAAATAGGAGGGATTGGAAAAAAATATTTTTTAAACATCTTTTTCATTTCAGTTATTGCAAGTTCATATATGTCCCCTCTCTCGCTAAAATCAACAAACAAATTAGCAAGTGCGGCAATATAAACTAAACCGTTAGAAATAGTCGGATAACATTGGCCAGAAAAAGCATTTGTAGCCACATGAAAATGTTCTAAAAAATCTAAAAGAATTTTAACGTTAGTCCAATCTTGTGTAGTTAGCATTTCATCATCTTCCTCACCACAATCCCGAGAATTATACGTAGCGTTAATTGGGTTTCTATATTCATACGCTACTACTAAACTTTCGTACATGTAATTCCACCTAGTCGGGCAAGGTTTAGGAACCTTTCTTTCTCTAAGGCCATATTCGTCACACTTTTTAAAATATTCTCTAAGTCTACTTCTATGATTTGAATAAAATAGCCAATTAAGAGCCATTTTAACCTTTTCAATTTCTATGTTTAATATTCGCATACCATCACCAACAATTAAATGATAAATATGATAAATACATCTAATATGAAAAATATTAGTAAATGCAGGATTAAGTGTTCTTGTTAGCATACCTATTACACTAGTGTTGCTAGAAGCGTTACCATAGAAATTGACATTATTTTATCACTTAAGCAAAAATATCTGCATACATCTGAAACAGTGTTAGCTATAAACCTACCCGTGTGCCGTGAATTAATTATCCTATATGTAATTATGCGTTTTTGCATTGTCCAGTCTTCGTCTATCCGATGACTTGGTACGGTTAGATAATCACAATCATTTCCACTTCTACCAATATCAATTGTAATAGAAATACGATTAGTTATATGAGTAAATAAATAGCGCAAGTATTGTTCATATTCATGCTTGTATTTGTAAATATCGGCCTTAACTGTTGCGCGAGGCCATCCTTTATACGTAGGATTAAATACTCTTCTAATATAATGAATCCATGCAGGATTACAAGCAAAAGAATAAGGCAAACACATAACAGTAATCATTTTCGCTAATTCTTCACGATCCTTATTTGGATCGTAATATAAAATACCTCCGGTGACTGTGTTTATTCCTGGTTGAACTAGATTTGAACCAGTACTTGGGTTAACTGTAGAATCAACACTTGTCCTTCCCTCTTGTTGCGCTTTCAATTGCAAAAGTCTAGCCTTATCGCTAGGGTGTAATTTTATATGCTTAACTAAACTACCCGTGCCGCTACGATCTCCAGTATACCTATGAACAAGTAATTTCCCAAAAGATTTACACTTAGCCTTATCTTGTTCTCTTAGTTGAATAAAAAATTGCCAAACTAGTGATGTTTCTGTACGTTTAGGAGGTTGTCTACTAAAAGTGGGAGTTTGTACAGGTGGGTGTGCCGGTTCATTACCTAAGTTATGAGCAGGACTAGTAGGTGTATCATCTAAATCTACTGGAGCTTGGGTTTCATCATCATCATCATCATCCTCATTTTCCTATAATATAAGTGCATTAGGATAAAGAGCATTCATAATATCATCGTCTATTCTATCACCTACTGCTACATCATGTAGAAAATCAATATCGCTAAATTGAAAACAAGGGTGATCACTATCAAGGATTCCGAAGGATTCATTAGGACATCTAGGTTGGCTACTACTTTCAACTTGCTTATCTTTTCTAGGTCGGGGAGCCGAGGGAGGAGTAGTATTTTGGCCACTACTTTCACCAGTTTTAGCTTTTCCTTTACCGAATATTTTTTTCAACGAAAATGCCATAATAGTTAGAATTAAGCAAACTAAAAACCCAAAAAATTACTATTAGCACGTAAGAGTTGAAATGAGTTTACTGGATTGACGAATAACTTCATGAAAATTGAAAATCGTTGAACTTGAACACTTGAAAACTTCAATACAACAACTTCACAATTTTTCACGAATTTGCAACAATAAATTAAGCACTTGCACTAGAAAGATTGAAAGAGAGCTTGAGAGAGATTGAGAGATATTGATGAATTGGTTAAAAAAATTATTTTTTTTTTGAAAAATGCCCGTTTGGAATCGCCAGAACCGCGAGCCGGTTTCCGGTTCTGGCGGGTCCGATTCTGCCGGTTCTCGAGTAGAGAACCGAACTGTCACGGTCCCCTGGAACCGCCGGAACCGAAACCGCCGGAACCGGCAGGGCCACGGTTCCGGTTCGAAACCGTTACACCCAACAGCCTTACTCGGGGTCGTGATTTTGTCCCTTATCCAGAAGGGTCTTCTACGTAAAAATCTTGGTGTTATTGTTTCTCTTTTATTCTTGTTAATTACCATATCTCGGTGCTACATTATTATTCCACTTTTATTACCGTGAATATTATTTTGGTAGGGGATTTATTCCCAACAAAAGATAAAATCTCAAAAGATATGCATATTTCACTAATTAAATATTGAAAAAAGCTAATATATTATTAATAAAATTCATAACTAAACATACAAAGACTTAAACTATAGAACACACATTCTACATGTACTAACTAAATAAATAATTTCTTTCAATATTGACAAAACTTTGAAGTTGCAGCTTGTTCGCAGATTTTAGTTTCTTACTAGCGATATAACGTTTGAATTAGCAAAGACTATCAGCAAAAGAATAGCCGGTAGCTTTCCTGTGAAGGCAACTAGGAGTTTAATAGTTGATTCTTTTATCGAAATATTTGTTTCCATTCGTCCAATAAAAAAGTGTCATGTGCATATCTTCAAATCTTATTATGAGATAAAAATTTTGCTCAATGGAAAAGACTGTGTAAAATTTTTAGAATTATTATTAGTAATCTTAAAGATTCTATATGGCAAGTTATGAACGAGAAATATTATAAAAAGTGTTTTGCTAAAATATGAATGTTGATGTTATAGGTAATGATTTGTTATAGAGACGTAAAAGTATAACTTAAAAGATCGGTAAATAAAACTTAACTGTTAACGTATATAGAGAGGCTGTTTTCGAAAGACTCTCGGCTCAAGAAACAAAAAGACAAAAAGGAGACAATATTAGTATCAACAAAGAATTCATATAAAAAACAGGAACAACATAAAATTCAGAATATATATATATATATATATATATATATATGTATAAGTCTTTTTGTTTCTTGAGGCGAGAGTCTTTCGAAAACAGCCTCTCTATCCCTTTGGGGTAGGGGAAAAGTTTGCGTACACACTACCTTCCCAAACCCCATTAATAGAATTTTACTGGGTTGTTATTGTTATTATTGTTGTTGTGTGTGTGTATATATATATATATATATATATGAATTTTTACCTATGTATACCATATACCAAACCTTATTACCTACCATGTTTAAGGTTTGTATTTATTACATTTAAGCATACCAAATTTCAATATATGTACCATAATTCAAATTAAGGCTTTAATTATAAACTCATTTATTGTAGGCGTGCATTTAGGGACCGTATCTTCTAGATTTTAACATTACCCGCTTCTCGCTCCTCCCCCACGATTTACCTACAGTTAATTCCCCCTCCCTCACGATTTTTCTTCAGTTTTCCCTCCATTCTCGTACAACTCTTACCCACAATTCCCATCATTTTCTGTTGAATCCCCTACCATTTTCATTCACATCCAACTTTGTATTCAACTCATAAATCATGAAAAAACCCAATACTCCCAAAAATCCATCAAATGTATTAGCAGATATTCCCTCTTTTGATTTGGGTGTTTTAACACCGAATCACAACCCAAAAACCCACAATCTACACATGCAAGTGAAAAAACTACAGGTATTTCATCTCCAAGATAAATCCGTGCTGAAATGCGAAGCAAGCATTTGCACGATGTTGATGCTAGCGGAGTAGATAAACCAGTTGACAAACAACTGAAGCGCAATAGGAAAGAGTTGAGGGTAGATGATGATTTTGTAGAAGATTCACCCAAACTTTCAACTGGGAAAAAAACCAAGGTGTCTCCTTCATCGTCAAAAAAAGAAGAAGAAGAAACCCTCAAAAAAATTACCAAAATTGGTTCCTCAAAAAATTTCAATAAAGGTAAACAATATTTATTTGTCCTCACTGTTTTGTAGTTTGATTTTGGTTGCCAAAAATTTTTCTTCAAGTGCTATTTTGGTGTTCAAGTATTTTTTGGCAAAATGTAATATGGTCTCAATTTTGTAGATTATTTGTCGCAATTTTGTAGGTTTATTTAGAATTGTGATTACTAGACAGTCTATAAATGTAGTTAGATTGTAGTTGATTTGTAGTCTGATGATTAAATTGTAGTTATGATTTTTGTATTACAACCCGTATAGCTGCTACATTTAACTTCATTATAAATACAATTGAACTACATTTTTGAAGGTTACATTAAGTAACTGTTATATTTAACTATTACATTGTTCTTCTTTGATTGTTCAAGTGTATTTTGGTAAAATGTGGTCTGGTCCTAATTTTGTAGATTCTTTGTCTCTATTTTATTGCTTAATTTGAGCCATGCCTCTTAGACAATTTATAAATGTAGTTATTTTGTAGTTGATTTGTAGTCTGATGTGTAAAATTGTAGATATGATATGTTCCATTGTATCATGTATTGCTGATATATAATACTTCATTCTAACCACAGTTAATATACATTTTGGACTTATATATGTAACTTTTTTTATTTTTTTTGTAGATATAGGTGTGTGCAGGCTGTTATTATTTTAGTTATATTATGTTATTGTCATGTATTTATATGTAGATACTAATGTTCAAATTTTTCTATTTTTTTGCAGAATTGCCCTTACTTAAGCTCAACAAAATGTTGATTATGGTGTGCATCGATTCCATAGTTTGTGTGATCCTAGCATACCTAGCCAGATTCAGGCTTTACTCTCTCCAAATCAACTACGTGTTTTCAAAAAAACATGTTTTGGTTACTTATTAGGTCTGCCCCCAATCTGTTTGCAAAACCAATCCCTTCGTCTTCTAATGAAATATGAGTTGTCAAAGTCTACTGAAGCATACTTTTATGTTCTTTTAAAGGGTGAAAATTAATTTTTTTCATTGAGAGAATTTGGGTTGATAACTGGTCTTAATTGTGTGAATACTTTCTCAGAATATGGTTACACTTCTAGCTATGTTAGCCCTTTAATGAATACATATTTTCCTAACAAAGAAAGGGTTGAGAAATGGCATCTGAAAACTGTAGTGACTAACAAAGCATGGGCAAACAATGTGGATGCAATGCAGTTGTGCATCCTTTATATGTTGGAATTTTTTGTTTGTCCTTCTGATAAGGACCATGTGACTTTCATAGACAACTTTATGTTCTTTCTAATCGAGTCTGGTAATTTTGAGTCGTACCCATGGGGTACCAAATCCTTCAAGCAGGTTATTGAATCTGTCTGAAATAGTCTTAATCCCCATGTACATTCTTATCTTATACGGGGATGCTCATTAGACTTGCAAGTGTGGCTATATGAGTGTTGCTCGTCCGTCAGCACCGAGCTTGCTACACGGTGTTCTGAATCGATTCCTCGGATTTTAAGATGGTCAGCTACAAAGCGACAGATTTGGTTAACTGCGATTGAAGACAAGATGATCAAGCCTGAGAAGCTCAAGGTATTTTTTTTAACTTTTGTATGATTCTACTATTATAGTTATAGTAACTACATTTTATCTACATTTTTCTTTTTACTTGAATTAACTGTCATTTCCATCATTCAGTTCACAAACATGGTTGAATCTGGAGAAGAGCTTGGAGTGCTTAATCTCCCAGAGAAGATTCAATATGAAGATGAAGAAGTTGCCCAACCATCAAATGTTCCAACTGCTGCTTCTCCAACAGTTGAACCCAAAGAAGCTATTTTTCAAAAGGCCATTGAATCTGTCAGTAGCAAGCTCAGCAAGTTGGAAAAGAGGTTTGAGCAGGTATTGTTAGAAACTACAATATTTTGACATAATTTACTATAATTTGAATTCATTCCTACTATTTTGTAGTTTCTTTGTAGTTTAAGTGTAACAAATAGAATATGCTTATCAACTAATTAAACATATTTAATTTTTAGGTTGATGTAAAGTTAGATGGGTTTAAGAAGGAAGTTTTTGATGAACTCTCTAGCCTTCGAGAGTTCATAGATCAATCTTTGAAGAGTGTTATGACTGCGGTAAACAAGAGGATTGATTTGGATGAGTCAAAGGTAAGAATTTAAATATAATTTTATGCTAAGACTATATAAGACATATGACAAAAAAACATTCTCAACTATTCCCCAAAATTGTAGTTTGCTGGTAGTTCAACAAAATATAATGACCAAAATCAAGGAGAGAAAAACCATTATTTTCAATTCAATGTTGGTGTTCAACTCCATGCAAGCACAGGTTATACATGTATCTACATAATTCCTACTTAAATATCTACAAAATTCAAGAATTGCTAATCACTTTTTCACTATATTTTTCAGCTCCCACTTCTCCATAACATGTTCAAACACAAGTTGACTTGTATTCTGACTTCGAAGAAACAATTGATACATTTAAAGCAGGTATAGAACTATAACTGCATTATAATTAAATATTATGCAAGATTTCAATAATGTACTCCTAAACTACATATTCCTAAACTAGAATTCTACTGTTGAATTATTCATTCAAGTTGTAGATTCAACAGAACATGTACAAGGAAATCTTGAGGAAGAACCAATAATTGGTAAAATAGTTGTGGCACAACAAGCAGATAATGTAATCTCTAAATTTAATCAGCAGTTCCATATATTGTTCATAACTACATAGATCTACACTTATCTACAGAAGGTGTACTTACTCCAGTGGGTGTGCCAGCAATGGTTGGTGATGAACCAGCAATCCAGGAAGTATCTAAGGTAGCAAAAGAAGGTATTGTTTCATAATGTACTTTTTAATAGAAAACAGTTGATTATACAATGGTAGAATGCTGTTAATATGTCATTTTATATGTAACATATGTTGAAGATAACATTCCACAGTCTCCAATTTATGGTGTAACAGTGACTGAAGTTGTCTAGGAAGGCATTGATAAAAAAGAGGAGACTGAAGTTGTGCCTGGAGGCATTGAAAACAAGGTGTGACATAGGATGATTTTGAGCTGCCAGAAAACTTATCACAATTGGTCATATATGGAGAGCCCATACAAGATGAACCAACCCCCATTCATCCAGTAAGAATAAGAATATCGGGAAAACATGCACGATCACCATTCACACCCATGTATAGCACTGAAGGCAGCACATCTCGTGGGGCCCAAATATTTTTGCCTAAAGCCCCATTTCACAAGTGTCATAGGCGAAGATGTAGATCCTGAATTGATAGATAGGTTCACAACCTGGTTATACCATCGCACTGACAAAGTATCTAGGAGGTATGATTGCTTAAATTTACACTGTCTGTTCACCCTTTTTAGACTTTAAAGTTGTAATTCTTTTTGTAATTTTTTTATTTGATTCATTCTTTTGTTATTACAAGAGGAAAGATTTCTTTTCAAAGAAGGATAACCAATCAATCCTTTGTTAGATTTGGGTTGTGAGAAGATTGATAAGAAGGACTGGTTCTATGTCCTTGCTCACCCCGGACAAGTAATCAATAGCACAGTAAGTATGTAGAGTCTACAATCATTGACAATATCTATTTTGTCTTCAACTGTATGGTGCAATTGTAGTTTTGTTTTTATCTATGATGTGTAGCTGTACTTAAATTGTAGACATCATATATATGTTACTATATTTAGTCTTCATCTGTAAAATTTTGCTTTTTTGGACCTTATGGAATCAGTGTGAAATGTAGTAATGTGTAGTTTTTTTGTAGATATGATGGGTCAATTGTAGATATAGTACTTTTTCTCTATGGTTCATGCTAAATACCATTAAATTACATTTGGTGATGCACTTGGGCTAATTGTTATATATATGTAGTTATGGTGTAGTTAAAGTGAAGCAAGCTGTTAGATTTTTTCATAAATTCTAATTGTAGTTAGTATGTAGCTGTTTTGTAGATATGATAGGTTACACTGTAAGTTATTGTATATTGCAGTTTTACTTTGGCAGCACATTGATGTTATTATGTACTATCTGAGAAAAAAGGGAAAATATGGACCCAACATCCATACTAGGTTTACAGCAACTGATTGCTTGTTCAAGATAAAGATTGAAAGAATCTATGAGAAGTTCACTAGTTCTCCACCGGATCAAAGGAATTCGGTTGTTAAAGGTGAGGATGATATTGGAAAATATATTCCGGGCTACAGAATTCTTGCTAATATTGCCCGGGGTCTTGTTGACTATGTGCTCATGCCTGTTAACCTTGTGGAGAACTTTCATTGGTTGTTGCTAGTTTTTGACATAAAGGACCGGCAACTTTATGTTTATGATTCACTGGTGAGAGCAAACCGTAATCAAACAGTTCAGACATTGGTTGACAAATTTTCAGTCATTATTCCTCTTTATTTGTCATGCACTGGTTTCTATGGTAAACGCAAAGAAATTGACTTCAAGACTACAAAGTCATACATAGAGAAACTAGTTACGGACCCTCTCGACATACAATGGATGGTTGCTGAGATTCCACAACAAAAGGAAGGCTCACTGTAAAAAACTAATCTCCCTTTCTATATGTTTAATTATTATTTTTAATTGTTTTTTATATAATGAAAAATTCTCATCTTATGCAGGGATTGTGGTGTATTTGTGGTTGCCTTTTGCGGAGTATGATAGCACTGGTGCTTTGTCTATCCCAAAAGAAGATCTTACTGATATTGACCAACACCGTAAACTCTATGGAGCTCTACTATGGGACTACGCCACAAAGAAGCTAGAATATGGCTCAATCAGTGCGAGTGAGATTACTGGCAGACTTGCAAGGAGGAAGGGTGCACCGGAAAAGAATGAGAGGACTAAAGTTCAACGAAAGAATAAGTAGACTATTTTGTTCCTAGTTGGGTCTGTGTAATTTGGCAGTTGAATTGGAAAACAATGTAGGAATTAAGTCGTTTTGGTTTTCTATAACACTTTTTCTTGATTACATTATACTCGAGTATTCAAGTTCTCTGATTGCATTTTTGCAGTAATAGCTTTGTCTTATAATTTCACCTTAATCTTCAAGTTATTTTTATATAATACCTTCAGGTTCCATTTAATATCTTTATATAATTGTCAGTTATTACACAATTATAAACATGAAATAAATACAGGTCTCATATAAGTAATTTAGCCATCTTTTATCAATAATGATTTTCAGAAAAAATCAATTTATCTACAATTAAACTACATCGAACTATATTTTAACTACAAAGTCCCAATAAGTGATTGACATGACTACATTTAAACCACACTTAAACTACATTTTAACTACAATCTGAAAACAGTTTACATTCAGTGTTTTCTTTATTAATAATAGACGTTTTGTATATAGTATATACAAAAGGTTAACTATTCAATAAAAAAGATAACCATTGACGCTTGAAAACATACATAAAAAATATAAATAGTGCAGATCGCAAAAATTAATGTTTATACTTCTTAATCATCTTCAAAAAGTAAAACAGTTACACAATAAATTCCGATAATTTGATCTCACTAACATTTATTTTGAATAACTATACTAGCTACATGATATTCATTTCTTTTTCGGCGCATTCTTGCAAGTTCTTTTGTTATGCCCTTCACCTCCACAATTGCCACATGACACCTTGTACTTCTTTGACTTTATTTCATCAAATGTTTTATATCTTTCCTTGTGAGGTCTACCTGGCTGCCTTTTATTTCCAGCCGGTGGCTTTACTACCTCATCCAAAATATGTTGTGGAACATCCCATTTGGCTTCATCATGAAGAGGATTTACTGGCATTTCATAGGTAAGAATAAGGCTCTTCCTTGTGTAATACGGAGAGCAATAATTGTCAAGCCTTTCATTCATATGCCTTAATGCTGCCAAAGCATGCACACATGGAAGTTGGAATTATCCACAACTACATTTCTTGTTTTCTAGACACACAATGTGCCGCTTCACACCATCTAACACAATATGCATATGATCTGTTGAAGCCCTCACCTACAATTGAAGACCAAACAGAAATAATAATACATCAATCACAATGTACCGCTTCACACCATCTAACACAATATGCATATGATCTGTTGAAGTCCTCACCTACAATTGAAGACCAAACAGAAATAATAATACATCAATCAGTTAACTAGATTATCAATAATTTACCTACAAATCAGCTACAAATAAACTAGATCTTCAACAATAACTATATTTATCCACAAATTGACTACATTTTAACTCCAATCTAGAAACACTGCATCTACTACTATTTTTTTTCCTCCTGCACCAAACAAGAATATCTTACCTTTAGTTTATGAGATAATGTATTGTTATCTTCCAATTCTTTGTTGAATTTGTGACCAAGGAATGTGAAAGTACCATTTGCCTTCAGTAACTTTTTTTTTTGTCCAAAGTTCTAGAAGAATCCTCATATACTCAAGTAGATCAAATATTGCCAGCTCTCATGCCTCTTTTGTAATAGCATACGACTCAGCAATGTTTGACGTCATAGTAAAAGTTCTATTCACCATTGCATGTACTCTTGACTATCCATGACAGCCAATATCATGTAGGTAAGACGATACACACAGGTCTACCTCTTCAATCTTTATCATCCTTTCATTGAATTCATCCAGAGTGTATGACCGTGCTGTAGCAAAGTACAATTCATGTAATTGTAGATGTGCCTTCTTGAATTTTGACCTTATATTTGTCTATATATGCCACATGCAAAAGTAGTGTGCCATGCCCGGATAGACAACTGATGTTGCCTTCAATATAATCTCATGCCTATCTGAGACAACATACATTGAAGGTCTTTCACCACATGCCTCCTTGAATTGTTCAAAGAACCACTTTCAAGACGCGTCGTTTTCAGAATCAACCACAGCATATACCAAGGGGAAAATAGTCCCTACATTTTTTAGACATAAAATAAGATTAAATAATAACTACAAATATATATTGAGGATGTAGATAATTTAACTACATTCATTTATCTAACTACAAACTAACTACAGTACAACTACAGTTTAACTACATTTTATAGAATGTCTACAAAATAACTACAAAATTATTGTATTATTTACCTGCTTCATCCATGGTGCTTGCTGTCAGCATAATCTCCTGTATGTTGACTTTAAGAATGTCCCATCAACTACTACTACAGGCCTACAATGTTACCAACCATTTATTGATGTACAAAGAGCAACAAATGCGTATAAGAAGCAATCATCTGCTGCCTTCTTCAATTTAACAATAGAACCGAGATAACTGTTCTCAAGAATATAAAAAGATTTTGGTAATCTGTTGTAGAAGTCACACAGATTCCCTCTCAAAAACTGTAATGCTTTTTCCTTTGCTCCCCATGCTTGCATGTAGCTTAGGTTCAGTCCATGTTCGGATAACATGTTAGTTTGTATGTCTTTTGGTGTGTAAATAGTCTTAGGATCACAATACTTTGGGACGACTATGCTACCAACTACTGCTGCAGTACGTTTGCACTGTATGAATGTTTCGTCCATTGGGCAGCATGTGTGTTGTCGGCTGAAAATTCTTACCTTGAACATTGCCGAATCATTAATTGACGTTGCCTTGAAATGCATTTGCAGCTTTCAGCTACACATATAAGCAATAGCTACACAAAAAAAAAATATTTACACATATTTATGAAACACTACAATTAACTACAATTGCATAAAATAAACCTATCTTCAATAATACACTGATTTTGCAGATCTATGATCCATAAATAACTACATACCTTCTATGACTTGATCTTTGTACTCTGAACTGGAACTTGTAAACCACTGAATAATTCTTCATTGCAGCAGCTACTGTTTTCTTGTCATGATACACTTGTCCTTCTTCAATACATGTTTGCGTACATTCAGTTATTATTTCACTTTGATATTCCTCTATAGCTGGTGAGGATGGAATTTCTAGTAACCTTAGGGATCCTGAAGAACATGTAGACAATAAATTCACAAATATAGTAACTATGTAGGTAAATTTGAAAGCAACATCGCTTTATCCTTTCCAGTACTATATGATAATTGTAGTATAATTGTAGGCAAATGTCGTTATATTGTAGATATATTAGTAACACAATAACTCTCTGCAATGTCGAATCAAACATACCTGTACTGATGCTTTCATTGGTGATTGCCAATTCCATATTGAAATCTCTTACGCTAATACATAAGGGATACGAACCTAAGTTTTTATTCTCCTTTTTCGTTTCCATATATACACAAACCCACATATCATTCATAATCTTTAATGGAGGACAATTCTCGTTCATAATGTATTTTATTTTTTACAATTTTATCCAATGTATCAATCAATAATTGTTCTGCAATTGTAGAAATAAGAATTCCTTAGCTTGCATTATCAACTACCAAAATGACATCAACTTCAAAATCTCTAATTCTGCCATAGTTATCCCGATTACCATTCGATTTCAGCATTATTGGGATTTTTGACATAATTTCGTGTAGTTGATAGGAAAATAGACGAAGAACAAATATAGATTCGAGAATTTTTGATTGATGTCGACGAAGAACTTTATTCAACAATTTGATTGCGGGAGATTTTGTAGCGTGGAACTGTATTAATCAATTTTGAATTTCTACAATTTGATTGATGGAGATTCTGTACACTGCGTATTTTTTGAATTGTAGCTGAGTTACAGAAGAGAGTCTATTTCCGGTACAGAAGGAGAGAATTACGCTGCAATGGATTTGCATCCGTTTTAAATTTCGAAATTAATGGTGATAGAATCACCATTAAATCTGATTCCTACAAATTTGGCACGTTTTTAGGGTAGAATTTACCTATCTTTGGTTTGGTACAGATTTTGTAATCAAACTATGGACTAGACGGATAAATACTAAATTATGAATATTTTTGATAAGGTTTAGTGTATGATATAGATAAGAAAAAATTCCATAAATATAGGTTTTTTTTTACTCGAGTAAAAAGGGAAATATTCGACAAGAAAGGAGTTAAGCCTTCCAGAAAGTTGCTAACTTTATTTTAAACGTGAAAAACATCCTATTGTATAGGTTGGATTAAAGCAACTCACATCCTATTTGAACTAAAGCAAGGTTGGTTAACAATTTCTTGTCCACTTAATTAGTTAAACCAAATGAACATTTTGAGATTATTTTAAAACTGAGCATAATAAGAAAATGGGTATCTTTTTTTCTCAAACAAAAAAGAAGCATATGTTGGATTTTGAGCTTAAGGAGGAAAAAAATGAAATCGCAGTAATCCAAGCCAAAAGATTTGTGTTTTCTGTTCATAGAGTTTTACCACTTGATTTAATTATTGTCAATCTTTTTAATTTGAACTCTTATTGAAGTTTATCACTTTCTTTTTTTTATATTTTATATTTCCAGAAAAAGGACTAGACTAAAGTTAGATGAGCTTATCCATCCTATATATTCTAAAGGTGCAGATTTGGTTCTCTCTCCCTTTTCATTTGTCCTCTAACCAACCAAAATAATGCATGGAAAAATTATTCTTTTATAAGGGAAGAGTCTCGAGGATTAATGACTCTCAACCGAAATATAATAATAGATAGAATTCGCCCCTTTATCCTTGTTTATTTATAAATTAGATTTTTATCTGCGAGATTCGTCCTTGTGACGTGGTCTAATGCACACATTATTTGGTACGTTCTTATTATTGAATCAAAACTCAAGAACCTTGGAACGTAAGAAAAAATTAAATTAAATGCATACTTTTGAAAAGAGAATAAGAAAATAATACTCCCTCGATTCTATATTACTAAAAATATATGTTGAAAATAATTTTTCAATTTACAAAGTAAGATAGAATTAATTAAATTTTTTCCTTAAAATTAATCCTTTTGAAAGTATAAACAGTAAATTGACCACCTCCGTAAATATAGTGTATTAAAAAGAGTTAAAATGATATATTAGTAAAAATATCCTTCTTATTTAATTTTTTTAAGGAATGTGTAAAAGGAAAAGTAGACAAGTAATATTGGATGGAGGGAGTAAGAAACAATAACCAAAAGAGAACAGTAAAGTTCAAGAGAGACAATCAAGAAGAAGAAGAAGAGCATCTTCCCCACGTAATTTTCCATTCTTTTGGAAAAAGTCCAGAAAAATTTTGGTCACATCCACCGCTTTTTAGTTGTACATAGAATCCAGTCATGGTATCCTATTTTGTCTTTCTATATTTTCCACCCCTTTTTACCTTTGCTTTATCCTCAGCCAATCACTAGGTCTCTCTCTCTCTCTAAATCTCTCTCTCTCTTCTTATTATATTATATGGGGAAAAAAATACGTGGTTCATTTTTGACTTTGCTACTTTCCACGTTTATTTCCTATATCTATATCTATATATTTCTCTCCCTCTTCCTTTTCCCCCAAACTAACTCAATCTTCTCTTTTTTCATCAGTACCCATTTTGCCCAAATTTCTTTTCTTTGCATCTAAGGTTCGATTTCATTATGGAAGAAGCAAATGGTAAGTGATATGTACATCTTTCTGGGAATTTTCTTGACTTGAAAATTCAGTCTGATCATGGGTTTTGGTTTAATCTTGATCATTTGGGGACTCGTTGTATTTTCCCATTGTGTATTTTCTTCTGTTTTTTGGCCTAGATTTTGGATCGTTATTGAGTTTTTGTTGGTGGGGTTTGGTTATTTCGTTCATTTGTTGGTGTCTGGGCATGATCTGGTGGGTTTGTGGGTTGACTGAATAAAACTTCACTTTTTTGTAGTGGGGCCAGATGAATTGCCATCCATGCCTTTTGTTTTGGTTGTGACTTGACAATTTACAGAATTCATACTGTTTTGACTTCCTAAATAAAAATAATTATAATCATGGGATCATGGTATATGTAATTTGAACTTGTTTTGCTACCATTTTGTGCTGTTTCCTACTTTTATCCAGCAATGGTGTATGTATATTGCTTTACTGAGGTGTGTTGCATTATGAGCTCTATGGCAGCATGGTCAGTTTTTGATCACGAAATGGAGTACTAAATGAGATCCTGGCAACCACCCTTTTTATTTGTTCAATTACTTTTCTGTGCTGGTTGTATATGTCTTTCTGTATCTAAATGTGGAAAAGTTTTAGACCCCCATCTTGCTGCAGTCTTATTTCGGTGCTGAATGTTTTTGAATTTTCAGCTTTACAAATTTGTCATCAAGTTGTATAGCTTTTGTCACTTCCTTTCGTCATTGTTCAGTTGTTGAAGCGAAGGATGGAACTATCTCAGTAGCCTCTGCATTTGCTGGTCATCAAGAAGGTAATCTGAAATTCTTCTATTCATGTTAGTCTTTGCTCTCAGTTTCTTACACACTTTACTAACATAAATTTATAAAAAAATTGTTTAGTGTTGCTTCATTACATACATGCAGTGAAATGACCTTGATTCAAATTATATGCTTGTTCAGATGTCTCTTTCACCCTCTCTGCCTTTCTGCATCTTAAATAGTATCTCCACACTGTACAATGTTTTACTTGTTTTTTATCTTGGTATATCGACTTATAATCAAATGGACATACATGTAACTAGATGACCCTTTGAATTTACTTTATTTGGTTTCTTGCTTATATATATACTGCCCTTGATGATTACTTTTTGAAACCTTGTTGTAGCTATTGATCCAGTTATAGTAGGAAGAATGCGAATGATCTAATATTTGCCTATCTTTTGGGAAAAAAGCGTATCAGCAATGTCTATTTGAGTAATGTTAAAATTATTTAAAAGAAGGAAAAAAATGACATGTTAAATTTCTCTTTGTCCTCCGGAATTTTCACCAGCTGTACAGGATAGAGACCACAAATTCTTGACACAAGCAGTCGAAGAAGCTTACAAAGGTGTAGAATGTGGACATGGAGGCCCATTTGGTGCAGTTGTTGTTCGCAATGATGAAGTAGTTGTTAGCTGCCACAACATGGTTTTGAAGTATACTGACCCTACAGCTCATGCAGAAGTTACGGCAGTAAGAGAGGTTAGTGTTCCAACTCCATATGTTATGTGCTATAGGATTTTTGCCAATTCATGTGAATTAGAAGGATGATCCTTTTTCTAATAATATGCTGGAGGCGGCATGTTGTTGGTCTAGACTACTGTCGTTTTTCTTCTTTTGAGTTGTTTTCTCAGTCCATTCTTCATGTCCAATCGTCTGGTGACTCCGTTTGCTGAAGCTTTCTCTAGTTCCAAGTTCTAGCTGAACTAGTTTATGAGGTAGTCTGGCTTTATTACCATATTTGCCCCTTTTCTGGAACAGTTGGGCTTGTAATCCTCGGGCATGTAGAATAAGTTGGCTGGTCGTGCCAATGCTTACCCATCTGTTGTGTGATACTGGTACCAAAAGTAGCGTATGCTCTTTCATTATGCCCATATTCATCATCTTATATTGCTGTGTTTTGATAATTGTCTTCAAGGTTTATTTCCCTAAAATGAGGATCCATTTAGAAGGTTTGTGTTCGAGCTATCAATTCTTCTTCCATTAAGGCATTTTGTTTTGGATGGTTATGCTGCTGGTATATCTAGCCTTCCTATCACTGCAATGAAGTATTATCTCCTCGTACCAAATCTAGATAACCTGATTCATCTGTATTTTGGTAGAAGTGGAGTCCAACAGTGAAGATAGTTAATGTTTTTTTAAAGAATTTGGGTCTTATATGTACTCTTTTTATTGTAAATACTGGAAGAAGTGTTGAAGAGGGTATGGAGAAAGCTTCGAAGATCCTTTTAGTAGGGCAGACACAATGTTGGGATAGTCAGGTTTCTTTAATGCATGTAAACATTTTGCTTTTCTTCAAGTTTTTGTGGCTCCGTTCGCCTTCTCCTTGATGAGGTAGCAGGGTACTTCTTTTTCATTTTTTTGATAAGTAGAATCCTCTTTTCTCAAGGTCTTGTAATTCTTTATATTGAACTTTCCCTTGATGCAGCGCTCTTGTACTAAAAAACGATGGCATGTACACCCCTTCTTTCAATTCAATCTTTTTTGTTTTCATTGGTACAATCCTTGAATGCTCGTGCAGTTAGCTACTAGCACTGCAACAAAATATAGCTTGGGATTTAAAGGAACTTAAACCCTAAGCTGAATCTCTTCCATTAAGAAATATTGCTTTGGATGGAGATGCGGCTGGTATAGCTTGTGTTAAAATATTATCTCTCGGTCCCAAATTTAGGTAACGTAATTGGTTTGGACACAATTTATTCTATTCAAGTAGAAGCAGAGTGCAAAAGTAAGGACAAAGTTAACTTTTTGAAGAATTTAGGTCTTATGGTACTCTTTTTACTGTACAATACTGGAGGAGGTGTTGAAGAGGATATGGAGGAAGATTCGAAGACTCTTTTAAAGAAAGCAGAAATACTTTTTGGGTTAAAACCAATACACAAATATAAAATGCAGAACCGTTAAGACAGAGGGGTCATATTGTATGTCCATCATTTCGATGATGCATGTGTGCATTTGTTTTTCTTCAAATTTTTGTGGGTCTGTTCCCTCTCCTTCATTTCTTGTGTTCTTATGATTCTTTATATTGAACTTTCCTTGATGTGCAGTGCTCTTGAACTCAAACAATGACATCTTCAATACCCCCTTTGTCAAATCATTCTTCTTCGTTTTCCTTACAATCCTTTTCTGTTTTGAGAGACGTAACCTTGTTAAGTCATCAACACAAAAGACTGTTGCTAGCCATATTTACCAGCTCAAAAAGAGCAAACATCATCCTTATTCTTTTCACGAGGATTCCTTTTACAAGGATTCTAAGAGGTCTAGTATAGAGACTGCTTCATTTACATAGTTCTCTTTACACCAAAATGAAATAAAAATATACAATTCATCTTTTTCCATTTGATTGAGTTGCATCTATCTTCAAAAAATCTTGCATTTCTTTCCATCCAGACAATCCGCCATATGCAAGCTGGGATTATGCTCCAACATTCCTTTTGTCTAATGCTGCCCTTGGTACAATCTATAAGGTGCATTTAGGCGTTAGCCATTGCTGCGATAGTATAAGGGCCTAAGTCTCTAGGGCTCAAAGGGGTAAAGTGGTATAACGAATAGTTGAGGAATAAATGTTAGCTGGAGGAGTGTTTTAGTAGGTCTACTGCTTTTTTATCCCTTTTAGCTTAAACTGAGACTTTATGCCTAGACTTTGGTTTGGACAGATAGATTCTTGATAACTTAGAGCTGATTTATCTTGAAGTTTATGCTGCATATGTTGGGACTATAATTAGAAAATACGAGAATTCCACAAAAGAAGAAGCAATACACCAAGCTCTACTGAAAATAGTTGGACCAATTGTCAAAGCACAAAAGAGAACTTGTTCAGTGGGGATATATTTGAACTGGATGTTCTTTTGATAAGGATATATTTGAACCGGATGTTGGTTCGAGAAACCAGACCTTAACCGGTGATGGTAGGAGATAAAAGGCCCATGGATCTTGTAATGCTACTTTGGTGCAGTACATTACTGAAGGACAAAAATGCAATTGAAAGAGCAATTGCTTCATCAATAACTGCTGTTAGGCCTTAGTGGTGCAGGTTACGGTTGCATAGCCATCCCAAATATCCCTTAGGGGTCGTTTGGTAGGGTGCATAAGAATAATGCTGAATGTGGTGTATTAGTAATGCTGGTATTAGTTATGCTTGCATTAGTTATGCTGGTATTAGTTATGCTGACATATTTCTTCCATTGTTTGGTTTGATGTATTAAAGTATTGCACAATTTCTACAAGAATTGCTTGTTTACAAAAATACCCTCAAAACCAGTCCATCACTCTAACTTTTTTAAAAGAAACATATGTTGAGAAATATTTTTATATGAAAAAGTTTTAAAAAATTATTGGATACACCTATATTGTAAAACAGAACTAAATATTTATTTATAAAAAAGAAAATATGCTAAGTATTTATTTATTTACTAGAGATATAATTTTATTTCTCACTACTTGAATTATTTTAAGCTTGCATTAATATAATAACTAGCATATTTTTATCAAGCATAAATATTAAAGGACAATTTTGTCTTTAACTAAGCTAATGCATGCATTAAAACTCATTGCATTGCTAATACCATGGTTTTCTATGCATTAGTTATGCATTTCTATGCATTAGTTATGCATAGGATAATACCAAATACGATGTATAACTAATGCATAGGTTTAAAATGTCTACCAAACAAGGTATTATTTAATACACAAAGCTAATGCAAGCATTATTTTATTTAATACAACCTACCAAACGACCCCTTAGAGATTGTTGGGTCCCTTGCCTCCTCAAAATCTAGCTCTTAACATACTAGGATGTTGCAAGGGATAGCAACAATATTGTAGCATGATGTGGCCAGCCATCATAAAGATATTAAATTACTACTAAAAAAAAAGCGCGAATATCTTACGAACGTCCCATCGTAAATCGGCTCATCCTTAAGGAATTTTTGACATAAAGTCTGTCAGCAACGCTTTCCGACCAGCCAATTTCTGACGGATTCCATAGGAAATTCATTGTCTTCTTAGTAGTAAAAGAATTGTTTTTTTGAATTGAGTAGTAAAAGAAATTTAATCAATTAACTATCTGTCAATACCACACGAAGTTGGAGTTGACTAGATTCAAAAATCATTCTGCTCTATCGGGCATAACAATGAAGCCATTGTCATGAGAATTCATCAACTTACCAAACCTCTCTCCTTTATCCGGACTCTTTTTTTCCTGGGATTGGAGAGTGGTGGAGGGATTCCCATTCCCTATCTTGGTGAATATCTTACTATGCACCATCCTGTTTTGAAGCATAGTAACATGTGGGAGGAGTTGAACACATGTTAGTTAAGAGACGTTGAGCATTTTTTTGCTAAAAGTAGTGCCGACTTTCGGATCCTCCAAAAATAGTGCATTTTTGAAGGATCCAACACGGGTGCGGCTACATTTTGGAGAGTCCGCGCAACATAGGTCGCGAGTGCTAGAATTATTTTCCTTAGCTTCTTATATATTTGCTTGCTCTCCTGCCAAAAATGTTTACGATGGATTTTCACAATCCAATGTTACGGAGTTGACATGTCTTTTTAGTTCCCTAACGAATTGATGGTGTTCAGTTAGAACTGATCATACACAGCTTTGTGATGTAATTGTCAACTGACATCTCCATTTACCGAGTAATGGGACTAAAGAAATGACATCTCCATTTTGTGAGCAGTGGGATGATGTGAAGAAGTTTCATCTTATACTTTTGGAGATTCATAGTTTGAAAAAACGATGCATCTGATGCATCAGATCTCTCTGATGAATTAACAAGAAATTAATGAGGTTAAAATAAAGATTGTTGACTAGTTATGAGATACGTGTCTGAACAATGAAGCAACTTTGTGATGTCATGGTATATATGAAAGTGGATTACTTGACAAAGAAGGGATGGTCAAGCGTCACTTGTCATGTGATACATACATAATTCTCCTTTGTTTTGCTGTTTTATGGAACTACAAATTTCTGTCCAAGTATTCTTCTCGCATCTGATCCCATCACTTTTGACGAATCTTCAGGCATGTAAAAAGCTCAATCGATTTGAGCTCTCAGATTGTGAGATATATGCTTCTTGTGAACCCTGTCCGATGTGCTTTGGTGCTATCCATCTATCACGTATCAAGGTGTGTATACTTGTGCCTTTTGACTCTTTTCCATTTTGTTATTCTTTTGAACTGAATAGGCCCCTCCTTTTCATTTTGACAATGCTGATGCTTCTACCTGTGTCCTTCGCACAGAGGTTGGTATATGGGGCCAAAGCTGAAGCTGCAATTGCTATTGGGTTCGACGATTTCATCGCGGATGCTCTTAGAGGTACTGGATTTTATCAGAAGGCTCAGTTAGAGATCAAGAAGGCTGATGGTAAGGGAGCCCTTATAGCTGAGCAAGTATTCGAGAAGACCAAAGAAAAGTTTACCATCTATTGAGAGAAGACGTACATTATAAGGGAAGAAATCTACAGTCATCTGATTTCATTACTGATCCTGAATTCCTGATGTTGATAAACTAATTACGCTTTCACTGAATAATATTAAGACACTCACTTTCTCAAATTGTATGTATCTGTTGAACTTAACATGTGGATACCAGTCAGGTCGACAAGCCTCTTTCGTTTTCCCTTTTCTTTTGTTTAATAAATTCTTGAAGGAGTTAGAGGTATTACTTCGGATAGTAGGAAGGGGAAACGTACCCTAGGAAAAGTACTCGAGGGCTTGGTCTTCGACGGATGTTGGGTTTTTGGTGTCGACTGGTGCAACTAGAATTCCGCTCTGCTGCTATCTCGTTTTAAACTTGTGCGTCAATTTTTGCATCAGAATATGGAGTTCATACGGGCAAAGTCACTTCTGGATAGAGTTAAAAACTATAACAATGTAAGTCAGTACTAATTTTGAAGTGGGGACAGAGATGACAGCCAATAATACTACTGACTCTCACTCCATAATGGTTTTGGATGTAACGCAAGAAAGCACTTGATTACATCCCAGGATAGAACACTGGGATCTGGAAGTTATAGCTTGTTCAAGCATAGGGAATAAGTTTTCAAATATGTTCCTGCAAATCATAAAAAGAATATTTACACCAGAGCAATAATGCATGACTTGTATTTGTCCATATAAAAACTTTACTTAACTATGTTACTATTTCTATGGTTTCTATTGACGATACTCATATAGTCTCTTCTTGTTTTCGTTCCATCTTTCCGAGCCGATGGACTATCGTAAACAACTTCTCTGCCCCATCAGGGTAGGGTAGGGTTTAGGTCTGCGTCCACATTATCCTTCCCAGACCCCACTTTGTGGGATTTTACTGGGTTGTTGTTGTTGTAATTCATTAGATCGCTTAACATGGTAAATCTATATGGTTGTGTAAACTCTGAGTGTACATAAATTATTGCCCATCTCATTTATCTCATATTAGAGGCTTTGGAAAGCATCTATCTAATTGGAAATTTGCCATAACTAGTGCTTTACTCAAGAGAACATTCACTAGCTACACAGGTCCCTTGTCACCACTGAACTTAAAAGTTCTCAAACGAAGACATAAAGTTCACTCTACTTTCTTTGAAAATAGAAAAACAGAAAAGGCACCTTTGGTTCTTGTAAAGGCAGTGCATTAACAGACAACTGGAAAATGTAGAGAATCAGCAACGCAGCCATTTCAATCAGAGAGATCAAGAACTGACATTAACTGAACAATCCGCTTCTATCAATTCATTTCTATATACAAAATAGACAGCATCTATTGTTGCAACAGTCTTCAAACAAGCAGAGCATATAACAGGGCTGTAAACAATTAGAACTCATTATTCAACAACCCCAAAAAAGTTAAATATCTAATGAGCGGCTTCGCAGTGTATCCAATGCTACAACTATCAGCCATTATATCATCAACAATCTGATAAAACTATCAACTAGAATTATTTGAGAAATGTATACATAGAAAAGAAAAAAAAGCAACCTCTTTTTTATTATTGTCATCAGCAACTAACTTCCCATTGATCTCAGCTCCTCCAATTGTGCTTTGATCTGATCTTGAACCAGCTCTAATCTCTTCGAATACACTTCCAACTCCAACATCTGTTGCTTCCTCCATTTCTCGTCCCCCATCATTTCCAGGCTCATAGCACCTCCCCCGAACCCTAATGGGATCGGATTCATCCCCATTCCTCCGAATCCAAATCCTCTGCTAGGCCCATTCAAATTCGCCACACTGTTCAACAACTCCTTGAAAATTGGTGATACACAATTCCTCACTGTTTCCTCAATCAAGCTAGGCATCGAAGCAGCCACTGTGGCTGCAACCTCAGCCACGGGCGCTGCTGCCAATGGCACAGTGGCGCTGCCACCGGATGGCTGATAAGGCTGTTGTTCAACTTTAACTGCTTCTGTAGATGCAGCTGGAGATCGCTTTCGTGGTCTCGGAGTTTTAATGTCAATTCCGTTAGGGTTAGAGTTAAGGTTAAACTTAGGGCTATGATCAATGAGATCATTTGCATAAGGGTTAGGGTTAACGTGAGCATCGTCATCATCCAATCCACCGTCTTCCGGCGGGGCATAGAGAACGACAGAGCCAGCAACGCCGTTAGAGCCTCCGCGGACGGCGGAGCCTACATTAGTCCAGATCTTGCGAGAGATCTCGAAAGTGGCGTGATCGTGAGCGCTCTTGAAGACAAACTCCTTACCCGATCCCATCTTGCTCATCACAGTCCTGTACTTCTTCTTCAACCGCCGGAGCTTCTCGACCAGCTGGTTTTTGTTGAAATCCAGCTGGAATTTGCTCTTGATCTGGTCGTAAAACGCCGTCGTGTCGTAGTGGTGCTGCGGCGTCGCCGAATTGTTCAAGCCGCGTTGAGTCGTGTAGTCGAGGAATCCTTGTAACAGCTCAATCTCGTCCTCGTCAGTCCACAGACGTTGAAACAGCTTCCGCTGAGAGTCGTCGAAAGTCGCCGCCGGCTTCTTCTCTGGCAGAATAACGGGAATGGTAAAATCATCGAGACGACGTCTTTTAAGATCGGGGTAAAGTGCAAGAGAATCACTGTTGGATACGCCAACGCCGGAGACGGCTATGGTGACCTCGCCGGCGAGAGAAGGGGAGGAAGTGGAGTCGTCATCACCGTCAACGTCGACGTCATCGTCGAGGTTATCGTCGTTGTAGACTGGTTGATGCTGGTGGTGATCTAGAGAAGCCATGGGGGAGTGGGAGTGGGGTTGGGGTTGGGGGGGTTAAGGTTCAGTGAGCTAAGGTTAAAAAAAAGTGGTAAAGAAGGGTGCGGTGCGGCAGTGGTTAGGCCGAAAGTAAAGGGGGTCACGAGCAGGGGTAGGGGGGAATGGTAGGGGGGTTGGTAATTTTGAGGTTGTTTCGTGTGCGACTCGGGTTGTGGTCGAAAAGGTTGACTAGATCAGGGTGATGTGGTGCCCACGTATACGCCTGCTGTATAACTGGTTCCCTGGTAAGCATAAACTCACCAGCTTCACAATCATTTGGATTAGCTAATTAAAAAAATAAGGATACTTTACTATGGCAAAGATATACACTTATTTATTATAAATTAAAATTATTTTAAAATATTATTTTTTATAACTATTTTTTATATTTTATAACAAAATAAATATTTATGGTATATACTATCATCGAGACATAAAGTAAGGCATGAAATATACTATTTATTTTTGTCCTCTTTCTTGACAGTTGGACATACCTATTTTTAGGTGATTGCCGTTACTATCATGAATACATGACGCAAATAAATATGAATATATGCGCATACAACTGGATTACCCTGATTTTAGGCGCTTTTTACTGCTCAAATACATGTGAATGGACTGCTTTTATTTTAGGAGATTTTTGCTGTTGTATTCATGAATACATGGGGCAAATACACGTGAATACATGCGTGTACAACTGGACTGCCTTGATTTTAGACACTTTTTACTGCTGCATTCATGAATACAGCAACGCGAATACATGTAAATACATGCGCATACAGCTGGACTTCCCTGATTTTAGATGCCTTTTGCTACAGTGTTCACAAATATATGGCGTGAATACATGTGAGTATATGCATGTACTGCTGGACTACCCTAATTTTTAGGCGCTAGTACGAATACAACAAATACACTAGCGTAACAAATGAATAGTAACTATAGAAAGTAATTATGTATATAATAGCTATAGGAAGTTAATAGCCACTAAATAATAATGGTTTCTGAAAATTTCTCAATTACTGTTAAAATTCAAATGTTGTAAACCATTTTTTACTTGCTGAAAGTAATTTTATATAAATAAGTAGGTACTATATATTTGCAAGAAAATATTGAAACTAATAATAATGGAGTAATATTCTTAGTAAAAAAAAGTGTTGATAATTTTTTAAATGACCAAAAGTACTTTTACAAATTTTGTAAAGAAATTAAGAAACGATGACTATGGAATGAAAGACAGTTAAGAGTTTTATTTTGAAAAAGATATTTAATGAATTTTAGCTCAAGTAAAGGTATTACTACTAGAAAGAACTAATAATCATTATTTTAAGTTTAATATAGTAGAAAAATAGGCATTAATTGTGAAAAATTATTTATACAATTAAATACAGTAAATAAAATAATAGATCATTTCCTCGTAAAATCTGCAAATGGTAAGTAACACGTGGTATTCTTAAATTATTGGTCCAATACTCCAATCTTGGATAATCCTTTCATTCTCTTTTACTTCTCCTAAATAGACTTTGTACGCCCTTAACAACAATAGATGAAGTCTATATTTTTACCATAATATCCGGGGCGAAATTACATTGTTGGTTACGGATTCGATCGAATCAAGTAGCTTTTGCTCAAATTCATTATTTTGTATTAAGAAATTCAATTAATATATATAAATTATTAATTTAGAACTCAATAATTTAAAATATTATAATTTCAAACCCCTAAGGTTTAAATTTTAGTACATATATGGATGAGCTTGTTTTAAGTGATTTTTAAGCCAAAATAACTTTTAACCCATAAGTTAGGAATTCTAACTTTTTGCTTTTGGCTTGTTTTTTGTCATTTAAGATTAAAAACAAGTGCTTAAAAGCACTTTTTTACTTTATCCAAACACAACAAAATGACTTAAAAAGCTATTTTGGCTTAAAAGCATTTAAAACAAGCCAATCTAAACGGGTTCTTAATTCTGCCTTTGGTAGTATCCATTATAATGATAGTATTTTGATTTTTTTTTGGTCGAAAAGAAAATTTGTATTTCAACCAGTATAAATGTACATCAATTGTTCTTTGAGACTATAGAACAAATCTCAAACTTGATCAACTAGCTACTCTACAACCAAAAAAGTTGTTTAACTAACTCCTAATATACTAAAATGTAGATATAGTCAAGGAGTACATTGAGGATAGCAATTTATGTACTGTAGAGTAGGCTGCCATTTTGGCTTCTTCAGTCCAGTGATGTGCACTTAGAATGCGATCTGTCGTGCTCTGTCTATAGCTTCTTTGCTCGACTGTCGAAATCTTCTTCTATTCCTTTCCATCCAAATATTGTATACAATTGCTGCTAACACCACTCATAGAATGGTTTTCCTTGGCTTTCTGTTGTTTACTCTAGCAGAAACCCATTGCACCTCTAGTTCCCAGTTGTTTATCAATCTGTTGAAATTCAGCCACTTTAACAATCCTTGCCACAGTTTTTGGGAATAAGAACAGTCAAAGAACAGGTGATCGTGTGTCTTTACAATGTCTCTCCCATATAGTGAACAAGACTGGTTAGTGTGGATACCCCACTTTTCTAACATGTCAACTGTTGCCAATCGTCTATGCAATGTCATCCATAATATGAACTTCTGCTTTGGCAGTAGTCCAGACACCAACACTAATTTTTTCCAGTGAACTTTGGGATACTGTGGAGTAGAGTGTATATATTCTTTCCTGATGTTGTAGCTTCCATTCTGGCAGCATGCTTGCATTGCTGCACTATCTTGTGTCCACCATTCCCTTGCTCCAAATATTTTCCTCACTAACCAGCTAGCCTTCTTTGGTGTTTTCATGGTATCAATTGCTTTTTTCTTTATATAATGATAGTGGATCCATTTGATCCAGAGCTTATCTTTCTTTAACATTAAAGCCCATAGCAGTTTCGACAAGGCCGCTTTGTTCCACCTCGCATAGCAAATGACATTCAAACCTCCAACTGCCTCTGGTTTGCATACTGTTTCCCATGCTATTGGAGCCCTATGACTTGTCTCATGATTGCCAGTCCACAAATAGTTTCTGCATATTCCATCAACCAGTATGATGACCTTCTTTGGAATGAGAAAGACCTGGGCCCAATAGGTTTGCATTTCAAATAGAACACTCTTGATTAGTTGGAGTCTTCCAGCATAGGATAAAACCTTGGATGACCAGCATCTAATTTTGTCCACTACTCTTTCAACCAAAAGTAATCATTATGTGATTGTGATCTTTTGTTGATAAGGGGACTCCCAAGTATTTGAAGGGGAATTTCCCTTCTGTTAGTTGAAAGTCTGCCAGTAACTTCTCCTTGACTTCCTGTGAGACACCTGCTATGTACAAAGAGCTTTTCTCCAAGTTTGCTTGCAGTCCAAACATCTGGGAGAAGTTATCAAATTCTTTTAGCAGTAACTTCATTGAGATCTCATCACCTCTACAGCACATCAAAAGATCATCTGCAAAATATATATGAGTGATTTGTAACTTGGATCATTTGGGGTGGAAGTTGAAGTCTGGGTTCCGGTTTAGTTTCTTCAATATTCTATTGAGGTATTCCATTACTAAGACAAACAGGTAGGGAGACATTGGCTCTCCATGTCTTAATCCTTTTCTTGCTGCAAACTTTCTGGTGAGACCTCCATTAATTAGTAGAGAGAAGCTTGTTGTGGAGACACACTCAATAATTAAAGTGACCATTTTGTAAGATACAATAAATTCCAGCAACACTGTCCTCAGAAACCCCCATTCAACAGAGGCATAAGCCTTCATAATATCCACTTTGATCATGCAGCTGGGAGATACTGCCTTTTGGGTGTAAGCTCTTATCAGTTCATGAGCCATAATAACATTGTCTAGGATGTTTCTCCCCTCTATGAAAGCTGATTGTGCATGCCCCACCTAATAATCCACAACTAGTTTGAGTCTGTTTGTAAGGATCATTGCAATAACTTTGTACAGTGTTGAGCAACAAGAAATGAGTCTAAATTCCTTGACATAGTTGGGATTTTTCACTTTCGGAATCAATGTAACAGTTGTGCAGTTAATCTCGTTCAATAATTTTCCAGTTTGAAAGAATTGCTGCACTGCCTCTATAACCTCCTCTCCCACAGTTGGCCAAAACTTTTTAAAGAATTCTGCAGGGTAACCATCTATTCCAGGAGCCTTGTCATTAGGAAGATGATGTACTATCCGGCTGATCTCTTCCCTTGTTACTGGAGTTAACAATTGCTGCTGTTGGTGCAATGATAGACATGGCCCGTCTCTAGCCACAGTGATGTCTATTCCAGGAAGCTGATCTGCTGCTGTGCCTAGTAACTTTTGAAAGAAGTGAGTGAACTCTTGCTGGATCTGCTGTGGATCAGTAATCCTCATCTGGTTGTCATTGAGAATGCTGCTCACCCTGTTTCTTGCTTGTCTGGATTTCATATATGCATGGAAGTACTTTGTATTGCTATCACCCAGTTGGATCCAGTTTGCTCTTGACTTCTGTCTCATTATTTGTTCTTGAATTACTTCCCACTTTTCAATGTTCTCTAACAGTTTCTTTTCTTCTTCAATCCATGTTTCATTGAAATAATCCTCATTCAGTTTTCCTTGAATTTCCCTCAGATCTTCTCTCATCAGTTGCAGCTTCTTATCTACAGATGAGTGCTCCTGATGAATGGTTCTGCTTTCCTGCTCAATTTTTTTCAGTTTGCTCCAAACAGAATACATAGTGTATCCTTTGACTTGTTGACTCCACACTCTTTGAACTGCTTCCTTGTATTCTTTTTGTTGCATAACTGTTAGTAGTAGCCTGTATGGTCTATTCACTTTAATTTTAATTATTTCAGTGTCTATCAGTATAGGGGCGTGATCTGAACATCCAGGTAACATGTATACTGCTTCCACCCCTGTGTGAGAATTGAACCACTCATCACTACCAAAAGCCCAGTCTATATGGATATAGACTCTGGCTTCAACATTCCTTTTGTTGCTCCATGAGAATTTGTTGCCTCTTTTGGTAAGTTGCCCCACTCCAATGTCATCAATACGTCACTGAAATTCAGCTATCTCTGAAGGATGCACTGGCTGACCATTTATCCTATCCTCGACCCCTAACCGACTATTGAAGTCCCCCATTATAAGCCAAGGGCCAGTACGTTGGACAGCTCTCAAATCCCTCCATAGTGGTGCTCTGTGTTGGGTAGTGTGTAGGCCATATACAAATGTGATGTAGCTAGCAAAAGTTGAATTCTTATCTTTCACCTAACAATGGATCAGTTGATCAGTGCTTTCCAGAAGTACCACCTGAACATTGACTTCTTTCCACATTATCCATATCCTTCCATTAGGAGCATATGCATAGTTGTTCCCTACTGTCCACTCACCTCCCATCTTCTTATAGATTGCCATTGAGTTTTGCTGTTTCACTCTAGTTTCTAGACAAGCTATTATATCAACTCTCTTAGTCCTCAAGAATTTGACTAACTCTCTTTGTCTGTAAGACTTGTTTAGTCCTCTAATATTCCAGGATACAATAATCATGGGGAAATAGTGGATGTAGTGCCTCCTGGATCCGATAGGCCTGGCTCTAGGCTGCATTCTCCCTTATGTTGGTTCCCATCAGGAGGCTCTAATATAGTGAGTACTTCAAATGTATATCTCCTGGCTAGTTCAGCATAGTTGGTCTCTTTGTTTTGTTTTGTATCTTTAGGTCCTTGGACAATTGCAATCTGCTTGCCTTTATTATTCATTTGAACTTCTACTGCAGGTAACTCTGTTGGTTTTTCATTCTGCTGCTCCTCTAAATTCTCCTCAGTTACAGCTTTTGGTTGCCATTGCAATCTGGTTGTCTTCTTTTTCCTCTTTTTCTGCCTCTGGATCCCTTCAGCATGTTGTTCCTCTTTCTGATAATCCCCATTTTTGTGCCCAAACGAGTTGCATTGTAGACAAAAGGTTGGTTTCCATTCATACTCTACATTTTTGTAGCCAGCTTCTTCCATCTGGTATCTCAATGTAGACATTCTCAGGCAAAGGTTGAGTGATATCAACTTCCATAAGAACTCTCGCATAGGAGATTCTTTCACATTCAGCAGTTAATCTATCGGTACATAAAGGCTTACCAATTAAGCTTGCTATTCCGCCTAAGTTCTCTTTCGCCCAGCATTTGATTGGCAGCCCAGGGAAACTAATCCAAATTGGGACAATTCTCATCGACTCGTTCTGAATCTGATAATTAGGATCCCACTCCTTCAGAATCATAGGCCTACCATTGAACGTATGTGGTCCTTGTTGCATTATTAGGTTCTTATCCTCCATAGATTCAAATTTGAAGATGAAGTACCCATCATCATGCAGCAACACTGTAGACGTTGTAACCTCATACAGACGTCATAAGCATACTTCAACATTTCCTTAAATGACGGGTTACCTCCTAAAACATAGCCGATTAAAGCATACCTCCACTTCTGGTTCTGAATCTCTATCTCCTTTGGGTTCAATGTTGCGATTTTCACTCCATCCTTCGTCATCGGGGGATAGAACTTAAGCTGCATGCCCTGATTTTGAAGTCTATTACCTTTGACTACCTCCGCCATTGTTTGCTTCTGGGTTTCATTTGAGTACGTGAGTTTCCTAGCCATCGTCGTTCCACCTGCAACCTCCTTCGCCGGCGGTGCCTGCATGACTGTAGGGGCACTCCCCATACCAGAAAACCAGTGTAGCAGGGGTATTGGGGTTAATTGTTGTGGTATTCCGCTTTCCGGTACTATCACTCTCGTCATATTTACAGTGGGGAAGTATTAGTAGGTCGATTGGATATGGCGGGTGGTGGCCGGCGACAGGCGGCGTCTCGCTTGCCAGTCGCCAGAGCTTCTCTCTCCTCTCTCTAAAACTTCCCCCTTTTGAAAAACTTGATTTAGGTGAAGCTTAGTTTGAAGATGAAAATGTATTTGGACATATATTTTCAAAACATATTTTCTAAATTTATTTTGGAAAATATGTGTATATTATTAGTATTTGTAAATATTTTGGCCAGCTGGTTATGAAATTTGGGATTTGAAATTTTATCAAGATATAAAGAAAATCAATGGTCAAATATATGTTTGACAACTAAAACTCAAATTTATTTTGGAAAACTTAAACGGATCCTTAGAATCAGTTTATATTTATCCCTTATCCAATTCCCAAAATTTGAAAGGGCATATGCGCTTTCATGGATCCCTGTTGGTTCCTCTATATCCACATGTTCCTCTCCACACAGCAAACACAAGACTACTGATTCACTGAAACCTTTACCAAAACATAACCATTGATTAGAATACTGCAACAAGAAAGAAGAAGAAAAGAAGAACCATTTTGAATGGCTTCAGCAACTGCAAGAGCTTCCTTCACATTCACACCTAATTCACTCACACAACCATCCTCTCCAAAACCCAAACCCCACCTCACACTCCCACCTTTTCACCTCAAATCCCACTCAGTTTCCTCCTTTTACAGAAAGCCAATTAAAATCCAATCACTCAGCTCAGTTCCAAAGTCCATTGATGTCTCCAAAGAAGACAAACCCATCTCAGAACAACCCACTTCCGAGACACCCATTTCAGAACCCGAGCAGGAGGAGGAGGAGGAGGAGGAGAAATTCGACAAGCGGAGGCTTGAGGAGAAGTTTGCTGTGTTGAATACTGGGATTTATGAGTGTAGGTCATGTGGGTTCAAGTATAATGAAGCTGCTGGAGACCCTTCTTATCCCATTCCTCCAGGTTTGCCGTTTGATCAGCTGCCGGCGGACTGGAGATGTCCGACTTGTGGTGCTGCGAAGAGTTTCTTTGATAACAAGAGTGTGGAGATTGCTGGGTTTGCTCAGAATCAGCAGTATGGGTTAGGTGGTAATACTCTTACCTCTGGCCAAAAGGCATTGCTTATATATGGTGGACTGCTTTTGGGCTTTGTGTTCTTCTTGTCTGGTTATTTTCTTCAATAAGTTAATATGAGAAAATTTTGAAGTTAGTATATGTTTGTGTGTATTTATACATGTATAAGAATTGTCCATCGTTTAGAATGGAATTTTTCATTTTAACATCGGGGAGGAATCTTTGATAACAGTCAAGTAGAGCTGTAGAGGTGTAAGTCAGTCCGGTCGAGTTCATAATTTACTTATTCTAGCTTGGCATAATTTCTAAACAAGCTAAGGGTTAGTTCGATGGTGTTTTTTCATAATATGAATCAAGCTCAAGCAAGGTTTAATCCAGTGTATCATGAGTACTGACTATAACATGCCCATTTATACACGAGTGATTCGTGTATTGCTTTTTCAAGTATGATTTCTCTTGCTCGTGTTGATCAAGGATGCTGAAGCAAAACTTAGGTATTTGAACAATGGAGCATTAATAGGTAAAATATGGCTCAAATGTGCTAATCCAATGCACCGTCTTGTTTAACCAACATTCTTAATTTATTGTGAGCAAGGAAAACTATTCTTTCTCCTTTTGTTTGCTATTTAGCATTGATTTATGTTGTTGTATCATCACTTTTGGATTTCATAATATTTTCTTAGGAAATTAGAGATCTTGTTATATTGACTGTAGATGGTGTATTATCCCTTGATAATTTATCATAATGCACATTGAAACATAATTTGTGATCAAAGGTATACTATTGCGTCTTACTTAGACACCAAAACTACAGAGTATTAAGGTATGCTATGAAGAAAAGGTATTTTATTCTATCTCTACTGTTACATCTAAAATCTTTGTGCTATTTTTTGTTTCTCTACCATATTCAGTTTCCTTCTTGTTTCTGGTTAAGATGTGTGTTTAGAGCTCCACCACTACCCGGAGATAAACTATCTTTTACCATCTCTTCCTTCTCATACGACTTAGTGCTCAGTAAGACTCCCACACTAATAGGAAGTATTGAGAAATGAGAATTCTTCGTTTATGAGATCGTGTCTGTAATGCTGCTCTTCCTTGACACTGTCCGTAAGCTACATTTGTTTCCCATTTCATTTTTGGGTTGGTTTTCTTTGATGATGTACTGCAGTACTAGCCAACTTGGATCAATTAGGTGCTAGGCCTTGATGTATTCCTCCAACGTCTTCACTTCAATTTCAGTCATTTTAACCCTTGTGCGTAGATTCTTTTGATCTATAAAGAGTATTGTATATTAAACGAAAAGCACCAAAGAGGTGCATGAGTTACATGTACATAAACGAAGAAGCACCAACAATAAGAGTGCCAAGGATTTGGAAAAGATGTACGCAAAATGAGAAACTGAGTTTGAGATAGTACCCGTGGATAGATTAGTTGTTTTCCAAGTGAACCTATTTGATGGATCCAAAACGTTGATAGCTTTTCACATGAGAGTATTCTAAATCTTTCAATGTCTAGTCGTGCTCTATTGACATAACAATTATATACTTATCTTGCACGAATGTGCTCGTTATTCTGTATCCTTCTCTGAGTATTATGTGGAGCGCAAATCTGCTCTTTCGCACTCTGGGCTCCTTAATCAAGTTAATAAATCGAGTATTTGATTTAGTCCATTGTTTTCTCTAACAGACGCCTCCCCCTCCCCCCCCCCCCCCCCACCCTATGCTGGTGTCATTACTCTTCTGTTTGTAATGTTAAATGAGATTAGCATTCTCCTCCAATATTATCTCTTGTTTGGTGAAAGGCATTTCTACATTTGAATTCCTCAAGGATGAGTTCTATTTGTCAAGAAAAATGAAGTGAACGAAAAGGAAGCCATTTTCTGGCGTGTGTTTGTTTGGTTGAAAAGGAAAAATTAGATATGAAGAAAGTAGTAGTTGGTCTTGTAGACTATGTTTTCAGGTTTTTATGGTTTTTAATTGCATTTTTGGCGTGGACACTTAAACTTTTACATTTCAAATATTGACATTTTAAATGTTGACTAAACAGGATCTGTTAATTTTAACAAAATTTGGTTGAAGGTAAATACATGACCCTACAAACTTATGTAAATACATGCAAAAATAAATACTCAGCATATCCAGATAGTTAAAATTTTCATTCAAATAATAATATTTTTATTTGAACATGTTAGATTTCCAGTCAGCTGTTTTATGCAAATCCACAGGAGATGGATTTGGATTATCAGCAGCTAAATAGAAACCACTGTCTTTTACAACCCACAAACACAGACCATTTTTATAATTATGTGCACATGGAGAAGTATTATTAAATACATCAAAAATTTGATCCTTTGAACCCCAATAAAAGTGACAGTAGAACTCGGTAGTACCAAAATAATTCCATTTAAATCTGAAACTAAATTCCTCATTCACGTTAAGAGTACGAAGACCAAAGTCATTTTCTCCAGATTGAATTCGATAACTCAATTTCTCAGAGTCATTTGGGAGGTTATTGCGAATGATAACTGTAAATTTGGGGCTGAGGGTGAAGCCATTTATCAAGTGCATGTAGTTAAATAACAAAAACAGTATGAAAAATAAGGATTTTGACTCAAGAGGAGAACTCATTCTAAGAGTATAACTTGGAAATATTATTTTATTTAATGGTTCTGGAATATGAGTGTACAAGACATATATACGTATTAACCAATATACCAACTAAACTTCTGAGCTACCAACCAATATGTGCCCTCAACTAATTTTTTAGTTAGAATAGTGATTTTTAAATAAATAACTTACATATACTGACTGTGTGAACTATATTTATAGTATCAAGTGTTTTGATTGGCTACAAAAGGTTATTTGATTTGTTTTGTAGGTAGTCAAATAAGCTACTATAGACAATTGCCTGTTGTTGCGTGTCATAAATACTGACTTGATGGTGTAGAAAAACTTAGATGAATTTAGCTTTTAAGGTTCCTACAACTAAATTCCTTGCATTAATGAAATAACGGGTTCCATATTTGGTACTTTGTTGAACTTTTAGTGATTGTAGCACATCATATGCACATAAACATGTACCCTATGTTAAAAATATTGGGTTCACTTGAATTTATTGAACTCCCACTTTATCCGCTACCCATTTGGATTCTATCTATGCGTCCATAAAATCAGCCAATGAAAAGGGCCAAGACTGTCACAATTGGCAATGGTAAATTTAGGATTTTTTTTTAGCCTGCAAGAGTTGGCGGAGTTGGTTGGTTGAGTAATTTTCATGTGGGAGATGTGAGATCGAATCCCCTCATCAGTAACCTTCTCAACCAGAGCTCGTCGCATCAGGCTTGCGTAGTACGATTTACATGGTGAACGGATTACTCAGTGTGCGCCACAAGCACGATATGATTGGGCTCATCTGAGGCTCCAGGACTTTAAGTCCGTTTCTGAATATAATTCTGCAATGTTCAGAATTACTTCTAAATTAAAGCTATGCGGAGATAATATCTCCAATTATGATATGCTTGAGAAAACGTTTACAACGTTTCATGCCTCCAATATGGTACTGCAACAACAGTACAGAGAGAAAGGCTTTACAAAGTACTCTGAACTGATTTCTCTTCTACTAGTGGCTGAGCGAAATAATGACCTGCTCATGAGAAATCACGAAAATCGACCCACTGGGTCTACACCACTGCCTGAAGCAGATAAGGTGCACTCTCATTATGCCAAACATGAAAAGGACCATGGTCATGGTCGTAAACGGGGTCATAGCCAGGGACGTAGACAAGGAAGAAATTCCAATGAAGTCCGTCAACCCCCAAGGAGAGATAACCGCCGAAAGCAGAAACGGGGTCATGAAGATCCTAAGGCAAATGGTTCAGAAACTATATGTTATCGTTGCGGTGGGAAAGGGCACTGGTCAAAGACTTGCCGTATACCAAGACACTTGGTTGACCTTTATCAAGCATCTCGAAAGAGAAAAGACCCTGAAACAAATTTTGTCTATGACGACAACTCGGACATCACCCACCTGGATGTGGCAGACTTCTTTAAGCAACCCGAGGGGAAAATAGACCACCTAATCGGCGATGGATCCGTGATGAAAGAAGATGGAGTTATTTGATTTTATTTGTATTAGTTAGTGAATAAACTAATAGTCATTAGTATTAGTTAGTTAATGATGCAATGTTAGCAGTAGTTCTTTAGAATATCTTCAATATGCTCAAATATCAATAAAATTTTTATTTTCCAGTAGGGGTAATCGACTAGCCTGAAAAACTAGTCGATTATCTACTATTTTCGCATTAAAAGCTGAAAAATAATTGATCAACAATCGATTGTCTTTGTCTAACAATCATCGATTGTCGTTGAGACAGTGTAATCTGGAATTTTTCAAAAATCATCCACAATCGATTGTCTTTATCTAACAATTGATTGTCGTTGAGACAGTGTAATCTGGAATTTTTCAAAAATCATCCACAATCGATTGTCTTTGTCTAACAATCGATTGTCGTTTAGACAGTGTAATCTGGAATTTTTCAAAATAGCCAACAATCGATTGTCTATGCATAACAATCGATTGTCTTAAAACAGTGTGCTCTGGAATTTTTCAAAATAGCCAACAATCGATTGTCTATACTTAAGAATCGATTGTCTTAAAACAGTGTGCTCTGGAATTTTTCAAAATAGCCAACAATCGATTGTCTATACTTAACAATCGATTGTCTTAAAACAGTATGCTCTGAAGTTTTTCAAAATAGCAAATAATCGATTGTGTGTGTTTAACAATCGATTTTCAATGTTCAACAATCGATTATTTGTGTTTAACAATCGATTGTTTGAAGAAAATGTTTAAACTGAAATTTTCAAACTGCAAAGTAATGGATAACATATCTGTTTTTGTTAGTCAACTGTTAGCAGCAGATTTTGAAAATATTATGTGACACAAAAGAATTGAACTTGTTTATTCTTATGTTCGTGTATCTCTTTTGTATGTCAAACTATGGGATAACAAATATGGATATCTCACAAAGCGAACTTGGATCAACGTCCAACTGTAAAAGTATTTGCCTAGCTGATTCATGTACTACACATACAATACTCAAAGAAAGGAAATATTTCTCTCAACTAAATATGTGTAAGGCAAACGTTACTACAATCTCTGGAAGTAGTAAATTGATTGAAGGCTCCGGAAGAGCAATTGTAACTCTGCCCAAAGGCACGACGTTAATCATAGAGAATGCAATGTTCTCTCCAAGTCTAAGAGAAACTTGTTGAGTTTTAAAGATGTACGCCGGAATGGCTATCATATTGAGACAATGGATGAAGATAATCTTAAATATCTCGTCATCACAAAGAATGTCTCCGGCCAAAAGATGGTTATTGAGAAATTCCCGTCTTTTAACTTGTGGCCTGTATTGGACAAGAATTAGTGCAATTGAGGCACATTCAACAGTAAACCAAAGGGTTACTGGTTTCAATACCTTTGTACTTTGGCATGATCGATTGGGACACCCAGGATCGATCATGATGAGACGGATTATAGAAAGCTCATATGGGCATCCGTTAAAGAATTTCAAAATTCTTTCGAATAATGAATATCCTTGCACTTCATGTTATCAAGGCAAGTTGATTATCAGGCCATCACCAACAAAGGTTGGGACTGAGTCACCCACGTTTCTGGAACGTATACAAGGGGACATTTGTGGACCTATTCACCCACCTAGTGGATCGTTTAGGTATTTCATGGTCTTGATAGACGCATCATGTAGATGGTCTCATGTGTGCCTGTTGTCATCACGCAACCTTGCGTTTGCGAAATTAATGGCACAAATAATTCGACTACGAGCACAATTTCCAGATAGTCCAATCAAGTCCATTAGACTGGATAATGCTGCTGAGTTTACATCCCAAGCATTTAATGATTATTGCTTATCAATCGGGATAAAAGTTGAACATTCTGTAGCTCATGTTCACACTCAAAACGGTCTTGCAGAATCGTTAATTAAACGCCTGCAGTTGATTGCAAGGCCATTACTTATGAGAACGAGGCTGCCCAGTTCGGTATGGGGTCACGCCATCTTACATGCAGCAATGCTAATTCGTCTCAGACCGACGAATTACCACAAGTATTCCCCGTTGCAATTGGTTTTGGGTCATGAACCCAATATATCCCATTTAAGAATTTTTGGATGCGCAGTATAGGTGCCTATAGCACCGCCATCCCGCACCAAAATGGGTCCGCAAAGAAGGTTAGGAATATATGTTGGGTTTGAATCGCCCTCCATCATTCGCTACCTCGAAACATTGACAGGCGACTTGTTTACTGCACGATTTGCAGACTGTCGATTTGATGAGACATTTTTCCCAAAATTAGGGGGAGAAGTTGGTGAAACCAAACAGGAAATTTTGTGGAAAAATGCATCATTATCTCATCTTGATCCACATACCTCTATTTGTGAAAGAGAGGTACAAAAGATTATCCATTTGCAAAGAATAGCAAATCAAATGCCTGACGCATTTACGGACTTGAAGAGGATAACGAAATCCCACATTCCCGCGGAAAATGTTCCAATCCGTATTGATGTCCCTGTTGGACAATCATCTAGTGTCATATCCAATGAGTCGAATGCACGCCTGAAGCGTGGCAGACCATTAGGCTCCAAAGATCGAAATCCTAGAAAGAGGAAAAAGAACGATCAAAATGCCACCACGAAAGAATCTCATGATTTAACAAATTCTGAGATTCATGAAGAATCCATTGAGCCCGAGACTCTGGAAAATACGGAACTATCCCTAAATCCAATTAATATTGAGGCAAATATTAATCGAGTGGATATTGTGGTGGATAATGCCTTTGCTTATAATGTCGCATCTAGCATTATGCAAGAATGTGAGGATCTCGAACCTCAATCTGTTGAAGAATGTCGAAAAAGACATGATTGGCCAAAGTGGCAAGAAGCAATTCAATCTGAATTGAATTCGCTGGTAAAACGTGAAGTTTTTGGCCCTATAGTTGAAACACCTAATGGTGTTAAGCCTGTTGGATATAAATGGGTCTTTGTACGCAAGAGAAATGAGAAAAACGAGGTACAAAGATATAAAGCACGCCTTGTTGCACAAGGTTTTTCTCAAAGGCCTGGTGTCGATTATGAAGAGACATATTCGCCTGTAATGGATGCGATAACCTTTCGTTATCTCATAAGTTTTGCTGTCCATGAAAAGCTCGACATGCACTTAATGGATGTGGTTACTGCCTATCTTTATGGCTCACTTGATAATGAGATATACATGAAAATTCCCGATGGACTCAAGGTGCCAAACGCGCACAATACGAAATCTCGGGAAATGTTTTCAATTAAATTGCAAAGGTCCTTGTATGGTCTAAAGCAATCAGGACGAATGTGGTATAATCATCTTAGTGAGTACTTGTTAAAAGAAGGCTATATAAATGACGCCATTTGCCCGTGTGTTTTTATAAAGAAAACAACATCGGAATTTGTTGTACTTGCCGTATATGTCGATGACATAAACCTTATTGGAACCCCTATAGAACTCCAAAAGGCAATTGATTATCTAAAGGATGAATTCGAGATGAAAGATCTCGGAAAGACTAAACTATGTCTTGGTTTGCAAATTGAATATTTGGCAAACGGAATTTTTGTTCATCAATCTACCTATACAGAAAAGGTACTGAAACGGTTTTACATGGATGAAGCACATCCTTTAAGTACACCGATGGTTGTTCGATCACTTGATGTGAACAAAGATCCATTCCGACCACAAGAAAGGAATGAAGAGCTACTTGGTCCTGAAGTACCATATCTTAGCGCAATTGGCGCACTAATGTATCTTGCAAATACTACAAGGCCTGACATATCCTTTTCAGTTAATGTATTAGCAAGATTTAGCTCGGCTCCCACGAGGAGACACTGGAATGGGATCAAACACATATTGCGGTACCTAAAGGGAACTACCGATATGGGCTTATTTTATGGCAAGAATTGCAGCCCGGATATTGTTGGTTATGCTGATGCTGGATATTTGTCCGACCCACACAAGGCTCGATCTCAAACGGGTTATGTGTTTACCTGTGGAGAAACCGCCATATCTTGGCGATCGACTAAGCAATCAATTGTGGCTACTTCATCTAATCATGCCGAGATAATTGCTATTCATGAAGCAAGTCGGGAGTGTGTGTGGTTGAGGTCTATAATACATCATATCCAAGACAAATGTGGTTTGAAGTGTGATAAACTACCCACAACTTTGTATGAAGACAATGCAGCATGTATAGCTCAATTGAAGGGAGGATTCATAAAAGGAGATAGAACGAAGCATATTTCACCAAAGTTATTCTTCACACATGATCTTCAAAAGAATGGTGATATCAATGTTCAACAGATTCGTTCAAGCGATAATATGGCTGATTTGTTTACAAAATCTCTACCAAAGTCAACCTTCAAGAAGCTAGTTCACAAGATCGGATGCGAAGACTTAAGGACATAAATTGATGTTCTTATCAGGGGGAGTTAATGCGCGTTGCACTCTTTTTCCCTTACAAGGTTTTGTCCCACTGGGTTTTCCTTGAGAGGTTTTTAACGAGGCAACCAATAGGCGCATATTCAAACATGTGTACTCTTTTTCCTTACTTTAATTTTTCCCATTGGGTTTTGTTTTAAGGTTTTAACGAGGCACATCATTGAATAGACATTCAAGGGGGAGTGTTATAAATACACTTCTATTTAAGGTGAATGTCTTTAATTAGAGAGATTCTAGAGTCCTATTATTGGTAGGTAGATCATTCCACTCCCTATAAATAAAGGGGTCTTCTACCATTGTAAATCACTCCTAACAATATCTAAGTATCAATAAGAAGAACTCTCTCTACTCTTCTCTCTATTGCTCTTGTTCTTGCATTATTGTTCTTGTCTTTTATATTATTTCATAACAATTGGAAAGAATTAGTGTAGACACTAATAATTACTATATATTAGAAGAGCCAGGGTTTCGACCTGGCTGCTTTATATCTTTTATGAAAAGGCTAAGGGTAGTTTAGACTTTTAGGCATCACTTTTAAATACCATTTCAGATACGTGGATTGTTTACACAACCCCTACGTGTAAATTGTGTATCCTTACTGGTCTTCTATGAGATGAGGTGTTAGATTTTTCCCTTTTCAGCTTTCTCCCTTTTTGCTCTTAAGGTATTTTCTACACAAGCTTATGATATTCTCTTTCAATTAATTTTGCACATATCTTCTTCTTTATTTCTTGATCTTCGTTTAAACTTCTTTTGAGTTTCTCCATCCTTAATTTAGCTATTCAATGGCTATAGAATCCCTTCATCTTCAACCTCAAATTTTCTATGTTGTGTCTTTCTCTTACTTTGTCTCTTCTTTTTTCCTCAAACTACTTAATAAAGTTCGGAGTTGGTCACTTCATCTTCATTACTTCTCTTCCACCCCCACCCCCCCAAAGATTTTGTTCTCTTTTCTCATAATGCTTATGCTTTTTTTTATCTTTTTCGATTCTTTTGGGTTCCTTTCCTACTACTTTGGTACCTTTTTAATATTTCCATGCTTTCTGATTTTGCAATTTTATGAGTGATTGTGTGCTAAATTTAAATGTGTGATATGAGTAAATTACTGTAAAGAAACATATCATGACAATAATTTTATTTGTTTTAGGTTTCTTGTTGAAGATTGAAATTTCGAAAACATAAGGGCTTTGTCTTTCAAATGCTTAATCTTTCCTATCATGTTAGAGATAACCATGAGCAAGTTGGTAGCTATTTAGTCGTGCATGACTGCTAAAATGGTATAATTTTTCATATTTATCCCCTTTGTTGGTTGGAGTTGTCTAAGTTGGAGATGAAGGCATCTCAAACTCGTAGGGTTTGGTTTGAGTATAAATTTTGGTACAATTTAGGTTGTCTGAAAATGACAATAACTTGTCTCATTTTGTTCGCAACATTGGGCCTCCTTATCCGTCTACGCAATATCCAGTCCAATGGAAGAGAATAGAAGGGAATAGAAGAAAGACAACATCTGTAAATTTTATTCTCTATTTGTTATAGACTATCCAATACAATAAGGACACATAGGATAGTTAGCTATGCACATATTTTTTCATTTTATATTTATACACAGTCCTTGTACAACAAAATCAGATTCAATATACAGAAAAGAAAAATTCTCTAAAATTGTTCTTCTATTTCATCATGGTATCAGAGCAGGTTTGATCTGTTATAGATTCACACTACATTATTTTCCTTTTCTTTCTTTCTCACTATAATGGCAACTGAAACTCAACCCATCGATTTGTTGAATTCATCTACTCTCACTATTGGAGTTTCTATAGTTGCAGGATCTACTCTTTCTGGTGTTGTTGATTCAGCACTTCCTTATTACCTCCGCCCTTCAAATTATCCTAGTATGAGCCTCGTTTCTTCTACATTGGATGACAGAGGTTATGAAGGATGGAGAAGAGCAGTAGTGATAGCTCTGTTTGCTAAGAACAAGCTAGGGTTCATTGATGGAACCCTAGATGTTCCTCCTGTTGATTCAGGTCTTCAAAGAGATCGGGCACGTTGCAATGATATGATCCTTCTTGGCTTCTCAACTCACTCTCCAAAGAAATAGCTGAAAGTGTGTTATATTCACAAAGTGATAAAGACCTTGGGCTGACCTAGAAGATAGATTTGGTTAGATAAATGGCGCTAAACGCTTTCAGCTGCAAAAGGAGCTAAGTGTTGTGGTGCATGAAAATTCTAGTGTTATAACTTATTTTACTAAGATGAAGAGCTTGTGGGATGAGCTTGATGCTCTTAACACTTTTTCAGCTTGTGTCTGTGATTGCGGTTGTGGAGCTAAAATAAAGAACCATAAAGCTCGTCAAGATGAAAGGCTGTTACAGTTCCTTATCGGGTTAAATGAGTGCTTCGTCGGAGTAAGAAGTAACATACTGTTATCTTCTCCTCTGACCACCATTGGACATGCATACTCCTTAGTGATCCAAGATGAAAAGCAGAGGGAGATTCATGCAATCCCTGCTTATCCAAGAGAATTGCTTCTTTCATTGCTGCTAATAAGCTAGGAGTGGGAAAAAGACATAATGGACACAGAGGTCAAAAGGGTATGCTTGATTCTAAAAAGGTTTCAACCATTTGTGCCTACTGTAAGAAGTCAGGACCTACCAAAGACAAGTGTTATAGGATCCATGGTTTTCCAACAGATTTTAACTTTATGAAACAGAAGAAGTTCCAAGGTCCAATACAAGCTAACAATGCTCTTAATGCAGTTGATGAAAGTCAACATGCAATGAGTGTTTCGGAGACAAAATCCTTAGCCAAGAAAATGTAGCTCAACTACTCCAGCTCCTTCAACATGTTAAGTTTGGGCAACATGTGGCAGGAACTTCTTCAAATGCTTTTGCAAATGCTAATTGTGTTGGTATACCTTCCTTCTTTAATTCTCCTACTTGTTTCATTGAAATCAGCAATCAGCCTTGGATATTAGACAGTGGAGCCTCAGAACATATGACCTATAACAGAAAACTTTCTTTGTCCTTAAATCTTTAATCAAGTCTAGAATTGTTAATTTTCCATATTCTCAAAAGGTTCTGGTAACTCATTATGGTTCATTCATTCTGTTTTCTAATCTAATACTTCAAAATGTTCTCTATATCCCATTTTTCAAATGTAATCTTTTATCTATTCACAAGTTATGTAAACATTTAAAACATCCACTCTTTTTTACTTCTTCTTCATGTTTCTGCAGGGCCCTTCAGTGAAGAACCCTTTGGATATTGGTAAGGAGAAGGCAGGACTCGACATCCTTCAATCAAGGCCAACAACAACCATTCCCAATTTTCCATCCGAGTCTAGCAATAGCTTTCTTTCTAGCAAGAAGCTTAATCTAGGACAATATGTACCTATTTTACATTCCTGTTTTAGTTCTATTTCCAATGTAAAAGACAAGCTATGGCATTATAGCCTAGGACATATGCCTTTCACTAATATGAAAAACATTCATGATATTCCTATTTTTGTTTCATCCAAGTCTTATACTCCTTGTATTGTATGTCCCATGGCAAGACAATCAAGACTCCCATTTCCCACAAGCAACATTACCACAAAGCACATTTTTGAATTAATTCATATTGATACATGAGGACCTTATAATAAACCTACTTATGATGGCTTTAAGTATTTCCTAACTATTGCTGATGACTATAGTAGAGGTACATGGACCTACTTATTGAGCAACAAATCAAATGTCTTTTCAGTCTTAAAATCATTCTTGGCTATGGTAGAAAGACAGTTTCATACAAAGGTTAAGGCCATTAGATCAAATAATGCCTATGAGTTAGGAAGTGGGACTGCACGGTTAGTTTTTTTTCTTTCCCAAGGAATTATATATCAGACTACAACAAAATGAAGTTATAGAGAGAAAACAAAAGAATTTGTTGGAGACTTTTAGAGCTTTACTCTTTCAGTCCAATTTACCTATTTCTTACTGGGGTGATTGTCTTTTAACAACAACCTATCTCATTAATAGATTTCCCTCAAGGGTCCTTCATTTTAAAACACCTTATGAGGTTCTTTTTCATTCTAGACCAGATTACACAAAGTTAAAGTATTTTGGATGTCTGTGTTTTATCTCTACCTCTTCCATCCATAGAACAAAGTTTCAACCTAGGGCCAAAGTCCTGAACCTTAAAACTTTGAAGCTTTTTATCTCCAGAGATATTGTTTTTCATGTGGAAGTTTATCCTTTCTCTTCTAAACTACCTCAATACTCTCCAGATTCTTTCGTGCTTCTCTCGCCTTTATGTAATTCCATCAGTGGTGTTCTTGACTCAATCTCAGAAGTACAGTCCCAATCACCAGCTAATGATAATGTAGCCCCATTCTCCTAACTTCATCTCTCACCCTAAATCTCCTTCTCCCATCCTGTCTCTCCTATTACTGCTCCCCCACTCACACCTTCCCAACTTCAACATTCTCACCTTCTGCATCTGAACCTCTGATAGACACCTTGATCAGAAAGTCCTCTAGACCCTATAACCCTCCAGCTTATCTCAAAGATTACATTTGTAATGTTATTCAACTTATAGATGTTACCACTGCATGTTTTCTCTCCCTTGTTACACCTCCTAGTTTTCCTTTCTCTGGGTTCCCTACCTCAAATCAGACTTTACTCAATTCCCTGTCTAATATTCAAAAACCTACCAGTAATAGTCAAGCAACACATCACCCAGGTTCGCAGGAAGCCATGGCTAAGGAAATGGAAGCCCTTGAACAAAATCAAACCTAGGAAGTAGTGGAACTACCCTCGGTAGAAAAGCACTGCCTTGCAAAAGGTTGTATAAGGTGAAACAACATTCTGATGGTAGTGTGGAAAGACTAAAGGGTCGGCTAGTAGTAAGAGGTGATATTCAAATGGAAGGAGTGGATTTTACTGAAAAATTTTCACCTGTGGTGAAAATGACTACAATTAGATGCATTCTTGCTACAGTTGTGAAGAGGGATTGGGGAATCTTTCAATTAGATGTGAACAACACTTTTTTACAGTGTGATCTTAATGAAGAGGTTTATATGAAGTTTCCTATTGGTTTTTCACCATCTTCTCCTACTCAAGTTTCCCGTTTGAAGAAGTCCCTTTATGGTTTACGTCAAGCTTCGCGTCAATGGTATGCTAAATTAACGACAACTCTAAAATTTAAAGGGTATTCACACTCATTGAAGGACTACTCCCTATTTTTTAAGAAGATGGATTCCTAAATATCCATAGTTGCAGTCTACGTGGATGGCATTCTACTCACGGGGAATAATGATGAAGAACTACATGCTTTAAAGATATTTTTAAACGAAGAGTTCAAGATCAAAGACTTAGGAACCTTACATTATTATTTGGGCATGGAAGCATTGCAAGAATCTACTGGTCTGATCCTGTCCCAATCCATAAAAAAGGCAAAGAGTGTCCTAATTGGCAATGGTAAATTTAGGATTTTTTGGCTCGCAAAAGTAGGCAGAATTGGTTGGTTGAGCAGTTTCCACGTGGGAGACATGAGATAGATTCCTCTCATCGGTAGCCTTCTCACTCAGAGCTCGTCGCTTCAGGCTTGCCTAGTGCAGTTTACATAATGAGCGGATTACTCAGTATGCATCAGAAGGGAAGCGGTTGCGAGTTTTCCTAGAATTTTAAAAAGAAATTTTAATAAAAATTAAGATTTTGAAACTCATCCAACCATTTATTAATCTTGTTCAATATCATCAAGAAACAACATGGAAAAGAGGAATGATGTCGCAGGTAACTCATGCTATAATTATTATGTTATCGGAAAGAATTAGTGTGGACAACCTAATAACAAATTAATAAACCATTGAGCTCAATTTTGGATAATCAACTTGTTGTAACATTGCGGTTACAATCTACAACCGGAAAGAAAGACACTTAGGTCTCATTTGTTTGCATTAAATGGAGGTCTGAATCTTAATTATTTAAATATTAAATATTAAGTGCATTTGTTTTTAAAGTCTGAATTTTAATTATTCAAATCTTAGTCATTAGAATGTATTTATTTTTTTACTTCATAACCACTTAATGTGTCTGAATAGGTTTGTATGATTAATATCTATAATAGAGACTTAATTTTATTAAGATGCTATCACATTTTCACTATTAATTATCGTCACCGCCTATCATTATCAACTACCACCATGCCGCCGCCACCACCATACTCAACTACCACCACGACCACCTCCAGCACCACCACGCCACTATCATCCTCAATCATAACCACCACCATTATCGACCATCACCACCCACTATCCCGACTACTCTGACCACCATCATTCTCCCCCACAATCAACACTGATCCACCTCAACTACCACAACTAATCACTCCATCACCATCAACAACTGCAGTCGACACTGCCCATCATTACAACCTACCAACAACAACTCACCACCTTCCCCGGTCACTATATAGATTCATGTGTTGTACAAGGTTTCCTTTTTGTTTCAGTTTAGTATTTATTGATCATAAAGGTTTTCGTGGTTTGAATTATTAATTCGACTGTGCACATTAAGCATTTGGTATTTATATGGTAGAATCGGGTTGCAAGCCGCAAGAAGTGAATAAGGGTGGACTAATATAACAGAATAAAGGTGAATTTGTACTGTACGGTAGGATCAGGTTGCACGCCGCAACATGTGGAATAAGGATGGATTGATACGGTAAAATAAGGATGAATTATGATATTGATATTGATATACGTTGGGATTAGGTAGCGCGCTGCAACATATATATATATATATATATATATATATATATATATATATATATATATATATATATATATATATATATATATATATATATATATATATATATATATATATATATATATATATATATATATATATATATATATATATAGATATATATATATATATATATTAATTACTGTTGTTGATGTTATTACGATAAAATAATGAAGGATCATGTGTTGTACAGTGGGATCGGGTTGTGCACCGCAATAACCTATGTGTTTCTATTTCCTTGAGTTGTGTTGGTTTTCCGTATTTTCATTTGAAACTTTAAAAATTAGTAATTTTGAACGACAGTAGCTTGATTCTTGAGGTTGTAGCTATTATTTTCCGTTGATTGTCTTATTTTGTTCCATATTTTATTTTTTTCTACTTTTATTATATATTGCATACAAGTTGTAGTGTAGGTGACCTACCTTAACCTCGTCACTACTTCGTCGAGGTTAGGCTGGACACTTACAGAGTGCATGAGGTTGGTTGTACTCATACTACACTCTGCATTTTTTGTGCAGATTTTGGAGTCGATCCCAGCGGCAACTATTAGCGTGCTTAAATTGATCAGCGCAACAGAAACTTGAGGTACAGCTGCTCAGCGCTCGCAGTTCCTGGAGTCTCCCTCCCTTTTATTTAGCTGTGTATTTTTATTCAGACGGCTTTGTATTTATTTTAGAGCCTTGTATGTATTATTATAGTAGCTCGTGCACTTATAACACCGGGTCCAGAAATTTAGCAAATATTTGGTTGTTTTAGCTTCCGCATTATACTTTGGATTCTGCAGTTATTTCAGTCCTTCACTTTATTTAATCTAAACTGTTAAAACTGAATAAGTTGCCTAACGTTGGCTTGCCTAGCCAGTGAAATATTAGGAGCCATTACAGTTTCGAAAGTAGAAATTTTGGATCATGGTAGTTTAAAAGTGTTTTATTTTTAGAAAAAAAAAGGGAATGATATAACTTCATTATTTAGTTTGTTGATATCTTTGTAAATTCACTAATATGTCGCGCGAGTGATTCTACTAGTTAAGTAAATAAGAGAAAGGAAAGTATATCCTCTAGAAAATCACCACACCTTTTATTGAATTGTTTGTAGTTTCCTCCCGCCATTTTATAATTTATGATTAGTCAAAGAGGACTTAGGATTACTCTGAATAAAGTACTCTTGCATTAAAAAGGAAAAAGTATCCACTTCAATATATTAATATATTGACATTCGCACATGCATAATACGTAATTGCCTGCGTTTGCTGCATATTTTTCTATATTTTTATTTCATATGCTCGTTATTTTCTTATCATATTTAATTTTTTGATATTTTGAAGAAAAGTGTAACATATTTATCATAATTGAGTTTTTGTGTAAAAAAAATTATAAATCTCACATATTTGGCTAGTCCCTATTATTGTTTGTCTCTTTTTGGTATGTCATATTGACTGAATTACTTAAATATTTATATCTCTTTTATTCTGATTTATCATTGTTCAAAATTTATTTTTCTAATTTCCGTATGATACCTGATTATTTCGATCAAAACAATTGACCGTCTTTTTAATATTTTTTTTGTCGAATCAAAAGATTATAAACCTAACAAAAGTGAAAGCATCTACTAGGTTCGGTGCATAATAACAATAATAATAATGACGGTGACGACAACGATGCTAATAATGATAATGAAAAGAGCTACATAATTAGAAGAACATGAAAAAAAAGAAGAAGTTATTTCTTAATCCATTTTAAATAAAAGCTACACATTTAGAAGTACCATAAGTCATTATTATTTGTAATTACATCTAAATCTAAGAGACAAAACCGAAATTAAGAAAAAAAATTGTTTCTCTCAAATAGTAAAAGTATCATATAAAATGATACATAGGGATTAAATGTTTCGAAAAGTCTAATTCTACTTTTTTTTTTTATAAAACAAGTGGATTTTCGTCTGACACAAAGTTTGTTGTTTGTTGCCCGCCATTTTAATTTATGATATGATATTAGTCAAAGAGGACTCATTCAATTGAAAATCGAATAAACTATATACTAATTCCTTTCCACTTTAAACAACAACAACAATTTAATATATTCTTCTAACATATTTAATATAGTCATGTATATAATAGAATTCAATGGGAAGACCTCCTAGTTGGACCCAGACTGGGATGGCAATGACTGTTTACTCCTGGCCTTGGGCAGATATGCTCTATCAAAAAATAGAGCCCGTCATCCTTTCCAACTTACTCCCTCGCTGTTGGAAAAAGACTGGAAAAAGACTGGAACTTACAACCTCTTGTAAGTGAGCTTACTTACGAGCAACCCCTCTTTGTCTCCCTCTCCTCTTTATAATATGAGTATATTTTGGACAACTTGCACATTAGAAATAATGTATTAATACACCCATTTTGGCCTTTTGTTCATATGTGTTTTTGCAGAATCACAAGATAAGGAAGCTAGCTAACTTCAAAGCATTCACAAGGTAATGTTTTTTCTCCCCATAACCACAAAATTAAATAACCAAATTGGGTTCTTGAATTATTTCTTAACTTTCTAAATTTTTGCTTAACTAGTTGAATTCTTCAGAAAAGGTCCTGCTTGATTGGTTTATGTAAGTGGGTGTCTGCTAATTCAGTTCCATTCCAAGTTATTTTTTTTGCTGTTTTTTGTATAACTTTAAATTACTTTGGGGTTTTCATTTTTGGCAGTTTTCAGCTCCTAATGTTTTTAGCTTGATTTATGCTAATTCTTGCGGAAAATATCTGGGGTTCCTCCTCAGTTTCATGCTACCTTAGTTGCACTTGATGTAAATTTGATGTTAGTTGACATTCAGTATCACGTTTTGTTCATAATATTCATTTGTTGTTACTAGTCTTGAGAAGTTTATGATTTTCATTTCAACTAATGGAACCAACTATGTCTTTTGTTGTAATGGGTTGTACTCTATTCTGATATCTAAATTTGGTCTCCACAGAAGTTAATTCATGGCATTTGATTTCGAGTAAACATTTGCGATTTCTCGTCTATTGTCAAAATTACTTGTCATCTCTCTCAGTCCCTTCGGATGGCAGCCTAGTGCACGGAGCATCCTGTATTCACGCAGGATCCGGGGAAGGACTGCACCCTAAGGGGTGTGATGTAGGCAGCCTATCTTGATGCAAACATCTGAGTCAGTCCCTTCTGATGTTGTTCTTAAACTACTGGCCTCTCCTATGAGTTGGTTTTCGTTTGAGGAAATGAGTTCTTTGAACAAATATTGGGGCTATAGTTTCCACCGCTTTTTTGCTTGGGGTTGCCTGCTGCATTTCATTTGTTCACCTGTTGTACCATCCACAATCCCATATTTAGAAACAGTTTCTCCCCTTTGTATCTCCTGTTTAGATGCCCACTTCTTTTATTTAGATGTAGGTTTAACCTGGTATTGCAGTGTATTTATTTTGGGGTTCTGTTGCATTGCACAAAATAGATTTAATTAATGAAGTGTCTATATTTGCCTTTGAGAGGGTTCTTGAATTTGTAGTTCCAGATAATCGTATCCTTGTTTATTCATAAAGCTCCGTAGTTCCTTACACCCATACTTCATTTTCCTCTATCTTGGGAGACTAATAAAATCTGTGTGGGAAACATATCTTGCTGGTGTTGCTTTGCTGATTACATCCTTTTTTTAGTTCATTCACTTCTTCTTTTTTTTTTCCTTCTTGTTTTCCTCTTTAAACAGCTTCTTCATTTGTGTTAGCTAATATCATATTCTTCGCTTAACTTCTTCAACCAATTCCAACTTTAGTATAACTTGTAAGGCTGATGGATTTTGTTGTGGTTTCACTTCCAAGAGAGTGTCAAAGATCAAATAGGTGTTTTCTTGTATGGTTGTTATAGATAACACATTCCTTATTTGGCTCATCATATGTTGTGGTTTCACTTCCTTGAGAGTGTAGTTGGCTTATTAGGTTCTCTTCTTCCTGGTCTTAACTATGTATAGCTCTTTCCTTAGCTAGCTCTTGTTTCTTATTGCAGCAAGTCAATCCAGCAAATATGGAAGAGAAGAGTGATATTGCGAAGGATGTCACAGAAGTAGTTCCCTTTCTGAGATTTTTCTTGGTACTCTTTACATCTCCTTTTAGCATCAAATCATCTCATTTTGTTGTCTTCGCAATGTAGCTTATTGGAAACACCCCTATGGTATATCTCAACAAAATCGTGGAAGGTTGTGTTGCCCAAATTGCAGCCAAGTTGGAGTCAATGGAACCGTGCTCAAGTGTCAAAGACAGGTGTTTATCTTTCAATCCCCTGATCCAGTTTCTTCTTGGGAATTTTTCTTTCTTCCAGTTTCTAATGTGTACTTCGTTCTTATCTGAATTGAAAATTTTACACAATTCTTCACCTCAGTTGCTGATATGTAGGATGGCATATAGTATGATCAAAGATGCAGAAGATAAGGGCCTGATTACTCCTGGAAAGGTTGGTGAAATTTGTGATAGAATACCTATTAGGAGGAAAAGGTAACAGCTTGAAGAGATGTTATATGATTCCCAAATAAAAGTACGACCCAGTACAATACCACTCAGTAGAGAGGCCTTACGCCTCTTGTCCTATATGATTCCCAAATACTTTTTCACAAAATTTGATGTGATGATTGAAATAGGCTCAACATAATTTTTCATGTATGTCCATTTCTCTTAATACCAGGTTATTCAAGTTCTATCTTAAGAGAGATGGAAACTTTGACATTTAGTTCCTTGTGAATGATTATTTGCCTGAAAGGCTGAACTGAATGATTTCCTTGTTTTTCCAAATGTTGAAACAATGGCGGCTGTAGACAGTCCTCCTTGAGGTAACCAGTGGTAATACTGGCATTGGTCTTGCATTTATTGCTGCAGCTCGTGGCTACAAACTTGTGACAGTGATGCCAGCATCATATAGTCTCGAGAGAAGGATTGTTCTTAAAGCTTTGGGTTCTGAGTTATACATCACAGATCCAGCCAAAGGTATAGATGGCGTGCTTCAGAAGGCTGAAGAGATACTAGATAAGACGCCAAACTGTCATTTCTTTCGTCAGTTTGAGAATCCTGCCAATCCGAAGGTATCTCCTTTACAGATAACTTGTTCATTTGTTATAGAAACATCATACTTATCAAGCATCCATGTGTAGATCCATTATGAAACAACTGGACCAGAAATATGGAAAAGCACAGGAGGGAAAGTTGATATTTTTATTGCCGGGATTGGAACTGGAGGCACAGTGACGGGAGCTGGAAGATTCCTTAAGGAGAAGAATCCAGAAATGAAGGTTAGGTCGATTGTGAGTGGAATGATGGAAAAAGAAGTGGTTTCAAGAGGGTTGACAAAAGAGGGAAGAAAAGTGGTTTATGTTCTTTTTCCTTTTTATCTTGATTTCTCATTTTCTTTCCTTCCTTTTTCTTGCATGCAAACCAGGTATATGGTATAGAACCAACCGAAAATGCACTTCTAAATGGAGGACAAAAAGGTCAGTCAAGTTTTTCCCCCCATATGAGTTGTCGCATCAAATTGATTGGAGCTGTGCTATTATTTTCATAATTGTAGATACTAGTTGAGGAATTGAGCACAGAATCTTTTAGTTCTTTCATCAAGATGTATCTTTCCATGAAATGAAACACTAGCACATCTCACCATCTCCTGATAAAGCAGTACCTTCTATCATATTTGTACTATTTTACTTAAGTATCGTTTTTAAACCAAACGCTACCTTATTCAAGTTATTACCCTCTTATATTTTAGCATCCAGGTATCTCCCGCATGCATTGTCTTGTGGCACTAAATGGACTACTCCTCTGCTAAATAAAGCTATTTTGCTAAAGACAAAGTACTGCATCTTTTCATCCAAACTTTTCTGCTGTGAAAAGTTTCCTTCTTTCTGTGTGTTCTCAGAATATCCAGCTAAATATTGAACCCACTATGTTGTTACATTAGTTCTATACCCTCATTGAATAAACTGTTTTGCCAGCTCATCTCATACACACTGTTTTCATCTCTACTTCTGTGAATTATTATTTATCATAGATTGATATGTGTAATTAAGTGTATTACCAATTAAAGGGCCACATAAAATCCAAGGAATTGGTGCTGGCTTCGTCCCAGCCGTTCTCGATCTCAGCATCCTGGATGAAGTTCTTCAGGTAAGGCAGTAAACCATATAAATAGCAGTCAGATTTTATAAACATTTAAATTTCTGCTCAATATGTACAAGACTATTATATCAAGCCTATGTATCTTACGAATAACTTTTTAATCAGATGATGAATCTGCTATGATCTTACCGACAATATCAATTTGGTTAACATAAAACCAATGCATTTACCACTCGCATAAGCAGAGATATAAAGTATGGGAACATAGAACAGTTATATATGTGGGATAAAGTTAGATATATCATTTATTGTCAGTCTTGTCTGAATTTCCAGAATATCTCCTGATGTTTCAATGTGACATCTTTCCAGCTAACTCTATCTCTGAAGCATATCTATTCTCTAATCAAAGTAAATTCATTATTGATGATTGCATCCTCTTATGTTTCTTATGCTGTTGATCTTTTGGCTTCACTGGGGTTGCTATATTTCCTGGTATGTAACAGCTACTGCTTTTATTTGTGTTCAGGTATCTAGTGATGAAGCTATTGAAATGACAAAGCTTCTTGCAGTGAAAGAAGGTTTGCTGGTAAGTTCACCAGTCCATACACGTCCTTCTGAGTCCAAACATTGTCCTCTGTTTCATTTGCGATGTGCGTTCTGATATGATCAAAACTGTACTTCATTTTGCTCGTGGAATATTTTCAGGTAGGAATATCGTCGGGGGCTGCAGCTGCTGCAGCGGTAAAAGTAGCAAAAAAGCCAGAAAATGCTGGGAAACTCATTGCAGTAAGTTGGATCTATTTCTGTAAGCTGATAGCACTCTTTCTGTGTTCCCTTGAAACTTTTCACTGTGTTCATTTGGTGGGATGAATGTGTGTTACTTGGTTCTATTTTCTTTTCCTTTCCCCACCTCTTTCCTATTCAGTTAGTCATTCATGCACTGTTCTATTCTAAGCAGGAGTATTTGTACTTTGTACTCCCTCTGGTTCATTCCAAATGCAACCTAGTACTATCATGAATGTTAATGCTGGAGTTTTCTAGTAATTGTTCCACTACAGTTAATGAAAAAGAAGAGAGTAACTTTTTACTTGTTGGATTGAAGTATGATCTATTGCGAACACAAGGAAAAATCTATTGTAGGTGAATTAGAATGCCTGATATTTGTTGGTCGTGTGTTGTTCAACTCATATTGAACAATAGAGACACCTTTTATAGAAGAAAGAAGCAGCTGAATATTTTAACACAAAGAAGATGATAAAGAAATGATAGGAAGCCGTATTATATGCTTAGATACATGATTGCAGTAAACATTTACTAGATAATAATAGGTAAGTAATAACTTTTACTGTCATACAAATATTTTATTTCAGCATTATTCTGCCTCTTCTTATATATGATGGAATTTTTAGAATCCATATCCTCATTTTCAAAACAGAGGTCGCTTGCAGCTAAGATGATATTGTGATTCTATATGCAGGTAATCTTCCCTAGTTTTGGGGAGCGTTATCTCTCCACCGTGCTGTTTGATTCTATTCGAGAAGAGGTGGAGAACATGACTTTTGAGTAACTTTATGCTTCTTTGGACCAAGCGATGGGTAATTGAAGGAAGCTATATGTTGTAACTTGAGGTTAAAAAGAAAATACGACTAAAGTGTTACCTCCTAAGTAGGTGAACTATTGTTCACATATACAAATACTCACAATTTAAAAGGTATAAAGAACAACTATTCTTCGCCTATGGATATCAACCTCTCTTTTGCTACAGTGGTTTGTCCTGAGTTCCTTGGTTTGCCCTTCCAGGCTTGGCTCCGGTCTCTACTGGCTCAGCAATAGTTCTTGGTTGGGCGACCAGCTTGAGTCTAATCCTGAGGCTAGAGTGCTAGACTTCATCAGTCTAAGCTTTGCTTGTCTTCTTTGTAATTTACATGACATTTACTAGCTTTTAACCTCTTTTTCTTGGTGACAACGATCCCCTCAAATTAGCTTTAACCCTTTTTTTTCTTTCAGTTACATTTTCCCCTCAAACTATCTTTTGCGTGCTTAGTTTTTGAAACTCTACCAGCTTAACATTACAAATTGTTCAATAGAACAGAAATTTGCATTTATTGGAACTATGTAACAGATTAAGGCAGGGACACAAATAATTTCTTGCAAGTGTTGCGTAACACTTGTCACGGAAAAAAGAAAGAAAGAAATAAAGAGTTGCTATTTTAATAACGAATGAAACACTTTTCAGATTGTAAGGAAAAGTGAAAGCTTTCCAGCAAACTGCTTGGAACTAGATAACTACTCCTGTACAGTGTAAAGCATACATTTGTGACTTTAATGGCAAAACATCACTAACTCCCTGGACATGCACAAGAGTCAGAAAAAGTACATGCTCTTCAAAAAAAGAAAACTTCAAATACTCTTGAACCCTTGCACAGAGGGAAGGGAAGAGAAACTGACTAGACAGATTCTCCAAGTATTATTCACTACAAAATTACAATCCTGTAAGCTAAGCCTCAATTAGGGCTTGTAATGGTTCCTTGACCAAAAAGGCAGGAGAAAACACCAAATGGGGTTATACTTTTAAAAGAGAAAAGAAAAGAAAGGTTTAAGTCTGGAAAGAAGGCACCGGAGAAAATGTCAAAATGGAGAAGAAAATTGCAGGATTAGATATTACAGTAGTGTACTTGGTCATTCTAGTTTAGTTTTTGTTTGAGATTGTTGCTGTTTTGATTATTGGTGCTGGTTGTGGTGTGACTTTGGTTGAGCCTTGCAGCAGCTGCAATAGAAGCAGCCACACCACCCGGACGGGTGCACAGGTTTGGATCATTCCTCAGTTCAGCACCGATCACTCCCTCTGCATCTTTTCGTGTCACTGGCTTATCTGCTGGTAATTTTGCACTCGCGTCCTGCCAAATATAATATGAGTAGATTAGTAACCTGAAAAATAAGGCAGTTTACATGTTACAACAAGTAATGCATTGATAATATAAAAGTTCTTTACATTGTCAGTTTATATTACGGATGATACTCACAGTTAAAAACAATTTGATGAATAGAGTGAATCTCACATCGGACCGGGATGAGACCCCTAGTTTCTCACAAGGCTTGGTCAATATTCCCTTAGATTTATCTTTTGGGATGGGAGTTAGGCCCAAAGCTAATTTTAAAATGGTATAAGAGTCCGCATTTGGCCAATGTGGGCCCGGACCAATTGAAGGGGGGTGGAAATACCCTCGGTCCATGATTGTGCACGCTTCAGACCGGACAGTGGAACCCCGGATAAGAATGTCCGGATCTGAGCGTGAAGGGTGATGAATGGAATGAATCCCACGTCATAATTTGTATATGGTGAAAACGACTATGGAAAATATGATTTAACTTATATATGCTGACAGTTTGAAGAATTCTTACAGCAAGGATTTCAGCCAGTTTTGTTTTCTCTTCCTCTTTGGTAAGGCGAGCATTGCGAGTAGCTGCTGATTGAGCTGCAGCAGCAACTCCACCAGGGATAATGTTGGTACGTCCGGTGGCTCTCACTTCTGCCGCCTGTATCGCCGCTGCGTCGCTGTAATCCACCGGCCTGTTTCCGGCGGTGAGAACAGTGGCTTCAAGGGCTTCACCTATGGTAATGTTTGTTTTTCCTGATGATACTGATTCTGAGCTAAGTGGAGCCTTTTTGTCTTGCCCAAGTACCTTTAGTACGGGTCACAAAAACAAAAGTAAGAAAAATATTGATTTAGTGTCACGCTTTACAGTGCTTAATTACACCTGGATTTCCCAAATAATTATGATGATAGATCATATACCGAAGAAAAGAAAAGATCGTTACTACAAAATCATATAGTTCGTGGATTCAATTGTTCCAGTAAATAAAATTTGTAAATTGTAATACCTCTCTGGAAAAAAGAAAAAAATTAAGCACTAATTTGTCTTCTATACTCGCATAATTCTTGAAATATTAATTTCAAACGCCCCTTCCATTCTATTTGATAAAAACCATCCAAAGCAGTTAAATCATCACTATCAAATTCAATCTTGAGCAGGGGCGGAGCCAAGATTTTAACTTTATGGGTTCTTCATCTTAGAACGACGACCTCCAAGTGCAAATAATTAGATTTTAAATTTAATTTGTTTACATATTTACTGAATATGTTAATACAAATATACTGTTGGAGCAAAAGTTGCAGTTGCGCTCATACTTTGGCTTCTACCTCTGACACAGATAACTAGCATATAAAACATTAATGTGTGTGTATATGCACATGCTCAAAAGAAAACGGTATCTATGATCAAATGTCCATTCACCATTCTCAAAAATGAAATGAAACAGAGGAGAAAAAGTATAACAAAAAAGGGCGAAAAACATATACCACTAGTAGTTTAATACCTGTCCACCAATTGACTCGGCAACAGCTTTCTTCCGAGCAAGCGCTCCTTGAACATCCACCACAACATCCTCATGTTTGACGGTTTCTTGCTCGGTTTCTTCTGGCCTCCTTGGCTGTTCTTGGCTCATTTTCTAATGATCGTAATTCAATAATTACTTTAGTAGGTGTTTTTTGAGGAAATATGTAACACCTCTCGTATGTAAATGGTGTTACCGTTTAGTCTAGTCTAGTCTAGTATAAGAGAAAGGTTGATATAGCGTAAAGTACGCATGGAAAAGATAGTCTCTATGCATAAGAAGCGTCGACAAAAGAGGGAAATGTCAAAGGTAAACACGTGGTGGGTGATTTTGTGTTATAGGGATTAATATTGTTAGGACAGAAAAAATGAGCTACTTTTGTGGAGATGGGAGGCCCTAAGCTTATGTATTTGAAAAAACTCTTCCAGACTTTTTCTTTTGGATGTGCTTGTATCTTCAATTTGGATCAAGAATTTGAAGGGGAAATGTTGTTTTGAATGTGACCATGATGTTCTAGGAAATATATGTTTTCTTTTCACTTTATATGCGATAGAAAACTATAGCTATTTATACAACTTTGGTATTTTATTACGTAAAAAAATTAATCTCTTACCATTAATTACCATGTCTGTCTCAATTTATGTGAAAGTGTTTGGCAGAACACAAAATTTAACAAAGAAAAAAGACTTTTGAAATTTTATGATCTAAAGTAAGTCATATATATATATATATATATATATATATATATATATATATATATATATATATATATATATATATATATATATATATATATATATATATATATATATATATATATAATGTGGCTATATATAATCTCATTAAAAGTAAAGCGGGTATTTAAAAATTACATTATTAGTAATCATTCTTTTTTGGACGAAAAAAAGGAAGGAAAGTATCATATAAATTAGGACAAAATGAGTATAATTTTAACAAATGTCCTTACAAAATTTGATACAAATGAGATAATACGAAGTATTATTTTCTTGTACGCATATTACTCCCTCCGTCCCATGGATGATACTTTTCGGACATAAACGAATTGTTGTTTGACCACGACATTTTCATATACTTCAGATATTTTAAATTGTTAATTTTTATATAGTTTTCAAATATATAAATTTTATTTCAAAAAATTTAAAGATGTTATATTTGTATTCATGATCAAAGTTACAAAGTTTCATTCTTAAAATCCGAAAAGTATCAATCTTTTTGGAGAGCGGGATTAATAATTTTTTCTTCCATACAAATATTATGTTTCTTTTTTTTCCTTTTGTGATTATGTTCTAATAAATTATAATAAATTTGTAGAATAAATATTAGTAATTACGTACCTAATAAAAATAATAACATATTATAACATGCTACATTGATAATATAAAAGAACCACACTATCAATCCTTAAGAATTTACTTTTTGTCTTTGTTAATGGATATGTGTGTCAAAATGGCGGGAACTTTTGGCGCTATTCCACATTTCCTGACCAAAACACCCTTTTATAAACATATACATCAGGCTTCTTCCGCAATCTTGAAGCCCTTCTCCATCTCCAAATTAAACCACATTTCCAAATTTTGCTCTCGAGCTTTTACATTTCCACATCTAAAAATGGCTGCAAATGGCATCAATTCCTTCTTCCGCGTCAAAAAGCTCTCAGATAATGCTGTTTTGCCCTCCAGAGGCTCCTCTCTTTCTGCTGGCTATGATCTGTCCAGGTTTCCCTCTTTTTCTTTTTGACGAATTCTATGTACCTATCTCACAAAATTAGATCTTTCCCTCAGCTTTTGGAAATTTTTTCTGTAATTTATTTTTATTTATTCCATTAATTTCCTATTTCTGGTTCAGTGCAACGAAGACTAAAGTGCCTGCTAGGGGAAAGGCTTTAGTGCCCACAGATCTTAGTATTGCCGTTCCTGAAGGAACCTATGCCCGTATAGGTATATTCTTTTTTTTTTCCACTTCCTCATGCCAAAAACACTTGAATAGAAAATGGAAAAGACGATTGTTGCAAGTTCCAAAAGAAGATTCTACTTTAGATATGCACCTTAAAGAGTTCACAAGTTTGCTAAATGAATAAATAAATATATTAGCCGGTAGATAGTTATTTTCAAGTTTTAAAATATTACACTGTGTAAGGAATTTTTACACCATAGGTCATCTTTACTTATTGTAGTAACTTGTTTTATTTTCAAGAGTATAAATCCTACAAGGAGCTTACCTTTAAGTATCTTTTTGGGTTAGGGTTGTATTTAACATTCTTGGAGCTAGAGTGATGGAGCGGGTTTGACCGAAACCAATAGCTTTGGTTTGAACCTTGTATTTGTCTTAAAAATTTATTGAACATATGCATATTTTTAATTTGGAACCCAGTAAAAATCCCAAACCCATAAGCTTTAAATTCTTACTTCGCCTATGTGTGAGAGCTATATGATTTAGTTTGATAATCCATAAGTTGTATTATTTTAATCAGGGTAATGTTCTCGGTTTTTATTCTAGGCTGGATATTTTGCTAAATTTTCTAGAAGATTAGGGGCTTATTAGTTTGTGATTTTTTCTTTTATAGCTCCAAGATCAGGATTGACATGGAAGCATTCAATAGATGTTGGGGCAGGTGTGATTGATGCAGACTATAGGGGTCCAGTTGGGGTTATTCTTTTCAACCATTCTGATGTTGATTTTGAAGTGAAAATTGGTGACAGAATAGCTCAATTGATCATAGAGAAAATCATAGTGCCGGATGTCGAGGAGGTTGATGATCTGGACTCGACAGTTAGGGGCTCTGGAGGCTTTGGATCAACAGGAGTTTGAAATCTATGGCTTGAATTAGAACTTTTGATGCGTAAATTTTTGTTGCTTAGTACGTTTAGTCATGATAATTTGGTCACGTTTTTAGAGATTGGAACATTTTGGAAACTGCAAGATGAAGTAAGTTTTTATGCTTCGGCAATGTTGAGCACTGTGTTTTTATTTGATGATTGTTTTATTCATGATGCGAATTCATGTTTCTTGTAGCAAGTGTGTGACCTAGCATTCATTGAAGTGATCAAAATTCAATACCTGTGTTAGTTAGAGATAGTAGTTACCTCTGTTGTTTGAGAATGATTGATAACCATGTAAATTCAACCTGATGGTGATGGCAAAGGTCCTAATGCTGAATGATTCATTCTTATTTCTTTGGCATCTCAGTATATAGATGTAATGCCATTTGTCTGGCGGCTCAGGCAGATTGCAGACAAGTGACAAAATGCTAAGATGGTTGGGGATAAAGTATACTTGTACTACTTGAATATTCAGTTTTATCTGGAAAGTTGGGAGTTGGAATTAGTGATATCATTCTGATTGATGCCTTTGCCTCAACAACCAATAACAAAATATTTATTATACCCAAGATATCTCAAGTACAATTTCATTACATATCACATTTTTTGGGGGTTAATTTCCATGATCCAGGTAGGATATATCGAATTTAAAGAAATTGGAAGTACAACAGGAAGTCTATAAGTTAGATATTTTGTAGATAGAGCATGACTGACTTTTTAATCAGTTTAATTCATTTCATGTCAGGGGCAGATGCACCTTTAGCAAACTGCTTGGTTGAAATCTTTTATTAAACTAGAATTAGTGTACGTGTGTTGCACGTGTATTATGTGTTATGTAAAAGATTTAAGTATAATTGATGATGTAACAAACATTTAAATGGTAAACTGCCAAAATAGTGTATATGAAATTGAATAAGAATGAAGTAAGTTTAATAGCAATTGATGATGCAAAAAAGTTATTACATTAAAGAAATAGTTGTATTTAATGTGTAGTCACTAGATTGAGTGTTACAACAAAGTTTGAATGTGGTGATGTTGCTGGACCTATTAGCCGGACCGTTGCTTACCTTCTGTCATCTGCCGAAGAGTGATGATGTGCGCCAGGAAGAATGTTGCTTTAGTTGTTAGTAGTAAGAGGAAGGTACCTCTAATATATAACAGTATTGTCAACGAATTCATCGAAACAGTTCAGAATCTGTAAAATAAATATAATATATTATTATAATATATGTAAAATTCATATATAATATGTATAATTAATTTGTGTATAGTTAAGGAGATTTCATAAAAAAAATATTAACATATTGTTATAGTCTTTCTATCAATCCTGCAATATACAATTAAACATATTAATTACAAAGAAACATTTAATATTTTAAACTAAAACTTCCAACTTACATCTAGTTGATAAGCACTATCTCCCTTCGTTTCTTTGCATTTACTCTCATTGAAAGTTTAATATCCACTAAAATTCCAACTATATCTAAAAAAAATATTAAATAAGTATATGTATATTAGTATAAAATTAATAAGGCGAATAGAAGTAAAATATTATTAATATATTTAGTGAATGTTTCATCTATGCAGTTTGATGACTCATCAAATGAAATAAAACTATTTGAAAAACCAATGGTAGAAAAGTGATTGTTGCTTTCTTCTAACAAAAGTATTATCCTTAAATTCAATCTCAAACTCCATGTACACTGATTGAAATTTGAAAATTAGGATTAGCACTATTAATGCCTTCATTTGTGATGTAACATATTTTGTTTTGTGTAAATGTTCTTTCCACTTCTCAATATAATCATTAAAAAGTGTAGCGTGAATTTTTATTCCTCGTATAAAATTTCATTTTAAGTTAATCTGATGGTTAAAACTAATATCAAAAGACATAAAATAAATTATCGATATAGTAGTATTTACCTCTTCATCAACTAATGTCACAATTTTTTCGGGTGCTTTGATTAATTTTATTGTTGAACTTTTTTAGTATTCCACTCCCAAACTCTAAGACTCGTATTACCCAACATGATTCATATACTCTTGCACTATTAATTGGGACACATTGGTCTGACAATTCTTTTTCAGACGCTTTGCAGGTGTACCTAAAATACATGCGTAAGAGTTTTATAAGTTATCAAAGTGACTAAATCGATAATTGATTTTTTTTAATGATATAAGGAAAATTGTTTACCTGAACGGATACAATTGGTGAAACTTGAGTGAATCAAGCATGGAAACTGCAAACAGCACAATTATAAATCATGTAGTATTAATATTACACAAAATTAAATGAGATAATCTACTTTTTAATTTTTTTAAGACAAACAACTTGAGCTGGCATAACAATAAGTATTATTAATTATACAACAAAGAAAAAAATTGCTAATATTTAAGTAATAAAACTTAGATCGAATGCCTAACCAATTTATGCAATGAATTGCAACTATTCAATAACCCGTATAATATTTATAAACTACGTGAGCGGTGAAATTAGCCATGTCTAAAGTATGAAACAAAAAATTATATAATAAAAAAATTTTCATGCAAAAATAAAGATAAATTCTTGATGCAACATTAACAATCGGTGCATGTAAATGTGTTTGTGAAATATGAAATAGCAAAAGATGTTGATATTAGTAATAGAAACAAAACCTACAATCGCAATATTGGAATAAGGCAAAATTTGACGATTAAATTGTGATAACATAGCTTCTTATATAGAAGTATTTTGGACCTTCAACGATCTACATTAAACAAACGGTGTCCCGCTCGAATACTATCTTTTACTCTCGTTGCTGATATCATCTCTCAAAAACTCAAAGAATTTCTTTTAGAACTCTTCTTTCTGTTTCGGCGTACTTTGGCCTTAACAGAGATATTCAAAATTGTTCGGTTCGAAGTTCGGATCTGTTCGTGACAGTATAGAGTAGATTCGAAACTTTACGCCTCGTTCACTACTAACAAAAAGGTGCCTTATTTTTTCGGCGAGGATTTTCGGCAAGCTACAATACTTCCGGCGACTCCCGTTTAGATTTTCGGCAGGACGCAGCAGAACTACCCGTTCCGATAAGCTTCAGGAAAACTTGCCCCAGATACTAGTCGCGGCGGCGAGGCCAGTTTGCGGTGTTTGGGAGTGAGGAGCTAAGCAACACCGGCCGATGTTAGAATATACGCTTAGCGCTAGAGGGGGATGAATAGCGTTATAATAAAAAACAATGTAAATTTGCGGAATTAAAAATTGCAGGAATAACGTAAGTGCAGTAATTAAAAAGATAAGGAGAGAACACACCGAATTTTATCCTGGTTCACCACAACACGTGGTTAGTCCAGTCCCCGAGAGACTCTCTCGAGTTTTACACTAACTTCGTTAAGCTTACGGGTGCTTAACAAACCGTTACACTTGCTCGTAGATATACACTCTACAAGACTTCAACCTGCTCGAGGATACCACACCTCAAGACTTCAAACCAAGGAACTACTTTTCCTACTTACAACAAGGGATTAGAATATCCCTTCAAGTGTGTACAAACACTTAGCACTCACTTAAACAGAACTCTCTTGAAGAGTAGATATGAGTAAATAAATACGCTCAAGAACACAACAACTTAGTCAAGAGTTTGGCTCTCAAAAACTTATGAAATGAATATAAAATGATTGCAAAGAGAGTATGTAATCTTTAGCAAGAATGTAATCAGTTGTTGTACTTAGAAGGTGAATTTGAGTTGTATTTATAGTGCTCAAAACACCCAAGACCGTTGCTTAATTGCCAATCATAAATTGCCGATTTTGTGCTAGGATAATCGATTATCTGATTCTGCATAATCGATTATCTGCCAACGTTTAAAAATCAATCCCAGATTTTAAGCAGAATAATCGATTATCCGAATCGTATAATCGATTACCTGACAACGTTCAAAAATCAATCTCCGATTTTATGATTAACATAATCGATTGTCTGATTGTACATAATCGATTATCTTTCAGTGTTTGAAAATACTTTGGCAACGGTCTTTAATATAATCGATTACCAGAAAGCTATAATCGATTATTTTGCTACTTTGAAAAATCTGATGCTCACTGTTTCAACATAATCGATTAGTCTAAGGCACATAATCGATTATCTTGTAGCTTTGAAAAATTAGGTGAACACTGCCTCAACATAATCGATTATCATAAGGTACATAATCGATTATCTTGTAGCGTTTAAAATCTGGTGAACACTGCCTCTACATAATCGATTATCATAAGGTACATAACCGATTATCTTTCAGCTTTGTAAAATCTGGTGTACACTGCCTTAACATAATCGATTATCATAAAGTACATAATCGATTATCTTTGTCCAGATTTGAAAGACATGTTTAAAATTCATTTTGGTTAAAATGAAATGTTTGAAAATCATTTTGCTTTAAAATAAAGATGCATGGTTTGATAAAAATGATTTTACGAGAGAAGCCAAGTCTTGAATTAATTGTCGGATCAAGATCACAATTATAGAACGACTCATGTATAACTTTGTTGCTTTACTAAATCTTGATCTTTGTTTCTCTTGTGCTTGGACTTCGGCATATGTCAATGTTCCGTTCACGTCGGTTTGTCATTTATCAAAACCTACAAATATGAACACACGTTTAGTTTAGTGACTTGAGAACGTGTTTCAACAATTTCCCCCTTTTTGATAATGGCAAACCAATATCGGGATATGCATATTAATTAATTCATAATAACGATCCAAGACAAGTATATAGATATGCAACGAGTTCCCCCTCAAGTTATGAATTCCCCCTCAATTTATGCCAATATGTATATATGTGCATAGCCCATATCTTCCCCCTTTTGAAATTAGCAAAAAAAATAACGAACTCTTTATTGATTAAACAATATTGCAAATACATGAAAATAAAAGACAGAATATTATGCAAACTAGAAAAACAAAGTGACAAGACATTATTCATTATCATCATTGACTTCCGTCTCGACATCCGGTACATCTTCCCGAAGGACAATTTGGGCATATGGATAATTGACGTGATCAAAATAGCCATGGAGCTCGTGAGTCAATCGATTGACATTCATATCAATACGATTTAAGGATGTGGACATGGAGGCAAGTTGCTCGGAAATAGATTGGAGGGATGCATCGGACGGGGCCGGATGACGACGTCTTTGAGGTGGAGGAGGAGGATGCCCACCGATATCGGGAAAGGAAGATTCTTGAATTTCCCAATATTTTGTCGCCTTTTTGTGAGGACCGACGAAGGTGTCGATACCGGAAGCAACAAGAATGGTCATAACAACAAAAGCATAGGGGAGTGGCTTATCGTCCCCAATTGCATCATATAAGTGAGTCATGACGAACTTGCACCAATTGATGCGAGCCCCGGTGATAATAGCATGCATGAGTTTAGAATCCTCATGAGATATAGTTGTGTGATTGAATTTTCGCGGTTTTAGAATGCGAGTGATGAAATAAAAAATTAGGCAATATTCCGGGAGCATGTTTGTGATGGTTGGACGACGATGGTCCGGAGTTGCAATGAATTCACCAATGCCAATTTGGGTGAAGAGAAGTTGTTCATCAAATAACGCGCCTTCTTCCCTAGTATAGAGAGAAATGTCTTCCCCATTGCGCGGGAGTTTAGTGAGGGCTTGAATATTTGCCTCAGATAGAAGAATTGAAGTTCCATTGACGTTCGAGACAATTTCACCATCTTCGTCCTTCTGGAGATTTGAATAGAACGCCCGAATTAGAGGAGGGTGAATGTAAGGAGTGTGAAGATATAGGAATTCAAGGAGTTGGCTTTGTATAAGCATATTTGCTGTGGATGGAGGGCGCTTTGATTAAGGAAACGATCCGTGGAAAATCGAGGAGGAAGTATTTCTCGATTTTCAAATTTTTCCATGAAGCGCATAAGTTCGGCTTCACTATTGAATCGTAAATAAGAACCATCTTTATAACAATGGACTAGTGGACGAGTGACGGAAGAGGAGGCAACATTTTTTCCGGAACGAGATCGTTTGAAAGTTTTGCCCGTCATTTTGAATAAATAGTAATAGCCTTTGAAGAGTTTTGAGAGATTTTGAGAATTTGGGAGCTAAGATTGATGTTTGAGTGAAGACATTGAAGATATTATGCACCTATTTATAATGTGAAGAATGAAATAGCATTAAAGTGAAGAAATCTGCAAAAATTTAAGGAGCAACGGTCAGAAACAGTAACTATTTTGAAATACTGACTGAGAATAATCGATTATGGAATTATGGTAATCGATTATTCTGACACAGTGTGTCCAGTGATTTTCTGACTCGAGGAATAATCGATTGTGATTTTGAGATAATCGATTATTTCGGGAAAAGTAGTAACGGACATCCGAGACGGTAAAAGAAAAATCGATTACACTTTTTAGATAATCGATTATTGTCACACAGTGACCTGACACCTGAAAATAAATGTCAGCATAATCGATTAGGGATATGTGATAATCGATTTTTATATTTAACAGTTAAAATCCTGCAAAGCCAAAACTGTTAAATAATCGATTGTAGTGTTGTATAATCGATTATGTCAATTTTCCAGCATAATAAACATAAAACGTAAATGGGGAATAATCGATTATTGACTTTAGAGAAACGATTATTCTGCACCAGTGTCTGATAATTCCCCCTGTCTTTTGGACGATACCTGCAAAAAAGAATTAGGCGCCTCCGACGCTCAAGTTAGTAATCGTTAAAACATAAAAATGCAATGCATGAATTAGATCAACGTGGAGTCAAGAATCCCGAGTTCACTACGAATTCGGAAGAAGGACTCTTTCTCTAAAGGCTTTGTAAAGATGTCGGACAATTGATTTTTGGTTTCAACAAATTCAATTTCGACATCGCCCTTGAGAACGTGATCTCTTATAAAGTGATGTCTAATTTCTATGTGTTTCGTTCTTGAGTGAAGAATAGGATTCTTTAAGAAGGTTTCGTGTACTTACCCCTTTCTCGATGTTGCCAATTACCTGGTCAAGTGGATGGTCTTTAGATGTCCTCCAAGCCTTAGGCATCATCGATTCTTCTTCTTGTGGTGGTACTTCTTCCGAAGGTTGTTCCAAGACTTCATCTTGAACTTCCTTTGGATCCTCCTTTTGTACCTCGTCTTGAAGATTGATTTTCTTTAAAGCATCTGCAAGATCAACACAAGAATCCTTTCTCGCCAAGCGAGCATCATTTTCACAAAATACTACATGAGGAGATTCCTCAACAGTTTTGGTTCGATTATTAAACACTCTATATGCTTTGCTACGTGATGAGTAACCAAGAAAAATTCCTTCATCAGATTTTGCATCAAATTTTCCCAAGTTATCTTTTCCGTTGTTGTGAATAAAACATTTACAACCGAAGACTCTAAGATGGGAAAGATTTGGTTTCCTTCCCTTATAGAGTTCATAGGGAGTTTTCATGAGTATCGGTCTAATGATAGCTCTGTTTAAAACATAGCTTGCGGTACTCACGGCATCCGCCCAAAAATATTTGGGAATATCGGCCTCTTCGAGCATGGTTCTAGCCATCTCTTCGAGACATCGATTTTTACGTTCTACCACTCCATTTTTTTGTGGTGTACGTGGAGCCGAAAAGGTATGTTCAATACCGAGTTCGTCACAAAAGTCCGCGAAGAGATTGTGATCGAACTCCCCCCCCATGATCACTTCTTATGGAAGTGACGGTTGTGTCCTTTTTATTTTGAACACGTTTAAGAAAACTTTTAAAAGCTTGAAAGGCATTACTTTTATGAGCAAGAAATAACGTCCATGTAAATTTAGAATAGTCATCAACAATAACAAAAGCATAAAGATTACCACCAAGACTTTCAACACGAGATGGTCCAAAAAGATCCATGTGAAGAAGTTGTAAGGGTCTAGTGGTTGAAACAACATCTTTGGATTTAAAAGAGGCTTTTGTTTGCTTCCCTTTTTGACATGAATCACAAGTAGAGTCTTTTTCAAATTTCATGTTTGGAAGACCAAGTACTAAATCTTGTGAAACTAGTTTGTTTAAAAGATTCATATTTACATGAGCTACTCTACGATGCCATAACCACATGTCGTCTTCTATACTCAAAAGACAATTCACATAACTTGATGAAGAATTTTCAAGATCAACCATATAAATGTTATCCATTCTAAAACCACGAAGAATAATTTTAAAATCACTACGACGGATAACTAAGCATTCTTCAGAGTCAAACAATACAAGATTTCCCTTGTCACATAATTGACTTATGCTCAAGAGATTATGTTTAAGACCTTTAACAAGCAAAATATGCTTAATGGAGGAGGATTCGTCCTTACCGACCGATCCAATGCCGATAATCTTTCCTTTATTATTGTCTCCAAAAATAACATTTCCTCCTTCCTTGGGTTTTAGTTGAAGGAATTTTGATGCATCCCCGGTCATATGTTTGGAGCATCCACTATCAAGGTACCAAAGTACACTTGATCCCTTCAAACACACCTACAAAACAAATTAATGAGATTTTGGTACCCAAGCCATTTTGGGTCCTTGTGCGTTAGGTGTAACATATTGGTGTGATTTGCCTGTAGTGAAATGTCTATGTCTAGTGAAGCATGCGGGAGCAATATGTCCAATTTTATTGCAATAATGACAAATGACATTCGGATTGTGCATTCTTCTAGGATGATAGTAATTTGGGGGTCTAAAATTATTCACTCTATGTTTAGGAACATAGTTTTGATGTAGTTTTCGAAAATCTTGTCTAGGTGGTCTATACATGCCAACGTTTCTTCTAGTGTTTACTACATTTTTAGAAATATAGTTTTGATGTGGTTTTCGAAAATCTTGTCTAGGTGGTCTATACATTCCAATATTTCTCCTAGCATTTGTTCTAGAATGAGATGCAATTCTAGGATTAAAATTTCTAGGTTGAGTGATGACATTTATTTTGTTTGGCCTAAGTTGAGTCTTAGGTAGTTTAGGAATGGACTCAACTTTTTCTTTTGGCTCGTGTTTGAAGCCTATACCGTGCTTAGTGGATTTCAAATTTACAAGCACTTCATTGAGATTTTTGTGTGAAGAATTGAATTTGTGCAAAGTGCTTCTAAGACTTTCTACTTCTTCCTTTAGAGATTTGCAAGAAGTACAATCCTTATTTGAGCTTTCGGGTTTATCGGCGCTTCTTTTGCCATAAAACTTGTTTTCCTCTTTTAATTTTTCATTTTCAAGAGTAAGTTTTTCAAAATCCTTTTCTTTTGAAGAAAATTGTTTTCTTAAATATTTTTCATAGATTTAGAAGCGCTAATAAACTCTTTATACAACTCATCAAATGCATCTTGCATTTCTTCTAAAGTGAAATAGTTCTTAGAAGAAGTACATACCTCATTTTGATTTTCTTCGTGTGCCATAAGACACAAGTTTGCGGTCTCGTTTCCTTATCCATCACTTGACTCGTCTCCGGTGTCGCCTCCCCAAGAGATGTATGCTCTTTGTTTCTTGAATGGTTTCTTCTCCTTTTTGATGTTTGGACAATTTGATTTGATATGCCCGATTTCTCCGCATCCATAGCACTTCAATTGGTCGCCTTGTTGCTTACCTTTTCGTTCATACTTCTTTTGCATGAACTTGTGAAATTTCTTGATAATGAGTCCAAGCTCGACATCTTCATCACTTGACTCCTCATCGTATTGAGGTTGAGTAGTTGATGCTTTGAGCGCAATCTTTCTTTTCCTTTAATCATCCAAAGGAGAGTTAAGATAGTTGATTTATAAGTTTTAAGATTACCGCGTAGTCCGTCGATGGTGACGTTTGTGATGCCGATTGATTCTTGGATTGCATCGGCTTTGGAACGCCATTCCGGAGTGAGGCTTCGTAGAATTTTCCGGACAAGCTCCTTATCCGTGAATGTTTTTTTGAGGGCGTGTAAGTCATTAATGATTTTTGAGAATCGTTCGAACATGTCATCTATCTTCTCGTTTTCCTTCATGCAAAACAGTTCATATTCGTGGATTAGGAAATCAATTTTAGCTTCCCTTACCTGGTCCGTACCTTCGTAGGTGATTTCTAATTTGTCCCACATTTGCTTGGCAGTGGTGCAACATGATATTTTTCGATAGTCATCGGGGTTCACTGCACAATACATCATGTTGATTGCCTTTGCGTTGTTCTCTATTTTTCTGACATCATCGGCGTCGTATTCATCTTCCGTTTTTGGAACGAGTTCTTCTCCAACCTTTTTGGTAGGTTGTAATTCTCCATTTTTGATAATTTTCCACAGTTGGAAGTTGTTTGATTGTATAAAAATCCTCATTCTCTCCTTCCAGTAAGTGTAGTTGGTGCCATCGAAAAGTGGTGGCCTTGTGAAGCATTGTCCTTCACCTAGTCCTGCATAAACACTACGAGTAGAAGCCATGGAAAGTTTCTCTCAAACTGTTAAGTCTTTCAGAGAGTATGGCTCTGATACCAATTGTTAGAATATACGCTTAACGCTAGAGGGGGGTGAATGCGTTATAATAAAAAACAATGTAAATTTGCGGAATTAAAAATTGCAGGAATAACGTAAGTGCAGTAATTAAAAAGATAAGGAGAGAACACACCGTATTTTATCCTGGTTCACCACACACGTGGTTAGTCCAGTCCCTGAGAGACTCTCTCGAGTTTTACACTAAGTTCGTTAAGCTTACGGGTGCTTGACAAACCGTTACACTTGCTCGTAGATATACACTCTACAAGACTTCAACCTGCTCGAGGATACCACACCTCAAGACTTCAAACCAAGGAACTACTTTTCCTTCTTACAACAAGGGATTAGAATATCCCTTCAAGTGTGTACAAACACTTAGCACTCACTTAAACAGAACTCTCTTGAAGAGTAGATATGAGTAAATAAATACGCTCAAGAACACAACAACTTAGTCAAGAGTTTGGCTCTCAAAAACTTATAAAATGAATATAAAATGATTGCAAAGAGAGTTTGTAAGCTTTAGCAAGAATGTAATCAGTTGTTGTACTTAGAAGAGTGAATTTGAGTTGTATTTATAGTGCTCAAAACACCCAAGACCGTTGCTTAATTGCCAATCATAAATTGCTGATTTTGTGCTAGGATAATCGATTATCTGATTCTGCATAACCGATTATCTGCCAACGTTTAAAAATCAATCCCAGATTTTAAGCAGAATAATCGATTATCCAAATCGTATAATCAATTACCTGACAACGTTCAAAAATCAATCCCCGATTTTATGCTTAACATAATCGATTGTCTAATTGTACATAATCGATTATCTTTCAGTGTTTGAAAATACTTTGGCAACGGTCTTTAATATAATCGATTACCAGAAAGCTATAATCGATTATTTTGCTACTTTGAAAAATATGATGCTCACTGTTTCAACATAATCGATTAGTCAAAGGCACATAATCGATTATCTTGTAGCTTTGAAAAATCAGGTGAACACTGCCTCAACATAATCGATTATCATAAGGTACATAATCGATTATCTTGTAGCGTTTAAAAATCTGGTGAACACTGCCTCAACATAATCGATTATCATAAGGTACATAATCGATTATCTTTCAGCTTTGTAAAATATGGTGTACACTGTCTTAACATAATCGATTATCATAAAGTACATAATCGATTATCTTTGTCCAGATTTAAAAGACATGTTTAAAATTCATTTTGGTTAAAATGAAATGTTTGAAAATCATTTTGCTTTAAAATAAAGATGCATGGTTTGATAAAAATGATTTTACGAGAGAAGCCAAGTCTTGAATTAATTGTCGGATCAAGATCACAATTATAGAACGACTCATGTATAACTTTGTTGCTTTACTAAATCTTGATCTTTGTTTCTCTTGTGCTTGGACTTCGGCATATGTCAATGTTCCGTTCACGTCGGTTTGTCATTTATCAAAACCTACAAATATGAACACACGTTTAGTTTAGTGACTTGAGAACGTGTTTCAACAGCCGGGACGTGCAAGAGTTGGTAGCAGTTGACCTCGGGCGCATCAAAGCCTACTTTTAGGTTTTTCCACCGGGAGTTGGTACCTCCGGCTCTCTTGTTTACTCTGTACACCTCTATACGTATTATAGCTAGCATTCCGTGTGAGGTTTACTCTGTTGCTATTTAGTATGCATCTTTTTGCGTATTCCGCTATAGTGCGTGTGTGCGTCACTATTCTCCATAGTCGACTGGAGGGATAGTGGCCACGACAGGGGATGATAGTATAAGGTTATGTCCTCGGGGGCGAGGGTGAGTAGAGGGGCAGGGAGTGGTCCTACGGGTAGGGCGGGAGGTAAGGGTGGGAAGAGGCTAGCAAACGCTCATAGATTAAGGATTGGGTCGTGGAATATAGGCACTCTGACGGGTAATCCATTGAGTTGACGAAGGTTCTCCAGAAGAGGAGGGTTAACATAGCCTGTGTCCAGGAGACTAGGTGGAAAGGGCCGAAGGCGAGGAATGCAGACGGGTTTAAGCTGTGGTATTCTGGGGTCGTGAGAGGTAAGAATGGAGTGAGCATCTTGGTAGATAGGGATCTAAGAGAATCCGTGGTCGAGGTTAGGCGAGTGAATGAAGGTTAATGTCTATTAAGTTGGTTATTGGAGGTTGCGTCCTCAACGTCATCAGCGCTTACGCGCCGCAAGCGGGCTTAGATGAGGAGGTTAAGGGGCGCTTTTGGGAGGGCTTGGATGATCTGGTGAGTAGTATTCCCCAATCTGAGAAGTTATTTATTTGAGGGGACTTTAATGGTCATATTGGGGCTGATGCTGGTGGTTATGGTGAGGTGCACGGTGGCTTCGGCTTTGGGGTTAGGAACGGAGGAGGCACGTCACTGCTTGATTTTGCCAGGCTTCCGAGCTTCTGATTGCGAACTCGACATTTCAGAAGAGGGAGGAGCATTTGGTCACATTTAAGAGTTCGGCGGCGAGGACTCACATTGATTACCTCCTCCTCAAAAGGAGCGATAGGGGTATGTGCAAGGATTGCAAGGTTATTCCGGGAGAGTCCCTTTTGACTCTTCATAGACTCCTAGTGATAGATGTCGGTCCCAGGGTGAAGAGGAAGATGAGGGGTGCTCGGGGACAACCACAGATTAAATGGGGTATTTTTACTAAGGAGAAATCATAGGAGTTGGATATGAGGTTAGCTGAGGGCGGAGCTTGGAGAAGTTCTGGGGAAGCGGACGCTATGTGGTCAGAGACGACGAACTTGGTTAGGGAGGTAGCACGGGATGTGCTCGGGGTAGCCAAGGGCTATTCAGGCAGACATCAGGGTGACTGGTGGTGGAACGATGTAGTCGAAGGAAAAGAGGAGGTGAAGAAGGCGGTGTTTTCTAAGTTGGCAGGGAGCACAAGCGAGAAAGAACAGAGAGAGAACAGGGAGATCTATAAGGTGACGAGGAAAGAAGTGGAGCTGGTGGTTACGGACGCTAAAAACGCGGCGTTTGGTCGCATGTACGAGTAATTAGGGGAGAAAGGCGGGGACTGGAAGTTATTCCGGTTAGCTAAAGCAAGGAAAAGGAAGGCGCGTGATCTTGACAAAGTTAGGTGCATCAAGGGAGAGGATGGTAGAGTTTTGATGGGGGAGTCTCAAGTCAAGCAGAGCTGGCAGGCGTACTTTCGAGCTTACTTAACGGGGAGGTGGATCGTAACATAGAATTAGGGGATTTGGGGCATTCAGAGCAACATAGAGACCTTGGGTACTGCAGGCGCATTGGGCGGATGAGGTCATGGGGCTTTGCGTAGGATGAGTAGGGGTCGAGCGACCGGGATTGACGAGATCCCGCTGGAGTTCTGGAAATGCATGGGTAGGTCAGGAGTGGAGTGGCTCTCCAGGTTGTTCAATGCGACCTTCAGGACCAAAAGGATGCCGGAGGAGCGGAGGTGGAGTATAGTGGTGCCCTTGTATAAGAACAAAGGGGACATCCAGTACTGTAACAACTATAGGGGTATCAAATTAATAAGTCACACCATGAAGGTTTTGGAGCGGGTGATCGATGGGAGGGTGAGTGAGATGACATCTATATATGTGAACCAGTTCGGTTTCATGAAGGGTCGCTCCACTACAGAAGCTATCCACCTTGTCAGGAGGCTGGTGGAGCAGTTCATGGATAAGAAGAAGGACCTGCACACGGTGCTTATCGACTTGGAGAAGGCGTATGACAAGGTCCCAAGGTAGGTGCTTGGAGGTGCTTGGAGGCGAAGAGCGTGGGGGAAGCCTACATCAGAGTAATCAAGGACATGTACGATGGAGCTAAGACTAGGGTTAGGACGGTGGGTGGCGACTCAGACCATTTTCTTAGCCCTCTCTTGTTTGCCTTGGTGATGGATACTCTAACCCGACATATTCAAGGGGATGTGCCTTGGTGTATGCTATTTGATGATTACATAGTCTTGATAGACAAGACGAGGGTCGGTATTATTGAGAGGTTAGAGGTATGGAGACAGACTCTCGAGTCTAAGGGTTTCAAAATAAGCAGATCTAAGACAGAATACCTGGAGTGCAAGTTTAACGCCGAGCCGAGCGAAGTAGGAAGGGACATGATGATTGGATCTCAGGTCATCGCCAAGAAGGACAGTATGAGATATCATGGGTCGGTGATTCAGGGGGACGGAGAGATTGACGGTGACGTCACTCCTCGTATAGGAGCGGGGGTGGTCAAAGTGGAGACTTGCATCAGGAGTCCTGTGTGTCAAGAAAGTTCTATAGAAACTCAAGGGGAAATTTTATAGAGCTGTGGTTAGACCTGCCATGTTGTATGCGGTGGAGTGCTGGCCAGTGAAGAACTCTCATGTTCAGAGAATGAAGGTTGCGGAGATGAGGATGCTCAGGTGGATGTTCGAGTTCACCAGGTTAGATAAGATTAAGAATGAAGTTATTCGATAGAAGGCGGGGGTGGCCCCGGTGGACGAGAAGATGTGAGAAGCGAGGCTGAGGTGGTTCGGGCATGTGCGGAGGAGAAGCCCCGATGCCCTGGTGAGGAGTTGTGAGCGGCTGGCGATGGTCGACGTACGGCGAGGCTGAGGGAGGCCTAAGAGGTATTGGGGAGAGGTGATTAGGCATGACATGGCTAGAATGCGGGTTTTCGAGGACATGTCCCTTGATAGGAAAGTCTGGGGGTCTAATATCAGGGTTGTAGGATAGAGGCTCCTAGAGTTTTTTGGCAGTGCTATGGATTGTGTATTGGATTGTGTCTCCCTATGGTAGTTATTTATGGTAGTCATTGTTTGATATTATTGCATGCTATTTTATTTATGCTTCTTTTATTTAGATAATTATTTACGCTATTTTTGCTGGAGTTACTAATGCTCTTTTGTTTTTGTTTTTGTTTTTCCTTTCCTTCACTGAGCCGATGGTCGATTGGAAACAGCCTCTCTGCCCTTTCGGGTAGGGGTAAGGCCCGTCTAGATATTACTCTCCCCAGACCCCACTTTGTGGGACTATACTGGATAGTATTGCTGTTGTTGTTGTTGTATATAGAAGTATTTTGGTACATAATTGACACATGAAAGGAATAATATGCTCGTGGAGAATCTAATACTATAAATTTCCTAGTTTAGATTATTTAACAAATAATATCATTTATAGAGAGTTGAACGAAGCACTAACATTTTAGGAAAAAGATTATTAACTTTTCTACTGTACAAGAAAAGTACCAAATATTTACTACTCCAACGAGTAGAATTTAACTAACTCCAATAGACATACGGTCATTTAATGAAAGTGAACCAAGTGTATCTTTCCGTATCAAAAAAAAAAAAACAAGTGGCGAAAGTGTAGGAACTTTTTTTTATTAACTTTCCTTCTTTAAGAAACTTAAGAAAAATAGATTTATTAACTTTCCTTTTCTGAGAAATGCGAAGAAAAAATTATACCAAATAATTAAGGCAAAATTACTAACAAATAATTCTAGCAAAATGTTCCACAATAATACAAAATTAAGTAAATGAATATTTTTAAATAGTAATGAAATACTTAAATTACTATGTTGTCCAACGTGAACTATATATTTTAGAGGGTAAAAAAGGTAAACGATATTTCGCTAAGGGCCTTCGTACTTTTAATATAATAAAGATTGTATTAATACTATAAGCAAACGGATAACTACGATAAAATAACACCATTTGACAATAATTGTCTCTTGGCATGTTTGTTATGTGTTTGATTTTGCTCTAAGAGGTTAACTAGTACATTTTCTTGCAAATATTTGAAAAAGAACCTTGTGGTTAAAAATTATGATGAGTAGAATTGAACCCAGAACTTTTTCTAGCTTAAAATTCAACAAAACTAACATATTAGGGCTATTTTTTGTTTAATAATATGATAATTAAAGTTATTATTCTCACTTTTTTTTAATAAATTTCGTCATCGCTTTAATAAATCATTGTGTACGCCCTTATTTAATCTTATTTACCACTTTCCTTTAAGTTTTAGAGCTCTACAAGATGTTTTTACGTATTTTATTTAATTTGTAGTATGATCCTTGTATGATCTTTGTACGTAAATCTAAAACACATATGTATTGGGTAAAATTGAGTTTACATATTGAAGTGATTGAAAGATGACATGCCATGATATGAAGATGGGTCAAAGGATGATGATTAGCAAAGTGGCACGAGTTGCAACAGAACGAGCAGAGACACAAAAAGAGGTACGAGCAGTTATTCAAAAGACTCAACGTCCGTACCTACTTGAATCCGAAAATCAAGGAGAATGAATCTGATAGCACAAGAGAGTACATATACAATATTTAAGCATTAAATACTAAAAACGTTAGAGAATCTATATTAAAATATGATGATTATGTAACGTAGCATTTAATATCTTTAATTGTCTATAATGACCTTATTATGACAAAGGCAAAACACATATCTTCGAGATAGCTATAAAAAGAAGAGAATGGATCATTTGTAAAGACACCAAACATTATCTAAATTTATTGGTTTACTTTGTTTTCTTTTGCTCATGTAATAGTTAGGAAAATCACTTATTTTTATTTATTTCTTGATTATCAGTAACCCGAGTCCTTCTAAATTAAAGCTTTGATCAAAATATTACTTTTTGGTTAAACAAATTGGTTTCGTACCGGAAATATGATAGTCTATTATTTCTTAGCCTAACCTTTTTTTTGGTTACGTCAATCATGTCAAACATTAGTGACAACACCCAAGGAAAGCAAGGAAATCATCAACTCCAGGGGAATCCTCAAGATGATCACACCCCGAACCCTTCTCAACAAAACTCCCCTCGACGGTCTCGGAAAGGCACTCCTGATGGATCTAATGTTAATAGAAATGCTCAATTTGAAAAGGATGAAGCAATCAATGAGGCTTTGCAAAAACTAATCGCTCAATAGGTCAATAAAGCTCTTGAGGCCTTTGTTAGCTAGTTATTTGCACCGACAACACCCACTCTAAATGACAACACTTTGGAGAACCCTCGTTCTGGGCTTTCCAATTCAGGCAGTGGTGGAATCCCCACCGAGTCACGATATGGAGAACTAGGTAACTTAGTCAATTCTGATTTACAAATTTTAGTACTAACACTGCAGAAACAGCTCAAGGAGCAAAGTGACCGCATAGAGCAAATACCTGGAGTACCGCCCATAATTAAAGGGATAGATATGGATAAATATTCACAACAACCCTGGAAGCCAAGTGTTGCTCCCCTCCAATTCCAAAGAAAATCAAAATGCCCGATATTCCAAAGTACGACGGAACAACTGATCCATTTGACCACGTGATTGCATTCACAACAGGTGTAAAAGGCAACGACTTGACCAAACAGGAAATTGAATCAGTACTGGTCAAAAAATATGGTGAAACACTCACTAAGGAAGCATTAACATGGTATTCTCTTTTACCTAAAAATTTCATAAATGCTTTTGCTGAGCTTGTAGATTCATTTATCAAAGCACACTCGGGAGCTCAAAAAGTCAAATAAAAGAATGGAAGATATTTTCAAAATCAAGCAAGGGGACTTAGAATTGTTGAGAGAATTAGTGGATAGGTTCTAGTATGAAAGAATGACGTTATCACGTGTACCTGACAATTAGGCAGCGATAGCCTTCACTAGTGATATGAATGAAAAAAGCTCTAAAGCCACGAGACGACTCAAGGAAAGTCTTCGTGAATTCCCAGCAACAACATGGAATGACGTTTACAACAAGTATAGCACAAAGCTATGGATAGAAGAGGATATTATCTCACGATCTCAAAAAGAAGAAAAGGTAGGTTTTAGACAGACGAAGACTGAAAAATGTACGGTAAAAATAGGTACGAACCATATATGGGTCCAATAGGAAAAGATTCACGATCAAAACAGGACAATCTAGGGTATGATCATAGGTCGAGGAACAGAGAGTTGGGATCATCATAAAGATTTGGTAATGATCGAAACACGCGGGAGTCACGGGATGATGATAGAAACTTGAAAGCAAGATTTGGCAGTTACAATTTTAATATAAGCATTTCCGAGCTCGTATCTGTTTTAAAAAAGCATGAGTGATAAGGTGCGGTGGCCAAATGAAATGAGATCGAATCCAAACAGGCGCAACCCTAACCATTGGTGTGAATTTCACAACGACCAAGGGCATAAAACGGTAGACTATAGTTTGTACATGGTGAAATTGATCATCTATTAAAACAAGGATATCTCATCGAATTATTTAATGAGAAAGGTAAGCAAGCATACATGAAGAATAGGCAGGAGCTCCCTAAACCACCTTCTCCAAAAAGGACTGTCAATGTTATAAGCGGAGGTGAAGACATCAATGGTGTAATATATACATCAGCCAATAAAGTTTCCAAAGTCACAATTACCCACGGGAATCGGGTGCAACATGTCTTAGAAGAAGAAAGTATTACGTTTGATGATGCGGATATCGTATTATCTCCACATAACGATGCACTAGTAATATCTCTACTTATACATGATACTATTGTAAAACAAGTTTTGATTGATCCAGATAGTTCAGTGAACATTATTTTTCTATGATTACTAGGCGATATGCAAGCTGAGGATAAATTAATACCAAAGTTGCATACTTTGTCTGGATTTGACAATTCCAACATCGTGATGAAATGAGAGGTAATACTGACTACATTCGCAGAAGGAGTTGTCAAAGATACGAAGTTTCAGGTAGTAGATATGTAACTGGATTATAATATGATTCTCGGAATACTATGGATCCATGAGATGGATGTCATTCCATTGACCTTATATCAAGTAATTAAATTACCATCACCGTGGGGAATATGTCAAATCCATGGAGATCAACAAAGATCCAGGAGCATAAACTCTGTTGCAGACTCAAGTACAAGAAATGAAGAAAATTTGTAGTTACAGAATCCATTGCGGGTACCACAATACTAACCCCAACTGAACAAGGGCGAACAAATGTGGACTCAAGGTCTGATGCCATTCAAGAACCATAGAAAAATGAAAATATCAAAATAACAATTGAAGAACTATAAGTCGTAGTTTATCTACACCATGGCCTGAAGGAAAATTCTACGTGGGAGACAATCTAAGCTAGGACATGAAAGATAAGTTGAATAAATATTTGAAAACTAACGTGGATTGTTTTGCTTGGTCCCATTCTTATATGAAAGAAATACCACTGGAGGTAATGACTCACAAATTAAATGAATACCCATCATACGCGCTTGTTAAACAAAAGAAGAGAAAGCAAGGAACTTTCAAAAATTAGGTGATTCGGGATGAGGTTCAAAATATACTAAAAATTAGGTCTATCCGTGAGGTAAAGTATCCAAATTGGTTAGCCAATATGTTGTGGTAGAAGAAGAATGGTAAGTGGCAAGTTTGTGTAGATTGCACAGACCTCAGTAAAGCATGTCTTAAAGATTCTTTTTCATTGCCACATAATCAACTAATTGATACTACTGCAGGCCATGAATTGTTAAGCTTTTTAGATACTTATTCAGGATATAACCAAATTAAAATGGATCCTATAGATGAAGAAAAAACTTCATTTATAACAGAAATGAGGACTTACTGTTATAAAGTAATACTCTTTGGTCTTAAAAATGTTGGTGCAAAATATCAAAGATCGACCAAAATGTTTCAAAAATATTTGAGAAAAACTATGGAGGTCTATATAGACGACATGCTCATTAAAACTCAACATTCAGAGGATCGTATATCACACTTGCATGATACGTTTCAGATTTTTGAAAATTCAATATGAAATTAAATCCCGAGAAATATGCATTTGGTGTTGCATCAGGTAAGTTTTTAGGTTTTCTTGTTTCTAACTGTAGTATTGAAGTGAATCCCGCACAGATCAAGGCCACTGAAGAAATCCCTAACGTGCTTATAAGAAAAAAAGAAGTGCAGAGGTTGACAGGAAGAATTGCAACCTTGGGGAGGTTTATTTCCAAATCATCAGAAAAATGCTTTAGATTCTTTTTAGCTTCTAAAAATCAAGATCAGTTCAAATTGACTGAGTAATATCAACATGCACTCAAAAATTTGAAGAAATGCTCATCAAATTCGTCATTGCTCGCCAAACCAAACGTTGGGGAAAGATTTCTCATCTACCTTGTTGTCTCCGAAGTAACAGTAAGCGATATGTTAGTTCACGAAGATCAGCGTAAAAAATCTCTAATTTATTATGTCAGCAAATATTTATTAGATGTGGAGACGCGGTATCCTCAATTAGAAAATCTTGCACTTGCACTAATCATGGCATCTAGAAATATAATGCCTTATTTTCAATGTCACTCTATTGATGTAGTATATGCTTATCCATTACACAATATATTACACAAGCATGAATTGTCAGGTAGGTTAACCAAATATGCTATTGAATTAAGTGAGTATGACATCACATACTAGCCTAGAACCGCGATAAAATCTCAAGTGTTAGCAGATTTTGTGGCTGATTTTATCCAAGGAATGCAATTAGAAGCAAATAAAGAATTACATGTGTTCAACAGATCTAATTCGGAAATTTGGACCCTATTTACTGTCGGTTCATCTAATGTGAAGGGTGCACGCTTAGGAATTATTTTCGTACCACCTACGGGTGAAACCATTTGACAAGCGATTAAATGTCATTCTATAACTAACAATGAAGCAGAGTATGAAGCTGTGGTTGCAGGTTTAGAACTGGCACGGGAACTCGGCATTAATCAGATTGTAATCAAAAGTGATTCACATCTTGTAGTCAACCAAATACTGGGAACTTATACAGCCAGGGAAACACAAATGCAATAGTATAAAGAGAAGGCACGGGATCTGATCCAACAATTCCAAACCTGGAAAGTTATGCAAATACTAAAAGATAAAATGTTGAGGCGGAAGGCCTAGCCAATCTCGCATCTGTGGCAGACGTGGCAAGCAATGAGAATGCTTCCATAATTCATTTGTTTCATTTAGTATTCGATCCAGAAAAAATGAGGTAAATTTTAATAATTTAACCTGGGATTGGAAAAACAAGATTTTTGCTTTTTATAGTATGGAACCGTCCCTGAAGACAAGAAAAAAGCTCGCGTGCTTCGAAAAAAGGCTCGATATTGTTTAAAATAAGGCAATATTTATCAAAAAATGTTTGGTGGGCCCTTAGCAAGGTGCTTCGGACCTACTCAGAAAGAGTATGTAATGAGAGAAATACATGAGGGACATTGTGGGAATCACACCGAAGGAATATCAATGGCAAGAACCATTATTGTGGCAGGTTATTATTGACATAAAATGGAAGAATAAGTGGAAAATTTCATAGATAAATGTGATAAATTCCAAAGGTACGGTAATAAAATGCATAGACCTGCGAAATTGTTACATCCGGTCATTGCACCATGGCCATTTATGAAGTGGGGGCTAGATACCGTGGGTCCGCTACCACACGCAAAAGGACAGTTAAAATTCTTGCTTGTACTCACTGGCTATTTTACAAAATGGGTGGAAGCATGAGCATTATACATGTGCGAGAAAAAGAAGTAAGAGATTTTATTTGGCGAAATATTATATGTTGATTTGGTGTGCCAAAGGAAATCGTGTGTGATAATGGCCCTCAATTTATAGGCGCACAAATCACAGAGTTTTTTCAAAGTTGGCAGATCAAAAGGATTACGTCCATTCCTTATCATCCGGTAGGTAATGGACAAGCTGAGTCAACTAACAAAGTCATTGTCATAATTTAAAGAAGCGTTTGGAGGAATCCAAAGGTAATTGGACAGAATTACTACCTAGTGTTTTATGGGCATAGCGTACTGTTTAACAAAATCTGAGTCTTTGGTCAAAGCTAGAAATAAAGAGAAATTTGGGTTATTGATAATCCGAAGACGAAAAAATAGAAGAGTTCTGAGAATAATAAAGCAATAAGTAGTTTTATATTTCAGTGTAATCTCAATAATATTTCGTGTCCCTACAGATGCTGAGAACTTCTCCCTTTATAGTTGATTCTAGGAGAATGTCTAATGCCTTTTGTCTTAATGAGGCAATTATGAGTAATAAATGACATTAAAAGAAACGTTACACAATCATTCCTATTAAATACAAATTCTCTAATGTATTTGTTATTCAATACTGAAATTGGACTCTTTTGTGTCATCAAATTCATATCTTCAATCTCTTATAATCTTCAGGCTTAAATAATTCGAATAGGTACGAGATTCATGCCTTTTGAGTAGCGTCTTGTGCCTATTTAACGTTCTTACTCCCCTATCTGTTATCACCCATGTCTTCTTGACTAATCATTGTATTTTGACCACTTGATCAGTCCACGTGTCATATCATCTTTAATATTTAGACTCAGTTTTCTCCCAATACAGATAGTCCTCCCACTTTCTATTTGTTTATCAATTTAATATTTGGGAAGTGGATCTTCATAAAAAGGGAATTTTTACCGTAATCAATGTTGTGACAGTATTGACACTTCAGTTGTCTTTTCTATTTAATGCTCCACACACGTGTCTCCTTCTAATTGGTTCTATAGTCCTGCAGCCTTTTTTCAAGGCTTCTTCATCCCATCTATTCATGAAGTTATAGTTACCTTTATAATAGGCCTTCCATCATTACACTTCTTAGTCTTGCGGTTGCTATTATATGCATATTTAACCCTTTTTTCTTTGTCTTCTTCTTCATAAACACCTTTACTCTTTACTTTTGCTTTCTTCTCCATTAGTTCATGCTTTCCTAGTAATGTCGTCTTCGAACCCAAACCGTAAGAGAGTCCCAATTCTTGACAGTTTCCCCAATGCCCCTGTAAGACATAGAAGGGGTAGATGAGGCGGACTTTGTAGCTTAGGATCCGCTTATGGTGGTTCCTCTGGTTCTACCACTCTTTCTTCTAGTTATGGCACTATTTCTAGAGGTTCTATCTCTAAGAAACCTTCTTCTAAATGTAAAGAACTTTCTGAGCCTCTTCAAGAACCCTTAGTTGAAGAAATAGTACCCAATGACTTATCTTTTGGGAGTGATAGAAAATCTCTTCAAGAACAGGTCATTAATTTAGAGAAAGCTGACACCTTTCCTTCTCTAATAACTGAACCTTTGAATCCTACTGTTCGAAAAGATTATAACTGGAGAAGTGATCTTTGTATGATGATCCCTAATCCAAACCAGAGAATTTCTTCTTTCAGAATTGGATCTTCTTTTGTTTATACTTATCCCTTCACTTTGGGATTTAATCCTGCTGTTGACCCAGTTATCCTTGACTTCTGTCATTTTCTCAAAATTTTCTTAGCACAAGTTGGCCCTCTTATATGGAGAGCAGTGGCTTGTAAGGTATTTATCAGCCAAAGCTAATGTCAGCTTTACCTTTCCTCACCTTATTCATCTTTACCACCCCAAGCTACTCTACAATGAGATTTTTACTTTAACTGCAAGAAGTAAAAAGGTTTTGGTAAGCCCTAAAGATGGCAAAGATCATGGGTGGTACACTAGTTATGTGGCTGTACGCACACTTGATTTGGTGGGAGAAACAAATATCCCCTTACCTGAGAAGTGGAACTTTACACATAAGTATTTTTTTACTTATCATACATACTTGTAAAAGTTTTGACTTCTTCTATAATTTCATCCTTTTTTTGCTTTTCTGTAGCAACCATAGGAGATGTGGAACCCATTCCTAATTTCTGTGGTTTGGTAGATTCAATGTTGAAATCCGTGCCTATGGAGGCGAGAACATAGAAATCCATTTCCAATTTACATGGTTGGAAAGTAAAGACTCACCGTACGCATCTCTTATGCTTTTTCGTATGTTAAATTATTTCTTGTTCTTAACTTCTTATCCCTCTTTCTATTAGGATTTGGTATTAGAGGAATGTCAGTTGAGGTAGTTGTTGCCCTTCGAGCTTCTTATATCACCTCAATTTCTTTGTAAAGAACTCATTCCATGCTATCAAAGAGGAAAGTTATAGAAGAAGATTCTGAGAATGATGGAGATGAGGATACCTCTTTGATAGCTAGACCAAGAGCTAGGAGACGTAGTGTTTCTGAGGATGAAGCTGAAGTTACCCCTGTCCGTGCCTATGAACCTATTACAATTATTTCTGATGATGAAACCACTCCAAGGGATACCAATGAGTCTATTCAACGTCTCTTCGTTAGTGGTTTTGAAAGTGGAGAACTAGGTCCAAATTTAGATGAAATTCCTCTTTATTCCTCTATTCCCATTCCTTTTATTCCCTCGTGGATTTCTAGTGCTTCTTTACCCATTCCATATGTTCCTGCTCCTTTACCTATTTCTGTTCCCCTACCTTTCTCTGCTTCCTTACCTGATTCAAGTCCTTTAAGTCTTGTTATTTTCACTTCATCTACCGCTCCTCCGTCTATAGTTCCCCTTTCTTCTGCTCAAAATGTAGAAGAAGGTTCTAGCAGTAGGAACTTGGCTATGAAGAGTGTGACACTTGAAGTTCCTGCTAATAACAGTCTTTTAAGGAAGTCGGGTGGAGCAGGTGTCTGGCTTGAGCCTTTGATTGGAGATATTGAGAAGAAGAAAATAAGCAGTCACAGTTGCTTAACACTGATAAATGACATAGTTCATTCTACTTTGAAGGTATTTTTCCGTTACTTACCAATAAATTTCTCCTTTATCTCTAGACTTTTTATTTTCTTGAGTTGTTATTGTAGGCTAATCTTTTTGATACGGAATTGATGGGAAGAATTTCCCTTTTGGAAAGAAAATCCGGTGAGTTTGAAAAATCTACCTCCGAGGCTGAGAGAATAGCCAATGAAGCCCAACTAGAAGCATCTAATTGGAAGGAGCAGTTTGAGAATGCTCAGGAAACCACAGAAGTATTGCAAAAGAGAATAAATCACCTGGAGAAGCAGAAGCGAATACTGACCTCTGATTTAGCAGTTGCCAAAGCTTCCTCATGTCAATTTGAGAAGGATAAGGATAAGGCTGTATCCGGTTCCGGTTCTGGGTCTAGTTGGGTCTGCGGTTCCGGTTCTGGCGGTTCCGGTTCTGGTGATTCCGGAGCCGGAACCGCTACCATGCGGTTCCGGAACCGTCCGATTCCGGTTCTGGCGGTTCCCGGCGGTTCTGATTTTTTTTTTTAAATCAATATCTTGTATAGTAGTCATTAGTATATTGTAGAATATATTTTATATGGTGTACTATGTTATTAGTATAATATATATTGTGTTTGGTAATTAGTATATATTGTGTATAAGTAGTGTATATTTTGTATATAAGTAGTATATATTGTATTTAAGTAGTATATATTGTATATAAATAGTGTATATTGTGTTGTAGCTAGTAATTAGTATAAATTGTATATAAGTAGTATATATTGATAAAAGAATATTGCCATTAGTATATTGTGTTGTATGTTATATATTGTATGTTATATAAATATTCAAGGATTGATATAGAATTAAAGACAAAGAAATATTGAGACAAAAGATATTCAAGGATATGATAAAGAGCATATTTATTGACCAAAATGACATATCTTTTTTTATTCTTCCTTCCCCCAATGGAATGAGCACAACATGGTACTAATACCACCATTAAAAGGAAAGAAAAACTAAAAGAAGTCATGCCAATGTACAAGTTACATCATAGTTTATGTATTATTTCTAACAAATCTCATAAAACCTTCAAGGTTTGGAGGTGGTTGTGTTGGCGGTGATGGAAATGAAGCTTGTTCATCACCACTTCCGGGTGAAGATGTTTCCTAAGCAAGTTCCGCTAGCATTTCTTCATAGCACTCATCTATTTCTGATTGTGATTCAGCTAGCCCAAAGTTCCTTTTTTCTGCGCGGATCCAATCTCGAAAAAGCACTGATTTTTCCAAGCTGTCCCGCATCGACGCCCTGTGATCACCTATTTGTAGTCTTGCTTGACTAAAGGCGCTCTCCGATGCAACAGTTGACGCTTGAATCGACAGAACATCCCGAGCCATCCTTGCAAGAATGGGAAAATGCTTTTCCCTTGCCTTCCACCAATCCAAAAGGTCGAAAGAGCCGTCTGGATTCTTATTCTCTAGTCTCTGCGACAAATAAACTTGAAGCTCATTTAGATGGGAAAAATCATCTACATTTTCACCTTGAGTACCCCTGAACTCCGTCCACGATTTAAGAGCTGTTAAGCCAGCAGCTCTTTTAGGCGCCTGTGATGTGGACGAAGTAGGGGTTAGAATATTAGGCCTAGCATGCTCTAACGCCTGTTTATAAACATTATAAACAGTTTGAGCATTCACTGTAATTGATGCTTTCGCATCAGATAGTGTATCTATTTCTTCTTCTTCAAGATCTAAAGCTTGATAAATAGTAGAATACCAAAAGTTAGGACCTCCTACTTTCATAGTAGGATTTAACATAGCAACCACACCAAATATAGGAGGGATTGGAAAAAAATATTTTTTAAACTTCTTTTTCATTTCAGTAATTGCAATTTTATAAATTTTCCCTCCCTCGTTAAAATCAACAAACAAATTAGCAAGTGCGGCAATATAAACTAAACAGTTAGAAATAGTTGGATAATATTGGCCAGATAAAGCAGTTGTAGCCACATGAAAATGTTCTAAAAAATCTAAAAGAATTTTAACGTTAGTCCAATCTTGATTAGTTAGCATGTCATTATCTTCCTCCCAACAATCCCGAGAATTATAAGTAGCGTTAATTGGGTTTCTATATTCGTACGTCATTACTAAACTTTCGTACATGTAGTTCCACCTAGTCGGGCAAGGTTTAGGAACCTTTCTTTCTCTAAGGCCATATTCGTCACATTTTTTAAAATATTCTCTAAGTCTACTTCTACGGTTAGAATAAAAAAGCCAATTAAGAGCGAATTTAACCTTTTCAATTTCTATGTTTAAAATTCTCATACCATCACCAACAATTAAATGATAAATATGACATATACATCTAACATGGAAAATATTAGTAAAAGCAGGATTAAGTGTTCTAGTTAAAATACCTATTGCACTAGTGTTGCTACTAGCGTTATCCATGGAAATTGACATTATTTTATCACTAAAACAAAAATATCTACATACTGAAACAGTGTTGGCAATAAACTTACCCGTGTGACGTGAATTAATTATTCTATATGCAATAATGCGTTTTTGCATTGTCCAGTCTTCGTCTATCCAATGACTGGTTACGGTTAGATAATCACAATCATTATTACTTCTACCAATATCAATTGTAATAGACATACGTTTACTTATATGGGTAAATAAATAACGCAAGTATTGTTCATATTCATGCTTGTATTTATAAATGTCGGCCTTAACTGTGGCGCGAGGCCAACCTTTATACGTAAGATTAAATACTCTTCTAATATAATGAACCCAAGCAGGATTAGAAGCAAAAGAATAAGGCAAACACATAACAGTAATAATTTTAGCTAATTCTTCACGATCCTTATTTGGATCGTAATACAATATACCTCCGGTGACTGTGTTTATTCCTGGTTGAACTAGATTTGAACCAGTACTTGGGTTAACTTTTGTATCAGGACTTGTCCTCCCCTCTTGTTGCGCTTTCAATAGGAGGGGGTATTTATAGTTGAGAAATGGGAAATTGTGTAATTATATAAAGTTTGAGGTTAAATTAAAGTTTAGGGGCCAAATAGCTATTTTTGAAAATTCCAAACGGCTAATTTTGAAAAAGAGCCATTTGGAATTTATTTTTAAAAAAAAAATTTTTTTTTATAAAAATCGGACCGTTGCGGAACCGTTTGGAACCGTTTGGAACCGGATGGAACCGTTTGGAACCGCTTGAACCGGTCCGGTTCCGGTTCCGGTTCCAGTTCTGGCGATTCCAGTTCTGCGGTTCCAACGGGTGGAACCGCTCCATCACGGTTCCGGGGAACCGCCGGAACCGGAACGGCGGAACCGCAACCGCCAGAACCGGCAGAACTGCCAGAACCGCGGTTCCGGTCCGGTTCCGGTTCGGAACTGCCACACTTAACAGCCTTAGATAAGGAGCTCCTTGAATGTTGCTATTCAGAACAATTATCAAAGTCCAGTGAAGAAATCAGAGAACTTAAGGCACTTTTGGACAAGAAAAAAGAATATGCGGGAGAATTAGTGCAAAGCTTGTCTTAAGCTCAGGCTGATTTAAGGATCTCCACTGACAGATACATACCTTAGAGAGTTCTTATGCCTTCCTCGAAGCTTCCCTTGATTTCCATTTAGCTGAGCACCAAGTGTTGAAGAATGATCTTACTATGTAGGAAAGAGAGTATGAACTTCTTGAGGAGAATTTTAATATAGGGTGAATTGGTCTTTTCTAAATTCTCGTCGTAATGCTTTGATGGAGGCCATTCAAGAAAACTTTGATTTACAATTAGAATTGGCCAAAGTTTTGGACACTATTGAAAAAACCCAACAACCACTTGACTTTCCTTCTCCGCACTCGAAGCTCCTATGGCTGAAGAACCTTTGAATGATGAAGTCGTTGATGTGGCAGTTGAAGTTGTGAATGTTGCAATTCCAACTTCTGAGGGTGAAACTTCTATGACACAGTCTCTGGAAGCTGAAGCTCCCGTGAGTCTTGCTTCCCTCGATGAACTTAATACTTCAAGACCAGTTGAGATCGCTCCTGTTGTTGCTTCTTCAGAAGTTACTACCCCATCTATGGTTGTTTCTGAAAGTGAAGCTAATATAACAATTTCTATCAATCCAACCCTTCAGTGACCAGTTGAATATGTTCCAAATTTTTTTAATTGATTGGTGGTTTTATCCCTTGGCAGTTTTAAGGGATTTTTTGGTGAAGTCCCCAGTTATCATAATGGGGCGCTTGTAGCAAATAATTTGCTGACTAAGTTTTTACTTAGTCTTTTTAATTACATTGAGAAGTTTTCTCAGTACTTCTATATGTTCTATTCTTGCATTTTTTATTTATTTAGGACGTATAGAATAACTTAGAATTTTTATCCTTTTGAAAATGCTTTATGATTCTTCTCATGAATTATTAACATGAGGTTTATAAAAGAGGGTCCTTTTATATATCGACACTAAATGAAGAAGACGTCTCAACTTCATAATGGTGTTACAATACGATGAAAGAAATATGAACACACTTGTTTTGTTTGAAATAACTTTGAGAAGTTATTATTCATGAACTTGGACAAGATTTTGAATACTACATGTATTAAAATATATCTATAACTTTTTCGTAGCTGTTTTTCTTGTAACATATTTTTACAAAATATAAAATAAACAAGGTTTTTCCTCATAACCTGTTTCAATACATAGTTATGACCCTATCTTCATGTATTAGGAAGGGTTTGAGAGGTGACTCCGTTGTTCTCATGATTTTGAGTGGTGACTCTGTTGTTCTCATGGGAAAAATACTATGATGATATAAATCTCCCTTTGTTATAATGGGAAAGAATACTATGATGAATGTCTTATGTTTACATTTGTTTTGATGGGAAAGAACATAATGAATGCTGAAGACTCCGTAACTTTTGCTCAACACTTATCTCTTTGTAGCTGGATTTTTCTCTTAAATCTTGCTCAATATTGCTCGATTTTGTTTGATTTTCATATCTATTTTGCTGAACGTATTTGTGTATCATACTGTAGTCCCCCAAGTGTTTGAGCGCGGAAGTATGAAGCCTCGAGCACTTGTTTGTTTCTCTCAATTTGGTCCTTATCCTGAAAACAGAAAAACATACGGGACTCGGAAGTGCGATTAGAGATGAAGAATGCCTAGCCCGTACGTATTTCCATCAGATTAATTGTAACCCTAGGCTAGGAATTTTAGAATATTCCATTTTTTCGTGCAGGTCTTGACTCATCATTTGGCACGGGTAAGGGTTTCTGCCTATCATCTAAAATTGTTAGTAAAATTTTAACAATTCAAAAAAAAAATTGTAACATAGCGAAACCTGACCGCGGGTACTTTCTCAAAAGTAGTATCTCTTTAGGTGGAAAACATTCCAATGTGAGGGTAAAACCTTGCCATCCATTGTCTCCAACTCGTATGCTCCTTTTCCTGCAATGTCACGAACTCTGTAGGGTCTTTCACACGTTGGACTCAGCTTTCCTGAATTAGCAGCCTTTGCAGATTGATACACCTTTTTAAGCACGAAGTCCCTAATTTTGAAAAATATGGGGCGTGTTTTCCTGTTGTAATATCGTTTTACTTGATTTTGTGCTTCCATTCTTATTAATGCAACTTCTATTCTTCCTTCGAGCAAATAAAGGTCCACCCGCATCTTTTCATCATTTGATTCCTCTGTTGCTTGAACGTACCGTGTGCTCGGTTCTCCAATTTAACTAGAATTAAGGCCTCCGCACCATAAACCATTGAAAATAGTGTTTCTCCCGTGCTTGTTTTTGTCGTTGTATGATAATCCTATAATACTCCAGGTAATACCTCAGGCCAATTACCTTTTCAATCCTGTAACATTTTCTTCAAGTTGTTGATAATGACGTTATTTGTGGATTCCGCTTGTCCATTACCCACTGGATGGTATGTAGTAGATGTTATCCTTTTAATTTGCCAACTTTGAAAAAATTCTGTGATTTGAGCTCCTATGAATTGCAGACCTTTGTCACACACGATTTCCATTGGTGCTCCAAAACGTCATATTATATTTCTCCAAATGAAGTCTTTCATTTCCTTCTCTTGTACCTGTTAATGCTCTTGATCTACCCATTTAGTGAAATAATCTGTAAGTACAAGTAGAAACTTCACATGATCTTTTGCTTGTGGCAATGGACCTACGATATCCATTCTCCATTTCATAAAGGGCCACGGGGCTATAACAAGGTGCAGTAACTCAGCTAGTCTATGCATATTATTGCCGTATCTTTGACATTTATCACTCTTGGATACGAAACTGTTTGCTTATTCTTCCATTTTAGGCAAGGAATACCCTGCTCGAATCAGTGTTTTTACCAACGACCTTCTTCCTGCGTGATTTCCACAAAGTCCTTCATGTACTTCCCTCATCACATATTCTGTTTGGGAATGTCCGAGACACCTTGCTAATAGACCACCGAACATCTTTCGATAAAGATTTCCTTGATGTAAAAAAACGAGCAGTTTTTTTGCGAAGTGCATAAGCTTTTCTTTTGTCATCAGGTATGGTTCCACGCTGTAAAAAAGCAATAATTTTGTTCCTCCAATCCCATGTTAAATGATTAAAATTTACCTCATTCTTATCAAGTTCGAGAAGAGAATGAAATAAATGTACGACTGAAGCATTTGCGTCATTTACTACGTCTGCTACAGATGCGAGATTAACTAAAGCATCTGCTGCATTACCTTCCAAGTTTAGAATTTCTTTATTAGTTCCCGTACCTTTTCGAGATATTCTTGAATTCATGTCTCCCTGGCCATATAAGTCCCCAACATTTGATTGACCATGAGTTGAGAATCACTCTTGATTATAATCTGTGTTGCCGAGTTCTCGTGCCAATTCTAGACCTGCAATTACAACCTCATACTCTGCTTCATTGTTAGTTATAAAATGACATTTTATAGACTGTCTAATAGTTTCACCCGTAGGTGGTATGAGAACTATCCCTAGGCCTTTTCCTTTTACATTAGATGAACCATAAGTGAATAAAATCCAAGTCTCAGGGTTTGCACCATTAAAAACTTGTAATTCTTTTTCTGCTTCTAAATGCATCCCCTGACTAAAATCAGCTACGAAATAGGCTAATACTTGAGATTTTAGAGCAGTCCTAGTTTGATAAATGATTTTGTATTCACTTAATTCTATAGCCCATTTTGCTAACCTCCTGACAATTCATGTTTAAGCCAAATGTTTCGTAATGGAAAAGCAGTAACTACAACAATGGGATGACATTGAAAATATGGTCTTAATTTTCTAGATGCCATGATCAAAGCTAATGCTAATTTTTCTAGTTTAGGATATCGTGTCTCAACATCCAGTAAAGACTTGCTTACATAATAGATAGAAGATTGTTTACCTTGGTCCTCATGAACTAAAATAGCACTTACCGCAACTTCTGACGCGGCCAAATAGATGAGTAGCTTTTCTCCTTCCTTTGCTTTTGCCAATAGTGGTAGATTTGACAAGTAAGCTTTTAAATTTCTAAGGGCTAGTTGACAATCTTCGTTCCATTCAAAATGATCTTGCTTTTTGAGTGCGGGGAAAAATTTAAAATATTTTTCTGAAGATTTGTAAATAAATCTCCCCAAGGCTGCAATTCTTCCCGTTTGCCTTTGAACTTCTTTTTTATTCGTAAGGATATCGAGAATTTCCTCTATTGCTTTGATCTAAGAAGGATTTACCTCAATACCACGGTTAGAAATAAGAAAACCCAAAAATTTACCTGAGACAACCGCAAATGCACATTTTTCTGGATTGAGTTTAATATTAAATTTTCGTAAAATTTCAAATGTAACAAATAAACGAGAAATATGATCATGAGAATAATGGGTTTTGACGAGCATATCGTCTATATATACCTCCATGGTTTTTCCTAAATGTTCTTGGAACATTTTGGTGACCAACCTTTGATAGGTTGCTCCAGCATTTTTGAGACCAAAGAGCATTACTTTATAACAGTAAGTCCCCCTGTTTGCGATGAAAGAAATTTTTTCTTCATCACTGAGGTCCATTTTAATTTGGTTGTACCCCGAATATGCATCTAAAAACTCAAAATTTCATGTCCTGCAGTTGCATCAATTAACCGATCTATATGCGGTAAAGGGAAAGAATCTTTTGGGCAAGCTTTGTTAAGATCTGTATAATTCACGCAAACCTGCCACTTACAGTTTTTCTTAGATACAACAATTGTGTTTGCTAACCAATTAGGATACTTTACCTCGCGGATTGACCCAATTTTCAATAGCTTTTGGACCTCATCTTGAATCAACTAATTTTTGAAATCTCCTTGCTTTCTTTTCTTTTGCTTTACTGGTGTGAAGGATGGGTCTTCATTTAGTTTGTGAATCATCACATTCGGTGGTATCCCTGTCATATCAGCATGAGACCAAGAAAAACAGTCCACGTTAGCTTTTAAAAATTCAATCAACATACCTCGCATGTTTGAGCTTAAATTGGCTCCAACATAAACCTTCCGTTCAGGCCATTGCTCAAATAATACCACAGCCTCAAGCTTCAATTGTTGTTTTGATATTTTTATTCTCTTCGGGTTCTTTAATTGTATCAGGTCTCGAGTCTAAATCTATCTTTTCTTGTTCAGTTGAGATTTTATCTTTGATACCTTCAATTGTTCCCTGAAATTGCTACTTTTCTTTATTTACGGTGCTTGTATCTGTTACAGCATTGATACTCCTAGTTGTCTGCTAATCCCCACGAATTTGGAAAATTCCCCACGGTGATGGGAATTTAATAACTTGATGTAGAGTTGACGGGACAACATCCATATGATGGATCTAATGTCTCCCCATGATCATATTGTAAGCCATTTCCATATTTATTACCTAAAATTTAGTTTCTTTAACAACACCTGCAGGAAAAGTTATTAGAATTACCTCTCCTTTTGTTACCACACTTGAATTATCAAGGTATGCTCCTTGGGTATCATTTGTCTTCAGCATGCATTTCATGTAATACCCTTAATAGTATAATATTTATGAAACTTCCTAGATCAATCAAAAATTAGTATCATGTACAAGTAAAGATATTACCAGTGTGTTATTACATGGGGTCATTACTCCTTCGGTATCTGCATAATCGGAAGAAATACTTTTGTTTTCTAAAGCCCGTCGTACCCGCTTCTTGTCTGTTTCGATCATTTCTGAACCTTGATAAAGAACCAGATTTCCTGTTCCTCGATTTTTGATCATATCGTTGATTATCCTGCTTGACCATAAGTCTTTCCCTGCAGGACCCATATATGGATCGTACCTATTTTTACCTAATCTTTTTTTGGTTTCTGATCTCCTAGAATTGCTCCATTCTTCATGATGAAACTGAGGTATGGTATCTTCCTCAATTCGCAACTTCGTACTCCGTTGTAAACATCATTCCACGTGGTTGCAGGGAACTCTCGAAGGCTTTCTTGAAGTCTTCTCGTGGCTTCTAAACTTTGTCATTTAAGTTTCTTGCAAAAGCTATTGGAAACCAATTATCAAGTACACGGGGTAAAGTCATCCTCTCACGTTGGAATCTATAAACAAAATCTCTGAGAAACACTGAGTCCCCTTGTTTAATTTTGAAAATGTCTTCCATTCTTTTTTCAACTTTTTTAGCTCTCGAGTGTGCTTTAATAAAATAATCTGCAAGCTCAGCAAACGAATTTATAGAAGTTTCAGGTAAAAATCTGGTGAGTGTTTTTCCAAATTTCTTGACCAGTACTGATTCAGTTTCTTGCTTGGTCAAGTCGTTGCCCTTTACGCCTGTTGTAAATGCGGTTATATGATCACGTGGGTTTGTTGTTCCATCGTACTTTGAGTTATCATGCATTTTGATTTTTGTACGAATTGGAAGAGGAGCATCACTTGGTTTCCAAGGTTGTTGTGAGTATTTATCCATGTCCACTCCTTTGATTACAGGGGCAAATCCAGGGATTTGCTCAATGCGTTCATTCTGTTCCTTAAGTTGTTTTTGCAAAGTTAGTACTAAGTTTTGCAAATAAGAATTATTTAAATTACCTGGACCTTCCTGTGGTTCACTCGGGGTTCCTCCATTTCTAGAATTAAGAAGGCCAGAACGAGGATTCTCTAATATATTATTATTAGGCGTAGGTGTGGGTGGTGCAACAGGCAATCGACTAACTAGAGCCTAAAGAGCTTTCTGACCCGTGCAGCAATTACTTTTTGTAAAGACTCATCTACCCCTTCAAAATGTTCAGATTGCTCTTGTTGATCAGCACGAGATTCAGGAGCAGGAGTGCCTTCACGAGATTGACATGGTGAATTTTAAGGGGAGGGAACCATGTCAATGTTTTGTAAATCTCCTTGATTTTTATGGATTTGATTTTCATGGTTTCCCAAGATATTTTCACTATTATTGTTGTTGTTGTTATTGTTTGACATGATGATAATAACAAAACCCATTTGTTTAAAAAAATTTGAGTCTTTGGTCAATGCTAGAAATAAAGAGAAATTCGGATTACCGATAATCTGGAGACGAAAATAACAGAAGATTTCGAGAATAATAAAGCAATAAGTAGTTTTGTATTTTAGTGTAATCTCAATAATATTTCTTGTCCCTACATATGCTAAGATATTCTCCTTTTATAGTTGATTTTAGGAGAATGTCTAATGCCTTTGTCTTAATGAGGCAATTATGAGTAATAAATGATATTAAAAGAAATGTTACACAATCATTTCTATTAAATACAAATTCTCTAACGTATTTGTTAATTAATACTAAAATTGGACTTTTTTGTGTCATCAAATTCATATATTCAATCTCTTCTAATCTTCAGGCTTTAAATAATTCGAATAGGTACGAGATTCATGCCTTTTGAGTAGCGTCTCGTGCCTATTTAACTTTGTTCCTCCCGTATTTGTTATCACCCATGTCCTCTTGACTAATCATCGTGTTTTGACCAATTGATCAGTCCACGTGTCATGACACGTCATCTTCAATATTTAGACTCAATTTTTTCACGATACACATACAACAACAAAAATTAGAACGAAGGAAATACCATTTTCATTAGTTTATGGAGCTGAAGCTTTAGTCCCAGTTGAGATAGGAGTGCCAAGCGCAAGGTTTAAACAAGTGTCAGAAGAATATAATAACAAAGAAATGCGTATAAATCTTGATCTACATGAAGGAAAAAGGGAAGCTGCATTAATAAGAATGGCATCACAAAAACAGGCTACAATCGAAAAGCACGCCTAAAATTCTTCAAGATTGGGGACTTATTACTCAAAAAAGTTTTTCAATCTACAAAGACAGCTGATGCGAGGAAATTAAGTCCAACCTGGGAAGGACCCTACAGGATTCATGATATTGCAGGAAAAGGAGCATACGAGCTAGAAACGATGGATGGAAAATACTACCTTCACATTGGAATGTTGTTCACCTGAAGAGATATTATTTCTAAGGAATACCCGGTCAGGTATCCATATTTTAAGAAATTTATTTTAAATTGTTAAAATTTTACTAATGATTCTAGATGATAGAAAAAAGCTAGCCCGTACTAAATAATGAATCACGACCTGCAAGGCACGTGGAATCAATTAAAATTCCCGGTCTAGGGTTACAACTATTCTGATAGAAATTCAGATGGGTTAAGTAGTCTTTATCTATAATCGTACCTCTGAGTCCAGTGTGTTTTTCCTTTTCAGGGAAATGGCCAAATGCGAGGAACAATCAAGTGCTCGAGACTTCATACTTAAACGCTCAAACACATGAGGGAATATATAATATACGTAGACATGTGTATAAAGAAGGCAAAAAAGATTATGTAGTAATCAAGGATCAAGCTTGAGAGGTTTACTCATTAAACGAGTCAAGTGCAGAGCAAAGTCACGAGCCAAGGCCAAAGAAAAACCTTATCATATTTAGGGTAAAGAATATGTACTGAAACGGGTTATAAGTAAAAACTTTGTGTTCATTTTTTGTTATAAGAAATCTATATAAGAAAAACAGTTACGAGAAAGTTATAGAAGTAATTCAAATACATGTAAAGTGTTACTCAAAATTTGACAAAGTTCAAATAAAAACTTGTCAAAGTTGTTTCAAGAAACATGTGTATTTCTATTTCTTTTATCGTATATTAATTCCGTTATAAAGTTGAGACGTCTTTTTTACTAAGTGTCGGATGTAAAATGGCTCTCTTCAACTGCCAACTCGGATGTCAAAGCCCATACCTATTGCTCTAAGGTACCTTTACTTTCTTCTAATGTTTCCACGACAATCTGAAGACTTTCACATTGTTCTCTCTAATTATCTGCCTCCATTTGATAATCACGCTCTAACTGCTCTGAGAGGGTAACCCTTTTCATCATCTCCGTGCCGATTAGATTGGCCTAAAAAAATAAAGGGAAGGAAATGAGAATCATGAAGATAGAAAAACGATAAAGTAAATGTTTGAAAAAAGGAATACCTTTAAAGAAGCATGCACTATGTTATTCATCAAGGTCAAAGAACTGGGCCAATTAAAGGTTTTAGCAATACGTCAGCTTAACCTGATTTCCTTAAGAGGTTACCTTCAGCGGAGACTTCAATGGTAACTTGCCTCATAGCACTACTCTTACTTGGGGGACCAACTTCTGTGTAAGGAAAAATTGAATGAGGAGTACACGAGGGAGGAACATTAGAAGTAGTAAAAAATGCCTGGGGAGGAACGAAAACAGCCAGGATCGGCAAAGAAGGAGTCATAGGAACGAAAGTAGAAAAAGAAGCCATGGGTGCTTTATCAGAATCTGGACCTAAATTTTCACTATGTACTAAATCCGTAGTTAAAAAGCTGCTCATTAGAATCATGAGCAGCAACAAGAACATCATCAACATCATCAGGGATCACTATCGGGGCTTCAATAGACTTGGTAAGAGGAATAGAACGGCGGGGTATGTTTCACCATCGGCAATAATACGTCTACAGTGACCTTGTTACCAAGGAACCCCCATCTACCCCTTTTTCGGAGTGTTGTTCATCAACAGCTTTTCTTTTTAATGAAGAGCCCAAAATTATCTCTTGGGCCCTTTCCAAAGAAATACTAGAGGCCACGACTGCCCCAACACTAATACCTCGAACTGCAAATCCTGATAGAAAGAAGGATTAACATAAGTTTAGGAAAAAGCAATGTGTAAAATAAAATAAAAAACTCTTACCATGAGTTTTCACTTTCCAACCAAATCATTGGGAAAGAGTTTTCCAAGATCTACCCTCCATTGGGGAAGTATTCAACAGTTTTCCTACCCAACCACGGAAATTGGGAATATCGTCCACAACTCCCATGGTTGCTGGAAAAGAAAAGGAAAGTTAGAATAAATAATCATTAAAATTGAAGGAAAAGAAGGTACGAGAAAATTACTCATGTGCAAAATTTCATTTTTCGGGGAATGGAACATTTCCATCACCCACTAAACCTACATTGGAGGCAGCAATAAATCTGGCATACCAACCACGGTCTCTGTCATCCTTTGGATTAGCCATAACTCTTTTGCTCCTTGATACTAGTATAAAAACACTGTGGCGAAAGAGTCTGGGGGAGTAAAGATAAATTATATGTGAGAAAGTCAAAGGCATGCCGACCATATTATCCAAATGCCTCAAACAGGCAACAACCCTCCACACTATAGGGCCAATCTGACCTAAACATATATATAAAAAACCGACAGAATTCTAGGATGAAAGAATCCATAACAGGTTTAAATCCTAAGGAATAATATATGTAAACGAAGGAAATCCCGTTAAATAAGAGGTGATTCTTTGGTTCGCATTAGGAATTATGATGGGAAGTCATGACTCCAATGACAGTCTTTACGAACTAAAGAAATCAAGCCTGCAATGATCTGAGTGGGTTAGCTATTAGTACGATCTAAAGAAGGTACTTGATTTCTAAGAGACTCACTATCATTATAGAAAGATAGTTCCCCAGGAACTTTCTCCTCCACTATAGGTTCAAGAAGAGGTTGAGAGGATTCCTTACCTCTGGAAGAAGATCTGTGTGAAAGAGAACCTCTAGTTCTAGAAGAAGGGCCAGAACTGGATGAAGGAAGAGAAGAACTACGTGCGGATGAAGACCCAAAATTACGTAGTCAACCTCCTCCTCTTCTACTCCTATTAGGGGAAAGAGGAAAGTTATCAACTATGGGGACTCTCCAAGGGTTAGGGTTTGGTGAAGACGTGATAGTACGAGGAAGAAGCAAGCAAAGATTCAAGAATTGAATATTCAGAGAACTTTATATGGTAAAGACAAAGACAAAAACTATATATATTAAGAAGTAACCGTCAAAGGAAAAGGTGCAATGATGGAAAGGTCATAATGAGAACTGACGCTTCGTGATTAGTGAATCTGTAAAAAAGCCTTAAAAAGCATCGCAAAGTCACAGAAGTAATAAAGGGGTGCCACGTGTAGTGAGCATTAAATAGAAGTAACAATTGAAGTGTCAATTCTGTCATAATATTAATGGTGATAAAAATTCATGTTTTAATAAAATCCACTTTCCAAATATTCAATTGATGAAAAATGAGAAGTGGGGGGACTATCTGTATTGGGAAAAATTGATTTTACATATTGAAGTGATTGAAAGATGACATATGATGACACGGAGACTGATCAAAGGATGATGATTAGCAAAGAGGCACGAGTTGCAACAGATACGAGCAGAGGCACAAATAGAGACACGAGCAGTTATTCAAAAGAATCGATGCTTTACCTATTTAAATATGAAAATCAAGGATAGTGAATCTGAGAGAGTACAAATACAGTATTTAATAAGCATTAAATACTAAATACGTTAGAGAATCTGTATTAAAATACAATGATTATACAAACGTAACATTTAGGCTCATTTGTTTGCGCTTAATGGAGGTCTGAATCTTAATCATCAGGTCTCAGACATTAAGTGCATTTGTTTTTAATGTTTGAATCTTAATTATTCAGATCTTAACCATTAAGTGGTTTTTTTTACTTCACAACCACTTAATGGGTCTGAATAGGTCTGTGTGGTTAAGATCTATAACAGAGACTTAATTTCATTAAGATACTATCACATATTCGTTATTAACTACCGCGCCGCCTACCATTATCAACTACCACAATGCCACCACTACTACCATACACCACAACCACACCACCACCTCCACCACCACCATACCACTATCATCTTCAATTATAGCCGCCATCATTATCTACCATCACCGCCTGTTATCCCCACCACTCCGACCACCATCATTGTCACCCATAATAAACATTCATCCACCTAAACTACTACAACTGACCACCCCATCACCATCAACAACTACAACCGACACTCCCCATCATTATAACCTACCAACCACCACCTTCCTCAATCACAACTACTGCTACCATCCCCGATTATTAACTATAACCACTCATTACCACCATTCTCAATCATAATCGCCACTACCAATCACTACTAGCTACTAGCATGAACCATCATCATCAACCAAAACTACCATCGACCACCACCTCTAGTCGGCATTCACCCGTTAGTCATCACCATTAACAATTATCATATAAACTATATATTTCATTGATAGAATATTAGATTAGTTAGCACTCCCTCTGTTCCAGTTTATGTGAGCCTATTTCCTTTGGTCTGTTCCAAAAAGAATAAACCATTTCTAAATTTGGTATCAATTTTGTTTAAAGTTACAACTCTACCCTAATGAGAAACTTTTATAACCACACATATACTCTGGGCCCCATTTTGGACTTGTTTAAGACCACAAATTCCAAAAGTCTTCATTTTTTTCTTAAACTCTGTGCCCAGTCAAACATGTTCACATAAATTGGAGCGGGGGAGTGTTTCCTTTGAATTTTATATTTATTAATTTTCAACCGAGAGGTTGTGAGTTCGAGTCTCCCCAAGAGCAAGGTGGGAAGTTCTTGGAGGGAAGGATGCCGGGGGTCTATTTGGGAACAACCTCTCTACCCCTAGAGTGGGGGTAAGATCGGCGTACACGCTACCCTCCCCAGACCCCACTAAGTGAGATTATACTGGGTTGTTGTTGTTGTTGTTGTTGTTGTTGTTGTTGTAATTTCAAAAAAAGATAAAGTTTATACATTCAAATGTTAAAAATCAAGCAGTTTTAATTATTTATATCCAAATCTTAATACGCATCTTAATATATTCAGATGTGTATTCAGATTCAGATGTCTTAATCTTAATACACATCTTGATATTCAGATGTGTATTTAGATTCATACGTCATAATCTTAAAAAAGTAAATGAGGCCTTAATGTCTTTAATTGTCTATAATGGCCTTATTATGGTAAATGCAAAACACATATCTTCAAGATAACTATAAAAGGAAGAGAATGAATCATTTGTAAGGACACGAAACACTATGTGAATTTACTAGTTTACTTTGTTTTCTTCTACTCATCTCATTGTTAGCAAAATCACTTTTTTTATTTTTTAATTATCTGTAACCCGAGTTCTTCAAAATTAAAGCTTTGACCGAAATTTCACTTTTTGATTAAACAATATGGCTTTCAAAATGTAAGTTCAAAAATTCATAGTCAAGAAGCAATGTCTACTTATCAACATTAGACGCCTTACATTTATTTAAAAATCATCAGTTGATAATTGAGCATTCATACTCATTTGATTAAGCTATTTATAATTGTAAACAACATCCCGCCATACTAGAGGTTTTTATACTAGTAGAAAACACAAAGAATATTTTATGTTTTTTTGTGTGAATAAAATAACTTGAGATAAACTTAAATGGAGATATACAGCCCCTAATTATCCTCGTGTATAGATATTCTTCATGCTTGTCTTGTACATAAATCTGACTTTAGGAAATAAGTAGTTGTACTAGGGCAAAATGTTCCATTTCTGTTACTTTTGGGGCAAAAACGAAATTTCTGTAAAAAGACCGTTGAATCACCGATGTCGTTTGCTGTAAATTCACTCAACTCCATGCCCTTTTTAGGTAACCCCATATCCACCCCCTTAAGTTTCCCTCCTCCCCTCTCTCTATGCCTTTGTCTTTTTACAGTCAACACGAAAGTGGACTTTGTAGAGAGAGGAAAAGAGAGTGTGAAGACTAAGAGTAGTTGTACATTGTACATACATATATACAAAGATAGAGAGAGAAAGGAAAAGTGCCGTATGATATAGAGAGAGAAACTCAACGAACGATGAAACACATTTTCAAGAAGCTTCACCATCCAAATCGTTCCAACGACGCTCAATCTACTTCATCGGCAGTATCCTCATCTTCGCCGGCGGCGGTATCATCGTCGTCATCGGCATCATGTGCTACCGATCACCGGAATTCGAGTTCTGTTGCTCAATCACCGTCGACTCCTTCCACGACGTCAACTGCCTCCACGGCGGCCACTGCTCCGGCTAGTGCTGGTAGCGGAGGAGGGAATATTTCGACGATCAATCGGCATCAGGATTATTATACTTCGGAGGAAGAGTACCAGGTGCAGCTTGCCCTAGCGTTGAGTGTGTCATCTTCGCAGGCTCAGGATTCTTTCCCGTGCGATGTTAACTCAAGCAACGGTCAAATACTCGGCGGAGGGCGAACCGCTGCTGATTTGGCACGTGATAGGGAGGATGCCGCTGCGGACTTATTATCGAGGCAGTATTGGGTAAACTTTGAGTTCTCATTGTTATTGAATTTGCTTCCATTATTTTCGCATTTGCTAATTTAGCTGATGGTCTTATTAGTTGAAGTCAAGTGAGAGAATCCCATATTTTCCTTTTCTATGCCCTTTTGCAGTCGGTGACGGACCCATCATTTTGTGCAAGCTGGTTCAATCGTAGAAGTACATAACTAACATAAGCGTATAGGCGGTATAAGCCGTATAAGCGGGTTCAAAAATAATTTTTATACAAAATTTACCTTGCTTTAGCCATAATTTGTACGTATACACTATATTATTTTTTGACGAAACGGGTTCACTTGAACCCACTTCTAACCACTTGGGTCCGCCCCTGTTTGCAGTGTCATGGTAGTACAAAGTTTTGAGCTGTAAACTTTGCAAACAATGTAACTTTCAGAAAAGATTAGATTAGATAACTAATGTTAATTGAGGAGAAGGGCAGCCTTTATTTAAGTGAAGTTAATAAATATTGATAAACAACAACACAATTTAGAAACTTAAGAAAATTAAGTTTAGAAACAGAGAAATCCCTGTATACAAAGTATAGAAACTTAAAGAAGTGGAAGATGGCTACTTGAGCTATAGGGTTTGGTTGAGCGAATTACGCCCTATCTTTATGCCTGTGATAGTGGCGGAAGAAAAGGAAAGGGAGGGCTCACCGGATCAATAGGCTAAGCAGGAATCAAAAGTTAGATCGAGAAGAGACCAGGGGGGTTGAATTTGGGAGAAGAAGACAAAATTTTATCAGGAAAAAAAGACGTGAATGCCCCTGGGTTAGTGATGCGGGCTGGAAAGGCGGAATGGGGCGGTCCTTTTTTAATTATCATAGGGCCAGACAAGTTTTCAGCAAGTATAGGACTGGGCCTCCACACACGGGCCCAACAACTTTTCCCAATTCTATTAGAATTGATCCCAAAGGGCCCAAATTATTTCAAGTTGTGTCTGATAAGACTCCCAACTATATGGGAACAGTTGCTCCTTCTTCTTCTTCTACCAATGGTGCTTCATAAGTGGTATTTCTTCTCCGAGCTCTAGTGTCCTGCGCCCTTTTTCGACGGCCGTTGCTTCAGGGCCAGCACCGGCTAAAGCTGGTCGCCGCTGAAGGACCCAACTCCATCTCCCCCATCTTCTCCTGTGCTTAGCTGTGCTGAGGTTACACTTCAAGCTCCTTCTTCTGGGAGATTGTTGCGCATGTCCCAATTGATGTTAGTGCTGGACCAGCAATTCTAGTTAATATGTCACCAAAGGTTCCATGCTCTCTTCCTTCCCGCTACACAACTGGCTTTGCTTGACATTCCTATAGCAGCGGGATGTTAATCTCAGAGGTTGGTGCCTCTTAAGGAAATGGTGAGATCCTTCCGCACCTAAAGTTCCTATTGCTAGCAATACTATGGTCTTGTATTCCTGAGGTAGGAGCAAGGAAAAGGTACATACCTGTCCAATTTCATCACGGCTTGGACGATGGGATGTCCTTCTGGATGGAGGATAAACTATTAAACTTCGGAAAATTTTTAGGTGTTTTTTTGAAGGGAAGGATGATAGGGCGTTAGAACTGTTGAGGGAGATTGAGCAACAATCTTTTTATGATGGTGCAGGGAGGGTGTTGGGTCAAGGTGTTAAGCAAAATAATTTAGGGGATGTAGTGGTGTACCAGAAAAGGGGCCGAGTGTGACAGGGAGTAAGGGAGCTCGGCTAGGGGGGAGAGGTGGGAAAAAGGGGATATTGTTACTTATTGAAGTTAAGATTCTTTCATGGAATGTGAGGGGGTGAATGACCCAAACAAAAGGGCCATCATCAAAGTGGGAGTTAGAGTGTGGGGTGCCAACCTAGTTTGTTTTTAGGAGACCAAAATGGAAGTTTTGTCGGATGCGATTATAAGGAGTGTTTGGGGAGGTAGTTGGGTAAAATATGACTGGATCCGAGCAGCAGGAAATGCCGAGGACTTTCTTCTTATGTGAGATGATAGAAGCTTGGAGGTAAAGGAGATTAAGAAGGCAATTTTTTCTTTAGCAGCTTTTGTCAAAGATAGAGTGAGTGGGGTGGAGTGGAGATTTGGGGAGTGTACGGACCAGTAGGAGAAGGGTCCAAGATGTCTTTCTGGGAGGAACTGACCAATGTTACGGGGAATGGGACATTCCATGGGATATGGGGGAGACTTTAACTCTATTAGATTCCCAAAGGAGAGATTAGGGTGTAGCCTGATTTCGAGGGCTATGGAGGAGTTTTCGGACTTCATCAATGATCACTTTCTCATTGATCTTCCTCTGTCAGGGGAAAGGTTTACTTGGGGCAGGGCGGAGGATTCCAACTCAAGGTCTAGACATGATAGATTTCTAATATCACCCTCCTGGGATGAGCTTGTGCCGAATGTGGTACAGATTCCTTTGCCTAGGCTGACTTCGAATCATTTCCTATCTTGCTAGATGGATGTAGAGGGAGAGGGGTCCATACTCCTTTCCGGTTCGAGAACATGTAGTTGAAAGTGCCAGGATTTAGTGACAAAGTGAAATAATGGTGGACAAGCTACGGGGTATCAGGGATACCTTCATTCCGTCTTTCGAAGAAACTTAAATTGCTCAAAGGAGATATTATTAGGTGGAATAAGGAGGTTTTTGGGAGGGTTGAGGTTAAAATGAGTGAGCTTATGCATGAATTGAGGGAATTAGACAGAATGGAAGGGTTGAGGGAGTTAGATGAATCTGAAAAAGCAAGACCGGGGGAGGTTAAGAGGGAAATAGTCGAGTTAGCAATAGCTCAGGAGACTAGTTGGTGGCAAAAAGCGAGGGCCCTCTAGTTAAAGGAGGGGGATTCGAATACCAAGTTTTTCCAAAGGTTGCGGTTGCAAATCAAAGGAGAAACTTCATAGATTCCTTAGTTGTGGATGGGGTGAGGATTGAGGGAGAGGAGGAGGTAAAATGGGCGATAGTAGGGTTTTATGAGAACTTATACAAAGAGGAAGGTAGTTGGAGACCTACTTTGGAGGGAATAAAGTTCAACCACATAGGGGAAGGAGACAGTGATTGGCTAGAGAGGGATTTCAAGGAGGAGGAGTAGGTGCACGAGGGTGTGTCGAGTTGTGCTGGTGATAAGGCCCCCGGGCTTGATGATTTCTCCTTGGCCTTCTTCCAGCTCTGTTGGGACACCACTAAGGGGGAGTTGATGGAAGCCATTGAATACTTCTACGTGAATGGCGTTTTCGAGAGAAGTATCAATGCTTCTTTTATTATCATTGTGCCTAAGAAAGAAGGTGCATCTTGTATTAGATACTACAAGCCTATTAGTCTCGTGGGGAGCATTTAGAAGATTATTTCTAAAGTGCTATCCAATAGACTCGGAGGTTCTTGACGTGTGTGTTTCGTCCTCCCAGGATGCGTTTGTGGAAGGTAGGCAGATCCTGGATGATGCTTTTTTAGTAAATGAACTTGTCTACTCCAGAAGGAAAAATAGAGAATCTGGCTTATTATGCAAGTTGGACCTTGAGAAGGCTTTCGACCACGTAAATTGGGAGTTCCTGGATTTCATTATGATGCGGATGGAGTTTGGGGTAAGGTGGAGGGGTGGATAAGTGCTGCATTTCCTCAACCAGAATCTCTGTCCTGGTTAATGGTAGTCCGTGTGGTTTCTTTGGCAGCTCCAGGGGTCTCCGGCAAGATCACCCCCTATCTCATCTATTCATTCTAGTGATAGATGCTCTGAGTAAAATGATGGATCGTGCGGTTGCCGGAGGCTTCTTGAGAGGATTCTCAGCTCCGGTTGGGGCGCTCAGTGCCGAAGAGTCTCTCATTTACTTTTTGCGGATGACACCCTGATTTTCTGTGATGCCGATATGGATCAGTTGGCCTATCTAAAGCAGGTCCTATAGTGGTTACAGATAGTATCAGGACTCCAAATCAACCTCGGCAAGTGTGAGATTTTCTCGGTGGGTGAATTGACAGCATTCACTTCCCTAAAGAAGTGGGGTGGGCTCGGAGTAAAAGATCTTAGGGTATTCAACAGAGCTTTGTTTGGGAAGTATTTGTGGAGATTCGGAGTGGAATGGAGGGAGCATCATGAGGAATTGGGAAGCCTTCAGTGGCAACATAACTTACAGGGTAGGAGATGGAAGTAGAGTCAGCTTTTAGAATCATAGGTGGTGTGGAGAGGATACTCTGAGGGTCTCTTTCCCCACGTCTTCAGAGTTGAAAAACCATAAAGAATTGATGGTTCAACAGATTCGCAAGGAGCATGAAGGGGGGAGGGGGGTAGTATAGGACTTCTCATTTAGAAGGAACATGCGAGATTGCGGAGCTCCAAGATTTGTTGGCACTGTTATATGGGTAAGACATGCCTCAACCAATCTTGTGATTCTTGAAGATGGGGGTTGCGCGGCGATGATTTGTTTACCGTAAAGTCCTTTTACCAGAGTATGTTAGTGAGAGAGGAGGCACTTTTCCATGCTCCTCGATCTGGATTCCTAAGGCGCCCATGAAGATGTGCTTTTTTGTATGGCTAGCGGCGAGGGGAGTGATCTTGACTGCTGAAAATCTGCGAAAGAGAGGAATTACATTTGTTAGTCGGTGCTACATTTGTAAAAGCTTAGGGGAAGAAGTTCATCGTCTTTTGTTGCATTGCCGTGTGTCCTCGGGTTTGTGGAGGGCAATCCTAAATCTTTTTGGTGTTCAATGGGTGATGCCAAGCACTGTAGAGGAAATATTATATAGCCGGGCCGGTTTTCGGAGAAGAAGAAAGCAAAAGGCGTGGAAGTTCGCCCCGCTAACTCTGATGTGGATAGTTTTCGGGGAGTAAAATAGGAGAGCTTTTGAAGGGATTGAGTCTCCTTTTTCACATTTTAAGAATAGTCTTTTATCTTTGATCGCTTTTGGTGCGCTCATATAGCCCCTGCTTGTATAGAAGATTGAGCATCATTTGTAGAGAAACATGTTTCTGATGTAAATTTTATACTTTTCGTATACTTGTCCGAGGGTCGATTGGAAACAGCCTCTCTGCCCTTTCGGGTAGGGGTAAGGCCCGTCTACATATTACCCTTCCCAGACCCCACCTTGTGGGACTATACTTGGTAGTTGTTGTTGTTGTTGTTGTATACTTCTTGTATACGGGAGTTTTCTCCCTTTTGATTAATATAATTTACTTTATCAAAAAAAAGAAAAAAAAGAAAAAGCAGTATATGATTTGGATGCTCATGGAAGACCAAGATTTAGATTAGTAGTTGACATTACGGGTTTTCAAGCAAAACTGTCATGCTATTTTTAATTTGAAAGACACATGAGTTTCTTTTAGGATTTTACTTGTTATCTGTCTTATGCTTAACCTTGAAGGTTTGGATAGGTTCTGTTCCTCACAATACTTTATCGATGATGATTTTCTTTTTTCTGCCTCCACTCCAAAAGCTTAATAATTTGTATAATTTGCTAGTTCTTGGGATATGTTCTCTATTGAAGATGATTTTCAGTTTGGTTCTCATAATTTGGTTTCTACTTTTTTCTCACTTACTTTACCCTCGTATCAGGATTATGGCGTGCTGGACTATGAGGAGAAAGTTGTTGATGGTTTCTATGACGTATATACTCTCTTCACAGATCCAGCAAGTCGTGGGAAAATGCCATCTCTTACTGAACTTGAAACAATTCCTGGGAGTTCTGACTTTGAAGGCGTGATATTTAATCGGAGAATTGACCCCTCCTTGGAAGAGTTGATGCAGATTGCACATTGTATTGCGTTGGACTGCCCTGCCAGTGAGATTAATCTGTTAGTACTGAGGCTTTCAGAACTTGTAACTGAGCATTTAGGCGGGCCAGTAAAGGATGCAAATGTCATATTGGCCAAATGGATGGAAATAAGCAACGAGTTGAGGACATCACTTCACACCAGTGTGCTGCCAATTGGATCCTTAAAAATTGGGCTTTCACGTCACCGTGCATTGCTTTTTAAGGTGATTATCATAATTAAATGTTATGCCTTTTTAAGAGCATTGCAAATCTACCTAGAGATGGGCCTTATCTCCCGAATTGACTTTGCATCATTGATCTACAAAGCTTTTGTTACCTTTATTTTAACCAGTAGAATTGCAACTCAAACCATGGCCATAGTCTTCTGTACTTGTGACCTCATTTAGCTGGCTTTTGACTCATTGAACTTTGTAAAGGTACTATTTGGGAAGGGTGTGGGCAATTCTTATTACTTTAATCAGATATAAGTCTGAAATAGCGGGCACTTTAATATTCAAGTTTGTTGACGTTATGCTCTTGTAGCATTTGAGTGATTACTCTTTTATTTATTAAGATTTGTATCGTCATCATTGCTATTGTTTTACTGGAGACAGGTACTAGCTGACCATGTTGGAATACCCTGTAGACTTGTTAAAGGGAGTCACTATACTGGCGTTGAAGACGATGCTGTCAACATTGTAAAGTTACCAAATGATAGGTGAATTTCGAAGTTCCATATCTTTTCTTAAATACTCCCTCCGGTCCAAAATAAGTGATTTTTAGTTGTTTTCACACATATTAAGAAATCCACCTTTTAACATTAATTAGCAATGAAATTGATCATATTAGCCTTTACTATCTCTTTACATAAATACTTCTAACACATACTCCAACACTATTTACTCCAAGGAAATGTAGGAAAAAAATAATTAATTCATTCTTGAAATCTGGAAAAATCACTTATTTTGGACCGCAAAAAAAGGCCAAAAAATTACTTATTTTGGACGGGAGGGAGTATAATTAGGAGGGAACAATTATATCCTAATTTGACATGTTGCAGAAAGTATTGTGCATGTTTGACCATTGTTGATTCTGTTTACAATTCTTTTTGCTGTCGAAGTTGTTGCATGAGAGTCTCATATTATTTGTGGAAACGAGGTTTGTCCTTGCACTGTCTTGGACAATCTTCATATTATGAGCTAACTTTTGTGATTGAGTTAGACCAAGGTCCATTTCTTAACATTCGTGAAATTTAAAAGTACTTATGGGTCTTTTTAATGTTTTACATAAACTGTTTCTCAATATTATTTAGTCCATTGGTATTTGACTAACTATTTTTTGGAACTTTTATTTCTATGCCTTTAATTTAAGTTTCTTAAAGCATTTTTGTCTTAATATTTATAAAGTCGGCAGGTCTCGATTTCCTCTTTCACTGTATTATTGTGGAGTTGTTAACACTACTTCATGTCAAAATTTATTTTTCGTTGTGTTGTTCTATTTACATAATATGGGTGGACCCTCCCATATTATTTGAAAGGTCAAGTCAAAATTTACTTTTTTATATCAGGGTAGAATATTATCTTTGTGAAAATGTTATTTACCTTATGTTGTAAAATCCTCTAGCTCGAGCTTTACGTATGATAATATTGATTTTTTTTGATGAAGTAAGGTATTTCATTAGAAAGGCATCAAGTAGATGCAATAGTTACAAAATCAGAAGACAAAAATACAGAAAAATAAGAGTTTGTAAGCCCTAAGGAGCTAACAAAGTCCAAAAAGTGATCAGTGCTAATTACATGGGTTAACTTCACCCAGCTAAAAAGGGTGAGCAAACAATTAGCTTTAGAGTGTGATTTGGAGTTGAGATTCCATCAAAGCATCTTTGGTTCCTTTCATTCCACAAACTCCAAAAAATAACTGCAGGAATCATTAACCAGACCTCCTTGATGGCCTTATCGACTTCCCAAAGACTCCAGCTTGTGTATGCGTCTCTAATATGCGATGGCATGACCCGATTCAAACCGAAAAGACAAAAAAACATGTTCCACACATCATTGGCAACTGGGCGATGCAAGAGCAGGTGACTGACATTCTCTGGGCTTCCCTTACACATGTAGCATCTGTTGACCAGTTGGAAGCCTCTTCTATTGAGATTATCTTGTGTTAAGCAGGCTTCGTATAGAGCAATCCAGCTGCAACAGATAACCTTGGTATGTAGTTTGGTCTTCCATATAAGTATCCATGGCCAAGGGTCTGCGTCAAATACCTGGTTCTGAGTACAGATGTGCTTATAGCATTCTTTCACTGTAAATATGCCCTTGTTCCCCCACTTCATAGTGTCAGGTAGATTCTCATTGATGGTGAAGACCTCCAATCTGGCTAACATGTCCATCAAGCTGTCCATTTCCCAATCTTGTATAGATCTTCTGAGGTGCACATCCCAAATATTGCCATCCTTATCAAGGGCAATCTGGAAAATGGTGGGGTATTCAAACACGAGTGGGGTGTTGCTCGTCCATTTGTCTTTCCAAAATTTGATATGTGCTCCATTCCCTGCTTTGTAGTGAACATTCTGGACAAAGTCCTGTCCAAGTTTGCTGATGTACTTCCATGGCCCAACCCCATAGGTGCAATGGCAATTTTAGTGCTCCAATTATTTCTTTTCCATGCTTGGCGTTGATTACCTCCTTCCAGAGGCTTGAACCACTTGTGCCATATCTCCATAGCCATTTCATTAGCAAACTTTTGTTGTGGATGGTTAAGTCTCTGATACCCATACCTCCTTTGAATTTTGGTTGTATGACCTTGTTCCATTTTATCAAGCGGAACTTATGAGAGCTGCTGTTCCCCTCCCATAAAAATTTCTCATGATCTTGTCTAGTTGATTCAGCACCTTTTTGGGAATGGGGAACAAAGACATGTGTGTGATATGTAGGGATACTATTGAGCACACTATTTATGAGAGTTAACCTACCACCCATTGATAGGTATTGCATCTGCCATGATGCTAATCTCTTCTCAAATTTCTCAATGACTCCATTCCATGCCTCACAACTCTTGAATTTAGCCCCCAATGGGAGACTAAGGTAGGTCGTAGGAAGTGCTCCAATAGTACAGCCCGTGATACTAGACAACTCCTCTAAGTTTGGCACATTGTTTACCAGATAGATGATGCTTTTCAACTTGTTGACATGTAGCCCTGATAAAGCCTCAAATTGCAGAAGAGTCAGATTCAAGTATAGCATTTGAGATCTTTCTGCCTCACAGAAGATCTAAGTATCATCGGCATACAGTAGATGTGATACTTTGACAGTGTTCTCAGCATTTGAACCAACGCTGAAACCCTGGACCCATTGCATTTGTCTGGCCTTCTCCAACATTTCTCTCAGTCCCTCCATGGCTAGGATGAAAAGGACAGGTGAGAGTGGATCTCCCTGCCTTATCCCTTTCTGCAGAGAGAAAAAACCCACAGGACCTCTGTTAACAATAATTGAGTATTTTACTGTTGAAATACTAAATCTGATCCACTTGATCCACTTTTCCCCAAATCCCATCTTCCTTAAAATAGAGATAAGGTAAGACCAATTAAGTTGATCAAAGGCCTTCTCGATATCTAGTTTGCACATAACCCAGGTTCACTGCTTTTAATCCTCCAGTCTAGTACCTCATTGGCAATGAGAGCTGCATCAGTTATTTGCCTGTGCTTAATGAAGGCATTCTGATGGTTGGAGACTGGCTTCCCAATTACCTTCTTCAGCCTTTCTGCTAGTATCTTCGCTATGATCTTGTAAACACTTCCAATGAGACTAATTGGCCTATAGTCTCTAAGTTCAATTACTCATTTCTTTTTTGGGATCAGAGCGATGAAAGATGCATTACATGATCTCACCATGTAACACTGCTGGTGAAAGTGGTTGAGCGCCCCCATCACCTCTGGCTTGATGAAGTCCCATGTCTTTTGGAAAAAGGCCATAGTAAATCCATTTGGACCAGGTGCTTTATCTGGAGCGCATGACTGGACAACGGCATGCACTTCTTCCTCAAAAGTTTTATCTAACATCTCCCTGTCTTCACTCGATAATCCGGCGACATCATCAAAATTAGCACTGGGCCTCCAGGTTTCACTCTCACTGTACAGGTTCTGGTAATAGTTCAAAATCTCTTCTTTGATCACATCCTTATCATTTGTTATTTCATTATCACTTTGAGCTTGTCAATATTGTTGTTCCGCCTGTGTGAGTTTGCAATTGTTTGGAAGTATCTTGTGTTTCTGTCTCCTTCTTTGAGCCACAAGCATCTTGATTTTTGCCTCCATGAGATTTCTTCAGCTTTAGCCAATTCCATTAGCTCCGCTTTCAGGTTCACTACCATTTGCTTCTTAGCGTGTGTTAAAGCTCTGTTTTCTGCTGTCTGATATAAAATTGAGAGCTCCTCCAAGGCCTTGGTTCTTTTTGCTTCCACTTTGCCATAAACATCTCTGTTTCAGTTGCTTATGTCCTTTTTTAAATTCCTCAATTTTTGTATTAGTATAAAATCTGGGCTGCCACTTATGACGTAACTCTGCCACCACTCCTTCACCATGTCAATGAACCCTTCTTGTTGCAGCCACATGTTTTTGAACTTGAAATAAGAAGGTGTTGTGTCCCATTCCCCACTCTCCAGCAGAAGAAGTGTGTGATTCAGAGTTCTTGGGAGTGCCAACTGATTGATTGGTTTGAAGCTTTCATTCCACTCAGAGGATATAAGGAACCTATTCCTAGAGGCTTGTAAACAATCCTCCCCCTTGCCCAAGTGTATTGTGCCCCTTGGAGAGGTAAATCTAATAGTTGCAAGTCCATAATAATGTCTGAAAAACTCCTCATAGCCCTGGATCTTCTAGTGCAGTTGAGTCTTTCATTTTCGAATCTACATACGTTAAAATCCCCTTCAAACACCCATTGTTCAGTCCATATACCTCTAAACAGCTCCTAGTTCATGCCACATTTCTTCCTCTCTGCATTGGTGTGTGGACCATACACACCTGTGAAAGCCCATCTGAAATCTTCTTGTAAACTTTCAAGAAAGCATGTGATTGAGAAGCTGCCTTGGTGAGAATCATTACATTTCCAAAGCCTTCCGTCCCACATAACTACAATACCAACCCTGGTTCCAGATGCCTTTAGTTCTGCCCATTCAACCCATCAATTCCTCCATATTTGATAAAACATACTTGCAGGAATGTCTTCCATTTTGGTTTCCGGAGGACACACAATGTCTGCTCTCCATTCTCGAACTAATGAGCCGAGAGTGCTCCTTTTATTCTTGTCATTCAGTCCCCTAATGTTCCAACTGAGAACTTTGACTTTCATCTAGGTGCTGCTTTGTAGTATCTGCCCCTACCATTTCTACTGCCACCATCATAGTTGATACCACAAATTAAGTTTTGCACTTCTATTTCCCCTGCCTTTTCCCTTTCTTCTTACTTGCTGATTCCCCTTTACTTTGCATCTGAGCCTGACGTCGCTGATCCATTAATTAATTCAAAAATCTCATGTTCAAAGCCAGTTACATTTATCCCAAAAGCCTTGCAAGCTTTTTCTATTACTAATTTGGTCCATCTCGAGGTCTCAATGACTGCAGGTTGCTGGATTTCTTGCAATTGCAGATGCTCATCATCATGGCAGGTTAACTACAACATGTCATTATAAGAAGAAGATGAATAATTAGTGATGGAGCATACTGAAGTTGTTGAGGCAACATCTGACCATTTTAAACTGTGAGGATAGCCCCTAGGGTTGCCGATGAAGTTGTCAGCTTCGTCGTCCGCATCTTCATCTACTTCAGAATATTAATAGTTGTTGCATGCAGTGACGGTGAGATGTTACTGGTGTTATCGAATTGGGGTTGCTGCAGAATTTCTAGAGAGGCATTGGTTGTATACAGAGGCTTTTTAAGTCCATATTGAACTCTGGGTCTCCACTCCTGTAAGGGCTTAGTTATAAGCTTTGTATGGGCCTTCTTTCTTGGGCCTTTAAATAAAATGGGAACATTGAAGCTGGGCCCAAGTTTAATTTCTCCTTGCCCTTAGTTAAACCATTTACCTTGGTGGTATCTTTTGAGACCCGGGCCAGATGGTTGAATTAAAGTGTTCTGCAGCCACCTGTCTACCCACGTGCTTCGAATAGACAGGTCCTTCAACCACCAAATCTGATGCACCCAGGGACGGATTTACACTGTATATATAAGGCAAAATCTATTTTTTATCTCTATATATTAAGTTTTAAACACCCTTAACACAATCCAAAAGTGTAATTTAGTGGTCAAGGTGGTTCAAAATCTACGTAAGGTCATGGGTTCAATTCCCACTTGCTACAAAATTTTTTTTGAACCCTCTTTGTGGAGATCCTGCCTCCGCCACCGGATGTACCCGCCGCTTTTTTGACTGAGGAGCACCCTGCGTCTTCTTCTCCGACAAGTTTAAAGACTGGGATTGGCTTTTGGGTGGCAGTAACATCTTTTAGAACTGAAATTTTGTACCTCCGGTGCTCCATATCGAGGTCAATCTTCTCTGGGCATTTACAATCAGAAATGTTGACACAAATTCTCCCCCAATAATGATGACTTCGATGCTTTGTATCATCATCAATACCTATGAAACCACCGCAGAGATCCCCAATTGTTTTGAAGGTATCAAGTGACCACGCATGGAGAGGAATCATAAAAGCTTTGATCCATTTATGCTCCGATCTCTCGGATTTCTGCCTGGCCAACTCGGTTCCTGTTAACGGTGACCACCACTGTAAAGTTAGACGTCGTCCCTTCCAGAACCATTCCCCAGCTTGAACTCTCACGGCTTCTTGCCTCGATGGTAACTCTAACAGAAATTGGTTGTGGGAGAGAGGGGTAACTTTCATGCCACCACAAATCTTCCATCTATTCAAGAACCATTTTTGAATCACCTCCTGATTTGGGATGTGATTAAAAGGATCATTGGAAGTTCCAACCAAGCATCTCGATAAAAATTGGTAATTGCTATCTTCTGTTTCTGGATTGACCTTGATCACCTTATCAACCACCGTTGCTGGGAATTTCGCTAACTCCGGCCATTGGGCAATTTTGGCAGCATCAATGTAAGACTTCGTCTGAGGAGTGATAGGATGCTCGAGTCTATTTGTTGTATGCTTCCCGAGAAAATGTAAAATTTTCCTAGCTATGTCTCTCCATCCCCTGTTGTAGTCTGGTTCAGGAACTATTATTGCAAATTTCCTAATCCCCTGCATGTAACGGCCATACATATTGAAGTTCTGAAAGGCTCTGTAGATGTATGCTTGCGACTTCCTCCCCCATCGTCTGTAGTTGTTCCCTGATCTCTTTGATGCTTGATTAAGAACATCACAAACTCATCTAAGGTTTTCTTCGTCAATTTTAATCCTGCTTGAAAATCTTCTGCCTCTTTCAATAAACACAAACCACCCTTCACCGTGGTCTATAATTTCGAAAGATTTTTCACCTGAAATGAAAAAGATTTTGTTTTCCATTGTACTTAAAAAGAAGTCGGAGTGTTAACGGAGAGAAATATTGCCAGAGCATGTTACAAAGAGAGAAAGAGAGAAATAGTTGGCACATTTCCCAAGTCAGAGCCAAGATTTTGTCAACCCAACTTCTTCGTGATTTAAAAATATTGATTAATTCCCTTCATGGTTGCCAGGTTTCTTTCTGTAGCTAGAGAGAAGGAAGAGAATACTGAGTAGTGTTTTCTCTAGTCTGAACTCCTAATTAATAGTTTGAACTTTTCAAATACTCCTTGTGTCAAATGAATGGCAACATCTGATTTTTATGATTATTACAAGGAGAGATGAGAATGTGTATTAGTTAATTATTTTTTTGATGAAGGAGAATTTTATTAAAAGCATCTAGCGGACGCAGGCAAAAGATTACAATTAAGAGAGATAGTGTCTGCTCATATACACATACAAAAAAATATTCTATCACTAAGGAGCAGACACACTATGAAAATTGAACACAACTAGTTACGGGTGGGGGTGGCAAATGGCCGGGTTGGCCTAAATTTGGACGGGTCAAGATGGGTTAGGTCAATAAATGGGTCATTGTCCAACCCAGGCCAAAGTGTACTTGGGCTAAGACGGGCTGGGTCAAGATGGCTTAAACAAGGGGTCATAGCCAACCCGCTCAATTTGACCCATGTTTAAGAAGCATGCTCATCTTGCATAAAAAAAGTTTTTTACCTTAAAATGTTTAAGATGGAAATATTTTTAGGGTTGGGGTTGTGTGTGTGGGGGGGGGGGGGGGGGAGGGTTGGTGGTGCATAAAAAAAACAGAAAACTGAAAATACAAAAAAAAAGTAAAAAATTTCCTTTTGAGGGGGGTTTTGGGGGTGGGGGGTGGGGATGGTGCAGAAAAATAAAAGAACACAAAATTAAAAATACAAAAAACAAAAAAGTAAAATTGGGGAAGAGATACCTTTTGTTTTGGGTGAGTTTCATGGATTGTATTTGGGCGGTTTAATGGGTCAGAATGGGCTATAAAATATAATGGATTAACTTGGGTTCAGCCCAAATTGACCCATGAGCTAAAATGTTTATAACCCAGCCCATTAATCTCTGGGCGGGTTAAATGGGTTTTGGCTCAAATTACCACCCCTAGTTACAGGTGCTTGGTTTAGCCAAATTCAATAAGCATTTTGTTTTTACTACATGAATCAGAGTTGAGATCCCATCAAAACATCTACGGTTCCTTTCATTCCAACTGCACCAAAAGATAGCAGCAGGTATCATTACCCAAATATTTTTGATGGATTTACCAACTCTCCATAAACACCAACGTTCGTTGTCACCAAATAATATTTTTTAGTTGAAAGTACACTATAGAGAAGAGTCATATTTTGATATAAGTAGTAAAGGTTCCTCATAAAGCCATATGGTTTCTAATGTTACTCCTCCGTCCCACTATTTGTTTCCTTTCTATCTCGTCCCAAAATGGTAATTTTTATCCTTGAAATATAGATTTAATGCATTTTCTATAATCTAGTAAATCATGTAGTCTTTTCTATAGATTCAATGTTTATTGCTTTTCATGAATATCATCTGATCTATCTTAGACTGTATCCAAGGTCATTTGCGCTGAGTGTTCCGAGCAATAGTCATCTATGCAATCCCATGAGACACATGATCTTTCTTCATCTGCAGCTTCAAATTGTTACTCTTACTGCCCGAAGCTTTAGTTGCTTCAATTGCATAATTGCGTACACATGCATGTATTGCAACCATTGTGATTAATTGCTTTTGTCGCATATCCCTCTACATTTTCTGCCTCTAAATCAATTCTTTGCTTTCAGCGAGTTTTTAGTTGATCTCATGGGAGCACCTGGCACACTTATACCAGCTGATGTTCTGAGTGCAAAGCATGCTTCTTTTAAATCATATGGTCCAAAATTGAACAAGATTCCAAGTTTTCCGTCCAATAATGATTCTGGAGTGTCTTACCCGAGACTGAACTTGTTACCTGGTCAAATTTCTGGATTAGGAGATGATTTCTCTAATAGGTCTAAGCCTGGGAAGATAGAATCAGTTCATTCAATCTCAGATGCAGGTGGTAGCTCCACCCCTGGTTCTTCAGCAATCAGTAAAAGACCATCTTCTTCAAATCAGGTCGATTGGACTTCACCATTAGCAATTGGAACTTCTTTGTACAAAGGGGGCCGTGGACCCAATGCGGCTGGTGATGGCTTGAGGTTGAATGTAAATGTGGTTCCTTACGATCAGAATAACCCGGAGGACCCAAAAAATCTTTTTGCTGATCTTAATCCGTTTCAAGTAAAAAGCTCTGGCAATACAGTGATGCAGAAAAACCCTGCAAGAAACAAAGTCAGTGAATTGCAGCAGCCGAAAAATACTTTGGTCACTGGACGACCTCCTGCTCCTATGATGTGGAAAAATCGGTATGCATACAATGAGGTCCCCTGGAAAAACGATTCTGATTCTGAGGCACTTTTTCCAAAGAAGAACTGTGGATCTAGTGGCTATAATACATCATCAATAGCATCTACCAGCTCAAGCATACCACAGAAATCTTCCCCTGATACCTCCAGGTTACATGGAAACTCACATCCTGCCTATAGAGGAAATGAAGGTGTTTCTTCCACCCAGGATAGCAGGTCCAAATTAGCAGCTGAACTTGAATTTAGAAGGTTGTCTGTTCAGGACAGTCAAAACAATAATAGAGAAACAAGACAATGGGAGGGGCACATTTTGCAGACTGATGAGTTAAATAGGACACAGGCACATGGACAAGCTATTATCCTGGAAAGTGACCACATAAGAAATTTGCAAGCTCAGTCAATAGGAACAAATATAAAATTGAAGGAGCCAGAATATCCAACTTCTTCAGGCGATGTAGGTCGAAATCAGGTTGATCCTGTTTTTGATGATGTTGGTGATTGCGAAATTCCATGGGAAGATCTTGTCATTGGCGAGCGGATTGGTCTTGGTAAGCCTTCGTTTGCCCCGACTGAAATATCTTGCAATGATAATGCTGGATGCTATTGTGCAAATGTATTAAAACCTCATTCCTTTATATTTATGCAACAACTACGTGACTACGTCTCAGCCTGAAGTTTCATTAAGATCCGTGTGTTTGTGTGGGGCCAATAAAAACATTTAATTTACCATATACATTTTTACCTCTGTACTCCATTTCCTTCCATACATTGGATTGAGAAGTGAATAATAAATTTTGAACATTTTGGAAATTTCTATCTAATGTTTGTCATGGAGGAGTGAATAGAGTGGATGTCTGTAAATTGCTTAATTTAGGTTTAGTATTTTGTTGGAGATACTCAGTTGCTTGGTTAATAAAGGTGAAAAGCAAAGGGCCTCAACATACTTCCGCTTCTCCATCTAAAGGGATGCAATCATGCTTTATCCACTTAATTTTTTGTTTATACATCTAGATTTTGCTATTGGGATATTTCCCAGGAAGCAGTCATAATTCAGATACTCTGTTCTTATTTATTTCTAAAGATATGCTGCATGATATCCACAAAAATGGATGGTAGTAGTCAGAATGCTTGTAGGTAAAATTGTGGTTTTACTCTTAGTATGTCTTCTTGATACTGAAGTTTTCTGGTCCCATTTTCAGGTTCATATGGGGAGGTTTACCATGCAGATTGGAATGGCACTGTAAGTGATTTTATTTAGAATATTCCTAGGAGCATTTTGTTTCATCTTCCTATTCATAAATTGTTATTAGCCATGTCACTACAAGTGGCTTCAAGTTCTGAGTTGTCAGTGTGCTCTTTTTTCTATTTCCTCTATAGCTTGCCTCACATTTCATCACATTCCAATGTTCTAATGGTGCCATCACTTTCGGCTACTAAGTGTTGTCATCATCAGTCCCCTTGGAATAATATCTAGGTTCTGTAGTGCCAAATTCTTTGCTATCAATAAGTAGAAAGCTTCGGTACTGATGTACCTTATTGAAATAGCTTTGGTATTTATGTAATTGCTTGAGTTTATTGATCATTGAATTCTTTTGCTTGTGAATCTATCTAAAATAGGAGGTTGCTGTAAAGAAGTTCCTCGATCAGGATTTCTCAGGTGCAGCTTTGGCCGAGTTTAAGAGAGAGGTCTGCACTCTGCACTGTTATACTTATGTACTATTTGATGCCTGCATTGAAGTTTAATCAAAAGAGCACTAGAAACATGTTCTTGTTGAATTTTTTCCCCTCCCCATCGAGTTACAGTTAGACCTTCTTGTTAATATAACATAAATGCTTCCATAGAAAGGGAAATAATATTACCTGCCTACCTGGTCCTTTAGGATGAATCTACAAACCTGGTTAACCTGGTCCTTTAGGATGAATCTACAAACCTGGTTAACCACAGGGAAGATTAAGTAGCTCTGTTATGTTTGCATTTACGGGGAGTATGCTGGCATAACCTCTTTAATAACATTATCGTGTTCTTTTTGTTGGAGTCCGTTGTAGCTGTATTACCCTTTGTCTGCTTTCAAGAGTCTTGAATTGTTTGGCTACTAGTTATATTAGTGTGAACATAAAGCTGTCTGAAGACAGGGTTAAGATGTTAGTATGACTTATATGTTATATTAGTACCAGCATGAATCTCTAACAGTCATAGTCAATTCCTTTTTTTTATTTTTCATTTATTTTGAGAATGATAACAAATTCCATATATCAGAGCACAAAGGCTGTGCAAAAGCAATATATGGAAATTGTCGTATTCGACTCTCTAGAATCGATTACGACTATTTCCATATATTGCTTTTGCACAGCCTTTGTGCTTTGATATATGAAAATTACTACATCTTTTCTTATTATATTGTTGTTGATACTGCTTGTTCTCTTATTATCTTGTTATTGTTACTGCATGTTTTCTTATTGTCTTGTTGATGGTATTGCTTGTTGTTACTACTTTCTTTTTCTTTCCTTGAGCCTGGGGTCTATCGGAAACAACCTCTTTATTCTTAAGGCAGGTGTTAGGTCTGCGTACACATTTCCCTCCCCAGACCCCATTCGTGGGATTATACTGGGGTTTTTTTTTGTTGTTGTTGTAGTAGTCGTAATCGATTCTCTCAATCATTTTCAGTTTTATCCGGTCACTAACTTTCAGGAGTCTTGCAAGACTCTCAAATGGTCTGACTGGCAGAAATTTTCGTAATCGTTTGAATGAGTTAGGCTTTATTGACCTTGAGATTGAATCTGGCCGGGGGATGCTCTCATGAAAACCAAAATTTTGTTATGCAAAAAATAGTAGAAATACGAAGAAAATATTAGAATTGTGGTTGAAAAGTTAGTTTGACAGAGAAAACATTTAAATCAAAGTTCAAAATTTGAGTAGATAAAAGAATTTGAATTCTCAAAAGTTTTTAGAATAATACTATTAAGGGAATGGTGTCAGAGATTTTGTAAAGTACCAAAAAAGAAAAAGAAAAAGGGTTTCCTATAAATTGGAATGAAGTACTTTGAGGATAATTTCCTCCATTCTCTTTATCCAAAAACTGTAACCATTCCATTTAGATGTGAAAATTAGTTTCATTGAGCATCTTCATCATCTTTTATGCCTAAAAAGGAGTATGTATAAATATTTTTTTCATAAGAATAAGCTTGTGTATCTTCCTTTCTTGTGTCAACTTTAGTTTGTAAGTTTCATCATTTTGGTAAGTTGATGAGAATCCTAAGTCTGATTTTTTAGGTTAGATACTAATCAATGTTTTTTATCTTCTCATAGTTCTGTTAAATTAAACTGTACTTTTGAAGAGATATTCCTCAGACTTAATGTTTGCACTTCTCCTTTTTCTTTTCTTTGCTGCTTAACTTTTTTCTTGTTGAAATGGTATTTACTGGCAGGTGCGTATCATGCGTAGGTTACGGCATCCAAATGTTGTTCGTTTTATGGGTGCTATAACTCGGCCACCCCACCTTTCTATTATCACTGAGTTCCTGCCACAGTATGTTTGTATTTTTATTCGCCTTCCCTTTTTCCTTCAAATTTTGCCATAATTAGTAAGTTTTTGGCTATTATCACAATCAACTTATTGAATGCAATGCTACATGGATGTCTCTCCTTTGGTGTACTTTTGTTGAAAATATATGGCGCAAGCCCAAGCACTCGATGCAAATTCTTTACTACACATAAAACATCACTTTCAGATGAATTTTGAATGAACATCTTAACGGTTTTAAACTATGTACTAACTTTGAATGAGTCAAACCTATTAAGACCTAGTAAGTGTTTGTTTTTTTTTTGGGGGGGGGGGGGTGGGCAATACGCTTAATGAGCCGAGAATTAAATGATCCAGATCTTCATTAAATTGAAATAAGCGAGGCTTACTGCCTAAGTCTCATGTCCACTAAGCCATAACATGAATTTTCTTTTAGGTGTCTTTATTAGCATTTTGTGGATGGTAAATCAATGAAAAGCAGGTTTACCATTTGGATTAATGTTTATTCAGAATAAACCTTTGGTTATCTCACCTTATAATTGTTTTCGTGTGATGTATTTTTTGAGAGCCCTCTCTAGTATGACATGAGAACTACAAAGATGAATGATATATTCTTTCGTGATTTGTGTTTGATATGTGGTTCTACAAGTGCTAAGTGTTAAAGTCTCTTTCAGCCAAACATTGATTAGTCATCAAATAATATTTAATTTTGGCAAGCAGTTAGTGCTTTTTGAAAATTTTCTTGTGAAAGAGGAATTACTCATCTAAAAAATCATGCTTTTCAGAGGTAGCTTATATCGGATAATTCATCGTCCTCATTGTCAAATTGATGAAAGGAGGAGAATCAAAATGGCTCTTGATGTGGTATGATCCAGCAACATCTTTACTTGATCAATATCGCTTGCTTCGGACCAATTGATCAGCATTTCTTTTGCTTATGTTGATCTCAGAGGTTCCTCTTCTGCAGGCAAAGGGCATGGATTGCTTACATACAAGCAACCCCACAATTGTTCACCGTGATCTGAAGTCACCTAATCTCTTGGTTGATAAGAACTGGACTGTTAAGGTAATTCTCTTTCAAATGTTTGAATCTTCCTTCTTTTTACCTTTCATGAGCTTATGTCATTGGTGAGCGAGCAAAATTTATTATTTTTGCCCTTGATGTTTAGTTCAATAGTAAGAGCGCAATGCATGATGTGTGGATAAGCGTACATCACGAGTTTGAACCCCGCGAGACTAAATAGTCGGGTATTTAAGTGGAGAAAATGGGAGGGATGGACCCATTATTCGATGAGTTTTGAATTGTGTGCCAGCTGACCCCCAAGGAATTTTTGGTTATAAAAAAATTGATCTTTTTTGTTTTGTTGAGCTGGTTGTAAACCTGTATTGCTTCAGTGAAATGCTCACAAACTGCATTAATCTTTGAGCAAACAGCTATAGCCCCTCTTTTTTTTCTTTTTCAGCTCTACGATTTTGGTCAGAAAATGAAAAGAAACTAATGCACTAATGTGTGTTATCATCTAAAAAAATAAATAAATGCACTAATGTGATTATTTTCATTTTGAAGGGGAGTTTACGTCGTTGTGGTTGTTTCTATTAGTAATTCTGAATCTTCTCTGACCTATTTCTTAATTTATGGGATGTCTCGGGAGGGATGTGACTCTGAATCTTGAAACGCAGGTATGTGACTTTGGCTTGTCTCGCTTGAAGCACAACACATTTTTGTCATCCAAATCAACAGCTGGAACGGTGAGAACAATATATCTTCAATTATTTAGACGTGTTACTCTTACCATTAAGTTTGGATACTAATTATCTTATTTCTTCACTTCCTTTCTTATTTTCTAACCTAGTTTTTTTTCTTTCCATAGCCTGAGTGGATGGCGCCAGAAGTTCTTCGCAATGAACCTTCAAATGAGAAGTGAGTTAAGAATTACTTTACTAACTCCATGTTCTCGCTCATAGCTTGTGCTAGATATTCTTGTAGTTCTATTTTCTTTACAAATTGGAGCCTTTTGTCTTTTTGTCAATCTTCATGTTTAGCATGCTTGTCCGTGTTCGTCTTGTTGTTACTGCTTGTAAGCTTTGTAAAGAAAATAGATTTTGGGCTCAACCCAAGCCCCAAAAGCTAGCTCATTAGTGAGGATTGCCTGAGACCATAAAAGGAGAAAACAACTCATTGCCTCGACTAATGTAAGACAATCTACTACCTCGTCACATGCCCAGGGCGGTATATTTTGAGCATGGACAATATATGATAGCACTTGAGGAAATGGACCTGAGGTAACTCAAGTCCAAAGCAAGTTCTAGGATGAGGATTCCCAAGATCATAAAAGAGACACATCCCTTTCACTCTGTCAATGTGGAACAATCTAAGACCTATAGTACATTGGATACGACCCAAAAAAGGGGAAAGTTTTTCATTAAATACTATTCCTGCTTGGCTGAAAATTGAGTTTTGGATTAGTATTAACATCTCTGGTATGGAAAATGAACTCTTTTCATCACTGCACAACACACAACCCAGTAAAATCCCAGTAGTAGGGTCTGGGGAGGGTAGAGTGTACGTAGACCTTACCCTAGAAAAGTAGAGAGGCTGTTTCCGGAAAACCCTCGGCTCAACAGAAGAGGCAATAATATCATAAAAGAACAACGGAATAGATCTGTAATAACAAAAGAAACTAAAAAAATAATATCAACATCATAAGAGATAACAAATAAGTGGAAGGGCAATAGCCCAATGCTACGCAAAACAAAATAGTGTGAACACAAGATAAACTGCTAGCAGTCCCAGCCAAAACTCTATCAGACTATCCGGTATAAATGCCAGCTTTAAAATTATTTTATATATATTCCAAAATGGGTCATTCCTGATCAGGAAAAACGGGGTCATCCAGGATAGAATTCTTGGTTATGTAGTTCCGAACTTAATTGAAATAGCTAATATGACCTAACGAAGGCGTAATTGTTTGCTGAACTCAACTCTATCATAATATTTTGAACTAAACGTGGTTTCCTGAATGAACGTTTTGCTTTCTTCTCGAATTCTTCTTGGTTTCATAGGATGGAATTATTGGTCACATAGAAAAGAAGTGATCTCGTATATCCTTCTCCAAAAAAGAACTGAGCTCATAGATGGCAAAGCTTACAACCTGCATCTATTTTACAGCAGGTTTTGTACTTGCTGAGTTCTATGCTATCATCGGCTTGACATTTTGGTCACTTGACAGGTGTGACATCTACAGTTTTGGTGTCATTCTATGGGAACTTGCAACCTTAAGATTACCTTGGAGCGGGATGAACCCTATGCAAGTGGTGGGAGCTGTTGGCTTCCAGAATAAACGTCTCGAGATTCCAAAGGAACTTGATCCTATTGTAGCAAGAATAATATGGCAATGTTGGCAAACGTGAGTGACATGCACCTGTTATATTCTTTTTATAATTTTGTTTATTTCCTTCAAGACACAAAATGCCAAATTATCTTGTACATGTTTTTTTTCCAGTGATCCAAACTTGCGTCCTTCATTTGCTCAGCTAACAGTGGCTTTAGCACCATTGCAACGTCTTATCATTCCTTCGTATGTGGATCAGCCCAGCTCCCATTTGCCACAGGAAATTTCTGTATACTCCACTCCATAAATTTTCCAGTTCCCTAAGTGCTAATGTCGGCCGGTCATTTTATATCTGGGAAAAGCAAGGTTTGGTTTTTGTTTCGTCCCTTGTCTTTTGGGCAGAGTAGATTATGCGTGTTCCCCAGAGAGGTGCTTTAGGAAGAAAAAGTAAAAGCGACCTTGGTAGTGCTATACTGCTATTGAAATGTGTCGTTTGCGTGTTACTCTTCTTGTATAGTGGTTGTGTATAAGTTGATCCCAAAGGGAGCGGTTGTCCTTTTGAGTTGTATATTCTTAATGACATAAATTCCTTGGTTGAGGCCTCCTCGAAATAATGGGGTGGTGCCCGTAGTCACTTATCGCTTGATCCCTGTATAGTCTATACAACAGTGGCTTGGCTAAGTTGCCAGTTATCACGAATATAGTATTGATCCCTCTGGCAAGTCTGCACTGTTTCGATACTTGAAAAGCAAAGAAAGATAAATATCTTCAGGTAGCCTGCGTGTGATCATCTTCTTGTTTGATAACTGAGTAAGATGTGTTATGATTTGGTTATTTTGTCGGATCTTGCTTACATGTCAATTTAACAATGTGATATATGTCCTTACTCTGACAGAAGACTAGAAAGACTCTTGGCAAACCGGTAACAACTAAATGTGGCAAAATGGTTAAAAGAGGGAATTTTTCATAAAGCACCATTTTTTTGGGTCTAATTAGTCATTTATAGATACTATTTGCTATATTTCTTTTATGTTTTTATACAATATATTTCATGTATTTAAGCTGTTGTATTCCTTAATACAACCAAAAATATAGGCGTAAAATCTGAAATTTCAGCTAAGTTTGACATGTATTTAGCTGTATTCGACATTATCATTAATACAGTAACATATATGTGCTAAAAATGGAAGGAAATAAAATCACATGATATTCTCCTAATTTAACTCAACGAACTAAAACGATCCCTCATTAATCTGTATTTGAAAGATACATAATAAAGATTATAGCTGAATAAAGAGAAATACATATGAATATTACAGTTGAATACAATAAAGTACACCTTAATTCATCTGAATAAAACACATGAATACAACAAAAATACAACTGAATATAGCTGAATAAACTCTTGAATGCAACAAAATACGACTAACTTGTGCTGAATAAAATAGTTGAATATAACTAACTACAAAAACATCTGCGAAACCCCCTAACACATCTACAAAAACCCCAGCCTGGTAGTTTTGGTGCAAGAAATCGCAGCCGTTGCTACTCAGCTTCGTATCCTCATTCCTATTTGAGGCCCAGGCTCTCATAGGTGGTTCAAAATGCTTACTAGCCGCATCAGGCGGTAATGCATCATCATCTCCGGGGAGAATAACTAGGCCTTGTTCTCTAAGAGAAGAAGGCTCATTGTAGCAGGTATTCGAGAGGGAATTCACAAGCTGCCGCTCTTCTTTAGCAGCACCAAGATCTTCAGGTGACATAGCAGAAATCCCCTTAATTCTCTCCTGGAGTATTTGCTTGAGTTTTTCATATTCTTCACTTGACAAGCCATCTGCACGTTGGGGACGCGAGCAGAAAATTGAGAATTTGGGTGGGAGAAGAGTTAAGAAACTAGAGTTTGTGGGAGAAGAGAATCTGGTTGTATGCAAACAGAGAGAGAATGTATTGAGGTTTGCATATACGCGGTAATTATGTGAGAGAAAATACAAAAAGGGAGAGAGAAAAATAATATTTAGCATATGTGGTCCTTTAATTGTAGGATGTAATTATATTTAGATTTTTTGCTATAAAGGATAAAATGTATTTATAGGATGTAATATTTTTACATGGTACTTATTTAAAATAAATAGGGTACTAAGATTTTCTATAGGGTGTAAAAATTCTTTAAAAGAAAATAGTTATTCACTCATATTATTCATTAAAATAAATTGGATAAAAAACTTTTTAAAAAATAGATCGAATATGGATGAGAATCATATTATTTACTTAGAAAATGGATAGTCATAACTAATGAGTTTAACTTTTATATTTATAAAGTCTCAAATTGGGGGTTCTTCAAGTTTGGGAGACTAGGAGTCTCCCAAAGTAATCATATTCAAGAAGCCATGGATAATACAAATATCTATATTATCCGCCGGGTAACCCGTTTTTATCCGTATTCATCATATATCGGGTCGGATAATTTATTCTTTTCTGAATTGTCTATTTTTTATCCTATCATATCCTACCTGACCCACCCGTTTGCCATCCTTAACAGCCAATACAAGTAACACTCAACTAAGTTCTAATATTAGTTGGTTGGTTTCCCTTCTTTGAGTCCTTTGATTACGTTGTGTTCTATTCTTGGTTGAAATTGTATTTCATTCCAAGAGAGCGTCACGACACATTTTCTGAATAAGCCATGACCGACACTCTGTTGCTAAATTTGACTGAGCAAACCACCATCGCTTATCAAAACTGTTATAACTTCAAACTTTATATGAAACAAGCCAATACTTTGATCAAATACTTTTAATTAATCTAAATATTTAAAATAAACCAACTCCAAAATTATATTCGTAGTAACTATTGAAATACTACAAATTTATTATCAAAAATATTGGAATTTTAACCCACCGATTATGTCTATGAAGCCTCTACAACTCTACTGATAAACTGACGCACTATTCAGAACATGAGATTTCCTAGCCAGTTCTCAAATTAACAAAGAAATAGCAAAATAATGATGACTCAAATGAATACTCCATGAACAAAAGCGGAGCTCACCAACAGCACGCGAAGCGAGGGAAGTCCTAACCTGTATCTCCTCGCTTGCAAAGCTGGTTCCTACATTGTATCGCAGACTAACGCAGGTTCCCAAAAGAGAATGTCAGTACCATCCGTTGTACTCAGTGAGTCTCAACGATAGAGGACAGAACTTTAATAAAATATACATTACAAGCAAAGATTCTAAATGCATGGAAAATATAAAGCTTCTAAGAATAATTCTAAAATAATTGCATAATGTCAGTTTATGAATATTCCAAAACAAATTCTTTTCTTTTTATTTCCTATCTAAAAAAAATTCTTCACTTTATGATTCGGGAATTCCAATAATCCCGACTTATTTCTGTCTTAGTCACCGTGTGATCGGCATGGGTTTGATCCCAACGCGATCGTATCGGCTCAATCCATGAGGTGTCACTCATTTCATAGTTCTCAACGCTCATGTATCATACCATAGCCTAGCAAGGTAATTCTCAGCAACGAGACCCTCGGCTCGTGTGCTCTCTACTTTGACACAAGTAATTTTAGGAAGTCATCGCCTTGATCAGTACCCTCGCCCTGGATGACCCCTTTTCAGAATAGAGGATACTCCCAGAAATACTTTAATAATAAATTGTTCTGTGCGACCTCGCTAGGATCTAAATCAACTTCTCAATTTTCTTTACCATTCAAGTCTAAATCTATTCTGGAACAACCTATACATACACATACTAGTATCCTTAATGTTGCATGGCAAAAGCATGAAATAAACATTCAAAAGTATTTCTAAAATTTGAACATGAAAATGCCATATAATAATAACACGAAAATTTTAAAATTTATGCATATATATCAGAAAAATCATTTAAATTTTAGTTAGAACAATTCTAAGTTAATAGGTACTCACTTGCTCCAATTAAGTATATATTAACTCTTTGGCATAATACATAGACAGACACTTAAACTATCAATGAAAGTTCACTTGAACACCTCAACTAAGATATTTTCACTAAAACACTTTTACTATACTTTTACTGCACCATTTTAACACGTCCGATCTTTATATTGTACTAAGACAATTAAGACAATAGGGTTATTTTACCAATATGGTTATTTTCATCAACAACATAAAGGTGGAAGTAATCATTAATAACATTTTCCCTTAAAGGTCGGACGTGTTAAACTGGTCGGACGTGTTAATATAGTAAAAGTGTTTCAATGGAAAATGTCTTAGTTGAGGCGTTCACGTGAACTTTCATTGATAGTTTAAGTGTTTGTATATGTATTCTACCTAACTCTTTTAAGCAATTCATTAAACACTTTATATGCGTGCTTTTGTGAGTTAAACCACTTTAGTAAATGGTTGTATCAACTCACCTCAAAACTCCTCTCCCCAATGCGTAGGCCCTAGTCCAATTTATACCCGTGAAATAATCGATTCTACAACAATCAGTGTATTTTAATTAATTTCAAAATTTCATATCTAAATATGGAACTTATTGTTGCTACAAAGAAAGAAGAGAATTAACAAATTAATTCTTACCTAGAAAAATATAAAATTTTTTATATACCTGGGTCTGTCTCGTGGTTGCCTCTGTTTCGTGAGTAAATTTTCGTATAAGGCTTTTTACGCCTTTTGCCTTCCAACGGCCCTTTATGAGATTTAGCCCCCCCCCCCCCCTCTCTAATGATACTTGCTTTTAATAATTAGTAATATTAAAATTATTAATTTTTCCCTGCTTGTATATCACACTATTTACAAATAGAAACGCAACTCAAAAGTCAATCATAAGGATTTTAAATTTGTAATAGAAGTATAATTTTTATGCACTCAAGATAAAATTTTAAAAAGTCTATATTGAGTGTGCCTTGAAACTTTTGTAGATGTAAGGAATGTTATAGAGAATGTGTGGTTCTTTTAAGTTAGGCCAAATACATATACATCTTATTGAACTTGGCTCCATTTTTCATTCTAGCTAGGTGTGTACATAGGTCGGGTTGGTTCGGATTTTACAATTATCAAACCAAATTAATTGTGTCGAGTTATTAAGTCTAAATACCAAATCAAACCAATAAAACTCGCATTTTCGCTCTCGGAGTTTTTTGGGTTTTCTCGGATTTTTGGGTTATTCGGATTTTTTCTAAATTTTTTCCAATAAAATCTTCATAGAACAAAACATATAAATTATGCTCAAATTATTTCTTTAATCCTAGTAAGATACGGCTATATAAAGTATTTTCCAAGAAAATAATACAAAATATGAGATATGTCATGGCATTATCCTAAAATATTCAACAACGAAGACAATAAAATTGTGTAATATCAATATTGCTAATTAAAAAGCCATAATAAAAAATAAACATAATCTAAAAATACTAAGTCATGCTAAAATAAGTAGACTAATAAGGAAATATTAATTGCATGACTAAACGCCAAAGAAAAAATAAAAATAAATTGTGCATTTATCTAAATTATTGCAAAAAAATAGATATTCAATACATTCCCATTCATAGTATTGAATTGAATGTCTTTTGTTAGCATTAATATTATTTTGATTTTGGTTTTAATTTGGCTTTTGTTAGCATTATTTAATTTACTAATGTTAATGGCTATAAAACTTATTGGAACATTCAAAAAGTTCTAAGTTCAACCTTCAAATAATACCTTAAAAGATAAAATTATGAATTTTTTAAGAAATATTTATAAATTACATCACAAAAAATATATTTATATATTAAATATATTTAAAAGTTCTATATATGTATTGTCGGGTTGGTTTGGTTTTGGTTTGCCTTTCTTTAGTTAAAACAAAACCAAACCAATTATGGTAGGATTTTTTTTCCAACACCAAACCAAATCAAACCAAAACCATGGTCGGATTTTTTTCTCGGTTTAACTCGGATTATCGGATTGATGCGGTTTGTCGGTTTTCTTTGAACACAACTTTGGTCCATTGAATTTCAAGTTTTTTTTTGATATTCCAATAATGGTGGATTCTAGATTTTTTTCACCAAACCTTCAATACTACTGTTAAAGCTTTTAAATCTATCACAATAAATAGTTTTCACAATATTTAGACAATAAACCAACAAAACCCGCTCAAATTTAGAACTAAAATTTTATGTTCTTTCAAAAATTCTATTTGGGAAAGAAGATAAGGGGAGGGCAATCTGAGGAAGAAGGCCAAAGGGAGGAGGAGGGTTTCCTGTGGGAAAGGGAGACAAAAAAAGAGATTTTTTACGGGCTTTATGTGCTTTTTTTATGTGTGTTTACGCAAGTGCTATCTGGTCAAAAGTAGTAGTATGTCTTAGACCTACTTTTAAAAGGTTGATTTTATAGAAAATTTTTCATGAAGGAGAGGTGTGTAACAGAAATTTCACTGCAAGATTAATGCGTAAGCTATGTATTTTGCCGAGCGTCAGACAATTTTATCATATTCTGTGGCGTCAAATTTATTTGTCAAAAATAAAATCAAACAAACATTTAATACCCATTCTGAACTAAATTACCTGATCACATTTGACTTAGTTGATTCTATGTAAAACATAAAACCTGAATGAGCTTTTTCTAGGATTAATTCTACTCATGGTCATTCAACTATCTTTCTATTTTACTAAAGTCATTCAACTATTTTTTGTCACTTAATAGTAATTAAATATTATTATTGTTAATCAACTATTTTTTGTCATTTAGAGTTCGAGCCTTTCTCACCTCATTAATATTTAGACAAGAGGGGTTGCTCTGATGGTAAGCAACCCCCATTTCCAACCGAGAGGTTGTGAGTTCGAGTCTCCCCAAAAGTAAGGTGGGAAGTTCTTGGAGGGAAGGATGCTGTGGGTCTATTTGGAAACAGCCTCTCTACCCCAGGGTAGGGTAAGGTCTGCATACACACTACCCTCCCCAGGCCCAACTAAGTGGGACTATACTGGGTCGTTGTTGTTGTTGTTGTTGTTGTTGTATTGTTACTTAAATGTCATTTTGGTTCAAATCCCTACCATAAATATGACATGTCATAAAATTTAATGAGAAAAATTCAAAAATAAATGCCACATAAGCTTAAATGAACCATATTGACTTTAGATCCATTTTTCTTTTAATGTGATTTGATCCATAACACAAATGATTTCGTTAAAAAAAAAATTAAGTTTCACATTAATTAAAAATTGATTATCCTATATTAAAAAATTTTGCATTTTCTGTTACATAATACTCGTTTACAATTATTCTATACTAAAAAATTGTTCTCTTATTTGTATGCCTGATGCAAGCCGTTTTATAACTTTACTAAAGTAAAATACTATTGTATCCAACCCACATGACTTATTTATAATTTTCTAGTGAGGTTAAAATAGTATTGTATCCATCTCACATAATGTATTAATGTATCATAGGCATACAAGAATAATAAGGCTAATAAGAATCTATTTTCACAAGCTACTATTCTATTAATTTCAAAATGTTGTTTATTAAGCAGCACCATCATACTACTAACCTGCTTAATAGGCAACACATGTAATTAAAGTGCATAACAAAAATTGTGGATAGATATGCAATTACAGGCAACCTACTACAATTATTTAGACAAAAGAAAGTTTAATTGTATCTGTACAATTAAAACCCCCCAAAAAATTCACAAGATCTAATTTTATGAGGGGTGTGCGTTTTTTACCCTATTGAAATCCATTTGAGTTATGAGTCAAAACACGTTAAGGGAGAAATGGATTTAGTGGGTATGTCCCATTTATGCTTATGTGATTTTATTTTGAGAAAATCTCACTTTATACCCATTAATTCCAAACTATTTATCCTTTAAATAGTTTATACCCATATTATTTAAGTTTAATAATTGGATTAAACTTTTTTAACTCTTTGCGTACAATTGTGTGGTACAACTATATACTATACTGGTATCAAATGTTAGTTAATATTTAATTTTTGAATTTTTCTTATTAAATTTTATGTCATGTCATATTTATGGTATGATTTGATCCAAAATAACTTTTAAGTAACAATGATAAAGTTTAGTTATTTTTAAGTAACAAAAAATATTTAAGTGTCTTTAGTTAAATTAAAAGATAGTTGAATGAGAAATTAACCCTTTTTTCTAGAGTAAAACTCTGCTGAATTCTAGTCTAACACAAATATTTCTACATAGTAAGAGTAAGAACAAGACAATTACATGTCAAAGTCAGTGGATAAGAGACTGTACATCACCAGATCCACTATTTTCCCCTTGTGGTAGCCATATTTTCTCAATATGCCCTCTTTTATGAACCCAGCCTTCTCCAATACCCTTTGGGATGCCTTATTCTCAACATCAGCTAATGCCTGAAGCCTTACTATTTCTGGAAAGTCATTGTACACTTGAGGGATTGTCATTTTGATAGCATTTGTAGCAATCCCCTGTCCCCAATATTCAACTGCAATAGCATATCCTATATCACCTCGGCTTCTATCATCACCTGATTCATGGAAACCGAATTAGTCGCGCCAGTGAATTTCGGATAATGAATGCATAAATAAGAAGGAAAAAAATAAGTTCACCTGATCCAGGAAATACTGATACGAACCCGATGGATCGGTCATCGATGCATATGGATCGACGCCAGGGGTGAGGTATACACACTTCCTTGATGAAGGTCAATGCCTCTTCGTTCGAGGTCAAAGTCTTCCATCGGATGGTCCGAGTTACTCGATCATCGCCTGCCCATAACATCATATCATCAACATCCGTTAACCTAAATGGACGCAGACTAATTCTTGAGGAGTCCATATCTATTTTCCAGTATATCAGATCTCTCAGTCACAATAATTGGAGCTCCAATGAATTGTTGGTTGCTGAACTAAGTTTTTTGTGTACTATATATGGAGTAGTACCTACCTTTACCAATTGTTAATCACAGAATAGGGGTATTTAAAATGTGACAATGGGCAGTGGGGCATCATTTATTTTTGCACATGAAATTGTGGTGGCAACCTAAATCAAGGGCCTTCCTCTGAATTTCACTATCTACTCACTTTTGCTTATCCACTATATAAAAATGTATTTTCACTTATACTTGTCCACTATACTAAATTAATAAAAATAATAATATTTTTTTCTCCTATTTTATCCTTATCATTAATTACTTATTCCCTAAATCATTTTTCAGGACTTGTGAAATACAATCATTATTACGGGTAAAATTATAATATATATATATATATATATATATATATATATATATATATATATATATATATATATATATATATATATATATATATATATATATTATTTATTGTTTCTTAAAGGGTGTGAAAAGTCCAACGTGAACAGCTAAAAGTAAATGGAGGGAGTATCAGAGTGTATTTTTTGCGGTGATACTTTCAACGATTCTTATCGTGAGATATAATTTTAAAAATCTTTCTCCTCCTTGATAGGTTCACATGAAATGAATTGAATGGGACAATATTTTTGAAGTTCAAGGGCACTTTCATATGTTTATATTCATTTTAATTGATAAATACAACGTAGCAACATTATTCTAATTTATGGTATATGTTTCCCAGGATATAGTAGTTTAAGAGTCACTATATCCTCTCTGGCTTTATCTGTATGAAGAAGAGTAAGAGGGGAGAAAGTCAAAAGACATGACCCACTATTAGAATTCGGCCTAAAATCGAAAAAGTAATCAACTTTGGCCAGCAAGTCGTAGTAAATTCCTAGAACTTTATACTCATTAGCCAACAAGTCGTAGTGAATTCTACTAGAACATCATAGGTTGCATAATTGAACGGGAGATGCAAAGCTGCATTTTAAAACTTCAAAAGTAGTAGTAGAGACCGGAATTCAAATAAGTGTTGGGAATAAACCCCATACCAAAATAATATTCACGGTAATAAAAGCGGAATAATAATGTAGCACCGAGATACGGTAATTAACAAGAATAAAAGAGTAACAATGATCCCAAGATTTTTACGTGGAAAACCCTTCTGAATAAGGGAAAAACCACGGCCCTGAGAGGAGCAACTGATATCACTATAGTAGGAATTTTACACTTTGTAGTTCCGAGTAAAATACTCCAAAGACCACTACAACACTCAAAAGAAATAACCCTCTTTTGATATTCCCACCTTACTACAATATCGCTCACTCTCTATTTTTCTCACAGACTATTTTCTTATACCTTGACTGTGAAACCTCACTCTTTCTTTCTCTCTTTGTTGGTGTAGGGAAATGAAAGTTGAAGCTCTCCTTTTATAGCCAAAGTTTCACTCTCTAAAGCCTACAATATTTGACAATTTACATACACTTTTCACAATTCAACAAAGTTGGGTACCAACCCAAAGAAATTCAACAAGGTTGGCTACCAAACCAAACTAATTCAACAAAGTTGGCTACCTAACCAAACCAAGTCAACAAGTTTGGCTACCAAACCAAAGAAACTTTTATTAGGCACATCCCTAATACTTCTTCAATGAGATGGACATCATCAATCTTCCTCTCCAGTCTCATTTACCTAGAGGAGGTAGCACTATCTTTTAGTTTGAGTGCACGGCGACAAGTTCTTTGCATAGCTCGAACTTGTTCCTTGGTACAACCTTCATCAGCATATCTGCGAGATTCTCACTTGTAGAAATCTTCAAGACTTTTAGAGATTCATCATCTACCATTTATCGAATCCAATGATATCTCACGTCAATGTGTTTGGTCCTTGGATGGTACATAGAGTTCTTGCTAAGGTCTATTGCACTTTGACTATCAAAATAGACGATATACTCCTTTTGATGCAATCCAAGCTCTTGAAGGAACCGTTTGAGCCATAACAACTCTTTGCCAGCTTCAGTAGTGGCAATATATTCCGCTTCAGTTGTAGAGAGTGCGACACACTTCTGCAACCTCGACTGCCATGATATAGCTCCCCCTGAAAATGTAAACAAATATCCAGTAGTGGATTTTCTGTTGTCAATGTCATCTTCCATCTCAGCATCTGTATAGCCCTTCAAGATTGGATCGGATCCTCTAAAGCACAAACAATCTCCCTTGGTGCCTCTCATGTACCTGAGTATGCACTTGACTGCTTCCCAATGTTCCTTTCCAGGATTTTCAAGAAACCTGCTGATAACACCAACTGCGTGAGCAATATCAAGTCTAGTACATACCGTTGCATACATCAAGCTTCCGACTGCTGAAGAATAAGGAACTCTAGCCATGTTCCCTTTCTCCTCCTCTGTTGTAGGACACATCTTTTGCTCAATTTTAGATGACTAGCAAGAGGTGTGATGACTGGATTAGCATTCTTCATGTTGAAGCGTTCTAGTACACGTTCAATGTACTTCTTCTGAGATAGCCACAACTTTCTACTTGTTCCCTCTCGAACTATCTTCATCCCTAGAATTTGTTGTGCTGGGCCCAAGTCCTTCATATCAAATGACTTGGACAAATCTCCCTTCAACTTTGCTATCAACCCCTTGTCTTTTCCTACAATTAACATGTCATCCACATACAACAACAATATAATAAAATTATTCTCAGAAAATCTTTTGAAGTATACACATGGATCATAATAGGTCTTTATGTATGTTTGACTTTTCATGAATGAGTCAAACTTCATGTACCACTGCCTTGGTGCATGCTTTAATCCGTAAAGACTCTTATTCAATTTGCACACCATGTGTTTCTTTCCAGCTACTTCAAATCCTTCTGGCTGCTCCATATAAATCTCTTCTTTCAAATCTCCATGAAGAAATGCAGTTTTCACATCCAACTGCTCCACTTCAAGATCTAGGCTAGCTGCTAAGCTCAAAATTGTTCGAATAGAAATCATTTTGACAACAGGTGAGAAAATTTTGTCAAAATCAATACCTTTCTTCTGTTCGAAGCCTTTAACCACCAATCGAGCTTTGTATTTGACCAGCTTACCATTTCCATCTTTCTTGAGTTTAGAGACTCATTTGCATTTGAGTGGTCTTTTACCCTTTGTAAGTTCAACCAGCTTGTACGTGTCATTTTTCTGTAGAGATTTCATATCTTCTTGCATAGCTTTCACCCACTGGTTCTTTTTCTGGATGGGACATCACCTCCTTAAGACATTCTGGCTCCCCCTCATCACTGATGAGGACATACTCTGTGGAAGGGTACCTGCATGACTCTACCCTTGGCCTCTCCGATCTCCTCAGAGGTTGAGGTTGGTCTTCTTCCTGAGTGGGGTTCTCCACTTCCTCGACACCTTCATCAAGTTGCTCTCCCTGCTCAATAACCTCACCAGGTTTCTCCCTCTGCTTGGCAACCTCGTTGGTCGTACTTTCTGCACTTGTGGGATTGTTAGAAATAGAAGGAATAGTAACAAGGTTAGGAATTATACCATTATTTGCCTTTTCTAACATATCAGCAGCAGTTCCAACTTCACTTTCTCTGAAGACTACATCTCTGCTTCTGATGACCTTTTTCTTTACAGAATCCCACAATTTGTACCCGAACTCTTCATCTCTGTATCCGATAAATATACAGGGAATAGATTTATCATCCATCTTTGTTCTCTGCTCTTTCGGTACATATGAAAAAGCTCTGCAACCGAACACCTTCAGATGCGAGTAGGACACCTCCTTATTGGTCCAAACTCTCTCTGGGATGTCAAACGCCAATGGAACTGATGGACTCCTATTGATCAGGTAACAGGTTGTTTGAACTGCTTCACCCCAGAATGACTTAGGTAGTTTAGCCATTCTGAGCATGCTTCTTACCTTCTCCACAATAGTGTGGTTAATCCTCTCTGCTACACCATTGTGTTGTGGGGTTCCAGGAACTGTCTTTTCATGTCTGATCCCATGACTTGAACAGTACTCTTCAAATTCCCCTGAAGTGTACTCACCTCCATTGTCACTTCGGAGACGCTTTAGCTTTTGACCTGTCTTCCTTTCTACTGGAGCATGAAACTTCTGGAAAACTTGAAACACCTAATCTTTGGTTTTCGAAATATAAACCCACAATTTTCGTGAAGCATCATCAATAAAAGGAACAAAATATTTGTTACCGCCCATTGATTCAACTTCCATTGGGCCACAAACATCAGAATATACTAAATCAAGTATATTGAATTTTCTTTCAGACGATGTCTGAAATTAGACTCTATGATGCTTACCAAATAAACAGTAGTCACAGGGTTTTATTATTGTACCTTTGGCATAAGAAATAAGTGATTTCTTGGCAAGAATCTTCAATCCCTTCTCGCTCATATGACCCATTCTTTTATGCCACAAATCTGCAGAAATCTCATCTTGTGCTGCATTCAATTCACCTTGGCATATTTCTGCATTTGTCCTGTACAACGTGCCACGAGCAACTCCCTTTGCAATCACCAATGATCCCTTGGTGAGTCTCCACTTTTGATTTACGAAATAGTTCTCGTATCTGTCTCGGTCCAAAGCAATCCCGAGATCAAGTTCATCCACAAATCAGGTACATGCCGCACATTCTTTAGAACCAATGTGCATCCGACATTTGTCTTGATACAAATGTCACCAATCCCCGCAATCTTTGACTAACTCGTGTTACCCATTCTCGCTGTGTCGAAATCACCTGCTACATATCTGCAAAAAAGATCTCTTAGCGGTGTGGCATGGTAAGATGCAGATGTGTCAACCACCCACTCCGACTCTGGACCTGACAGTTGTATGCATTCCTCTTCCTCATTTATAAAAAGGACAACATTATCATTGTTTTACCATGACAGCTATGTTGTCGCCATTCTTCTGGCCACTAGTTTCACCTATTCCCTTCCTTGGATTTGGGCAATCTCTTTTGAAGTGACCTGGTTGATCACAGTTGTAGCAATTTCTGGCTTTTGATTTGGATCGATTCTTTGACTTTCCACGAGCTCCGAATCTACCATAGTTGCTCGAACTCCTTTGATAACTCCTGCCTCTACCTTCTGTGATAAGAGCTTGTCCTTGATTTTCAGGCTTCTTTCTCATCTTCTCATTGAGTAAAAGAGCTGATATGACATCTTTCAACTCAATAGTAGGCTTACCGTGCAGGATGGTTGTTGCCAAATTATCGTAGGAAGATGGCAACGAGTTCAATAGCAAGAAGGATTTATCTTCCTCCTCGATTTTCACTATGAGGTTGGCAAACTGTGTGATTAGTCCGTTAAACACATTTAAATGTGGCAAAAAATTCATACATTCACCCATGTGTAGGGCGTATAATTGCTTCTTCAGGTACAATTTATTTGTCAGCGTTTAGGACATGTATAAGCTTTCCAAGCTTGTCCAAATTCCACGTGCAGTGTCTTCATCAATGATGTTATTTACAACATCATCCGATAAGTGCAACCTGATTGCACTAGCAGCTCTTTCATCCAAGTCAGCCCAATCCTCAACTTTCATGGTATCACGCTTTTTGGCATCAACATCTAGTACCTTGTGTAATCCTTGTTGGACGAGCAGATCCATCATCCTTGAATTATTCTACCTCGTACTTTACACCGGACATTTTTATTTTCACCGAGTATAGTACTACCGATAGTGAATAGTATTTCAGTGAACGAGCAGAACCTGTGTTCTGATACCAGTTGGTTGGAATAAACCCCCTACCAAAATAATATTCACGGTAATAAAAGAGGAATAATAATGTAGCACCGATATACGGTAACAAGAATAAAAGAGTAACAATGACACCAAGATTTTTACGTGGAAAACCCTTCTGAATAAGGGAAAAACCACGGTCCTGAGAGGAGCAACTGATATCACTATAGTAAGGAATTTTACACTTTATAGTTCCTAGTAAAATACTCCAAAGACCACTACAACACTCAAAATAAATAACCCTCTTTTGATATTTCCACCTTACTACAATATCTCTCACTCTCTATTTTTCTCACAGACTATTCTTATACCTTGTCTATAAAACCTCACTCTTTCTTTCTCTCTTTGTTGGTGTATGGAAATGAGAGTTGAAGCTCTCCTTTTATAGCCAAAGCTTCACTATCTAAAGCCTACAATATTTGACAATTTACATACACTTTCTACAATTCAACAAAGTTGGGTACCAACCCAAAGAAATTCAACAAGGTTGGCTACCAAACCAAACTAATTCAACAAAGTTGGCTACCTAACCAAACCAAGTCAGCAAGGTTGGCTACCAAACCAAAGAAACTTTTATTAGGCACATGCCTAATACTTCTTCAATGAGATGGACATCACCGATAATAAGATTAGAAAAATACAAGAATGTCATATCTGAAATCCCAACTTTCCACCCAAAAAAAAAACATCGGGTCTTGATCAAGCAGCACCAATGTACCATGACTTACATAAATGAAAAAGTGAAAAAGAGAAGAGCTTAACTTGCACATCAACAACAACATACTCAATGTACCGATCCCACATGTGGCGTCTCCAGACCTTACCCCTACCTTGTGTGAGGTAGAAAGGTTGTTTTAGATAGACCCCAACTCAAGAAAAGTGTTATCATAATAGGTTTAAAAAATACAAGAGTAAAAGAAAGAAAGAAAGAAAGGAAGGAAGGAAGGAAGGGCGCAACCCGGTGCACTAAGCTCACTATACGAGGGTCTGGAAAAGGACCGGGCCATAAGGATTTATTATACGCAGTCTTACCTTGCATTTCTGCGAGAGGTGTTAAAAACTTTTCATGGGCTTGGAGGGATGTTATCTGTGGATAAAAAGTGTAAACAACATCAACCACCACAATTTCATTTCCATTGATCTGGACTTGATGTGTTATTGATCCTTGGTGGACAAAACCAACCTTCTCCATACCCTATGAGAAGCCTTGTTCTCCAAAAGAACAAATGCTTGAAGCTTTACTATTTCAGGAAAGTGAATGAACACTTGAGGTATTGCCATTTTAAGTGCCTTTGTCGCAATTCCCTTACCCCAATACTCAACTGCTATAGCATATCCTATATCTGCAACACCTTCATTCTTCTTGCCATCAACACCTGATCTTCCTGGATTTATCACCCACAAGAATCCAATCGATCGATCATCTATACATATCGATACACGCCAAGGGTAAGGTATACATACTTCCTTAATGAAGATCAACGCTTCTTTTTTCGAGCTCAAAGTCTTCCATTGAGTGGTCCGAGTTACTCGATCATCACTGCCCCATATCATCACATCATAACATCCTTCACGCTGAATGGACGCAAACTAATTCTTGATGACTCCATTGATATGATACGACAACGACAATAAACCTAGGTGAGAGGATAGTAGTGTGTACTCAGACCTTACCCTACCTTGTGAATCTAGAGAGGCTGTTTCTGATAGACTCTTGGCTCGAGGAAAGACGAAAAAGAGGCAAGTATCTAGCAACACTTCATTGACAAGATGTTTCAACTATATATACTTAATTAATTACAAGCTTAATTTGGAGTTATATTTTTTTTTTGAAATTTTTTCCATTAACACAGAAAATTACAAGATTAAGTTTTAGTAGTAGCTTTGACTTGCTACTACTCTTTTTCATCACAATCAAACTCTACTAAGTACCTACCTATCTTTCATTAATTACAACTTAGTATAGTATCATTCTATTACAATCTATAGCTATGGAAAACTGTTAAGTTGTCGTAGACCATTCTGCCATCGGCTACAATTCGTGCCTCGAGTATGAATATGTAAAATAATTTCTCTGCATATCTGATTCTCCTCATAATCTTTCCTTTCAAATCTGATGATTTTCCTCTCCCTCCAGATTAGTGCAACAGTACTGAAATACACACAGGCTGTTATAGCATTGATCCCCACTCTGCTTTTTGCTTTACTACATATCCATTTCATTTCATTTTCCCAATCTCCAATAGTCCTCTGATGTCCCAGCCATAAACAGAGTCTAGACCACAGATTTCTTGTGATTGAACATTCAAGAAATAAGTGGTTAAAAGATTCTAGACTTTGTTGACAAAAAGCACATGCTACATGCACTTGAATGCCAATTTTCTACAATCTATCCACTGTTGGAAGCCTCTGTTGTGCAGCTAACCACACTGTGAATCTATGCCTAGGATGAACATTAGCAAGCAGCATCAAACTCTTCCATTCAACTTTGCTGAAATTAGGAATCAGTGTTAAATACAGCTGCTTGACCTGGAAGTGATCCAGTTTGCTATGTAAACTCCCCTGAAGCAACTGATTCCCCATGATGGCATTCCTGCTGTCCAGTATTTTCCTCACAACCCAATAGGCTGACTTAGGAGTGTTCATTGTTTCAATATCTTTCTGCTTGATGTAATAGCTGTGCACCCATTTTATCCACAGGCAGTCCTTCTTTATGGTTAAATCCCAAAGATGTTTACTAATTGCTGCTTTGTTCCATACCTTTATGTCTAAGATATTGAGTCCACCAGCTGCTATTGGCCTGCATACTCTCTCCCATGCAACTAATGCCTTTCTGGAGAAATTAGCATTTCCAGTCCAAAGAAAAGTTCTGCAAATGGTTTCAATAACTTTCAACACTTTCTTTGACATAATGAATACTTGAGCCCAGTAAGTTTGGATACCAAATATGACAGCTTTGATCAGCTGACATCTCCCTGCATAATATAGCAGTTTTGCAGACCAACATGTTATCTTTGCTGTTATCTTTTGTAGTCTAAAGGTATCCCCAAATACTTAAATGGAAGCTTTCCTTCAGTAAAACCCAATGTTTTCAGAATTTCCTCTCTAATATTCTGCTTTATGCCAGCCATGTATATTGCACTCTTGTTAACATTAGCTTGCAATCCAGATGCTTCAGAGAATCTGTGAAAAGCCTCCTTTAAAATCTTAATTGATACAAAGTCAGCTCTACAGAATATTAATAAGTCATCAGCAAAGCATACATGAGTTCTGTTAAGCTTCCTGCATTTAGGATGAAAATTGAAATCTCCATTCTTATGTAGCTGTCCCAGTTCCCTATTCAAATATTCCATAGCAATCACAAATAGGTAAGGTGACATATGGTCACCTTGTCTAATACATCTCTTAGCTTTGAAAGATTTTATTAAGCCACCATTCAGAACTAGAGAATATGAGACTGTAGTGACACATGTAATTTGGAGCTTTGATGCACTAATAAATGTAACTAGGCATATATAAATGGAGTGATCCTTGTTTTCGGGACTGAGTTAGTAAGCAACTTGGTAGTAATTAAAAGAGCCATTATGGTTGTAATTCCATAGTATATTATCAACTTGTGGCAAAGTTGTTTTGTATATGTATAGAGAATATATATCCTATTCTGGATGCCAGTTGATATAGATCGAAAGAAAGGGAGTTAAAACTTCACGATCGAACCATGCATTCTCAATAATAGTATCCAAAGAAATAGGAAATCCTCGCCTTTCTTAATTTATATTTCCACAGTGTAATTAATGAAAGTTGTCAGGTTGAAGATTTAAGTGCGATTAATATGATGAAGAAAACCGAAAGGAAGTAAACAATGGAACTTGCCTCCCAGGAGGAATCTATATAATAGAGGTAGTTAGACCGATTATGTTGTATGGTGCGTAGTGCTAGCCAATCAAAAAATTTTATATTCAGAAGATAAAAGCAGCAGAAATGGAGATGTTAAGATAGATGTATGGGCATACCATAAAAGATAAGATTAGAAATAAAGTTATTAGGGATACGGTGGGAGTAGCTCATGCGGAAGACAAACTGTGGGAACCGAGGCTGAGATTGTTCGGATACGTAATGAGGAGAGACATAGACGCGCTAGTTAGGAGGTGTAAGAGGCGGGTCTGAGAAAGGGTAGAGGTAGGCCTAAGAAGTACTGGAGAGAGGTGATTATGCAGGACATGGCGTTGCTTCAGCTTACTAAGGACATGACTCTAGATAGAAAGATGTGGAGCTCAAGAATTAGTGTCGAAGGTTGATAGATAATCGAGGGTGTCTACTAGTCTTACCGATAGTATTAGTAATATTCTTATATTTTCCTCTTTCTAGATCGTTTTATTATATGCTGTGTCATTCTTACTAATAGTATTAGAACTATTCTTGTATTTTTTTTATCTCTTGATCTTTGTTATTACACACGGGTCTTTGTTTTTCTTTCTTTTCTTATTCTTTTTGATATTGTCATTGTTGATTGCTTCCTTGTCATTATTTTTTGAGACGATGGTCTATCATAAAGAACATCTTTATCTTATGATCATAAGGTAGAAATAAGATTTGAGTATATATTATTTTTCTCGGACCTCACTTATAAAGTTATGTTGTGTTATTATTGTTGTAAGAGAAATATATACACATATATCAAAAAGGAAGTAATATGATGCGTCCCAAGAGGAATCTCTATGTGGTGAGGAAAAAAAAAAGAAGAGGAATCTCTATAAGAAAAGTATTTTAAAAAATCCTTATTAGACGCTGCATTATGTCTCTTTCACGTGGCTCAACATTAGTCTCTGTCTTCTGGTTTGGAGATAAGCTAACATAGGGATTAGTAATCCATAAATTAATATGTATGTATTGGAAAATTTTATTTTGTGTCTTCTAAAATTTACACTAGTGTATGATGTAACTTTTTATCTCACAGTTTTATGGATCCAGAAGTATAAGATTAGGGTCCATAGTTTTGTGAGATAAAAAGAAGGCTCATACAGCTAATGTCATTTGTATGAGAGACAAATTAAAACTTTTCGTATGTATTCATAATGCAAAGTGTGTAATGTATTGATTATTATATTTTATTATTGGATGCTTGGTTGGATGTATTAAAAATTAGTATACAGTGTATTTATAAATATATATTTACCTTAAAAAAATATTTACAATTGCAAGATTTAATTTTGTAATGTAATGTTTAAATGTTGGGATTATGATTCCTACTAAAGACAATAACCTTCATATTGAATAATCCGGAATTACAACTACATGAGTAGAAGCTAACCTGAATCCATATGTGGAATTTGATGAACCTCCTTTGAAGATTGTCCTTATGTTCTTGTGAATTCCTTGATCCTTCCTTCAAGTTTCTTGAAGTTGTATATCACCACAAATGCCTCACAAGACTTAAAACAATATATGTGAATTGTTCACAATAGTAAGGTTATGACAATAATCAAATTTGGTATATGGTTTTCCACCCTATTTGCAAGACAATGGACAATATGGTTCTTGGTTCAATGGGAAGAAGAAGAACTTGTCTTGCTAAAGAATGGGAACCATAACCCCACTTTATAACTCTAGGAGTTACATAACCCAAGAGACAAGAGTTACAAGACAAAAGTTATGTCTTGAGTTATGTCTTGCAAGAGTTACAAAACTCAAGAGTCACAAGCATTCATGTAACCATAGTTACATTTGTAACCTTAGTTAGCCCATCATAAACTAAGGTTACCCTTTTGGGTATCTACACATTAGTCCTACACTTTAGTATGACAACACATTGGCCCCCATAACATAATGTCCATAAGACCACATAATTAGGCCAAACCAAAAGATAGCACATAACATATAATTATCCATATATTGTTCATATGTGTGTAGATATAAGTCCATATATCTAGATATAAATCCATATATCTTACAATCTCCCACTTGGACGAGATATACATACATATGTACAAACCTTAATATTATATGTTACAAACCTTAATTGCACAAAATTGCTATCACAATAAAATTGTCATGAACAATCCGGTCCATCAATCATACCAACATAGGAACTAAGTGCTTGTCGTTACTCATTCGTAACTAGAACCAATCGTAGATCACGTATATCAATATAACCAACGACATGGATCAAGTGTAGGTATGTAGCATGGAAATAACATAAAGTGTGGTCAATAGAATGTCTATTTCCAACTGGTTCTCTTTATTGAGATCAAACATAAACTGTAAGAGTACAAAAACTTTAAAACTTGAATATCTGCAGATATAACTGAATTACTGAATTTCTGAATATAATGAACAATTACATAAATGTGCAATACAAACTCCCACTAAAATACATAATCCTTATCTGATTTGACACCCATACAAGCAATATGCTCATGAAATACTTTTGGTGTCAATCCCTTAGTTAGCGGATCCGCAAGCATGGAGTTTGTACTAATGTACTCAATGCACAATTGTCCATTTTGTACTCTTTCTTTAACAACCCGAAATTTGACGTCCATATGTTTTGCTTTCGTCAAACTACTGTTGTTATTAGCATAAAGGACTGCTGATCTGTTGTCACATAATAGCCTAAGAGGCTTCTGAATAGTATCAACAATACGCAGTCCACCAACAAAATTCCGCAGCCATAATGCCTCATTGGATGCTTCATAACATGCCATAAACTCCGCTTCCATGGTGGAAGTGGCTGTAAGAGTTTGCTTAATGCTTCTCCAAGAGATAGCACCACCCGCAAGCATGTAAATATAGCCTGAAGTAGACTTCAAACTATCCTGACATCCAGCAAAATCGGGATCGGTATACCCAATGATCTCAAGCTGGTCCGATTTCCGGTATGTAAGCATGTAATCCTTTGTTCTCTGTAAGTACCTCATGACCCGTTTGGCTGCCTTCCAATGGTCCATTCCCGGATTGCTTAGATATCTACCTAACATCCCAACAATGTATGCTATATCAGGTCGTGTACATACCTGAGCATACATCAGACTACCTACCGCCGAAGCATAAGGTGTCTTCTGCATTTCCGAAATTTTATAAGAATTGTTTGGGCACTGTTTGAGACTAAATTTGTCTCCCTTAGCAACAGGGGTGTCGCCTGGTTTACAATCCTGCATGCCAAATCTTTTCAGAACCTTATCGATATAGCCCTTTTGTGACAGACCGAGAACGCCTTTTGAGCGATCTCTTAGAATCTGAATTCCTAATACAAAAGAAGCTTCACCAAGATCTTTCATTTCAAATTTCTTTGAAAGAAATTTCTTAGTTTCAAGTAATAATGCTATATCGTTACAGGCAAGCAGTATGTCATCGACATATAAAACGAGAAAAATATACTTACTCCCACTGAACTTATGGTATATACAGTCATCAGCAATATTCGGTTCAAAACCAAAAGATGTAATGACTGCATGAAACTTATAATACCATTGACGAGAAGCTTGCTTGAGCCCATAGATGGATTTCTTTAATTTGCAAACCTTCTTCTCTGATTCATCCGAAACAAAGTTTTCAGGTTGCACCATATAAATTGTTTCCTCAATGTCACCATTGAGAAAAGCAGTCTTAACATCCATTTGATGAAGCTCAAGATCAAAATGTGCTACTAATGCCATTATAGTCCTGAAAGAGTCTTTCGATGAAACTGGAGAGAAAGTCTCTTTATAATCAATGCCTTCTTTCTGAGTGTAGCCTTTTGCGACAAGACGAGCTTTGTACTTAATAACATTGCCCCCTGAATCCCTTTTGGTTTTAAAAATCCATTTACAACCAATAGGTTTCGTACCTTCGGGCAACGTAACAAGCTCCCAAACGTCATTATCGCTCATAGACTTCATCTCATCATTCATGGCATCAATCCACTTTTGAGAGTTAGAACACTTAATGACTTGACGGAAGTTGATTGGATCATCTTCCTCAAGTCCAATATCACTTTCTTGTTCTTGGAGAAATACATAATAATCATCCGAAATTGCATTTCTCCTCTCTCTAGTGGATCTCCTTAATGGCATTTCAGTTACTTGAGGTTGTTGAGTTTGATTTTCATTAGTTATATCAGGTTCCTGATGGGGGAGATTTTCGAGATTGTCTTGAACCGGAGTTGTGTGATCCGAGTCAGTAAGACCAAGATCAACAATTTGAGGGAAAGACACATGTTCTTCCTCAAAGACAAAATCTCTAACAACTTTATCTCCCCACCCCCCAAACTCAATATCCTCAAAGAACCTAGCATTTCCCGTCTCAAAAATAGTTCGTGATGTGGGATCATAAAACTTAAAACCCCTGGATTTTTCAGAGTATCCAACAAAATAGCTACTAACCGTCTTAGCGTCCAGTTTCTTTTCATTCGGCCTATAAGGCCTTGCCTCAGCTGGACAACCCCAAATGTGTAAATGCCGAATACTGGGTTTATGCCCAGTCCAAAGTTCATAAGGGGTTTTGATAGTAGCTTTAGTTGGAACTCTATTTAGAATATAAGTTGCAGTTTTTAATGCTTCACCCCAGAGTGAGTCTGGCAAAGAAGTACGAGAAATCATACTTCTTACCATATCCTTAAGGGTCCTATTTCGTCTCTCAGCTACACCATTCATTGTAGGACTTCCTGGCATAGTATATTGAGGGACGATCCCACACTCATCTAGGAATTTAGCAAAAGGCCCTGGACGTTGTTCACCGGAACCATCATATCGATCATAGTATTCACCACCACGGTCAGATCTAACGGATTTAATTCTTTTGCTTAGTTGATTTTCAACTTCAGCCTTAAATGATTTGAACACGTCTATGGATTGGGACTTTTCGTGAATAAGATATAGGTACCCATAACGAGAGTAATCGTCTATGAATGTGATAAAGTATTGTTGACCATTCCGACAAGGAGTAGGAAATGGCCCGCAAATATCCGTATGTATCAATTCTAAGACGTCCGAAGCTCTCTTGGCACCTAATCTAGTCTTGTTTGTTTGTTTTCCCTTGATACACTCAATACAAATTTCCGAATTTGAGGTATCAAGAGAATCAAGAATTCCATCTGACACGAGTTTCTGAATTCTTTGAATGGATATGTGACCCAAACGTTTATGCCAGAGTGATATAGAATTCTCATTAGTTAATTTCCTTTTAGTACCACTTAAACTTGTATGCAAAGTTTCTTTATTTGAAGTTATTGTATCAACCAAATATAAGCTATCAAATGTTGATAAAACACCAGTACCAATAAGATTTGAACACTGAAAGAGACTAACTTTATTATCCCCAAATGTACATTTATAACCAGATATGTCCAATTGGGGAACCGAAATTAAGTTCCGTCTAAAAGACGGTACAATAAAAGTCTCATCCAAATCTAAATGAAAACCAATTTTAAACAACAGCCTAAATTTGCCAATAGCTTCAACTGGCACCTTCTTGCCGTCACCCACATAGATGTATCTTTCACCATCATTTGGTTTTCGGCAGTTCAGGCAACCCTGCATTGATATACTTATATGAGTAGTAGCAGCAGAATCTACCCACCAAGTATCCTTAGGTACTGAAATTAAATTAACTTCAGAACAAACAAGAGAAAGAAGTGTACCTTTTTTCGCACGCCAGGCATGGTACTTGGTACAATCCTTCTTCACATGATTAGTCCCCTTACAGAAGAAGCAACCTAATGCAGTGATTTCAACCTTAGGTTCCTTATGTTGCTTATTCTTGGGCTTTGCAACTGCAACTTCCTTACCCTTCCTCTTCTTAGTTTCCTTAGAAGAGGATGCCAAATGAGCACTTTCTGTCTTATCTAGCTTTATCCTTTCCTCTTCTTGCACACAGTGTGAAATGAGCTCGTTAAGAGACCATTTCTCCTTCAGGCAGTTATAACTGACCTTAAACTGATTAAAGTGTACAGGAAGAGATATCAAAACAAAGTACACAAGCAGTTCCTCAGGTAAATCCAGCTTGAGTGACTTTAGTTTCGAAGCAAGATGAGACATTTCCATAATGTACTCCCTAATGTTTCCCTTGCCCTTATACCTCATGGAAACAAGTTTACTCAATAGTGTACTTGTTTCCGCCTTTTCGTTTTGAATAAAACGCTGTTCGAGGTTTTCAAGGAAAACTTTGGCATTGGGTTCATCATTCATAGTGCCCCTGAATGATTCTGGGATTGCACGCTTCATGATCATGAGACTCATGCGATTCGAGCGTTCCCACTTCTCCATCACCCTCCTGTCATCAGGAGAGGATGTATCCTCAAGAGGAGTAGGTTGCTCGGTCCGAAGTGCTAAGTCAAGATCCATACAACCGAGAACGATCATGACGTTCTCTTTCCATTCCTTAAAGTTAGTGCCGTTAAGCACAGGGATGCTATTGATGTTGGCAGAGATCGTAGAAGCAGAAGAATTTACTGAAAATAGAACAAAAGGATTACTGAATACATGCTTACATAAACTTGAACTTTAACTTTATAGATTCAAAATTAGGCAATTCCCATTACAAGATACCTAGCACAACATTGATTTTAGTCTTTGGACAGAAAAACAACTTGTAAGTGGTACTCTTGGTGTAGTGATCAAACATAGACAATAAACTCCTGTCAAATATTAAACCTTCCTTTGGGCCGATTTAATATTCACATGGAAAACCAAATAATCGTCTCATATTTACCACCACAAGAATGTTCGAATTCCTGCCAAATAACACCTTCCTTTGGGCCGGTGTTAAACGCATGGAAGACTAACATCCACCGTCATCTTATATTTTAAAATTAATCAATCTACACAATAGAGGTTACTTTGGCAACATAGTGCTTCAATTGAATAACTAAAATATTAGATGCTATAAACTTTAGTTCCTTAAGCCATTTTATGAATCTCAACTTAATGTGTTACATATTTGGATGTGTAACACTTGAATATTAATCGTTGTTTACAGAATTGGACAATTCTATAATATATAAGAATTGATGGACTATAAAACAATTAACATTCACTGAAACTTAAGAGAGTTGAAACGTTTTTCTTGAACTTTACTGGACCAGACAATCGATTGTCAACACAGACAATCGATTGTTTGGTTTTTTCTGAAAAAATTTTAAGTCACTGGATGTGACAAGGAAAAATTTTTCTAAGTTACTGGACCAGACAATCGATTGTCAAAACAGACAGTCGATTGTTTGGTTTTTTCTGGAAAAATTTTAAGTCACTGGATGTGACAAGGAAAAATTTTTCTAAGTTACTGGACCAGACAATCGATTGTTTGGTTTTTTCTGGAAAAATTTTAAGTCACTGGATGTGACAAGGAAAAATTTTTCTAAGTTACTGGACCAGACAATCGATTGTCAAATCCAGGCAATCGATTGTCAGGTATAATTTAAAAACATTTCATCTCACTGGAGTGTATACAATCGATTGTACAGTGTATACTTTTTCTGAATTATAACATGATGTATACTTTTTCTGAATTATAACATGATTTTTAACATGAATCTTTAAACATGAAAACATGTTATTTACCAACTAAATCATGCTATATACAACGTTTTAACATGATATAAAAACATCAAACTGAATCAAATCATAACATTCATAAGATCATGCTATCAGGCTATTTCATGGTAGAATTTCATAAACAAAATTCTAATTATACTTTAACATGAATCCTAATATAACATGAACCTTATGAACATCCAAATTATCCAAAATTGAAGGGTGGCTCTGATACCAATTGTTGGGATTATGATTCCTACTAAAGACAATAACCTTCATATTGAATAATCCGGAATTACAACTACATGAGCGGAAGCTAACCTGAATCCATATGTGGAATTTGATGAACCTCCTTTGAAGATTGTCCTTATATTCTTGTGAATTCCTTGATCCTTCCTTCAAGTTTCTTGAAGTTGTATATCACCACAAATGCCTCACAAGACTTAAAACAATATATGTGAATTGTTCACAATAGTAAGGTTATGACAATAATCAAATTTGGTATATGGTTTTCCACCCTATTTGCAAGACAATGGACAATATGGTTCTTGGTTCAATGGGAAGAAGAAGAACTTGTCTTGCTAAAGAATGGGAACCATAACCCCACTTTATAACTCTAGGAGTTACATAACCCAAGAGACAAGAGTTACAAGACAAAAGTTATGTCTTGAGTTATGTCTTGCAAGAGTTACAAAACTCAAGAGTCACAAGCATTCATGTAACCATAGTTACATTTGTAACCTTAGTTAGCCCATCATAAACTAAGTTTACCCTTTTGGGTATCTACACATTAGTCCTACACTTTAGTATGACAACACATTGGCCCCCTTAACATAATGTCCATAAGACCACATAATTAGGCCAAACCAAAAGATAGCACATAACATATAATTATCCATATATTGTTCATATGTGTGTAAATATAAGTCCATATATCTAGATATAAATCCATATATCTTACATTAAAACCATATATTGTTAAAATACACAGTACCCTCATTCTTATTAATCCACCTTACTCGGCTGGTTATGCTTTTAGATATTTGATGTGATACTTTGAAACTAAGGGTTGATTGCTTTTGGGAAAGGAGTTCCTCCTCCTCTTGTTGAGACCGAGATGCTGGTGGACAAAGTTAGCTCAGCTTGTCAATCATAATATGCTTTAGGAGGCATCAGTGGCATGTAATAATATGGAACAAATTTAGTATACTTCAAAAAAAATTTCCAGCTTCTCAAAAAAGTAAAAAATAAAAAATTAATGCAACAGGGGAAGATCACATTAATACCACATCAAACACAATAATTGCATTTCAAGATAATCACAGATAACATTTGATAGGGGTCTTTCCATTTAATTTTCACCTTATCATTTTCATTGGCACCTATAGTAACTATTACACTATTCAAAAAAATAAGAAAAAAGTACAACAGACTTGTTCACGAAGAGAACATAAGAAAGGGGGCCAAGAAGAACAGAGAGTAGACTGGTGCACTAAGTTTTCACTATACACGGGATCCGAAGAAGGGCCGGAACACGAGGGGTTCAAGAAGATGATCTTAAAATTTTATGGATGTAAAGGTATAGGATCAGTGGAAAGTAAACCGTAAAGTACAACATCCTTAATTTCCCCTTTGAAGTAAAAATATTTTCTAAACATGCCCTCCTTAACAAATCCAGCCTTCTCCAACACCCTATGGGATGCTCTATTATTAGCATCAGATAATGCTTGCAACCTTACTATTTCAGGAAAGTCACTGAAAATCAGAGGGATTGCCATCTTCACAGCCTTAGGAGTGATCCCTTGTCCCCAATACTCAGCTGCCAAAGCATATCCTATCTCAGCTCGACATTTGTCATCATCCGATCCAGGGCGCGCCACCACGATTCCAATCGAACGGTCATCGATGCATATGGATCGACGCCATGGAATGGTAGATTTTTCGATGAAGGTCGATGCATCTTCTTTGGAAGTCAAAGTACTGAAATGGATTGATCGAGTTACTCGATCATCCCCTCCCCATAATAGTAGATCATCAACATCTGATGATCTATATGGACGGAGAGTGACTTTTGATGATTCCATATATACTGTAGCGGCTGCTAATTTCTACTAGATTGCTGTTATCTGGAAAACTTGGTACTACTCGCATTATATAACAAAAGAGTTAGTCACTTCGTTCCAATTTATGTGAACCTATTTTATTGGACACGAAGTTTAAGAAGAAATTTATTTTTTTAAAATTTGTGATCCTAAACAAGTCAAAAGGTATTCAAGATATTTTTTTTTGGTAATTAAAGTTTTTATTAATCACCAACGTATTTGCATTACAGTACCATAGTCTAGCTTATACTCAGCTGACTATCTACTCTAATTCATCAAGTAACTACATATAACCAAACCTATCTCCTGATGATACTAAAGCTTGAAATGCTGCAACTGTTTTCTAATTCTAGGGGTACCTCTAACATTACAAATGTACACTATCTCCCTCATCAAAACTGCACAGTTACGAAAAATGTTGTTAAAAATCCTCGAGTTCCTTTCCATCGAGACAACATATGTAACTTCAGCAATTACCATTTTGAAGATATTTGCTCGACAAGATTTCCCTTTAGCTTTACTTATGAACCATTGGAGTTTTTGGTCCCAAGTACCTGACCGGGGATGGCTCTCATGGAGCCAATGCATTACTTGCTCCCACATTTAAGATGAAAATGGACATGATAGCACAAGATGATCTCTGGTCTCTATGTGGTTCTGGCACAGAACACATTGCTCATCAACACTCAGTCCTCAGCTTGCTAATCTGTCTTTGGTTGGTAATCTGCCCTGTAGAACCAGCCACAGATTGAAGACAGCTTTTTGTCTAGCATAATTCTTGATGATCAGATTCAGAATATTTATGTGGTTATAAAAGCTTCTCATTAAGGGTAGAATTGGAAGCCTAGCTAAATTGTTTTCAAATTTAAAAAGAGATCATTTTTTTTGGAACGAATCAATAGAGAAATAGATTCACATAAACTGAAACGGACATAGAGTACTTCATATTGTTAAAAACGTAAGGACATAGTTTAAGGGAGCATGACAAAGAGGATAAGACAAGTCAAAAGAGGCTACTTTCTTGGCAGCATGTGATATACATAATTGGACCATACACAGCTCCAGTATGTCTTAGTGGTGGTGATCGAACACAAAAAAAAAAAATCACACATTGGTGAAATTGTTTGTGCTCGAGGAAAACAAAATTGATCTGTGTAAAAGGAGACCGGACGTTTCGCATTGACAGAAAGCATAGGAAGACTTAGGTTTTGAAGGTGGCGGGGCACATAAGCAAACTACCCCATCCAACTTTTCATCTTAAGGTTTTCAAACAAAATATATGATCATTTTTAACATATTTAAACTTAAATATATAAAAATTTTGCGGAAGTCAACTGGGTTCGGTGACCCCTCTTTTTAAAGAGTAGGTCCAGTTCCGAGTTTGAAAAAGTATAAATCTTGGTGTCTCAATATTTTGATTCTCGCATGTATCTTTATCTTTTCTCGCTTAGTACTTCAAAAGTTGAGCATTTCAGAAAGGTCAGAAACCTAGCAATTAGTCTATTGATAGGTTTATATAGTCGACTGAAGTTTTACAAAGTTCTTGAAATATTAACGAGCAGCCAATTCACCCTCTACTAGATATTGTGTTATATATCACCAACAACGTCAGCTTTAATTAGCTTTTGCCTTTAAATGGTGGCTCCTCAAAATCTTCAGACAGCCTTCTAGGAAGAGGACATCCTTGATAGGAATTGTTATCCACACAGTACCATAAAGCTTCTGCCAGTTAATGTCCTGCAACAGTAAACAAGCAATGCTTTTAAGATTAGAACTCTACGCTTCTTGGATCAAATCATAAGCAAAGATATCATTTCAAGATCCCTAAATTGTCTAACTTCCAAATTGCCATAGAAAATAATACTCAAGGATGCAGCAATCATCCTTTCTCTTCTATTTCTTCAGTTGATTTTCCTATTAGGACTGGGATGTTAAAGAAGAACATACCTTACAGATTATGTGTGGATTGCCAACAATAATGAGCAATGATTTGGCCTGTGTAATTGCAAAATTGAACCTCCTGGGATTACTGAGGAAACCAATGGAGTAAGTTCTGTCAAACTCATTGTGCTTGACTGTGGATCGGACAGTAGACACAATAATAACATCTCTTTCTTGTCCCTGAAACTGCTCAACACTTCCAACTTTAACATCAAATATCTCTAATGTTTCAAGGACCTTAAATATCTTCAGTACTTGCTGTCGATAAGGTGCTATAATACCTATATCAATTTCTTTAACATCTGCACTTGCTGTGAGCTTTTTAATACGATCAACTACCTTGCTTACCTCTATTCTGTTAAACCACGACGGGTTATTTCCTGCTCACTCGTCACATCCTTGAATGCCAACAAAGAGCATCCAAAAATCTTTATTGGGAAGAAGCTGTAGCAATGATTTCTGATACGGTGTATCCTCTTTAGATGCAATAAGCTCTCCACTATAAAATAGCCTGGAGGGGAGGTGCAGAATAGTAGGGTGACATCGATAATTATTAACAAGCTTCGTCATAAATTTTTTATCCCCGTTGCTGTAGTGTTCGCATGTCATTAGCCTCTCCAACTACGATATTCCTAACCCAAATTTCATTGCATCGGCAGAGTATACAACTGGACCTAATTGCTTAGGATCTCCAGCAAGAACGACTACTGTGTCTGTACGACAAATATTAGCCATAGGGACCATTGTTTCTGGTTCTGATGCTTGGCCAGCTTCATCCAAGAAGATATGGGAGAAGTGGCCAGGTTTAATCCCTTCTGCAAAAAGTAGAAATGAACTCACATAGGTAGACATAATGACCCTATAACACAACAATGCCTTGAGTGGAGGACATCTGTAAATGGAGTTTCAAAATAGCAAAAACGAAGAAAATCATGCTTAACATCTTCATATTGACGACTAGAAGCATTTAGCCTGAAAACTTTGTTATCTTTCACTTCAGCAGTTTTGTTGCTAACAATTTTCTGCAGTATGTGATCTGATGCACTGTTGGAAGCTGCACAGACGAGAATCCGCGCATTTTTCCTTTTAGTGTAAAGTTGTAAGATTGTTTCCACTACTGTCATCGTCTTACCCGTACCTGGAGGCCCATGGATCACATAAGGAGGTGCGCCCTTACAACCAAGAATCATTTCCACAGATACCAGCTGCTTCTGATTGAGAGATACAAATGGAACTAAGGGAATCCCTTTATTCGACCATTCTATTACTTCTGAAGGAAAGAGAAGATTCAGGTCTAGACCTTCAGCCGCGCGGACAGCTTTGTATAATCTCCTCATGTTAACTCTGTTGCATGAAAATTGATTGTCATACAAGTTTCGGGGATGATGTTGTTCCTCGCGAAATTTCAAAAGAATTTCATCTGCCTCAGTACGGTATATGTAACCCTGGAAAGTCACTTGTTAAGACACTTCCGAGGCATTTTTAGTGAGTAAGAATAAAATAGTTATTCTTTTAACAGCTTTCCACCAAATTGCAAGTGAAAGAAACAAAATACATACAACATGAAGTGTGAAACTTAGCAATACAATAACAAACATACTTTATACAAAGCATGTTAGTTATGTAAACTTAAAATTTGGTCAGAAAGTAAAGCAAGTGTATGACTAGGGTAGGCCTATCTCTCTCTATTTGTATTGTTAACTTATATCATATTTGGCATCCACATTCTTATTCATATTTGACCCATTTTTAAAAAGTTTATTATCCAACCCATTTTTAACGGATAATATGAATGGTTCATTATTTTTTTGAACCATTTTGCCACCCGTATAGTTGACACACAAATGTATGCTAGTCTAGCATATATTTTAGGGATAAGTTCACAAATACCTACTTAACACAAACAATTTACCCGCTTATACCCAAATTAAAGTATTTATTCGGTCTACCTATTCCATGGACCATCGAATTCTTATTGATGATCGACACTCATTTGATCCTTTTCTTTATTTGTTTTCATTTTGTTATAGAATTTAAAAAACTGATAAAGTATCTTTTCCCCCTTATTTGTTCCATATTTTTCTTTTTCTCCATATCAATTATAAAAAAAATAACCTATATAGTAAATCTTATTTATCTTTCTTTAAATATATGTATTACTATAAATATTTCTAGCACATAGGATCCACAATTATATATCATTATAATAAGATGGTATATTAGTATAATAAAATAGCATATTAGTAATTAATATTATTATGAAATACTTGTCATAATACTATACCAAATAGGTATGTTACTATTTTATGTCTTCTGGATCCTACTTCTTATACAATGAATATTATTTTCGGGGTTTTGTCACAGTTACCCATAAAATTAAAACTATTTACTCTTGTCTATCCATTTATTTTTCTACCCATAAAATAATTATATTTCCTACCCATAATAGTTTTTGTAGGGAATTTTTTCTTTTATTCTCCAATTCTTCTTTATTTCTATGCTTCTTTTCTTCTTCTTTTTCTCTTTTTTTCGTTTTTTCTCATTTTTTCCCTTTTTCCCTTTTATAATTTCATTTAACTTCTTTTTTATATATATTCTTTTTATCTTCATAATCTAATTCCATTTAACATTTTCACTGTTTTTTATTATTCTTTTTTTTATGCAATAAGAAAAATAATTGATATACTAAATGTTTGTTCACCTTTTTTTTTTAAATATAACTAGTACAATATACCTTTTATTTTATTTTTATTTCTCATTTTTTGAATTCAATTATTAAACTGAAATAATATTAGTTGTCACTTGATCTAATACACTGAATATCACATTGACTGTTGTTGAGCACCATAAATTACATAATCAGATTCTAAGAATCAACACATGATTGTCATGCAAACCTTGATCTCCTTCCATATAAATATCAATACACACTCTACCATTAGCAGTAATACAATCAGTTATAGAGCAAGAAACAAAATCTACGACAACCAAATTTCATATATACTAGTTAGAATAAAAATGACAATAAAAATATTAAAAAATAGAAATAAAGTATAAGTAGCGAAAAAGACTTCTAGTACCATGTGATACCAATATGGTATATATGTATACCAACAACGTATATGATTTCTCTAAAATATTGCTACAACTATCTGCGACTATACTACTCTACCAAACCATTAAGGAACACAATAAAAGTATGAGAAAATTACATGCTCGTATTGCAAACTAAATATTCGCAAAACAACTTGCTCATTTCATATATTAAGAGGCTATATAGTTGTACGGGGTCGTTCCAACAATTGCCTATAACTACAAAAACTATTAATACACTAAATTTATGTCTATCAGCACTCAAAAATTCTAGCATCATTGCAACTCATGCTGATATAAATATTTTCATAATAGAATTCGGTTAAAATGCAGCTAAAATAACCAAAACAATGTTCAAACTACCATATGATACCAATATGGCATATAACTATACCAACATAGTATACAGTTTTACTAGTTAATTCCTGACAACTATATGATTATACTACTATTACATAACACACATGCATAAAGAGAAAGATAAAAAATGGTGTACCACATATTAATATAATAAGGTATTTCAAGATATTGTATTATATTAAAATTATTAAAATAAAATCAAATATTGTACCAATTGAATGCAGCTAATACAACCAAAAAATGATTCAACTAGCGTATGATACCAATATAGTATATAGCTATACTAATAGGGTATATAGTTGGAATGAATTATATACCAAAATGATATATTTGTATATTATTTGGGTATACAATACAAATTCATCTTCTCTGATTCAACTATATTTCAACCTAAATTTCTAAAATCTACTACAAATTAAAGTCTCCATCAAATTAACTAAAACTTTAGCTACAACCTCCAATCAACTTTCCAAACAAACCCATACAGGATCGGATCAAAACAATTAAAAACTCAAACAAATCAAGTTATGAGTTTCAAGATTCTTCAATGATGGATTTAATTTTCTCACAATAAATCTTTGAAAATTAGCATTAACATCATAATCAAAGAACAATACCCAATAAATTCCAACAACAAGCACTTCAACACATTAAAAATTCAAATTTTAGTTATATAGTATATATTAATTCTTATTTTATTTTTAGAAGATAAAATAAATTATGAAGCACAAATAAAAAAGGGTAATGATAGCATAAAAAGATACAATACTAACAACATTGTCCACTATTGAAAAATGCTAACTATTCTTTGGCTTTTTTTTAGGATTTACACTTTTGCTGCTTAAATTAAATATGTCTGCCGCAAGCAAGAATTGGGTTGGGCGGGTAATTAGTTATAATATAATATGTATTGATGTAATTACTTTTAAAATAGGTAATTACATGTAATTACTTTTAATTAGGTAGGTATATAGGGTAGTTTTCCCTATATTTTAATATAAATGACACGAATACTCCATATCAAGAATCCATACATGTCTTCTGCTTGTTCTTGTTAAATACAAAATAAAATAGAATAGAGAATCAAATACATATAATTCACCTTGAGGTATATAAAATAATTTTTATTCGGAGTTACATTTAAAAATTTGTACTGAATCCTACCTCTAAATACAAGTAACCATTTGAGGTATTTATTTTCTTTACAAATTTTAAGACTGGGTTATTTGATAATTAACTTGTGTACTGTTACAGGCAAATCACATTCTGTAAAACTTAAATCCAATAGTAGTCCTCATTAAAAAACAATTCCAAAATTCAAACCCAAAACGACCACTGCAAACACTTCATACTGGGACGTTAAACCCTCGCGCCCCATTTTTTCCCCCTTGGGATCTCATTGTTTTATCTTCAATACATATTCTGTACAAGAAATGAGACGAAGCTTGAGCAAGCTTTCTCACTGCTCCATCGGCAGACCCCCCACCACTCCACCATCTTCCATTTCCTCAACCTTTTCCACTTTCTCCGGCGGCGGCGGCGGTAGAGGCAGGGGAAGAGGTTATGAATCCCCAAACTTCGGATTCAGTCCGGGAAAACCCGATTTCAATGAATCCAAACCCGAATCATCCCCTCCTACCGCTACCCCTACTGGAATCGGACATGGACGAGGCCGAGGTACACCATTCCCGTCCTCCCCAATTCTCCCCTCATTTTCTTCCTTCGTCGATAAACCCAACCCTAACCCTAATCCCTCTGCTGGACGTGGCCGAGGTGGGCCCGTACAATTTACCCCACCACAACCTCAGCCGCAACAGCAGCATCAGCAGCCGTCGCCGCTGAAGAAACCTATTTTCTTCGCTAAAGAAGAAACATCTGATTCAAATCCTAGCTCTTCTGATGCTCCGAATCAAAGAGAAGATAGTAATCTTGCGTCTAGTTTAACATCTCTTTTGTCCGGTGCGGGACGAGGGAAGCCCCTGCAAACAGCTTCTTCTCCTGTATCCGAGAAGCCTAAGGAAGAGAATCGCCATCTCCGGATTCAGCAGCATCAGCAGAGAGCTGATGCTGATTCAGGGAAGAGGGAGAGCAGTCCACCTCCTCAGAGGTTGAGTCGGGAGGATGCTGTAAAGAAGGCTGTAGGGATATTGTCGAGACACAGTGATGGTGATGGAGGCGGTGATGGTGGTGGTGGAAGAGGGGTAGGAGGGTTTAGAGGGAGGGGTGGACGTGGTGCAATGAGAGGCAGAGGGGGAAGGGGAAGGGGAAGAGGACGAGGTTATGGTCGCCGTGACGAGAATGAGGATGATAGTTTAGAGAGTGGGTTTTATCTAGGTGATAATGCTGATGGGGAGAAAATGGCTAACAAGCTTGGACCTGAAACTATGAACACATTGGCTGAAGCCTTTGAAGAAATGAGTGCTAGAGTGTTGCCTTCTCCCATGGATGATGCTTACGTGGAGGCCCTCCACACTAACATGATGGTAATACATTTAGTTTGTTGAGAGATTCGTTTATTTGAAGCAAATTCAGTTGCTTTATATTGTTCATGTTACTTTTGTCTACAGATAGAGTGTGAACCAGAGTACCTGATGGGAGACTTTGAAAGCAATCCTGATATTGATGAGAAGCCTCCAATTTCCCTTCGGGATGCTCTTGAAAAGATGAAGCCATTCCTCATGGCATATGAAGGGATTAAGGATCAAGAAGAGTGGGAGGTAAATTGAGATCCAACTTGCTTCTGCTTTTGTCATATTGCATACTGCTGTATAAACTGTTTGCTGTCTTTTTGTTGCCTCAACTATGTTCTGTAATATTCAATATTTGCTGATTTCATTTCTAGTTTATCATGGATTCATGACACTCGGTTTTATCTCCATGGTGAATCTTCATTCTGTAAAACTACATTGGAAGGGTCCAATTACTTGTACCGATAACCTTATCTGATATAATATTATATTCTTAAATCATGACGCCATTTCCTCTATCTGTGATTTGATCTATTGTTTGAACTATGTGCTTGTAAGATCTTCATATTTCTATTTCTCTTTCTGCTTTAGTTTGCTTTTACTCTTTATGCTTCACGGATAGCTAAAATGTTTGAGCATTATGTATGGTACTTTATTGCCTCTACTCACGTTTATTTCTTAAACCTACCTAGTGGACTTCACTGATTCCTACTTGGAAATTTATCGAGTATACTATCGCCTACAACAAATCTGATCTGTCTCATCTGTCTTTTGAGTGCTTCTATATCATTTCCAGTATTAAAAGTTCAGCTGTCAATCTCTTCTTAAAGTAATTTGCCCTATATGCAAAAAGAAGCCTATGTGATGCCTTTTTGGTTAGTGAAGATCTTTTGAAATTGTTTCCTGCCTTACCTCTCGAAGAAAAAAAGATCTTTGGGAATTGCATAAAAGCCAGATTCTCCAACTAAGCATGTCCATAAAGAAATATTGCTATGTCTGGACCCCTCTGCAACAAAATAGTAAATTCCACGACAATGGGAGAAAATGAGAGAGGCTGGTGCACCTAATGTATGAACTACACTAGTATTGATGTGGTGGTATGAATATTAGGCTAACAAACTCACAAGTTCTTTAGGGTAATGGTACAGCAATGCGCAGCTACAATTGGAATCTAGAGTAGTACACAAATTTATGTGTAGACTAGTAGTGTTAAAGAAGGATTTAAGGCACATGTGGTTATAGTGATTATGCAGTGGACTCTAGATTCCCGAACATTGGGAGATTCTAGTGGCAGTTTGCAAAAGTCTCGGGCTTTTCAATCAAGCCTTCTGAAAAAGAAGTCTTTGTGGAAGTTTCCTACAAAGAAGGATCAATTAAAAAATCAACTTGGCTATATGAATCTTACTGACCACGTTCGCCTTTTAAGTTCATCTTAGACCGTGTTCCATGAACAAAACACGAAGGATAAACCAAATTGAGGACATAATAGTAATTCTGCATCGCCAGATTCCAAGTGGAAATAAAGCAATAAAAGCATATTCGAAATTCCTTGAGGGGGCAGTATCTGGCTAGACCGCCAGCCCAAATCACCTAAGCCAAAGCACAATCAACTAGTAAAAGAAAGGTAAAAGAGCAGAAATGTCTGAATCGCCCAATAATGTGGCTGAATGGCAAGACAAATAGGATGAAACCTCTCAGTTAATGTACATTAGATTAGGTTATCTGATTACTTCTTGCTTATTTTGCGTGTAGTCCTTAATATTCTGATTGGTGATTTTCACTTTTGGTCTACAAGACAAGAGGGGTTGCTCTGATGATAAGCAACCCCCATTTCTAACCGAGAGGTTGTGAGTTCGAGTCTCCCCAAGAGCAAGGTGAGAAGTTCTTGGAGGGAAGGATGCCGGGGGTCTATTTGGAAACAGCCTCTCTACCCCAGGGTAGGGGTAAGGTCTGCGTACATACTACCCTCCCCAGACCCCACTAAGTGGGATTATACTGGGTTGTTGTTGTTGTTGTTGACGCTTATAGATTATCATCTACTTTTGCGTGGTCTCATTTTATCCCCAATTCTATTTTCAACTGTGGAATCTCCTAAGAAGCCATGTCTTGCAGGGCTCATGAGTTTAAACCTCAAAACATTTCCCAATGTTTGTCCATTGAATGGAAAATTGCATCTGTTTGACGTAATGGTCTTATTGTTTATTGTGAACCCAATTAAGCGGCTATTCCTTTGGCACCTTCTTCTTTATTGATCATCTTCTTCAGCTGGCATTACATTTGTTTTTCCCCTCTCAGAAAGTCATCGAAGAAACTATGGAGACAGTCCCACTTATGAAAGAGATTGTTGATTACTACAGTGGACCTGATAGAGTCACGGCAAAACAACAGCAGCAAGAGCTGGAAAGAGTGGCAAAAACTATTCCACAAAGTGCACCTAATTCAGTAAAGCGGTTCACGGAGCATGCTGTTCTGTCTCTACAGGTCAAGTATTATCAACTGGTTATTTGCTTTAGTAATAGCTTAAGCCTAATAAGAATGAAACAGTACGAAACTTCATTTTTTGAAAGTCTAGACATAGCAAATTGGTCTAAGAATGAAAGACACCTCTCTGAGCATAAAAGAAAAGAAAAACTAACTTATTATACAAGAAATCAACTATTTTTTTATTTGGTATAATATTCCTGCCAAGAACTGTTATCGTCTTTTACTTATAAAAGAATAACTGTCTTCCCTTATTAGTAATAGTTTTAAAATAGACTAGCACAACCACCCGTTTTTTCTAATATACTCAGTGGAGTTTTGTAGACAGTTGCTGTTGTGGGAGGAAGTATATCATTGAATGTTGAGGGACTAGACATTGCTTTTGTGGATGCCTACCTTTTTTGTAGTGTTCAATTTGACTAAAATCAGTATATCATAATTTTTCTTACTTCTTTTTTCTTTTTTCTTTTTTATATCGAAGATTTTTTTTCCTTTGAAAGTTCTTATTACAGTTTATCTATTTATTGCTTTTCGTTAAGTAATCATGAATCTAGAAATAAAGGTATCTTGAACTGTTTCATCTTTTACCTGGACGCTCGCTTCTTAAGTTTCTACTATGGCGCAATATCTGACAGTTATCTATCTAAACAGAGCAACCCAGGGTGGGGATTTGACAAGAAATGCCAGTTCATGGATAAGGCTGTATGGGAGGTTTCTCAGCATTACAAGTCGATCACTTGATTCTCTATAATCTTTAACGTTGAATTTGAGCAAGAGGTGCTTAAACAGCAGCATTATGATCAGGGTGGCGTTTAGGAACTACTGTAGTACACGTTTGTTTATAAGAAATGCTGAGCATTTGGCTTCTGTTACGGACGTTTTTGATTTTGAGTTGTGACATATAATGGTAGTTTTGTTTTAAGGTTCTCCACTGGCATTGAGACATCTCAGTTTTCAATAATTTGAAGATGATTTCTGTACCTCCTTAGAGCTCAGGAAGTTTTCGGATTTGCTTGATACTAAGTAATGAAATAGATGGCGTACCTTCAGATATCTGTATTGGCCGCAAGATACTAGGAGCATACTTCTGGAAATAATTATTTTCAACCCTCGATTTGGGGAGGTTAAATTTCTTGCAATTGTTCCTGTTGAATCACATGATTATTGTATACCAAATTTGTTGCGACAGTAATCTCGGGAAGCAGTTGATCGCAACTCCACATTGAGGATTACGGTAATGTTAAGTATAAATTTGAAAATTTGGATTTGTTATTCTAGCAAACTTAAATAAGTTAGAATGTTTATCTTTGTCTGTACACAAGCAATTCACTCATGCTTGATTCCTTTTTGGTTTGTCCCAACATGTTCAGTATTTTATTTTTCAAGAAATCCACTTCTACATCCAACTAATTTAAAAATGTTAAGAATATAATTCTAATTAGAATGAATGTTTATCTTATAGAGAATTTTACTTTGAGGCTAAGTCATTTTTCCTCCTATAAATAGAGGGGTCTTACCCTATTGTAAATAACCCCAAAATTCAATAAGAATTCTCTCTCTCATTCTCTGTAATATTGCTCTTATTCTCTTTTACTGTTTTATAACACGTTATCAGTACGAGATTCTACCGTCTCAAGAAGCTCTTTGAGAAGATTAAGATAGCTCTTAGCAGACTAATGCCTAAGAGCTGGAACAGCCAAATACATAACAACCAACAGCAGCAACTATTTTTGTCCCCCTTGGAATACGATCGGCAAAGATCGATTTCCACCTTCCTCCAAATTGGAAAAACCAGCAACACCCCCAAAATCTGGGAAGGAAACACATATACAAACAAAGAACGAACGACCTCACTTCTCTCAATTCCAAGAGAACATCCTTCAGCCCATGGTTTTGAAATCTTGGACTCTACCAAAATCGACCACCAACACCGCTTGAAACAGAGTAAAACGTAGAACAAAAACAGTCCGAAAAGCACCATTCAAACAAAGCAAATCGGAGGTGCCGACTCGAGGTTCATTGCTGAATTTTGTCGTGGTTCCGACGAGTTTCGAGGTTTGGATCGTAGTTACGTCCAGAGGTCGTCGGATTCAGTTCTTTTGTTTTTCATCACGAGACTCTAACCAATTGGGTAGAAGCTTTGGGATTGAGCATAATGATTGTAAGTTGTTCCATGAACTTCCTTCATGATTAAAATTCTGGATTTAAGGTAAGTATTTTACTTTTCTCTTTCAAATTCTTGAAATTCTATAATTTGATTTTATATACAAGCAAAAACAACAAAGTTTGATTATAACTCTAATGGAGTTTGTAAGAATTACACCACATGAAGTGGTAAAATTTCTATGCCTTTTCATGATCAAATTCATGTATGATTGTGGGCAAAGAATTGAAAACCCGTGCCATTGAATTTGCTCCATTCTCATTCACTATAGAGAATGTGATAGCAGTATGTGATAAGTCTGAAAGAAGAAAAAATTATTACCTTGAAGGTATCAATGGATGTGGACGTGGCAATAGACGAAATTATAATCGTCATCATTGTGATAATGAGAATAATAAGGATTCTCAAAATAATCATTCACTTTGTGAAAGTAATATTTGTCATCACTTTGACAATATGAGATTTTATAATGATTATGGTCCATTCATGATGTGAGTGTGACAACATCTAATTTATGAATACATATTCATTCTTGGAAGAATATGAACGTGCTATTGGTATTGAATATACCACACTTACCTCTAGAAGGAGGGTTGAGATGATATAAGAAAATAATGTCATTATTATGGCATGAATGGTCATTGGTCACGTACCTATTGTACGTCAAAATATTTTGGTAATGTAATTATTAAAGGACAATAATAATGCAAGAAACATATCTTGCATATAATTTTGACTATGACCATAATGGTATAAATTTCTCTTTAAAAGAGATATTCACCATATGGATGTTGATGAATATGTGGTAGTACCAAATTAATTGAGAAATCTGCAAGAGCCAATTATACTATTTGGAGAAACACAATTGATTACCAATAAGGTATTGTGTTGTAGTAAGTCTCAAAGAAACTTGTTCAATTTCTAAAGTATATGCGAAAGCGGTTGATTGTATTGAGACTATAAATAAAGGAAAGATTTTATATCTACAACTTGTAGCGGAATAATATGTATGCGAAAAGCTACCCGCTTTATCTCCAGTTTGTACTACACAAATAAAAGAATGCCACAATAAAGTAGAACTTTATTGACATAAAACCATATCATAATAAACTTGAAATTTATTGATATCCAGTTGGTGTAGTCATATTAATTAAAGTATGATGTGCAAAATAAACGAGAATCTATATGGGTAAATATTAAAGAACTAGAAAGTTTTTACGAATTCTCTTATATTGCTTGTTCTCATTAATTAATTGACCAACTAAAGTTGGGATTGAATCCCATAAATTCTGAAAATATCAAAGGTGTATATGAGTCCATTCACCTGCCATGTATACCACATAAGATGCATCTATGAGGTGGTTACATGTGCGATTATTATTAACCCGCAACTTGGTGTTGGCGAGGTAATTTGCTCAATAATTTAACTTACAGCACAATTTTTAGATTTTTTGTCCAAGATGGTTTATCTTGATAAGTTGGTTTATATCACAACTGGTTTAGCAAAAAAATTTATTGAGTGCCTCCACTTAATAGCTAAACTATTGCTTTTGAGAACAAAGTTATCTATATTAATTTGATATATGTTATATATCAAAGTATATTATTTTTTTCCCCTCAGAAGTGGTTCAGGTCAGAAACCAAACAATTTCATCTTATTATTATTGATGTACGGTGTATATTGATTAAAACCATAATGCACAAAGATGGGTTCTCAAAGTTGAGAACAAAAAGTTACTTTTTCTAACATGAGGGGGAGACAAGATAGACAGTTGAGAAAAAGTTATGTGGAATGAATTATCATTTGTATATCTAGATCCTCGAATACGGTAATATGAACTTGAAGTTCATAAAAAGATAATTCATTTGCAATATATTGCAAAGCATGCCATACACATTTGCTGACATAAAGAAAGTAACTACATTCTCATTGCAAATGCTCATATTAAGTCCTGTAAGGACAAAGTCTATGGTACACTTAAAGTGTATAGACAAATCGGTTTCAAATAGAACTTCGTGATAAAGAAGATGAGCAAATGATCAAAGTGATCATAATAAAGGAGGCAAGTGATCTAGAAGGTCACATGACATAACACTTCATAAAATCTCACGAGAGATTCAGGTACCTGAATTTATGAATGAAGAGATCTCTATATTACGTCTTTATAGAAATTTATTGGAACTAACATAATATGTTTGTCGACGACATCTATCATAGCGCTAAGTTTAGATGAGGATCTTAAGTCTATCGAATATAGACACAAAAGTATTGGCCAAATGGAAGAGATACAATTCAAGTAGAATTGATTCCATATGAAAGACATGTAGTTTTGGACATGTAGTTCAAATACTTAAAAGTATAAAGTCAATGGTATGTGCAATCAGGTTTCGATATCTTATTTGTCTAGCATGACATGAAAGCTTGATATGCATCTAAAGTCTATAATATGGCTTATATGACTTAACTTATATGACAATCCATGAAGGATTTAAGTTGGTTGAAGCATCTACAATTCTTGATCTTGAGGTACCACTTCCTCAGTGCAATTTAAGCACAAATGTATCTTGTTATAACTATAAGCATGATAATGTGATAGCGAAGATACCTTTATGGAGATATTGAAGAGCCATTCCACGATATTTGTGAAGACATTATATATCTATCACGAGTGATGATTTCAAGGTGCAAAATATTCGTTCAAGTTAATATTACTGATTTATTTATCAAATCTCTACCAAAGATCGTTTTGAAGATGGTGCACACGATTGGAATGCAAATGCTCAATGATGTGAATTGATGCTCTCTTCAGGGGGAGTTAATGCGCGTTGCAATTTTTCCCTTACAAGATTTTGTCCCACTGGGTTTTCCTTGCAAGGTTTTTAACGAGGCAACTAATAGGCGCATTTCTAAATATGTGTACTCTTTTTTCTTTTCTATAATTTTTTTCCCATTGGGTTTTGTTTTAGTTAAGGTTTTAACGAGGCACATTACTTATTGAGTAGACATTCAAGGGGGAGTGTTAAGAATAGAATTCTAATTAGAGTGAATGTTTATCTTGTAGAGAGTTATACTTTGAGGCTAAGTCATTTTTCCTCCTATAAATAGAGGGGTCTTACCCCCATTGTAAATAACCTCAAAATTCAATAAGAATTCTCTCTCTTTCTCTGTAATATTGCTCTTGTTCACTTTTACTGTTTTATAACAAAAAAGTAAAAATTGTTTTATTTGACAATCAATAATGTGTAGGCTCTTGGTTGAATTTTATTCTAAGGTTAAAGCAATGAAGTTCCTTCTCGTTTTTGTTGAGTTCTTTCTCATATATCTACTCCCTGTTATGTCTCTCTTTTCTACTGAGCCTTTTACTCTGATCTAAAATTAAGGACAGTGTCGAACTCAAGAAAGGTGAGCGGAGCTGGTAAGGAAAGTTATCTTAAGCTCCACTTGAGAGGTGAAAATGTGACTTGCAACAAAATAGGAAACTTAAAAAGTTAATTTTCCTCTCTGGGCTCTATATTCTAATTATTTTCATTACACAAAATGTAGTTCTCAGTAATTTAGATTTCAAAGAGTAAGCGAATCAATGTCCAATAATAAGATTGAAAAATAATCAAGTTGCCCCTATTAGAAGATAGAAACTTAATTAAGTCACCACTGAAACAAACTAATTCCTGCAGTTTATGAAAGTCATCAAAGGGTAGAGAGCTGCTCAAAACACCAAGCATCAATATCGTTTTACTTGAAATCTCATTTGTAGAAGCAGTTCTATCCAATTTCATAGACTCAAAATTTTGTTGTTCTCTGTAGTGAGTAATACCACTTTCATCAGCAAAAAAGGTTCATGTTTCCCCAAAAGGTTATCAACTGCCTGAATGTAAAGCTACAAATGCCCCCACGAAGGGAACGAAATTAGAATTTTTTGAAGAATGATGTTCATAAAAACCCGAAAAATTTAAACTAAACCGAAAATCAAACCAAACCGACAAAAAAAAACGACACTTTTTGGTTTTGTTTGGTTTTGATTTTGAATTTTAAAAATCAATCAAATTTGATTAGGTTTTGGTTTTAATCAGAAAAACCCGAAAAAAAAAACCCTAACCATACCAACTATAGAAGTAGCTATTTCAAATTTATTATTACACCTATATATATATGTATATTTTTATATTAAGTTTCAAAAATTTTATGGTAAATGTTAATAGTGCAAGTACCTTTACATTCTAGTTTGATTAGTAGTTTTTTTATTGTTAAGTGTAAGAATCCATTTCATGTTAAAAATGATATATTTTTAATTGAGTCCTTAAATTATTCACCACTATTTGATTCAATTATCATCAATATATCTTGGTAAATAATAGATTTCTCAAAGGGCATTAATTGTTGATAGTGTTACGTTGAAAATGTGGTCGCTGAAATATGTGCTTTGTAGTGTATGTATTATATTGAAGAAAAAACCGACAAATAATCGAGAAAACAAAAAAACCCGACATAAATCGAATCGAGAAAAAATCGACTTGATTGGTTTGGTTTGCTTCTAATATTTTAGAAAAAAGACTTACATAGTTTGATTTCTTTTTAGGAAAAAATCGATCCAAAGCAAACCATGAACACCCCTAGATGTGTGTATGCACACGTACTGATATATGAGAGAAGAATGTAGTCAGATTGAAATAAGATGTATCCTTGTGTTAGCTTTTTGGTGTAGGGTGACACATGTACCTGAAGCGGAGTAGAATTCCCGGATCCAGTATTTTTTTATTCGTGGGTTCTCTAACGGTCGTCAATGGACTTTTGATTTCTATGATGGGCTTGCTCAATCCATAATTTTGTATATAATCACTAGTTTTCAATATAAAAGTGTATAATGGTTGGCTAAAATACAAAGGGTGCTTAAGCACCCATGAGGTTGAATGTAGATATAGTTCGTTACATGTGTAGAAGGAACTAAGTTTTTGTACTGCCATAATGCAAATCTTCTCCTGCTATCACTTGAAGGGCGGAAATGATTTACCTCATTCATTAAAAGAATTCCAAACTGCATTAAACAAAATCTAGAAGCAAGAATAACAACAAGCCGGTATGCTACATAAGTCATTAAATACTGCACAAATAACAGATGATAAAAAACCTGCTACAGCTAGATGTTCAATTTAGTGCGAAGGTTATAAACTCGGGTATGGTAACTGTTAGAATATGTAATAGTAGAAACCTAATCCAATGTGTATTAGGAGTAGCCTAATCCAATGTTTATTAGGAGTAGGATAGGTTATATGTATAAATATAGGGCTCATTGTATCATGTTTAATATCAATTATATTTTTCTCCCGGGCTTTCTCACAATAACATATCATAACCTAGTCTCATATATCAGCTTTACTGCAAGAAATCATTTCTTCTTCACATGGTCAGCTGCTATAGCTAAAACTCGATTCTTCAAGGTTAGGATCCGACCATGATGATCCACCTCCAAGCAGGAGACTGAAGCATCTCTTACATAGAAAACGGCAAAGATGGATTTCGTGCCAGACTTCCAGTAGTGAATTGCGACAAAAGAATGTACACGATAAAAGAGTGCTTTCAGATGCAGCCTGATAGCTTTTGGCAAAAGAATATTAGGTCTTCAAACAACTCTCTATACGAATTCAAGCTCTGAATCGCCTAAATCCAAACCAAATCTCATAGTGATTGAATAGCAAACTATCATGTGTAAACTTGCCAATATACTCCAGCCCTAAATTCTTCAGCCTCTTTGTACATTCTTCTCCTCCCAATCGTGAACAGAACTTTATATTATGTGACACAAAGATTCGACCTTCTATAGGTTTCAATTTACCAGCTAACCTCTCCAAACCAACCCAAACAAGTTTATCAGGCATATGAAGAAACACAGCGCTTGCATATATCAAATCATAAATGGTTCCGGATCCAAATTTACTGAAATCCATGTCTTCACCTCTAACAATAACAGGGCGCTTGTTTAATAAACCTTGAGCAGGAAGCTCATACCTGAATGCAGCCATTAAAGAAAGTTCATCTCTCTCGAGACAGTGGAAGTGTTCTGGGTTCAAAAACCGGATGAAATGTGATCCAACACGAAGAGTCCCACATCCAATCTCAAGAACTTGAGAATCTGGAGTTAAATGGGCTGACTCTGCAAGGAATTCAAAAACATCCCGCCCTCCTGCCCATGGCTCTCCGTAATTGCTATGGTGCTCTTCTACAAGGAGTTCACCAGGACAAGGAAGGGCAGTGTGATTATTTGCTTGTTCTCCTTCATAGTGTGATATGCCCTTGAACCTGAAAAAAACAGAGAAGCTCCATTAACATGCCAAGTGACAACTTACTAGCCACTAACGCTAGCACTTGATGAACACTTCAGACTGGAACCCGACTTGGGAAAAGGTAAATGATGGTTTCATCAGGAAGTTGCAATAATACATATGTGAATGTAGAGTGAAAAGAAGATGAATAAAATTACAGAAAAAGAAGTAGTGAACATAAGTAAAGAAGAAACTAAACAAAAGGGTAACCATTAGAGTCTTAAACGATTGAATATCTCAATAATTTTACTTTGATTTTGCCAAGCCATAGATTGTTCTTCATGCAAAAAAGAGGAAAGCACCTAGTCAAGAATTCCCATTGCCTATCTGTGAATTGAACTACAGACATGTACGCATATCTTTCAAAAAGAAAGGAAAGAAAGAGACAGAGAAAGAGGGCGGTGAAACCATAAGAGAGAAGAAGTTCCATTAAAATAGATATATGTTACTCGTTAGAGCTATGTTTCATGTTTTACCAATACTTCAAAAAGTTCAATCTCTTCTTAATCATCTATTTCTCCTTCTACAAATCAAAAACTAGCTGAAGGAAAAGAATAAGATGGAGCTCTCTCTTTTAGAGAGAAAATTAATATGGATCTTTCTGACTCATTGCCTTCTTGCTCATTTTCGATTCCCTTGCACATAGCCTTTGAAAAACACAAATGCTTATTACCATATAAGCCACTTATTATCTTTCTTTAAATATAGATCAAAGATTAAGTTAATCATATAATTTCGTCTACATTGTTTATCAATTTCCGCCTATATCATTTTAAATAGATTATTGAAACTCTCGCGAAGATCTAATTCAATAGTAAAAATCTAGAACACTTGAAACAAAACCGCCAAGTTGTAATTATACTAAAAAAGCATGAACTTGCAGATGCTTCGACTGGATATCTTTCTAACTTAATCTGCAGTAATTAGTACTTCCTAAGAATAAACAAATTCCAATAAAAGCACAAAACTATCATGAAGTTCAACAAAATTACAGAATTTACGAGCAATCACAATAAAAGCATGATCTTTTTAACTGCTAGATCAAATTAAACAAAAATTGGAAAAGTTTCATACTGAAGTAGATCCTGGAGCTGTTGTTGGCGGGTACGAGGGTTGATCCCTTTACGCAGCACATTATCGGCCATGTGGAGTCCATTTCCCTCGATCTGTTTCTTCACCCATTCTATATCCTCTATTGTCGTCGAGATCCTCTCTCCCGCGCCGGATCTGGACCCACCGACGCCGGCGACTGTTGTAGTTGTTGGAGTGACGAGGCAATTACACGGAGCTGGAGGTGGTGGTAAGGAGAAAAGATACAAGAGGAGTACTACGGAAAAGGCGGCGCCGGTGAGAACCAGCACCGGCAGAGATATTACCACTCCTTTCGATGATGATGATAGTAGAGCCATGAGAGTAAGTGGTGATATTTCTGCCTTGCTGTATTTTGTTGTAGATTTTGTAGTTCAATAATGGCAGAGAGTGCTACGAGTTTTGCATCTATTATACCATGTGTTTAACAGATTGTACTCTTACTTTTTATTTTCTCCACGACACGATTGTTCTATTTACATTTACAGGATAATTTTGGGCGTGTTTTACAATGTTCATTACTTTGTACTATAATATTAATCCGAGAAAATTAAATGTAAAACATGGTTGTATGAGTCAAAATCTGACGAAATAAGAATCTCAAAATCTGACCAAACAAGAATCTGCATAAAGAGGAACGACAAAAAGTCATTTGGCCGAAGTCGTATTCGTACAATGCTATAGCGACAAGCACCTCGACCACGGCCGAGGTCGTGTACTCAGAATACTTGTACAGTAAATTGGATGTTACGACATTTCAGAGGGTTAATCTGTAATACAGATAAATGACTTTAATACTCTGGCTAATGATCATTATGTAAATTAGAATACCTTGTATATATATACTAGGTGAGAGAACGAAAATGGAGAAAGATTTTCACAAATCACACACTTCTTCACTAACAGGGGATGCAAATTGGAGAATCCATCTCGAAAATGAGAGAAGGTTCAGAACTTTGCTATTCATCTTTTGTAGCCATCATAGTGGAATAAATAAAGCCATACCCCGTGGTCATTAATGGTGAATTCTTTCTTTCTTCTTTATTTTACATTATGGAGTAACGATGTCGAGAATGAATATAAGCTCATCATATACATTAGATTTCTTTCATTATCTTAATGAGTTCATGAGCTTAACCTTACTCAACTTTTCTTAATTATCATTCATTAATATAGAGTTAATTATCTTTAGCTAGGATTTATCCCTTATCTATTCATTAAATTGGTTTAGTTAAAAAGAGCTCAATACTTTTTGGTCAAACATTTATTAAACTTATATATAGGCTTAAAAAATAATCAAACTATTTTTTATAGCAAAAGAATTACTAGGGCGATGTCCACAAATAGCAACTAGCAGCACATATATTTATTTTAAAGCCAATGTTTTAAATGTCTTTAGTTTTTAGCCAGTGGTTTAATAAACTTATACTTGATTGGACGAAAAAACCCTGCTGCTATAACTTATACCTATGCGATCAGCAGCAACAACGCTAAACTATAGAAGATTTCTTCGCTATCGTCAAAATTGCAGAAGATTCTCTTCCCATTTCAAACTATAGAATTCAGCATTCTCATCCAAAAATCGACATAGATTTACAGTAAGTTATACTTTTATGTGTCTCTATTGATTTATATTTCGACATAGTTATACTTTTTCCTATTTCTAGTGATTTTTATACAGTAAGTAGAATTTTGATTTTTTTTAATTCTGGATTGATAAAGTTAAGGACATCGCGCCCTGTGATAATCCTATAAAAATTGAGCACATAATATTAAGGACATAGTGTCCTGATTTTGCAAATTAAATTGAAAAAGTTAAGGATACAATGTCCTTAACTTCGTTGTTGTTCTTCTGTATATTAAGGACATATTGTCATAATTTTGTAAGTTGTTTTGAAAAAGCTAAGGACACTAGGCCCTGAAGTTTGAGTTTCAAGTTGAAAAGTTCAGGACACTTGGTCCTGAACTTTGACTTACATGTTCAATATCTAGATGGGACCAAGAAAAACAATCTATGTTACTTAAAAAGAATTGAACGAGTTTTTTTGCTGAGCTTGGGAGTTAACCCCGGGCCATGGTATACCTTTCAATCGGGAAGTTGTTCGATTAGTATAAGTTGTTCCAGTTCCTCGATCATTGACTTTGTTGTATTAGAATCATCGGGTGTTATAAAGGTTTGAGGTATCATATAATCTTCATCTTTGAAGATTTCTTGCTCATTCGATGGGGCCGGGGCTGGCGTCTGTGGTTGCTATTTGACATCTTGTTCTCCCTTTCTCCGATCCTTTTATTGACGAAAGCACCGATACTAGTACTTACTTTGACGATTGCAAACATATCTTTGGCGGCGGGTTGTTCACCGTACACCGTTTTCATTCTTTTTTATGTTGGGAATTTCAATACTTGATGGAGCGTTGAAGGTATTTCCCTCATGTCATGAATCCAAGGCCTTCCGAGCAGTGCGTTGTATCTTATATCCCCTTCGATTACAGGGAACTTTGTTTCTTGGATAGTCCCGGAAACGTTTACTAGCAACATGATTTCCCTTTTGGTGGTTTCACTTGCCATGTTGAAACCGTTGAGCACCCGAGCTCGAGCTGCAGGAACAATTAGATCCTGGAGGCCTAGTTGCTTTACGACCCTCGATTGGATAATGCTTGTCGAGCTACCTAGATTAACTAACACACGTTTAACTTGAATTTTATTCATAAGGATAGATATTACTTGTGCGTTTTTGTGAGGTTGTTTGATCCCTTATGCATCCTCATCATTGAAATATAAGGTATTCTCTAGTAAGTAGTCTCGGGTACATTTCTCCCTTGTGATTGTCACTTTAGTGTGTTTGAATATCAGGCCTTGAGGAATATCGACCCTACCAACGATCATATGAATCAAGTGATATGGCTCCTCCTATTTTGCATCCATGTTTGTGAACTGAATTTTAGCTCTGTCACTCAAGAACTCTCGAAGATGACCCTCGTTGAATAAACGAGCTACCTCCTCCTTTAGCTGTCTATAGTCTTCGGTTCTGTGACCATGGGTTCCATGGTACTTGAACATTTGATTTGGATTCCTTTGAGCTGGATCGGTCTGTAGGTGTTTGGTCCACCTAGTATCCTTGATTCATCCAATGGCTGCCACAATACCCGAAGCAACAATGCTAAAGTTGTATTCCGATAATCGTTGTGCTTTTTTAGGCTCGACATGTTTATCGAAGTCACTTTTACTCATGAGACATCGGGAATTTACCTTGATCATTCCTTCGATCATTTCGAACGGGATTACATCATGGTCTCTCTGAATATTGTCTTTGGATCTATTTGGGTAAATAGAACCAGAAAGAGCTCCCAACTGATCATCCTCGGCTTTGATCTTTGACTGGTATTGATTTTGTACATTGTCCCAGGTCACCACTAGATATTCAATCAAATTTTTTATTAGTTGACGTGATGCTACCGAACTTCACTCGTTCAAACCTTGAGTAAAGGCTTGGACATCCCAATCATCGGTAATTGGGGGTAGTTCCATGTGTTCCATCTAAAATCGAGATACGAATTCCCTTAGAATTTCATTATCCTTTTGTCTCACTTTGAAGAGGCCCGACTTCCTAGTTGCAAACTTTATCGCTCTAGCGTGTGCCTTTACGAATGAATCAGCAAGCATGGCAAAGGAATCGATAGAATTGGGTGGAAAATTGTGGCACCATATCATTGTCCCATTCGATAAAGTTTCTCCAAACTTTTTCAACAGAGCAGATTCAATTTCATCATCTTCTAAGTCATTTCCTTTTATTGCTCATGCATAAGAAGTGACACGCTCATTAGGATCAGCGGTCCCATTGTACTTGTGAATTTCCGACATGCGGGAATTCTTTGGAATGGGTTTCGGAGCCACACTTGATGGGAAGGGCTTCTGTATGAACTTCTTTGAAAATAAAACCTTTCGAATCGGGGGTGCCCCTAGTATTTGATCAACCCGTGAGTTGTTTGTTTCCAGTTTTTTACCATTGGCCTCGATTTTCTTTTCTCCTGATTCAATTTGTTTTGTGAGCTCCTCGAGAATCTTCATGATGGGGGTCAAATCCCGATCCATTATCGTTCAATTTCTCCTATATAGGTTTGACCCCATGAACAACTCCCTTTGATGTATCGAGTTCGATTGTGCTTGGTGCTCGATTCTTATTTTAGAGTAGCGTTATCACATCCTGCTGAGTTTGTAACATGTCAAATATCATTCAAGGTTAATCTCGCCTTCTTTACCACTCTGTACGTTCTGATCGGCTGCCCGGGCATCTCTACGAATGCTATTTTCAAGGTCGGTGCCTATATCTCCATGAATGGTGACACGAGAACTGATAACGACTGGATATATGGAATGTGGTCCATCGGAATTGATTGGAGGTACTCCATTTCCCGGGGCGACCATGTGCTCTTTCTCTCCATGAAGACCAAAAGGCCTAAATCTGTGCGAGTGGGCATATCGATTCCATAAATACAAAAACACTTACGAGAACAAGCGTAAAAGCAGTGTGTGTTATGAAGGTTAATACTAGGAAAACACTATTATCCTTAGCCCCACGGTTGGCTCCAAACTGGTTACCCTAAAAACTGGATAATAATCAAATTTATAATATGATTTTAATGATACATGATTTCACCTAATACCAACTGATAAACATAAAGATAAATGGTAGAAATTGAAAATATAGAGCAAACTAGCATTTGGATAAAGCCCTCGAGCTTGAATACCATTGAGCTAGTTATGCAAGAACGTTTAAAATACAACAAACTGATAACAAGAGAATATAATTAAAGAGAGAATATTCTATTTCTTCTATCTGTACGAATGTAAGGTGTCTACAAAGGATGGGGACTCCTATTTATATAGTAGAGGAATTCTAATTATGGCATAACTCTAATTATTGAAGTTAATCCCATGATTAGCCTAAACAACTAACCTTGATTTGATCATTTTTATGGTCAAATATGCGTTTGCAAAATAAAATTCGAATTTATTTTGGCAAAATATATGATCAAACGATCCTAAATATAATTTGGTTAGTTATTAGAATTCAATTAAATGAAAGCCATTTTGATGGGGTTAGATCATTTAGTTGGGCTTTTACCAAATTGGCACATACAAGTGGTACAAGCCCAATGGCCAGAGAGTTCTGAAGATCAAGATTACTTAGATTAATTTCTCCATAAAAAGCGTTCAAATATTCCATAAAAATTTCAAGTATTAAAAGACCAAGAACGTTAACAAAGAAAAACTTAATGCATTCAAGATCGAAATTATTTGTACGTCACATTTGATCAACAATTAGCATTTGCGACAATCATCAAAGTGTTCGTGCCGAATGGATCAGGTTCGCACTCAAATTCAAACTAAGCTCTTGGTCCTTAAATTAAAATAAAATTAATTATATTCAAGAACATACAATCAAAACTTTGAGCTAACAACTAGAGAAAAAATCAACAAATATTCTCTCCAAAGTGAAAAACGTTTTAGAGATTGTACTATATGCTATATTTTATTTTTTTTATTTTTTTTGTCTTCGATTAGTTTAGGCACATATTTTTTGTTATGTTCTTCACGTGAAGTCAAGCCACGGAGCTCCATGTCTTGCACTTAATGTTTAAGAGTGTTTACCCTAAAAATTTGAAAACAATTAAACTTATAATGTGATTTTAACGTCACATAATTTCACCTAATACCAATTGATGAATATGAAGATTAGCAATAGAAATTAATAATAGGGCAAAGCAAACTTGCGATAAAAAACAATTCAGCCCCCAAAGTAGAATGCCCTTGAACTGGTCGGTACCAAAACAGTTAAGAAATAAGCAACCTGATGAACAAGAATAGAGAGAAAGTGTTATATTATTTTTATATGTGTGAACAATGTGTCCTACAAATGATTAGAAACCCCTTGCCCCTATAAATAGTAGAGAAATTCTACTTATATAACTATAATTACAAAAGGAAATCACATGATTAGCTAATTAACTATTTTTCATTTGATCTATTTTAGATTAATGCCATGATCTTCGACTAGTCACGGATATATCATCTTTCTGTTAATGTGCTATCTATTATTTTACTCGATGTTTGTCTAATTTGGTCTCGATCGCCAATGGACTCGATCACGACAGCCACCTCAATTTTCAAAGTCGGTAACGTGTCCTTGTGCTTTGGTCTGATCCACTAAGGGGCCGACCTTCTATGCAACTCCCTGGTCTAGATCAAATAGTACAATCAGGTGGTCCCGATTTTAATTGTATATATATAGTCCCCTTTTTTTTAGAGTGTATTGACAAGAAATGAACTGAGCCTATGATTTTTTTACCTTGATCTGTCATGACGTCATCCTCGTGACGTAAGCGATGGAATGACTGAAATATTCCGTCGGTACAATTCTCTAAGTCATTAATGAGTGTCAGCTGGTGGCCGACCACTATTGCCTTTTAACTTTCGCCATGAATCCCATAAATAGGCTCTTTTCTCATTGATTTTACTTTCACTTTATTCTAATCTCCAAAACTTTTACATCTCTTAAGTGCTTCCTTTCTAAAAAAATCTTAAGGTTTTGTTGTTAATCCCTTCTCAAACACCAAGTCTTATTATATTTTTTTTCTCTTCAAACTCACAACAAAATGGTAAAAACATCAAAAACTGTTCTTCAAAAAAAAATGCTTCTTTATCGCGGTCGAATAACGACAAAACACCGGTAGAACCGCTCCCTAACGAGTGTGTTCCTGGGGGGTGCGTCCTTACATCCGACTTTAAGATCGAGAAAACTTCGTCGGTCCCTGGTCAATAAGAGCAAATGTTGAGGTATATATTCTCAATGATTGAGAGTTTTCTTAAGCACGTAAAGAAAGATTGACAATGGGAAGGTAAAGAGGTGGTAATTCCGGCACCCGAAGAAGACATCACTACCCATGTGGAAGGGTTGCTAAGTGTTTACACTTACCCTTTGACGTTGGGCCCTACCAATCCCATCATCATCGATTTTTGCCGTAAATATTAAATAACCCTAGGTCAAATCTATCCCTCCTTTTGGTGGGTTGTTATTCTGTTCCTATTCTTTGTACGCAAAGTCGTGGGGATGCCTTTCACCCTCGACCACCTCATCAGGTTGCACCGCCCCATCTTTATCGAGGCGGGTTAATAAAACTTTAGCGTCGAGCTACCAAAGTGTTGTTCTCTAGCATAGATGTGGACAAGGATCGTGGATGGATGGGTCGGCTCATTCGAGTGAAGACTTCCGACCTAATCCCAATCGATATCACACTGTGTTTATTTCTTCTTTTCTTGTATAATTTCCTTTCTTATTTCCATATAGGCCTTGGAACTCCATCGGGAGTCATTTTCCAAATCTCGAGCAGAGCTGAGTCGGTGTGAGGCCAATATTCAAAGGCTCACAGAGGAGAGAAATGCCCTTAAACTTCTCGTTGGGCAAAAAGAAGAGAAGATCAAGGACCTCCGAGCCGAATTAGCCACAACTCACGAAGAACAGACCGACCTGATTGAGCATGTAATGAAATCTTAAAATCTCATGGTATTAGTTTAGGGGCGATGGCTAACACTTCAATCTCACAGGTTAAGAAAAAGGCCGAGAGGATCGAACAATTCCGTAAGGAGGGTATCATGATGAAAGCAGAGACCTTGGTGTGGAAAATAAACATATACCGCCTTGCCTCAGAGAAAGAGGCTGCTGGAGCCCAATTGCTATCATCTAAAAGTTAGCTTCAAGGTATGAAGGAGAAAATTTTGGCTCAGGACAAGAAATTATAGGAGCTCGAGGCTCGGTTGGCCACCAAACTCGCAAAAGTTAAATCTGAGGCAGAAAAAGCAAAGGCTGATGCGGAGGCGATCGTGGCCATCTACCGATTTGATGGTGAAGCTGCTCAAACCCAAGAAATAGAATCTCCCGAGCCTTCTCAAACCCGAGCTCTTTGGATTTCCGAGCTCGCCAAGTGCAAATCTCGTAGGGAGACACTCGAGGTGAACAATGTTTGAGGTTTCGATCTTACTAACGAGATATGGAAGGCAAAGAGCTCAAAGATGATGCTAAGGCATTGGCCTCCTTTGACGATGACGATGCTGACGGGAGCAAGAGTGGGTCCGAGAGTGGGGAGGACCCTATTGGAGAAGAAGTTGCCCCCCCCCCCCCCCCAGAAGAGTTAGGAACCTTAGGATTTTTCTTTTTGATCTTTTATGTAGGACCCTGATCGGTCCTAGTAAATATCTTTACATATAAAAAGACCTATTTTCTCTCTGACTTGTTTTCATTTAAAATTTTTGACTTGTGTTTCATCCATGCCATATGATAATTTTGTTCACAAGGTCGAAGCTTAGGCAATTTGATCGAGGTCTGGCTAGTATACTATTTATAATCAAGTGAGTAACTGCTCAAACTCGAAGTAGGATGGCCCTTAGGTTTTAGTTGAGTGAGGATGACTTCTCGAACTTAAAAAATAAAATTGCCCTTAGGCTCTTGAATTAGGACGACATGACCTTACAAAATTGACTTTTTCCCTTTCCGACTTAAGAAAGTTAATCACATAAAAATTTGTTATGCCTAGCATGAAATAAGGTAATAGAGAGTTCGAACAATCTAGTACCCCTTAGGATTTTCGAGGGTTGATATTATCGAAACCCTTTATAATTTTGCTGAGGGTAGCCTTTTTAATCGATTTTGTGAAGATATTAGAAGGCATATTTTTTTATAGAATTCAGATGTCTCTGAACCGTGTTAGTTTGGTCATAGCCTTTAACTTGGGATTTACCTCTTGGGCTTGTTTCCCGATTATATTTCGAACTTGTTCGAAGTGTCAGTCCCCGAGTGGGGTGGTCGTGGCCTATAAAAATGACGGTTGCCCTTTTAAGGTCTTATTATCTCGAGATTTTAATAATTAGATTATGTCGATGTATCAGACGGCAGTCTTGAGTATGGGGTAAGTTGTTTGAACTTCAGTTGCGATCGACCCTTAAGCATGTTTCCATAATAGATCAAAAATATGAAATGTAAATTAAAAATTTCTCTAGGCAAGAAATATTTGGTGAGAAAAAATACTTTTCTCAATAGGTTATACATGCGTACATATTTGCCTTTGGAGCTCGAGTAATCTACATGGGCATGTTTCATTTGATCGTTTGGCCCTTACAAAATTTTACCTATTGAGGCCCTATTGACACGAAGTATTTTTCTTGTAACAAAGTTGACATCTGAGGGTGATGCCCCCGATATTCGAGGATGATATTAAATAAGCCTCGGATACTATTGAATTGCTCTAAGTTGGCACGAACAATGGTTGCCTCATTAAAAACCTCACCGGAAAAACCCATTTGGGACAAAAAGTTGGTCTAAGGGAAAAAGAGTGCAATGTGTGCTTTCACACCTAAGGAATTTGTGAAAAATAATCCTTCGATTTCTTCGATTGAACACCTGCAATTAGTTAGTATATAATATAAATGAAAGAATGTCGTACCTTAGTAGTAATATCGTTTGAGGAGTGATACGTTCCAATTGTTTGGTAATTGCTCGTCGTCCATCATTCCAAATTGTGTGATACTTTTTTGATGATATCAAGGACATGATACGGTCCCTCCCAGTTCGGGCCAAGTTTTCCTTCGTTTGGGTCTCGAGTAATGAGGGTGATCTTTCTTAGAACTATGTCCCCAATTTTAAAGTGATAAAGATTGGCTCTTGGATTGTAATACCTTTCAATCTGTTGTTTCTGTATGGCCATTCAAATGAGGGCAGATTCATGTATGTCATCTAGTAATTCGAGGCTCATATTCATAGCCTCGTGATTTGACTCTTCCATTGTGTATCAAAACCTGAAACTAGGTTCCTCGACTTTGACTAGGAACAGATCTTCGGTACCATTGACTAAAGAGAAGGGTGTCATCCCCGTACTTGATTACAATATTATTCGATATGCCCAAAGGACCTTGGGCAATATTTCTCTCCATTTCTCTTTAGCTTCGTTCAATCTTTTCTTTAGATTTTGGATAATGGCCTTGTTTGTCAATGCGACCTGTCCATTCCCACTAGAATGGCCTGGTGTCAGGATCCTTTTAGTTTTGTGGTCTTTGAGAAACTTTGTCACTTTGATACCGACGAATTTCTTTCCATTGTCATATACGAACTCGGCAGGCATCCCGAATCGGCATATAATGTGATCCCAGATGAAGTCTATGGCTTTTTTATCTCTGACTTTCTCGAAGGCATGTGCTTCAACCCACTTAGGAAATAGTCAGTCATAAACAAAATGGATTTCGCTTTACCTAGGGCCGATGGTAGATGGACAATATCCATCCCCTATTTCATGAACTGCTATGTGGATAGAACTGAGTAGAGTTGCTCTCCAGGTTGGTGGATCATCGGTGCATACCATTTGCATTTGTCACACTTTTGAACAAATTCTTTAGTGTCTTTTCCATATTAGCCCAATAGTATCCTGCTCTGATGGCTTTGTGAACCAATGATTCGGCACCGGAATTATTAGTGCCTTCGTGAATTTCCTCTAGGACGTAGTCAGTATCTGCGGGACCCAAATATATTGCCAACGGTCCATCGAACATAGTTCTATAAAATGTTCCGTCTTTGGCCAATATGAACCGTGTGTCCTCGTAGAGATCTCGATTCCTTAGGGTCCGATGGAAGCTTCCCGTTCTTTAGGTATTCGATAATTTATTCCTCTAATCCCAAGTTAGGATTGTGGAGTTTATTTCGATGTGGCCTTCTTTAATTACTGACTTTGAAAGTTGTACGACAACCCCAAGCTAAGCTTGTCATCCTTGACCGATGACCCAAAAATTGCAAGAGATTTGGCCTTACTATTTTGCTCTAGAGATACGTGTTGTAGGGTCCATTCTTTGAATCGATATATGGTTACCTATAGCCTGTCTAAGTACCTACATTCGGTCTTCTTGAACCTCGAAAGTTATATTGACTTGGTTTACCACAAACAATGAGTAACATTTGTCTGCAATGACCACTGCTCCCAGACTCTTAGCTAGATCGATACATGCAATCATGGCCGCATACTCGGCCTCATTGTTAGTTAACTTGAAATTTTTGATAGATTTTCCAATTGTATTACCTTTGGCGGCTTCAAAATGATGCCTAGGCCAAACCCTTTCACGTTTGAAGTACCATCTGTGAAGAGGGTCCACACCCCCGATAATAGTTCCTTTTTTACCTTAGGTACAAGGGCTAGCGTAAAGTCGACCATGATGTCTGCCAAGATTTGAGACTTAATGGTCGTTTGGGATTGATACTCGATATTGTACTTTCTGATCTTGACGGTCCATTTGGCAAATTTATCTGAGAATTCGGGCTAATGCAAAATGTTGCGAAGGGGATAGGTAGCCACCACACAAATTTGGTGACATTAAAAATATGGTGTTAATTTCCTATATGCGCTTATTAAAGCAACCACTAGTTTTTCTAAATGTGGGTACCGGGTCTCGGTCTCAATATAGGGTACGACTAACATAGTAAACAAGATGTTGTGTACCTTTATCTTTCGAACTAAGACACCACTTACCGCTATCTTTGAGACCGCTAAGTATAAGTAGAGTTGCTCATCCACTTTCGGGGTGTGAAGTAATGGTGGGCTCAACATGTATCACTTGAGTTCTTCTAAGGCTTGTTGACATTCCAAGGTCCATGCAAAATTTCTCTTCTTCTTAAGCAATAAGAAGAACTTGTGGCTCCTATCTGAGGACCTCGAAATAAATCGACCTAGGGCGGGTATGTGCCTTGTTAACCTCTGTGCAGCCTTGACATTATCAACAACTACAATGTCTTCGATTGCCTTGATTTTATTAGGGTTGATTTCGATAACCCTATTCGATACCATAAAGTCGACTTGCCCGAACCGATCCCGAATGCACATTTCTCCGGGTTGAGCTTCATGTTGTACTTTCTCAGTATGTCGAAAGTCTCCTGCAAATGTTTTAAATGGTCCTCTGCTCACAGGGTCTTAACTAGCATATCATCAATATAAACCTCCATTAATTTACCTATTTGTTCTTCGAATATTCATTTACTCGATTTACTAGGAGTTGATAAGTAGCACTGGTATTTTTTAGTTCAAACGGTATTATTTATAACAGTAGGTGTCGTACTTAGTGATGAGCGAAGTCTTTTCTTAATCCCCCGGGTTCGTTTGCATTTAATTGTACCCTGAGTAAGCATCGAGAAAGCTAAGAATCGCGTGGATAGTCGGGGAATCGATGATGCGATCGAGGTTCCACAAAGGAAAGGAATCTTTAGGACAGGATTTGTTTAAATCCTTATATTCTATGCACATCCTAAGTTTGTTCCCTTTTTCGGGACTACGTCTACGTTTTCTAGCCATTCGGATATTTTACCTCCTAAATGGACCATATTTTGAGAAGTTTGGTTACCTCGTCCTTGATGAATGCATGCCTAACTTCGAACTGGGGCCTTCTCTTTTGATTTACCGGTTGGAACTTTGGGTCCAAGCTCAATCAATGGGTAGTGATCTCTGGTGGAATCCTTGTCATATCAAGGTGGTACCAAGCAAAACAATCCATATTATCTCTAAGGAATTTAATGAGTTTTCCCTCGAGCTTGGGGGTTAACCGCGTGCCTAGGTATACCTTTCGATCGGGAAGATGTTCGATCAATATGATTTGTTCTAACTCTTTGACCATTGACTTTGTTGCATCAGAATTATCGGGGATTATGAAGGTTTGAGGTATCATATAATCAACATCCTCGAAAGTTTCTTGCTCCTCTGATCGGGCCGAGGCCGGTGACTGTGGTTGCTATTTGGCTTCTTGCTTTCCCTTTGACTCTGATCCCTTAGTTAATGAAAGCGACGATACCGGTTCTACTTCGTCGATTGAAAATATTTCTTTGGCGGCGGGTTGTTCACCATACACCGTTTTGATTCCTTCTAATGTTGGAACTTCCGGACTTGATAAAGCGTTGAGGGCGCTGACCTCATATTATGGAACCAAGGCCTTCCGAGCAACGCGTTGTACCTCATGTCACCTTTGATAGCATAGAGCTCTGTTTCTTGGATGGTCCCGTCCACTTTTATTGGCAAAATGATTTCCCCTTTGATGGTTTCACTTGCCATGTTGAAGTCATTAAGTATTCGAGCTGCGGGCATGATTTGATATTGGAGGACGAGTTATTCCACGACCCTAGAATAAATAATATTTGCTGAGCTACGTGGATCAATCAACACATGTTTAACTTGAATTTTATTCATAATGATAGATATTACCTATGTGTCATTGTGAGGTTGTTCGATCCCTTCTGCATCCTCATATTTGAAAGACAAGGTTCCTTCTGGTAAGTAGTCTCGAGTCTGCTTTTCCCTTGTGATTGTCAATGTGGTGCGTTTAAATACTGGTCTTTGAGGAATATCGACTCCACCAACAATCATATGAATCACGTATTGTGGTTCTTCCTATTTGTTTTTCCTGTTCGAATCCTTGTCTCTAAAGTGATTTTTAGCTCGATCACTCAAGAATTCTCGAAGTTGACCCTCGTTGAATAAACAAGCTACCTCATCTATCAACTTTCTGCAGTATTTGGTGTTGTGACCATGGGTACCATTGCATTTGCATATTTTATTAGGGTTCCTTTGAGCTGGATCGGTCTGTAGGGGTCTGGGCCATCTCCTATCCTTGATCCATCCAATGGCTAATCAATACCCGATGCATCGATGCTGAAGTTGTATTCTGATAGTCGTGGTGCTTATATGGGCTCGACATGTTTATTGAAGCCACTTTTACTCATGAGCCCTCTGGAGCTCTATATTCGGTCATTCCTTTGATCATTTCGAATGGGATAATGTCTTAGGCAGTTTTTTTCTACGATATGCATTGTATGGTTAGTACTGATCTCTGTTTGATCAAGGTTCTCTGTCGATGTCCCTTTGAATTCTGCCGAGGGGCCTATTTGGGTAAGAGGAACCGGAAAGGGTTCCAAATTGATCATCCTCGAACCTCATCTTTTACTAGTATCAATTACGTACATCCGCCCAGGTCACATCAAGATATTTAATTAAATTCTACTTTAGTTTCCGTGATGCTATCGAACTTGATTCGTTCTAGCCATGAGTAAAATCTTGAACAGCCCAATTATCTATGACCGGGGGTAGGTCCATGCGTTCCATCTGGTACCGATATATGAATTCCTTTAATATTTCACTATCCTTCTGTCTCACTTTGATGAGGTATGACATCCTAGTCGCAACCTTTATTGCTCCGGCGTGTGCCTTTACAAAGGAATTTACAAGCGTGGTGAAGTAATCAATGGATTTAGGTCGCAAATTGTGGTACCATATGATCACCCCGTTTGATAAAGTTTCTCCAAACTTTTTCAATAAAACAAATTCAATATCATCGCCTTCTAAGTCATTCCCCTTTATTGTGCATATATAAGAAGTAACATACTCATTAGGGTCGGTGGTCCCATTGTATTTGGATATTTCTGGCATGCGAATTTTCTTCGGGATGGGCTTCTGAGCCACACTTGGGGGGAAAGGCTTCTGTACGAACTTCTTCGAATGCAAAACTTTTAGAATCGGTAAGACCCTCAATATTTGGTCGACTAAGGAGTTGTATGTTTCTATCTTTTTATCATTTGCCTCAATTTTCTTCTCCTGATTTAATCCGTTTAGTGAGCTCCTCGAACATTTTCATAATGGCAGGGTCAATCCCTGAGTCATTGGCGTTCGATCTCTCCAGAATAGGTTCGGCCCTGCGAACAACTTCTGGTTTGGGTTCTGGTTAGTTCCCACTTGGTGCTCGATACTGATTCTATAGTTGCGCTATAGCAGCTTATTGAGCATGTAGCATTTCAAATATCAACTGGAGACTAACTCCACCATCTTCTTCGCCCTACGTACCTCGACCACCTGATCGAACTTTCCTGCATACGCTAACTTCAGGATCAAAGCCCAGATTTGCATTTAGGATGACATATGAACTGACATCGACGAGATCTGTAATTGGTACTCCCTCGAGGCCAGCCTGAGGCACTTCGATCCCTTGGGTGGCTACATTGTCGTTTTCTCCATGAAAACCGAGGCCGTTGTCGGTGTGAGTGAGTATTGCTTGCGAATCTGACATGTTGAACCTGAAATAAAAAAAACACTCACAAGAACAAGCATAAAGTATCATGTGTTACGAGAACTAATACCAGACAATCACTATTATCCTTAGCCCCAAGGTGGGCGCCAAAGTGTTTACCCAAGAAATTGGATAACAATTAAACTTATAATATGGTTTTAAGGACACATGATTTCACATAATACCAATTGATGAATATGAAAATTAGAAATAGAAATTAACAATAAGATAAAGCAAATCAGTGTTGAAACGCATTTCAGCCCCCGATCTAAAATGCCCTCGAACTGCTCGGTACCAAAACTATTAAGAAATAACCAAGCTGATGAACAAGAATATAAACTAGAGAGAAAGTGTTATATTGCTTTGATATATGTGAATAATATATCCGAAAAATGATTAGAACCCCCTTTATATAGTAGAGGAATTTTACTTATGGTATAACTCTAATTACAAAAGAAAATCTCATGATTAGCTAATTAACAGCTCCTGATTTGATCCATTCCGAGATTAACGACATGATCTTCGATAAGTCATGGATATCTCGCCTTTCTGTTATTGTGCTATCTCTAATTTTGCTCGATATCTGTCTCTTTTGCTCTCGATCGCCACTAGCCTCGATCTTGACAAGTACCTCGATTCCCGAACTTGGTACCTTGTCCTCATGCTTTGGTCTGATCCACTACGGGGCCGACCTTCTATGCAAATCCCTGGGCTTGGTCAAATAGTAGAATCGGATGGGCCCGGCTTTAACCGTACATAAAGAAGTTGACTGTTTTTTTTTAAAATGCCTCCCAAATTAGGAGATCTATAGTGTTTTCACAGTTCCCCTCTAGCGTGAGTCGAACCCAAGACCTAACAGTCAGTGGCGAATCTACATATTGTTTTCTGGGTGCTCAAGCTCCCATTATCTTTGAGAAGATTTAGTAAATTTGTATAAGTAATTATAAAAATATTTAGATAAATATTAAGCGAGTACCCATAACAAAACTTTTTTTTTTCCTTTTCTTTCAGAATTTTTATCAATGAGCACCGACGACTTTAAAATCCTAAATCTACCACTGTAATCGATATAAGTGAAGATACTTTACCAACTGAGCAAGCACCGTTGATCGCCTTTGAAATGAAAAGAATGTGCCTTTGAAGTTACTATATTCTTAATATGTACATAAAATATTGTATGTCTATGATCGTTTATTGAGATTATGTGACAACTATTCGTGTGAGTTGGAACAAGTGCGTGAATACATGCATATAAGCGCGTGAGTCCTAGAAAAGAGGCTGCAAAATTTATTTATTTATTGCTTTTTTAAGAGGCTTCTTCCCCAAGCACCATTGTTGAACAAATATGGAGGCTGCATTACTTTTTATTCGTGACAAGTGAATTGCAGTCATTTGTTGCTAAGTTGGCAATATGGATCCATTCATTTCAAATGTAATCTTATTGTTATCAATTACTTCCCACTCCTTTCCTCTCCTTTGCTTGAATCAGTTTTCTTGTTAACTATTGGTCTCTATAATGTTTCATGCTAATTAGCTTCATATTGATATTTTTGGAACTTATAAAAGTGCTAAAGAGAAACTGTACAAACAGAAAAATACACTTTTATTGATATACACAACAATTTAATTATTTTTCAAATTCATATATTGCTTATCAGAATGACATTAACATAGAATAACATTATCAATTCATATAACATGTAAGATTAATAATGTCTTAAGATAAATTAGATTAATTGATTATACTGAAAAAGCAGTACAAACATCAAATTGTTTGTAAGAATATAATTAAGATCTCAAAAAGATAGAATAAAACTCTAATAAGCTTAAATAAAGCTAAACACTATTGCTCTTATCAAAATTTAACTTTAGGCCACTTTTTTTATGGAGCCGATCTCGCATAAACAAAGCCTGAAAACACTCGGAATCTTCTGAAACAAGCTTTTCTCTTGTTCCTTCCAACTGCTCCTTCAACATTAATAGTTGATTCAAGTTCTGACATTGTTCAACATCTATATCCTCCAGCCAATCGCGGAGGCTATTCCTCGGGGGCGGGGATGATCTTGAACCCGAGGAACTGCCAGAAACATCATCAGAATTAGAATGATGAGAATTCAGCCCAGACGATGATGGCTCGGAAAAACTTGAAAAGTGCCTCTCAATTGCAGAACTAACATTGCCGCAAGTGTACGGCTTTCCGGTGGGCGAAAAAACCACCGCCGCAACACGAGATCCGGTCATGGATTCAAGTTCTCCAGCTTTTTTGAAAAGTCCTTTGCGTCTTTTAGAGAATGTAACCATTCTCGACGTTTCCTTTGTTATTTTCTCGATCTGTATCTTCTTCTTTCCTGTGCCCATCTCCTCGTTTTCTTCTTGTTTTTTAATTCAAGTGTAGATTGTGCTTTGAAAGCTTTTAACAATTTGGAATTCTTAAATTAAAGGTTTCGTATTTATAGGGAGAGAATGGAACAGATACTGTTTAGGAAAGGATTCCTAAAGCCAATATAATATTGGTAGTTTCCTATTGTAAATATACTGTTTCCCATATTAGTGATTTCCTAATTTTTCTGTATAAAACTTCTCGGAGACGTTTCTTTTCATTTTTTTCCCTTTTCCGAGGGGTTTAATTTATAGTAATATTTTTTTCTTTTTTTTCAATTCAAGTAAGAGTTCGGTTTGACTTGTGCTTTTATACTTAGTCGTTTTTTTAGTATGTTTAGATCTTGAATATTGAGCATTAATGTGATATTAGTTTTTCATTTAGTGTAAAAGTCCTAATTAATTTCCATGTTGATTGTTCCTTTTTGAGTTATCTTTTCCATATTAATTAGTTTCCTATTCTGAACCAACCTTCTTTTTCCATAATGGTTTCCTATTTTTTTTATGTAACTTCTCACCGCTCTAAACCAAGAGACGTCTCTTTTAATTTAATTGTTTTGGTTTAATTAACTTTCTATTTTTAAGCGAATTAACTTCCCTTTTAAGGATTAACATTGAAAAGGAAAAATTCGTTTTTGTTATAAACTAAAGTAAAGACAAGAACAATAATGCAAGAACAATAGCAATAGAGAGAAGAGTAGAGAGAGTTGTTCTTATTGAGTTGAGAGGGGTCTCAAGGGATGATTTACAATGGTAGGGGGCACCTCTATTTATAGGGGAGAGGAAGATTTAGCTACCACTAATAGAACTCTAAAATCTCTCTAATTAAATACATTAAAGACATTCACCTTAAATAGAAGTGTAAGAATCTTCTATTTCATAACACTCCCCCTTGAATGTCTATTCAACAATGTGCCTCATAAAACCTTAAAACCAAAACCCAATGGGAAAAATTAAAATAAGGAAAAGAGTACACATGTTTGAATATGCGCCTATTGGTTGCCTCGTTAAAAACCTTGCAAGGAAAACCCAGTGGGAAAAAACCTTGTAAGGGAAAAAGAGTGCAACGCGCATTGACTCCCCCTAATGAGTACATCAATTTATATCCTTGAGCATTTGCATTCCAATCTTGTGCATCATCTTCAAAACGATCTTTGGTAGAGATTTGACAAATCAACCATATTGACTTGAATAAATATTCCGTACCTTGAAATCATCATTCTTGATAGATATGAACATCTTCATATAATGTCGTGGAATAACTCTTCAATATCTCCATAGATGCATTCTCAATGCCATCATGCTTATAGTTATAGCAAGATACATATGTATACAAATTGCACTTAGGATGTGGTACTTCAGGACCACGAATTGCATATGCTTCAAGCAACTTAAATCTTTCAAGTTAAGTCATATAAGCCCTATAATAGACTTTAGATGCATATCAAGTTTTCCATGTCATGCTAAACAAATAAGATATTGAAAACTGATTATACATACCTTTGACTTTATACTTTCAAGCATTTGAACTATAGGTTCAAAACTACATGTCTTTCATATGGAATCAATTCTTCTTGAATTGTATCTCTTCCATTTAGTTACTTTCTTTGGGTCAGCAAATGCGTATAGCATGCTTTGCAATATGTTGCAATTGAATTATCCCTTTTATGAACTTCAGGTTCATATCATGATATTCGGGGATATACATATACAAATGATAATTCATCCCATGTAACCTTTTCTCAAGTGTTTATCATGTCTCCCCCTCATGTTAGTAAAGCTAACATGTTTCCTTAACTTTGGGAAATCATCTTTGTGCATTATGTCAATATACATAGCACCTTAATAATAAGATGAAATTATTTGGTTCCTGACCCTGAACCACTTTTGAGGGGAGAATATACTCTCGTATACAACTTATATCAAACTGATATATACAACTTCGTTCTCATAAGGAACAGTTTAGCTATTAAGTGGAAGCACTCAATAATTATCTTGCTAAACCAACTTTGATATAAACCAACTTATCAAGATGAACTGTCTTGAGTAGAGAATCTGGAAACTATGCTCGAAGTTAGATTACTGAGCGATTTACCTCGCAAGCACCAGCCAGGCTGCGGGTTAATAACAATTGCGCATGTAACCATATCATAAATGCATCATATGTGGTATACATGGCAGGTGAATGGGCCCATATTCACCTTTGATATTTCCAGAATTTAGGGGCTTCAACCCGAACTCTTTAGTTGGTCAGTTCATTAATGAGAACAAGTGATACAAGAGTATTCGTAAAGAACTTTCTAGTTCTTTAATATTCACCTATGTGAATTTGCACATCATACTTCAAATGAGATGGCTAACACGAATGTCAACTGACTAAATTATCAATATTGGTAAACTTCAAATTTACACCATGACATGTGCACTTATCAATAAACTTCAGGTTTATTATGACATGGGTTTTTATACCAATAGATATCCACTTTATTGTGGCATTCTTTCTTTTGTGTAGTACAAACTGGAGAACAAAGCGGGTAGCTTTTCATATACAAATTACCCCGCTACAAGTTGTAGTAATAGGAGAATCAAAGCCTTCCTTTATTTATAGTCTCAATATCATCAATCGCCTTCGCGTGTACTTTTGGAAACTGGATAAGTTTCTTTGAGACTTACTACAGCACAATACTCAATTGTGTTTCTCCAACATAGTAATAATTGGCTCTTCGAGAGCTCTCAATTAACTTTGTACTACCACAGGTTCATCAACATCCGTGTGGTGAATATCTTTCTTAAAGAGAAAGTTATACCATTATGGTCATGTCAAACTTATATGCAAGATATGTTTCTTGCATTATCGTTGTCCTTTAATGGTCATATTTCCAAAATACTTTGGCGTACAATAGGTACGCGACCAACGATCATTCATGCCATATATCATCTCAAACCTCCTTCTAGGGGTGAGGGTGGTATCATCTCAAGCCTCCTTCTAGGAGTGAGTGTGGTACATTCAATACCAATTTCATGTTCATATTCTTCCAACATTGAATATGTATTTGTGAATCACATTCACTTCGAGGATATGTGATTTTGTTATCCTTTTCAAATCTATAAATGCTTCAGGCATTTGATTTGCTATTCTTTGCAAATGGATAATCTTTTGTGCCTCTTTCTTTCAAATAGAGGTATGTGGATCAAGATGAGATAATGATGCATTTTTCCACAAAATTTCCCGTTTGGTTTCACCAACTTCTCCCCCTAATTTTGGGAGAAGTGTCTCATCCAATTGACAGTCTGCAAATAGTGCAGTGAACAAATCTCCTGTCAATGTTTCGAGGTAGCGAATAATGGAGGACGCGTCAAACTCAACATATATTCCTAACCTCCTTTGCAAACCCATTTTGGTGCGGGATGGCGGTGCTACAGGCACATATACTGCGCATCCAAAGCTTCTTAAATGGGATATATTGGGTTCATGACCCAAAACCAATTGTAATGGGGAATATTTGTGTCAATTCGTCAGTCAGAGACGAACTAGCATTGCTGCATGCAACATGGCGTGACCCCAAACCGAAGTGGGCAGCCGACGAACTAGCATTGCTTCATGCAAAATGGCGTGACCCCAAACCGAAGTGGGCAGCCGACAAACTAGTATTGTTGCATGCAAAATGGCGTGAACCCAAGTCGAAATGGGCAGCCTCGTTTTCATGAAGAGTTCAAGATTATTCTCATCTATTGTCTCAATATGATATCCATTTTGAATGATATCTTTAAAACTCAACAAGTTCCTTTTAGACTTGGAGGAGAACATTGCATTCTCTAAGATAGATTCTCAAAACTCAACAAGTTCTTCTTAGACTTGGAGGAGAACATTTCTCAATGATTAACGTCATGCCTTTGGGCAGAGTTAGATTTGCTCTTCCGGAGCCTTCAATCAATTTACTACTTCCATAGATTGTAGTAATGTTTGCCTTACACAATTACTCTTCTTTTCTTTGAGTATTGTATGTGTAGTACATGAATCAACTAGGCAAATACTTTTACAATTGGACGTTGGTCCAAGTTCGCTTTGTGAGATATCCATATTTGCTATCCCATAGTTTAACATACAAAAGAAATACACGAACATAAGAATAAACAAGTTCAATTCTTTTGTGTCACATAATATTTTCAAAATCTGCTACTAACAGTTGGCTAACAAAATCAGATATGTTATCCATAATCAATTCCTTTGCAGTTTGAAAATTTCAGCGTTTTTCATAAGACAATCGATTATTAAACACACACAATCGATTGTTGGAACATAGACAATCGATTGTTAGACATACACAATCGATTATTTGTTATTTTTGAAAAACTTCAGATCACACTGTTTAAGGCAATCGATTGTTAGATATAGACAATCGATTGTTGGTCATTTTTGAAAAATTCCGGACCTCACTGTATCTGACAATCGATTGTCAAATATAGACAATCGATTGTTGATCATTTTTGAAAAATTCTGGACCTCACTGGATAAGACAATCGATTGTCAAATATAGACAATCGATTGTTGATCACTTTTTGAAAAATTCGTTATAAAGACAATCGATTGTTGATCATTGACAATCGATTGTTTTGCAGTTTTATGCGAAATATGAGATAACCGACTAGTTTTTCAGGTTAGTCGATTACCTCTACTGGAAAGTAAAGATATTATTGATATTTGAGCATATTGAGAACTAATACAAATATCATATCATGAACTAGCTAATACGAGCTAATACTAATGACTATTAGTTTATTCATTAACTAATACAAATAAATCAAACAGCTCCATCTTCTTTCATCACCGATCCATCATCGATTAGGTGGTCTATCTTCCCATCGGGTTGCTTAAAGAAGTCTGCCACATTCAAGTTGTCGTCAGAGACAAAATTCGTTATGGGGCATTTACTCTTTCGAGATGCTTAATAACGGTCAACCAAATGTCTTGGTATACGGCAAGACTTAGACCAGTGCCCGTTTTCACCGCAACGATAATATATAGTTTATAAACTATTTGCTTTTGGATTCTTATCGTATCGTGCTTGTGGCAGAGTGACCAACTTCAGGTTGTCATCTCTTCTTTAAGCCATTCCACAAGATAGGTGGATCCTTGACGGTGAGATATTCAATCTTCAAACCTTCATCAAGGTGATGGCGCAAGAAAATCAAGGCCTTAGCATAGTTTCAAACCTTCATCAAGGTGATGGCGCAAGAAAATCAAGGCCTTAGCATGGTTTTGGGTGGACGCATTATTTCTGTCTTTAATGGCATCTCCAAGACCCATAGCATCCAAAATGGATTTAAGTATCCAACACCCATATCATATAGTTCTTGCCCGAAATTTCAAGGGCAACGAACTTTCTTTTCATATGACACAATTACATCAAGAGCGTGTTCATACTTACGGGCTCTATTACAATTATCACATTCACTTCAGGGAATGGATCAAAATCATGTGCTTTACACAAGCTGCTACCACATTCTCTAAAGGGAATGGAGCAAATTCAATTGGACGGAATTCTTTGTCACGTCCACATTCATTGATACCTTCATGGTAATTAGTCTTCTTTCAGACTTATCATATACTGCTTCCACATTCTCTAAAGGGAATGGAGCAAATTCAATGGGACGGAATTCTTTGTCACGTCCACAATCATACATGAATTTAATCATGGCAGGACATAGAGATTTTACCACTTCGTGTGGTTATAATTTCTCACAAACTCCATTAGAGTTATAATCAAACTTTGTATATAAAATTTATAGAATTCCAAGAATTTGAAAAAGGAAAAGTAAATTACTTACCTTTAAGGTATACCAAATATATTTTCAATATTTTCTTCCTTTCTTCCTTTCCTTTCTTTCTTTCCTTTTTCCACGTTTTTCTTTCTTTTCTCCTTTTGCCGTTTTTCTTTTCGTTCCCTTTCTGTTCTTTTCTTTGTTTTCTTTCTTTCTTTTTGTTTCTGCTTCCTTCTTTTTTTTTTTTCTTTTTCTTTCTTCATTCTTTTTTTGAAGAAAAACCCTACACAAGCAAAAGTTAAGACAATCGAAAATTAAATTAGGAAGAGGGAAATACCTTAGATTTCTCGAGAATGGTTCTTGAGACAGTAGAGTCTCGTGCTGATAACGTGTTATAAACTAAAGTAAAGACAAGAACAATAATGCAAGAACAATAGCAATAGAGAGAAGAGTAGAGAGAGTTCTTCTTATTGAGTTGAGAGGGGTCTCAAGGGATGGTTTACAATGGTAGGGGGCACCTCTATTTATAGGGGAGAGGAAGATTTAGCTACCACTAATAGAACTCTAAAATCTCTCTAATTAAATACATTAAAGACATCCACCTTTAAATAGAAGTGTAAGAATCTTCTATTTCATAACAGTTTTCTTCTTTTTGCAGGTAAAAAAGAATTTCCTACCAGGTAATTTCCTAATATAATTTTTGGTTTCTAGCTAGAAAGCTTTTGGTTTAATTTTTTTTTTCCCAAAACATTTGGTTTGATTTCGAAAAGTAAAACATGTTGTTTAGTTTAAATGGGATTGGTTTATTTTTTCGTAAACTTATAAATAGGCTTAATTAATTATTTGTTACCTTTTTGTAGGATACCATGCACGTCGGGATAGAAAATTTTCTTTAATAAGTTTTCTGCTTTTCAGTTTAGTTATTTTGGGGCTTATTTTTAAAATAAATCATATAGAAAGTGAATTCAAGATTTAGAAGTTATGAGTACTCATCAAAAAAAATTCAAAAAAAGATGGAAAAGAAACTTAGTTGTGAGTACTCGCTTAATACTTATTTAAATTTTTTGATAATTTAATAAATTTGGTTAAAGACAATGGTTGCTAAAACACCCATAATGGTCCATGTAAATTCGCCAATGTATATAGAAAATGAAGAAAGCCTTTATGATTAGTATGATATGCTTCCATGCTATAGTATTTAATTTAGTTTAAAGTTCTAATTAGTTTCCATGTCTTAGCCGTCCCTATATTAGTTTTCTTTGTTGAAGGTTAAGTATAGGGTTAAGAGTTTTTAAGTGTTAATATGACCCCACTGTAATTAGGGTACCCTTGTAAAATAACATGATTTCTATAACTGTGAAATTTTAAAAACCACTAGTGACATAGTTTTTCGAGTTAATCTGAGCACGATCGTTAAGTTAACAAATATTTACCCCCTGTTTACATCAAGTACAAAATCGTAATTTATTTAATAAAATAATTAAATCATGATTAATTATTTAAATATAAAAACATATATTTATATTAATTAACGAGGATTAAGTGAGAAAATTTATATGCAAACTCATGCATCTATTAGTTAGGTAAGTGTTTACCTCTAATCAGTTTCCATGCCTAATGTCTTTCTTATTCATTAGGTTTCTGGTTTTCATTTGCTTGCGCATAAAGTCTAGGATTAGTAAGATTACTAAACACTTTCCACCGATAGTTGAATATTTCTCCATAAATAGTGACTAATTTGATCAAATTAATTATTGTATAGTCACTTAACTATTCAAATATCACGTGAGGTACGTAAAATCCTAGATCATTTTTTTGTCTAAACTAGTATTAGCATGCCTGTGACACATGTGTATGTAACATCTGTTTGTTAAAATTATATACATTGACGTTGAAATTAAATACAGTATTTGTTTAAATGATAGAAGTAAATATTATCATATTGACACGTAGAGGTGATGGATTTAGTTAAGTTAATCATATTTCTATTATATAGAAAATGAAAGATGGTCGACTAATGGGCATATAAGTTATTTCATAAAAACTTTTACGTTCTTTGCATTTCATAAATGCAAAGGTCATTGATGCATGTGGACCCCACATTTCCCTAACCCTAACTCCAACACTCCTTTTTTTTTTACGAACAAAGATAGATACTTATATAAAGTTAAACATAGTCTGTTACATTGTTCCCAGAGTACATTGTGCTGGGAATATTCATATTGCCTAAGGCAAACCAGATTACACAAAACATTAGTAGTAATTTCCTTAGTACGATAGGTAAGTCCTAGATTGTCTGCTTGAAGCTTATTTAAGATCGAACTAGGGGGATTTAGTAGTAGTAGATGATCAGCAGCGATCTTGAGCGCCTCCTTTGCCATGCCATGTGCTTCCTGGTTTCCATCCCTGAAGTTATGGATTATCTTTGCCTTCTTCAGCTGGAGCATTAGCCATCCGCAACATTTAGCCGTCTTTGGATTAGTTACATTATCATTAAGTATTAGTTTGATTACCTCAATTGAATCTGTTTCAATTATCACATATTGGAGATGTAATGAAATAGTCACCATTAAATCTTCTTTGAGGGCTTCCAGCTCTCCTTGTAATGGTGATGTTGTTGGGCAGGTGTATTGGAATCCAACTATCCAGTGGCCATGGTTGTCTCTGAAGCATCCTCCTAGACCTGCTATATTTTCTTCCTTTTTGAAAGCTCCATCTATGTTGAGCTTTAGATAACCTCTAAAATGTTTGTACCACGTGATTTTAATAGGTTGTTTTGGTAAAGCGGAGTCACACGTAGCCGTTAGAAGCTTATATTCAATGGCCTGGTGAGTCGAAGTGTTGATTGAGAATTTATAGGAAGAGTTGTTGATGTTGTTTTTATTACGGTTTAACCAAATATTCCATATTACGAAAGGGAATAGTTCCGGCCAAACAAGTAATTTGTGAATACCTTTAGGTTGATGATCTCGTAAGTTAATAAGCCAGTGCGTCTTAAAGCTGCCAGGGCTATTGAGGAGTGGATATGTAGAAGCCCAAACATTTGTTACAATAAGGCAATTAATAAAAATATAATGAATGGTTTCCGTTCCTGATTTGCATATTGGACAAGTGGGATCTACGTTCATTCCTATATGGCTTAGATAAGATCTGGTTGGGAGTTTGTTGTGGAGACACTTCCAAAGAAAAAATTTATGTTTGTTAGGATATCTGAGGGACTAGATCCAGTTGAAGTCTTCCGTTTGAGGGTTGGATTCATTAATTAGAGTTGAGCAACTACGGGTGGTAAAGAGGCCGTCCGTTGTTAGGTGCTATATTGTTGAGTCCGTTGGAAGCCAGGAGGGTTGAATTGATAGGATACTATTACTTAGGGGGTGGTAGTGTGAAGAGAATTTTATTTATATCACATTGATTGTTAGCCCAAATATAGCTTATTGTGAGATTCAAAGAGTATTTGGTGAGGGCTCCTATTAAGTAGGATCTTAAATTAGGGAAGTGTGGGATCCAGTTGAAGTCCCAAATGTTTAGGTTAGATTTTATATGAGGAGTCCATCTAATTCCTTTATGGCATAACTCACATCCTTTGGCTATGCTTTTCCAGATGAAGGAGCATGATTGATTTGTTGGGGAATGTTTGTCTAAAGAAATTAGTGTTAATTTCCATGGAGAGTTTGGCCCATGAATTAGCCTCCAAGATAGACTTGCAAGATTAATAAGGTTTTTGTTCTTAGCATTTTGAATGCCTAGTCCACCTTGGTCTTTAGAGACGCAGATAGTTTTTCAATTAATGAGGTGTAGTGATTTTTTAGTCGTGGTAGTACCCCAAAGAAAATTTCTTTGGATTTTATAAATATGCTTGAGTTTTAGGAGGCAGGTAGTTGTATTGCATAACATGATTGGGAGGTTATTGAGTACGGAGTTAATCAAGGCTGCTCTACCAGCCATACTTAAGAAATATTAAGTTATCAAGAATAAATTGGTAGTCTGAGGGTTTGGGTTTCTGGTTGGATAGAGAAACTAAAATATTTGCCAAATGTCCTACTTGTTTTCATCCCAAATAAATTTTCTAGAGAGTTAGCCAGTTGAGGTGGACAAAATTTCGAAACTACTATTTTTTATTTGGAAAGGCTAATTTTTTGACCTGATATAGTGCAAAAGGGGGAGAGACGGGAGCGGATATTTGTGGGAGAGCATTTAGCCGAGTTGCAGAAAAGAATGAGATCATATGCATAGAACATGTGAGAGATTGGATATTTATCCATACCTATATTCAAAGGGCTCCAAAGATTAATGTCCACCATGTGGGAGATTTGAATTGATAACATGTTCATGCAAAGGATAAAGAGATATGGGGATAACGGGTCTCCTTGTCTTATACCTCTGCTAGGACTAAAGTAGGGGCTTGTACTCCCATTGACTAAAATTGAAATTCTACTTGTGGTTACACAATCATAATAACTTTGAGGATTTTTGGCGGGAATTTGTAATAACGGAGAGTTCTGTAAATGAAAGACCATTCCAGCCGGTCAAAAGCTTTCTCTATGTCTATTTTGAGGATAACACCAGATTTATAACTCTTAAATTTGTTCATTTTTAATAGAATTTCTTGGATGATTATTGCATTATCACTAGTTCTCCTCCCTTTAATGAAGCTAGATTGGTATGGACTAATGAGCTTTTCCAGATAAGGCTTAATTTTATTGGCAATGATCTTAGTGATTCTTTCGGAGATGATGTTGGAAAGTTCTATTGGTCTGAATTCTTTAAATGGTTAGCGTTGGAAATTTTTGGAATTAGGCAAAGGTAAGTGTCATTTAGTCCTTTTGGTAATATGCTTGAGTTGAAAGCATTATGGTAGAGGGATACAACCGACGTTTTAATCAAGTCCCAAAATTGTTAAAAGAAGAAAAGATGCAACCTATCAGGGCCAAGTGATTTATTTGGTTTGAAGGAAAATAAGGCAGCCCTTATCTCATTTAGTTGTAACGGATGATCTAGGGGAGCCAAATCTACGGGGTTAAGGCAAGCAGTATCATTCTGAATTTCTTTCCAATTATAGAAGGAGTGACTGGAGGTGAAGGTATCCTGGAAGAAAGAAATAGTATGTTCTATAATCCTCAAAGGTTCTTCAATCCAATTATCTTGGTTGTCCTTAAAGGACACAATTTTATCAATCCTTTTTTTGTTCGTGGAACATATGTGGAAAAATTTAGAGTTACTATCTCCGTCATTTAGCCAGTCGACTCTTGATCTAAGCTTCCAATAATCCTCTTCAATACGGAGGCAATTATTATACTCAAAAATTAACTTAGCCTCCAGATTTGATAGAAAGTCACTATGGCCATATGAATTAGAATTTTGTATCATGTTAATCCTGGCCAACAAATTCTTTTTTCTGTTAAGATTCCCAAAGGTGATTTTGTTCCACTTAATTAGACTATCCTTGAACGATGTGGTTGCTTCAGTGAATTTTTTATTCACCCAGTTATCTCGAACAAGAGGAGAAATTCAGGGTGTTTTGTCCAATAAGTTTCCAGTCTAAAAGGACGAGGTAGATTATAAACAGTTTTTGGCAGTAATTCTAATTTAATGGGATTATGGTCTAAGTGAGTTTTTGGCAAGTGAATTACATTGGTTTTGGGGAATAAAGTTAGACAGGCGTCATTTGCAAACAATTTATCAAGTCTTTCCATTAGTCTTTTCGAAACCAACTTATTATTATTTGACCAAGTGTATTTTGGCCCTTTGAAGCCGAGGTCCATAAGGTTGCAATAATTAATCTTGTTCCAGATTTTTAGGGCATGATTTCTATTAACTGGATTCCCTCCCCGTTTATTGTTAACGTGCAGAACATTGTTAAGGTCTCCACCTAGCAGCCATGGACCTTTATAGTAGTTGAATATCTCACAAATATTGTCCCACATTTTGTCTCTTTTATTAACTATCGTACTAGCATATAATGATGAAAAACTCCAAGAATGACGAATATGAGGTATCTCAATTAGGGTGTGGATCTCATTGTTCCTTCTCACAATGTGTGAACATTCACCCTAATAGTATCTCAAAGCACAAGCTAACCCTCCAGATTGACCCTCAAAGAGAACCTGGATTATGTCTGAAAACCCAAACTCATGCATAATGCTACTGTGAGAGGCCATCCTAGTTTCTAGTAAGGTAATCATGCATGGATTGTGCATGTTGATTAACTCACGAAAGTTGATCTTGAACTCATCGTTATTCCCACCTCTGATGTTCCAGATGATATTGTTCTTAGCTTGATTCATTGCAAAGGCTACCTTCTCAAGAGGAAGACTTCTTTCAATATGTAATCGCCGCCGAGAATAAACATGTTGTGCCGGGTGACTAGAAATTTGATAAGATAAAGTAAAGAAAGAATTTCCGGCTAGGTTCAAGGTATGCCAGCTGATTGAATGGTATAGTTGACCATTTGCTAGGTTCCTTTCCCTGGGTATAGGGTTCCTTCTCAGGCTCGGAACAAGGATCATTGTGTTCTTTTTCACAGTGGGATCCTGAGGTGGACGAATGTCCATTGTGCACTTGAAGAGTGATTCCTGTCCATTGAGGTTCATTTGAAGTGAAACTGCGCTCCCCATAAGACCTAGTTCTAGCCAAGAAGTTAGGTGGTGGTCCTAGGGGATAGGGGGTTGTGCAAAGTAGATTGGGATGTTTTGAACTTGTTGAGGAAGTGGGGGAAGGTTGTTCATGGTTGGGAGACGAGGGTTTCCCAGTATTTGGATCAGTCGGGTTCTCCTTCATGGGTTGACGGTGAGTATGAGCATTGTTGTTGGTGGCAATGGAATGATTTAAAGAATCTTGGATTGGATTAACTGAAATGATTAGATTTGAGAGCATGCAAGGGAGGTTTCTTGGCGTGCTTGGTTTAATAGGCGATTTTGCATGGATTTCTCTGGGCACGTGTTCCAGTTTGAGTGACATGTCTGGAGGCATGATAAAGGGAGACTTTGTTATTGGTTTGTTATGTTGATTAGCTAAGTTAATAAGGGGTTCTATTGGTTGCAGGGGTTATAGAGTCATTATTACCGTTATTAGGGACACTTTTATGAGATAATCGCTGATGTATGTGAGTATTAGGTAGGGCTAATATTTTGTCTTGTAGTGAGGTATAATGTACATGCATCGGTTCCTCAACTTTTCCTAGCTCCATGCAACCGGATTCGTAGGGTTTAGGCTCGTGTTTGAGGTGGTTAAGTCTAAAACCATTAGCTGGTTTTCCGGTGTAACGAGTGTAAATCTATTTTTATTACTAGGCTCCCCTTTTGGGGACCCAATGTGAGAGATAGGGGATCCGTTGGAGATTTTTCTTATAGGATTAGCAGAGTAAGTTGTAGAGTGCTTTACCATATATTTAAGCTTACTTGTGGATAAGTACTTACATGATGCTGCCTCAAATAATTTTACCTCTAGGTTTGGGTCTATATTCGATTTCGATGTTGCCTTGTTTTGTCTCCGTTCCTGTTTCTTTTTATTCCTTGTGAAGGAGACTGTGATCCAGTCCTCAATTGCAGGTGGATCCTTGCCATTTGGTTGGGGTGTTTGTGGTTGTGATTCAGTAGCAAACCTTGGATTTGATCGTACGAGGGAGCAGTTTTTTGTTATGTGACCTAATTTCCATAGTTTTTGTAGAGAAAATGGTCTGCTTCGTATAGGATAAGTTGTTTATGGGTGCCTATGAATATATATTTTAGTACTGGGACATCTAGGGGTAGTTCAACACACAGTCTCGCGTATCTTCCTCTAAGTGAGGATGATTTACATGCATCCACCTTCAATAGTCTCCCTATAGTGCTGCCTATTTTTTTTCGGAGTTGGCTATAGTAAAATTCAGTGGGGAGGTGTGGTAGTCGCACTCATACGGCTGAATAGGCTTTAGTAGCTTCAGTAGCAACAAAGTTTGGTTTCCATATTTGGATTTATAGGGAAAAACCAAAAACAAAGTAAGGGCCATTTTGTAGTATTGAAATCATACTTTCCTCCTTTTGTAGTTTGACAATGAAATAGTCGTTTCCTAGGTCGATAAAAGGGAAGTTTTCCTGGACTTTCCATATTTCTTGTGCTTTCCTTTTATGGATATGGTGAAGGATTCGTTTGCCATGGAGCTTGATTATCAGGGAGAATTTCCATGGTGCGTAAATTCTTGATCTGTCTTCTTGAGAGATATGAACCATAGGAGAGTGAAGCACATTTCCCAAACCTGAATCTGATAAGGTCATCTCCTGGTCTTGCACCAAGGGAGAGGAAATGCGAATCTCAGATGGTGTTGAAAATTTTGGTAGTAAGCTCCATATGATTTAGAAGTTTTGATTTGAAAGAAGCGGGTGGACTGTTTTCCATTTCTTGATCAGTTTGGCAGAGATTGTGGGTTTGGAAATCTGGGGGTTTGGGGGGATATGAATCGATTAATTTGTTTTTGTTTGGGTTTGCATCAGCCAATGGTGTAGATGGAGGTTTGGCGGTGGGAATGTGAGAGGCTGCTTTCTTTAAAGAGATGTGAGAGTTTCTCTCTCATGCGAAGTACGACTCCAACACTCCTTTGAATGTGCTGGTAATTAGACTCTTTTCCACATAGTACTATATGCAAATACTCATTTGGACCGTTCCTTCTCTCATTTGGTAAATTAATTAAATTTGGTTTAGTCAACTAGAAGTTTCTACGGAAAAAGTAAAATTAATTTTAAATAATAAATATCGGTAAATATTTACATGATTTTTGTATTTATCCATATCGTTTTAAAGCAATTTAAAATTTAAAATTAAAAGTTTTTATCTATCCATACTACTTGAAGGAGATTTCAAACTAAAAAGTCTCACATTCAAAATTAATTTTAGAAAGTATAGTTTATTATCAAAATTTAATATAAGTAACGAGATTTGTCCATATTGTACTAGGAGGCTATCTCTTATATGCTTAATTGATAAGATTTAATCTACATCATTTGAACTCATCTTTCAAGTTTTCAACTATCAATAAATTGTCTTAAAACATTATTTGTTATAATTTTTATATTGTTTCATTATAAAAACTAACATATGATAAATCTGTAGAAAAGTGAAACCATTTCTCTTATCTCCCTAATCAAGAAAAACTTAAAATGTCTATAATTTATAGATTTCTATCAAATGTTTATTATTTTATCACTAGTTAACATCATTTTAAACGAGTTATAATAAATATAATTTAAACTACTATATAGAATTACTATAATTTATATCATGTTAATATTTATGTAATACCTTTGTTTCTCTTAGTTTGAAGTAGTAAATTACCTCTTTAGGATACAAGTCTCCTTGGAAATTTTCTTTATTTATTGTACTAAATATTTCTCTTGGTTATGTTGTATACAAGACATGAAGTATTATCATAGTAAGTTTTTTCATCTTTTATTATATTGTAAAGAATGATATTGTTCATTTTAACTTTCATCAAGTAGCTGATCGTTCCCATTGTTGAAACTCTTTAGAAACCAATTTGGATATATTCAAGAATAGTTTACACATAGATTGGTAAGCTTCTTATTCTAAAAAAATTTTAACATAGACGACACTTGTAGCTTTAATATATTCTCTTGTAAAATACTCAAATATAGAATAATTTTAAGACTACAATGTTGGGCCGGTATACTGGCATTTCCTCATCTAGTATTAATGTATAATTACACATATCTTGTACTATGACATACAAATATGTTATATTATTCTGACTGTTATGAAATAATATAAGAACAAGAACAATAATACAAGAACAAGAACAATATAGAGAGAGGAGTATTCTTATTGATACTTTGGGATGATTTACAATGGGAGAGAACCCCTTTATTTATAGGGAGGTGGTGACTTAGCCACCAAGTAGTAAACCCTAGGATCTCTCTAAATATGGACATTCACCTTAAATAGAATATTTTATAACACTCCCCCTTGAATGTCTATTCAATAATGTGCCTCGTTAAAACCTTAACTAAAACAAAACCCAATGGGAAAAAATTATAGAAAAGGAAAAAGAGTACACATGTTTGAATATGCGCCTATTGGTTGCCTCGTTAAAAACCTTGCAAGGAAAACCCAGTGGGACAAAACCTTGTAAGGGAAAAATAGTGCAACGCGCATTAACTCCCCCTGAAAAGAGCATCAATTCACATCCTTGAGCATTTGCATTCCAATCTTGTGCACCATCTTCAAAACGATCTTTTGTAGAGATTTGATAAATAAATCAGCCATATTGATTTGAATAAATATTCCGCACCTTGAAATAATCATTCTTGATTGATATGAACATCTTCATATAATGTCGTGGAATGACTCTTCTATATCTCCAAAGAGGTATTCTCGATGCCATCATGCTTATAGTTATAGCAAGATACATATGTACACAAGTTGCACTTAGGATGTGGTACTTCAGGACCAAGAATTGTATATGCTTCAAGCAACTTCAATCATTGACGTTATACTTTCAAGTATTTGAACTGCATGTCCAAAACTACATGTCTTTCATATGGAATCAATTCTGCTTGAATTGTATCTCTTCCATTTAGCCAATATTTTTGTTTGTATTCGACAAACATAAGATCCTCATCGATATTTAGCGCTATCATAGATGTCGTCGACGAACATTTTATATCAGTTCCAGTAAATTTTCATAAAGACATAACATGGAGATCTCTTTATTCATATATTCAGGTACCTGAATCTCTCATGAGATTTTATGAAGTGCTATGTCATGTGATCTTCTAGATCACTTGCCTCCCCATTATGATCACTTTGATCATTTGCTCATCTTCTTTATTAAGAAGTTATTTTAAAACCGATTTGTCTATACGCTTTAAGCGTATCAAAGACTTTGTCCTTCTGGGACTTAATATGAGCATTTGCAGTGAGAATATAGTTACTTTCTTTGGGTCAGCAAATGCGTATAGCATGCTTTGCAATATGTTGCAATTGAATTATCCTTTTATGAACTTCAGGTTCATATTATGATATTCGAGGATCTATATATACAAATGATAATTCATCCCATGTAACCTTTTCTCAAGTGTTTATCATGTCTCCCCCTCATGTTAGAAAAGCTAACTTGTTTCCTCAACTTTGAGAGTCCATCTTTGTGCATTATGGTGTTAATGAAAATATACACCGCACATCAATAATAATAAGATGAAATTATTTGGTTCCTGACCCTGAATCACTTGTGAGGGGAGAATATAATATACTCTCGTATACAACGTATATCAAACTGATATATATAACTTTGTTCTCATAAGAAACAGTTTAGCTATTAAGTGGAGGCACTCAATAATTATCTTGCTCAACCAACTATGATATAAACCAACTTATCAAGATGAACTATCTTAAATAGAAAATCTGGAAATTGTGCTCGAAGTTATATTACTGAGCAATTTACCTCGCAAGCACCGGCCAGGCTGCGGGTTAATAACAATCGCACATGTAACCATATCATAGATGCATCATATGTGGTATACATGGCAGGTGAATGGGCCCATATTCACCTTTGATAATTCCAGAATTTATGGGATTCAACCCGAACTCTTTAGTTGGTCAATTAATTAATGAGAATAAGTAATACAAGAGAATTCGTAAAGAACTTTCTAGTTCTTTAATATTTACCCATGTGGATTCTCTATTACTGCACATCATACTTAAAATGATATGGCTAACTCGAATGCCAACTGAATAAATTATCAATATTGATAAACTTCAAATTTACACCATGACATGTGCAATTATCAATAAACTTTAAGTTTATTATGATATGGGTTTTTATATCAATAAACGTCCACTTTATTGTGGTATTCTTATGTAGTACAAACTGGAGAATAAAGCGGGTAGTTTTTCACATACAGATTATCCCGCTACAAGTTGTAGTAATAGAAGATATCAAATCTTTCCTTTATTTATAGTCTCAATATAATCAATCGCTTTCGCATATACTTTGGAAACTGAAGAAGTTTCTTTGAGACTTACTACAACACAATACCTTATTGGTAATCAATTGTGTTTCTCCAACATAGTAATAATTGGCTCTTCTAGAGCTCTCAATTAATCTTGTACTACCACAAATTCATCAACATTCATGTGGTGAATATCTCTTTTAAAGTGAAAGTTATACCATTATGGTCATGTCAAAATTATATGCAAGATATGTTTCTTGCATTATCGTTGTCCTTTATTGGTCATATTTCCAAAATATTTTGGCGTACAATCGGTACGTGACCAACGATCATTCATGCCATAATAATGACATTATTTTCATATATCATCTCAAACCTCCTTCTAGGGGTGAGTGTGGTATATTCAATACCAATTTCATGTTCATATTCTTTCAATAATGAATATGTATTCGTGAATCAGATATTGTCACATTCACTGCGGAGATATGTGATTTTGTTATCCTTTTCAAATCTGTAAATGCGTCTGGCATTCGATTTGTTATTCTTTGCAAATGGATAATATTTTGCACCTCTTTTCCACAAATAGAGGTATGTGGATCAAGATGAGATAATGATACATTTTTCCACAAAATTTTCCGTTTGGTTTCACCAACTTCTCCCCCTAATTTTGGGAAAAATGTCTCATCGAATTGACAGTCTGCAAATCGTGCAGTGAACAAATCCCCTGTCAATGTTTCGAGGTAGAGAATAATGGAGGGCGATTCAAACTCAACATATATTCCTAACCTTCTTTGCAGACCCATTTTGGTGCAATATGGCGGTGCTACAGGCACATATACTGCACATCCAAAAATTCTTAAGTGGGATATATTAGGTTCATGACCCAAAACTCATTGCAACGGGGAATATTTGTGATAATTCGTCGTTTTGAGACGAACTAGCATTGCTGCATGCAAAATGGCGTGACCCCAAACCGATGTGGGCAGCCTCGTTTTCATGAGTAAATGAGGAATTCAAGATTATTCTCATCTATTGTCTCAATATGATATCCATTTTGAATGATATCTTTAAAACTCAACAAGTTCCTTTAGACTTGGAGGAGAACATTGCATTCTCTAAAATGTTGTTCCTTTATGCAGAGTAATAGTTGCTCTTCCGGAGCCTTTAATCAATTTACTACTACCAGAAATTGTAGTAACATCTGCCTTACACATACTTAAATGAGAGTAATATTTCTTCTCTTTGAATATCGTATGTGTGGTACATGAATCAATTAATCAAAAGAGATATACATACGAACATGAGAATAAACAAATTTATCCGTTGCTTCATAATTAAACAATATTTTCAAAATCTGCTGAGGTTAGTCGATTAACTTAGTTAATAGTCGACTAACTTGGGAAGCAGTCATTAGGTTAGTCGACTAACTAAATCAGATAGTCGACTATCTTGCCTTGCGGAAAAGTCCAGTTTTAATGCGAAATATTAGTTAGTCGACTAACTAAGTTGATAGTCGACTAACTTAGTAAACAGTCATCAGGTTAGTCGACTATCTAAATCAGATAGTCGACTAACTTAGCTTGCGGAAAAATCCAGTTTTAATGCGAAATATTAGATAATCGACTAACTGTTAGGTTAGTCGATTAACTCTACTGGAAAATAAAATCTTTGAAATTTAAGCATATTGAAACATTCTAAAGAACTAATACTAACATTATATCATAAGCTAACTAATACGAGCTGATACTAATGACTATTAGTTTATTCACTAACTAATACAAATAAGTAAAATAAAATCAAACAATTCCATCTTCCTTCATCACAGATCCATCACCAATTAAGTGGTCTATTTTCCCCTCAGGGTGCTCAAAGAAGTCTGCCACATCCAAGTGGTTGATGTCAAAATTGTCGTCAGAGACAGAATTGGTATCAGGGCATTTACTTTTTAGAGATGCTTGATAAAGCTCAACCAAATGTCTTGGTACACGGCAAATTTTTGCCTAGTGCCCTTTTCCACCGCAATAATAATATATAGTTTATGAACTATTTGCTTTTGGATTCTCATCGCATCGTGCTTGTGGCAGAGTGACCAACTTCAGGTTGTCATATCTCTCCTTTAAGCCATTCCACAAGATAGGTGGATCTTTGACTGTGATATATTCAATTTTCAAACCTTCATCAAGGTGATGGCGCAAGAAAATCAAGGCCTTAGCACAGTTTAAAACCTTCATCAAGGTGATGGCGTAAGAAAATCAAGGCCTTAGCACAGTTTCAAACCTTCATCAAGGTGATGGCGCAAGAAAATCAATGCTTTAGCATAGTCTTGGGTGGATGCATTATTTCTGTCTTTAATGGCGTCTCCAAGACCCATTGCATCCAAATGGATTTCAGCATCCAATACCCATGTCATATAGTTCTTACCCGAAATTTCAAGGGCAACGAACTTTCTTTTCATAATGTCAGACATAAAACAAAATTACATCAAGAGCATGTCCATACTTACAGGTTTTATTACAATTATCACATTCACTTCAGAGAATGGATCATAATCATCTGTATATACAATCTCATGTCAAATATTACTTTCTTTTATAAAGTGAAAGATTATTTTAAGAATCTTTATTATTCTCATTATCACAATGGTGACGATTATAATTCCGTCTATTGCCACTTCCACATTCATTGATACCTTCATGGTAATAATTTTGTCTTCTTTCAGACTTATCACATACTGCTACCACATTCTCTAAAGGGAATGGAGCAAATTCAATTGGACAAATTTTTTAATTCTTTGCCCACAATCATACATGAATTTAATCATGGCAAGACATAGAACTTTTACCACTTCACGTGTTTATAATTTCTTACAAACTCCATTAGAGTTATAATCAAACTTTGTTGTCTTTGTTTGTATATGAAATCAAATCGTAGAATTTCAAGAATTTGAAAGGGAAAAGTAAATTACTTACCTTTTAGGTATACCAATAAATGTTGTGATATCAGATATACCTCTTGAGTTTCCATCCCGTTGCATTACTTTATGATGATACCATCTCTTCTATTTTTCCATATAGAAATTCTGGAAGAAGGAAGAAATCAAATTCAATTGGTTAGAGACTCGTGCTGATAACGTGTTATGAAATAATATAAGAACAAGAACAATAATACAAGAACAAGAACAATATAGAGAAAAGTAGAGAGAGGAGTATTCTTATTGATACTTTGGGATGATTTACAATGGGAGAGAACCCCTTTATTTATAGGGAGGTGGTGACTTAGCCACAAGTAGTAAACCCTAGGATCTCTCTAAATATGGACATTCACCTTAAATAGAATATTTTATAACAATGACCCAATTATGAATATATTTTTTCTTTCATTATTTCATCCTTATTTCTTCACGTTTGTATTTTGACCAGTTTGATTCATAATGCTATAACTGATTTTGATTTATTTTTTATTTCTTTCCTCGATATCTTTTTATTAAATTATTTGTGTATTCCAATATTGTGTAAACTTGAAAAATGGTTTTACCTATATGATGAATTTAAAAAAGAATAAAATTGGAATTTTATTCTAATTAGTTCATAAAAATACTTAATTATTTTTGAAAATCAAAATAAATAATTTAAATTCTAAGGATTCAAATTCTTAATATTATCTCATACCATATTTTAAATATTTAATTATAATTATATTTTTATCCACAAAAAATTTATTTTTAACTGATAAATATTCAAACTTTTGTACTTTATGTTTGTCGAAGCGCTGATATAAATGATTTTTGTCAATCACTTTTCTTTTTCTCTTTCTCCTTGAGTTTATTAAATATTTTTGTAATTATTTATTTTAATTATGTTTTAAAATCTATAGTAATATTTATATCTAAGCAAGTTATTGATCGAAGTGGACCAATCTCACATAGACTACTCATAGCATTTATAATTGCTGAATTAGGATAAAGATCAAGCAAAACGCTCCCTCTTGTTTGTTTAATTTTATTTTGAATAATTTAGTGGAAAAAAACTCTTCCTTCTCTCTAAACCTTCCATCTCCCCCAAAACTTCATCCACTTACGAATCACCATGTCTACTGACCTCCCAAATCCAGCTTGTGATCCCAAGAACTCCACTAATCAAATCCCTCCAAAATCCCTGGACATTTTTTCACTACTTTTCATCATAAATTCCCTCGTTCAAAGATAAACTCCTAACCCAAGATAAAGGGGAAAATAACTTAGTATACATACATATTAATTCCCATATCCCAACCCCACAAGCATTTATGGAAGAATCAGTCCAAAATCTAAATAGTCTCGCCACTTCAACCATCATGGTTCTACCAATTACCGATACCATGGCATTAGACCCCCCCAGCACCTTAGACCTTCAAAAAAATTTAAATGCATAATTCTCTCTGATGCAAATACGGCTAGAGTGTTCTCCCCTAGAAATTTTCCCTCATAATCAAGTTACTTTGCAAAAGAGTTATCCATCATTACCTTCAATCTAAAATCACGGAGTTATGGAAACATTCCGAAAAATTTGATGACGAGAGAGAGGGTTGTGGCCACCTCGTTTGAGGAGGTAGTTGATATGGCTCGTTAGATTGAGAGAGATCATCGTTGGGATCGTGAGGAGAGGGAGATCAAGAGGCCTCGAGGTTCAGGTAGTTTCAGCGGTGTTCCGTCAAGGGGCTAGTTCTAGCGCAGCAGAGGTTGTTCCTTCAGACCTCCTCAGTCAGGTCGCACAGAGTCCAGTGGGACTTTTTCTGGTCGTGGTCCCCAGGGTTATCAGCAGGGCCAGTCTTCATTTATCATTTTTTCAGCTCAGAGTGCTACTCCTGCCTCTTTAGCCCAGGGTTCATCTGTAGTGAGGGGTTCCCTTCAGTCCCTTTCTCCAGCTTCAGGTCGTTGCTACGAGTGTGGTGAGTTGGGTTATATGAGGAGGCAGTGTCCTCGGCTCTGTGGTAGACAGTCTCAGCAGAGGGATCCCCTCATCTTCTGCTCCTATTTCTTCAGCACCCACTCAGTCAACTAGGGGTGGAGGCCAGGTAGCCAGAGGTCGCCACAGGGGTGAAGACCATATTGGCGGTGGTCAGTCTTGATTTTATGTTCTTCCATATATGAGGGACAGTATCGCATCACATGATGTCATCACATGTATTATTTCAGTCTTCCACAGGGATGCTTCTGTCTTATTTGATCCCGGATCTACCTATTCTTGTGTAATCTTCATATTTTGCTAATTATTTGGGTACGGCCCGTGGTTGTCTTACCTTGCCTGTGCACGTATCTACCCCGGTGGGTGATACTATTATTGTGGATCATGTATATCGATCGTGCCTTGTGACTATTAGGGGTATGAAGACCCGAGTTGACTTGTTGTTATTAGGCATGGTGGATTTCGATGTGATTCTGGGTATGGATTGGCTATCTCCGTACCATTGTATTCTGGACTATCATGCCAAGATAGTTATGTTGGCTATTCCGGGTATCCCAAGGATTGAGTGGAGAGGCGTGACTGATTATGTGCCCAGCAGGGTGATTTCATTCTTAAAGGCCCAGCGGATGATTGGGAAAGGTTGTCTATCGTACTTGGCTTTCGTTTGAGATATTGGAGCTGAGGCTCCTAGTCTTGATTCGGCTCCCGTTGTGAGAGATTTCCATGATGTATTTCTATCGGACCTGCCGGGTATGCCGCCGGATAGGGATATTGACTTTGGTATTGATCTCCTGCCAAGCACTCAGCCCATCTCTATTCCTCCCTATCGTATGCTACCCGCGGAGCTAAAAGAACTGAAGGAACAGCTTCAGGAAATCCTAGATAAGGGGTTCATTCGCCCGAGTGTGTCACCGTGGGGTGCACCAGTCTTATTTGAAAAGAAAAAGGATGGCACAATGAGAATGTGAATTGACTACAGACAGTTGAATAAGGTGACAGTGAAGAACAAGTATCCACTACCCCGTATTGAGGATTTTTTTTATCAGCTTCAGGGAGGAAGGGTATTATCTAAGATTGACCTCCGATCAGGCTATCACCAGCTGAAGATTAGGGAATTAGACATCATGAAGACGTCTTTCAGGATGAGTTATGGGCACTACGAGTTTCTGGTTATGTCTTTCAGGCTGACAAATGCCCCAGCCGCGTTCATGCACTTGATGAACAGTGTATTTCTGCCATATCTAGATTAATTTGTGATTGTATTTATTGATGACATCCTGGGGTACTCACGTAGCCAGGAGGAGCACGCACAGCACTTGAGGGTGGTATTGCATAGGTTGAGAGAGGAGAAGCTTTATGCAAAGTTCTCCAAGTGTGAGTTTTGGATTTGTACTGTGGCTTTTCTTGGGACACGTGGTGTCCAGTGATGGAATTTAGGTAGACCCAAAGAAGATTGAGGCGGTGCAGAGTTGTCCCAGACCGTCCTCAGCTACTGAGATTCGGAGTTTCCTCGGTTTGGCGGGTTATTACCGCAAGTTTGTGTAGGGTTTTTCATCTATTGCTTCGCCTTTAACGAAGTTGACGCAGAAGAATGCTCCATTTGTGTGGTCAAATGAGTGCGATGAGAGCTTTCAGAAGCTCAAGTCGGCTTTGACCATAGCTCTGGTGCTAGTATTACCATTAGCTTCAGGTTCTTACACGGTGTATTGTGATGCTTTGAGAGTTAGGATCGGTTGTGTATTGATGCACGAATGTAGAGTTATTGCTTATGCTTCACATCAAATAAAGCCCCATGAGAAGAACTACCATGTTCATGATTAAGAGTTGGTTGTATTGTTCATGCCCTGAAGATTTGGAGGCATTATCTATATGGCGTATCTTGTGAGGTATATACGAACCATCGCAGTCTTCAACACTCGTGTAAGTAGAAGGATCTTAATTTGAGGCAGCGGAGATGACTTGAGTTACTCAAGGACTATGATATTACCATTTTGTATCATCTCGGGAAGGCCAATTTAGTGGCCGATGCTTTGATCCGGAAGACGATTAGTATGGGTAGCTTGGCGTACATTCCAGTTGAAGAGAGGCCCCTTGAAGTTGATGTTCAGTCCTTGGCCAATCAGATGGTGAGGTTTGATATTTCTGAGCCCAGTCGGGTGTTGGCTTGTGTGGTTTCCCGGTATTCTTTGTATGACCGCAGTAGAGAGCGCCAGTATGATGACCCGCATTTGCTAGTCCTGAAGAACATGGTCCAGCATGATGATGCCAAAGATGTGACCATTGGAGATGATGGTGTGTTGCGGATGCAGGGCCCGATTTGCGTGCCAAATATGGATGGGCTCCGGGAGTTGATATTAGAGGAGGCCCACAACTCGCGATATTCAATTCACCCAGGGTGCCGCGAAGATGTAGCAGGATTTGAGACAGCATTACTGGTGGAGGAGAATGAAAAGGATATTGCAAATTATATGGCTCGGTGTCTCAACTGTCAGCATGTCAAATATGAGCATCAGATACCCGCGGGTGTACTTCAGCGGATGGATATTCCAGACTGGAAATGGGAGAAGATTACTATGGATTTTATAAGTGGTCTTCCTCATACCTCGAAGAAGTTTGATTCGATTTGCGTGGTCGTGGATAGGCTGATCAATTCCGCGCACTTCATTCCGGTATGTACTACCTGTTCTTTGGAGAAGTTAGCAGAGATTTTTCATCCGGGATATTGTACGGTTGCATGGGGTCCCAGTTTCCATTGTCTCGGATAGGGGTACTCAGTTCACTTCCAAGTTCTGGAGGACATTTCATCAGGAGTTGGGCACACAGTTACAGTTGAGCACAACATTTCATCCTCAGATGGACGGACAATCCGAGTGCAATATCCAGATATTGGAGGACATGTTGCGTTCCTGTGTTATTGATTTTGGACGTTCTTGGGCTGAGTTCATACCACTTGCAGAATTTGCATATAACAACAGCTATCAATCCAGCATTCAGATGGCGCCGTATGAGGCCTTATATGGGAGCCGATGTAGATCACTGATTGGTTGGTTTGATCCCCGAGAGGCTAGATTGTTGGGGACATGGTTAGTTCAAGATGCCTTAGAGAAGGTGAAAGTGATCCAGGAGAGACTTCGTACAGCTCAGTCGCGTCAGAAGAGTTAAGCAGACCGGAAGGTTCGAGATGTATCTTATGCAGTGGGCGAGAAGGTCTTGTTGAAGGTTTCGCCTATGAAAGGCACTATGAGGTTTGTAATGAAGGGGAAGCTTAGTCCACGGTTCATTGGACCCTTTGAGATACTTAGGATATTGGGGAGGTGGCCTATATGCTTGCGTTGCCACCCAGCTTGTCGGGAGTCATCCAGTGTTCCATGTTTCTATGCTCCGGAAGTGCGTTGGGGACCCGTCTAATGTATTAGACTTCAAGATTCAATTGGATAAGGACTTGACCTACAATGTGGATCCAGTGGCTATTTTGGGTCATCAGGATTGAAAGCTGAGATCAAAGGACATAGCTTAAGTGAAGGTACAATGGAGAGGTCAGCTCATGGAGGAGGCCACTTGGGAGACCAAGAAGGAGATGCAGAGCAGATATCCTCACTTGTTTGAGATTCCAGGTATGTTTCTTGACCCGCTCGAGGACGAGCATTTGTTTATGTTGGGAGGATTTAACGACCGACCTACCGTCACGTGAGTTACCGCCCCGTTTTTCCTGTTTGACGCTTCTATATGCTTCATTATATGTGTTTGATGAATTCGAAGTAATTCGGATAGAGTTCGGTTAGGAATGAGACAGTTAGTCTCTTTAAGAGAAGGTTATCTTGGAAAATTCAACCAGACATTGACTTAAGGATTAGAGGGCTCGGAAGGGATTTTCGATGATTCGACTAGTGTCTGGTGATGATTTACTTAGAATGCAATCGAAATTGAATTTGGAGGTCCGGTGTAGAATTAGGCTTGAATTGGCTAAGTTTGAATTTTGGCGAATTCCGGTTGACAGGTTAGATTTTGGTCCGAGGGTCGGAATGGAATTTTGAGAGTTACAGTAGCTCCGTTAGGTATTTTGGATATACGTGCAAAGTTTCAGGTCATTCGGAGGTGTTTAGGCCGGGTTTTTGATCAAATGAAAATTTCGAAAGTTTTAGTTTAACTTAGGCTTAAATTCGTGGTAACTTGATGATTTTGATGTTAATGATAGTGTTTTTATGGCCCGAGAAAGTCTGAATGAGGAATTAGAACATGTTTGTGCCTTTGGTTGAGGTCCTGAGGGCCTCGGGGTGATTTCGGATGGTCGAACGGGAAGTTTGGACTTAGGAATGTGCTGCAGAAAATGCACAGCAGTGAAGACCAAAAATTATTTATCGCGATCACGGGAGTGGGTCCGCGTTCGTGAAGGGATGGTTTGGTTGTTCATCGCGTTCGCATGGGAGTACTCACGTTCGCATATAAGAACCTGGGGCTCTGCCTGGATTTGTTCAATGCATTCGTAGAAGAGGGTTCGTGTTTGCATACTGGGAGGACGCAGAGCATCGCAATCGCGATGGTGTTGCCGCATTCACGAAGGGTAAATGGCGGGTTAGCGGAATTTGTTCATCGCGAACGCGTGGCTTGGACGCGTTCGCGTAAGGTTAAATCTGGGCGCCATGTTTTTTCATCTGCGATCCATTTATTATTTCTACCATTTTTACTCCGCCAAGAGAGCTTTTTTAACGATTTGAAGAGGGTTTTTGACGGGTATTAATTGGAGGTAAGTTTCTTAACTTAGAAACACTATTTTATTGAAGAATCAACACTCAAATTCATGAAAGTGGGTTGAAATTTGTGAAGAACTAGGGCTTGGTTTTGAAAACAAATTGGGGATTTGAAAGGCCATTTAAACTACATTTTTGGTAAACATTATATGTACGACTCGTGGCGAGACGAGAAATCCGTTGATGTGACTTTCATAATTTTTTGAGAAGTGGACCCGGGGCTCGGGTTTTACCAACTTTGTGATTTTTAGTGTTTTTCGAATAATTCAATTGGGTTATATTTTTTTAACATATAATAATGTATTCGTTGTGATTTTGACTAGATTCGATGCGCAAGAAGGTCAATTCAAAGGAAAAGAGTATTGCGGACTATTCTACGGCCGGCTTGAGGTGGGTAATAGATTTAGATGATGACCTGAGAGTTTGAAACCCTAGTGTATCAGATTGTGATGTTGTATTGAGGTGAGACACGTACTCTACTGTGAGTGTGGGGTCGTTTATGGACGGGACTATGGATTAGCCCGTCTTAGCAAGGTCTATACTGTGCTATATGCCTAGGAATTGTCTAGTAAACATCCTACGGATTGTTATAAGTACATTTGGGCAGCGAGCCAACTATTTGGATCCCTTAGGGATTATTATCACTATTTCCATGATATTGAGCATGTTCCCATGATATCAGTCCTGAGTTAAATATTATTTTTCATTTTACGAGAAAACAACAAGGAAAGTCGCTGACAATATGAATTCGTACGCAAGATACCGAATTGGATCCCTTTCATAGATGGGAATTGACGAAATAAGGAAGCAGTAGCACTCCCTCCCGATGTTTTGCCAGAAGCTCGTCTTCCGACAAAAAGAGAAAACTTCAGCCCCGGACCGAAAGGTGGGCGTCTAGATCTTGTCTTATGTCGGGTTTTCTCAAAATCCTTGAGAAACTTATTGAATTTCTGAAAGATTTTTCATAATGCTATATTTCAATTAAAGATCGAGTCAAATGAGAGATCTTGGAGTAAGCTCTTTTCCATGGGCAATCTACTCAAGAGTTTAGGCCCCTAATTTGGTCTATGTATGGGTTGCTGCCATACTCAAAATCAACTGTTAGATCTCCGGACTAGGAGAAAAAAAGATCGGATAATAGAATATGTTTTACCCTTTCCTTCGATTGTTTTCCTTTTTCGTCGGGAGACTTGCTAAAGTAAAGGTTGTCTCCGAGCAAGCTCTTAGCTTTCATTGTGAGTGAGAGAGGAATTGATGCACCCACTCTTCTTCCTTGCGTTCTATTAGGGGCCCCTGCCCTCCATTCTCTCAAGTACCTCTCTGTTTCCTCTAATCGAAGTCAGACTTGAGTATGTGACGAGAACTCGCTCATTTTGATCCCCTTGTTGACCAAGCAAGGTCGCAATGAGACTGAGAACACCAATGGAACACTCTCTTACCGAAACCAGGCTTTCGCCCTCTAACCCAGCTTTCAAAGAAAATTGTCTGGAACAGCTGCTTTCAAGCATCAAGAATTGATGATTGCCCCCTTAGGACAGCAACTAGGCCCCATTCCACTCTCGGCCATTCCACATGCTACCTAGCAGAGACGTGGTTATCTGAAGTGGATTCTCTCTTTTGTAGTAGATGTTGAATGTGCTTGACGGTGATCATTTCTGCCACGTCGTAACATTCTTTAGTGCTTTCTGTTTCAATGGTTTGGAACCCTTCTTACTTTTTTTATTATATCGGGGAATATTTTCTCTTGGTTCATTAATGAATTTTTACAGGCAAAATGCCGCTGACAATGTGTTGAATTGGCAGGTTACCTGATGAAGAAGCTGGGAAGGTACCAGCTGCCTTGAGATCTTCTTCGAACTTGATGCACTAATAGATAGAATAGAAGCAAATAGCATCTTTCTAGCCTGCATATCCGTGGAACTCAATCTCATTTAGAAAGCCATGAAAAAGAATTTTTTAGAGGAAGATAAAAAAATGCAGATTTCCCTATTGATTAACCTCTGAAGCGGATAAGATCCAAACCTTTAGCTCGGAAGAGGTCGGCATTTGAGCCCGTATTGAAAGGGGATCTTGGTTTTTTTTATATTATAAAAGAAACCACAGGAGTTACGATCGGGGTATCACTACCAGTAAGGGCCCGCTTCCATAATAGACTTTGAAACCTCGCCTTCCCTTTTGATGTCCAATCCCGGATACCATGACTTGCCTTCAAACGGGCATAGAGTATACTAGGGCGCTTGAGAGAACCATGTCGAAGGAACTCGGCAAAATGACCTCGTAACTTTAGGATAAGGGGTTCACTCCTATCTTTTGATTAGGAGCGCGTTGTATCGATTTAAGCCACATGCTCCACCGCTTGTGCAGGCCCCGCTTATTTTTCGGGACACATAGGCTATTACAGAGAGATCAAAAAATACTTTTCAAAGTGCGGAGTTAGGAATAATCCAGCCAAAGTAATAGGAATTAGACCTAACACGATTCCAAATAGAAAAACTTCAATCATTTTTCTTTGTTTGAAAGGAGAAAAAATATTATTGTATATATTGATTTTTTTAATAAAAATTATATGTATGTTATTTAGTATTTAATCATGAGGTTTTTCTTTTTCCTCAGGGAAAAGGATATCCCTTTGTCATCCTAAAAGGGGTCTGAAGAAAAAGAGTTTGCTCATTGGAAAACTTTCTAAAGACTAACTTTAGCATAAGAAAGGGAAGCATGCATTGAAAAACTCTTCGACACTCTCCCACGTCTGATTCATCCTAACAACTATCAATTAGGTTAAAAAAGTGCCCCTTCACATGCAAAAAAACTAATTAAAAGGGCAAAAGAGACAAATGACAAAGCGCTCGCTCCTTTAAAGGGCGGCGGCTTAAAAGCTTACCTTATTATTAGAGAAAGGTTTTGAACCCTAACCAACATTTTGGATTTTGGAGTTTTCGCCCCAACCTAGGTTAGCATTCCTTCCTTTCCAAAAAACGTAAATTAGTTTGGGCTTAAGCATAAAAGATTTGACTGAATGAATGTCACCTTGGTAGTTTTCAAACAAATCCAATGATGGTCCAAGTGGCCTTTCGGAGATTGACCTTTCTTTCTCTTCTTCCCGGTCTGATCGGTCGAGCTCTCATAATCGATCGCTCATATGTTCGTTCTGGCTAGCGCTCATCTCCAGCTCCCAGAAAGATAGACAAATAGGCAATCCGATAGATAGATTATGGCTTCCTCACTATCAGCAAGCTCCCACAGGCGATGAACTGCTTCCGATCTAAAACTGAGTAGAAATCTTCGAAGGGTTTAATCACTTAAACTATAATACCTGTTAAATGGAATAAAAAATGGCAATTGATTGTGCCCGTGTGGCTTGCCTGCATATATATATTTGGACTAATTGTGGACCGGGTTGCACGCCACAGCGAATGCTACATGTCATTGAGCTTGGGCTGTAAGAGCCTCTCCGGGGCCGAACCCCCACAGTGAGCGCGGGTACCCATGGACCGGGCTGTATGCCACAACGGTCATGTGCATTGCATTGCATTCATACATTGATATTTGTCTGTTATCAGTTTATTATTGTTTATCGTTAAATGTGCTACCAGGATAGTTTCAACTTTACATTGTGGTATTTCGGGATTTCTTATTTTCAAGTCATTATACATGTCTATTACCGCTGAGTTGAAAGTACTCACTTTACTTCCTGCACCTTGTATGCAGATTCAGGTGTTCCAGAAACTTAGCTGAGTAGTCGCTGTCTTTCGGAGTTTATTCAGAGTTGTCGGGGTAGCTACCTTGCGTTCGTAGGACCCGACTTCTCCCCTTTATTTCAGTATAATTTTCACTCTCTAGACTTTATACATTTTTAGATATTGTTACTCAGTTGTTTTAGAGGCTTAAGACTCGTGACCCAAGATTCAGTAGGAGTGTTTTTGTCATATATTTTGTCTGTCCCGTACTATTTTATTTTAAACTTCGACTTATTATTTTTAAACAGTTAAATTCACTTAAATTGTCGGTAATGAGTTATCAGATTGGGTTCTTGAGAGGTAATTGACCAGGCTTGCCTAGCTGTATGGTTGGGCGCCATCACGACCGGATTTGGGTCGTGACATAATGGGACACAATCACCCTGCCAAGAGATAAAGGAGGTCTATAAATCCATAAATCATCTCATGAAAACATATCTCTTCTAGCCAGCCTTGCATGGCTTTTATTCACACAACCCTCCAATCTATGGACTAGTATTCTAATTGGTAAGTATAGTAACCACACCAATTCTAAAAATTGTTCTGTTATCGGGCGTAACATTCTTACTGGTTGGGATCTTTCCTCAAAAGAAATTGCTTAGAGTGTTGGTAATGGCACATATGTAGATTTTTGGAATTTCATTTGGCTTCCTAATAATCAACCTCTACACAGTATGGTTTCTAGGCCATTATCTCCTCATGACACTCACACAAAAATTGGCGATGTGTGGAAAAATTCATGCTAGGATCTATCAAATCTTTCCTTTGATTTACCCCAGCATATTAGAAAACTTGTCTTATCCACAAATCTCTCTCTTAATAATAACTCTACGGACTGTCCCTACTGGTTCTTGACCTCTAATGAATGATTTTCCAATGCCCCTTCTTCACCCCGCTTGCTCTCCAACAATTCGTTCTTCCTTTGATTGGATATGGAAGTTTAATACCCTAAGCAAAATTAAGCATTTCCGATAGCAATGCATGCATAACAAACTTCCAACAGAATCATACCTCAACTATATTGGTATGCAAATTGACCCTATATGTTCTCTTTGCTGTCAAGAGGAGGAGACTATCACCCACTTATTCCTTTATTGCCCACATGCAATTCACTTCTGAAGTAATATTGGTCTTAACATTAACACCCTTGACATCCTTAACATACACTGGCTTAATGCTCTAAGATAAACTCCCCCCGCCCCTCCAAATCCTTAATCTCTCCTTAACTTGGGAAGAATTCCTTCCTTTTATACTTTGGCTTTTATGGAATAATAGGAATAACAATGTTTTCAACCGCAACAACACCACCCTTTCCAGTCATCTCGTCTATGCACGAGCCCTAGAAAATATAAGCATTGTACCATCAACCCCCATAATATATCGCCTATTATTAAAAACCGCAATGTTTGTTGGCATCCCCCTCTTGCTAATCATATTAAACTAAATATTGATGGCTCCTTCCGTAAAAAATACTCAATAGGTGGTATTAGAGGAATCTTCGGAAAGGCCCAAATACAATGGATTATTGGTTATAGTAAGGCCATAATTGGCCCTACCGCTTTTGCCATGGAATTACAGGCTCTGAAACATGGAGTTCAACTAGATATGGAACACAATTGGACACACCTAGTAATTGAAATTGACACTACCAATATCATTGAGCTCCTAGAGTCAGATACTTACAACCATCATATTAATATTATCTTTGATTGTAGATACTGGATGAGGAAGTTGGGGAATCCAATACATCTGCTATGAAGGCAACCAAATGGCACAAGAGCTCGCAAAGCAGGCATCAACCCAAGCTAATATCAACTATTCAGCCAGTTTCTTACGTATGCCATAATCACTGAAGGATTTTTTTCTTTTTGATAATATTGCCACTACTACTATAACTATTATTAGCACCAATGTTGATGCACCATCGAATCCAACTCTATTAGATTCTCATGTAAGCCTTAACTTAGCAAGTAGTAGCCTAGCACCTAGCTTTTCTCTAGTTAATCAAGATCACTCCCTCCCCCCCCCCCCCCACTAATTAAGTGGTATAGTATAAAATACTTCCTGTTTTCAAAACAAAATAAAAAATACTCCCTCTTTTTTAATTATTTATTTATTATGTTTCGTTTACATCATAATTGTTCTCCCAAAACTTAACACAATTAAGCAATGGTTGTGAGCTAGAAAAAGGTTCAATTATAAACCATTCATAGGCATAAAGATTTTAGTTTTATTCAATCATCTTTAATCCTAAAATTTATATAAGGTAAATTTTAGTGGTTGTAAAGTCCTACGTATAAAGACTTTTTACTTAATTCACATAAGGAAAGATTAAATAAGTAAAATGGGACTTAATTTCAAACTCCTAAACATTAGCTAGGAGAATAATCAAATGAATATTTTATTTAGTGTGAACTCTATTTTAAAAGGGTAAATAAGACGAGCGATATTTCACTAAGGGACTTCATGCTTTTAATATAGTATATAGATAGATAATGAAACATAAACAAATTAGGATTATAGGTAAACAGTTAAAGGAAATAGATTAACTAGCTCAAATAAGGTTGTATTGTGGTCCGGACCCAGGCCCGCGAGCCCACATGGGCTTTGGGCTAAATGGGCTGGCCCATATGGTCTGGGTCCAAGCGGTCCTAGGAGCCCACTGTGGCCGGTCCAGCATGGAGAGACAGCAAGCCCTGGACCATTTAACCCAGGACCGGCTGGCGGGCCTGGGCCAGTTCAACCGGGCCAAACAGGCCCAATGATTATTTTTTAAAGGGATTTTTACCTATGTATACCATATAGCAAACCTTATTACCAAAAATATTCACCAATTGGTATTTACCCGTGTTGTCCATTATCCATACAAAATATATACCAAGCTCATAAATAGCGAGATTCTACCAAAAAAAACATGCGAGATTGTAGGGGGGATCTGCGTGGGATCCTATCGGCATTTAATTCGAAATTTGAAACGGAAGTAAATCTGTAGCTGCGTAAATCTTTCTTTCTCCATATATTTTTCACAAATAATATCCATTAAAAAGCTTGAAAGCTTTGAATTCAAATTTGGGTTTCAAAATCATTATTTGTTTGGATTGGGTGTTGTTGTAAATAATTCGGAATATGTTTAGGATTTTATATCTCAATTTTGAGGGTTTTTGGTGAAGATTATACTTTTATTTGACTGAATTTCAGATTGAAACTCGTCGAAGAAGAAGAAGAAGACATATTTCCAGAAATTTTAGTTAAATTGCAGTTAAATTGTAGAATTGTAGATAAATTGTAGATACAATGTAGATAAATTGTAGATAAATTGTATATTGGAATGACTAAAACTTCTACAAGTTTTCTTCAATTATGTCGAAAATGCCAATTATGCTACTATTGAAATGGGAATTGGGGTTTTAAAATTCAACGTATTCAGTTTGTAGATATCTTGTAAATAAAATTTCTACAAATAAAATACAAATCAGTTTAAGTATTGTATAAAGTTGTATTGTTTTAAGAGTATCTACAAAATTACTACATTTATGATACAATTAAACTACAATCTTGTGTCATAAAAAAAATGTTGACAACAAAATTTGGTCTTCATCTACAAAATTTCTACATACAAACTACAAGAACTATAGTACGTACCTTTAATAAAATTGATAGTAAGAAATGTTTAATCTTGTGTTTAGAGAACTGAACACATTTATTTTCTTAGTTTTTCATAAAATTAAATTGCCATGGAATTAACTGAAGGTAAATTGGATTGGCAACGGAATAGTACTGGATTGAGGTCTGAAAGGATAGCTAGTTTAACAAGATAGAAAATTTGGCTTTGAGCATTACACATTTATTAAGGAAGGGATAAACTGACTTCTCCATAGCATTAGTTTACATGAATTGTGTATTGATGATATCGACCAATCAACTATGTTTTAACCCCAAACTAATCGGATTTGGCTATATAAATTCGTTGTAATGTGGGGGTTGGAAGGAGAGAGAGGTAGATAAACTAAAATTGGAGAATATATGCTCCTAAAATCATGCCTAGAATAAATAAAGCAATAATTATACCCTTAATTTGAATTATGGTATATAAATTAAAATTTGGTATGCTTAAATGTAATAAACACAAACCTTAAACAAGGGAGGTAATAAGGTTTGGTATATTGGTATACATAGGTAAATTCCTTCTTTTAAAAAACTATTTTTTTTAAATTGGCCAACGGTTGGAAGTTTAAAAACTAGTCGTTGGCCTGCCAATTTAGCCGTTTGGCTTTTTAAAAAATAGTCATTTGCCTCTCAAACTTTGTTTTAACCTCAAACTTTTTATAATTATACTTTTTCCCTATTCTCAACTATTAATACCCCCCTCATTCTTTTATTTTTACTCACAAAATCACCAATCTCTCTCTAATTTTCTTCTATAATTGCTTACTTTATTATTGCAATTTGTGAAAAATTGTGAAGTTGGTGAATTGAAGTATTCAAGTCTTCAACGATATACAATTTTTAAGAAGTTGTTCGTCAATTCGGTAAACTCGTTCCAATTCTTAAGTTTTAATATTATAGTTTTGTTTGTTTTAGTTTGTATAATTATAATTAATATGGCCTTTTCTTTGAAAAAAATATTTGGTGGTAAGGAAAAATCTAAAATTGGTGAATCTAGTGGCTAAGCTACTACTCCTCCCCCGGCTCCCCGACCCAGACTTGTTACATGTCCTCCTCCACCTGTTATTCTTGATAGTGATAACCCTTGTTTTCAATTTACAGATAATCAATTTTACCATGATATTGCACTAGGTCAACAATTAAATGATGAATATATGAATGCTCTTTATGGTAATCCAACTATCGATGAAAATGATGAGGAAATAATGATTTAGATGAAACGCAACCTGATTTTAAGGATGAAAATGTGATTTTAAGTGTTTAATCTTCAACAGTGGCATCGGAGAGCGCTTTCAATCAAGCGAGACTTCAAATCGGTGATCATAGAGTGTCTATGAGGGAGAGCTTGGAAAAGTCAGTACTCTTCAGAGATTGGATCCGTTCGGAAAGAAGAAATTTTGGACTTGCTGAATCACAACCGGAGATAGACAAAGCTTATGAAGAAATGCTAGTGGAACTTGCGGAGGATGTTGCTTCGCTCGGAAGCATTAATGAACAAACTTCTTTTCTGCCACCACCAACGGATATTCCTCCAAACCTTAAAAGATTTATGAAATTTGTTAGAGATAATATGTAGACTAATATACAACTTGTATTTTGGCAAATCTTCATTAGTTTTTTTTTCCTTTTAATGGTAGTATTAGCACCTTGTTGTGCTCATCCCATTTGGGGGAGGAAGACTAAGAAAGATATTGCCATTTTTTGTTAATGTCGTAATAATAAAAATTATAAGGCATTCCCTTGAATACTTCTTTACAATTTTTATTATTTAAATTTGAATTAGAATATAATATAATTTGCAAGAAATTGCCTCAGATAAAAAATTTCAAAAAAAATAGCTCGAAACACTTAGGCATGATTAGGCCTGTGGGCCCGGTCCACTTAGCCCGAGCCCATGTGGGCTTAGGCCCACAATGAGCCAGTTCCACCCTCCAGGACCGTTAAGCCCGGGACCACTTGGGCCCGACCCGTCAGAGCCCGAGACCATTTGGCCCAGCCCGTTCTAGCCTATTTAGACTCGGGCCCGGACCACAAAACAACTTTAAGCTCAAACAAATGCTACTTAGGAACTAAAATAATGAGTTCTACAAACTCTAAGAAAAACTCAACTAACCATTTAAGGAGACTCGGAAGAAATATAAAAGGGCAACCCAATGCACAAAGCATCTCGCGTTCAAACAGCCTACCTGATGCAAGTATCGGTGGTTGATTCCGCGACTCAAACCTGTGAATATGATAGTTCAAGTTTCAAATTGATGTATAATGCCTTCAAATTTCAATGATTCATTTTTGAAATTCAACACATATGGTAATGCATTCTGATGGTATTACCATATGAGTTCTGAGGTGCCGCTCTGATGGTAAGTAATTTCCACTTCTAATCGAGAGGTTGTGAGTTTGAGTCTCCTCAAGAGCAAGGTGGGAAGTTCTTGGAGGGAAAGATGCCGAATTTCTATTTGGAAATAGCCTCCCTACCCCAGGGTAGAGGTAAGGTCTGCGTATACACTATCTTCCCTAGACCCACTAAATGGGATTATACTGAGTTGTTGTTATTTTTGTTGTTGTATGGTAATACATTCTGAACTCCAGTAACAATTGTACAACAAGAACTGAAAAAATCTTTTTTTATGCACTTTCTTCACTGAACTGCAGTAACAATTGTACAACTTCACAATGTCTCAACAAGATAACATTTGCAGTAAACACGCATTCCTAAGGAAACAACTCTTTTTTTGCAGAGTATATACTATATAGTGCTAACAAATTATAAAATTATTCCAACCCCAAGAAAAATCACATCAATTACACAAAAAACCCCGAATGAATTTCTCTCGTAATCTTGAAGCACTTCCAGACGAAAAAGGAAAGAGAAAATAATAGCAGTATCAGCAACAACAAACAAAAGCCGAAACACTAAAAAGCGAAAAAGTTAAAGCACCTGCTAAGGACTAGAAGATCAGCTCTTGTAATAGTTAGAGCAAATCAGACATCCTTCTTCTGTGGTGAGGTAGTGTTACTCTAGGCTTTGGATCCGAGGAAGCAATAGTCTTGCTTTGTGGTTGTGGCAAGACAGATGGCTTAATATCTGAATCATCACACTTAATATCCCCTGCAATGGTATTAGTCTCACTATATCGTGATCTTTTATTTGAAGTTCGTAGCTGTGCTTTGAAACAACGATCTGAAAAGCTGTTCGATTGTGAACCAGACAATTGTGTAGAGCTCCTAGCCCATGATCTCAAACTTTTTGGTCTGCTATGAAGTTCCCTTTCTGCTGTACTCTCCCTTTGTCGACTGGCAACTGTGGCACTCATGAATCGAGGCACTGAGCTAGTGACCTTTGTTTTTAGTCCTTTCTCAGAATTTCTTGGAGTTACTGTGATTTCAGCAATGTTTTCCTTTGGGGTTATAGGAAAGGTTTCTTCATCTTCAATTGACTCATATTTCTTCACGAAAAGCCTTTTGTTCTCGGTCAACAAAAACTCAGCCTTCTGTATTTGAGTCCTAATTTCTTGACATCCTTCTTCAGCTTCCTTCATTTGCTCCTCAAGCTCAGAAATTCTCTTTTCTCTTAGCTTCTTTGATTCCTGAAGGGATGCAAACAATAAATAAGGATAAGCGACAAGGTCATCAGAAATAATAGAAACTATTAAAGAAAACCAGAGATGATTACTTGTGAGAGTTCTCTGTTGCATTCCGCTGCTCTTGCTCTCTTCGCAAAGGTAAAGGAACATGTTGTCTCTCCAACATCCTCTTCATATGGGCTAACGTGGACTAGCATCAAAACTTTTGATCTATCACCTAAAGCAGTAGGTTCAAAGAAATAAGGCACGCACATTCCACGTTTAGACGTCTAAGAACGACGATGAACAAAAAAGGTTTTTATATCAACTGCTACGACCTCAAATTTCAACATTCCTTAACCCGACTAAGTTATCATTTTCCAAAATGTGAAAAATGTAAAAGTTCTGACATGCATGTCTATGGAAATGGTTCTTCAAGAAATAGAGAATTTACCTAGAGAATCCTTGAGAACTTGTGTCAATTTGCTAGTTCTGCAACCAAAATTGGTAACTTCATTAGTGAAATACACTACGAAATATTTAGACTCATACCTCCTCAACCTTTGGACCGTATGTAATAGTAGAATACAGCCAAACACAAGCAAGAAGAACTTGAGAAACTATTATTCTAATGCAGAAATGAAAACAAGAATTCTTTTTTATAAGTCTGAAGCTTGTAAATATTCACCAACCTATAAGGAACATGGCCTCTCTTTCTTCTAAGAGCTGCGATAACATCACCTAGTGCAGAAAGAGAGAGATTTATTGCCCTCCCCTCGTCAAGGGTTTGTCCAGTGGCTCCCGTCTTAAGCAGGCGCTCACTTCCTCCAAGGTCAACCATCCACAGTTTGCTTACTTCTGCTTTACCTCCCAAAGCATCTCCATAGCGATATATACTGATCCTCGTCAAACTAAATACAAAAAACTAAACAGGTTACTGAATTGCCAAAACCAAAGTAATCCAAATGACGAAGGGAAAGGCTTTTAAAAATCTACCAATGTGATCTGCTGGATGTTTCATTTACATTTGTCCAAGATGTGGATCTAACTCGCCTCCCCTTGTTATACCACCAAGTTGCTTTAGTAAAATTAGAGATTTCCACCTCAGTTAGACCATCGATTTCGACTGATCCTTTTGAATCTGTTTGAATGTTTAGATTGCTGTAGTAGAGTTAGCCAAACTATACAAGGCAATTCTTAGCGGGTCATCAAATTACATCCTCCTTTTAACATAGAAGCAAGGACAAGATATTGGGAATTACCATCTTGGCGCTGTGTATGTCCGACTGGAAGGTCTTGGAGCAAGCAAATCCCTTAGGCTTCCCAAATAGACTTCGAGCATGCTAATCGAAAAAGTAAATGAAGCCGAGCTATCTAAAGAGGAAAGGTAAAAAAGCTCCTGAAGAACACGAGGAATGATCCCTGGAGATTCAGTCGTTCCCTCCTAAAGAACACAAAATAAAAGCACCTAATTCATTTTCTATAAACATTCTTCATGATAATGTGATCATACAATAGGAAAACTAACCATAGTAAATGTCTTGCCAGTTCCCGTTTGTCCATAAGCTAATATACAAACATTGTGCCCATCGATTGCAGATCTGAGAATTGGCTCAACCTCAGCAAAAACATCTTCTACAGAATGTTCAAGCATAACAAATGCCTTTACTGAAATTTCTTGGAAATAAGATACAGTTAATAGTTACTACATAAATTTGTTACTAACCTTGGATTGCTTCCTGATGGAAAACCTTGTCAAACTCAAATTCTTTCCTGCTTCCACCGGATCTTACCACGATCTTCTCTGATTCAACTGAAATCGGTTGATGAGTTCTCCGTTTATCTGTTGGTAAAAATGGTCTAACCCGGGAGAACACCCGAATGCAACCTATATTTGGAAATGTTAATGTCTCATTCAGAATACATAAATGTTAATAAGATCTCAAATGAGGTAAATATCCGAGCTAGAAATCACCTTTAATGTCTAGTATCTTATTCAATGCTTCTCTTCTTTTTTCATCCAGAGATCTCTCTTTATTCCTCAAGCTCCCAATTTCACCTGTAACACATAAAGAAAGTTCAGATCAAGAAATTCTTAAAATTAAGTCAAATTACAAACAAATCCTAAGAAAAGGAACCACCTTCTAAATTCAAAATCCTCTGCTCAAGCTGAAACTTTTCATCCTCTTGAACCACATTGACATCCATGAAATTTGAAGGAATCTCTTGAGAAACCTCATCTTCATTGAAATCTGGATTTGATCCTATTGGAGATGAATTCTCCAATACTTCCCCATTTGCCAAAGGCAATGAGATATGTTCCTCTTCAGTTGAAATAAACATTGCTCAAGCCCCAAAAGAAGATATAAAAGAATGGCCTTTTTCAAGAAACTCACTAATATGAGATAAAAATCCAATCTTTCTCAAGAAAAAGGCCAAATCTTTGGAATTAAAAGAACCCCAAAAAATCAAATTCCAATCTTTCTCAAGAAAAAGGCCAAACCCGTGGAATTAAAAGAACCCAAAAAAATCAAAATCCTTCAATTCTTGCTCAAATGACACTACAGCAGAAACTGAGCTGACCCACAAAAAGAAGCTGCTAGATCAACCAACCAAAGAACCCCCGTTGACAATAAAATATTACCTTATGTTTCAGATCCTATTTATAGTAAAATATATAAAGAAGTAAGATTGAAGCTACATCTGTTAAATAAAAAAATAAGGAATCCAAGAATAAATGCAGAAAGAAAACAAGAAAATGGGGTTAGTTTTTTCCTGACATCCTTGAAGTTGAAACCAATAAAGGAAACAAGTCCAAGAATAATAATAATAGTAATCTGGCTCTCTCTATATCCTTAAAAAGTTGACATAATTATGTGCAAACTAGCACGAAGAGTAAAGATTTTAGGTGCTCTTTTCTTCCTTGATCAATGGGTTGTCAATTGTTTTCTTTTTAATTATTTTCTTTTTCTGTTTTCATTTTTTTTTTCAATGATTGATCACTCCATGAGAACCCTGATAAAGGTGGAAAAAAGCTTTCCCGACAGTTGGACGGTTAATTTGACAATATAGTATTAACTTCTAGATTATTTTATTTTTTGGTTGTGGGGGTGGGGGAATCTTTACAACAGGTTCCTTACTTCCTATGTAAATTAAAGACGAAATGACCTTATGTGCACTTAAATTTGCTTTCATCTCTAAAAATAATATATTGTTAAGAATAGAATTCTAATTAGAGTGAATGTTTATCTTATAGAGAGTTTTACTTTGAGGCTAAGTTATTTTTCCTCCTATAAATAGAGGGGTCTTACCCCATTGTAAATCATCCCAAATTCAATAAGAATTTTCTCTCTCTTTGTCTGCAATATTGCTCTTGTTCTTTATTGTTTTATAACACGTTATCAGCACGAAGCTCTACTATCTCAAGAATCTCTTTGAGAAAATTAAGGTATTTTTTTCTCCTTCTAATTTTGTTTTAATTATGTCTGACATTATGAAAAGAAAGTTCGTTGCCCTTGAAATTTCGGGCAAGAACTACATGACATGGGTGTTGGATGCTGAAATCCATATGGATGCAATGGGTCTTGGAGACGCCATTAAAGACAGAAATAATGCATCCTCCCAAGACTGTGCTAAGGCCTTGATTTTCTTGCGCCATCACCTTGATGAAGGTTTGAAAATTGGAATATCTCACAGTCAAAGATCCACTTATCTAGTGTAATGGCTTAAAGGAGAGATATGACAACTTAAAGTTGGTCACTCTGCCACAAGCACGATATGATTGGGCTCATCTGAGGCTCCAAGACTTTAAGTCTGTTTCTGAATATAATTCTGCAATGTATAGAATTACTTCTAAATTGAAACTCTGTGGAGATACTATAACTGATTATGATATGCTTGAAAAAACATTTACAACGTTTCATGCCTCCAATATGGTTCTGCAACAACAGTACAGAGAGAAAGGTTTCAAAAAGTACTCTGAGCTGATTTCTCTTCTCCTTGTGGCTGAGCGAAACAATGACCTGCTCATGAGAAATCACGAAAATCGACCCACTGGGTCTACACCATTGCCTGAAGTAGATAAGGTGTATTCTCATTATGCTAAGCGTGGAAAAGGCTATGGCTTTAATCATGGTCGTGGTCGTGGTCGGGGTCATGGCCGTGGACGTGGACAAGGAAGAAATTTTCCTGGTGTTAGTCACCCCCCAAAGAGATATAACCACCAAAAGCAGAAATGGAATTATGAGAATCCAAAAGCAAATAGTTCAGAAACTATATGTTATCGTTGCAGTGGAAAAGGGCACTGGGCAAAAATTTGCCGTGTACCAAGACATTTGGTTGAGCTTTATCAAGCATCTCTAAAGAGTAAAAGCCCTGAAACCAATTTTGTCTCTGACAATAATTTTGACATCACCCACTTGGATGTGGCAGACTTTTTTGAGCACCCTGAGGGGAAAATAGATCACTTGATCGGTGATGGATCCGTGGTTAAAGAAGATTGAGCAGTTTGATATTTTTATTTTTACTTATTCGTAGTAGTTAATGAATAAACAATTATCATAGTTTACATAAGTTATCTATTATTGTGATATGGTTCAAATTTTATATAACTTTAGATTACACATTCATCTTATACTTTATTTGTAATGATTTTTCAGTAAGTTAATCGATTAACATAACAGATAATCGATTAACAAATATATTCTGTTAAACTGGACCTTTTCCGCAAGGTATGTTAGTCGACTATCCGATTTAGTTAATCGACTAACCTAATGACCGTTATCTAAGTTAATCGATTATCACTTAAGTTAATTGATTAACCTTATGTCCGTTGCCTGTTCATCGACTAGTTTTTTTTTATACGTTGAAACAGGTTAGTCGATTATCTATTCGGTTAATCAACTAATCTCAGCAGATTTTGAAAATATTGTTTAATTATTAAGCAACGGATACAAGAGTATTAAAAGGAGAATAACTATGATAAAAAAATACTAATATTTTCGTATATTTCTTTTGTATGTCAAACCATGGGAAGAAAATATGGATATCTCACAAAGCAAACTTGGATCAACGTCCAATTGTAAAAATATTTGTTTAATTGATTCATGTACCACACATACGATATTCAAAGAGAAGAAATATTTCTCTCATTTAAGTATGTGTAAGGCAGATGTTACTACAATTTCTGGTAGTAGTAAATTGATTGAAGGCTCCGGAAGAGCAACTATAACTCCGCCTAAAGGAACAATATTTATCATAGAGAATGCAATGTTCTCTTCCAAGTCCAAGAGGAACTTGTTGAGTTTTAAAGATATCCGTCAAAATGGATATCATATTGAGACAATAGATGAGAATAATCTTGAATACCTCATCATTACAAATAATGTCTCTGGCCAAAAGAGGGTTATTGAGAAGTTCCCATCTTTATCTTGTGGCCTGTATTGGACAAAAATTAGTGCAATTGAGGCACATTCCACAGTAAACCAAAAGGTTACTGATTCCAATACTTTTGTACTTTGGCATGATCGATTGGGACATCCTGGATCAATTATGATGAGACGGATTATAGAAAACTCATATGGGCATCCATTAAAGAATTTAAAGATTCTTTTAAATGATGAATTTTCTTGCACTTCTTGTTATCAAGGCAAGTTAATTATTAGACCATCACCAACAAAGGTTGGAACTGAGTCACCTACGTTTTTTGAACGTATACAAGGGGATATTTGTGGACCTATTCACCCACCTAGTGGGTCCTTTAGATATTTTATGGTCTTAATAGACGCATCCTCTAGATGATCTCATGTGTGCCTATTGTCATCACGCAACCTTGCGTTTGCAAAATTAATGGCACAAATATTCGGTTACGAGCACAATTTCCTGATAATCCAATTAAGTCTATTAGACAAGATAATGCTGTTGAGTTTTCATCCCAAGCATTTAATGATTATTGCTTATCAATTGGGATAAAAGTGGAACATCCTGTAGCTCATGTTCACACTCAAAATGGTCTTGCAGAATCTTTAATTAAACGTCTGCAGTTGATTGCAAGACCATTACTCATGAAAACGAGGCTGCCCACTTTGGTTTGGGGTCACGCCATTTTGCATGCAGCAATGCTAGTTCGTCTCAGACCGACGAATTATCACAAATATTCCCCGTTGCAATTAGTTTTGGGTCATGAACCTAATATATCCCATTTAAGAATTTTTGGATGCGCAGTATATGTGCCTGTAGCACCGCCATACCGTACCAAAATGGGTCCGCAAAGAAGGTTAGAAATATATGTTGGGTTTGAATCGCCCTTCATTATTCGCTACCTCGAAACATTGACAGGGGATTTGTTCACTGCACGATTTGCAGACGGTCGATTCGATGAGACACTTTTCCCAAAATTAGGGGGAGAAGTTGGTGAGACCAAACGGGAAATTTTATGGAAAAATCAATCATTATCTCATCTTGATCCACATACCTCTATTTGTGAAAAAGAGGTGCAAAATATTATCCATTTGCAAAGAATAGCAAATCAAATGCCTGACGCATTCACGGACTTGAAAAGGATAACAAAATCTCACATCCCCGCATAGAATGTTCCAATCCGTATTGATGTCCCTATTGGACAATCTTCTAGTGTCATATCTAATGAGTCGAAAGCACGCCTAAAACGTGGCAGGCCATTAGGTTCCAAAGATCGAAATCTTAGAAAAAGGAAAGCAAATGATCAAAATGACACTACGAAAGAATCTCATGAGGAAATTCACGATTTAATAAATTCTGAGATTCATGAAGAATCCATTGAGCCCGAGACTCAGGAAAATAAGGAACTATCAATAAATCCAATCGATATTGAGACAAATTTTAATCGAGTGGATATAGTGGTGGATTATGTCTTTGCATATAATGTTGCATCTAGCATTATGCAAGAAAGTGAGGATCTTGAACCTCAATCTGTTGGAGAGTGTCGACAAAGACTTGATTGGCCAAAATGGCAAGAAGCAATCCAATCAGAATTGAATTCACATGCAAAACGTGAAGTTTTTGGGCCTATAGTTGAAACAACTAATGGTGTTAAGCCTGTTGGCTATAGATGGGTCTTTGTACGCAAGAGAAATGAGAAAAACAAGGTACAAAGATATAAGGCACGCCTTGTTGCACAAGGATTTTCTCAAAGGCCTGGTGTCGATTATGAAGAGACATATTCACCCGTAATGGATGCTATAACTTTCCGTTATCTCATTAGATTTGATGTCCTTGAAAAGCTTGACATGCATTTAATGGATGTGGTTACTGCCTATCTTTATGGCTCACTTGATAATGAGATATACATGAAAATTCCCGATGGATTCAAAATGCCAAACACTCATAATTCAAAGTCCCGGGAAATGTTTTCAATCAAATTGCAAAGATCATTGTATGATCTAAAGCAATCAGGACGAATGTGGTATAATCGTCTAGTGAGTATTTATTAAAGGAAGGCTATATAAATGATGCGATTTGCCCATGTGTTTTTATAAAGAAAACAACATCGGAATTTGTTGTACTTGCCGTATATGTCGATGACATAAACCTTATTGGAACTCCCATAGAACTCCAAAAGGTAATTGATTATTTAAAGAAGGAATTCGAGATGAAAGATCTTGGAAAGACAAAATTATGTCTTGGTTTGCAAATTGAATATTTGGCAAACGGAATTTTTGTTCATCAATTTGCCTATATAGAAAAGGTATTGAAACGGTTTTACATGGATGGAGCATATCCTTTAAGTACTCCGACGGTTGTTCGATCACTTGATGTGAATAAGGATCCATTCCGACCGCAAGAAAAGAATGAAGAGCTACTTGGTCCTGAAGTACCATATCTTAGTGAAATTGGCGCACTAGTGTATCTTGCAAATACTACAAGGCCTGACATAACTTTTTCAGTTAATGTCTTAGCAAGATATAGCTCTGCTCCCACAAGGAGACATTGGAATGGAATCAAACATATATTGCGGTATCTAAAAGGGACTACCGATATGGGCTTATTTTAGCAATAATTGCAGTCCTGATCTTGTTGGTTATGCTGATGCTGGATATTTATCTGACCCACACAAGGCTCGATCTCAAACAGGTTATGTGTTTATCTGTGGAGGCACTGCCATATCTTGGCGATCGACTAAGCAATCAATTGTGGCTACTTCATCTAATCATGCTGAGATAATCGCTATTCATGAAGCAAGTCGAGAGTGTGTGTGGTTGAGGTCTATAATACATCATATTCGAGACAAATGTGGTTTGAAATGTGACAAACTACCCACGATTTTGTATGAAGACAATGCAGCATGCATAGCCCAATTGAAGGGAGGATTCATAAAAGGAGATAGAACAAAGCATATTTCACCAAAGTTATTTTTCACACATGATCTTCAAAAGAATGGTGATATCAATGTGCAACAGATACATTCAAGTGATAATATGGCTGATTTGTTCACAAAATCTCTACCAACGTCAACCTTCAAGAAGCTGGTACACAAGATTGGAATGCGAAGGCTCAAGGATGTGAATTGATGCTCTTTTCAGGGGGAGTTAATGCGCGTTGCACTCTTTTTCCCTTACAAGGTTTTGTCCCACTGGGTTTTCCTTGCAAGGTTTTTAACGAGGCAACCAATAGGCGCATTACTAAATATGTGTACTCTTTTCCTTTTCTAGAAAATTTTTTTTTCCCATTGGATTTTATTTTAGTTATGGTTTTTAATGAGGCACATTAATTATTGAGTAGACATTCAAGGGGGAGTGTTAAGAATAGAATTCTAATTAGAGTGAATGTCTATCTTGTAGAGAGTTTTACTTTGAGGCTAAGTTATTTTTCCTCCTATAAATAGAGGTGTCTTACCCCATTGTAAACCATCCCAAATTCAATAAGAATTTTCTCTCTCTTTCTCTGCAATATTACTCTTGTTCTTTTATTGTTTTATAACATATATAAATTTGTATCGTTCTCATTTTAACATTCAAATTTATATATTTGGTCGTTAATAAATTTATCTAACGGTGGATCATGCACATATAGCACTGACAGAAATAATGACGTAAATTAAATACGTGACTACAATAATTTTGATTAAAAAAATATATAAGAAGAAGAAAATTTACAAATGAAAAAGAAAGAAAATAAACCCCCTCCAAAATAAGTATTCCGCCTCAGTCCTTTATGTTTTTTTTCCTTTCTCCGTTGACGTCTGCGCCTTCCCCCGCCTCCCCTTTTCTTTTCTTTTTCCCCCTCTCCAATCTTTCCTCGCTTCTTTCTCTTTTTGTTTCAACGCCCAGCAGCAGTGAAAAATAAAATAATAGATATTGTCAAAAAAAATTATCAATCCTGTCTTTCACTTTAACTCCCTCTCCCCTTTTTATCGATCTCAAATTGGAAGACAACAAAGAGAAAGACTATTGAAAAATTGATAAATTTTGGTTGGAAAACTCTTCTTATGCAATCTGACTTCTTCTTTCTTTTTGATTTTACCATTCGTATCCTTCTTTGACATAACTTCGCCGACCTTGATAGAATTTTAGTATGTGGCCTATTGACTCTTTAACTTGGGATATGAATTTTATGAATTTTGCTAGAAGTGAGAGATGGAATTTTCCCCCGATGGCAACTCTGATGTGTAGAAGAAATAGTGAAATAAATAAAATAAGAAAAGAAATTTTGATAAATTAGTTTTTAAAAAGGGACCCACAAATGAAATATATAAAATAATAACGGGTCTTAGCATTTGACTTGTTCTTATTTCAAGCAATTGAGTTACAAGCGGATTTATTTATACTCAATTGATTGAGTTAAAGTATTAAAATGGAAAAATATAAAATTTAAATATTGATTTTAAAATTTTGTACAAATTTAGTTGATCATAAAGTCATTTCGCTTAAATTAAAATGGGACGTGAGATAACCTTAAGAAGAGATAGAGAGGAGCGGAGGGAACAGTTTTGTTTCCTTTTTGCTATTGTATATTTCTATTTTTATATGTTTATATGTGTCAACTATGTCAACATTATCCTAACTTGAAGTCTTGAATTATGAAACTTTTGACAAAATCAAAGTGGTGAAGTGTTCTCCACCTACGAATATTGGAACCCCACTACTGCCCCAAAATTAGGAAAAGATAACTAGTTGAAAGATTAGAAACCCATTTCCCAAAATTTTCTTATGAAAAGCATAAAGTTTGACGAAAATTTAATTACTGGTAGACGGTATTTGAAATTTCTGTTTAGTTCAAAGTTCTCATATACTTTATAAGCGAAAATCAATTAAAATTAACGGAGGATCAAACAAAGCAGATCGTAGTAAATCAAAAGACCAAATGAATAAAATGTAAGAGACAGTGGTTATGGGTTAAGGGGAGAAGGGTGAATATCTTTAATTAATGATATCGATTTGGTCTGTCTCTCCATGGAGAGGTTCAGAGCCTTACAATGATGTATATTCACTTCATTTAGAAGCGGAGGTGAAGAAGAAGAAGAAGCCCCCCTTTTAAGGTTCTTTCTCTTCATATTTATAGTTGTAAATCTTGCCAGTTGGCAAGGGACGGTCGTAACCGCGCCGAAGGGATGTCGTGTGCAATGAGTAGGTCATGATCTCGCTAATTAGGTTGAGTAACATTGGAGTACTTTGGTCGATAAATGGTTATACCTTTTATTAGCCCGAACGACCTTAGGAGCTAGTTAGACGCGCTACTTATCACGAATCTAATTCTGACACATACAAATAGTCCCTCCGCTTATTGAGGTCGGGATCCGGCCGAGCTCGATGAGCGGATTTTGCCAATAGTCGTAGCCGTTTATGCTTTGGAGACAGCCGTAGCCATTTATACTTTGAAGATGGCCGTAGCCATTTATTTTTTGGAGATGGTCGTAGCCATTTATACTTTGAAGATGACCATAGCCATTTATTTTTTGGAGATGGCCGTAGCCATTTATACTTTGAAGAAGGTCGTAGCCATTTATTTTTTGGAGATGGTCGTAGCCATTCATACTTTGAAGAAGGTCGTAGCCATTTATTTTTTGGAGATGGTCGTAGCCATTTATATTTTGAAGATGGCTGTAGCCATTTATTTTTGGAGATGGTCGTAGCCATTTATACTTTGAAGATGGCCATAGTCATTCATATTTTGGAGATGGTCGTAGCCATTTTGCACGAACAATCCTTGACTACAATGGAGCTGTTTGTTAAGTGAATTCACAATCGACGTCCGTGGTCGCAATTCTTCGGTTGATTTCCAAACGAGTGACTGGCCATAGGCGTTAGTATATCTGAAATGGTCGTGGCCTTTTGTTTGTATGTACTCTTTTTCGGCTGGAGGTCGTAGTCACCTTATTTTTGCGAGACGAAGATAATCGTTTGTTGCTTTGAGAGGGTCGTAGCCGCTCTTACTAAGGGGATGGCCGTAATCATTTCGTATTCGAGATACGGCAGTGGTCGTTGTTGCTTCATAGATGGATGTAATCAATTTCACTTTCGGAGGCGGTTGCGGCCAGAATTATTTTGAAGATGGCCGCAGCCACTATTGATCTAGAGACGGCCGTAGCCGATTACATACGTTTGGAAGGGGTACGAACAGGCTTGCAGCGTATAGGGAAGGTGTCATATGCTTAGTGACGCATGGGCATGCTTTTGGTGTCTTGGGACCATTACAATCGTTTTGAGGGTGATATACAGATTGACGGCTGAATGGATGTTCCACGGTATTTGTCATAATGATGTATGTTACTGTAGATCTGAACCATTTTGCGGTTGGTCAAGCAGTTAATGGTGGCCTATGGGATTCGCGAAAGCCATTTATGCTTTGTCTATAAATAAAGGGTTGTATCATTCAATTCGTACTTTTCCAATATTTACTCAAGCGAAATTTTGAGAGAGATAACTCTTTTTATTCTTAGATTACTTCATCTTCTGTTCCTTGTTACTTTATTCTCCGTCGTTTATCGTCAGATCTTCATCTCCCTTTGCTTTTCTGGTGAACTCTGCTTACTTTATTTTAATATATTGACAATGGTGAGTAGTTATCGTTCCGATATAGCTCCGGTGGTGGTTTCGGTGGCTGAGGGTCCATCTAGGTGGCGAGAACCACCGACTCGGCAGGTGCTGATAGGTTCCCGTCGATAACCGACATTCTTTCTCTTTCCGGCGGTCCGACAACTGATTTCTCTGACTATAAAGGAGAGGACCAAGTGGACGAAGCCCTATTGTTAGGGGAGGTGGGCATCGCCCAACTGAGGGACCAGTGTGACATTCCTCGCTTCCCTAACATCGTCCTTGCTAGGAGCGGGGAGAGGGTACACGTCGATCACCGACGGTACTGCGTCTTTTACGCCTACTCTTTCAAGCTGGGATTCAGACTTCCTCTCCCAATGCTAGTGGTGGACTTCTGTTGCCGCTATAGGGTATGCCCGGGTCAGCTCGTCCCTTTCTGCTACAAGTTATTGGCAATGCTGATTAAATATGTTGAGTTGGCATGGAGGGAGATTACCCTTGGACACGTACTAACTCTCTACGCTCCCCAGAGGGTACGAGGTACCACGGTTCGGTTGGTCCATCGTGGGGCCAATGGCTTAACTGGGAGCTTGATGACGAGGTTGATGCCCGTCCTTATGAGCACTTTTTCTACATCAGGACCGAGCACCTGGTGGCTTGTGCTACCGACGTCCCAGATTGGTAGAACCATGCAAGTAAGTTTCCTTTTTCGTTGGTCTCCATTTCTTTTAGTTATGTACCATGTTTCACATTCGTACGTACTGGCCTTCTTCTTTTGTCATAGCTGGAGGTGCACCGCCGGAACCGCTTTGCGGCATCCGTATGTGGGTCTAGGCTGTGCTTCCTGTCACATCGGAAATTCGCACGTGGGCGTCTTTCTGGGAGGCCCATGGCCACAGGCTGGCTGCTAGTAAGAATTTGACTTGTTGTAGCGCTCTTATTTCATAGTATTTAGTTTCTTTTTCTTTGACCTTTCTTCTTTTGTCGACTAGGACGACCGCATCGCAGGAGGGCTCCTCAGCTTGCTTTCCGCAGGCCAGGGGTGACTGCCCGCTTGATCGCAATATCGGTGCCTCACCCAGTTTTGATAGCGACTTCGGTTGAATCCTCGGTGGCTCACTCTCCAGCACGGTCTGTGCACCGAGTTGAAGAATCTTCATGGGCCGTACGTTCCAAGGTGGAGTTGCCACCGAATAAAGACTAGGAAGAATAGGAGACGTCGCTGGTTCGGCGTAGAGTGGCGTTCACCCCGGTACTTCTGGCGGTGATTATCTTGAATTCTACGCCATCGAAACCGGAAGGGAATGCAGCGGATCCTGGCCCAGAGAGCGAGCGTTCAGTGGGGGTTTCCCCGGTTGGTTTAGGCCAATGTGACACAATCGCTTCGACGATTCAAATTTCAGTTCCTTTTGCTGAAAGGGAAGGTAGTTCCTCAGCAATAGTTTTGGAGGAGGAGACGGGCGCCGAGGTTTTGGCGAGCACGGGGACTTCGACTTTCGATCGGCGGAGGCCTCAACTTCAAGGGCGACGGAAGGAAGGGGCGCCTTAGGAGAGGGGGATGATTATGAGTCCGACATGGGCCCTGAGGACGTCCGTCTACTTCAGGAGGGTTATACCCGCCCAATGGTGCAGGACGAAGGAGATTACCGGTATGTGGAGATTCCTAATGAGCAGAACCTGCTGCTTGAGGAGGAGAATCTGGTGACGGTGTTCGAGGTTATGTGCTCGGAGGTGGAGAGCACGTCCTTGAGGGGAATCTCGGATGTCGGGTTGATGGGCGAGGTGGCCGCCCTAGGTATAAAGGTTTGTGTAAAGTCTCGGTTTATTTCTTTTCTTAGTGTATTCTTTTGTATTGACTGCTATCTTGTTTGATGTAGTCATTCTTTTTGAAGGTGGAGAGCATTCGTAGGGCCAATGTCAGCTCGGCTGTCTTTGTGCAGTTGTTGGAGGAGTACCACCGATATCTGAACCGGTGTCGTGATTTACGTGAACACATATGGAATGACCGCGGAACCGGGAGCTGGTAGAAGAGCTGGCGAGGAGGGAACTTCATATGCAGCAGACCTTAACAGGGAAAATGCTCTTGAGGGGCAGCTCCGTCAAAAGAACGAAGAGATTGACGCTGAAAGAAGGGCGGCTACTGAGAGAGAGCGCCAAAACCGGGCTACGGCAACAGGGGCCGCTGAGGCTTTGACTAGGCAGGTGGCTGCCCTAGAGACGGAGACTGTTGTTTTAAGGAAGTAGGAAGAGGACGCCCTGGCGAGGGTCGAAACACTACAGGTGACCAACCGCGCCCAAGAAAGAGAACGTGGATTGGAGAGGGCAATCGCTGCTTTCTGAGAGAGGAGTTGGAGGGGCGCATTGCTGTTTGTGAGCAGGATTCCCGTACTGCGGCCGACCGGATTGCGGCCTTGGAGGTCAATAACCAGCGCCTGAGGAATCAGATCGCTTCTTTTGGTCCTGCTCGTGAGCTTTGGACGTATTCTGAGGCCCAGCTCGACGTGTATAGGAGGCTGTGGGAAGCTGGCGTTGTGCCTGGGGCCACCTATGAGGAAGCACGCCAAAAGGAGATGCTCGCCTTGACTAAGGTTTCGACCCATCTACACCCGAGGCTGATGATGGCGCTGAGGGTGATGACGGTGTTGAAGAGGGCGTTGATAGCCCCGAGTGAACAGAGAAAATTTTGTAATATTTTTTTAGTTTTCATTCTCTTTTTATTCTTTTGTTGCCATTTGGCTTCATTATTTTTATTTGCTGGCCCTGGGCCAATGTAACTGGGCGTAACCTTTTGTAAATATTGTAAATATATGCGGCTTTTTTCCTTTCTGATTGTTTTGTATCAATTTCGTGCATTTCTTCTTTTTTTTTTGTGCTCGTTCGAGGGGGCCTTTCCTTAGAGTTTTTCTACTGAGTATGCTAATGGTCTCGACCGGTTAGGTAATTTCGACCATTGCCGAATTGATCCTTTGCTTTGAGGGAAAATTGGTGTAGATGGCTTTGGCCATATATAGACGCTTTTGGTCATCACCTTTCTCCACTTAGCGGAAGCGGGTTGTAGCCGTGTTTGGGCGGTGGAGGAACATAGCCTTAGTCCCAGTTCGGGCTTAGTCAGACTACTTGCCGTGGTGATGAAAAGCACAGCCTTGTAGTTCGACTTGGGCCTAACTTTACGTGGGCCGAAAATTTAGTTTAAGTTAGTCGTACTTACTTGAATAGCGGGGCGCTTGGCCCGAGCGGGAGCTCAACCGTGGTTGAACATTCATGGGCGCTCGTCCTCGCTTGATCGCGGGCCAGCTCGTAGTTGCGGAGACGTATATTCTTGGCTTTGATTCGTCCGTGGTTGGGTTTGTGACTCTCGTGACGGAGGTGTGTAGCCTAAGCCCCAGTTATACTCGTAGTTGAACTCTTTGGGCGATGGCACGTAGCCTGAGTTGTTGTTTAACCATAGTTGAACCTTTGTAATTCTTAATGGCGAAGACACTTGGCCTGAGTCCCAGTTCAACTCATAGTTGAACTTTTTAGGCGAGGGCATGTAGCCTGAGTGGTTCAACCGTAGTTGAACCTTTTTTTTGTAATTTTTAATAGCGAAGGCACTTGGACTGAGTCCCAGTTCAACTCGTAGTTGAACTTTTTGGGCGTGGGCACGTAGCTTGAGTTGTTGTTCAATCGTATTTGAACCTTCGTAATTCTTAATGGCGAAGTCACTTGGCATGAGTCCCAGCTCAATTCGTAGTTGAACATTTTAGGCGAGGGCATGTAGCCTGAGTGGTTCAAATGTATTTTAACTTTTATAATTCTTAATGGCGAAGGCACTTGGCCTGAGTCCCAGTTCAACTCGTAGTTGAAATTTTTGGGCGAGGGCACGTAGCCTGAGTGGTTCAACCGTAGTTGAATTTTTTTTGTAATTTTTAATGGCGAAGGCACTTGGCCTGATTCCTAGTTCAACTCGTAGTTGAAATTTTTGGGCGTGGGCACGTAGCCTGAGTTGTTCAACCGTAGTTGAATCCTTTGTATTTTTTTATGTCGAATGCACATAGCCTGAGTCCCAGTTCAACCACAGTTGAACCCTTTGTAATTTTTTGATGTAGAAGGCACATAGCCTGAGTCCCAGTTCAACCGTAGTTGAACCCTTTGTAATTTTTTGATGTCGGAGGCACATAGCCTGAGTCCCAGTTCAACCGTAATTGAACCCTTTGTAATTTTTTAATGTCGAAGATACATAGTCTGAGTCCCAGTTCAACCGTAGTTGAACCCTTTGTAATTTTTTGGTGTTGAAGGCACATAACCTGAGTCCCAGTTCAACCGTAGTTGAACCCTTTGTAATTTTTTGATGTCGAAGGCACATAGCCTGAGTCCCTGTTCACCGTAGTTGAACACTTTTGTAATTTTTTGATGTCGAAGGCACATAGTCTGAGTCCCAGTTCAACCGTAGTTGAACTTTTGGGCGATGACACGTAGCTTGAGTTGCCGTTAAGCCGTAGTTGAACCCTTTGTTTTCCCACATAACCTGCTTCGTGTTGGGTATTAGGATTTGCTTCTGGTTTCAGATCTTGCCTAACTCGTGCTTGTAGTCTTCTCGACTGGTTCGCACAGGTCACCCCGTTACATATCTCGATTCGAGATGCTTTTGTGCTTTCCTCCTTTTTGGCAGGATCCCGTGTGAAAAGGGGGCGAGTTACCTTATGCGCATTTTTCCCATATGGATAGGGAATCTACTACTACTTCTTCTTATTCCCCTTGCTCGGAGACACGGGATGTGGAAGCAAGCTCGTCTCAAGGCTTTTGACTTCCTTTGATCCGACATGCCGATTCGGCTTGTTAGAGCTGGGTTGTTTTCTTTCCTTTTTTGGTCTAAGGATAAACTACGCGATTCTGCTATGAGATTCCCACAGACGGTGCCAAATTGTTTAGCACAAAGTTATCATACTCTTTGTCTTTATAAGCGTAAATCAATTAAAATCAACGGAGGGCCAATCATAGCAGATCGTAATAAATCAAAAGACCAAATAAATAAAATGTAAGAGACTGTGGTTATAGGTTAAGGGAAGAAGGGTGAAGTTTTTTTGTTAATGATATTGATTTGGTATGCCTCTCCATGGAGAGGTTCAAAGCCTTACAATGATGTATATTCATTTCATTTAGAAGCGGAGCTAAAGAAGAAGAAGCATCCCCCCTTTTAGGGTTCTTTCTCTTCATATGTATAGCTATGAATCTTGCCAGCTGGCGAGGACGGTCGTAGCCGCGCCGAAGGGACGTCCGTATGCAATGAGTAGGCCGTAATATCGCTAATTAGGTTGAGTAATCTTGGAGTACTTTGGTCGGTGAATGGCTATACTTTTTATTAGCCAGAACGAGCTTAGCAGCTAGTTAGACGCGCTACTTATCACGAATCTAATTCTGACCCATACAATCTCAACAATATACATGAATTTCTATTCGTGCTGATATGAAATCTTTTGAGTATACACTTTTTTCTACTGTTTTACTAAAGTTTATTTCGTCAAAATACATTAGAACCGAATCCAGTATTTGAAGAAGCGGATACAAGAATTATACTCTATATATCCAACCTACAAGATTTTTAGTTATTGAACTAACTATATTTCTAAAGTTAGACTCATATCTACGATTTATTATAATTTTTAATATATTTTTACACATAAATTTATACTGCAATGAGCTGAACCTGATACTAAAGGGTACAATAACGTACAATATCACTTACCCCTTTCTCTTCTTTCTAACAATTTATTATCAATTTTGAAATTATTTTTCCTGTATAAGAACATTGGTTCATTTTATTTGATATATCTCGTTCCATCTGCAATGCATAATCAATTTGTAGGTATCAAAGTAGGTAAGTTTATTTCTTTTTCTATTGCTCTTTGTGACTGTTATGGTAATAAGTTGCTTCTTATCATAACTTTTCGATCATAACTTTTCGAGGGTTGTTATCATGAAATTGTACATGATCAGAATCCTTTGTATATAGTAGAGGAATCCTATTTATGGTACAATTTTAATTACGGAAGTAAATCCCAAGTTTGGCATAAATAACCGCACTTCATTTGATTTGTTCCGGAATTTTCGTCGTGATCTTTGACCGGTTACGAATATCTCACCTTTTGTCACGACCCCAAATACCGGTCGTGATGGCGTCTATCACGGTACTAGGCAAGCCGACAACCCCTATTCCACAACTCGCTTATTAACAACATTAAGCCATTTTTCTAACATCAGTTTTAAAAACATAGTTCTTTATAAGCGTGATAATAACAGAAATATGCGAAATCGAAATAACAAATACTACACAGCCCCAACAATCTGGTGTCACAAGTCTAGAGTCTCTAATACATAATAGAATATCTAGTACATCAAATCTAGGAATTTGGAAAAAAAATAATAAGATAGAAGCAAAGAATCAGGGCTGCAGACACTATGCAGCTACCTCAAAACTCCCGATAAGTACTGGATAACAGCTGAAGATCTCACTCCGCCCTTCAGGAACCTGGATCAGCACACAAGATACGAGGAGTAACGTGAGTACGCTAACTCAGTAAGTAACTAAAGTAAATAAAGACTAAAGGTAGTGACGAGTAGTGAAAAACATCTTAACTGAAAATAACAATAGGATAGTAGCTAAACTTTGCAGTTCAAAGTCAGTTTCCGCTATGAAGTGTATGCTATCAGCTTAAAGTTTGAAATCATACACTTAACAGTATTTTCCAACAGAGGCTTTTGTTTGAAAGAAGAGTGAAATAGTGAAAACAACATAACAAGGCTTCTCGAGCGAAGAATCACTCAAAATATGGCCCATCGGGCAACCTCTCAGTCCCTCGGGACTCATCTCTCGTCACTTAGTACTTACTCTCAACAAAGCTCACATATGTATCTCATAGCAACAGAAATCATAGTAACTGCTGTGGTGTGCAGCCCGATCCATATAAGTATCGCAGCGGCGTGCATATATATATATATATATATATATATATATATATATATATATATATATATATATATATATATATATATATATATATATATATATCCTCACAATTGGGTTCTCGACCTCCCTCAGTCACTAACCTCACAGCCTCTTGGGCACAGTAATAGAAGGTAGGGTTCTCAGCCTAAAAAACCCTCACATTTAGGAATAGAGCGATAAAACCAGCTTTAATTATTTAAACAGATAAAAAGATAACTGAGAATATGGCTTTTAACAAGTAAATTCATAAAAGTAGTCAAAATGCCCCTAAGGGTTTCTACAGATCGGCTCAAGGCCCCAAACATGGCATACAACCCAAATCACAATATAAATTACCCAAACATAGAATAATAAAGATTTTCAAATTAACTACGTGGCTTAATTGGACCAATTCACAATCCCTACCAGTACACGCCCATACGCTCATCATCTAGCATGTGGATCACTGCATTTATAAAATCAAGTCAAATTCCGATGTTTTGTACCCTCAATTCCAGATTTACGATGGTTACTTACCTTAAACTGGAGAAAATAATATTCTGCGATTCCTTTACCTTTTGAATCGTCCTCCAGTCGTGTCGAATCTATCCAAAATCAGAACAAATACGTCACAATATGCTAAGGGAACAAAGCTCAAGCGAAAATAATCAAAAAATATCAAAATTCCGAAATTAGCAAAAATCAGAGCCCCGGGCCCACTTATTGAAACAAAAAAATTTCACATCATTAGATTACTTATCACCCCACGAGTTCATACATATCAAAAGTTCTCAACTCATACCTCAAAGGGTCCTTCAAATCCCAATGTAAAAGTTCAAAATCTCAAGCCCTAGTTCTTCCATTTTTAGCTTAAGTCCCCTAATTTTCTAGGTTGATTTCATATAGAATCACGTTTTAGGTTTAAAAATCTTACCTCCAATATATTCTCCTTGATCCCTCTTTAATCTCCTTAAAAACTCTCAAAATGAGCAACTATGGAGGAAAAATGCCCCAGAATCGCGGATGAAATGACTTAAAAACATTCTGTCCAGTTCTGCCCTTTCTCCATCGCGATCCCGACCCTAGCCATGCGATCGCAAAGAACAAATTTTAATTTCCCAAAAATAACCTTATGCGAATGTAACATGGTCCCTGTAAACGTGATGCTTTATCCTTTTACAATTATGTGAACGCAATCCCTCAATCGAGAACGCGAAGAATAAATACTCTTGGGCCCCTCAGACACCAATTCCTCTATGCGATCGCGAGTACCCTCTCGTGAACGCGATACACACCTCTCCAGCCTTACACGAATACGAGTCCTCCTACACGAACGCGAAGGTTTAAATTCTGGCCTTCCCAATTCCTTCTACGCAATTGCGATACACCCTACGCGATCGGGAAGGGTTAATCTTTTGCAACAACTCAACTAAAAATCTGCAATTTTCCAAACATAGAAACGGTCCAATTGACCACCCGAAACTCACCCGAGGCTCGGGACCTCAACCTAAAGAACTAACACATCTTAAAACCTTATTCAAACTTATTCCAATCATATAAACACCTCAAACAACATCTAATCCACCAATTCACATCGAATCCAAGCCTAAGTTTTTTAAAAACTTCCTAAATACACTTTCGATCAAAAACCTAACCAAACCACATGTGAATTACCTGAAATTTTGCACACACGCCCCAAATAACGTAATAAAAGTACTTCAACTCTCAAAATTTCATTCCGATCCCCGGGTTAAAATCTCACCCACTAACTAGAAATCGCCAAAATATCAACTTCGTCAATTCAGGCCTAATTCTATTCCGGACCTCCAAAACCCATTCCGATCACACTCCCAAGTCATAAATCATCTACCGAAGCTAACTGGATCACCAGAACTCACATTCGATCCCTCTAATACATAAGTCAATATTAGGTTGACTTTTTCAAGCTAAACCTTCTTAAAATAGACTAAATATCTCATTTCTTACTAAATCCTCTCAAAACACAAACTAATAAACTCAATTACATAAAACACAGATATAAAAGCATATAGAAGGAGAAATGGGGGAACATAGAGGTAACTCATGAAACGACTGGCCGGGTCATCACATCCTCCCCAATTTAAACAAACGTTCATAATCGAACGAGTCAAGAAACATACTTAAATCCTCAAATAGATTAGGATATATACTGCACTCTCCCAGGTAGCCTCCTCCACGAGCCGACCTCTCCACTACACTTTCATTGAAGCTATATTCTTTGACCTCTACTTCCGAACCTGACAACCCAAAATAGCTACTGGCTCCGCATCAAAGGTCAAATCATCATCCAACTGAACCATGCTGAAGCCTAAAACATTAGAAGGATCCCCAAAATACTTCCGGAGCATAGAAACATGAAATAGCGGATGCACAGTATACAAGCCAGGCGGTAAAGCAAGCATATAAGCGACCTCCCCAATCCTCTGAAGCACCTCAAAAGGCCCAATTAACCGAGGACTCAACTTCCATTCTTCCCAAATCTCATAACACCCTTCATGGGTGAAATTTTCAACAAAACCTTCTCGCCAACCATATAGGACACATCTCGAACCTTCCTATCAGCATAACGCTTCTATCGCGACTGCGCTGTACGAAGCCTCTCCTGAATCACCTTCACCTTCTCCAAAGCATCCTGAACCAAATTAGTCCCCAATAGCCTATCCTCGTCAGGCACAAACCAACCAACTGGAGATCTACATTGTCTCTCATACAAAGCTTCATATGGATCCATCTGGATACTCGACTGATAGCTATTATTGTAAGCAAACACTGCAAGCGGTAGAAACTCATCCCAAGACCCTCCAAAATCAATAACACAAGCACGAAACAATGTCCTCCAATATCTTAATAGTACGCTCAGACTGCCCGTCCGTCCGAGGATAAAACGATGTGCTCAACTCTACCTGAGTACCCAACTCTCTCTGCATGGCTCTCCAAAATTGCAAAGTAAACTGAGTACCACTATCTGAGATGATGGAAACCGGTACACCATGCAACCGAACAATCTCCCAGATATAAATCCCTATGAACCACTCTGAAGAATAGGTAGTACACACATGAATGAAGTGTGCGTACTTGGTCAGTCGATCCACAATCACCCAAATAGCATAGAAATTCTTCAATGTTCGAGGAAGACCAACTACAAAATACATAGTGATTCTCTCCCATTTCTAGTCGGGAATAACCTTCCGGTGAAGTAAGCCACCCGGTCTTTAATGCTAATACTTCACGTATTGATAGTTTAGACACCGAGCTACATATCCAACAATATCTTTCTTCATTCTTCTATACCAGTAGTGCTACCTCCAATCCTGATACATCTTCGCGGCACCCGGATGAATGGAATACTATGAGCTATGGGCCTCCTCCAGAATCAACTCTCTAAGCCCATCCATATTGGGTACACAAATCTGGACATGCATCCTAAACACACCATCACTGATGGTCACATCTCTGGAATCATTATGGTGAACTCTGTCCTTAAGGATAAGCAAATACGGATCATCATACTGGCACTCTATGATGCGATCGTATAAAGAAGACCGAGAAACTACACAAGCCAATACCCCACTCGCTCCGGAATATCTAACCTCACAAACCGATTGGCCAAGGCCTGAACATAAACTGCTAGGGGTCTCTCCCCAACTAGAATATATGCCAAACTCCCCATACTCACTGCCTTTCAGCTCAAAGCATCAGCCACTACATTGTCCTTTCCCGAATGATCCAATATGGTGATATCGTAATTCTTAAGCAACTCCAACCATCTCCGTTGCCTCAAAGTAAGATCCTTTTGCTTGAACAAATGCTGAAGATTGTGATGATCAGTGAATACCTTATAAGATACCCCATACAAGTAATGCCTCCAAATCTTCAATGCATGAACTATGGCAGCCAACTTCAAATCATGAACGTGGTAGTTCTTCTCATGGGGCTTCAACTGATGGGAAGCATAAGCAATAACTCTACCCTCTTGCATCAACACACAACCAATCACAACTCTCAAAGCATCACAATACATGGTATATGAACCTGAAGTTGATGGCAAAACCAACACTGGAGCTGTGGTCAAAGCCGTCTTGAGCTTTTTAAAGCTCTCGTCACACTCGTTCGACCATACAAATGAAACACCCTTCTGAGTCAACTTGGTCAAGGAGATGCACTAGATGAGAATCCCTGAACAAACTTACCAAACCAAGAAATCTATGTATCTCTGTGGCTGAGGACGATCTAGGACAACTCTGAACTGCCTCTATCTTCTTTGGATCAACCTGATACCCTCTCTGGACACCACGTGTCCCAAGAAAGCCACTAAACCCAGCCAAAACTCACACTTGGTGAATTTTGCATAAAGTTTGTGTCCCTCAATCTCTGTAATACAACTCTCAAATGCTCCGCGTGCTCATCCTGTCTACGTGAGTACACCAGAATATCATCAATGAATACTACAACGAACGAATCAAGATAAGGTCAGAACATGCAGTTCATCAAATGCATGAACGATGATGGGGCATTAGTTAGCCCGAAAGACATAACAAGGAACTCATAGTGACCATATTTGGTGCTGAAGGCAGTCTTAAGAATATATGAATCCCTCATCTTCAATTGGTCATAGCTCGAACGGAGATCAATTTTGGAGAACACTCTCGCTCACTGAAGTTGGTCAAATAAATCATCAATGCAAGGCAAGGGATGCTTGTTCTTAATTGTTTCCTTGTTCAATTGCCTGTAATTAATGCATATTCTCATTGTGCTATCCTTCTTCTCTACAAACAGAATTGGTGCACCCCAAAGTGACACACTAATCCAAATAAACCCCTTATCTAGGAGCTCCTGAAGCTGCTCTTTCAATTCTTTCAACTCCATTGGTGCCATACAATACAGCGAAATAGAAATGCGCTGAGTGTCCTGCACCAGATCAATAGCGAATTAATATCCTTGTTTGGCTGCATGCCCAGCAGGTCTGCAGGAAACACATCGGGGAAATTCCTCACAACTGGGACAAAATTAATACTGGAGTCTCAGCTCCGACATCCCTCACAAATGCTACATACGACAGGCAACCTTTCCCAACCATATGCTGAGCCTTCAAGAAAGAGATCACTCTACTAGGAACATAATCAGTCATACCACACTACTCGATTCGTGGTATACCCAGCATAGACAATGTGACTGTCTTAGTATGACAATCTAGAATAGCACAACACAGAGGTAGCTAATCCATGCCTAAAATAATATCAAAATCTACCATGATCAATAGCAATAGATCCACTCAGATCTCCAAACCCCTAATAGTCACCACACACGAGTGGTACACATGGTCTACAACAACGGTATAACCCACCAGGGTAAATACATAAATAGGTAAAGCAAGAAACTCCAGGGGCATACCCAAGTAGTGAGCAAAATACGAGGACACGTATAGAACCGAGATCAAATAATACAGATGCATCTCTGTGGAAAACAGAAACAATACCTGAAATCATGGCATCTGATCTACTTGGATGGCATAGAAACGAGCCTGACCACCGCCTGATCTACCTCCCCCTCTGGGGTGACCCCTAGCTGCCTGACCTCCAACCCTAGCTGGTTGGACGGGTGATGAAGTAATTGGAGCATAAGTCAAGGGCTAGTCCCTCTGCTGAAACTGAATATCATAAAGTCGAGGGCACTACCTCCTCATATGTACAAATTCTCCGCCCTCATAACAACTCCCCGGTGATGGAGATGGGGACTAAAGGGAACACCTGACACTGGAATGACCAGTAGAAGGACCTGGCACGGAAGAACCCCGAACTGATGGAGCACGAGATGAGCTTTAGGCTAATAGGCATTGAGTGATGATTGGACCCGCTGAGATCCATGATGACCATGACCCAAAGATGCCCCATGGTAATCTGGGCAAGCTAAATGGGACTTCTGAAGAACGGCCTCTACCCTAATGGAGCTGAACCCTCGAAGAGCACTACTGAAACTGATAGATCCCCGAGGCTTCTTGGACTCTCGCTCCTCTCAATCTTGCCGGTGAACTATCACAATCTCACGGGCAATATAAATAACCTCATCGAATGGGGCACTCGTTACCCTCTCTCTAGTCATGATAATCTGAAGGTGATACACGAGGCCATCAACAAACCTCCAGATCTACTCCCGATATGTGGGAACCATCCAACCGCATGTCAGACCAACTATAAAAATCGCATCTTGTATTGCATCACTGATATCTCCACCTGAAGCAGCTACTCAAACTGCATGCGCAACTCCTCTCGGCGTGACTGAGGTACATACTTCTCTAAGAAGAGAATAGAGAACTGCTGCTAAGTAAGGGGCATTGCACATGTCTACCAAGTAAGGGGCACTACACCCACAGGTCTACACCTCTCATACGCCTCCCACCAAGTGAAGGCAACTCCAGTAAACTTAATGGTGGCAAATGCCACACCACTAGTCTCAAGAATCCTTGTTGTCCGAAGCATCCGCCGACACATATCTAGAAAACCATGGGCATCCTTGCCCTCTGCGCCACTAAATGATGGAGTCTGGAGCCTACCAAACCTCTCAAGTCGATGTTGGTCATCACCCGGCATAACTGGTACAATAAACTCCTAGGATGGTGCAACCGGCTGGGCTGGAGGTGCCCTCGGTGTCTGTAATCCCTGCACTACCTGCTCAGGTGTGTCAGCAACTGGAGTTTGGGTGCCTCCCTTAGCCTGAGAAGCAGCTGCGGCCGTAGTAGCTGAAATCACTTGTGCCAAACTAGTACACACTGATAAGATCTGAGCTAAAGCCTCCTGAAGGCCTGGAATCACGATAGGCACAGCTGGTGCCTACATTGATGCTGTTGCAGCATCCACAACTTGACCTGATCAGAAACTGGGGAACTTGGTGGATCTGCGGGTGCTGCCCTGCCCTACCACATCCTTGACCTCGGCCTCTGGTGGCCCCAGCTGGTGGCACTGGTTGTCATTCGTCCCATCCGGTAGCTCGTGTCCTCACCATCTGTGAGAGAATAGAACAATAAAAATTTAGTACTCGGATCAACAAGTGCACGATAAGAATTTCAAGAATGTGAAGTTTTTCCTTAAGGTTCTGCAGCCTCTCGAGGATAAATAGAGACGTCTATGTGTCGGTCCACGAGACTCTAGTAAATCGGCTCATGACTCGCGAGACCAATGTAACCTAGGAAGTGATACCAACTTGTCACGACCCTAAATACCAATCGTGATGGCACCTATCACAGTACTAAGCAAACCGACAACCCCTATTCCACAACTCGTTTGTCAACAACATTAAGCTATTTTTGTAATATCGTTTTAAAAGACGGAGTTCATTATAAGCATGATAATAACATAAATATGTGGAAATCAAAATAACAAATACTACACAGCCCCAACAATCTGGTATCATGAGTCTAGAGCCTCTAATACATAACAGAATATCTAGTACATCAAGTCTAGGAAGGCGGAGAAAAAGTAATAAGATAAAACGGAAAAATCATGGCTGCAAATGTCATGCAGCTACCTTGAAACTCTCGGTAAGTACTGGATAACAACTGAAGCTCTCACTACGCCCCTCGAGCACCTGGTTCTGCACATAAGGTTCATGGAGTACCGTGAGTATGCCAACTCAGTAAGTAACTAAAGTAAATAAAGACTAAAGGTAGTGATGGGCAGCTAAAAACATCTTAACTGAAAATAACAACATGATAGTAGCTCAACTTTGCAGTTCAAAATCAGTTTCCGTCATAAAGTATACGCTGTCAGCTTAAAGTTTGAAATCATACACTTAACAGTATTTTCTAATAGAGGATTTTGTTTGAAAGAAAAGTGAAACAGTGAAAACAGCAAAACAAGGCCTCTTGGGCGAAGAATCACTCAAAATATGGCTCGGGCAGCCTCTTAGTCAGTCGGGACTCATTTCTCGACACTTAGTACTTACTCTCAGCACTCAGCTCATATATGTATCTCATAGCAATAGAAATCATAGTAACTGTTGTGGCGTGCAACCCGATCCATATATCATTACGGCGTGCAACCCGATCCATATATATAGTCGACTGCGCTAACTGGGGGTGTGCAGACTCCGAAGGGGCTTCTACAGCCAAAGTGCTATATTGCTGCGGCATGCAGCCCGTTCCATGATATATATATATATATATATATATATATATATATATATATATATATATATATATATATATATATATATATATATATATATATATATATATATATATATATATATATATATAATATCCTCAAAATTGGGTTCTCGACCTCTCTCAGTCACTAACCTCAGAGCCTCTCGGTCACAATAATAGAAGGTAGGGATCTAAGCCTAAACAACCCTCACATTTAGGAATAGAGTGATAAAACCAGCTTTAATTATTTAAACATATAAAAACATGACTAAGGATATGGTTTTTAATAAGTAAAGTGAGAAAAGTAGTCAAAATGCCCCTATGGGTTCCTACAGATTGGCTTAAGGCCCCAAACATGGCATATAGCCCAAATCACAATATAAATGACTCAAACATAAAACAATATAAATTTCCTAATCAATTACACGGCTTAATAGTCGCTACAGAATGGACCAAGTCACAATCCCTACTGGTGTACACCTACACGCTCGTCACCTAGCATGTGCATCACCACATTTACCAAATCAAGTCAAATTTCGGGGTTTTGTACCCTCAATTCCAAATTTACAATGGTTACTTACCTCAAACCACAGAAACTACTACTCCGTGATGCCTTTAACTCTCGAATCATCCTCCACTCGAGTCGAATCTCTCCAAAACCAGAACAAATACGTCATAATATGCTAAGGGAACAAAGCCCACGTGAAAATAATAAAAAATATCAAAAATCTCGAAATTAGAAAAATCCGAAACCCATAACTTTTGACATCATTAGATTCCTTATCACCCCACGAGTTCATACATATCAAAAGTTCTCAACTCCGACCTCAAATGGTTCTTCAAATGCCAATTCAAAAGTTCAATATCCAAGCCCGAAATCTTCCATTTTTAGCTTAAGTTCCATGATTTGCTAGGTTGATTTCATAATAGAAAAACTTTTTAGGTTCAAAAATCTTACCTCCAATCGATTCTCCTTGAATCCCTTTTTAATATTCTTCAAAAAGTTCTCAAAATGATCAACTATGAAGGAAAAATGACCCAAAATCGGGGATGGAATGACTTAAAAACATTTTTGTCAAGTTTTGCACTTTCTCTATCGCGATCGCGGCCCTAGCCACGCGATCGCGAAGCATAAATTTTTAATTCTCAAAAATAACCTTATGTGAGTGCGACATGGTCCCTACGAATGAGATGCTTTAGCCTTTTACACTTACACGAACGTGATTCCCCCAATCGCGAACGTGAAGAACAAATACTCTTGGACCTTAGACACCTAATCAGCTATGCGATCACGAGTACCCTCTCGTGAACACGATACACAACTCTCCAACCTTACGTGAATATGAGGCCTCTTACGCAAATGCGAAGGTTTAAATTTTGTCCTTCCCAATTCCTTATACGCAATCGCGATACACCCTACGCGACTGTGAAGGGTTAATCTTCTGCAATAGCTCAACTGAAAATCTCCAATTTCCCAAACTTAGAAATGGTCCGATTGACCACCCGAAACTCACCTGAGGCCCTCGGGACCACAACCAAAAGAACCAACACATATTTAAACCTTATTCAAACTTATTTCAATCATCGAAACACCTTAAATAACATCAAATCCACCAATTTTGATCGAATTTAATGCTAAGTTTTTAAAAAACTTTCAAAATACGCTTTCTATCAATACCCAACCAAACCACATCCGAATAATAGGAAATTTAGCACACACGCCCCAAATGATATAACGAAGCTAGTGCGACTCTCGGAATTCCATTCCAACCCCCGGGTCAAAATCTCACCCACTAACCGAAAATCGCCAAAATACCAACTTTGCCAATTCAAGCCTAATTCTATTCCGGACCTCGAAAACCCATTCAGATCACACTCCTACGTCATAAATCACCTCCCAAAGCTAACCAAAGTACCAGAACTCCCATCCAAGCCCTCTAAGATATAAGTCAATATCTAGTTGACTTTTCCAAACTAAACCTTCTTAAAAGAGACTAAGTTTCTCATTTCTTACCAAATCCTCTCCGAACATAGACTAATCAACTCAATCACATATAACACGGATAGCAAAGAATAGATAAGTAGAAATAGGGGAAACAGAGCGGTAAATCATGAGACAACTGACAGGGTCATCACACCTTTCCTTTATTGTGTTTCGTTTGAAGTCATATTTGGTCTCGATCGTTGTTAGCCTCGACCTTGGCGAGCACCTCAATTCTCGAACTTGATACCTTATCTTCGTGCCCTGGACTGATTCATTATAAAGTGGACCCTCGATGTCATTCCATGATCTCAATTAAATGAAAAAATAGGGCAAGCCCTATTATAACCGTACATAGATAGCCCCCTCGTTTCTTGGAGTGTAAAGAGAAGAAACAAAGTGAGTCTTCGATTTTATAATTCAAACAGTTATTACGTCATCCTCGTGACGTAAGCGGGGAAAGCGAGAGAATTGTTGGATCGGTACAGTTCCTAAAATCATTAATGAGTGATATTTGATGGTCGACCACTACTGTCTTCAAACCGTCTTAGCAAACATTATAAATAGATATTCTTCATAGTTTTCTCAAAATTTAATTTCCAATTTTATCTCAATCATCAAAATACTCTACTTCCTTTAAGTTTTTTTAATTCTGCAAGCACTTCGAATCCTGTTGTCAACCTTTTCAAAAAACAACAAATCTTATCTTCTTCTTTCTCTGAATGCACATAAAAATGGAAAAAATATCAAAAACCGTTCCTCAAAAGAAGAAAGCTTCTTCATCGTGGTCGGACGACGATAAAACTTTGGTGGGGCCAACTTCAAAGTTGAGAAACCCTCATCGAGCCAACTTTAAAGTTGAGAAACCCTCATCGGTCCATGCCCGGATGAGCCAATGTCGAGATGTATATGCTCGATAACTGAGGGTGACCTTATGTAGGTGAAGAAAGATTGCCAGTAGGAAGGCAAAGAGGTGGTAATTCTGACCCCCGGAGAGGACATCACTACTTACATGAAAGGGTTTTTAAGTGTTTACACTTACCCTTTTACGCTGGATCCCATCGACCCTGTTATCCTCAACTTCTGCCACTAATACCGTATAACCCTAGGAAAGATCCATCCTTCTTTCTAGCACATTGTCATTTTGATTTGATTCTTCGTGAGCAAGGTCGAAGGGATGCCTTTTTCCACAACCATCTCATTAGACTGTACAGCCCCAGTCTCTATGGAGGCGGATAAATAAGGCTACACTATTGGGCTACCAAGGTGTTGTCCCAATCATAGACGAGGAAAATGATAGAGTATGGATAGGCCAGTTTTTCTAGCTGAGGACCTTCGACATAACCTCGGCCGAGAAGATGCCATTCCTCAAAGAATGGAACATGAAGCGTGAGTACAAATTCACCTGAAGCTTCTATTTAGTATTTTATTTCTTGTCTTTTCTTATTGACATCCTTTCCTATGATGCATTGGTTTCTTGTGTGTCTGGTGCAATCCCGAACCATGAAGATTGGGTTCAGAAACTAGCCTCAACCTCTTCGTATACTGAGCACTCATGGCGCGATTTGGCAAAAGGCCAATAGGAGGCTAAAAAAACGGTAAGCTTTTTTACTCATGTTGGATGCTCTTCTGAAATATTTCTTTCTTTTTTATTTCTACTTTATTTCCTTTCATACAGGTCTTAGAGACAATACTGTCATGAGGCCCCTGTATGGAAAGGGGGAATAGGTCCCGAAGCCGGCAAAGGATAAGAAAAGGAAAAGAGTCTCACCCTCCAATAATCTAAAGCCCAAGAAGAGCAAGGCTCGTACGCCGAAGAAAGATACCACTGCACTGCCTGCAGATGTATTTCAGCATCTATGAGATGAATAACAAGAGAATGAAGATGTCACCTTTGAGATGGTGGCTCGAAAGAGGAGCGTCGAAGTCCCAAAGGTCACTGAGCCGGTGATGATCAAAGACGTTCAGCCTTGGACCAAGAGGATCTCAGAAGATGGCCTGAGCAAAGTCCCCGAGTCGTCAGAGGCTGAAGATGCCTCCCGTCATGATGGGCACTCGGTGGGCGTACCTGAAAGGGCCAGTTCTGAAGGACTTTGAAATGAAGAGAACACCCTAAGTGACTTGCTTGGGGAAATAGATATTAGCAATTTGCCACCCCTCCCCCATTTTCAAAGGGGAAAATTCAGGTAGCCCAGGCCATGGGGACCCCCGATGAGGGAACATCCCACGAAGGGGAAGACCTTTTCCGTGGTTGCTTCACGGGGGTCGAAGATGCTTTTGATCTGGGTGATATATCTGATTATCATTAATGAGGCTCATCGATCCCTGAGTTAGGTAAGCCTTAGTTCCCTTTAGCAATATAATTTTTGTTGTTTTCCCTCTTGTCTGGTTGTCCTTTCTTTCTTCATAGGCCTTGACATTTCAAAGGGAGGCATTTTATAAATCTTTTGTACAGCTGAACTAGTGTGAGGCTTACCTTAAAAGGATTACTTAGGAGAGGGATTCCCTAAAACTTCTAAGTGGTCCAAAATAAGATGAGATAAAGGACCTCCGAGTTGAATTGGAAGCAACTCACAAAGGACAAACCGACCTGATTGAGCAGGTAATGTAAATTATTAGAAGCTCGTTATATTAATTAGGGAACAACGACTAACACTTCGATCCTGAAGTTTTAGTAGAAGGCCAAAAAGACCGAGCAACTTCGGGGGGAGGCCAAGATGAATGAGGTGGAGACTTTGGGTGGAAACGAAACATGGACCGCCTTGACTTTTTGAAAGATACTACTTGTGCCCAGCTGTCTTCAGGCGAGCATCGTCTCCAGAGCATGAATGAGGAAGGCTTGGCTCGAGCCAAGAAAATTGAGGAGCTCGATGCTCAGTTGGCCACTGAGCTTGCAAAGGCCATATCTAAGCTTGAAAAGGCCATATCTAAGCTTGCAAAGGCCATATCTAAGGCAGAGAAAAAAAAAGGCTGACATGGAGGTGGTCGTGGCCATCTACTGAGCTCATGTTGAAGCTGCCCATGCTCAAGCAGAGGAAATTTTTGATGTTGCTTAGGCTCGAGCATTCTGCATAGTCGAACATGCCAAATGCTGTCAGAGAGAGTCTCTCGAGGAAATTCGTGCTCGTGGATTTGACCTTACTATTAATATCGAGAAGGCGAAAGTACTCGAGGCCGAGGCCAAAGCATTTATCTCTTCCCGAGTGGATACGAGAGTGGTGGGAATGAAGATGAGGCTCCCGAGGAAGATTAGGCACTTTAAAATTTTCTCATTTTTGGATTTTTTGTGTAAGACCCATAGTGGTATTTGTAAATTTTTTCTTATATATATGAACGATCTCTTTTCTTTCTGATTCGTTTTCGATTTCCATTTTGTGAAAGTTATGTTTTGCTTGTCTTATATTTTATGCCTTGTGAGAATTTTGTCTCACTTAGTTGTCTTCCAAAAATTTCATCGAGATATTTATAATTGAGTGAGTATTTACTCAAACTCGGAGTAGAAAAAGCCCTTTGGTTTAATATGAGTGAGGGTGGATTCTCGAACTCAAAAACACGATGGCCCTTAGGCTGTTGAATCGGGCGGACATGCCTTAAAAAAGCGACTTTTCCCTTTTTGGCTTAAAAAAGTTTAATCATATGAGATAAATGTGTACCTATTAGGATTAACTGTTATCGAAAATCTTTTACTTTGTTATGCCTTAGCATAAGCTTGTTCCAGAGTTCGAACAATTTGGTACCCCTTGAGGTTTTTGAGGGTTGATGTTATCAAAACCTTTTGTAACTTTGCCGAGGGTGGTCTTTTTAAACTGGTTTTATGAAAATATTTGAAGGCATATTTTATTACAAAATTCGAAAGTCTCCGAACTGTGTTAGTCTGGTCGTAGCCTTTAACTCGATATTTTTTCTTTGGGCTTGTTTATCAGTTATACTTGAACTTGTTCAAGGTGTCAGTCCCTAGGTGGGTGGTTATGGCCTATAAAATCGAGGATTGCCTTTTCATGGTATTGTGTTCTTGAAGTTTATTAATTCGAACATATCGGTCTTTGGACGGTAGTCCCTGAGTACGAGGTTGATAGCTCGATCTTTAGTTGCAATCGGCACTTGAGCCAGCTTTCGCAATAGATCACGAGTAAAGTAGACATTGTAAAGTAGAGATTTCACTAAGGTAAGGAACATATAGTAAGGACAAAATACTTCTTTTCGTAAATCATTCATGCGCACATGTTTTGCCATCGGGGCTCAAGTAATCTATAAGGACACAGTTCATTTGACTTTCTGGACCTTTACAAAAATTTACGTATTGAGACTTGTTGATACATAGTATTTTTCTTGAGAACACAACATCCGAGAGTAATTAAATCTAAGGGTGATGCCCCCCCCCCCCAGTATTCGAGATTGATTGTAAAGTAGCCTCGGATACTGTTGTATTGTCCCAAAGTAGCACAAATAATTGTTTTCTTGGTAAAAACCTCGCCAGAAAAATTCATTTGGGACAAAAACCGATCTAAGGAAAAAGAGTGCAATGCGGGCTCTAAAACCTGGGGTCTTTGTATTAAAGAATTTCTCGATGTCTTCGATCGAACACCTGCAATGAGTTAGTATCAAATAAAAATGAAAAAAGAAGAGAGTCATACCTAAGCAATAATATTGTTTGAGGAGTGATATGTTCCAATTATTTGGCAATTGTTTGTCGTTTAACGTACCAAGTTTGTAAGAACCCTTTCTGATGAACCCGAGGACCTGATATGGTCCTTCCCAATTTGAGATGAGTTTCCCCTCGTTTGGGTTTCGACTGTTAGGGGTGACTTTTCTCAGAACTAAGTCCCCGATTCAAAAGTGGTGAAGATTGGCTCTTCGATTGTAGTATCTTTAAATGCATTTCTTATGTGCTACCATTTTTATGAGGGCGGCTTCCCGTGTTTCATCTAGCAATTCGAGGCTTGTGTTCATAGACTCGTGATTCAACTTTTCCATTGTGTATCGAAACCTGACGCTAGGCTCCCCAAGCTCGACCGGGATCAAGGCTTCTGCACCACATACTAAGGACAACGGTGTTGCCCCCGCACTAAATTTTGACCTTATTCGATACACTTAAAGGACTTCGGGCAAAATTTCTGTCCATTTTCCCTTAGCGTTGTTCAATCTTAACTTTAAGTTCTAAATAATAGTCTTCTTTGCTATTCGGTTGTCCGTTCCAACTAGGATGATACAACATCGATAATATCCTTTTTATTTTGTGATCTTCGAGGAACTTTGGCATTTGCTGCTGATGAATTTTTTTCCACTGTCGTATACTATCTCGACACATATTTGGAATTAGCATATGATGTGATCCCAGATGAAGTCTATAACTTTTTTTTTCTGAATTTCTCGAAAGTTTGTGCTTCAAACCACTTAGAGAAATAGTCAGCCATAAATAAAATAAATCTAGCCTTACCTGGGGCCGATGGTAGAGGACCGATGATATCTATTCCCCATTTAATGAGTGACCATGGGGATATGGCTGAATGAAGTTGCTCCCCGGACTGGTGGATCATCGGTGCATGTCTTTGGTATTTGTCGCATTTTCGAACGAACTCCTTAGTATCTTTTTCCATATTGACCCAATAGTAACCTGCTCTGATGACTTTGTGAACCAATGATTAGGCATCGAAATGGTTCCCGCAAGTACCATCGTAAATTTCTCGTAGGGCGTAGTCGGTGTCTCCCAGACCTAAACATACTGCCAATAACCCATCAAACTTCCTTCTGTATAATGTTCTATCTTTGGCCAATGTGAATCATGCAACTTTCATTCGCAGAGTCCTGTATTCCTTAAGATCCGACGGAAGCTTCCCATTATTTAGATAATCTATATATTTGTTCCTCTAATCCCAAGTTAGGCTTGTGAGTTTATTTCAGCGTGGCCTTCTTTGACTACCGACTTTGAAAGTTGTACGACAGTCCCCAAGCTAATTTTGTCATTTTTGGCTGATGACCCCAAATTTGCAAGGGCATCAGCATCACTGTTATGCTCTCGAGGCACATATTGTAGGGTCCGTTCTTTAAACCAATGTATGGTTATCCCGACTAGGGTCTATGAATCACTCAAACGAGCATTTCTAGCCGCATCGGAATCGATTACCTGCAGTTTGTCCAAGTACCTCCGCATTCGATTTTCTCGAACCTCGAGGGTCTTGTAGACTTGGTTAACCACGAATAGGGAATCACACTTCGCCTCGATGACCTCTGCTCCCAAACTTTTAGTCAGCACGGGACCTACAATCATGGCCTCATACTCGGCCTCATTGTTAGTCAACTTAGGGGTTTTGATAGATTGTCTAATCGTATTGCTTGTGGGTGGCTTCAAAATGATGCCCAGCCCGAACCCCTTCATATTTGAAGCACCATATGTGAAAAAGGGTCCACACCCCGAGGATGTACCCGATTTTAGCAATAGTTCCTTTTCGACCTCGGATACGAGGGTTGGCGTGAAATCATCCAAGATTTGAGACTTGATAGCCGTTCGGGATTGATACGCAATATCGTACCCGCTAATCTCGACGGCCCAATCAGGCTTGTGCAAAATTTTGCAAAGGGGGTAAGTAGTTACAACACACATTGGGTGACATTAAAAATACGGTTTTAATTTTCTAGAGGCGCTGAGCAAACACTAATTTTTCTAAGTGTGGGTACCGGGTCTTAGCATCAACTAAAGTTCAGGTAACGTAGTAACCAGGAAATTCCGTACCTGCTGTTTTCGAACTAGGACACCACTTATCACAACTGTTGGCCTCGACCTCGGCGAGCACCTCAATTCTCGAACTTGATATTTTATCTTTATATCCTGACCTGATCCATTACAAAGTGGATCCTTAACGTGATTCCCTGATCTCTCTGGCAAGCCCTATTTTAACTGTACACAATGTTAAACTATGCTTTCATTTTATTTCAGTTATGTATATATAAGAAAGAGCAATTGCATAGCATGTTTTCTATTCATTACAACTATATTATGTCATCACTCAATGAGTTAGTGGGCTCACATCTTGCATGTAATGTATTTTAGATATAGGAGCGACAAACTAACTAGAGGCTTGAGATTAGACATTAAGTTAGCTGCTCTAGAAAGTCCGAGTTAAGTGGAGGTATTATCTATATTTTGTTTTAAGTATTTGACATTAATAATTATATTTGGCATTTTAGAGTATCTTTGTGATTATATAACAAAAAATAATGATGTATAACCGCTCTCAAAATAATAGCCGAAAAAATATATATTTTTTGTCTACATTCTGTATGTTATATAAAAAAGGAAAAAAGGTCATAAATGCTCTTCAACTATTAGCGTAGGTCTAAAAATATCCTCCATCCACCTATTGGGCCAAATATGCTCTTCTGTTAATGTTTTCGGCTTAACAATAGCCTTTGTTAATTTTTGTGGCTCAAAAATACCTTTTGAGTTAACGGAGGGACACGTATCATCCTCTAGTTGGCTCATTCAAAATATTTCTTAATTTATTTAAAAAAACTCATTATTCATACATGAAAAATAATTTTCTAAAGCAACTAAAAGGGGATTTTCCCCAGTATTTACAAAAAAAAATTAAAATATTTTTTTCTAAAATTAAAATTTATTAAAAAATCTGTATTTTTTTAAAAAACTGGAAAAAAATCTTTTTTTTCTTTAGTTTTAGTAAAAAACTGGATTTTTTTTAAAAAAAATTAAAAACTGTTTTACACTTTTTTTTAAAACTGTGTTTTTTTGTAAAAACAGATTTTTTTAAAACTGGATTTTTTTTTGTAAAATCTGTTTTTTTAGAAAACTGTATTTTCTTAAACTGGATTATCTAAAAATCTGTTCTTAGAATTTTGTTTTTTAAACTCGATTTTCTAAAAAACAGATTTTAAAAAATCCAGTTTACTAAAAAAACAGATTTTACTAAAAAAATACAGTTTTCTAAAAAAAATCCAATTTAAAAAAAAAGTTTAAAATAGTTTTTTATTAAAACTAAAGAAAAAAGGATTTTTTCCAGTTTTTACAAAAAAGAATTAAAAGAAATTTTTGAAAGTATTTTAGAAAAAAATATTTTATTTTTTTAATTTTTTTTTTGTAAATACTGGGAAAAAAAATTCCTTTTTAATTGCTTTTAAAAATTATTATTCATGTATGAATAATGAGTTTTTTAATAAATTAAGAAATATTTAGAATGAGCCAACAAGAGGATGACACGTGTCCCTCTGTTAACTCAAAGGGCATTTTTGAGCCGCAAAAATTAACAAAGGCTATTGTTGAGCCGAAAATATTAACGGAAGGGCATATTTGGCCCAATAGGTGGATGGAGGGCATTTTTAGACCTACGCTGATAGTTGAAGGGCATTTTAGACCCTTCTCCCTATAAAAATTTTATATAACTTTTTATACTTTTTCAACTATCGAATATAAATAATTTATAATATGGGCAAAACGTAATAATACCCCTTATATAACTGATATCATCATGTGTTGCACGCGTTGGTAATGAGTTACGAATTTACGCCTATGTATGTAAGTGCGTGTGAATATTAGCATTTGAACATATCGGTTTAGAGGGTGAACCCATTAAATATTATTACAATCATATATTAAAAATTGTGACAAAAGTAATAATCATAAAAAGCTTAAAGTAAATATATATTTACGTTCTTTTTATCCTTCCTTTTTATATATGTAAAGATAAGATGGTTTTCAAGTCAAAGCAAAGATTTCACTAAAATGGTTTCAGTTAGGGGTGCCAAATAGGCCGTTGATTAAATTTGGGCATGTCAAAATGAACGGGTAATTTTCTTCCCAAAAGCTACTTACGCCGAGATAAGCTGGATCAAGATAAGCTAAAATTTGAGTCATATTCCAACCCGCACAATTGTTATCAAGCATTAATTGATGTGTGTTTTTTTTTTTTTATTATTGTACTATCAAGTACTTTTTTCCTTTTGTTAGAGTCATATACTAGCCTGTTTGGCCACACTTATTTTTGGCCAAAAGTGTTTCTTTTTTAGCCAAAAGCACTTTTGGTCGAAAATTGAGGTGTTTGGCCAAGCTTCTGGAAGGAAAAAAGTGTTTTTGCAGAGAAGTAGAAGCAATTTTAGAGAAACAGAAAAAAATAGCTTCTATCCAAAAGCACTTTTTTGAGAAACACTTTTGAGAAAAATACACTTAAAAGCAGTTTTTTAAAGCTTGGCCAAACACTAATTGCTACTCAGAAGTGCTTTTCAAACTAATTAGCCAAACACAAATTACTTCTCACCAAAATTACTTTTGAAAAAAGCACTTTCGAAAAAAATACTTCTCAAAATAAGCTGATATTTGCAGCTTGGCCAAACGGGCTATACAGCATATCGAATAAAAGAATTATTCATTGATTAATTTAGGCTAAAAATCACTCCAACTTTAGATAAGCTGAGATAAACTAGGTCAAGATGGGCTGAACTCGATAAATATCGGGGTCAATGACCGACACAACCTTGAGCAAGATAGGTGGATTAAATGAGCTTATGCTTAGATTGCACCCCTAGTTTCAACTTCTTCAATACATCCAAAGTCTTAAAATAATGAAGAATTAACCTAAATAGTCATCTACCTTATATATATATATATAAAGGTTAATACTTTTAATACGACTAAAAAGATTAATACTTTTAATATGACATCTTATTTGCGTAAAGATTACTAAACTAGTTTATATGTATTACCACAACAACAAACCCAGTATATTCCCACAAGTAGGATCTAAGTTACCTAGTGAAGGTATAAAGGTTGTTCCAATAAACTCTCGGCTTAAAAAGAGTGAGAAGAAGAAGAAGAAGAAAGGGGGGGGGGGGGGGGGGGAAGAAGAAGATGAGAGAGAAATTGGGAAATTAGGATTGGGTGAGAATAAGTAGTACTAAATTCTACCAACATGAAATATGTTAGCAAAAGCGAACTAGATCACATTACGTAATAATGATCTACTTAAGAATATGCAGGAATATGATTGCTACTAAAGTAACCGGTAAGAAAAGTTGAAACTTACAACCACCTACTAACCTTCTTCCCTTACTTCGATTTCCACACCTCCCTATCAAGGGTCATGCCCTTAGTAAGATCAAGCTACGTAATATCCTGCCTAATCACCTCTCCAAATACTTCCTTGGCCTACCTCGACCTCTTCTCAAACCTTCCATGGTCAGTCTCTCACATTTCTTGGCAGGAGCATCAATGATTCTCCTCTCTACGTGCCTGAACCATCTCAGTCTCGACTACCGCATCTTGTCCTCCATGGAGGTCACTCCCACTTTGCCCCGAATAGCTTAATTCCTAATCTTATCTCTCATAATATACTCATTCATCCATCTCAACATCCTTATTTCAATCATTTTCATTTTCTGCACATGTGATGTCTTGATTGGCCAATACTCCGTCCCATATAACATAGTTAGTCGGACAACCACTTTATAAAATTTACCTTTAAGTCTTTGCGGTGCATTCCTATTATATAAGACGCTAGATGCATGCCTCCATTTTATCCATCCCGCTCCAATACGATGTGCAACATCTCATCAATCTTCCGGTTAGCCTGGATAATAGACCCGAGATACTTGAAACTATATATTTTAGGAATAACTTAAGTATCAAGTTTCACATCCACGTGTGTCTTATGAGCCCCATCACTGAATTTATTCTCTAACTATTCTAGTTTAGTCCTGCTCAACTTGAAACCTTTAGACTCAAAGGTGTGTCCAAACCTCCAACTTGCGTTAACCCCGCTTCACGTCTCATTGATAAATATTATATCATCGACAAATAGCGTGCACCATGGCACTTCCCCCCTGTATGTGTCGCGTCAGCACGTCCATCGTCAAGGCAAATAAAAATGGACTAAAAGCCAATCCTTGGTGCAGCCCTATCACAACTAAAAAGTGCTCTGAGCCCCCTTCCACAGTCCTCACCCAAGTCTTAGCACCATCGTACATATCCTTAACCACCATAGTGTATGCTACCGGAATGCCGCTTACCTCCAGACACCTCCACAAAACTTCCCTCAACACTTTATCATACGTTTTTTCAAGGTCGATAAACACCATATGCTAGTCCTTTTTCCTTTTCCCATGCTGCTCCCCTAATATCCTCACTAGATGAATAGTTTCCGTAGTTGAGCACCCATAAATCCGATATGGTTCTCGAAAATAGACACGCTCCTCCTCATCGTGACTTCCACCACCCTTTCTTAAATCTTCATAGTGTGGCTCAACAAATTTATACCCCTATGATTCTTGAAATTCTAGATATTACCCTTGTTCTTGTACAACTGAACTATCATACTCCACATCCATTTTTTGGGCATCCTTTTCATCTAAAAAATGACATCAAACAACCAGTGAGCCACTCCAAGCCTGCTCGACCCGCGTTCTTCTAAAATTTCGCTGAAATTTCGTCTGATCCAGTCGCTCTGCCTCTTCTCATCTTGTGCATAACCTTCCACCTCCTACACCTTAATACGCCTATAATACCAAAATCTCGCCTGCGCTCATAATGCTCCAACGCCTAAAATTCCCTTTTTGAAATAATTTAAATATACTTAACAAAGGAAAAAAAACTTCATTTATATGATTCCCTTCTTGAAATGAAATACTAGCTTTTTAAGATACAATATTTGTATTGTCCCATATATGAGCTTGAAATGTAAAGTTAAAGAATATGTTACACTGTAATGGTCTAAAAATAATAATTGGTCAACTACCTAAAAAGAAAAAACATCAAGAAGAGTTCTGTAATTAGAAAAGAAGAAAAGAAAAAAAGAAAGAAAAAGGAAGCTCCAAAGGAAGATCAGTTCATCTCAAACCCCAGGCATTGAAAGCATTAAACAAACACACCTCTCTCTCTCTCGAACTCACACAGTCTATACCCACACCGATATTTCCCTATAATCTTCGTCCACTCTCAACGGCGAAGGGAGAAAAAAAGTGCCCTAAATAAAAATCGGAGCAACCAATTGTATCATAAAACGTTAAAAAGGGGTTTATTTTTCACACCCAAAGCTTCAGTCTTTGTGCAGATTTTAATGAAGTAGGTTGGTTTTCTATCTCTATACTCTTCACTTCGTTATTATTTTACCAAATCCGAATGGTGGCCACACCGTTATTCTTCTTTTGTGTATCTGAATTTAGATAAATATCTGATTTTTACGTGTTTGACTTGTCTATAAATGGTAAAGGTTCTTGTTGTTTGATCCGATTTTGTTCTATTTATAATTGAGTAAACAATTGATTTCGTTATTGATCGTGATATTTCTCGAATTGGGTTCACGGTGAATTTTTTGGGTGTTTATGGAAATTGATAAAAGATTTTTTTTTGGAGTTGAAAGAAATTGGAGAAAATTTGAGGTCGAGATTAAATTCTAAGGCTATAATATGCTTAGAATAGAGTTGTTGTAAGTTGTAGGTTGGTTCTTGACGAATATTTTAGATATTTGTGTGGTCGAAACTAAAGATTTCCTTTTTGGGGTTTAGAGTGATTGGAGATTTTGTCCCCCATAGACAGAATATTAATGCGTGCACATTTTTTTGGTTAGGGATTTCCGCAATGCACCGTGTAGCAAGTGCAGGCAACACATCGAATTCGGTTCGGCCTAGAAAGGAGAAGAGGTTGACATATGTTTTGAATGATGCAGATGACACTAAGGTTAGTGATTGTTTGAAAGCTGTCCTTTTTTCTGCGTGACGTGACTAATTTTTACGCTGATGTTGACTGTTTCCCTTAGTGTCCTCCGTCCCTGGTTCCCTCACTTTCGTCCTTCTCTTATGGGCATTATGTTTTATTTATCTATTCTGAATAGCCAGGAGCTGAACTAAGCAGAGTGGAAATTGTGATTGCTTCGTTTTTGGTTCAAGCAGCACCATGTGATTGGACAGAAAAGAGAAATTATCTAGTATTGGAATGAAATTGATGTGCATAGAATGAAATGAATAAGGAGAATTCATATGTGGACCTAGAAAAATTTGAGATGGAAGGTAGTTAACTTTTTTATTTTCCAAGCGTCAGTTCTAATAAAACATTCTCAAAGTGTTCCAGACTCCCAAAAAGGCCGTCATTCCCTTACTTTTACTGTTACTGGTGATGTACAAGTTTGTTCGCGTGCATTTTGATTTATCCACCTATTCTTGCTACTTCCCACTAGCACAATGACTTGGTAACTTTCACTAAGGCTTAGATTGATGTGAAGAATTCACCTGGAATTGCCTCGCCTGAGATTTGAAGCTTGTTCCCAAGGTTGTTACTCCATCTATTTAACTACTAAGGCAACCATTGAGGGCACCCTTACTCCCTGATACCATTGGATGTTCTTTGTTACCTCTCTTTTGGGTGCCTAAGGTTTGTATGACATGTCCATGTGCGGTGTCTAAAGATCATAGAGATAGTCAGCTGCTTTTCAGGTGGTAGTTTATTTGAAGCAGCCATAAGCTGCAATTTGCTAAAAAAATGGATGTCCTTGATTTAAAAGTTCAGCTGAGCAGAGATCAACCAACAACATAAAGTGTTCGCGCCATATCTTCTTTTGCTGCTAGGTGTGCTCATTTTTTTATGCTTCATCTCCTTAATACAGCCAAAGGTACCAATATACATATGCTAAAATGGGAGAGGATAAAACAATATGAGGTGTAGCATAAGGGATTGGGCTGCATTTTAGTTGGTGTAGAGATCAGATGAGATGGTGCCTCTTTTACTATACTCGGCTGGAGTGAATGGAGGATGGTTGTCTAGAAGCGTGGGTGAGAAAGGTCTGTAGAAGAGTATATCTGGGTTATTAAAATTACGATATATTTTCCTTCTCAGAAAAAGAAGTTAAGATATAAATTGAGGGATGGAATCTGTCTCTCTCTCAAGGGCTGAAGGGTGTGGTTGTTTGTACATTGCTTCTACTATTAAAGACAAAAAAAAAAGAGCTGAGAAGGCTTATCAGTCCAGCTCTTCCTACTTTAATAGCCAAATTTTAAGTGGATGCTCAGTTTACCAGTTATACTTTGACTTGTTAAATATCTTGTACGAATGCCTTAGCATGGATTCCTAAATTATACAATGTCACTTATTTATTTGCGGAGAGCTGTTACACATCCCAAAAGAATAAAATAAAAATGGAGAGCTATTACCGATAAAATACCATTCTGTATCAAAGTTACCATGTGTTTTGGCGATGATAAAAATATAAAGTAGTGATTTAAAATATCAATATTAGCTACCAAAATTATTATCCTTTTCTTTTTCTTTTCTGATGCGTTCATAGCATCATGAGTCGAGTGCTATCAAAGACGAAAAGCGCAAAAAAGCTCTAAGATATGATAGAGCTTTAAGCGTTAAGCGCAAATAAAGTGTGGGCTTTAACGAAGAAAGGCGCAAATGGAGAAAAACTATAAATATGTATGTGCAGTCAAAGACTAATATCTATAAGCATGAATACCAAATATATGGAGAAAGAAATTGAAGAAAATTTACGATAAAATGAATATTAATTGTTTAATGTCGCCTCTTTGAGATTACGCTCGTTAGCAAGGAAAAATATGCCTTAGAGCCTTGATGAAAACAATGAAGCGCCCTCTAAGCGAGATGAAGCGTTCAATATGTTTTGAGCCTCGCTTCAGGGCTTAAGCGCGCCTTTGACGATACAACAGGGCTCTTAATTTGTTATCCATCCAATGCAAGCTACTTTAGCTTGTGCTTTAATTTACAAATCATCTTCCAAGGCCACTGTCCTCTTCTACCCCCTTTTAGCCGTAAGTACGTTGTAGCATGAATTCTCTGTAAAAATTGCATCTTTTCTAGCTTTCTAGTGTAGGACATACTTTCTCTTACAATTTTATTGTGCTTTTGTCTATAGATCAAACACAGCTTAAGAGAATATGTGATTCCAACAGTATTTTCTTGTCAATTTTATTATTTTAAGGCTTTAATATTAAATACGTACTAAGTTAGAAATAGTAATTTTCCAATCAAGCTTTCTAAAATACATTGACCGCCTGCTCTTAAGAAGCCTATGTATAGTCAATGGTGTAAAACGTTTTAAGTTTGGTAGCAGATTGCAAGATCATTCCCATCTACAATTCAAAGCAATGTAGCATTAGCTGACACTTTCTTCTGTATTAAGCTGAAAAGTTTCTGTGCTAAGATTCATTCCTGTGACTTAAGTCATTAATATTTCCCCTTTTTACATCTATATCTTTGAAAGGTTATGCTGTCTCCGTCTTCTCTGTCTATCTTTTGTTGTTTGTTATGAAATGTATTGATGTGAAGGATCCATCTCACCTCCTGTCCTGGAGACCAAAAAAGAAATGAACTCCTTGATGTAGTTTGACCTAAATTAATTAGTCCTATTACAAGGTGGTTATCTTGAAGATTGTTCATCTTTCTTTCACTACTTTTTGCAGGTACACTATATTAGTATATATCAATTAAATGCATCAGTTGTGCTTGTATACCTTTCACTTTTTGCAGTTCAACAAATTCTGTTCAGTTACTTTTTTTTTCATCTCTTCTTAATGATTTATAACCGTTGGTTCATGACATTTTTCTGTTTACAGCATTGTGCAGGTGTAAATTGTTTGGCTGTATTGAAGTCATCAGCAGCTGACGGATGTGACTACCTATTTACTGGGAGTAGAGATGGCACATTAAAGAGATGGGCATTAGCTGAAGATGGTGCCACCTGCTCTGCTACATTTGAGTCACATGTCGACTGGGTACTGGCCTGTCTGGCTTGCTGGTTTTATTTCCCTGGGCTCCTGCTGAAGTTCAATTTCATCTAGTTTTCAATATATATACTCGAGAAGAATATGTGTTCCTCAGATGAGGATCACCAAGTATTAGTTCCTAGCTTCTGCAGTGCTCCATTTTGGCATGGAATTCAGCAGATTAGATGAGTGAATCTCGCAACCTGGTGCACATACCAGGATATGTTGTTGACTTGTCCTTGAGATGCTTAATTTAATACTTGGTGATGCAACTATATCCTGTTATATCATGTTTATTATGAATATCACAGACGTTGAGTTGTTCTTGGGGCTCATTAATTGTGCAGGTAAATGATGCAGTTCTTACAGGCAGTAACAGATTAGTGTCATGCTCCTCAGACACCACAGTCAAGGTTTTATTTCTCTTTTCAACTTTTTATTATATATATTTGTGTACAACTTTTACAGTTTCTATATAAAACTAATTTCGAAATTTCTTTTGCTATGCAAAATTTATGTGGATCATTAGGTGTGGGATGGCTTATCGGAGGGCTCTTGTATTAAGACACTCCGTCAGCACTCTGATTATGTCACCAGCCTAGCTTCAGCAGAAAAAAATGTACAATTTTTCTAGAAAACCTTTTAGTATTGATTAATCGTTTGATGAATCAAAGTTATGGCTGAATATTTTGGGTTTAATGTGAGTATTTTCCTGTAATTTCTGATTTGTTGTTACCATAATAACAGAGTAATGTTATTGCATCTGCTGGTCTTGGTGGTGAGGTTTTCATATGGGATCTTGAAGCTGCACTTGCTCCGACATCTAAATCAGGTGATGCAACCGAAGAAGACTGTTCAAATGGTGTCAATAGTTCAGGAAGTTCATTGCCCATGACAAGCATCCGTCCTATTAGTTCGAGCAATAACATTTCCTTGCACACCCAGTCTCAAGCATATATTCCTGTGGCTGCAAAAGGCCATAAGGAGTCAGTATATGCATTGGCAATGAATGAGAGCGGATCCCTTCTTGTTTCTGGCGGAACTGAGAAGGTATATTTCTGGTTGTTAGGTTAGTTTTTAATCTTTTGGAATGTGCAGTTAGCTTACTACCAAAGCAGCTGTGTGTATGACTGTGTTCTGATTTTCTTCTAGGTTGTGCGTGTTTGGGACCCAAGAACTGGTTCCAAGACCATGAAGCTAAAAGGCCATACAGATAATATTAGGGCACTACTGATAGATTCTACTGGCAGGTATGTTGGATAAGTGATGCTGTGAAGGCATTTTGACTGCTTTTAGCTCAAGTTGCAATATTCTTTGTTCATCTAAATACCATTGCTTCTAGCTGCAAAAAAGAAGCAGGAAAAGCTAATTTAATTGTCTAGGCATAATAATATATTTAAACTCACAAAATCTTAATCGTAAAACAGTATACTATATAAGTTATTATCAAATACATAAAATAAATGTATAAATAAACTGTGATCTCTCAGGCGGCATTGTTCTGTCTCCCAAGATGAAGTTATATTGTTGGTCCATGTTCCACGTAGCTTTAGAGAAGTACATTTTGTATCCATATCTGGAAGTTTTGCTCTTGGGTTAAGTTCCTATACTGGTCGAGGCATCCCTAGTGCCTTCAGCGTATGGGTAGTGCAACCCATTGAATTCTTTAGACTAACAATTTTACTCCATTTTTGTAGGTTTTGCATATCTGGGTCATCTGATTCCATGATTAGGTAAGTATCAATTGTTCCATTACCTAGTTTTCACAGACAACGGCTTCCTTTGCGCGTGGTAGGTGGTTTGGGATTGAATCCTTAAATTCTGGCAAGTTTATGTTAGTGTAGTAAACGGCTTGGCTATGCTATCTGCATTGTTTTGCGAAAGGAGGTCATACATATTTTCCAAATCATATTTTGTGTTCACACTACTCTGATTTTCATCTGATTAGACACTTCACTTTGCCTTCAACTCTTCAGACTGTGGGATCTAGGTCAGCAGAGATGTGTGCATTCTTATGCTGTGCATATGGATTCTGTATGGTCGCTTGCTAGCACTCCGACATTTAGTCATGTTTATAGCGGTGGAAGAGACCTCTCTGTAAGTGAACTTGATACTTATCCATATGGCTCTAGCAAAAAAATGGTTCTCTCTCTCTCCCTCTCTCTCTCTCTCTTTCTCTTTCTCTCTCTCTCTCTCTCTCTCTCTCTCTCTCTCTCTCTCTCTCTCTCTCTCTCTTTCTCTTTCTCTTTCTCTCTCTCATGTATAGGTATATATATATCTCTCTAGCTCTAGCTCTCTCTACCCGAATTTCTATGCTTTCAGAGCCATTGTTCTCTTTGCTAAATTTTATTTGCACTTGCAGTTGTACTTGACAGATTTGGCAACAAGGGAGAGTGTATTGCTCTGCACGAAGGAACAACCTATTTCGCAGTTAGCATTGCATGATGACGGCATTTGGGTGGCCACAACTGATTCATCTGTACATAGGTGGCCTGCAGAAGTGCGTAATCCCCAGAAAGTTTTTCAAAGAGGGGGCTCATTCTTGGCGGGAAACTTGTCCTTTTCCAGGGCGAGGGTTTCTCTAGAAGGATCTACGCCTGTGAGTTTCAACCCCTTTATAGCCTTTTCTAATTTTATGGTTAAACATACTTGTAATTGCATCTGCCTGGGTTCCAAAATAACTGCTAGTTCTAGATTCTTGTTGAGAAAGGATGCATTTTAAAGATGAACATGCTTATGAGAATCACAAACTGGCTTATGTTTAACGACTGAGCACATGAAGAATATATTTGGATTTTGAGTTTTTGTTGGGTTTTCTTATTTCACATGGAGTTTACAAGGTGTATAAAAGAAATATTTCGCCTTTTTATGTTCTGTTTGCTCTGTGTTCTCCTGGGCTTAACCAAGAAAGTTTCATCAAATTCAAATGCCTATTGTCTATTGACATGCTAACATAAGTTGCTATATGTAAGACTCTATTCGGGAACTTATTAAAGAAGAGAGTATTAGGATTTATTATTTTTTGTGCGATCTCTATGGGTCATTTGTATTTCTAAGTCAAAATCTTTTTTTCTTTTTCTTTTTCTTATGCGACTTAGCAATTGTAGTTGATCCTTGTTTGCTTTAAATTCCATTGTGTTTGAGGGAATAAGCAAGCAATTTATTCCCAAATTTTCTTTTCTTTCTTTATTTCTTCACATATTTAAATCTCGAAAAACTGACAGTTGGCCAATAATGTAGGTGCCTGTCTATAAAGAACCATCTCTTAGAATTCCTGGAACTCCAGGAATAGTGCAACACGAGATTTTGAACAACAGAAGACATGTCCTGACTAAGGTAAATTTGTCTTGCCTTTTTCCCTTGTGGCTTCTGACTTATTTTTTTTAATGGGTTAAACTATCATTGAAAGAATATAATGATGTAACCTAATTCTGGATTGTGCTTTTAAAGGATGCTGCTGGTACAGTGAAGTTGTGGGAGATCACTAGAGGTGCTGTGATTCACAACTATGGAGAGGTTAGAATGTAATGTTTCAAGTGATGTCCTAAGTGATAATGGCATGTGACGAGAATGCTTTTACTTAATTTCCTTTGAGTTGTGATAATTGTCGCCTTCTGCCTCTTAAGGTTTTTTTGTTGTGTCCTCTCAACTTCCTTTCACCGTGTTTTTTTCTCTTTTTCAAATGTAGGTTTCATTTGAGAAGAAGAAAGAAGAACTTTTTGAGATGGTAAATATCTTTGTAGAATTCTCCAACTTTCATATGCAAATTTCCTTCTGATATTATTTGCCTCTTCAGGTGAGCATCCCTGCATGGTTCACCGTGGACACTAGGCTTGGAAGCCTGGCTGTACATCTGGATACTCCACAATGCTTTTCTTCTGAGATGTACTCTGCTGACCTCAACATTCCGGGGAAGCCTGAAGATGACAAGGTATTTACTGATATGCTTCATCTTAACTTTAGATATTTCTGATCTTATTTAGCTGCCATTTTCTTTGTAAGTATTACTATATATTTATGCAAGAGATGAACTAACTTTTGTGTTTGAATTTTTTAATACTTAGGTTAATTTAGCTCGAGAAACTCTTAAAGGGCTGTTGGCTCATTGGTTAACCAAACGAAAGCAGAGATTTGGATCTCAAGCTTCAGCCAATGGCGAAGCCCCACCTGGAAAGGATGTATCTACAAAGAATTTGACTGCATCAAGAGTTGAAGTAGACGGTAATGCTGACAATGATTCTGCAGTATATCCCCCCTTTGAATTTTCAGCAGCATCCCCTCCATCAATTATTACAGAGGGCTCTCAAAGTGGTCCATGGAGGAAAAAGATTACTGATTTAGATGGAATGGAGGATGAGAAGGACATGCCATGGTGGGTAATGGATTGCGTGATGAACAATCGCTTGCCTCCCAGGGAAAATACCAAGTAATATTTCAATATAACTGTTTTCCAAGTTGTTCACAGTCCTTGGCTTGCATATTGATATTATATAGTAGCATTTTTTTACAATTAAAAGGAAGTCTTTCTGGAGGGCAGTTACATCTCCACTAACCCTCTGAGCTACAGCAACACAAGAAAAACACGTTATGATCTTTCCTTCTTCCCATGCAAAATTACTTTTTCCACTGACCAGTTTTTCCCCTTTTCTCAATGGGTTTGCAGATGTAGCTTCTACTTGCATCCATGTGAGGGTTCTACTGTCCAGATCCTTACCCAAGGAAAGCTGAGTGCACCTCGCATATTAAGAATTCACAAAGTAAGCTTTTTCCTTGAATCTTCTGGTTTATTCAGTGTTGGCTACTCACGTCACTTGTTATGTTCTGCGTACTACGCTTGCACATTTTTCTTTTTGTGGTTCTCTTACAAATCTGTAGCAAAATAATCTACATTATGTAGAGGACGAATATGACGAAGTTGCACTGGTTTGTTTTTCAGGTCATCAACTATGTTGTTGAAAAGATGGTTCTTGACAAACCCATGGATAATATAAACTCAGATGGAACTGGAGGACAGGTTACACACCCAGCTCTTGGAGGAGATAGCTTATTTCGGACTGGGTTGAAGCCTTGGCAAAAGCTTAAGCCATCAATAGAAATCTTGTGCAATAACCAGGCAAGTTCAGGTTTCTGTCTTCTAATGTGTGGTATGCTTAACTGGTTAAAAATTAATTTCAAGCACTGTTTTGTTTTTCCATTTCTTCTTTATGGAAGTTTTGAAAGTCATATGTTTGCATTAGGACTGCCAAACAATCTTTGTATATGTTGGAGGATGTAGTAGATAATTGGTCAATTGGTAATATGTAGGCTCTGCTCACTCTGGTTTCTGGTTAAGAACTCCCTTTTGTTCTTTTACCAGGTTTTATCTCCTGATATGAGCTTAGCAACTGTCCGTGCCTATATATGGAAGAAACCTGAAGATCTTGTCCTCAACTACCGGGTGTTGACGAGCAGGTGATAGGATTATCTTTATCAGGTATATTCATCATTTTTTCTTTACCTATTTTGTATCCCCCCTCCCCCTCCCCCCCCTTTTTTTTGGGGGGGGGGGGGGGGCTGTTCAATTCCTTCCATCTTTTTTCTTTCGGATGGAGCTATTAGGTGGGTTGGTTGCGATTTAGAGTTGGTTAGTTGTTAAGGGATAGATGAGAAGGAGTTAGTTTGGGGCATTGATGCAGACCAAATACTCATGCTATGTGGTGACAAATAACAATCTTTAGCGCTATTCCATTGGTATGATTTAAGAGTTGTAATTGCTTTTCCTGGTTACATATCCAAACAATCTGACAGTTTCACCTCCAGCTCTGAGTTCGTGACAAAACAAACCAAAAATCTTAGCCAGGATCACTGTTCTATATATCTCAAAGATGCAATCATATGTCCTACCTACGCTTTACTTGATCTCCTGTTTGCTAGCTCACGCTTGTCTGCTTTTGCTTTGATAGCTTGCTGCATTGACAAAACTATTGAGAACTTATCTTATCCTTGCAAATGGACATTGCTATATTTTTCCTGCTTCCCTTCAAATTGAAAATAATCATAAAAACCTGCCTTGGACTTTCAAAGGATCTGCTAAGCAATTCTCTCTCTCCCTCAATCTTCTGATTATTGGCTAGTTGATTACTGTTATCAGGTAATCCTTGCTTCTACTTGTATTAGAGCATGTTCCTTCTTTCCCTGCGTCCCTTTACCAAAACATAAAACCTAGTAAACTGGAGAACTATTTGGTTTTCAATTGTCCCTTGTTTTCACTATTGCTGCTGGTTATAAAATTAGGAAAAGTTGGATTCTTCCATGGTCGTTACAACCTATAATGTAGTTATGAGGTATAAGTGCCATGCTATTCTTTTATTTTTAGATGATATGAATAAGTGTGTTCTAAAGGCAAATAGAGAAACCACAACTATCACATTTTTACTGTTTTTTTATTCATATACAGAGGAAGGCATGCTTGAGCAATTCATATACAAAGGTTAAGCATTCAACTGGCTGCCGGCTACTGTCATGATTTATTGCTTCCTTGTAGATCTGGGATTCAAGTGGCTGGATTAATTAGGAAAATTCACACGCGGACCACTTTGCTGTTTGCACATCGTTAAGGTGGTAATTATTATTGAATTTTGGTTTTGGTGCTTTTAGAAAAAATAGAAAGCTAGCATTTGCTCTTGGTTTCGAGGGTACATGAGCCTGAATTTCTCAAGAGAAAGAGCTCATGACAATGTCGGGAGCCTGTAGATTTATATATATGAGGCTATTGCAAATGCAAGGGTTTGGATGTTTGGATTGTCTTCCAACAACCTCACCGTAGGGAAGTGAATAATCTCCGGAAGAAAAATTTACCTCTTCTGACTGAACTTATTTATGTATTTACTTCCTTTCCCGTTTCATTTACGTTGTAAATCTTCTTTGTTGTTAGTATTCTCAGTTTTAGTGAGGAAGATTTGGTGATAGGCATTTACATAGCAGAGCGAATTGTTTTACATCATCCTAGCCAGTTCTTACTGACGTTGCTATGGTGTTGCTCTGAATTTCAGACATGGTGAAGTTTTGTGCTTCTGTATTTAGAACTATATCTATTAATCTTGTAATAATGATGGAAAATAGAAGTGAAGTCCTAAAAAGTAACGGTGTTTGCTGGAATCAGAATGCATTCAAGACAAACTTGGATTATAAGGTTCTTTGCACTCTGTATATCCTCTTAAAGGCATGGTCATGAATCTTGATGTAAAGAAAGTTTTCATTGCCACAATGCTAGGATCTCCAAATTTAACACTCTGTACTAAAGGTTCAATGAAGTATCTTGTTAACTTCATTTTTTTCCGTTAATGATTCTACTTAAGAACTTGACTAGCACAAAATTAAGAATTAAGTTAAGCAATTAAATGCACTATCTTTTAATGATTTTCTCATGATTTTACTAGTATCTTAATTTTCATAGATTTTCAAGACCTTATTTGGACTATAGTAATTTGATGAAGCTCAAACAGATGAAATATTTTTAAAACGTTCCATACTATCTCAATTGTTACAGTAGTTAGACTATAATTACTTCATTATGTATCCTGGGACAATTTAATGAAGAGCTTCCTTTGATATGATGTGAGCAAAACGATGGGGTCGTTTTGGTACATGGAATAAGGTGGCATAAAAATTGGGATTAAATTTATCCCATGTTTGGTCGTAGGGATTAGCTATCCCGGAATAGTTTTATACCACAATCTTGGATTATTTAATACCATCTCACAGGTGGGATAAGTAATTCCTGGATTAGTTATCACAGGGTAAGCTTAAAAAAATGACCATGTTATCATGTTAAGACATGATATATGTTTGGATTTTCATTTTAGTAGTCCTATTAATTCGAATTGAACTCCATTAGCAATAACAATTCAATGAATGAATAGAGAATATGGTATGGATTATAAAATTTATGGTTAAAATATTATGGTATAGTCAATTTTCATACAGGTCAATGAAAAATAGCTAGGGCTTACGAAGTTAATAAATAATAGTCACTATTTTGTTGCAACATGCATCGGTCCAGTATAATATAGTGGAGTTCTGGTGCATTTGTGCACAAACTCCAGCATATTATGCTGGATCGGTTACTTTGCTAACTCCTATAAGATTTGCGGGAGACTGGAGCACCAGTATATTATACTGGACAATTATACTTGCTGGAATTCCCGTAAAATTTACGGGCGTATTTTTCCGGATTTTGAACAATGTTTTCGCTCAGATTTAAAGTGATTAAATTTCGATGACTTTTGAAACTTGGTTATTTTTCAACGACCAGTGATAAATATGACTATTTTTACATTTCTCGCAAATTTATGTGATCAATTTTGGAACCGGCCTAGAACATTTAAAAAAAAACAAGCAGTGGACAATAATAAAGTAGTGATCCAATCTTTTGACTCTAGAATATTACAAGACAAGGATTATAACATTACAGAACTTCTATTCTATAGAGTTATTGATCTCTTTTCGTTTAGGTGATATTCTCATCTTTATTTTAAAAAAGGTCACATATATCTAAGTTTCTAAAATAGAGGTTAAAAATTGGAACAAATGATTCATTCAAGTTTATTTTGTTTTAAACCAAATACAAGTTTGGGATTATACATGATATATTTCAGTTTTGATCCAACAAACCAAACAAAGCATTGGTATTAAGTAATCCAGGGATTATTAATCCCAGTATTACAATCCAAGGATTATAATTCCGGAATAACCCTGTCCGCAAACCAAACGACCCCTAATATAGTTGAATATGTTTTTGTGAAGCTGTTGGCTTATCGTTAATTCCTTTTGCTGTTGAGAGACTTTAATTTTTTTTTCTTCCATCAAACAAAAAACATTTGGGGAAATTACATATAAATATAACTCACATACATACATTGCAATTAAATGGCCTATATTTAACTTTGTAAAAGTGTAGCCCAAAAATAATCGGCTAAGATTCAATATTCAACTCCAAATAGGTTTTCGAAATTACTATTCAATTTTTTTTAAAAATGCCCAAGATTTTAATCTAATTTTCGAATATGTAATTGTTACCCAAATATTAGTTCAACAAACCAAATATATTTGAGTGGTAAAAAATAGTTTAAGATAATCCACCATTGTTAAACACGCTTAAATAAGTGGCTTTAAATTTCGAATATGGTTTCAGATTTGTTAGAAATAGTATAAGGAGGTTATATACAAAATCTGAAGTCATTTAGTAAATATTTAGACTGGTCCATCGTTGAACAAGCTTAAATAAGTTTATTTTAATTTTGAATCTAGTTTCGTGAGAAATTTGGAGTGATTGTCCTTTAGACTTGTTAGAAATAGTATAAGGAGGATAGTACAAATTTTGAAGTCATTAATGGAGATTTGGAATGATTTTGAACAAAATTGCAACTGAAAATCATGGAAGAAGTTCGTATACAATACAAATGTTTGTATCAAGATGTATAATTGTGTATAAGAGGTATTTATATATACATATATACTATTATACAATATTATACATCATTTTACAAAAAGTGACTTCATATTCTTCCTTATATACATATATACTATTTGAAATTTAACTCAAATCTTGCTCAAATCTACTTCAAATTTTAATTTTGTACTCCTTTTCATATTTTTAATTAATTAGAACAACACTCTACCCAAACAACTAAAAAACTCAAAAAAATTCTATTTTCAAAAAGGAGCTTTGAATGGCCTTCAATGATCCAACTAGGTGGTGATACCAATTATAATTTTGCAAATCTATAACCGCGGCCAAGGTTTTAAAGAAATTAATTTTTTTGACAGAATCAACTACTATTTTCATACAAAGGTTGCAGAAAATACAAAGCGGAAGCTCCAAACAATAAAATCGAGTAGCTTCCAATAATTTATTTTCAAATCATATGTACATTGGGCTAAGCCGGATAAATATTTGAAATATGGGCCAATCTGCGTTGTGTTCCAGCGAAGTGATTTTAAGTGTAATAGTTCCAAAACATTTCAGTTATCCAGCAGTTCAGAAATGACATGAACTTTTAAAATGCAAAAATGGAGAAGCCGAATCCGGCAACATCAGTTGAAATTCACCGCAACTACAGACTAAACACAAAATAGTAGGACACCAAGAAGAGGTAATTAAGAGTATTTTCATGCACTTGCACATTTTGGCACCTATTTACACGATCAGAGTCTCGAGTTCTTCCCTGTAAAATTGTTTTCCTTTGATCTGTTGTTTCTGTCACTAATCTTTCAAAACACCCTGTAAAGTAACATCCTCCACAATGAGGACCTTATCCCTTGATTTCGACCCAGAACCTATTGAAACTTGTCTTCTCTTGACCCCAACAACGGAGCTTATATAATCGATTAGGGCAGCATTAGCTTCACCATCTTTAGCAGGTGCGTCTATTTGGACACCAACTGCATCGTCATCCAAGTCAGTGACGGTCGCGATTTTGGACCCTGGCTTGGCGTGGATCGTGATGGCGACGGACGACGGAGGTATGGCGCGGATGCACGCCGGAATTTTGGGAGTTGATACAGCCGGCTGAGTTAACTCGGCTGAGTTGCTTGTACCTTTGCTTTTCTTCGAGGGAGGCATCTCTAATCTAAAGAATGGATACCTGTTAGAGACTAGTTATCAGAACCGGGGAATTTCAATTAGTTTATTAAGGATTTAACCCAACATATCTAGGAAAAATAATATTTCATTTTTTAAAGGGAAAAAAAAACAATCTTTAATTAATTAAATACTAAAAAGGTTAGACCTAGTTATCAGGTTGGACAATAATGGGCCTCATTCATGACCCAATTTGATCCCAGCAAACCCAAGCCCATGCAGTGTAAGAGAAAAGATGGGCAAAGTGCAGCAATAACCACTTTTAAGATTGCTATTTAAAATATATTTACAATTTAAAATATATTTAGAGATTAATCAATTTACCCAAAGTATTCTGAATTTTTGAGCTGCTAATTTAAAATTCAAGATTAAGTGTCCTGAATACTAATTTAAAATTTAGGACATGTTATGAAATAGAAGATTCTTACACTTCTATTTAAGGTGAATGTCTTTAATGTATTTAATTAGAGAGATTTTAGAGTCCTATTATTGGTAGCAAGATCTTCCTCCTCCCTATAAATAGAGGTGCTCTCTACCATTGTAATTCACCCCTCTCAACTCAATAAGAAGAACTCTCTCTACTCTTCTCTCTATTGCTATTGTTCTTGTTCTATTGTTCTTGTCTTTTGCTTTAGTTTATAACACGTTATCAGCACGAGACTCTACCGTCTCAAGTATCATTCTCGAAAATCCAAGGTATTTTCCCTCTTCCTAATTTAATTTTCGAGTATGTCTGACATTATGAAAAGAAAGTTCGTTGCCCTTGAAATTTCGGGCAAGAACTATATGACATGGGTGTTGGATGCTGAAATCCACCTAGATGCTATGGGTCTCGGAGACACCCTCAAAGATAAAGAAAAAGCATCCACCCAAGATTGTGCGAAGGCCTTGATTTTCTTGCGCCACCACCTTGACGAAGGTTTGAAGATTGAATATCTCACCGTCAAGGATCCACTCGTTTTGTGGAACAGCTTAAAGGAGAGATATGACAACCTGAAGTTGGTCACTCTGCCACAAGCACGATATGATTGGGCCCATCTGAGGCTACAGGACTTTAAGTCCGTTTCTGAATATAATTCTGCTATGTTCAGAATTACTTCTAAACTGAAGCTATGTGGAGATAACATCTCCGATTACGATATGCTTGAGAAAACGTTTACAACGTTTCATGCCTCCAATATGATACTGCAGCAACAGTACCGAGAGAAAGGCTTTACGAAGTACTCTGAACTGATTTCTCTCTTACTAGTGGCTGAGCGAAATAATGATCTGCTCATGAGAAATCACGAAAATAGACCAACTGGGTCTACACCACTGCCTGAAGCAGATATGGTGCACTCGCATTATGCCAAACATAAAAGGGACCATGATCACGGTCATAAACGGGGTCAAAGCCAAGGACGTGGACAAGGAAGAAATTCCAAAGAAGTCCGTCACCCCCCAAAGAGAGATAACCACCGAAAGCAGAAACGGGGTCCAGAAGATCCTAAGGCAAATAGTTCAGAAACTATATGTTATCGTTGCGGTGGAAATGGGCACTGGTCTAGGATTTGCCGTATACCAAGACACTTGGTTGACCTTTATCAAGCATCTCGAAAGAGAAAAGGCCCTGAAACAAATTTTGTCTATGACGACAATGAGGATATCACCCACCTGGATGTGGCAGACTTCTTTGAGCAACCCGATGGAAAAATAGACCACCTAATCGGTGATGGATCCGTGATGAAAGAAGATGGAGTTATTTGATTTTGTTCTACTTATTTGTATTAGTTAGTGAATAAACTAATAGTCATTAGCATTAGCTCGTATTAGTTAGTTCATAAAGCAATGTTAGCAGTAGTTCTTTAAAATATCTTCAATATGATCAAATATCAATAAAACTTTTATTTTCCAGTGGGGGTAATCGACTAGCCTGAAAAACTAGTCGATTATCAACTATTTTCGCATTAAAGTTGAAAAACAATTGATCAACAATCGATTGTCTTTGGCTAACAATCGATTGTCTTGAAATAGTGAGGTCTGGAATTTTTCAAAAATCACCCACAATCGATTGTCTATATCTAACAATCGATTGTCGTTAGGCAGTGTGTTCTGGAATTTTTCAAAAATAGCCAACAATCGATTGTCTTTGTCTAACAATCGATTGTCTTGAAACAGTGAGGTCTGGAATTTTTCAAAAATCATCCACAATCGATTGTCTATGTTTAACAATCGATTGTCTTAAACAGTGTGATCTGAAGTTTTTCAAAAATAACAAATAATCGATTGTGTGTGTTTAACAATCGATTGTCTATGTTCCAACAATCGATTGTGTGTGTTTAATAATCGATTGTCTTATGAAAAACGCTGAAATTTTCAAACTGCAAAGTAATTGATTATGGACAACATATCTGATTTTGTTAGTCAACTGTTAGTAGCAGATTTTGAAAATATTATGTGACACAAAGAATTGAACTTGCTTATTCTTATGTTCCTGTATTTCTTTTATATGTCATACCATGGAAAGTAAATTGATCGAAGGCTCCGGAAGAGCCATTGTAACTCTGCCCAAGGGCACGACGTTAATCATAGAGAATGCTATGTTCTCCTCCAAGTCTATGAGAAACTTGTTGAGTTTTAAAGATGTACGCCGGAATGGCTACAATATTGAGACAATGGATGAAGATAATCTCGAATATCTCGTCCTCACTTCAAAGAATGTCTCCGGCCAAAAGAGGGTTATTGAGAAATTCCCGTCTTTATCTTGTGGCCTGTATTGGACAAGAATTAGTGCAATTGAGGCACATTCAACAGTAAATCTAAAGAATACTGAGTCCAATACATTTGTACTTTGGCATGATCGACTGGGTCACCCAGGATCAACCATGATGAGACGGATTATAGAAAGCTCATATGGGCATCCGTTAAAGAATTTCAAAATTCTTTCAAGTAATGAATATCCTTGCACTTCGTGTTATCAAGGCAAGCTGATTATCAGACCATCCCCAACAAAGGTTGGGACTGAGTCACCCCAGTTTCTGGAACGTATACAAGGGGACATTTGTGGACCTATTCACCCACCTAGTGGGTAGTTTAGGTATTTCATGGTCTTGATAGACGCATCCTGTAGATGGTCTAATGTGTGCTTGTTGCCATCACGCAACCTTGCGTTTGCAAAGTTAATGGATAATAGATGAGAATAATCTTGAATTCTTCATGAAAACGAGGCTGCCCATTTCGGTTTGGGTTCACGCCATTTTGCATGCAGCAATGCTACTTTGTCGGCTGCCCGCTTCGGCTTAGGGTCATGCCATTGCGCATGCAGCAATGCTAGTTCGTCTCTGACTGACGAATTATCACAAATATTCCCTATTGCAATTGGTTTTGGGGTCATGAACCCAATATATCCCATTTAAGAAGCTTTGGATGCGCAGTATAGGTGCCTGTAGCACCGCCATCCCGCACCAAAATGGGTTTGCAAAGAAGGTTAGGAATATATGTTGAGTATGAATCGTCCTCCATTATTCGCTACCTCGAAACATTGACAGGAGATTTGTTCACTGCACTATTTGCAGACTGTCAATTTGATGAGACACTTTTCCCAAAATTAGGGGGAGAAGTCGGTGAAACCAAATGGGAAATTTTGTGGAAAAATGTATCATTATCTCATCTTGATCCACATACCTCTATTTGAAAGAAAGAGGTACAAAAGATTATCCATTTGCAAAGAATAGCAAATCAAATGCCTGACGCATTTACGGACTTGAAGAGGATAACGAAATCCCACATTCACGCGGAAAATGTTCCAATCCGTATTGAAGTCCCTATTGGACAAATATCTAGTGTCATATCCAATGAGTCAAATGCACGCCAGAAGCGTGGCAGACCATTAGGTTCCAAAGATCGAAATCCTAGAAAGAGGAAAAAGAACGATCTAAATGACACTATGAAAGAATCACATGAGGACGCTCATGATTTGATTAATCCCGAGATTCACGAAGAATCTATTGAGCCTGAGACTCTTGAAAATACGGAATGCAAGAATGTGAGGATCTCGAACCTCAGTCTGTGGTAGTACAAAATTAATTGAGAGCTCTCGAAGAGCCAATTATTACTATGTTGGAGAAACACAATTGAGTATTGTGCTGTAGTAAGTCTCAAAGAAACTTATTCAGTTTCCAAAGTACACGCGAAAGCGATTGATTATATTGAGACTATAAATAAAGGAAGGCTTTGATTCTCCTATTACTACAACTTGTAGCGGGGTAATTTGTATATGAAAAGCTACCCGCTTTGTTCTCCAGTTTGTACTACACAAACGAAAGAATGCCACAATAAAGTGGATATCTATTGGTATAAAACCCATGTCATAATAAACCCGAAGTTTATTGATAAATGCACATGTCATGGTGTAAATTTGAAGTTTACCAATATTGATAATTTATTCAGTTGGCATTCATGTTAGCCATCTCATTTTAAGTATGATGTGCAAATTCACATAGATGAATATTAAAGAACTAGAAAGTTCTTTACGAATACTCTTGTATCACTTGTTCTCATTAATGAACTGACCAACTAAAGAGTTCGGGTTGAAGCCCCTAAATTCTGGAAATATCAAAGGTGAATATGGGCCCATTCACCTGCCATGTATACCACATATGATGCATCTATGAAATGGTTACATGCGCAATTGTTATTAACCCGCAGCCTGGCAGTGCTTGCGGGGTAAATCGCTCAGTAATCTAACTTCGAGCATAGTTTCCAGATTCTCTACTCAAGACAGTTCATCTTGATAAGTTGGTTTATATCAAAGTTGGTTTAGCAAGATAATTATTGAGTGCTTCCACTTAATAGCTAAACTGTTTCTTATGAGAACTAAGTTATATATATATCAGTTTGATATAAGTTGTATACGAGAGTATATTCTCCCCTCACAAGTGGTTCAGGGTCAGGAATCAAATAATTTCATCTTATTATTAAGGTGCTGTGTATATTGACATAATGCACAAAGATGATTTTCCAAAGTTGAGGAAACATGTTAGTTTTACTAACATGAGGGGGAGACATGATAAACACTTGAGAAAGTGTTACATGGGATGAATTTTCATTTGTACATGTATATCCCTGAATATCATGATATGAACCTGTAGTTCATAAAAGGGAAATGCAATTGCAACATATTGCAAAGCATGCTATACGCATTTGCTGACTCAAAGAAAGTAACTAAATGGAAGAGATACAATTCAAGAAGAATTGATTCCATATGAAAGACATGTAGCTTTGAACCTATAGTTCATATGCTTGAAAGTATAAAGGCAAAGCTAAAGTCTATTATGTGACTTACATGACTTAACTTGAAAGATTTAAGTTGCTTGAAGCATATGCAATCCTTGGTCCTGAAGTACCACATCCTTAGTACAATTTGTGTACATATGTATCTTGCTATAACTATAAGCATGATGGCATTGAGAATGCATCTATGGAGATATTGAAGAGCTATTCCACGACATTATATGAAGATGTTCATATCTATCAAGAATGATGATTTCCAGGTGCGGAATATTTATTCAAGTCAATATGGTTGATTTATTCATCAAGCATCTACCAAAGATCGTTTTGAAGATGATGCACAAGATTGGAATGCAAATGCTCAAGGATATAAATTGATGTACTCATTAGGGGGAGTCAATGCACGTTGCACTCTTTTTCCCTTACAAGGTTTTTTCCCACTGGGTTTTCCTTGCAAGGTTTTTAACGAGGCAACCAATAGGCGCATATTCAAACATGTGTACTCTTTTTCCTTACTTTAATTTTTCCCATTGGGTTTTGGTTTTAAGGTTTTATGAGGCACATCATTGAATAGACATTCAAGGGGGAGTGTTATGAAATAGAAGATTCTTACACTTCTATTTAAGGTGAATGTCTTTAATGTATTTAATTAGAGAGATTTTAGAGTCCTATTATTGGTAGCAAGATCTTCCTCCTCCCTATAAATAGAGGTGCTCTCTACCATTGTAATTCACCCCTCTCAACTCAATAAGAAGAACTCTCTCTACTCTTCTCTCTATTGCTATTGTTCTTGTTCTATTGTTCTTGTCTTTTGCTTTAGTTTATAACAGGACATAAGATTTGAACTTTTGAAAATAATTTTCGATCTTTTGGATACGATGTCCTGAAATTTGAACTTAAGGTTTAAACTCTAGGATATTAATGTGTCCTGAAGTTTGAGCGAAATTGGTTAATCTTTAAATATATTATAAATTGTAAATATATTATAAACAAAATATTTGAAAATGGCTACCTGATGTCATTCCACAAAAAAGGAAAATGGAATTTTGATTTTTTTTCTTTTGTGTTGTGTGTGTGTGGGTGGGGGGGGGGGGGGGTTGTTAGGATTTTCGGGTTTTTCTAATTAGGGTTTTTGTTAGCTGAATTATGATTTTGTGTTTCTCTCTACTGAATGGGATAATTTTTTTTTAAAAAACACAATACTCCAAATAAGTTAATACACATAATTGATATAACCTTAGGGAGGGATCGTTTAGTTTTGAGTCAAAGTCATGCATATAGTTTAGAAACATATTTTGTACGGATTAAAATAGGATATTAATAATACAGTGTTAGTAATAAAGGTATTTTATTCTTCGTTCTATATAAAAGCACTTTCTTATGCAGTATAAATCAACATCACTAACCAAATATCACTTCAGATAGGGATGTACTTAACTTTGTCAAACAAGAACACTAATGTATTGATTATTTTTATTTATTATGGCTCAATAATGACAGCAAATCTAGAGAAGATAAATGTTAATTTTATTCTTTATTGCTCAACAATGACAGCGGATCCAGAAAAGATCAATGTCCACCCAAATTGTGTATTAAATACTCCATTTGATTGGGATAGAAATGAGACGTCACATAGAAAAAAGTCTTTATGAAAAAAAAATTCTAATCAAATGGATGAATTTCACATATTAAGGTATTTGAAGAGAAAGGTGCAAATTTTCCTATTGACTATGATTAAGAATTTATTATGGAAAGAAAATTAGTTAAAAAAATTTCAAAGGAAAGGAAAGAGAAGAACAGGAAAAAAGAAGGAAACATTTTAGGTAGTTAGCAAATTATAGAATCTGCCACCAAATTCTCCACCAACAGTCACCATCAAACAATTCAAGCTACTTACGAGATTCTCCATTCTCTGCAAAAGTTGTAGTAGCATTTTTTACCATTAAAACTTCTCATTAATGGAGTATAACTCCCATAAAAAGCCACACATGGGTTCTTCTAATTTGGTAAGTAAACATCCAATCCCACCTTCATTTACAATTTTTTACGTAATTGTTTATGAACAGTGCACGTGCTTTTGTTATCTCGAGAAATTTCCAAGAAATTTGTAAAATATTGTACTCCATTGGATGGTATGTTTCACTAGTTCAAGTAAGGCCACATGTAAAAGTTGTTGTTTTGTCAGACCCCACTTGCCTTATTTTACTATATCTCTCTGCACCTTCCACTTTCACCTCACTGAGAGGGTAATTTGTCTGTTCTGGATTAGCTATGAAGTACTAGTGGTGAATTCATTGTTGTTTTTTGTGTGTGTATTTATTGTAATAGACCTTTTTTTACACAAGAATCTAACAAAACTTTGTGTCTTTAAGCTTTCTTTAATTGGTTGGTTGGTACAGATTTCATGTGATCAGAGGAGTCTTGAGTTTTCAAAGTTTCTTTGTTTTTGCAAATTAGGCATTCATCTTTCACTTTCACCAGCTATTCTTCTTGTCATTCCCTTTGATGGCAGTGGTGGACAAAACGTGTTAAATTTCGCTTTCTAGTGTTGTTTTCATAAATATATAGAGAGTGATAGAGAGGGCCTATATTTTGGAGCCTATTCAGTAATTGTTCAAAAGTTTGAACTTTGCGGTTTGTGGCCATTGATTGCAGAAACCATGGCTTCTCTTCTGCAAAATTTCTGGGCAACCCCTCGTTTTGCTCTTAACCAAGACAATATGCCCCAGTGTATAGCTCAAATCAGGTGCTTAGCTAGCAGAGACTCCACATTATTGTCTTCGGATACTGTTACAGTTAATGGCGTGTCTTCTATTGAGGAAAAGGAGAAAGTTATCCCAATAGATGATGTGGAAAATGGTCATCTGACTTCAAGTATTAAGGAGAAGAGCAAGGAGGATATTCAAGACAAGTTGGAACCCCTTTGGGATGACGGATATGGAACTCAAACTGTGAAGGATTTTCTTGAGATAGGATCGGACATTATTAAGCCGGATGGAGGTCCTCCGCGGTGGTTTACTCCCATATCAGCTGGCCCTCCTTTGAAAGACTCCCCTCTCCTTCTTTATCTGCCTGGTAATCTTCAAAATGAAAAGAAGAATAATGATTGAACAATGCTTTTTGTTATAATTTAGTGGTACAGATAGGGAACTAACACCAGTATTTGTAGTCCTAAATTTTGAGGAAAAGCCTTTGAATCGGTTAGATATATGTAGCAGTTCATTTCAGCAAGTCATGCGTGCGATTTCTAGGACACAGTTTCTGTTGTTGAATTTCTGTAGGGTTCCCTTTGCATTTTTAGATGTAGCAATACCTTTCAGCAAGCCATGCATGCTATTCCTAAGATACAGTTTTTATAGTTGAATTTGAATGGCTAATTAGAATGCTATTCGAATGTATAGGAATGGATGGCACTGGTTTGGGTCTTGTTTTACATGAGAAGGCTCTCGGGAAGTAAGTGCCGCACACTCTTCTTTAACATGTAATAATATTCATCTGGTTCTGGTATTGTTCTTTCCCTATTAATCCGAGGCAGCAATCAGTCAGCTTCATGATTCCACAAGTATATGATATTGTAACTTGCTTGTTTCAGAGTTTTTCAGGTTTGGTGCTTGCATATTCCTGTGTATGATCGAACACCTTTTGGCGGTATAGTATTTCTTCTCTTAATTACTGCTTTGTGCATATGTTGGTTGGTTCAATTGAGAAACCATCTATTCTGGATTTATGTTGTACTTGCAACAAGTATCTATTTTAGAAGCTTTACTGTAACAAAATCACCAAGAGAAAGAGGTCACTGTTAAAAAAGTATCATAAGTTCCTGCATTTGCAAGGACTGATAGAAAGAATTTGGGTGACTACTTGAAGAAGAAACATTGCAGGCTGCTGGAATGAATCAATATATAAGGCAGTAGTTTGACATTATGTTTGTCTCTCCAATTATTTCACGTGTATCTCCCTTTTAAATGATTGAATTAAGAACCAAACTACTTGATCACATGCTTAGGGAATAAAAATTAGCAGAGAGAAGAAATTGGAGTTTTATGTTTTCTTGCTTTCTACTTCTTTTTCTTTTCCATATAGTTGTCCTTGTATGGTTAACAGCCAGCCAAAAGCTTTAAAAATTGGAAGAACTGGTAAAGGCCTACTTCTTACTGTTTGGAGAGTGGGTTGAGGAAATTATAATGATGCTTTTTTTTGTTTGTGGGTTCAGTCATTTGGAGTTTCTCTTACTGTTTGCAAGGTGGAGTTAAGCTATGACCTCAGAATATTTATTTGACATATGTTGATTTGATCTGAATGTGTTTTTGTTTTGGTTCATCTGTAAGTGAGATATATCACAGCAGGAAAAGAATATAGTTTATGATAAAAATATTTGCTTAAATCGTATAGAGCTGGTGGAATTTGTCGAGGAAACTGTGAGGGTGAAGCATGTTTCATCTCCAAACAAGCCTATATATGTAGTTGGAGATTCATTTGGAGGGTGCTTGGCTCTTGCTGTTGCTGCTCGTAACCCTAAGATTGACCTTGTTCTAATATTAGCTAATCCAGGTAGCTATCAGAAAAAGAGCAACTTCTTCCTCTAACTCCTTATGGCATGCGGTAATAATCCATTATCTAATTTTTAGTTCTCTATCTTTCAGCAACTTCATTTGCCAGGACGCCTCTCCAACCTCTGCTTCCTCTTCTAGAGTCTTTGCCTGATGAATTTCATGTGACAGTGCCTTATCTTCTGAGCTTTATTATGGGTATAATTCAATCTCTTCCCGAGTATATAACCGTCTCTAACCTAAGTTTAGTCTTGGTGCATTTATTGAAATGTTTCTTTGATTTATGACCTTTACATGATCTATGTTGCCGTTCTTGTTATTTTAGCCGTTGCGTGTTAATTGATGGCCGTCATTTTCCACTTTAGCTGAATAAAATTTCAAGTGTTCATAGTGTTGATATTTCTTCTACTAGAAACTTGTACCGCACATAAATCTTGATTATACTTTGGAGTAATCTCGGAACTTTATGAGACATCAATCCACAATTGAGTTGCTTATGCATTCTTAGTTCTTGTTGATTTTTTCCTGTTTAAAAATTGTGTTGAAGAGGATATATTTCTTATAACCCTTTATTTCGTCCTTTTTCCCTTTTACATTGATGAACAATGTGCATTGCAACTGGCAAGTTCTTCATATTGTCGACAAACTAATGTGCCATTTCTGCATCAGGTGACCCAATGAAGATGGCGATGGTTAACATTGATTCCATGCTTCCTCCTAGACAAATTATTCAACATCTCTCTGACAACATCACTACTTTCCTGTCCCACCTTTCTGTAAGTTCTGCTTGAACTACTTCTTCCTGGATTTAGGTTCTCTATTGCCAAAAGAAGACTTTTGTATAGACTGGTTTTAGCAAGTGCTAGTTTCAGTTTCTTCACTTGTTGTCTAGGATAATAACTATGATATTAACCAAAATGATAGTTCTGTCAGATCTTGAATCAAATTAAAACAGAACTCTGTATGAGTGACAGAACTTTTCATGGTTAATTACTCTAGAAATTATACTAAGAGAGTAGACAACAACAACAACAACAATCCTGTAAAATCCCACAAGTGGAGTCTGGAAGATAATAAGAAAAACAAAAAGGAGGAATATTAGTTTCACCACAGAGATCGTATGAAAAATAGAAGCAGAAAAAAAAATGCAGAAGGAAAAATGCAAAACAAAAATGATGGCTAGTAAATAGGTACTGCACCGAAAAGCGAAAGTAGTAAGACACGACAATGCTCCTAGCTATTTCAGACAAAACCCTACAAGACTAGGGTCACAACCGAACCAGGTAACGCTAGACTTAGCTATCTCTTAGCCTACAACCGTAATACTCGACCTCCACAACTTCCTATCAAGTGCCATGTCCTCGGAAATCTGAAGCTTCGCCATATCCCTGCCTGATCACTTCTACCCAATACTTCTTAGGCCGCCCTTCTACTAAGAGAGTAGAAAAGAGAAGAAAAGAGAAGGCCACAATTAGAAGTAGCAGGAGAGGAGAATGTGCATATTATAAGAAGAAGAACGGCCATTGTTTAAAGAAGAAAAATAAGAAGATAGATGCTTCTGCTAGGTCAGTCAAATGATTTGAAGTTCCATATCATTTTTCTCCGCTAGGAAATTGTTTAGGGATTTATGTTACAGTAATTGTATCCCCCTCCCTTTCTTCAGGGTGTGGCTGATATCATACCGAAGGAAACTCTTCTCTGGAAGTTGAAGCTTCTTAGATCTGCTTCTTCTTATTCAAATTCCCGTCTCCATGCTGTTAACGCTGAAGTACTTGTGCTTGCTAGGTCTGATCTCTGTTCTCTTTATGTTGTTGAGATATGTGGGTATGTAGGTTAAAGCATTTTGCTCAATTATGAATATTGGTGCACTAGGCCTTGTAGTTACGCCTCATATGCCTTTTCTAGACCAATTATCTAAAGAACTAATTTATGTTTCTTCACCTTTTCTTTTTTGGTTTTTATTTTTATCTTTTCGTTCTCTCTTTTTGGTGGATCATCTCGTACAGTACGAAGCTTATAAGTAGTCTTTGGACCAAAACATTTAATTCAAATATCTTGCATTACAGCGAAGTTGAAGTTCATGGGTAGAGTCTGTTTTGGAGTAGTTATCATTTGCTTTACGAAATTACAATAATCAATTTCATTGTTTTTGTCTGGGATAATAACTCATGAAAAACTAAAGGCGAGAAATACTCTCTCTACTTAGGTTCTCATCGGTTGTTATGCTTTAGGGTCATAATAGTTTTTTTGATACGGTAAAAGTTATGCTTTAGGGGTCATAATAGTTATTTTGATACAGTAAAAGTTATACTTTAGGGGTCATAATTGTGAATAAGCATCAATTTTTTTCCCATAATAATCATCACCTTCGCTTCCATTAAATTCTTTAACCTTTCTTAGTTGATGTTCTGAAAAGTGGAAAAAATCTCATGGAACCTAAATTGATGTATATCCTTACGAGCATACTCTTCCTTATGAGGGAAATATTGCTAATAATGCTAATATCTTCAATAGGATTTCTCTCTGTATTCCATGCATGCATGAGCTTGAGTTTATTCTTCCTATTGGATAAACATTTTTAAACAAGAAGTGATGGAACTGAATTGTAATGTATAGTGGCAAGGACAACATGCTTCCAAGTGCAAATGAAGCTCAGGGGCTAGCAAGTTCATTAAGAAACTGCAAAGTACGGTACTTCAAAGACAATGGACATGCTATTTTATTGGTAAGTGAGGAGTTCTTCCCTTTTTGGGATCTTATCATGCTTCTTCCTATTAAAAAAATAAAACTAACTGCTTTCTTTCAGTAGCTGTAGGGAGCCTCAGTAACTTATTTTTAAATCTAAGTTTCATAATTTGATTTAATTCCCAAATGTTTTTTCTTGTTTCTCTAGGTGCCCTAGAAATAGATATTAAGATAACACTTCACTCTTACTTTAATTTACTGATCCAAAATAAGCTGTCACTTGCCGCTTGCACTTCTTAGTTTTCGAAGTTAGAACAATTGAATAATTTAAAAGTTTTCTATAAGTACATGTCCGTCTGGACCTTTTAGATTATTTTTTTCACAAGTGGTGTTTAGTGTTTAGATAATAATAGCATTTGAGCATGCTTAAGATTTTTTCTAGTTCAAACATGAAGTTTGCAGTAAAAGTAGCATTAGAAAAATAAAATTGCCACATTTTGCACAGCTATTACTAAACATATACTCTTATGTTTCTTTCCTCCTCCTCCTCCTCCTCCGTCTTCTTCTTCGTCTTCTTCTTCTTCTTCTTGTTTCTTGTTATTATTGTTGTTGTTGTTTTTTGTGTTTTGCCTTTTATAACTTGACATACTTTTGCCATACCCTCGTTAAAAAATTAAAGCTTCAATGGTATCCGGTATTCATGCCTGGCGAGGGTTAATAAGTCAGTGCCTATTCCTTCTCCATTTCAATGTGGTGTATATCCCCCTCAATGGCTGAGTGTAGTCAATGGAAAATCCTTTTTTTCTTTGCTAAATGCAGATGTAATTCTATGTTCTCTTCCCCTTTCAGTTTTAGTTTTTTAAAATTGTCTGAAATCTGCAGTAGAAAACTAATAAAAAGACAGAAAATTAGAGCTTGTTTTTGAATTCTTATGGTTTTTGGTGAGTCTGGTCACTGGTAGTTGTATTCCTGTAACATGACCTTATGCTATGTAGATGGATTCTGTTGTGGGAACTTTGAAGCAGTTGGTTGACTGCAGTTTTAATTGTGCAGGAAGATGGTATTAATCTGCTATCCGTCATCAAAGGTACTAGTAAATATCGTCATTCAAAAAGGCATGATTATGTCATGGATTTTCTGCCTCCTAGTATGTCAGAATTCAAGAAAGCAGTCCAGGACTTTAGGTAATTTGACTATTTGAGCATAAGCTTATCCCTTTTTTCCTTTTTCTATTTTCCCAGTAGTTCTTCCTTGTTTCTTGTTGTTCTTTTTCCCTCTTGTTTGCATGATCTTTTCTTTCCCTGTGCGGTCTGCAGTAGAACACATATGTTTGTGTAACCGAGCATATGTGATACAAATGAGGGTTGATTTGAACTACATTAATTTAAATTGTATGACTAATTGTGAACCACACCAACTTTGACAAAATATTCAGGTAACCTCCATTTGTTATCCTTTATTGATAAAGACTTGGAGAAGCAAATATATATTTAACATTCTGTGATGAATTCCTATGCTGACTTGCATTTGGAACAATAAAATAGTCACTGCCTAACAAAGTTCCCCGATGCAAGACCAGACTTTGGTCGACTGCGTTTTGGTGTAAGGTCATTAAACTTCAAGGGGAAAAGGAGATAGGAAATCTCTGCTGCAATATAAGGAAGGTTGAGTCAATTTGAATCTAGAGATTGGCCTAAGTCTTCACTGATAGACCATCATTAAATGTCCACGCGGTAGACAAAAACTTGAATAAGTGATTAGAGGAAGGGGTGATTGAACTAGTTGAAACAACCAGGGGAATGACGCTAATTTGTCATCCTTCTCTTTTGAACTTTTTTTTCTTCTAAAAACTTCTCTTTTGAACCTGTTTCTTGGAATTAAGGTTACATTGCACGAAAAGCTCCATTGACATACTAAAACAGCATGGTAAAAACCAAACAGATAAAGTCCTCCTCCATTTTAACCTATAAAATGTATGTATCTGTAAAAAGCTACCATCATAGTTTAGCCGTTAGTGAGCAGTATCTGCATCAATGATTACATGTTTCCACATGTATAAAGCACATATTTGCTTCTTTATGTACGTTCTTCCTCTTTCCCGAGTCTCTCTATCTCCGTGTGTATATGTATGTACATGTGAAGCATATGCATGTCCTCCTTGCTTTGATGCAGCAATAAATATCTCTTCACTTGAACACGTTTTAATTTCTTTCAACTATCTCACCTCTGCTCAGTTGACTGTCACTTTGTTCATGTGGCATTTCCTTGTTGGCACTTGCTGCAGCACTGATGGACATAAATGACTGACATAGCCATTAGAAGTATTTGAATGATCTTTGGTAATCCTGCCATTTGCACCTTCAGTAATTTTTATATTTTGTTCCCTTTTTTCTCTTCTTCGACCTGCTCATGGTTTTGCCAGCTTGTTTCATTCTCTACTTGTGACCAAGCTTGTTGATTCCTCCTTGCAGCTTTATTGTTTTGGATGAAATACTCCAAAAGTGTTGGGCAAAGTATTGTGTTTTAGTTATGCAACAGATATATCACGGATTTTCGCTGAGAACACTCTATGTGATATAATTTGAAATTTTGCTAATGAGAGAAAGTAACATGTTAATTTTTGTTCAGATGTATGATCATCATTTCGTGCATATTCCATCTAGTTATGTAGTGTATATTCTTTAATTCCTAACAATAATTTAAATGCAAAAAGGAAAGAATCAACATGGCAAGGGTGTAAAAAGAACACAATTTCACGTTGACACAAGTTTATTACCTAATCACCTTTGGAAAGTGATAAGACATCATGTATAAAGTTTTAACTACAGCCCTGCTAGGAGTAAGGGGTCTGATCCCTTGACGAGAGTGCTGAATTGAATTCTGAACCTATAACGTCCATCACTTTGGGACGAAAACTATCATTATGCAAAAGCTCATGCTCCTTTATTTGGTCAAACCTGTAAGAAGGAAATTGAAGTTGGAGCAATTTATTTTCTAGGAAGGTGTTGGGTATGACCGAATTGCATTAGTCTTTCTTTTTTCCTTTAAAGACAAGAGGGGTTGCTCCGATGGTAAGCAACCCCCACTTCCAACCGAGAGGTTGTGAGTTCGAGTCTCCCCAAGAGCAAGGTGGGAAGTTCTTGGAGGGAAGGATGACGGGGGTCTATTTGGAAACAGCCTCTCTACCTAAGGGTAGGGGTAAGGTCTGCGTACATACTACCCTCCCCAGACCCCACTAAGTGGGATTATATTGGGTTGTTGTTGTTGTTTCTTTTTTCCTTTAATACGCCAATCAAAGTAACAAATTTCAGCTACCTTTTGATTTATAATGCATGTGTGTTAATATCTTGCACCTTGCGGCTAATATTATGCAAATGATATTGCAGATGGTATCTGAATTTTACTGGTTCAGTTATGTTGTCCACAATGAAAAATGGGGAAAATTGTAAGAGGTCTAGCAGGGGTCCCATGTGAAGGCCCTGTATTGATGGTTGGTTATCACATGCTTATGGGTTTAGAAGTAATCCCTCTTGTTGAAGAATATTTGAGGCAGAAGAAAATTTTACTTCGTGGTATAGCACATCCAACATTGTTCACTCAGCTGATTGAGAGTGAAACTAACGAAAGCTCAATCTTTGATATGCTGAGACTATATGGAGCTACGCCTGTCTCTGCCAGCAACTTTTTTAAGTTGCTTGCAACAAAGTCACATGTTCTGCTGTATCCTGGTGGTGCCCGTGAGGCCTTACATCGTAAGGTACGCCATAATCTTCCCCTTGGTTTATTCCATCTTCTATATTATTCTTATATGGGAAGCCTTGTACTGTTGCTGTTCATGCCTTCTCCTATAAGTCTGGTAAAATTGTTATCCACTTTAAAATTATTCTCAACTCCAGTTCCTTACCTTTTCGCTCGGATGTGAAGTATACTTAATACTGGAATTCTCTGTTCATAGATACATTTTCTTCTTTAACTAGAGGAATTCAATGAATAGTGGAGTTATATGCTTAAAACCATTAAGACGGAATTTCGTTGCAACTAAGGACAGCTACAAGCAACCCATTTCAAAAAGAGTTAATACCTTAAAACCCCCTTAAACTATCAGGCTTTTGTCAGTTTCCTACTTTAACTAGCCGGTGTCCCCATAACCCCCCCCCCCCCCCCCCAATTCGGAACTATATTAACAAACAACAATAACTAACCCAGTTTGATCCCAACGAGTGTGGTCTTGGGAGGGTAGTCTGTCCGCAGACAATCCCTCTACCTAGCAGGTAGAGAGATTGTTTCCAATAGACCCTAGGCTCAGGAAAGGCAAGAAGAAGAGGAAAGCAAGGAAGGAAGAAAGATGGAAGAGAAAAGCAAAAGGGAGAGATAAGGATAAGTAGTACCAAATAATAGCAACAGAAAATACAATACCTGAGGCGAACAAAACCACATAACGTAATAAAAATCTAAGAATAAGAAGGGACATGCATGCTACTACGACTATCGGTGAACAACTATAAACTACCTACTAACCTACCTTAATCCTCGACCCCCACACCCTCCTATTAAGGGTCATGTCCTCAGTGAGCTGAAGCAGTGCCATGTCCTGCCGAATCACCTCTCCCCAGTACTTCTTAGGCCTACCTCGACCTCTTCTCAAACTCTATATGGCCAATAGCATAACTAATACCAGCATAACTAATGTAAGCATAACTAATACCAACGTTACTAATACACCATATTCAACATTATTCTTATGCACCCTACCAAACGACCCCTTAATGTATCAAATAATTGATGATATGATGAATACATGACACATTTTAAGTATTCACCTCAACACACACAATATTTGTCCAATGTGGGATATATCTTACTTAAGAATTGAATCTTGAAATATTTGAACTCTATCATTTTAACTATTAACGCTTCACTTCTAACATAACAGCAAGCACCCTATATTCTTGAACTTCGACAAGAGCTGATGTAGTCATAGTCTCTTTTAGTGATATGTTACAACCGGTATTACCAATAACAAAGTGACAATATTTTTTTTTGTTGGTATAAACGTTTGCTTCAAATGGATTTTGTATGAATTTTTCTGTGCTTTTCTGTAACTGCTATTCACAAAGGTAAGTTGAAGACAAAGACTGGTAACTGGCTGTCTTCTAGTGTACCTCATCGGAATGACAAGAAAATAACAATGACCTCATTGTCATCAAGTTAGGATTTTTCCTTGTGATGTTATTTCCTATGCTGATGGTTTTATATTTGCGATAGGGAGAAGAGTACAAGGTGATTTGGCCTGACCAACCAGAATTCATCAGAATGGCTGCAAGATTTGGTGCGACAATTGTGCCATTTGGCGTTGTTGGGGAGGATGATATAGCACAGGTTTGTTTATGCTGTCCTACATATATTTTCCATTGCAACATTAGAAAATAATGATGATTTTTGGTTCCTTGATGTTATTTCTCTTAACAGCTTTGATCATGTACCTGTTATCTGTTATCTGTTAGCTAGTCTCGTTTCATATTTGGAAGTTCAGAGAGTTATTTTTCTCTTGGGTATATTGCATTTTCGAAGAAATTAATCTTGAAAGAGAAATTTAACTTGTAGAAATAGGAGTAGAACAAGGAAGAACTATTCACTTATCCCTTTGATCTGTATATACTTGTTCATACTAGGAATTGGAACCAGTTATCTACCATTTCTCAACTGTTCTTACCTGATCTTAGCTGTTCCGATTGCAGTTAGTTCTTGACTATGATGACCTAAAGAAGATTCCTATATTGAGTGATCAGATAAGGCGTGACAACGAACTGGCAGCGAGGATGGGTGTAACAGTCAGGTTCATTCATGGTTCCCTATTGTTTAGTCTCGTTTCCTAGTATTTGCTCCTAGCTTTCTTGCTTCTTTCATTCTGAACCGTTTATTGTTATATCCTCTTAACTGTTCTATAAATCTTTCTGTAGGAAGGACATGACTGGGGACGTTGCCAATCAAACGTTGTATCTCCCTGGCATTTTACCTAAGGTACCCGGTCGTTTTTACTACTTGTTTGGAAAACCTATTCATACAAAGGGAAGGCAGGACTTGTTGAAGGACAGAGAGAAAGCAAGAGAATTGTACTTGCATATAAAATCTGAAGTTCAAAATAGCATGAATTATTTGCTTAAGAAAAGAGAGGAGGATCCTTACCGAAGCGTCATTGATAGGACCACATACAGAGCATTTTCTGCTACTTTTGATGATGTCCCAACATTTGATTATTAGGTGATGAGTTAGAAGTTAGATTTATTTTTGTAGTAGATGATGTATACGTATTCATGGTTCAATTTTGTGTTGTATATTAAACTCATCTCCCAATATGAGCAAGCTTTCCACCAATGACTAAGGAAAATATAAAATCTTTATCATAACTGGCATATAGAACTTGATCAAGAAAAAACAAATTTTAATTTTTTTACTGCAGATATTGTTCTAATTGTCAAAGATTATGTACATATTGCATCTATGATCTTAAGGGTCTTTAGATTAAGTACCACTTGATCCTAGTTTAGTTCAGTTTCCAAGCTACGCCACTGACTAGGATCCAATATGAAAACTCAACTGCAGTTACTATTCCCTGTTAACATCACAACATGTGCAGTTGAACCAGTGCAAGAAATTTGACTTTCTGCTACCATTTTTAGCGAAGGGACATAAATCTGATCGTCATAGATGTACTTAAAATGACCATATCTTTTTGGGGTCGTTGTCAACATTAGGAAGAAGATAATATACCGTCCTTAAGAAGCATAATAATATTCGGATTTCGGACTATTTGTTGGTTATCACAGGTTGTTTGGACTTTGGAGCTGAAGTGGGTGGATGTAGCTGAAGAATCGAGTGCAGAAAAAATTTATGGTTCATTATCTCATCCAGATAAGTTTGCGCCAAATTCTCTTCTAAATACATATTCTGCCATGAAAATAAAACGGGCTAGCCAGTTTTCGAACCGGTAATCGAAAAACAACCCGCGTTTGCAAAGTCATTGAAAGATAGCTACTGTTTTGCTGAAACACAGAAGTTTCTAGTATAATATGTTAGATTGTGAAGCTCATTCGTTTAAACTTCCAGCATATTACGTTGAGACTCCAACACATTATGAAATTCCAGCACATTATGCTAGAATTTCATATGTAGAAAATTCGAACTCTAACATATTATGTTGGATTTTTCCCGGATTTTTAAAGGTGTTTTTGTTCAGATTTTATCTTTACATGAAAAAATGGCTAAATTTCGATTACTTTTCAAACTGCGACTATTTTTCAATTACCAATTGTAAATCTGACTATTTCTGATTCTTTTCCTATTCTGCCTTCCGATATAACAAAGAAGGAACACGGAGTTAATGAAAGAAAGAATTAAAGACTTTTGGAACATGTCATTAAGATTTTGTGGCAATAAAATGATGTCATTAAGGATAAATAAAAAATTAAAATTTAAATTATTTTCAAATATAGAAAGGTGTTAATTATTTTTTAAACATACTAATAAGGAAACAGTGTCGGGTTAAATGTTAGAATTTTCAAAGAGGCACTACTTTCCCCAAAAGTCATACTCCTATTTTGTTTCCTGTAGACAGTTCCAGAGCACCAATTCGGTTTCCTGAGGAACCGATGGACAGCTAACATGTTCGTTCCTTTTGTAGTGTGCCACAGAAAATATGATAAAAAGGAAATAAAATAATAAAGTTAAATTCCATGGAATAGAGGTTTACTGAAGTTGACTTCAAGTAAAAGTAAGAGATTCTATTCCAATAGCAAATAACCTTATCTAGTAGCTTGTTCTAATTCTTGGAGGCTCAAATTGGAGTAATCTTATTCTTTACTTGAAGAGTGAAATATTCACATTTATCTCTTATCTTATACCCTGAAATATTCTCACAAAAAAAAAAAAGTCTCTTGTTACCTGTTTCGTTCTTGGCCTTATTAGCCCTCTCATGAAAATCCACCAATGGGATATGAAAACCTCATAGCCAGGCAAAGTAGGAGAATTTGGTTCTTTCACATTACAGACAAAGCTAAGAGAATCCAAAGATATAACTGTAGAAACAGAATCAAGAAGAGAATGTATACACGTACAACATGACTCAACTTCTCTATATAAGGAGCAACTTTAACTTGGTTAAAATCAAAGAAGGAAAAAAAAAACTAAGCAATAAGCTATAGTCTAAACAATAGTTTATGGCTGGTTATGGCAAGGGTATATACCAAGATGATTGGGGGAAGCCATTTACTACTGTAAGTGACTACCCTGATCATGTCCATCGCCCTGTTATTATTGGTGGAGTCGAGGGCTATGTGGTAAGAGCTCAAAGAATTGTTGAAGTTCGTCGTAGTTATGATTCGAGAGGTCTTGTAGACGAGTACAATGTGCATGACGAGTGGGACAATCATAGTCCCAGAAAGGTTCATGATTTCTTTGATAAAGTTCATAATGAAGCTAGTCGATCAACTCATCCCACTCTTTTGAGCTCTCCAAAGTGGAGCACTAAGCCTTGTTGGAGTGAAGATCATGACTCTCCCAAGTATAGTGAGCATCGCGATTTTAGTGGGAGCCCTCTTCGCAATAAGTTTGAAGGATTGCACCTTCAAGATAATCGAGGATCAAGTCCATTTTCGTATAGGAAAGATGGTTATGAGAAGCCTAGCTTCACTCAGTCCGCGGATTCTCCCAAGGCTGGCCATTTCAAGGACTATGGGGCCAACAACAAATGGGATTCACCACCAAGATCAAGAGGACTAAGCCCATATAGCAACACCAAAGATGATTATGACAAGCCAAAATTCAATGGAGGTTACAAGACAACTAGTCCTCCACTTAGCCAGGCCATAAATGATATTGTCACTGCTATGAAGATCCTTGAGGAAGGTAATAACACTATGGCTTCTCCTACTTATGCACCACAATCACATTTTCCAGCATCTTACTCAACTCCACATAGAAAAGAGAGTTATCCTGAGAGAACTCAAGGTGGAAAGCCTCTGGATTCACCTATTTCTACACAACCATCCAATTATCCAGCATCTAATCCGACAACCGAAAGGAAAGAAAGTTACCCTGAACCAACAAAAGGAATGAAGCCTCTGTTTTCCCCTCGCTATACACAACCACATTTACCAACTTCAAACCCTCAGCCTCAAAGGAAAGAAAGTTACCCTGAAACAGCGCATGGCGCAAAGCCTCTGTTTTCCCCTGGTTATACACAACAACCATATTTACCTACTTCAAACCCTCAGCCTCAAAGGAAAGAAAGTTACCCTGAAACAGCGCATGGCGCAAAGCCTCTGTTTTCCCCTGGTTATACACAACAACCACATTTACCTACTTCAAACCCTCAGCCTCAGAGGAAAGAAAGTTATCCTGAAAAAGCGCATGGCGCAAGGCCTCTGTTTTCCCCTGGTTATACACAACAACCACATTTACCAACTTCAAACCCGCAGCCTCAAAGGAAAGAAAGTTACCCTGAAACAGCGCATGGCGCAAAGCCACTGTTTTCCCCTGGTTATACACAACAATCACACTTGCCAACTTCAAGTCCAGTGCATCAAACAGAAGAAAGTTACCCTGAGACAGCACACGATGCAAACCCTCATTTTTCCACTGGTTCTGCACAACAACCAGATTATCCAACTTCAAATCCAACACCTCAAAATAAAGAAAGTTACCTGAATAAACCACAAGGTGGGAAGCCTCTGTTTTCCCCTGCTGGTAAGCAACAACCACACCCTCCAACATCACATTCAACACCTGAAATGAAACAAAGCTACCCTGATCATGAAACACGAGGTTGGAAACCATCATTTACCCCTTCTTCTCCACAAAAGGAACACTACAGTCCCCAAATGGAAGACCGTTACCCCGAAAAAATCCAGGGCGGTAAGTCTTTTCCATCTCCATATGAGGAACCGCGCTATGGTTCAATCATCCCACCAAAAGAAACCATCAATAGCAGTGAGGCCAAGAAAAGGTACGCCAACTTAAAACCCGTGTCACCAGCACATATGAAATACAATGGAACACTTGATAGCAGAGAGGCTGTGAAAAAGTATAACGGTGCATTTGTGCCTTAGAGAAATGCAGGGATATTACTTGACTTATGGAAGATGGTTTCTGCTGCAACAGTAATCGAGCACATCATATCTTTTGTTTTCTACTTCGCGAGTGTGGTAATGTTTTCTTGAGTGTTTGTGTTTGAATAAAACTATGATATGGTAAGTAGTAGTTGCTAGTCTAGTAGTAATACAGTTTGCTTATGTACTTGTGATTGCATATGAAATGAGAAAACAGTTGTGTTTATTATGTAAAATGGTTCATGGTTTGTCAAATGAGTTGTTTGTTTCCAACCTAGCTTAGTGAACTGGATACAACAACAAAAACAAAACCCAACGTAACCCCACAAGTGAGATCTGGGAAGGATATGATGTACGCAGCTTTAATCCTACCTTGGAAGGGCAGAAATGCTGTTTTCGATAGACCCTCGGCTAAAGAAGCTTAGTGAACAGGATAAGTTGGATAAATTTCTCATTCACTGGACAAACTTAACTTCATCTAATTTCGAAAGGTACCATACTTTGATCAAATTTATTACTTGAAATCATCCTCTTGATCTAGTTAATATTGATTTCAACTTTACTTTAATCTAATTTCCAGTATAGTTTGGCCAAACTTATTAACTTTGATATAAAATTTTAAAAAGTGAGTACACACAACCTGCTCCATAGAAATAAAAACCAGGCAGAAAGATCAACAAAGCAACAGCAAAAAACTACAACTTTGAATTAGTGATCCAATGAGAAGTTTTATTTTGTGTGTGATACAACTGACACTAGTTATAGGAGGATTCTTTTTGTCTCACAAAATTGCGGACCCCAATCTTACACTTCTGGGTTCACAGAATTCGGGGTCCACAAAACTGTGAGACAAAAAATTATTTTGTATGAGACACAAAATAAAATTTTTCGCGATCCAATATATTTTCATTTTGATTAATCTTGTTCAATTGTTCACAAGTCAGGACATATTGACATGATTTGGTATTGTCTTCATTTTAACTTTCTTGTTCAATTATTCACATTTCATGATGGATCAATGTCACTTGATATTAATAAAAATTGGCATTAATTAAGGAAATAGCTCCAATTAAGACTGACACTCTGAGAAGAACTTAAGATAATTAGGTAGGTTCCAAAATATGATAAATCTTAATCTATAGCAAAAAGAAAAACAAAATGGGATTTGGTTTATAGAATATCCAATTTATGTAAACATACTACTTCCTTTTTCTGCTCGAAAAGGCAACTACAATTAGCAGAAGAATAGGTAAGCAGATTTAGGCAAAACACATCAAGTCCAAAAAATGATAAACCTTAATTTATCGGCAAAAGAAAACAAAACAGGACTTGGTTTATAAAATAGCAAATTTATGTAAACAGCTTACTTTCCTATTCTGCTTGAAAAGGCAATTATAATTAACAGAAGATCATTGGAACTTATTTTTGCACAATTTTTAAAATTAAAGATAAAAGTTAAATAACAGGCTCAGCCAGGTACAACCCAATTGTAGTAGTTTTAACAAGAGCAAACAAAAGATAATTGGAATCAAAGATTTAAGATGGCTTAACAAAATTGGTGGTGTCAACAAAACTTATTAGGCCTTAAACATTTTAGCAACAAAAAAGAGAGGAAAAAGGGGTCTTTTCACATATGTACTTTCATTTAAAGTAAATTTTTTAGATTTTTGAAGATGTAAAGTTGTTAATAAGTTTTTACTTTTTACAGTCGATTCTCTTTATATATATTTTTTTCACTCAGACAATTTATTCGATTTATCTCATTTTGCTTAAGACATTGTTTAAATCGCTCCTTTTTGAAATTTTATTGAAGTTTCGTTTTTTCCTCTCTTTTTTGTGTGTTTTGAGTAATTTGGTTTATAAAAGTAGTATACACCTATAAGTAAAATTTATCAGATGTAGAATTTAATTATAAGATAATAAAAAATTTAGAATAATAGATTCTAGAAGTTGATAACTTGATATTACTATAAGATTTCGCTGCTTCAATTTGCTTGCTGCAATGCTCGAAAACTTTAAGAAAAAGAAGAAAAATGCATAAATCAATTTATTTAATGCTCTTGCCCTATTTTGAAAGAATAAATACTTTAACGAAGTGAAAAAAGAAAAGTACACAGTAAAACAAAATTGATTATTAGAATGAAAATTTTCAACTGTTACCATCAATATGGATAAATGGTTCTCTTTCATTTTTTAATAAAAATCTTATACTGTACAATAGTCAATAGTAATATTTCGTTAAGAAAAATTAACTATAAACACTATATTATTAATTTACAAAATGGGAAATGGGGCCTCAAAAGCTGGTTTGTGGGGGGAGGGGGCTTAAAGCTTTTGCTTTAGTGGCTTGACCCTCCAGCCAGCAATCGAATGTGGAGTTACCTGTCAACAATCAAATAAAGTAAAGCATGATAATAATTTTGTTTACCCTAATATCGGATAACAATTAAATTATACGCAATTTTAAGGACACGCGATATAACTTGGCATAAATTAAAAAAATAAATTAATATTAATATTGACTATGAAAGAATAAATGCAAACCAAACAAATTAAAGCTTTTCTTTAGTGGCTTGACCCTCCAGCCAGTCCTGACGTGGAACTTCAAATCTGAAGAAATTTGGGATTATGGCCTAAAGCCTCATAATATGAATTTTTGAGTTTTGAACACCGATTCAGAGTCGAATTTGAGTGAAACTAGTATGGTTGAACTCTTAATTGAATGGGGTGATGGATTTTGTGAGTTTTATCGGGTTCTGAGGTACATGCATGAGTTGGACTTTTTGGCTGATTTTGGGCTTTTGATGAATGATTCGACCTTTTCCGATTGGGATTGGTTCCTTTTGCATTAATTGATGTACTTGAGTTCTTTTTGATTAGTTTCGAGCCATTCTGGGGTCGAACACGCGTGATGGGATTCTTGGAACATCGCTTGGCTTGCTCGGTGTCAGAATTTTTTTGTTTAAGATAAGTAACTCTTCTGAGCTTAGTGCTAAGGGTATGAAACCCCGAACTACGGTTTATGTGATTGTTATTGAGGTGGCGCACATGCTAGGTGACGGGCGTGTGGGTGTACGCCCTGTGAAATAGGACTCTGTTATTCCTATGGCCTTGTATAGTGGCCTTATTTTGTTGATATTTGTATTTTTATCATGTGGTAAAGTAATTGATCCGTCAATCATGCTAAATATCATGTTTAGGCTTTATGTTGATATTGTTTGTACCCATAGTGGATATTTCTTGCTGTCATCTCTATGATTTCCATGGATATTTTGTAGTCAGTCATATTCATGCATTTATATCGTATCTCAGTATCAGTTGTTGTTGTTGATGTATATATCATTGTTTTTGGGCTAGTTTCATGACATTTTGAGCCCATGAGCGAGATTGGAGAGAGTGATGACTGAGTGAGATCGAGGGACTGATTATAAGGATATATATATATATATAGATCGGCTACATGCCACAACAATATATAGATACATGGATCGGGCTGCATACCAGAACGATATATGGATCGGGTTTCATGCCGTAGTGATATATGGATCGGGTGAAATACAAAGGTTTGATATATGTCAATTCACGAGCAATGCAACAGATAAATGATGTTGGGTTTGAACGGATCAAGGGTATTTTCTGCGATAAGGTTGACAGGGAAAGTGGTTAACCAATAACAAGCAAAGTCTTCCAAGTGAAAATCAAAGTTATCATGGCAAGAGAAGAAGCAAATAGACCTCAAGGCCAATACCAATGGCATACGTTAGGAAAGAACAGCAAGCGCACCGAGTTTGTAACAATCAACATGCTTTGGCATTCATGTGAAATACAAAGGTTCATAAATTTCAATTCATGAACAAAATGCAACTGATAGAGGATGTTGGGTTTGAACGGATCAGAGGTATTTTCTGTGATAAGGGTGATAGAGAAAGTGGTTAGCCAATAAATAAGCAAGGTCTTTCGAGTTGAAATCAAAGTTATTATGGGAAGTGAAGGAGCAATCGCCCTCAAAGTCAAGGCCACAAACCAACTACCATATTTATAAACTCATAAGTTTTCTTTGTTTGATACAGGGACGAAAATTGTGTCCAAATCAAAGATGGGAAGTTTGAATTGTCGTGCCCAAATGTTGTCAGCACAAAGGCGGTTTGAGAAGGGGAAAGAAAAATTTGTTCGATCTGCAGGAAACTTCCATGAGGAAAGGCATGGCTCAGGGGAAAGGAATTTCGTTCGTTTTGCAGGGATCCTCCAGGAAGAGAGCATGGCTCAGGTAAGTTCATTCTCGGCTCTTCAGGACCCTCCTGGATAATGGAATTTAGTTTTAAGTGTTCAGGATCCTCCTGGATAATGGGATGTAATTTTAAGTTGTCAGGACCTTCCTGGATAATGAGACTTAATTTTAAGTTTTTAGTACCCTCATCGATAATGATATTTAGCGTAACTTTTACCGTTAGGAAATAAGATTTAGCTTAAGTTTTACCGTTAGGAAATAAGATTTAGCTTTCAAGTTTTCACTCTTGAGATAAGATTTAGTTTTCAGGACCCTCTTGGATAATAGGATCTAATTAAATTTCAAGACCTTCATGGATAACAAGATTTAGCATAAGTTCTACTTTTGGAAAGTATAATTCAGCATTTAAAGTTTGTCATTGTTTAGATGAAACTTGGTTTGAAAATTTTCAGGATAATGGAATTTAGTTTAGAATTTATTTTGATAACAAGAATCGGTTAATACTCACAGATGCTCCCAATACCAAACTAGGGCAGGAAAATTTTCTTTTGTTTTGTCTATATTATTAAAATCAGGCACCCACCTGCACAAGCAAGGGAAGAAAGTTCAAAGAAAAGCAGTTTCAATAAGAGGATAATTCAGGTTCGGCAATCAGGCATACACCTGGAGAATAACGGGAGAGCAGCAGTTTCAGAGGAGTTAGTTCGAGTTAGAAATCAGGATACCATATGGAGAACAAAGGAAAAGCAATTCAAGTGTTGGTAATCAGGAACCCACCTGGAGAACAAAGGGAAAGCAATTCAAGTGTTGATAATCAAGAGCCCACATGGAGAACAAAGGGAAGCAGTTCAAGTTTCGAGGAAAAACAATGCAAATACTGGTAATCAGGAGCCCACTTGGAGAATAGAGGGAAAACAATTCAAGTGTTGGTAATCAGGAGCCCACCTCGAGAACAAAGGGAAGCAGTTCAGTTTCGAGGAAAAACAATATAAATGTTGGTAATCAGCCCACCTAGAAAATAAAGGAAAAGCAACAATGTTCAAAGAAAGATGGTACTGGTTCGGTAATCAGGCGCCCACCTGGAGAACAAATAGAAAGGAACAATGTTCAAAAGAAGACGGTTCAAGTTCAGCAATTAGGAGACCACATAAAGAACAAAGGAAAAATGAGTCAAGTTTCAAGGGAAAAGCAGCACAAGTATTGGAAATCAGGAGCCCACCTTAAGAACAAAGGGAAAGCACTTCAGAATGCAATTCAAGTCAACAACAAAAGAAGCTTGCGGCAAGAATGCGAGTCAATAGTCCGAGGTGATCAATAGAAGTTAGTCACAATCCAGAATATTAAAAAAAGGCAAGAAGTGAATCCAAATGCAGAAGTTGATGAAAGACGTGGTCTGCTCAATACATGACCGAAGTCACAAGTATGGTATGTCCGATTTTGATCTGAAATGCTGAAGAAGAATGAACTAGCACCTGCAGCTAGCAAGCGTAAAGGTTCAAAACCAAAGCATGCATGAAGAACCATTTCAACAGAGGCTCATTATAAAAGGAGAGTGAAATCAGCAAAAATATCATAAATGGGCCCTTGGAGCAAGGAATCACCCATAAATATAGCCTCTCAGTCACTCGTGACTCAGTTATCGTCACTCATTACTCACACTCAGCACTCAGGCTCAATAACACCTCATAATAGTAATAATCATAATAAATGCTGCAGCGTGCAGCCCGATCCATAGTTTATAGTCGACTACGCTCGCTAGGGGTGTACAAACTCTAGAGGGGCTCCTACAACCCAAACGCCATATCGCTTCGGCTCGCAGCCCGACCACCTAATGGTGAAGGCCATAACTATTACGGATCGGCCTACGCGCCGCAGCTATATATATATATATATATATGTATATATGTATATTTATATATATATATATATGTATATATGTATATATGTATATATATATATATGTATATATGTATATATGTATATATATATATGTATATATGTATATATATATATATATGTATATGTATATATATATATATATATGTATATATATATATATACATATATATAATATTGCTGCGGCGCGTAGGCCGATCCGTAATAGTTATATCCCTCAGCATTAGGTCATCAACCTCTCTTAGTTATTAACCCCATAGCCACTCGGCATAATAATGGAAATCAGGGAACTCAATCGTTAACAGTTCTCACATTTTAAGAAGTAGAGTGATAAAACCAGTTTTAAACAATAAATAGGTAAATCATAACTGAGGATATGCTTTCAACAAATAGAGTGAGGAAAATGGTAGAATTGACCCTAAGGGTCTCAACAGGTCGGCACAAGGCCCAAAACATGGCATACAGCCCATAATGCAATATAAAGTTCTAAAATAAGGGATATCATATGATTTCAAATCAAGTATGAGGCTTAATAGTTGCTACGAGATGGACCAAGTCAGAATCCCTATCGATGCACGCCCATACGCTCGTTACCTAGCATGTGCTTCAACTCATTTATCAATACAATTAATACCGGGGTTTTGTACCCTCAGTTCCAGATTTACAATGGTTACTTACCTCAAACCGGATGAATTACTACTTCACAATGTCGTTGCCTCTCGCCTCGGCCTAAACTCGTGCCGAATCTACCAAAAATCAGAATCATAACATTAGAATATGCTAATGGATCGAAGCCCAATCGAAAATAATCAAATTATACCAAAAATTCCGAAATTTGTCCAACCCGACCCCCGGTCCCACATCTTGAAATTTGAAAAGAGTCACATTAACGAAATTCTTATCCTCCCATGAGTACATACATACCAAGAACCCCTCAAATTCGATTTTAAGGTCTCTTCATCTCAAGCCCTAATTACCCATTATTGCACTGATTTCTCAAAATTCTCACCACTAATTAGACCTCTAATCACATATAAACGAGTTATGAAGTCAAGAATATTACCTCCAAATGATTCCCCGTTGGTTTCCTAAAAACATCTCTCTAAAGTTTCAATCCCGTTCAAGAATGGTGGAAAAATGGAGAAGGGTCATGGATTGGGCTATTGAAACACTGCCTGGCTTTTAAATTTCCTTAATCGAGATCTCGGGACCCTCATCGCGATCACGAATCACAAGCTTACCAGCCCCCAAATTTACTCTACACGAACGCAGATAGACCCACGCAAACGCGATGCACAGAACCTTACACCTACGCGGACGCGAATAAAGCCACGCGTTCGCGATTCATAACCTACCCAACTCACGCGACCACGACTCAAGTTATTGATAGCGAAGAACAGCCTTAACTGCCCCCATCAAAGCCCTACGCGATCGCGAAGAAGGGAAACCTGCAACATCTAAAGCCAAATCTACAACTCCTAAACTATGCATTTTTATCCATTTAGCCACCCAAAACTCACCCGAGGCCCTCGCTACCTCAACTAATCATGCCAACATATCCCATAGCATCACTCAAACTTGTTCCAGCCTTCGAAATTCTCAAAACAATATCAAAACACCAAATTTGCACCGGATTCAAGCCTAAGAAATTCCAAAATCTTTCAACTTCCGCTTTCGATCAAAAAGTCTATCAAACCACGTCCGAATGACCTAAAATTTTGCATACACATCCCAAATGACACAACGAACCTACTGAAACTTTCGAAATTTCATTTCGACCTATATATCAAAATTTTACCTATCAATAGGAAAATGCCAAAATTTCAATTTCGCCAATTCAAGCCTAAATCTACTCTGGACCTTCGAAACACATTCCAATCACACTACTAAGTCCTAAATCATCTCCCAAAGCTATTCAAACCATCGAAATTCACATCCGAGCCCTTTAACACATAAGCCAATATTTGGTTGACATTTTCAACTTAAGCTTACTCAAAAGAGACTAAGTGTCTCAAACCTTACCAAAACCTATCCGAACCCAATCCATCCAACCCGATAACATAAGATAAAATTGAACCAGGCAATAAGAATCAAAAATGGGAAAAATGAAGCGGTAAATCATTAAACGACCAGCCAGGTCGTTACAGTTTATTAATCATATTTTTTTTCCGAATAACTATTTATAGTTATCTTTTATGTGATATGACATTAGAAAAAATTATTTCACGCTCTAAGTTAAGCTATAAAATAACTTTCAAATTTGCATTATAGAGTCTTAGTGTAACAACCCGGTCGTTCGTTCTGAGAGTTATAGCCCCATTTCTCCCATCTATGCCTATTTACGTGTTGTCAGATGTGTTGAGTTGTCTCGAGTTGGTAGGATTCGGTTCGGAGTAGTTTTGAGTAAAATGAACACTTAGTCTCTTAGTTAGAAAAGTCTACTGGAAGTTGACTTATGAGTAAACGAATTCGGACTTGGATTTTTATAATTCGATTAGCTTCGTTGGGCGATTTTAGACTTAGGAGAGTGTCCAGAATGTAATTTGAAGGTCCGTGGTATAATTAGACTTGAATTGGAAAATGTTGGAAGTTTAGAAGTTCTTAGACTTGAATTCGAGGTTGATTTAGTATTTTGATATTGTTTTAGGTATTCCGAAGATTCGACTAAGTTCTTGTGGTGATATATGACTTGTTGAGTTATTGGTTGAGGTGCCGAGGCCTCGGATAAGTTTCAAATAGGTTTGGATTGTGTTGCACTCATTTTGTCTTATGTTTCGACGCCGTTTCTTCAAGCATGAATGATATCGTATTGAACAAACGAACTCTGATTTCTTTTTTGATTGAATCATTAGCTCTGTATTGTAATTGGGGATCCGTAGAAAAAATAATGATTGAATTTGGACATCGTATGAGGATTTTATAGTCATTTTACTAAGAATTAGGTTGCCAGATTTTTTATATTAATTATGAAATTGCCACCGACGACGTATTTAAAAATCTGCACTATTTGCACATATTGAAACCAACATATCTCATTCATTATAAGGTCATATTCAGTAACTCAAAAGACTAACTTGACTAAAATTTCACAAGAAATCCATTGGAAGTATAAAATTTGAGTTTCGAGATTGCTTGGCTTGAGAATCGAGGCAAAATATCTAGCACAAAATAAATAAAATGAGGTTTTGTTCAGTCGATCATATTTTGAGTTGTGGAGCTCGGATTTGGGGGATTTTGGAGGCAATTTTAACCATAAGGATTGGGGTAAGTATTATATACTCGGTTTTGGTATATTTCATGAATCTATCTTTGTTTTTGGGATTGACGATTTCTAAGTGAAACTGAAGTAGTTAGTGCTTGAGTTTTGGAGAATTTTAGATAGGAATTTGAGGGACCAAACAGAGTCTGATTTTTATAAATTTTATATGGTTAGACTCGGGAGAGGACGAGGTTTATTATTCTTCCATTTTCTGACTAATTTCGAGACGTGGGGCATAGGGCCGGGTTTTGACCGATTTTAGATTTCTGGTATATTTATGTAGTTTTTATTGTGGAATTCAGTTCTTTAGACTATGATGATAGTAGTATTCTGATTATGGAAAGATTCAGAGTTTTGGAGTCCAAGTCCAGCGACGATGGCATCCCTGAGTAGGATTTTACGTTATTGAGGTAAGTAACAGTTTTAACTCTGTCTTTGAGGGTATAAACCCAGAGAATTTGATATCATGTCATTGTTTGGAGGTGATAGGCGTGTGGGTGTATACCATGAGGGATTGAGACTTCGCCCGTCCCGTGAGGCTGCGAGGCCAAATAACTGTTATTTATAGTTATTGTTTACTTGTTGTTGGATTTGTTTGCCTTCATGTTAGAGATCATGCTTAGACTTTATTCATCCTCACATTATTTGTACGCATTCATAGAAATTATTGTACATGATTACCTCAGTCTCTATTATTTACTAATATGATGTGATACTTGATGCGGGTTATGTACCCGTATTTGTTGATAATGGTGAGACTAGTGAGGTACATGACTGAATGAGGCCGAGGGCGTGGTTGTGAGGATATTAATATCATAGCGTGTGAGTTGACCGTGCGTATCCAAGTATTGATACCATAGCACGTGAGTTATCCGCGTGGCATGTGAATTGACCGTGCAAATTCAGGTATTGATATTATGGCACGCGTGTTGTCCGTGCAGCACGTGAATTGTCTGTGCTTAGCGCTTGGGATTTGGGAGCCCCTTCGGAGTATGTACACACCCCCAATGAGCGCAGAGTGTTGAGTGTTTTGAGTATGTTGTGTGCTGAGTGCGAGTGATGAGTGATGGAGTGACAGTGCAGTGAGGTTGTATTTATTGTGTTGTTGTTGCATTTATCTGTTAAATTTCTTTGTGGCATTTACTGAGTTATGAAATTTACCTATTTATTTTTTTAAAATTGTGAAAATAAATAATTGGACTGTTTTACTTAGCTCGTCACTACTGCTCAGTTCCTTAGTTATTTCTGTTACTACTGAGTCGGTTGTACTCATACTGCACCCTTCACTTTATGTGCAAATCCAGGTGAGTTAGAGTGCGACGATCGTTGAGTTCAGGTCGTCTATCTGTGGAGATTGCAAGGTAGTTGATGATTTCGCAAGATCTTGTTACTCCTTTTGTTATTTTTTCTTTCGGATAGTTAGACAGTTTATACATCTTAGTTTATAGTTTTAGACGCTCATGACTAAGGGACACCCCGTTGTTTTGGGGATTGTTTTCGTATTTTATATTAATTATATTTATAGTTGATTTATTTTATGAGAAATTCAAATGTTGAAAAAGTTTTATTATATTTTTATAATCGATTTAATAGTAATATTTTGGAAAATAGGCTTGCCTTGTATTAGAATAGGCGCCATCACAACATAATTCGATTTTGGGTCGTAACACTCAATGAACGTTGGAACCTCACATGACTTTTGGGGTACCAGAAACCAAATTAAAACTGGTGGTTTGACGATTTTTATTTCTTACGTGTTGAAGAATCTTCAAGCCGATGGCGTCTAATTCTTTTGAATGAATCTAGGGATGTCCAACGAGACGGACCGTCCCGTCCCGTCCTGCGTCCCGTCCCCATCCCGTCCCGCTTTAAGTCTAACGGGACGGGACGAAGCGGGACGGAACGCGATACGGGACGGGACGGGATGGCCATTTCGTCCCATTTGTCCCGTCCCTTTTCGTCCCGTCCCGTCCCGTTTCGCGTCCCGCTAGGTTTTTTTTTTCTTTTTTTTAAAAACTAGTTGTTTTGGCAACATTCATAATTTAAAAACTAGCCGTTGCCAACGGCCAAAACACCCCTACCCCTCCCCCCCAAACTTTAATATAACTCTTAAGTTTATTGAATTACATTTTGGCCTTATTTTCTACTATAAATACCTCCCATTCTTCTTTATTTTTTTCCACAACAAATCAATCTTCTCTCTCTACTCTCTTACCATCTAATATTCTATATTATTTTCTTAATTTTGTTACTACCAAGTATCAATATTCAACTTTCAAGTATTTGAGCAATTATTTTGGAGAAAGTTTCAAGCTTCAAATTAAATTCGTCAAGTATTTGGGCAATTTCTTCAAGTTTCAATATTTAATCACGATGTACTCGTTCCATCTCCTAATTTTAATATATAATTTTTGGGTATCTTTATTAGTGCTTAATTTTTTTGTTTACTACGTGTTATATTTTCGTATTTTATTTGTGTGTTTAATATTTGTGTTAGCTTTTTAAATTTAGTTTCATATTTAAATTATGGCACCTAAAATGCATCTGATTTTCTTAAAAAAAGTAATAAAAAGAGTAAAGGTGAAAGTAGTAGTAATCCTAGTCCTAAATCCTAACCCTTCTACTAGACCTAGAGTTAGAAAGAATGTTGATGAAATAATATTGATGAAATGGCCCGAGATTTCCCGGCTATTCAAGCATTACCAGTAGCATCGGAGAGTGCTTTCAGTGCGGCAAGATTTTAAATTGGACATCATAGACATTCATTAGCGGAGGATAGTTTAGAGATTTCTGTATTATTCAGAGATTGGATTAATTCAGAAAGAAGAAATCTTGGTTTTGAAAAATCAACCACTAGGGAAGAAGAAGAGTACAATGAGATACTAACCACGGGGAGCGATAACGGCATGGAGCTCATGGAACATCAATCAACATTGCCAATTCCATTAGAATGTCCGAGAGATATTATTGAAAATTTACAAAGAAGCTATATAGGAGCTTACAAATATTAGTATGATAATTTGTATTTGGCTATTAAGAGGCGTAGTTCAACCAGAACCTTTCCTAGAAGGTGGATGCGTAGATTAGGTGCCCTTCAAAAGAATTATATTTGTATTTGAGATTTGAAAGTTCTATTAATAAAATAAAAGGCTCTAAGCGTTGAATTATTTTTATGAATTGTCTTAAATAAATTATAACTCTATTATAAATTTATATTTACTAGAATATTTCATTACAAGTCTTTTGCTTTAATATTTTATAATTCTTTACTTGGTTTTGTAATTTTCGTTTTAACATTTAAGTTTGTTATAAGTAAAAAACTAGCTGTTGCAAACTTAAAAACTTAGTCAGTTTCAAAAAATTAGACCTTAAAAAAAATTACATTCAAGGCTCACGAACCCGTCCCGTCTGTTAGGGGACGGAACGGGACGACTGTTTCATCTCGTTTGTCCCGTTCCGTTTCGTCCCGTCCCGTTAATTTCGTCCCGTCCTGTCCCGTCCTGACCCGTTAGACAGCCATAAATGAATCCTAACATTTTAGATGAGATCATCTTACATTGCAGCAGGCGGAATTATATTCTTAGGTTTGACTTTCATTATGATTAGTTATCAAAAAATTCTACGTATAATGCCTATGAAATAAACCAGATCCGCATATAAGGAAAATATTAAAGAAATAATTGAATAAATAAAATATAATTTCTCTAATTACTTAAACTTCTAGAAAAATAATTACATACTTTTAACATTTTTACTTTATTCCTTTAGTGTTTACATTTTAAATGGTAAAAGAAACACTTGAATAATTCACTTTGTTCCGTTCCGGTGTGTCTAACGTAAACTAAAGCTTCAAATATTAGTATATAAAACTTCATTTCATTTAGTGATTCTGATTTTTTAAAAAGGGGGTAAAATTAAAATAAATAAACAATTGTTAAAAGTAGAAACCAAAAAATGAATATTAAACCATAACCATTAAAATAATGTTTGATATATTGTTCAAAATTATCAAAAAATAACTTTTATGAATTGTTTAATACTCCTTCCATTTCGGAAAAGTCGACAATAATGTTTGAAGTGTAACTGTGTAAGTGTCAAACCATTGATCAATTCTAAGTCGTATTTAGAGATTGATTTCATTAGCTGGTCTATGTTGATAATAACAACAACAATCTTGTGTATGCAGACCTTACTCTTACCCTAATTAGACCCCCGATATTCTTTCCTCCAAGAACTTCTCATCTTGCTCTTGGGAAGATTTAAACTCACAACCTCTCTGATAAAAATAAAGGTTATTTACCATCAGTACAACCACTCTTGTCAGCTGGTCTACGTTCTCATTCCATTTTATATGATATTATAGTTATTTGTAATTCAAACATTTTTTCCTTTGTAATCTATTTTTGAAGTTGATTTCATTGATGTTACTCATGGTACGTGGTTATATGACGTTACAGCTACTTTGTCGAATCTTACTCATACACTACCAAATACATATTCCGGCGATCATATTTTCAATGTAACACTATCAAATCAATTGCCCTTTGAGAAATCAAATATTAACCAAGATATATTGATGATAATTGAATCAAACAGTGATAAATAATTTAATGACTCAATTAAAATATATTATTTTTAACAAAATTGATTCTTGCACTAAAAAAAAACTACCGATCAAACTAGAATGTAAAAGTAAAGAACTATATTAAAAGTGCAACTATTAACATTTACCATAAATTTTTTGAAACTTTGTATATATATATATATATATATCTCTGTGTGTGTGTGTGTGTGTGTGTATCACGACCCAAACTGAAGGGCCATGACTAGCACCTGACCATACTTGCCGAGCACCAACGTACATTTTATCTAAACTTCTTTATTATCTCTTAGGGGTGAGGAGATCAATATAAATGGTAGACATGGATCATGAACAACCAACAATAAATTATGATGGCATAAACCTACATAACCTGGGATGACCAGACAATCAAGAAACTATATATATATATATATATATATATATATATATATATATATATATATATATAGTACGAGCTACCACGCTATCATGAAAGGCTATACCACCACAACCAGCCGACAATGCATACCAAACTATACATGAGTCGACACCTGTCTATGAGCCTCTAAAGGAACATAAGTGCTGCAACATAGCCGGAACAGGGCCCCGACATACCCATAATGTCTATAAAAAAATACATACCAAGACCAAGGCAAGTCCAGAGAAGGGATCTCGCCAATCACCGCTGAACTGGACAACCTACTGTGGTGGGGGAGCTGCACCTACCTGTCTATCAGGACCTGCAGCACAACATACAGTGTCCAGAAATAAAAGGACGTCAGTACGAATAATGTACCGAGTATGTAAGGCAGGGAATCATAAATACGAACAGTAATGTAAACATGGATAGAGAATATACAACCTATAACATCTGAGTACCTCTAAGAGCTCTTGACATGAAAAGCATGATACATATGTATAAATACATAAACTTTTAATACATACGCCTCTGTGGGCATCGTCATCATCATATCGTACCCGGCCGTAATAGGCTTGGTAAAAACATACGCGGCCATTATAAGGCTCGGTAGCTCGTACACGACCACGTGGATCTCGGTAAAACCAACTGATAAGTGGTTTCACAGTAGGTGCCGTACCCGGCCGACTATAGCGCGGTTCGGTAGAGTAAAATAGATACATATATATATAATGCATGCTCGACTCATGGAATCACGTTCTAAACCTTTTGGAGTGACGTAAGGTCGGTATCCTATGTAAACGTTATTAGGACTAACTCTTCACTATGAACCTTATAAGAATCAGGAAGTATCAACAACACTGATAACATAAGAATAAGAGAAGCAACATTAACATCAATCATTCCATAAAAGGGGAAACAATGTTACTACTGCTAACTTCTAAGAGTAGAGTATCTTTGCAAGCTCATTCATTACCTTATGTATAATCATAGTCGTGCAACAGAAGGAAAGGTATAGCCTGACATACCTTGTATATATTGCCCAAATCTCAAGCTATGCAATAGTCACAACCCTTAGTCTACAATAAGAGAAACGATACTATCGTTATCATATAATCCCCATATCCATTGTGTATCGACCACAACCTATTTTATGATAAACTGACAGAACCTCCCCTATATTTATGATTTCACACCATTCAAAACAATCACCAAACAGCCGAAACAACATCAATAATAATCATATTGAGTCTTCCAAAATAGTCCACCAACCGATAACATTACTACAAATCCTTTTGATATATATTTCACAAGTTCTAGCTTTAATGGCTTATCCACAACTTGGATAATCTTAAATACATATAGAGTAAGAGGTTCCTTACCTTTATACAGAAATAACAACTCCAATTTGACCTTAAATTTCCATGAAATATCCCTCCAATGCTGCCAAAACAACAAGAAAGCGAAACTAGCGGTCAATTAGTATGTTTCGGCACTAGAATTACTTTAGGAGGCTTGAAATCACATAGGGTTGATATTAATAACATAAGGTAGTATTTAAAGAACATAAACCTTTCTAAAACAACCTCCCACACGAGCTGGAACAACACAAAAATGAGCAATAACAAGAAGAACAAGAGACTTACTAGCGCCACGGAATTCCTGACACTTGATTTGTGTTGTTTGCCCTTTGTTTGGGTCTTGAACCTTGAGAGAACCTTGAGAGGATGTTCCTAGGGTTCTAAGGTCAGAAAATAGTGAAAATAAATAACTTAAAACGGGTTGGAAGTGGCATATATAGGCCTAAATGTCTTTAACCGCCTTAGTGGGGCCCATGGAGAGATGCTTGGCGCAGTCTCGCGAAAACGCGAATATCTATCTACTCCGAGATCGTATCGACAAACGGTTTAATGAGTTAGAAACTAGACTAATATATATTAAATTTGGTGGTTATATAAATCCATAATTATTAGTAAATTGGGAGAAAAGCTTAGTAACATTTGACCTAATGTTTAAGTAAAATTATGAACCTAAGTTGCGACGACTTTTGTCGACTTTTGTCTCATAACTCATTTGACTTCAAGACTTATAATACGGATATTATATGATTAAAATACCTTAAAACACTACCTCTTGAGTATACTAAGTTCCTCTAGGTTTATCCAAAAATACGGCTGACAACATCTTTGATTCATTTAATTTCTAGTACTTGTTATCCACCCATATAGACCTTTGTATCATTTAAGACCAATAGAATTAACTTCTTATCATCTTAAAAATAATACTTTCATGGATTTATGTCGATTACCTTATGGCATGAGCTAACATACGTGAATATGGGTTGTAACACCCCCCTTTAGGAACATTCGTCCTCGAATGTAAGGGTCTATGGGGGTCCAAATCATCGTGGATTCCAACGGAAATTTTTGATCATTTTCCCCCCTATAAAATGGTCACTAGCCAAAATTGCAAGCACTTAAGACAAACATATGGCCGGCTACACAAAGCATTATGGATATTTATATCTGCATATCTCTATTTTGTATTAAGGAAGATCATTCTCAAGTTATTGCTTACCTCATAGAGCCGTTTCACCTTCCAATGTATCCTTTGTTCAACCATCATCCTTGTTATCTTCATTCTGGAATAGATAAGGTTATTTAGACTTCATCTCCTCTTCTGCTTCCCATGTCATCTTTTCTACATTCTTGTTCCTCCACAATACTTTGACGGAAGCTACATCTTTTGTTCTCAGCTTGCGGACTTGTCGATCTAACATAGCCACAGGCACTTCTTCATATGATAGGTCCTCGGTAACTTGTATATCTTTTATAGGGACAGCCCGAGAAGGGTATCCAATACATTTCCTTAACATAGATACATGAAATACCGGATGGACAAATTTCAATTTGGATGGAAATTCTAACTCATAAGCAACCTGTCCGACTCGTCGAAGAATTTTATACGGCCCGATATACCTTGGAATTAGCTTACCTTTCTTCCCAAAACGCATAACACCCTTCATTGGGGAGATCCTCAGGAAAACCCAATCACCAACCTCAAACTCTAGATCACGACGTCGGACATCGAAATATGACTTTTGCCTGCTTTGTGCTGTCCTCAATTGCTCCTGTATCACTTTCACCTTCTCAATGGCTTGGTGAATCAAATCTGGCCCATATAATTCTGTTTCACCGACTTCGAACCATCCAACTGGTGATCTACATCTCCTCCCGTATAGTGCCTCGTATGGGACCATTTTAATACTAGAATGGTAGTTATTATTGTAGGCGAATTCTATAGTGGAATATGGTCATCCCAATTCCCCTTAAAATCTAGAACGCATGTTCGTAGCATATCTTCCAGTGTCTGAATGGTACATTCAGCCTGTTCATCTGTCTACGGATGAAATGCGGTGCTGAGATTCACTTGTGTGCCTAAACTCTTTTGAAAAGACCTCCAAAAGTTAGTTGTAAATTGAGCTCCTCGGTCTGGTATAATAGATAAAGGCACACCATGAAGACTAACAATTTCCTTGATATACAACTTCGCATAATCTTCAGCCGTGTAAGTTGTCTTAACTGGCAGAAAATGGGCACATTTTGTAAGTCGATCAACTATCACCCAAATGGATTCAAACTTATGATAAGTGCAAGGTAATCCAATAACAAATTCCACATTAATCACCTCCCATTTCCAGGTTGGAATCTCTATATTCTGGTGCAATCCACCGGGTTTCTAATGTTCTATCTTTACTTGTTGACAATTGGGACACCGGGATACAAATTATGCAATAGACTTCTTCATATTATCCCACCAATACTGCTCATTGACATCATGATACATCTTTGTCGAGCAGGGATGGATGCAATACCGAGATTGATGAATCTCATTCATAATCTTCTCTCGCAACCCTGCCATATTAGGCACACGTAATCGGCCCCGGTATCTCAGTGCCCCATCTTCTCCTATCTCAAAAGCCGTAATTTTACACTCTTGAATGCTCTCTCTCAATTGTACTAAGATAGGATCTTCATATTGCCGTGATTTTACCTCGGGTACCAAAGATGATTCTGATGTATTCTGTACAGTAACACCTCCGTCATCAGAGTCCAACAATCTGATTCTCATATTGGCTAGCTGATGAATCTCTTTGGTCAACCCCCATGTACCTGCATCAATATGTACTAAACTTCCCATTGACTTACGACTGAGAGAGTCTGCCACAACACTAGCTTTACCGGGATGATATAATTTCTAGACGTCATAGTCTTTCAGTAATTCAAGCCATTTACGCTGCCTCAAATTCAACTCTTTCTGCTTGAAGATGTATTCTAAACTCTTGCGATCTATGTAGATGTCAACATGGACGTCGTATAAGTAGTGCTGCGATATCTTCAAAGCATATATTATTGCAGCCAATTCCAAATCATGGGTAGGACAATTCTTTTCATGCTTCTTCGATTGTCTTCATGCATAAGCAATCACCTTCCCACGCTGCATCAATATGCACCCCAAACCTATACCCGAGGCATCACAATATACCACATAACCTTATGTTCCTTCAGGGAGAGTGAGCACTGGTGCGGATGTCAATCGATTCTTCAGCTCCTGAAAACTATGTTCACAAGTGTCAGACCACTAGAATTTGGTAGTTTTCTGTATTAACTTATTCAATGGTGCTGATATAGAGGAAAACCCTTCTACAAACCGCCTATAATATCTTGCTAACCCTAGGAAGTTGCGGACTTCTGATGGTGTTGCAGGTCTCAGCCAATTCTTTATTGCAGCGATCTTCTGAGTGTCAACACTAATACCCTCATCAGATATCACATGACCAAGGAATGCTACTGAGGTCAGCTACAATTCACATCTGGAGAGCTTAGCATATAACTTACTATCATTAAGCGTCTATAATACTATCCGCAAGTGGCCCACATGTTCCGCCTCCGAACAAGAATACACTAGAATGTCATCAATGAATACAATCATGGACACATCAAGATAGGGCCTGAATACAATATTCATGATATCCATAAAAGCAGTTGGGGAATTTTTTAGCCCGAACGACATCACCAAGAACTCAAAGTGCCCATATCTTATTCGGAAGGCCGTCTTTGGAATATCCTTCTGCATAACCCTCACCTGATGATACCCTGAACGTAAGCCAGTCTTGGAGAAATACTTGGTACCCTGGAGTTGTTCAAACAAGTCATCAATTCTTGGAAGTGGATACTTGTTCTTTATAGTAACCTTATTCAACTGTCGATAGTCTATACACATCCGTAATAACCCGCATTTCTTCCGCACGAATAGGAGTGGCGCACCCCAAGGTGAAGTGCTAGGCCTAATGAAGCCCTTATCCGGCAGGTCCTTTAACTACACTTTCAACTCTCGCAACTCTTCCGGGGCCATTCTGTATGGAGGGATATAGATCGGTTGAGTGTTAGGCAACACATCAATGCTAAACTCAATCTCCCTTTCAGGAGGAAGGCTTGGGAGTTCATCCAGGAAAACATCTGGAAATTCATTGACCACGGGGATTGATTGTAGAGTAGGAGGCTTCGCCTATGCATCCCTAACGCGAACGAGATGATAAATGTAACCTTTTGAGATCATTTTCCTTGCCTTAAGATAGGAAATAAACCTACCTTTTGGTGTAGCAATGTTCCCCTTCCATTCAATGATAGGTACTCCCAAAAATTAAAACCTAACCATCTTCGTACGACAGTCAACATTTTCATAGCATGAGGCCAACCAGTCCATTCCCATTATCACATCAAACTCAACCATTTATAACTCAAATAAATTTGCCGAGGTTTGACGACTGTAAATCATAACAGTGCAACCTCTATATACCCTTCTAGCAATCACAGAATCTCCTATCGGAGTAGATACCGCAAGGGGTTTACTTATCAATTCAGGTTCAATGCCAAACTTATTAGCCATAAGGGTGTAACATATGATAACGTAGATCCCGGATCAATCAATGTGTATACATCATAAGAAAACACAAACATGATACATGTAACAACATCTGGAGATGACTCGAGATCCTGTCGACCTACTAGAGCATAAGTTCGATTTTGAGCACCACTCGAACTCGGCACTGCACCTCTACCTCAACCACGACCTGTAAACTGCTGAAAACCCCGTGTTGGAGGTCGAACTGATGAGGAAGAACCAGAAACAGATCCAGTCGACTGAGCCATACCATCACCTCCCCTGTTAGGACAATCCCGCATCATATGGCCAGGTTGTCCACACGAATAGCATGCATCGAAACCTCGACGGCACAGTCCAACGTGGGCCTTGCCGCACTTATCACAGCGTGGTTTTGGGGGTCTCATCTGACTAGTATCCGTGTGTTGTTGCGAGCCAGATGTCCGCGAACTCTGACCTGAACCAGAATAGGATCGATTATATCGAGGCCTCTGAAACTGTGGAGGAGCACTAGCTACAGATGGCGCTGAACTCTTCGAATGCTGGGGCCTGACACTGCCTCTGAAGTCATCAAAATACCTTGAAAATTTCGCCCTCTTATGCTGGCCCCTATCCTGCTCCCTATCTTCCCCCTGCCGGCGCTTACGATCCTCTAAGGTATGGGAATAAGCCTTAATACGGGAAATATCCATGCCCTTTACCAATGAGGCTGTCGTGCACTCATTTATCAGATGTGGTCCCAACCCGTTCACGAACAAATGCACCCTATCACTCATTTCGGCCACCATATGGGGAGCATACCTTGCTAAAGGATCAAACTGCATACTGTACTCTTGCACATTCATATTACTTTGTCTAAGGTTCAAGAACTTATCAGCTCTAGCTCGTCGTATCTCAACTGGCAAGTAGTGACGAAGAAAGGCCTCAGAAAATTCCTTCCACAGCTGGAGGAGCATTCGGACCCCTGGATATCTCCCAACTATCATACCAGAGAATCGCTAAATCACGTAGCCGATAAGAAGCCAACTCTACTGCCTCTGTATCACTAACATGTATAACCCACAGTACGATGAAACTGGTCAATAAAAGTCTACGGGTCCTCCTTGGGGTCTGATCAGGTAAACACTTGGGGGTCCAAATTAATAAAATCACGAACTCTCGTACTAATTGGTTTATCATCAGCACCTTTATTCTGCCTCTGAGCCTGAGTAGCCACCAATCTGGTCAATAACTGCAAAGCATTATGCATATCCTGATCTTTAATTCCAGACGGAGGAACTGGAGGTGCTGGGTGCCTCCTAATATCCCCTGGATGAGATGACATCTCGCTATGAGCCTCACTTTGGCCTGCTCTGGCTTGGGGCACCTGACTGGTACCCTCTCCCGCAGTTGTATCAAGCCGTCTACTAATTGTTTGCTTCCTAGTCGAAGGCATCTCTGAAAGAAAACAAGGTTAATATTATAGACGAACACTTATGACTCAACTCTACGCACTATCTAGATTAAGGAAAGATGGATACAACCCTAGATGTCATATAGCCTCCTGATTATAAATGTGGCGCGCTACACATCCATAATAAAGACTCTACTAGACACGGCTCATAGAAAATCCCGAGGACGGACTTGCTTTGGTACCAAGTTTGCTTCGATAAACGGACTGCACTTCCCCTATATTTATGACTTCACAACATTCAAAACAATCACCAAACATCCCAAACAACATCAATAATAATCATATTGAGTCTTCCAAAACAGTCCACCAACCGATAACATTACTACCAAACCTTTCGATATATATTTCACACGTTCTAGCTTCAATGGCTTAGCCACAACTTGGATAATCTTAAATACATATAGAGTAAGAGGTTCCATACCTTTATACAGAAAGAAAAACTCGAATTTGGCCTTAAATTTCCATGAAATATCCCTCCAATACTGCCACAACAACAAGAAAGCGAAACTAGCGGTCAATTAGTATTTTTCGGCACTAAAATTACATTAGGAGGCTTGAAATCACCTAGGGTTGATATTAATAACATGTGGGAGTATTTACAGAACATAAACCTTCTCAAACAACCTCCCACACGAGCTGGAACAACACAAAAATGAGCAACAACAAGAAGAACAAAAGACTTACTAGCGCCACGAAATTCCCGACACTTGATTTGTATTATTTGCCCTTTGTTTGGATCTTGAACCTTGAGAGAACCTTGAGAAGACGTTCCTAGGGTTCTACGGTTTGAAAAGAGTGAAAATAAATGACTTAAAACGGGTTGGAAGTGGCATATACAGGCCCAAATGTCTTCAACCGCCTTAGTGGGCCCCATGGAAGGTGCTTGGCGCTGTCTCGCGAAAACGCATATATCTCTCTACTCCGAGATCGTATCGACGAATGGTTTAATGCGTTACAAACTAGATTCATTGATCTTCAATTTGGTCGTTAGATCAATCCATAATTCTCAGTAAATTGGGAGAAAATATTAGTAACATTTGACCTAATAGCGAGGGACAACCCGTCCATACAACCAGCAGGGAGGATGGCACTACTGGCAAAGACCGTCTGGCGAAAACACCGTAGGCACGAAACGTGGTAGGCCTGATGGGCTTGTGAACAATTCGGTAAAAATCTCTAGTAAAAACTATGTATGTATAGTATAACCGCCGCTTCAAATCAATTAATCAATGCAAGCAATGTTGTTCCCACATGCCTATTAATTCATATTTGGTTGGATTCCTCGGTGCAACCTCGGGCTCGGTAAGGCGCAGTTCTGGTTCTCTCGGCGGAGAGAAATCAAGAGCGCTAGACGAGGAACTCCTTCCCCCATCGCACGCAGCTATGAAGCAGTCAAGATACTCATTTGTTGAATAAAAACTTGTCATAATCAGAAGGAAGAGAGCGGCCCCCAACGTTTAAGTAAAATTATGAACCTAAGTTGCGACAATTTTTGTCGACTTTTGTCTCATAACTCATTTGACTTCAAGACTTATAATACGGATATTATATGATTAAAATACCTTAAAACACTACCTCTTGAGTGTACTAAGAACCTCTAGGTCTATCCGAAAATACGGCTGACAACATCTTTGATTCGTTTAACTTCTAGTACTTGTTATCCACCCATATAGATTTTTGTATCATTTAAGACCAATAGAATTAACTTCTTATCATCTTAAAGATAATCTTTTCTTGGATTTATGTCGATTACCTTATGGCATGAGCTAACATACGTGAATATGGGTTGTAACTGTGTGTGTGTGTGTGTGTGTATTTGATAATAAATTTGAAATAGCTACTCCCGCAGTCGGTTTGGTTCAATTTTTTTATGATTAAAACCAAAACCAAACCAAATTTGATCGTTTTTTAATATTTAAAACCAAAACCAAACCAAATAAAAAAGTATCGATTTTTTTGATCGGTTTGATTTGGTTTTCGATTTGGTTCAAATTTTCCATTTTTTATGATCAACCCTACTAGGCATTATTCGTAATACTAACGATTCTATCACACGTCTATCAGAAGCGACCTGTCCATTTGCCCTTACTACTCCTCCTACTTTCCTTCATCTTCACTAAGGATCTCATCATTAACCCCACACAAAAAACATGGGCACATAAAAAATAATAAAAAATCTATAATTAAAGCTCCAAATAGTAGAATATACAGCTTTATTTTATGGGGATGAAAAAAAATAGTATTATTAACCAAAATAGTCGCTCACCTTATTATATAAACTAAAAATAGTCAGTGTATATATAATATCAGTTAGTGATAGCCCGTGCTGAGCACGAGCCCAACAACATTATATATTAAAAAGTTTTTTTTTCACTTTTAGCCTGCACTAAAAATTATTTATATTAAATAATCGAAAAAGTATAGTTTTATATATAATATATATAGAGTGTGTATATATATATATATATATATATATATATATATATATATATATATATATATATATATATATATATATATATATATATATATATATATATATATATATATATATATATATATATACAAAAAAATTAAAAAATATTTTTTTAATTATTTTTTGAGAGCAATTATATAGTATGATTTTCCCTATATTGAACAATAGGACGTACCTTGATTACAGGTGATAGTATGCTTTTGTTTAAAGTAATAGTAATATTACCATAAATTGGAAAGATTTTCAATTATCTCAGCCATCGCACTTCACATTATGTGGTTCTTTTTTCAATTTCTAATTAAGTTTTCCATTTGTGCAATATATATATATATATATATATATATATATATATAAATAATAGAAGTTTTTAGATATTTTAAGAACCAAACTATGCCAACGATCATGACTAAGTTTAAGTGCACGTGATATCTAAACTTACCAGTAAATTAGACATTGATTACAATATGGTCTGGTCTTTTTATAGAAATAATTTGTTTTATATAATGCACTAATTAATTTTCTTCCACAAGGGTTTCTCACTACAGTTAAAGTTATTACCTTTTTATTTCGGTACAAAATAAGTATTCATTTACATAATAATCAAGAATGAATTAATTATATTTTCTCAAAATTTGCCTTATTCACATATTCTAATGTATCGATGTAATAATTAATTAAAGTTAATTTTGTGAATACATTTTTTTCTCTCTAGGAGCTCGTATTTCCTTAATGGATGTATCAAAGATAAAATGATCACTTATTCTGAACCGGAGGGAGTATTGTATAATAATATAATATGGTAAAAAAAAAGTATACACATTGATAACTTGTCAAATAAGTGGATCTTGAAATATGAAACAACATGTAAAGGGAAAATAGTAATTAAGACAAAGTTTATCAATAGTTCCATATACAAATTTGATACACACTGACATTTCTTGCATTTTCTAAAATATTTGATACTCCATGAATCGTCTTGTGATCTATTTCAACTAAATTTTCTCAACATCCACTCGTAACCGATGATATTTTATTTTGTTCATCATCTTACAACCTGCTCATTGGGAAAAATAATTCTTATTAACTTGCCAAATTGTGAAAAAGAATATATTCCACTCACATGCTTGAGATATGGGAAATACATCACGTAATAAGCAGAAGGTGAGCTACCTATTATTGGTCATACAATCAAAATAATTTGTAAAGTTCTTTGTTTCTTTTTGTGGTGCAGTATTTTAAAATTTCTTATAAGATTTTGAAGTACCAAATAATTCAAGTAGATTTTCAAATTGAATCAATTTTAATAGCAAAAGAAAATAAAATCTTAATGTTATGCTCCACATTGCACAAGAAAATTTTGGAGAGAAAAATAAAACGAATCTCAAATATTTCATTATTTAATTATTAACAACAACAACAACCAAGTATAATCCCAGTTAGTAGGGTCTGGGGAGAGTACTGTGTACGCAGACCATACCCCAACCCTTTGGTAGAGAGGTTGTTTCCAAATAGAAACCCGGTATCCTTTCCTCCAAGAACTTCCCACTTTGCTCTTGGGGAGATTCGAACTCACAACTTCTCGGTTGGAAGTGGGAGTTGCTTACCATCAGAGCAACCCTTCTTGTCTTATTGTTTAATTATTAACTAACCTTAAACTATTTTATCATCTTTCTTTTCTCTAACCTTGAGAAGTAAATTAAGTCGAAGTTGATGCAGGTAAAATACAAAATTCTAAAAAGAGCCAGGCATATAATTCTTTACAAAGCTAGACATACCTCGACAACCTAAAAGCTTAATGAAGGTGCTTAATTGCATCAGCTTTTCAAAACTGAAATTTTCATTAAATCAAACGAGAAGTTATTGTAGAGTCATTATTTTTATGGACCCCGTGTAAAGAAGCTACTGCCTTCCAAAAGGGGGCAAAAAACTCGGGACATGCATAAGTTAATGAAAAGTTACTTTAACAACACAGAGTAAACCAATTAAAATTAGACAAGAAAATCAGTTGTCGACTTTATCCCTGAATAACAAGCATACACGACGACCCTAAACTCCTCTAACTCCCCCTTATTAATACGAGAATATGCATAACTTATGTATTATATATATATATATATATATATATATATATATATATATATATATATATAATTGACGTATAATTTATATACATAGCTAGAAAGTAAATATGACCGATTATTTATGTAAAAATCTTATTTTTTTTAAATAGAAGGAGTAATAATATATTATTTGATATATTATTTAAAATTATCAATACATAAGGTTTTACTGAATTGTTTAGTACTCTTTCCATTTCAAAAATATTGACAATATATGTAAACCATACATTCAATTTTACTTCTATTAAACATTGATTCATTTATGAGCTTTTAAAAAGAGTGAAAGTCAAATGCCACGTGGTTTGACGATGTTCACTACTTTTTGTTAAATCTTATAAATACGAAAGGAAACAGCTATTTTGAAAAGGCTATATATATTGCTGCTACATAAAGTTTCAACATTGCTCTCATAAAACATCCCCTACTTTTAATTTCCTACTTTCATCACTATAGTCTGCAAATTCTAATAGTATATTTTCATGGCGGAGGCTTCGTAATGGCAGTTAGTGCAGACTCACCATACTTACAAAGTTTTTATGAAACATTTGTGGCTGAAACTCCAGCAATAATTGTATCTGTCGATTATCGATACGCACCCGAAAATCGACTTCCACCAGCTTATGAAGATTGTATCGAATCATTGCATTTGATCAAGAACAATCCTGATGAGTTGCTGAAAAAATATGCAGATTTTTCTAAGTGTTTTCTCTTGGGGACAAGTGCTGGTGGTAACATAACTTACCATTTAGGGTTACAAGTCACTGGAATTAGTGAATACCTTAAGCCTTCAGAAATTAAAGGATTGATTTTACATCATGCTTTCTTTGGTGGGAATGAAAGGACACAATCGGAACTAAGGTTAGCTTGTAACAAGATATTGTCATTAAATGTTAGTGAAATTATGTGGGAGTTAGGCTTGACTATAGGAAGTGATCGTGATCATCCATATTGCAATCCAATGGTAAGGCTGGAAGAATAACGGTCCGAACCGGAACCGTGACCGAAACCGCGGTTCTGGCGGTTCCGCGGTTCTAAACGGTTCCGGTTATACGGTTCCGGTTCCGCGGTTCCGGGCCGGTTCCACCCTTTAGAACCGTGGAACCGGAACCGGAACGGTTCAGGCGGTTCTAAACGGTTCCAAACGGTTCCGATATTAAAAAAAAAAAAAATTTTTTTTTTTAAATTCGGACCGTTGGCGGAACCGTTTGGAACCGTTTAGAACCGCCGGAACCGGTCCGGTTCCGGTTCCGGTTCTATCCGGTTCCCAACGGCCATTTTTTTAAAAAAAAGAATTTTTTTTTTAAATTCTGAAAATCAGAACGTTGGTATTGCAGAAATAGCCGTTTGGCATTTTTAAAATTTAGCCATTTGACCCCTCAAATTTAATTTAACCCCAAACTTTATATAATTACACAATTTTCCATTTCTCAACTATAAATACCCCCTCATTCTTTCATTTTAATTCACCAATTCATCAATCTTACTCAATCTCTCTCAAGCTCTCTTACAATCTTTCTGTGCAAGTGCTTAATTTTTGTTGCAAATTCGTGAAACATTGTGAAGTTGTTGAATTGAAGTTTTCAAGTGTTCAATTACAACGATTGTCAATTTTCAAGAAGTTGTTCGTCAATCCGGTAAACTCGTTTCAACTCTTACGTGCTAAGAATATTTGTTGTGTGTTGATATTTTCCTTAATTATAATTAGTATGGCATTTTCATTGAAAAAAATGTTCGGAAAAGGTACATCTAAATCCGGTGAAAGTAGTAGCCAAAATCCTACCCCTCCCCCGGCTCCCAGACCTAGAAAAGATAAACAAGTTCAAACTAGTAGCCAACCTAGAAATACTAATGAAAACTTAGGAATACTTGATAGTGATCACCCGTGTTTTCAATTTAGCGATGTTAATTTTCTACATGATATAGCAGTCGGTGATAGAATGGATGATGATATTATGAATTTGCTCTATCCTAATGCACCAATATCAGAGGAAAATGAGGGTGATGATGATGACGAAACACAACCTCCGGTAGATTTAGATGATACACCTACTAGTCCTGCTCCTAATGACCCAGAACACCCACCCGTACAAACTCCCACTTTTAGTAGACAACCTCGGAAACGTACAGAAACTTCATTAGTTTGGCATTTTTTTATTCAACTAAGAGATAAAGATAGGGCTAAATGCAAAACTTGTGGTAAAGAACTTGTTCATAGGTATACGGGTGATCGTAGCGGAACAGGTAGTTTAGTTAAACATATATATATACATCCTAGCGATAAGGCTAGATATTTTCAAATGAAAGCGGAACAAGAGGGGAAGTCAAGTCCTGATACTACAATTAACCAAAGTACTGGTTCTAACATGGTTCAACCAGGAATAAACACTGTCACCGGAGGTATATTGTACTACGATCCTAATAAGGATCGTGAAGAATTAGCTAAAATGATTACTGTTATGTGTTTACCTTATTCTTTTGCTTCTAATCCTGCTTGGATTCAATATATTAGACGAGTATTTAATCCTACATATAAAGGTTGGCCTCGCGCCACAGTTAAGGCCGACATTTATAAATATAAGCATGAATATGAACAGTACTTGCGCTATTTATTTACTCATATAAGTAATCGTATGTCTATTACAACTGATATTGGTAGAAGTGGAAATGATTGTGATTATCTAACCGTGACCAGTCATTGGATAGACGAAGACTGGACCATGCAAAAACGCATTATAGCATATAGAATAATTAATTCACGGCACACAGGTAAGTTTATTGCTATCACTGTTTATGATGTTTGTAGATATTTTTGTTTTAGTGATAGAATAATGTCAATTTCCATGGATAACGCTAGTAGCAACACAACTGCAATAGGTATTTTAACTAGAAAACTTAATCCTGCTTTTACAAATATTTTCCATGTTAGATGTATATGCCATATTTATCATTTAATTGTTGGAGATGGTATGAGAATTTTAAACATAGAAATTGAAAAAGTTAAATTCGCTCTTAATTGGCTTTTTTATTCAAACCGTAGAAATAGACTTAGAGAATATTATAAAAAATGTGACGAAAGTGGCCTTAGAGAAAGAAAGGTTCCTAAACCTTGTCCGACTAGGTGGAACTACATGTATGAAAGCTTAGTAGTGGCGTACGAATATAGAAACCCAATAACCGCTACTTATAATTCTAGGGATTGTGAGGATGAAGATAATGATATGCTAACTAATCAAGATTGGAATAACGTTAAGATTCTTTTAGATTTTTTAGAACATTTTAGTGTAGCTACAACTGCTTTATCTGGCCAATATTATCCTACAATTTCAAACTGTTTAGTATATATTGCCGCACTTGCTAATTTATTTGCTGATTTTAACGAGGGAGGGGAAATTTATGAAAATGCAATATTTGAAATGAAAAAGAAATTTAAAAAATATTTTTTTCCAATCCCTCCTATTTTTGGTGTGGCTGCTTTGTTAAACCCTACTATGAAAGCAGGAGGTCCTAACTTTTGGTATACTAGTATTTATCAATGTTTAGATCTTTCACCAGAAGAAATGGCTACATTATCTGATGCGAAAGCATCAATTACAGTGAATGCTCAAACTGTTTATAATGCTTATAAACAGGCCTTAGAGCATGCTAGGCCTAATATTCCAACTCCTACTTCGTCCACGTCACAATCGTCTAAAAGAGTTGCTGGCTTAACAGCTCTTAAATCGTGGACGGAGTTCAGGGGTACTCAAGGTGAGAATTTAGATGATATTTCCCATCTAAACGAACTTCAAGTTTATTTGTCGCAGGGGCTAGAGAATGATAATCCAGACAGATCTTTCGACCTTTTGGATTGGTGGAAGACAAGGGAAAAGCATTTTCCCGTTCTTGCAAGGATGGCTCGGGATGTTCTGTCCATTCAAGCGTCAACTGTTGCATCGGAGAGCGTATTTAGTCAAGCCAGACTACAAATAGGAGATCATAGAGCGTCGATGCGGGACAGCTTGGAAAAATCAGTGCTCTTCCGAGATTGGATCCGCTCTGAAAGAAGAAACTTTGGGCTAGCTGAATCTCAACCCAAAATAGATTAGTGCTATGAAGAAATGCTAGCAGAAATTGCTCAAGAATCATCTTCACCCGGAAGTGGTGATGAACAAGCTTCATTTCCACCACCGCCAACACAACCACCTCCAAACCTTGAAGGTTTTATGAGATTTGTTAGAAATAATACATAAATTATGATGTAACTTGTACATTGGCATGTCTTCTTTTAGTTTTTTTTCCTTTTAATGGTGGTATTAGTACCATGTTGTGCTCATTCCATTGGGGGAAGGAAGACTAAGAAAGATATGCCATTTTGGTCAATAAATATGCTTTTTATCATATACTTGAATATATTTGTCTCAATATTTCTTTGTCTTTACTTCTATATCAATCCTTGAATATAAAATATTTATATAACATATAATATATAACATACAACACATAATACTATTAATACTAACTACTACACAATATACATTATTTATATACAATATATACTACTTTACTACAACATATACTACTTATATACAAAATATACACTACTTATTTTGAATATATACTAATTTCCAAACACAATATATGCTATAGTAACAACATAGTACACCATATAAAAATATATTCTACAATATACTAATCACTACTATACAAGATATTTAATTTAAAAAAAAAAAAAAGGTCGGAACCGCCTGGAACCGCCAGACCCGCGGTTCCGGAACCGCCAGAACCGGAACCGGGTGGTTCCGGAACCGCCAGAACCGGAACCGCCAGAATCGGGAACCGCCAGAACCGGAACCGCCAGAACCGGGAACCGCCAGAACCGGAACCGTTTACCCAAATAGACCCAGAACCGGAACCGGATACAGCCTTATCCAATGGTGGAGATTAACTCAAATGAAAATTTGTTTGATCAAGTGAAAACACAAGATTGGAATTTTTTGGTGATTGGTTGTGATGGCGATCCTTTGATTGATAGACAAATTGAACTTTCAAAAATACTGAAAGAAAAAGGGGTGCAAGTTGTGGACATTTTTAGGGTGTGGCTGGTATAACGAAAAATATTTTACATGAAAAATATTTTTCAAAAAATTATTTTCTTGGAAAACAAGTAGTAATTTTATTCATTTTTCGGTGTTTAATTTGGTATGCAAATTAAGAAAAATAATTTTTTAAGAGTATTCATAAATAATTTAGATATAATAAACATGAAACCATAAACTTTCAAACCAACAACCTTCCGGAACCGTTAAACTTTTAAAACCGCAAAATTTCGAACCCTTAAACTTTATAATATCTAAACCTGTAAACTTCCAAACACATAAACCTCCGAACTCAAAATTTTGGGACTTGTAAAATTTTGAGCCTTTAATCGATAGGTAATGGAAATTATATTTAAAGGGTGCAGGGGTTGAGGAGCGGGGCTGGTGGGCAGTAAAACGAAAAAAATTGAATTTAAATTATAGAAAAAAAGTAAATTTTCTTTTGGGGGGGAGCAGGTGGGGGGGGGGATTGGGTTGGGTGGTGCAGAAATTTAAAATTGAAAAAAAAATTATGCGGGAGGAGGGGAAGGGGGAATGGAGGGGTAGTAGGGTGGGTCGTAACGGAAAACTGAAATTTGAAAAAAAAAAATTCGGAGAGGGGGTGGGGTGGGTGGTAACAGAAAAACTAAAATTTAAAAGAAAAAAAAAGGTTTTTTGGAGAGGGAGTGGGGTGGGTTGGTGAGGGTGGGGAAGGTTGAGAAGGAGCTTTGGAAAATGTTTTCTCTTCTCTTGATAAGAAAAATATTTTTTCTTCCGATTGGAGGAAAATGAATTGATAAAGAAAATATTCTCCAAAACATTTAAGCCAATCAAACATGAAAAAATTAGAAAATATTTTCCGAAAAATATTTTTCTTTCGTACCAAACACATCATTAGTTTATTGTCCTTAGACTCATTAACTCGTCAATTGTACTTGATACAATCAAATGTAACGAAGATGGTGCAACAACAACAACAACGACCCAGTAAAATCTCACCAGTAAGGTCTGGGAAGGATAGTGTGTACGCAGACCTTACCTCTATCCCGAAGGAGTAGACCTTTTCAAATACCTTTAAGTTTCTAGATATGGTCACGCACTTTTGTATAGTATTAGAACAGACAGAGATTGAGGTCTCGTCATGTGCAATGTTAGATACGACCTTTTTAGGGAACTTGCTATCTCTGTTAACTATTCATAATTATGATATATGGAAAAATTGCGTTCCGTTAGGGAAGACTATAGAATAGTGATAATTGTCACAAAAGTTGGCCGTTGACAAGGTCCAAACTTCCAATTATATGTCATGCGATATTAATTTTTTTGAAATTACCAGCTAGTTCATTTCGAAGTAATTCATTATAAAAATTGACTAATTGATAAAATATTATTAATATTAGTCAAAATGGCCAATTAGCTATTTGTAGCAATAAAATATCAGTTTTTTACTTTTTTTTAGTGGGTGCCATTAGAATAGATTGGGCATATCTTAAGGAGCTTGAATCTCAGTTTTGGGATGATTTGGTGAAGTTTTGAGGTGGCTTGAATTGAGAATTCGAGGTAAAAACTGAATATGAAAAAAATGATACGTGTACCACACTGTGTATCATATTTGTATCGATTGTGTATCACATGTATATCCATGTATATCTGTGTATGAGATACATGCGCGATACATGTTTGATACATGTGTCACAGAAGAATTTTTTGACATCGATTAATTATGAATTTTGATACAAAACTAGTCCAATCACCTCCAATCTTCCTCAAATTTTGTATATTGACTTATCTATATGTTTTCAATGAATCTCGACTATACCTATTAAAAAAATTCCTTATTTATTTTAATTTTTAAAATATTGGTTAGAGGTTAATAAATTAAATTTTATATGAGACATTTCTATAAGTTTCTCTTAATATTTTGGCAATTAGAGTCGAGAAAAGTGTGGACAATGATCACAGCTAAGGATTTGGAAGAAATTAAATGGGTGTGCAATTGACTGGTAATTGTGGATCTCACGTACTATCGGTGCCTAATATGACATTTAAATACATTTCGTTTCATTTCATAGAGTAACAGTAAAATTATCTCCCTGTGATCTATAGGTTACGGATTCAAGCCGTAAAAACAACCACACTAATCCTTACTTAGGGTTCTACATCACATCAGTTGGAGGTGAAACCCTTATTCGGACTCTGTGTGAGGATGGGATAATTTTTGCACTGAGCTACTTTCATGGTTTAGAGATGCCATAGCACAACAAAATTATCATTTGGTAATTTTTTTTCCCTTTACATTTCTTGATTTTAGTTCACCGTAGTGGTGGCAAAATGGTTAAAAAAAAATAGTTAACCACTCATATTATCCACTAAAAATGGATTGGATAATGAATTTTTTTAAAAAGGATCAAATATGGATAGGAACCATATTATCCATTTAGAAAATTGATAACTGATGGGTTTAACTTTTACATTTGTAAAATCTTATAAATTGAGGGTTTCTCAAGTTTCGGAGGCTAAGAATTCTCCTAAAAATGATCATATTCATGAAGTCGTGGATAATATGGTTTACCCATATTATGCGCCAGTTAACCCCTATTTTATCCGTATTAGATATGGATCGAATCAGATAATTTATCCATTTTCATTACCCGTCTTCGGTCCTTTCCATATCCAACCCGACTCATCCATTTTCCACCCCTAGTTGACTGTATTTGTTCATGTAAGCATTTCTCAAAGTAAAACACAGACATTTCAATAACTGGCGAAGGAAATGTCAGGGAAGTACACCTAGCTAATATTCAAATTCATGAGCTGTAATTTTGGGAAACAAAAAAAAAAAGACTTGAAAAAGATTAAAATTAGAAAGTCCAATGCTCAGAAAAGTATTGTACACTGAATTTCCCATTGATGAGAAGCATCTTCCACACGTGACGATAATTCAAATAAATATCGCGTAAATTCTAGTTTAGTATATACATGTTTTGCTAAAAAAATATACATATTTTACGAGCTTAAAAACAATCAAAAAGATGAATGGATAAATCGTAATCAGGTATAATAAGTCCTACAAAAGATTATTTACTAAGATCGTGATAGATCTGAAAGTATAAACGATAATAGAAAGTTTTTATATCAGAAGGAGATAAGTAGAGAGATAAAGAGATGTTTGCCAGATGATAATAGAGAGAGAAAGTATATTCAGAGTAATAATGAGTCTACCATATTACAAGGTGAAGGTCTCCTTTATATATTAGGAGATCTTTCTCGAAATACACAAAAAGAAAAGTACAAAAGTTGGTGGCTTCCTTGTACGAAAGAGGCCAAGCCTACAACGTTGTCGTTCCTTTGCTTAGTTGATTAGGACGTCCTTGGTCGGGCCGTCCATGCCTGACTGACAAGACTTCGAGGCAGCTTCGCTATGAGGGACGTGTTTGTTTAAACGGTGATGAGATAAACCAAATTTTACCTCATACAATACATAACAAAAAATGAGATAATTCAGTCGTCATATTGCTAAATCTGATAAAACTTTTATAAAGATATTGTAAAATTAGAATTTATGGTTACAAAATCTAAGTTCTTCTAACAAACCCAGCGGCCTATCTTTCTTGTTTTTTCCTCTCTGCTTGTGTTTTGGAAGCTTATGCACTTTTTAGCTTTATTTATATTATAAGCGAAAATCAGCTAAAAGTTATCAGTTGGTCACTTCATGATTATTTTAGCTAATACGTATTTTAATTTTATAAAATATTTTACTATTTTATCCTTTTTTTATTTGTAATCTGAAATATCATTCCCAGAAACCCCTATCTCCCTTTCTGTTTCATTTCGGCCATTCGCCTTTTCCATGTAAAAATCTGAATTGATAAATAAATTTAGGAAAAATTTTACATTAGGACGACTGCGCTCCCAAATTTTCAACTTTATAGCCCATATATCAATTTGCAATCAACTAACCCAAAAATAATAGGCTAAGATTCAACATTCTACTCCAATAGGTTCTTAAAATTACTATTTAGTTTTTAAAAAATATTCCTTAAGCTTTTAAATTAATTTTGGAATCAGTAACCGTGACATAAATATTAGTTCAACAAACCAAATGTGATGACCCGGCCAGTCGTCTCATAAGTTACCGCTCCGTTTTCCTCATTTCTGCTTCTTTATACTTTCTTATCTGTGTTTTATGTTATCGAGTTGATTAGTTTGTGTTTGGAGAGGATTTAGTAAGAAATGAGACACTTGGTCTCTTTTAAGAAGGTTTATGTTGGAAAAGTCAGCCGGATGTTGACTTATGTGTTAGAAGACTCGGGTGGGAGTTCAGATGATTCGATTAGCTTCGAGAGGTGATTTATGGCTTAGGAGCGTGATCGAAATTGGTTTTAGAGATTCGGAGTAGAATTAGGCTTGAATTGGCGAAGTTGATATATTGGTGATTTTTCGTTGATATGTGAGATTTTGATATAAGGGTCGGAATAAAATTCTGAGAGTTTCAGTAACTTCGTTATGTCATTTGGGATGTATGTGCAAAATTTTAGGTCATTCGGACGTGGTTTGGTTGGGTTTTTGATCAAAAGCGTATTTTGGAAGATTGTAGAGAACTTTGGCTTGAATTCGATGTGATTTGGTGGATTTGATGTTATTTGAGGTGTTTTGATGATTGGAACAAGTTTGAATAAGGTTTTAGGATGTGTTGGTGCTTTTGGTTGAGGTCCCCGGGGCCTCTGGTGAGTTTCGGGTGATCAATAAAACTATTTTTAGAGTTTTAAAGTGGCAGATTTTGAATTCAGCTGTTGCAGAGATTTAAGCCTTCCCGATCGCGTATAGGAATTGAGGAAGGCCAGAGGTAAGCATTCACGTTCGCGTGATAGGCCTCGCATTCGCGGAAGGCTGGGATCCTATGCTTCGTGTTTGCGTGAGGTTGTTTGCGATCGCGTATAATGAATGAGGTCAGAGGGGTCCAAGAGGAATTGCTCTTCGCGTTCGCATCATAGGGTACGTGATAGCACAGGTGTGGGAAGCGAAAGCATCGCATTCGCAAGGTCTTTGTCGTGTTCACATAGAGTACTTTTGGGGAATTTATAATTTGCTCTTCGCGATGCGAGGCTAGGGCTGTGATCGCGATGAAGGAAAGGGCAGAACTGGGTAGAATATTTTAAGTCATTTCATCCGCAATTTAGGGGCTCATTTCCTCCGTAGTTGATCAGTTTGAGAATTTTTTGAAAGAGATTAAAGAGGGGTTCAAGGAGAAACGTTTAGGGGTTAGAATTTCGGACCTAAAACTCGATTCTATTGTGAAATCTACCTAGAAATTCTTGGAAACTTAAGTTAAAAATGGAAGAACTAGGGCTTGGAAATTTAAACTTTTGAATTGGGATTTGAAGACCATATGGGATCGTATTTGAGAACTTTTGATATGTATGGACTCGCAGGGAGAAAATGAATCTAATGATGTGAAAATTTCTGAGTTTTGAGAAGTGGTCTCTGGGCTCGGGTTTTGCTAATTTCGGTATTTTTGGTATTTTCGATTGTTTTTGCTTGGGCTTTGTTCCCTTATCATATTGTGATGTATTCGTTCTGATTTTGGATAGATTTGACGCGCGTTGAGGCCGATTCAAGGGACAAAGGCGTCACGAACTAGAGATTTAGCCGGTTCGAGGTGAATAATGATTGTAAATAATGTCCTGAGAATTTGAAGCCCCAATTTACACATCGTAGTGCTATATTGAGGTGAGACACGCGCTTGATGACGAGCGTGGGGTATACTATTGGGGATTGTGACTTGGTCTGTCCCGATTACTGCTTTTATCGCGTATTTGACTGAAATTATTTGTTATCATCATAACTTGGGCTGATTGCCATATTTGGTTGCGTGCCAACTATTTGAACCCTTCGGAAATTTTAATCACTATTTTCTCGTTGTTTTGATTTATTACTTGAATTCAGTCATGTTGCTTTCCACCATTTTACTACTCAGGCATTTTTACTCAGTTTTGAGACTTAAATAATATTTTATATAATATTTTATGCTGAGAACTACTGTTTTACTAATACCCGAGGGACTTGTGCTGATTTTCAGACTGAATATGGTCGAGGTCCAAATGTGAGGATACACTAATATTGGTTTGAGGCCTAGGGCCTGAGATACATATATATATACCACGATATGGCTTGACTGATATGAGGTTAAGGGCCTAGATTTGATGCCACGAGGTGGCTTGATATTGCGCTTGGGCCGTAAGTGGCCCCTCCCGGAGTCTGTATACCCCCAGTGAGTGCGGGTATCCATTGTGATGTGAGATTGAGCATGAGGGGCTGGTATTGTTCTAAGATTGAGCCCGAGGGGCTGGTACTATTCTGAGTTGTTGCCCGAGGGGCGAATTTGTTGGTACTGTGCCCGAGGAGCGAATTTCTACTTGTTATTTACCTGTCAAATTACTTGTTTTACTTGTTGAAAAGGAAATTTTACTTGAAATTTCATTGATTTTCTGTTTTAAGTGATTTTACTGCTTCGGTATAAAATGTCTTGTGTTTTCACGTATTTTTTTTACTTTCAAACATTATTCATATTTATTACTCATTGGATCGAAGTACTCACATTACTCTTTGCACCATGTGTACAGATTCACACGTAGCAGTTCCCCTTCCCGAGGGCTGACTCATTCCAGCTTCAGACGGATCTTCGAGGAGTTTTTAGGTAGTTGCTGGTGTTCGCAGCCTGGAGCTCCTCTCTATCTATTTCTTTCGTGTTATATTTCAGTATTTGAGACTCTGTAGTTACATTTGAGGATTTAGTATCTTAGACGCTCGTGACTTGTGACACCTCGGTTAAAGCTGTGTCGGGATGGTTTTCCACTTTGTTATCTTTATTTCTGCAAAATATTACTATTAAATTATATTTAAAGTATCTTTATGTTGTTTAACTACTTAAAGGGACGAATTGTGTTAGACTGACTGGCCTTGTCTTCACGAGATATGTCATCACGATCGAGTCTGGGGTTAGGTTCGTGACACCAAATTCATTTGGGTGGTGAAAATTAGATTTTTAACAAGATTAAATATGTGGGTTTAAATTTCGAATTAGATTTTGCGAGAAATTTAGAGTGGATATTATTTAAACTTGTTAGAAATGGTATAAGGAGGTTGTATATAAAATCTGAAGTCATTTAATGGGGATTCGGGCTGGTTTTGAACAAGAATTGCAACGGAAAATCGTGGAAGAAGTTTGTCTACAGACGCTTGTATAAAAGTGTATAATGCTATATAATGTATGTTTCTACACTCATATACACTATTATACAAGATTATACATAATTATACAAAAACTGACTTCGTCTTCTTCCTTACGTCTTTTCTGAAATTTAACTCAAATCTTGCTCAAATCTATACCAAATCACTTCAAATTTAAATTTTGAACTCCTTTTGATATTTTCAATCAATTGGAATAACTCGCAATCCGAACGACTAACAAATTCAAAAAAAAATCATTTTCGAAAGTAAAGCTTTGAATGACCTTCAATGGTGGACTTCTACCCTTCAATTTCTTATATTGTAAGCAGGTGACACAAGAGGAGAAGCAGAAAATACACGGCCCCTTGAAGCATATGTAGAAGATGTGAGAAGAAGAGAGAGTGAAAGCAATAGTTGTGAGAACACAGATTTAACTTCATAGCTTTTAGAAACAATGATTGTAAGAACACAGATTTTGAATTTGCTAGTGCTTTCAAAATATGTACAATGTGGGCTAGGTTGGGTCAAAACATGAGCCTTTTTTTTGTTATGGTGTGAAGTCATGTGTATTTTCTTGTAATTCTTTCATACATTTAGGGGAATTTAAGTCATTTTAATACAAAATGTGCTAATCAATATATCTTTTTTACAGACACATCGGTTGCATATTACTATTAGTTTTAGCACGGCACTTAGATATAAAATCAGTTTTAGTACTTATTCATATAAGTCACGGGTTCAAGCCGTGGAAGCAGTCACTAATGCTTACATTAAGGTAGGCTCTCTATATCACACCTTTTGGGTGGGTGGTCCACGGACCCTGAGTGAATAGATGCTTTGTATATCGGACTACCCTTAGAACTTCAGGACATAGTATTTATCAGCTACTTTATTCAACTTGTAAACTTTGGGAAGAATTCCATAATATGGTGAGATTAAATGTTAGAAACTGAAGAATATGTCAAGACCTATGGATTTAGCAGATCATACTAAAGGATGAGTTCCCTAACCTATATAATCTGGCCACACATAAGAAGCTAAAACTACAAAAAGGGCAGCCCGTGCATTAGCTCCTGCTATGCGCGGAGTCTGGGTAAGGACCACACCACATAGGTCTATTGTACACAATATTTTCGCATGAGGTTACTTTCACGAGTCGAATTCTTAACCTCCTAGTCGCATGGCAGCAACTTTACCAGAAACTACAACTGCAGAAAGTAGAAAAGATGGCGACTGGTATTTGCATTTCAGAAGGACGTTCATAATTAGGAGGTGAATAGAATAGATCAGTTGTTTAGTAGGTTAGTGAACAAACAATCACATCTTCAAAGGAGGATACTCTACAGTCGAATGCTGAAGGATGGATAGTATAGAGTCAACTCATGCAACAGTACATTTATAAAGTACAACAACAACTATCCAGTAAAATTCCACATAGTGGGATCTAGGGAGAGTAATGTATACGCAGACCTTATCCCTGCCCCGATTGGGCAGAGAGGCTGTTTCCGATAGACACTCGGCTCAGAACAACGAAAATAAAAGAAAACAAGGAAAACAGGAGAAGAAAAGAAAAGATAATCATTAGTAACTCCAGTAAAAATCGTTATAGTAACAGAATCATAGAAGAACAAAAGATGAATGACATACAGTAACAGTAATCAAAGTCTAAAGCATCTAAGATAAACCTCAAGAATAGTGAGGGTTAAACACAAACTACAAGCCATCTAGGATCAACCCTAATCCAACCTCTCCTCACCCCCGGTATGCAGCAGGGGAAGCACCACTACCCCTATCCTACAACTCTAATGTTCGTCCTCCATGCCTTCCTATCAAGGGCTATGTCCTCGGAAACCTGCAGACGTACCATGTCCTGTCTGATCACCTCTCCCCAAGACTTCGTAGGTCTCCCTCTGCCTCCTCATACCTACCACGGCCAATCGCTCGTACCTCCTCACCGGAGCATTGATGCCTATCCTCTGCACGTGCCCAAACCATCTGTGCCTCGCTTCCTGCATCTTGCCATCCACAGAAGCGACGCCAACCTTCCTCCAAATATCGTCATTCCTGATCTTGTCTATCCTAGTGTGTCCGCACATCCACCTCAGCATCCGCATCTCTGCTACTTTCAACTTCTGGATATGAGAGTTCTTAACCGGCCAGCACTCTGCCCCATACAACATAGCCGGTCTAACCACAGCTCTATAAAACTTACCTTTGAGTATCGGTGGCACTTTCTTATCACACAAGACTCCAGATGCCAGCCTCCATTTCATCCATCCAGCCCCTATGCGGTGAGTGACGTCCTTGTCGATCTCTCCGTCCCCCTGAATCACCGACCCAAGGTACTTGAAGCTATCTCTCTTGGGGACGACATGTGACCCAAGCCTCACGTCCCCGCCTAAATCCCTCGACTCAGTGCTAAACTTGCACTCAATGTACTATGTCTTAGACCTGCTCAATTTGAAACCCTTAGACTCGAGAGTCTGTCTCCAAACCTCCAATCTCTCGTTAACACCTGCCCTCGTCTCGTTAATTAGGATGATGTCATCAGCAAACAGCATACACCAAGGTATATTTATAAAGTACGATATTGAAAAAGAAACCTTGCAGAGTAAGGTTCAAATTCCAACATAAACGGTGATTTATTGCCATATGCCTAAGTCTTGGTGAGAAGAGTCACACGATGCCTATGATGATAGGAGGTAACGAGTACCCAATAGAATAGTCGAGGTGCAAACAAGTGTCTTCGACACCACTATCATAAAACAGAAAGATATTAGAAGAGGAAAATGGCATTGGAAGATGATATGGAAATAAAAGCTAAGTTGCTTGTATTGGATGGATAGGCAGTAGAAGAGTCATGGTTTGACCCAACTCCCAAGATATAGTATACAGAAAAGATTGTTGATTTGTAACAGAAGCTATGTGTATGAGCAAGCTCCAGAATCTACCAGCCATCTTTCACTACAATGCAGAAAAGCATGGTAGATCTGGACTCTGTTCCTCAACCTTTTTTGGTGTGCAGTGGGTGATGCCAGATAGTTTATTAAAGAAACTACTCAGCTGGGAAGGACAGAGAATAATAAAGAAGCTCAGACTCCTGAGGAATATGTACAGTTTGGCTGGAGAGAAATCACATCACATATAATTTCAGGGCAAATCAATTTTTTGTTTAAATCAAGGTGCTGTCAGTTTTTGAGTTTTTGGTGTAAACAGAAGACTGAATGAATCTACCTGATTTAGGATTGACGTTAGAAGTATTGAACTCCTGGCTGGATGACGGGAACTAAATCATTGTACTTGTACATAAATATTTAGCACCTCATTGATAATATGATCAATGAATTATCTTACTTACCAACAAAACCCTCTAGCATTCAAAAGCAAGAATGTTATGAAATCAGAGAGGACGATGCAAAGTCGTATGCTTTTCTCAAACTTTCTAAACAAAGTAAGTATTTTTGCTAAACTGATTTATCAGAAGTTCTTTACATGGTGTAAATACATTCTTATTGTTGTATATCTAACAACAGGTTTAAAAATCTTACCAACAAAAACCTGAAATCAACAATCAAAACTACAGCTAGAATTATCAAAATATCTAATTTTTCATCACCAATTATCCCTGCAGGAGCATTTACCATTTACAAAATGATGAAAACCTGAAGCATCTCTTATGTGTATATCTTTCTTGGTGACAACTGAAACATATTTGAAGAATGTGTGGCAGTCGCCACAGAGATGCACGTTCTTCATAACACGAACAGGTTTCCCAGGTCTCGTCATAAGAAGCCCAAAGGTTACAGCTAGTTTTGAACTGTGGTAGAACAAGAAGTCTTTCTTTTGATGCTCCTCTACTTCGTGAAGTACAAAACTTGTGTCAGGTACATATCCAGCTTTCAGACACTCCAGAATGAGTATTTGTAAGCCACTGTATATGTCTTTTGACTGTGAATGCAATTTGTCTCTAGCAAAAAAGGAGTGAACCTTGTCGCCAAGTATGATCCAACTGCGTCCTGGTATTTTTCGAAAACCCTTCTCCCTCATCTCCGCCCTAACAAGTTCTGAACACTGCCATCTTCCAGATGCTGAGTAAAGATTTGACTTTAGTATGAACGTAGAAGGATCCTGCGGCGCAATAGATAGTATTTCTTTCATTGCCCTTTTACCAATGATAGCATTCACATGTATCCTACAACCTTCAAGCAAAGCATGCCAAACAGAAGCCTTTGGTTCAAATGGCATTGCACTAATTATCTGTTCTGCTTCTTCGAGCAGACCCCAATAGCCCAAGACACCTACAAAGCCTGCATAATGTTCCGAGGTGGGTTTTACTTTGTATGAGGATTGCATTGAGGAAAAGAACTTTTGGCAACAATCAACTAAATTACGAGAAGTGTGTCTATAAGCTGATATCACAAGGACACAGGTAATAGAATCTGGTTTTACTCCTAAGTTTTCCATCTTCGCCCACATATTCAATGCCGCATCCCCCTGCCTATGAAGGACATAGCAAGTCAACAAACCATTACATGATACTAAATCATGTGTAGGCATAGCTTCAAAGGCCTTAATTGCACTTTGCATTTCATCACACTTAGAGTACATGCTGATCATGGCATTCCCAACACCGGTATCAGACATTAAACCATGTTTCAAGGCATAGCAATGGATTTGTTCCCCTAACTTTAGAATCCCTAATGTTCCACAAATACCAAGAATAGTGGCTAATGCAACTTCATCAACAACCAGTGATTCTTCTGAATGCCTGACCAAGAAAAGAGAAATAGCTTCTTCTGGATGTCCATCTCTAGCATATGCACACATCATTGATGTCAATGCAACTGAATTATCATGGTCAAGTGGCAGCTGATGAAATATCTTTTTGGCATCATCCATTCTCTCACACCGCGTGCACATATCAAGCAATGCCGTCTCAATACGATCATTTGATTCTAAACCGAGCTTGAGGATAAATGCATGAATCTGTTCGCTTATCTTCCTTTCCGTCATCGACCCACAAGCATTAAGAACACTGGTCAACGTAAAATCAGTCAATTCCATCCCTCCCTCCAACATTCGACAAAATAACACCAGAGCCTTAAACCCTTCATGATTTTGAGTAAATCCAGCCAAAAGAGCATTATAAGAAACACAGTTCCTCTCAGGCATACTGTTAAAAATATCCATCGCAAAATCAACATAACCAAATTCCATATACGCCACAATCATTTCAGTCCAACTAAAGACATCCTTCACAGGCATCCTCTCAAACATATCCACTACATTTTTCAAGGTTCCACATTTGGTGTAAAAGCCTATAAGTGCATTATTCACACTCAAATTACCATGTAATCCACTTTTAAGAGCATGTGCGTGTAGTTCTTGCCCTTCTCTGACAGCCAAACAGCGGGAAGATGCAGCCAAAAGCATCGAAAGAGTAAAATGATCAACTATTAAGCAATCATTTCTCCTCAATTCACGGTACATTTCAAATGCTCTTTCATACATGCACTCTTCAACCATACACGAAATCGTAGTGTTCCACGAAACAATGTCCCTTTGTGGCATATCATTAAACAAAAGAATCACAGATTCCAGTAAACCACCCTTACTATACAATCCCATAAGTGCATTAACAACATAAGTATAACTCAAATACCCCAATTTGACAACAAGACCATGTACTTGACGACCTAACTCAAGATTCAACGAACGAATACAAGCAGTCAAAATAGCAACAAATGTATATTCATTTGGTTCAATACCTAAGTCTCTCATTTCACGAAAGAGCTCATAGGCTTCCCTTTGACGATTCGACTTAGCGAAAGCCGATATAATTGCTGTATACAACACAACATCAGGGCTCAAAAGCGAATTGAATACTTTCTCAGCAAGATTCAAGTGACCAAGCTTGAGATAAGCTGCAATTAAAGCATTTTTCAAATAAATATCCTCTTCTTCAAGTTTGAGAATTGAAGAGTGAATAATCTTTGCGAGTTCAACATCACCACACCGAACAGAAATACGAAGCAAATTGGCATAATCAATCCTAGTAGTGTCAGCACCTACTGTGACAATAGAGTCCTTAAAATGCTGAGGGATCAAAAGGGGTTGAAAAGGACGAGATTTTGAAGGGTATTGAAGGAAAAAGGAAGGTTTTTGCTTGAATTTGGTTTTCTTGGTCGTTGCTAGGCTTGAAGTGGAATGAAGGTAAAAGGGTCGAGTAGGAGGGAGAAAGGAGAGAGGGATAGAGATGGTGGGGCTGTGGATAACGGCAGCCATGAAAGAAGAAAGGCGCCAAGCATAGTCAAGGAGCTGGAATCCCTAAGCTAAGTTTGGTGTGAAGTGTATTTCCACTGTGTTTCTGGGGGAGGTTTACGGCTATCCAAGAATTGGGTATCCATGTTTGTTTCAGAAGGGTTTATCTTTATTTTCTCAGTATCTTCAACAGTGAGAAGCTTAACTGTCGGATAAAGTTTTGTAAAGGGTCTTGAAAGTTGTGGGAATTCCACTTTGCCCCTAAAGGTTTTGAGTGTTGAGAATTATTCCCCTACAAGTTAATATATCCTTCAAAATAATCGTATACAATTTGAATAGAAGAAATAATCTTATAAATAATATTGTAATCTTAACATACAACAATAACAATAACCCAGTATATTCCCACAAGTGAGACCTGGGAGAGTAATATGTACGCAGACCTTACTCCAACCCCGAGGGGCAGAGAAGTTATTTCCAGGTTAATCTTAACATAAAGATTTCTTAAAAATGAATTATATAAAAAAATAGTAACGGGTCATATCCACATAACATATTTGAATTGTCTATCTTAACTTGCATAGGTATAAGAAAAAAATATTTGCTAGAATGCACTCCGCGCCTAATTGATGTTTAACTCAGGAGCATTTTCCAATATTTTCTGTAGATATGAAAGGTGAGCTAAATTAGACCACTTTACAATTAGCGTAGGTAAATGTACAACTTCCAATTATCTATTTGGAGCTCCAATTACCGTTCAAGGCGGAACCATCATTGTGTTTATGTGCTATAATATTCTAAACGAGCTTGTAAATTACCTCGAATAGAAAATAATTACGAATTTTCCTGTGGCCATTAGTGCAAACTGTTTTCAACTTTGTGTTGGCTGTCGTTGCAGGATAAAACCAACATAACCAGAAGTTTAATGCCCAGATCTATAAACATAGGAGTTTCCCTTTTCAACAACAAAGAACATGGAAAATTGGACAGAACGTCCCGGATTTGGGTAAAGGAGACATGCAACTGCACTGCGGTCAGATAGTAAAGCTTTCCACTAACTGCAAAAGTAAAAAATCCCATCACAAAGAATTAACTCTGGAGATACTAATATACATGTAACTGGGGAGCTTCTCGCCACCACAACAAATGGAGCAGTCAAAAACCAGAAAGATCCTTCTATATTTGGAAAATGGAAAGGAAAACAATGTTTCAGCTCTGGACATACTATAAACCCTTCCCTGGAAGGTGCATAATCACAAAATGCTTCAAAGTGTTGCCATGGCCAAGCCCCACTTTTGTTATCTCCAGAATAGGCCATAGAAACACTCGTCTGAAGCCCAATCTGCTGCTACAGAAAATGCTGTTGCTTCTCATCTTTTCCTTGTCAAATACTTTTTGGCTTCCCTGGCATCACCTGCAGTATGCTTCTTCCGCCTTCCACCAGCTGAAGCAGGCTCTACTAAAGGCCCCGACCAATTCTGTACAGGTTCTTTTGAATATGTGAATGAGGTTGAACTGAATGGCACATCAGGAGGGACAAGGGCAGGATCAATGTGATGTGAAGCACCCAATGGAACACCAAGTCCTCCATCCTGGTGTGGTGGGGGAAACTTCTCACTCTTGCTCTTTGCATTTGCATGTGTGATTAGGCGGCGCCGCTGCAATGTAAACAGATTGCCAAAATACCAGTTGAAGAAAATCAATGGAACAAAAAATAGAAGTTATGCAGTAGTCATGTACATGCAAATTATAAGTTCTATGGTGGAGTATAAACCACTCAAACTTGGCAAATAGAAGGCATGTATACCAACTTAAAAAAAAAGGCTAAAGACGACAAAAAAGTGCCAAGCCTGGAACTTGCCAAAGTAGAACGAACAACAGGAACAATCACTTCAAACAAGTTGCCCAAGAAGTATAACAGAAAAAACTGATGACTACTGCCAATTCCACTAGAGACCGGCAAATCATATTTCCAGAACAACTACTTTTTCAAATCTGCTTAATTGAAAGTTAATATGAAAAAAAAAAAGCTGATGACTACTGCCAATTCCACTAGAGACCGGCAAATCATATTTCCAGAACAACTACTTTTTCAAATCTGCTTAATTGAAAGTTAATATGAAAACTTGGTTCAATCTTTTCAAATTTTCACGGTGATGAAAGGAACAAAACAAATGATAATGAAGTAATGAACATGGTAAATAAATAAAAAAAGTTTGTAACTGAACCACAACAAAGCAGGAGACTTGTCATAGAGACATACATCAATATTAGCTTGAAGTTCAGCATTGGCATCTGGAGCAGGGCCAGCACGGGCCCGTTCACGATGGCGTACTCTCTTAGTACCATCTCCCTGAGCTTTGTTAGCAGCTCTTAGCCTGCACAACAAGATGAAATGAGCAGCTATACCACATTTGTCACCTCTTCACAAGCATTGAACAGAACCCAGAGAAATGGATATTACATATAGTTATTATTTCCAATAAGGATGAGAGAATGATATTAAAATGTCAATTGCATTCATACATTATTGGAGTTAACTGTTAAATACAATCGGAGAAGAATGAGATCTTGAAAGATCAATTGCATCCGAGCATAGTACAATTAACAAGAAAAACAGCATTGCCAAATTGACAAGCCAACTATTAAGTCCAGTACTCCACAAAATAATGATAAAAAGGTATAAAAGGTCGACAGGAATTCTAGTTCATGGTCAAAATAATGGCTTGATTAACAGAATGCTGGTTTTTGTGATGAAATGTTGAATTAGAGGTTTTAAACTATAGGGCACGCCTAGTTGATTAAGATAATCTAGAAGGGTACTTAATGTAATTGAGCTTAATACTCCCTCCACTTCAATTCATGTGTCTTTACTTTCTTTTAGTTTGTCAAAAAGAATGCCTCTTTCTATATCTAGTAAATTTGCAATTCCAACATCCCCATTTTACCCTTAATGACACTCTTTTATAAATATGATATGACATATATAAGATCACAAAATTCAAAAGGTATTTTTGGTATGTTATACCCACCTTTAGTTCAAAACCAAAAGATTCAAAGTCTTCTTTACATTCTTAAACTTCTTGACCAGTCAAACTAAGACACACAAAATGAAGAGTGAGTATATGTAAGGTTGAATCCTGGCAGAAAGAAATTCTCCAATTGGTTTGTGCTGTAAGAGATCTACAAGCATGGAGAGCTCCTTGAAGTTTCCTCAAATACATGATGTTGAGTTAGAGGAGAGGTATTCTGTGATGTTTTAAACTAGATGGTAGGTACTGCTTAATTAGACAAACTAGAAAAAGGGCCAATGTAATTGAACCTAATATGTGTACGCTTGAAAACTGGTAGAAGGAAATTCTCCATCTGATTGAACCCATAGCCCATAGGAGATATAGAAAGACAAGAGCTCCTTCAAGTTCCTCAAATACATGTCCTAACAGATGGCTGGCACAAGTGCTCTCACTCATTAACTAGTTCAAGCACTTTTAATTTGCTTAAACCGGAAAGGGGACTATGAAAAACTATGAAAGCAGGCCCACACGCATTATGTAACATTCTATCAACATTAAAGAGCTTGCAGGAAAAGTGAGGAAGGCAAACAGATGCCTGGTTAACACTACACAAGTAAAAAAGCGCTGACCGTCTAGCTTCATCATCCCGCCGTTTGGCATCCATTTCTTTGGTCGGAGGATACTTTGGAAGACTAGATGGATCACAAGCATATGGCTCTGTATTGAAGAACTGCAGAAACAGAATGCCATTAACCATATAGAAGGCAACATCAGGAAAATACAAGTGAGAAACTTAACCCAAAACGAGATGTTCAGGGAACGAAACAGAATATCACAAAAAAACACATGCTAAACCAAAACACCTGGAAATAGAATTTGAGGCAGCGCTGCACCAAAAAGGGATAATAGGAGGACAAGTAGTTAAACTAGTTCACCGCGATACTTGTCCCCCTCCTCTATGTCAAAGGAACCGACCATTAAGGATTTTCAAAGTCAGTTCACTAACACTCCCTTCATCCAAATTTGCTTAAGGGTCAATTTGACCAATTTAAGAGCTAAATCAGATGACATTAGATTATCTTTTAAAATTATAATTTTAGATTGTTGGTGATTAAGTAAATAAAAGTGTGCTCTCTAACTGCGTAAGCTTTTAGATAAGATGATCACACAACTTTAATATGGTTTCAAAGCAGGCAAAGGTCCTGGATTCGAATCCCACCACCCTTTAACAAAAATAATTACCATGTGCTTGGCCCATGGGAAAGAGTAAAGCCCACATGTGAAGGAGTGTGTTGAAGACATAATTACATCTGGTTAAGGTTTTAGATGAGATTGTCACGCAACCGAGAGGTTGTGAGTTCGAGTCTCCCCAAGAGCAAGGTGGGAAGTTCTTGGAGGGAAGGATGCCAGGGGTCTATTTGGAAACAGCCTCTCTACCCAAGGGTAGGGGTAAGGTCTGCGTACACACTACCCTCCCCAGACTCCACTAAGTGGGATTATACTGGGTTGTTGTTGTTGTTGTTGTTGTTGTTGTCACACAACTTCAATATAGATAATCAAAAACTAAATAAGCGGCCGCATAAATTGCAAGTTTCCTCATATCATGATGATAGAATACATCTTAAAATGTCTGTCAAAGTTCACTTAGTTAGGACTCTTTGCAGGCTAAAAGTGGAACTTTTTGGTACAAGGAGAGTGATCAAGATTGTCTTTTCTTTGAATAGCCTGCATCAGCATAATGTTAAATTACTTACTGCAGACATTCACTAACCTTTTAGTAAGGTGCAGACATTCATTAACCTTTTGCATAAGCTGCATTCATTCATGCTTATTGAGTTATTTTGACCAGAGATCCTAAATTAAACAGCACAAGTAGCAATAATCTGCCAGTAGCAGATTAAGTACTGAAGTCCCAAGACATTGATTTATTGCTAAAAATATTCACAAGAGAACCTGAACTTAAAACATCACAAGTTAGCAGACAAATTTGCCACGAACTGTAGTAAAAGTACGCAACCACTAACAGAACTGCAAAAGCAGAGCTGAGAGTAGTCTAATTATCAAAACATATTACATGGGCTGAATATCTACAACTACAAACTACAAGACCTCCTAATTGAAAAAGCACACTGATGGAACACATACCCATCTAATCTACTTTATTTCTATGTCACAGAAAGCACAATTTTCATGCGAGCATACCAGGTCAAACAGATGGGGATCTCTTCTGCCACTCAAGCTATACTAAGTACCTCTTCACTAACTGCATATGCATACCTTAGTAGTTATCACACAATAAGGCTCTAAAACGTACTCACAATCTCTCTAATTAGTGATGCCAAGACATTAGCATAACAAAAGGCAAACTGTAGATTTCTATCAGCAACAGATACTTGTTAGTGAGAGGAGAACCAAAGACAACTTAGTATAAAAAACATTCTGGAAAGAGAAAAGCTACTCACTTCACTTTGTAATGCATCAGTTGCCGTCTTGCGCTCAGCTGGATCAATTGCAAGTAATGTATCAATTAGCGGAAGTGAAGACTGAGGAAAATCTTTAAAAGTCTCCCTAATGCATCGTTTGTAGGGTTCTCGGGGCTTGAATAGTGTTGCATTCGGCAACTTAGACTTCTTCCAGTACTCCTCCGACGGCGAGCCACATAGTTTATATATCTTATGCAGTTGTTCTACCTTAGTAACATAAGATATTGTTGTTAATAACTCATGCAGGAAAATGGAAACAGATCTATGTTCATACACATTCCAAACATGCTTAAATAAGAAGACATTTTAACATGACAATTAGTATGTCTGTCACAAAAATTCTATATTGTGTGGCCTTAAAATATAAAAATAAATGCTAATTAGAACAATCTGCCAGAGCCGGCACTCCTGATTCAAAATAATCCCTACAAAAGACAGTGTAGAACTACGGATGACAAAAACAACATCAATTTATAGCTAAATGCAAGTTTTCCGCAGTTTTCTTTCAATTTTAAAACGACTCAACGGGCAAATGTCATCTTTATAAATGATGTTAGGTTATTAGGCAGTAAGAGCAAGAAAAACCACTGTTTACCCACAGGAGTAAGAAGATACTACTTATATTCAACTTCCAAACTTACCAATTCCTGTCAAGATGATATGCACTCAGCCTAATTACTAATGGGAGGGAACCCAGAAACTCTTATCCAAATTGAGAGCATCGCTTCAAAGATAGAACAGTAAAAAAACTCATTTTTTTTCCATAAGCAAATAGATCATCCTAGTCGATTTCACTGAATTTTGTATGTTGATGCCATGGGCCTTGTGATAGCAATGGATCATCCTAGTTCAAACTTTGGATCGCCCATTTTGGGATTAGCCTCTACAATCTGACCATTCATATATGCAGCAACAGGAAAATGCATACAAGTGCTCAGCAACAGAGAGAGAGAGAGAGAGAGAGAGAGAGAGAGAGAGAGAGAGAGAGAGAGAGAGAGAGGAGAGAGAGAGAGAGAGAGGAATCAAGTTCAGTTATTGTCTTCTAACAACAGATACAGGAGCTAGAATGTAACTATTTACTCCCAAACAAAAGGGGGAATAAAGCTCAAGAAACAACTGGACTGATTCCAAGATTTCTCTATAATTCCTAGGGATCCTTTAGATTAGAGAGATGTCCTTAAATGAAAATTACCAGTGAAGGAGCTCGATTTAGTTCAACTCTATTTTCAATAAAATATATCAAGTTGTTATTTAGAGTCACCTAGCGTAATTTTCACTCCTCGAGCTAAGTTCCAGAAAGGAAAAAATCAACAAAGCAAATATTTCTCCATCAGCTAGCAGAACAGCTAAGCCATTAGGACTCTTTAAGTTAAAATTAATAAAGGAAACATATTACTACTCCCCCAAAGGAAAGGAAAAAGGAAAAACAATACAGTCGATGCAGAAAAAAGCATCATATTAACACAAAGGATTAACAAGAAGAAGATTGAACAAATAAATATATCAAGAAAAGAGGAAGTACCTCAGTTCGACCTGGCATAATAGGTTTTCCAGCCAATAACTCAGCTAAGATGCAACCTGCACTCCATAAATCAATGCCTACACTATAATCAGTAGCACCTAGAAGCAGCTCTGGTGGTCTATACCACAAAGTAACCACTCGACTAGTCATAGGATGCTTATGCCGAGGATCAAAAATAGTAGCCAATCCAAAATCAGCAATTCTGAGAATGCCGTAATTGTCAAGAAGAAGATTTGACCCCTTAATATCACGATGAAGCACATGACGATTATGACAATGCTCAAGGCCAGATAATAGCTGTTGCATGTAGCATTTAACCTGCAACGGGGGAAAAATAATCAGCTAACTCTAACTACAACTAAGATAGAGATTGTCTAACTCACACCCCTCATTCTTCAAAGCAGAGCTACTACAGTGCAGCACCCTAACCTGTGCTTCTGTAAACTTGATCTCTGGACTTGCAGCAAGCCCAGCCAAATCATGCTCCATGTACTCAAATACCAGGTATAAACTACATGACATTCTTGAAGTAACCAAACCTTCCAATTTGATTACATTGGGATGATCTAGTCGTCGCAAAATGATAATTTCTCTAGCCATGAATCTCACACTCTCAGGTTCTAGATTGTCAAAACGCACTTTCTTCAGAGCAACAATTTTACCAGTTAAGGTGTCTCTCGCTTTGTAAACGTTACTGTATGTCCCTTGGCCAATCTATTAAGAACAGACAGAAAGAAAGAAAGAAAGAAAGAAATAAAGAAAGAAAGAAAGAAAGAAAGAACATAGGCTGTTAACATCAACAAGAATAGAAATGTATATACACAAAAACCAATCGGAAAGCTACCTTATCAATTTTCTCAAAAGTGTCAGCACGTCGAGGGAGCCAACCATCAATTGCTTCCCCTACATGAGCAGAAAGCCAGGATGGCCATCCAGCAGCAACCTGCTCCCCGTGTTTATGCTTAGGTGGATTACTTAATCTTGGATCAGGCTTCGACCTTCTCCTTTCTTTCCTAAGTTTTCCGTCATGTTCCGCCTTGTCCACCTTCTTAGTTGCATCACTTTCATTGGCTTCCACAGCTTCATTATCAACAGTTACACTTTCCGCCCCCTTGACCTCTAAAGTTTCAGTAGATTCAGCAGTACTAATGCTCTTACTCTTCTTCTCATAATTCACACCTTCCCTCTTCTCCTCCCTGCCGTTGTGTACTAAGCCTGATGAAACCTCCCGACCCAGAACACACCCCATCTTTCAAGTCTACACTTCATAACTCAACATTCTCACTGAGTAACCAACCAATTTCCACAAATCAGCTCAAAGTCTACAAATTTAACGACCTAAAATAGCAATACCAGAGTACATCGTTAAATTGGCCAAACAAGGAAAGGGAGTAAATAATTAAATTGCCTAAAGAAAAGAGAAAACAGAAAATCATTAAATTGGCACAGGAAAAAAAAAAGGAAATGAGCAAATCATTAAATTAGCAGTAGTTGACCTGCCTACTTAACATCACAAGAAGAATCCAAAGAAACAATTGCAGAATATCAGGCAAAGTTAGGTGAATTTTTCCGGGGTGTGGTCAATTGGACAGAACAATCACAGGTTCACGCATAATCACCAAATAATAGCAAAAACTCATAACAGTAAACTCAACAACTTATATGAATCAACGATCAGCAAAAACACAAAAATAATCCTTTTTACTTACTTGCACTGATCACACAATTTCAGATTCACAGTGAAACCCAAAAATCAATCTTTTTACCTAACCCAAAACAGAACCACAGTAGAGCAGCAAAAATACAGCGAATAAAACGATAAAACCCTAATATCCAAAATTGATATAACTGCAACCCACATCCACAAGCATGAAAATGACAGTCTTTAAGCAAGTGAAAGTGAAATAAAGTCAAAAAAAGGGGTAAGTGGAATTTACTTGCTGGGGTTGATCGAATCTGAGCCAAAAGGAGAGAGAGAGAGAGTTATGTGGTGTCTGTAGTCTTCAACGATTCTATGCTGCAAGACAAGAAAAGAGTATAATCATAAAAGAATCAATTGGACAACTAATCTTTCAGTATTTTGGACTACAAATTATATAAATATAGAAAGAGATGGGGTGGGAGGGTGAGTTGGCGTGGGTGGGTGGGTGAGAGCAGCAATAAGGTTGGGACGAGATGTATAAAATTTCTTCACCCTTTGAGGTTTGATATTTCAAAAATATTTTTCCTCTATAATAAGATAACCCATAAGACGAAGCATTATTGTTACAAAATAATAAACGGTGGACTCTTTTATAAGATACAAAAATTTGGAATCTTTTTTTGTAGTTTTTTATTCGGTGTTTAATACCCGCATTGGATACTGACTATATCCGGATTCGTACCGGATAAGGCCTCATTCGGGGGTAGCGCTCCCTACCAAGTATTTTCCATACCCAGGGCTCGAAGGGGTGTTACCCGGCATGAATCCAGAAATAATCGGGCTCCAATGTGGATACCAAACACCGAATGAAAAACAAAAAGAAAAGTTATGTAATATTGTTTGAATTGCACGGAGTTTAGAAGAAAAAAAATTAAACTTACGATCTTAAAAACTTATAGTATAGAAGTTTTTGTGGGACTGTAAGTTTATTTGGCTGATTGTAAAATGAGTAAAATAAAAAATTTAAAAGTTAAATTAATTTTAAATATATAAATAATTTTTTAAATACATTTATCAGTAGATTGTGTCATATAAATTGAAACGAAAAAGGTGAATTGGGTAAACAGTCTCATCTAAAAAACTTAGATATCAGATAGGGAACACTTTGATTTAGTTAATTACGTATTAATATGTAGTACATCGTTGCTTAGTTAGAATACCCCAGACAATATCATTTAAACACTTGGGTATAAAAGAATTTTGAAGAAAGTCAAGCAAGAGCAGCTGAGACGATCTGAGAACGAATAGAAAATGAGAATGCGGAATCACAGAGGGAAAAAAGGATGAGAAAAGGCAAAGGTAGAGGTAAAATTTCACTTTCGAGATTTCGATTAATTGAATCTCATGTCCTTGCTTCTACTAAAGCTAGCTCTTTATCGCCCTTTTTTATTTTTTAGTTGTGACTTCTTCCGTATATATCGTTCTTTTTTGTGGGTGGTTGTGCCGTAATAAGAAAGATACCGATTCTTTCAACGTTGTCTCTTTTTTTTTTCTTTGCATGTTAATTACTTTGATTCTTTTAGTGTGGGCTAAGACTTTTTTTATGAGCCTTAAAATCAAATAGTAGGCCTTAAGATGAATATTGAACAATTTGTGACTTTAGTGGAAGTCAAAACAATGGACTGTGGGACATAGAGAGAAGATTGAGAGGAGGGTCTTTTTGGAATCACGGGCGAGATTTTCTCCAACAAAATGGAATTCTTTTCTTTAGTACACAAAAGTAGTCATAAATCATAATTAGATGAAATAATATTCATCATTCCATTTGTTCAAAAGCATAATTTCACTTTTAAAAGAGATTGAACTTGCAACTGTACTGAAGTGGGGTAAGACTTTTTGCATTTTTATTCTAATAATGCATATAATCATTAATTATTCTTTTAAAGATTAAATAAGAATATATTGGTCAAACATCCTTTATAATTAATACTATTAAATAAATTTGTTAAGTGGAAAGTGTGAAGTTATATATAAAAAAATATTATAGTGATAGTTAAGCTATGTAGATCAATTCTGTAACATCATTTAATTTAGATTAATTCAATTATCTGAGTGGATACAGTGAGTTTTTATTCCATACTTACATACATGTAAATAATATCTAAATATTCAATTTTATAACACCTTACGATTCTTTATTCTCTTCTTTTATTATTTTCCTTTAAAGCTAGAATTTTCGTTACATTTTGTAAGAGATGAAATTTGTTTTGGCAAATGTTAGATTAAAACAAATTAAGAGAAATTTTACTTTGAAAATATCATTAGAAGAAACAGATTTCTAAAACCAATAACGAAACTGAAAATAGAGGAGAGTTACATTTTGAACAAAATTATAAACAAGGGTAACTCTAGGGTAAGACAAGGGCTTCCTTGCCCGAGCCTCCAAACATTTAAAGCCCCAAAAATACGAAGCACTATTATATTGTTATATAATATATACTTATTATTTATATTTATATAACATTTAATAAAAAATTCAAAGTTGTAATAATTTTTAAAAAATTTGGTAGGGGTTAGGATTGAGTGAGTTAATAGAAATTTTTTTCTCTCACTAAGTTAAATAATATATTTATCTTCTCGTCAATTCTATTTTTACTCCTCTTTTTTCATGTTACCTCACGATTTTACTTTCTAATCTTAATTCAAACTCTCTAGATTAACTATTTCTTTTTGTCTCGTGTGATTGATCTACACACATAAAGCAAGTTCTTTTGTATCTCATCTTTTTTAACTAAGAAATTCACGAGACAAATGTCGCAAGGTTCAAAATAGGATGGATAATAGGTTCACCCGTTTATCATTTTCACTTAAAGGAAGAAATTTAATACCATATGACGTACACCTAACCCATATATCATGAGTTACGCTCTCACCACTAGATCAAAATTATTTAGGTCTTTTTGTGTCTCAATATTGTATGGATTTTATAAAAAACTTTCAGGGTCTTTTTAATATATTATGGTTTTAAGCCACCAGTTATGTTGAGCGCCCCTTACTGATGATCAACAATTATTTACAGACTATTGCCCCACCATGAACGTACTTTTCGACCAGCTTCATTCACATTTGGTAGCTGAATGACACGTTCACTGCTTTTAATGTTCTTGTCATTGTTGTCTTGTCTTAATTGAAACTCTACAAACTTGATTGACAATATAAGAGGCGGGCAAGTTGTTCTAGTTGGAGACTAATAAAGCCTTGATTTTGGTCCTCGAAATTTATAATAATGATTTTATAATTTTGTTTCAAAATAGACAATATTAATGTTTGTAGAAGAAATAAGAACAAAAAAATGAAAAAAAAAGAGGAAGAAAGATGTCTTTAACAGTGAAAATATTTTTAAAACTCTGAGTTAAACTACTTAAATTTTCATATTAGTAAATATATTTTTTAAAATAATATTAAAGGTACCATAATACAAATATATGTCTAACATCTCATTTATTTAAATTATCCTTTTTTAATATAAATAGTGATATCACTATATGAAGCTAAAGAGTTTGTATCATTTAAAAATATATACTATAAACAACAAGTATTAAAAAATGGCAAAATTAATTTTTTTGCATATATGTTTGTATATGTACTAATATAAAAGTATAAGACCTCTTATTAAAATTTGGCTTTAGGCTACTGTTTTATGAAACAGTGCTTGATTATAGATATTGAACTACATCCGCGTTTATTAAACTCCTCTCACGTATTTTCTAATGGATATATAAGTTTCTGAGTAGTGAAGTGTTTCTTGCCCTTAAATTTCTATTAAAGATAAAGAAATCTAGTTTTTGAAATCGCATGGCAAATGAATACAAAATAGAAATATAACGATCCGACCGATTGTTTTGAGTGTTTGTACTGTGCTCATCAGTTCTACGGCATGACTTGCCCCGTGTGATGTATTGGGACTTATCTATATCGTTGGTATTGATTTTCAGGAAAATCGGAAAGAATTTAGAGGAACAATTCTTAGTTTGAAGCTTTAAATTAAAAATGTTTGACCATGATTTGACTTGATTGTATATGATATCAGATCAGATTTTTTATAATTTGGTTAGCATAGTTAGGTGATTTGGGACTTAGGGGTGTGATCGGAATGCATTTTGAAAGTTCGTGGAAGGTTTAGGCTTGAATTGGCGAAATTGAGATTTCAGCGTTTTCTAGTTGATAGGTGAGATTTTGATATAGAAGTCAGAATAAAATTTCAAGGGTTTCAATAGCTTCGTTATGTCATTTGAAATGTTTGTATAAAATTTCAGGTCATTCAGATGCGGTTTGCTTGGGTTTTTGATCAAAAGCGTATTTTGGAAGTTCTTGAGATTCTTAGGCTTGAATTTGATGCAAATTTGGAGTTTTAATATTGTTTTGAGCGTTCCAAATGTTGGAATAGGTTTGAATAATATTATGGGATATGCTGGCATGTTTGGTTGAGGTCACGAGGGCCTCGGGTGAGTTTTGAGTGGTTAATCGGACCACTTTGTGCCTTAAAAGATTGCAAAAAATGCAGGTTCAGGTTGCAGAGAAATTTGCCCTTTACAATCGTGCAGGGTGCATCGCTATCGCATAGAAGGATTGAGGAAGACCAAGCATTTAGCCTTCGCGTTCGCGGAAGGCTAGGATGTAGTGTATCGCATTCGCGTGAGAGCAATTGCGATCGCATAGAGGAATTTGGGGTTTGAGGGTCTTTGTGCATCGCGTTCGCGTGAATGATATCACAATCGTGTAAGTGTATAGGCCTGGAGCATCATGTTCACATTGCTCTTGTCACGTTCACATAGAGTATTTTGGGGAATTTAAAATTTGTGCTAAGCGATCGCGTGGCTAGTGACGCGATCACGAAGAAGGTTTTTGAGTGTTGGGTGGAATATTTTAACAAGGCTATTCCATGATTCTGAGGCTAAGAACCTCCATTGTTGAGCGCTTTTGGAGCTTGGGAGAGCTAATGGAAGAGGAATTCAAGGGGAAACACCTGGAGGTAATATTTTTGAACTTAATACACGATTATTATGTGAATTCCAACTAGAAAATCATGAAAACTAAGCCTAAAATTAAAGAACTAGGGATTGAGAAATTGGAATTTTGATTTGGGATTTGAAGGACCATTTGGGGTCGGATTTGAGAATTTTTGATATGTATGAACTCGTGGAGAGATGAGGAATCTAATAATGTAAAAATTTCTGAATTTCAAAAAGTGGGTCTGGGGCTCAGGTTTTGGTAATTTCGGGATTTGTGTCCTTTATTGATTGTTTTCGTTTGGGCTTTGTCAATTAGCATATTGTGATGTACTCATTCTGATTTTGGATAGATATGATGCGTGTGGAAGTCGATTTTAGGGGCAAAGGCATCGCAAGCTAGAGATTTTGCCGGTTCGAGATGAGTAATGATTGTAAATGATGCCCTGAGGATTTGGAACCCCGAATTGCACATCGTACTACTATATTAAGGTGAGTCACACGCTTGATGATGAGTGTGGGGCCGTTTACTGTTGGGGATTGTGCCTTGATCCATCCCGATTGATGATTTTACCACGTATTTGATTGAAACTTATTTGTTATCATCACGTTTTGGGCCGATTGCCATATTTGGGCTTCGTGTCAACTATTTGAACCCTTTGGGAATTTTATCACTATTTTGACTTATTAGTTAAACTCAGTCATGTTGTTTTCCATTGTTTTATGACTCAGCCACTTTTACTCAGTTTTGAGACTTATATAATATTTTTAAATGATGTTTTGGGCTGAGAAATACTTTTTACTAATGTCCGAGGTGCTTGTGATAATTTTTCGGACTGAGTGTGGCCGAGGGCCAGATGTGAGGATACACTGAATGATATAAGGCCGAGGGCTTGAGATACATATATACGCCACGAGGTGGCTTGAGTGATGTGAGGCTAAGGGCCTAGATTTGTTGCCACGAGATGGTTTGATATTGCTTGGGCCGTAAGGGGCCCCTCCCGGAGTCTGTACACCCCAGTGAGCGCGGGTACCCATTTTTGATCTGAGAGTGAGCCCAAGGGGCTGATATTATTTTGAGAGTGAGCCTAAGGGTGTGATATTATTCTGAGAGTGACCCCGAGGGGCCGGAACTATTCTGAGTCGTGCCCGAGGGGCGTACCTTTATATGTTTTTCTTTCATATTTATTTGTCATTTTACCTGTTAAATTATGGTATTTTTGCCCGGGGGGGGGGGGATTTCTGTGCTTAGCTGCACTAATTGTTTTGCACTCAGTGTGTTACTATTGAAAAAACCATTTTCAAAGAAGTTTAAACTGAGCTAATTGTTTTAAGAGATTTTTAGCTTCACTGCTTTCTCACTAGTTTATGAACTGCTTCTATACAACATTCTGATATGCTTTATGTGATTTATTACTACTCAGTTATTATTTATGTTTGTTACTCATTGAGTTAAAGTGCTCACTTTACTCCATGCACCATGTGTGCAGATGCAAGTATTTATGCACCCAGTAGCGGGCTTGACTGATCGGAGGCAGAGTTATCAGAATTTCGTAAGGTGGCTGCCGGCATTCGTAGCATCGCTTTCCTCCCTCTTCGTTCATTAGTCATGTTTTGTATATTTCAGACCTTTTGTTATATTTATACTTTAATAGATGCTCATGACTTGTGACACCTCGATTTAGGCTGTGTCGGGTTGTACTTCCGCTAATTATTATCATTAAATCATATTTGATTTGCTTATGTACTGTTAATCTGCTTTAAAATATGAATTGGGTTTAGTTGGCTGGCTTTGTCCTCACAAGAGGCTCCATCACGACCGGGTCTGGGTTTGGGTTGGTTTCAGAGCCTAGGTTGCATAAGTCTCACGAGTCAGGAGCAGGTTTAGTAGAGTCTCGTGGATCGGTATGGAGATGTCTGTATTTATCCTCGAGAGGCTGCAGAACCTTTAGGAAAAATTCACATTCATGAATTCTTATAATGCGTCCTTGATTCAGCTTGAAAAGTAACTTTTGCAATTCCTTCCACGTGTTCGCATGCGCACATGAGCACTCAGTATCAGATGTGCCTAGATGGCTTGTCATTCCCTGATCGAGGGGCGAGGCGTGATCTATGTGAGTTGATCTTGGGCCAGTCTAGAGGACTTAAGGTCGGATCTTTGCCTATAGCTTGAGCACCGAGGTGCTGATTGTGTGAGCAAGTATTTTTGAACTTATATGTTCGGTAGTATCCCTATTAGTGGGAATGACAGTTGGATAACTATGTGATGAGTATGTTAGTACTGCGAGAGGTATCCATATGATTTGGAGGCGACAAGAAGGGGCCGTTAGAGGATAGAAGAACTATTAGGTGTTGGAATTCAATCATTATTCTAGGTATATCCCCGAGTTATGAGCTTGTGCAGGATATTTTCATATTTCCCAGTTGAGAGTGAAGTAAATTTCATGTTGCAATATGAGTTCAGACTCAGGAATACTAAGTGACTGTGTACGGTTTGTGACGATGGAACGTATACATGAATGTTAGTTGGAGGCAAAGCGGGTGGGTTATTTCCTGCAGAGCGTTCTGAGGTTGTGTGATACTTATGTTGTCTATTAGAAGATCCCATTTGCGAGTGAAGTATATGTGTTGAAACTCAAATTTGGGTCGCCTAAGAGTGTGGGCTTAACTGTTGCGAGAGTGAATGTGATATTTGCAGAAAAGTTAAAATTCTAGATGATTTGTGTTTCATAAGCTTTTATAGGATTTGAGTTTAATCACGTTATGGTATTGTGGCATCAATAAAGTGTAAGTGCTATAAGTTATTGATTGTATTTTTTATCTAAGGATTCGATCCAAGTGGGGGAGTCTGTTGTTGATTAGTTGATTGCACGATTAGATGCTATGTTGGATCCAGTTTGAGGCATGAGAGTGAATCAGTTATGACTTGCAGAAATTGAGACCGAGGAGGACTCGAGTAAAGGAATATTTTGACAAAGGTTATATTATGCTTTATAGGGTATGAGAATCATGGAATGACTGGAGTTGTTGTTAGTAAATGATGATCGGTGCATAGAACAGGTAGTTGCTTAGTTGTGTCGGGATGGGGTTGCATTCTGCAGTGTTTGAAGTGCTAATGAGGCACATGTTGTTCGGTTCTTTTGATGGGGCTAATTGCGGTTTGAGGAGAGTGGATGACTTACGAGAATGGTTCTAACATGTTCAAGAGTCTGCATATATCAATTGAGTATTCTAAAGTTACATATGCGGTTAGAAACTGAGTTTCATTGGAAAATGTCAAGACTTGTGGTAGTTTCTATAAATTGTGGGATTCTATGTATCAGTATCAGAAAGGTAAAATGTAACGGATTTGGATTCGTACGGAGTCTCTTCAGAGGAAGTATTTTGGAATGTGGTGCTTTTGGGGATAGTTGAGAGAGAAAGAGGGTGAGTAGCGTGAGAAAGAAAATGGTGATATGTTTCTTGTCACAGCCCATAAGCCGCTGAAGAATAAAACAAAAGCAATTATAAATAAATTGTTTCTGTTGAACACAAGTCCTGATATCTATTATTTTTATATTTTTGTATGTATTATACTTGTATTTATTTGTCGTGAAAAAACAAAAAGGTATTTTAATCTTATTTTTCTTTCTTGTGATTGTATTGGTGGTGAAAAAGTGTTACACGTGGATTATGAGACTGTTGATATGCCATGATATGTGGGACAATGATATAGCGACACATGGCTATTTTAATTGTCAGGGAAGAGAAGGCACGGGAAGAAATACCCACGAGACATTACCTGGCCTAACAGTTGACAAGGAATAACTGAGGACAAAATGAATAAACAATAAAAATAAGGAAAGATACATGAACCAGAAGGAAATAAGGAAGGGGAATCAGAACATATATGAGGCATTTGTAGCAATAAATACGTCAGTTATAGATATCCGAGATTATGGGCAATCAATATCATTAATTCCCATAAACAACCCAAATTATGTGGGAAAAATGATACTAATGTATATTCCGTTAAGGGCACAAAATTCTATTTTTGGGGACATATATGAGACAATATTGAAATATAGATATGAGACAATATTGAAATATACTCTTTACTTTTCTGCTTTCTCAAAATTCTCTACCTTGACTTTGCAATTTGTTTATCAATTATTTCCTAAGTTGTTCTTATTATTTTCCTTTGATATCATCGAGAAAGTGAAGTAAAACTTGATAATCAGCAACCCATTGTTTTCTTTCTAAAATTAGATTTTGATAAAAAAAAATATTTTTGGTTAAACAACGATGATATAACATTGAGTTCGCTCGAGAAATTACAGATTTTTTCCTCGTTTGTGAGATTCCCATGCTATAGGGCATTTTGCATATTGAGGCTTTTGCTTTTAACATTCATTTCAAGTTTATATTTGACATAATTACTGTTTAACCAAAAAATTAAATTTCAGTCAAAGCTTGAATTTAGAAGAACACAGGTTACTGATAATCAAAAGAATATAAATAAAAAGAGATTTAGCTGAAAATAATATAACCAGAAAAGCAAATAGACCAAAGTATATTCAGATGGTATTTCGTGTCCTTACAATTGTTTATTCCTCCCCCTTTATAGTTATTTTGGGGATATAAGCCTTACCTCCGTCATAACAAGGCTATTATGGGTAATAAATGACATTAAATGCTACATTACACAATCATTACATTAAATACATATTCTATAATGTTTGTAGTATTTAATGCCCATTAAATACTGTATTTTGACTCTCTTATATTGTCAGATTCATTCTCCCGATTCTTCTTAATTCTTGAACTTTAAATATCTTGAGTAAGTACGGACGCTGAATCACTTGAATAGCTGCATGTAGCTCTTCTGCTACCTTTGCTCGTATCCGTTGCTGCTCTAATTATAATTCTTTGACTATTTGACTAGTCTACATGTCATGATACGTCATCTTTAACATGTAAATTCAATTTTCCCAATAGAGATAGTCCCCCCACTTTCCATTTATTCATCGGTTGAATATTTGGGAAGTGGCTTCCATTAAAAGAGAATTTTTGTTACCATAAATATTCTGATAAAATTGATGTTTCACTTGTCGCATCCATTTAATGCTCCATACACTTGTCGCTTTCCCATTGGTTTTGCAGTTTTGCAGCCCCTTTCAAGGATTTTTTACGGCTCCACTATTCACGAAGTGTCAGTTACCTTTATTATGGCCCTTCCATCATTACAATTTTCTCTTTGACAGTTGTTAATCAGTATAAATATAACTTCTTTCCTTGTCTTTTACCACATAAAGCTTTATCGAATACTTAATTCTTCAAATCATTGTTCGCTTCTTCTTCGATATGTCTTCACCAAACCCTAATCCTGTGAGAGTTCCTATCTTAGATACCTTCCCCAATTCCCCTGTTAGACATAGAATGGGAGGTAGGCTTTGTAGCTTAGAATCTTTTGTGGTGGTGGTTCATCTACGCACTCTCCTAGTTCTGGTCCTTTCTCTAGAACTAGGGGTTCCTTTACTCAAAAATCTTCTTCTAAGGGTAAAGAGCCCTCTGAACCTGTACGTGAACCTTTAGTAGAAGAGATAGTCCCTAATGACTTATCTTTTCACCATGATAGTCAATCTCTTAGAAACCATGTTTTGGGTTTAGATCGTGCTGATACTTACCCCACTCAAATTACAGAAGTTTTAACTGTGATAGTCCATAAATATTGCCACCGGAATGATGATTTTCCCATTATAATACCTATTCCAAAAAAGAGAATCACTTCATATATGACTTGATTCTCTTTTGTTTATACATATTCTTTTACTCTTGGATTTTAACCAGCCATTGACCTAGTGATTCTTGATTTTTGCCGCTTCTTCAATGTCTGCTTGGGGAAAATTGGACCAATTTTATGGAGGGTTCTTTCCTATTTAAGTCACTTGACCAATATGGCAGATATTGTTTTTACTTTCCCTCACTTAATCCATCTCTACTCCCATAGGCTTTTTCGCAATTGTGTTTTTATCCTAGTAGCCAAGAGTAGGTGGGTTTTAGTGAGCCTAGAAGATGAAAAAGACCGTGGCTGGTATTCCTAGTCTGTTATTATCCCTACTGCTGGTTTAGTAGGTGAAGATAACGTTCCTTTCCCAGAGAAGTGGAATTTTGCATGTAAGTCTTTTCGTCTCTCTCATGCCTTTTCCCTCAAATTTATCAATCTCTCTAACTTTTTTCCTTTTTTATAGCAACCATGGGAGTGCTGGAGGACGTACCCAACTTCCATGGGTAGGTAGATAAATTGTTGAAGACCGCACCGATGGAGGGTAGGTCTTGGAAAAACCTTTCTAGGCGTTACGGTTTGCAAGTAAGAACTCATGGTAAGAGTTTTCATCTTTCTCGTATGTAAATACTTTCCTCTATTTTTTAAACTTTTATCCTTCTTTTTGTCAGGATTTACTATTCAAGGAGTTACTACTGAGGTAGTTGCTGCCTCTTGTGCCCCTTCGGAAACCCATACATCTTTGAGACCCCGTATTTTTTTGAAAGAGCCCGAGATATAGTCTAGTGTTCTTCTTCTTCTAAAAGTAAAGTGGTTGAAGAAGAGGACTCTGGAGAAGATGATGATGGGGGTTCCCTGGTGACAAGGCCAAGAGCTAGAAGACGTATCGTCTCTGATGATGAGCTGAAATTTCACCTCGTCTTTCTCCTATAAAGCCTATTGACACCCGGTGATAATTCCTGATGATGATGATGTTACCCCCCATGACACTCGTGCGTCTATTAACCTGCTTTTCGTTAGTGGTTTCAAGAGTGGTGATTTAGGGCCTGTTTTAGATGAACTTCCCCTGTCTTCCTTTTCAACTTCCATGTTTGCAGTTCCTTCCTTACCTTCTCCTCTCATGCCTATTATCCACCTGTTCCAACTGCTTCTATTCCTCCCTCTGCTATTTTTACTTCTTTTATCACTCCTCCTTTGGCAGTTCCCCCTTCTATCGTTCATCATGCGGAGGTGGGTTCTACGAGTAGAAGTGCTACTACGAGGTGCGTGACCATTGACGTTCCTACTAACAATAACTTTTTTAGGAAGTCAGGTCAGGTAGATATTTGGCTCGAGCCTTTAATTGGCCCAATCGAGAAAGAAAAATGAATATCCATAACTGTCTTACTTTAATGAATGACATATTTCATGCACTCTAAAGGTACTTTCCTTCTTTATTTACTTTACAAAAACTTTTATCTTTGGAATTCTTATTTTCCTCCTTTTTCATTTTTAGGCCAACCTTATTGGTACAGAGCTGATGAACAGATTTACTCTATTGGATAAGGTGGAACGTGACTCTGAGAAGGTTGTTCTTGATTAAGAGAATGTGGCTCGTGATTCTCTGCTGGAAGTAGCCAATTGGAAGGAATAGTTTGATAGTGCACAAATTACCATAGAAGATTTGCAAGAGAATGGGAGTAACCTGGAACAACAGGTGCAGACATTAACTTCAGAGTTAGCAGTTGTCAAAGCTTCCTCAAACCAGGCAGATAAAGAAAAAGAGCGTCTCGAGTCTTCTTTCTAAGAGCAATTATCTGAGCCAAGTGAGGAGATCAGAGAGTTGAAAGCTCTTTTGAATCAAAAAGAAGTTTATGCTGGAGATCTAGTGCAAAGTTTGACTCAGACAGAAGAAGATCTACGAGCTTCTGCTAACAAAGTGCATGCCTTAGAAAACTTTCATGCCTCTTACAACTTAGACTTGGCTGAAAATGAAGAACTCAAGAATGAGATTGTTGTTTGGGAAAGAGATTATGAGCTCTTTGAAGATAAAACTGTCGTTGAGGTATGTTGGGATTTTCTGAACCCACGTCGTGATGCCTTAGTTGAGGCTAGCCAAGAAAACTTCAACCTGGAGTCAAAGTTAGCTAAAGTTAATGAAACCATTGAAAAAGCTCAACAACCACAGGTCTTCCCTTCTCTGGCGATTGAAGCTCCTGAAGCTGAATCTCTCGAGATTGAAGCTCCCGAGGCCAAAGTTCTAGTTAATGTTGAAACTAAAATGGGTACCACGATTCTTTTGAGCCCCATTGATCCTTCTGGTGCAATCCAAACTGAAACTGTATCTGTAGATGTACCTGCCTACATTGGAACCGTTGCTTCTTATGTTCCTGTTTCACTTCCACAATCTTCTCAGTGACCAGTTCTTGTTTGAATGAACTTGTTTTTGTTTTTTTCTTTTGGAAAATGGTAATCAAACCGTTAGTTTCATTTTAGGGTTAATTTTAGAAGCATAAGTCCTCAAGTCTTGTTATGGGGCAATTTGTGTAACAAATTTGATGATAATTTTGTACTTAGTCTTTCGTTTTTTAAATATTAAGAAGTTTTATTATTATCGTCAAACTTCCGTTTTTTCTACTCTTGCCTTTATTTTCAAGGACTTGGAGAATAATTTGCATTTTTGTTCTTTGAAAATGCTTATGTTAATCTCATGACTAAATAATTTAACCATAAGCATTATAAAATAGGGCCTTTTTATATTTCGACACTTAATGAAGAAGACGTCTTAACTTCATAATGGTGTTATCATACGATAGAAAAAATAGGAACACATATGTTTCTTTGAAATAACTTTGACAAATTATTTATTTCTAAACCTTGATAAGTTTTGAATAATACTTGAGATGTATTTGAATTACATCTATAACTTTCTCGTAACTATTTCTTGTAACAGATTTTTACAAAAGAAGAATAATAGATACATGTTTTTTCCTTATAACCCGTTTTAGAACATAGGTTTTACGTAACTCTAATGAGGTACATTGGATCCACTTAGATCCAAAATATTAGGAAGGGTTTGAAAGGTGACTCCATTGTTCCAATGGGAAAGAACACTATGATGAATGCCATGACTTCGTAACTTTAACTCCGCACTTGACTCTTCTAAGCTTGATTTTTCCTCAATCTTTTTTGTCTTCTTTATACACATGTATGTATATATTATGTAGTCCGCCAAGTGTTTGAGTGTTGAAGTATGAAGCCTCGAGCACTTGATAGTTTCTTTCACTTGGTCCTTTTTCCTGAAAAGGAAAAACATACGCGACTCGGAGGTGCGATTATAGATGAAGGCTACTTAACCCATTTGTATTTCTATCAGAATAATTGTAACCCTGGGCCAGGAATTTTAGTTTATTCCATTTCTCCTTACAGGTCTTGGCTCATCATTTAGTACGGGTTAGAGTTTTGCCTAGGGGTGTGCATTCGAATCGGTTTATCGATAAATCGAATCGATTATTTGTTATCGGTTTATTGATATCGGTTTATCGGTTTATCGATTTGATTTCGATTTCAAAAAATTTACCTTATCGGTTTATCGATTCGATTTCGATTTTGGCCATTCGGTTTATCGGTTTATCGATAAATCGATAAGATATATTAAAAAGATAAATATACCCTTATTTTATAATAATATGACTACCCTATCCTTACATAATACATACAGTCAGCCTGACTCTTCAGTCTTTGCCCTAACCTAACCCTTCGCATATTTATATATACTGCTATACAATCAGTAACCCCTAATCACACACACCCCTACCGAAGAGTAAAAACTAAAAAGCCTAACCCTAACACTGCCTTGGCTGCGCAGCTTCTTCTTCGATCTTCTTGGATCTTCTCGGTTCTTCGTCTTCCTCAGTTTCTCCCTTCAGGTGATCAGGTCAGCTTTATTTTTATTTTTTCGCCAATTTCTTTTTTCCCCAATTTGTTTCGGTTCTATTTAGACTTTTAAATTTTGACGACTGAATATAATGGCTGATGTCGTTCTTAATCTGTCTAATTCTCGCTCCAATTTCATGGCTGTTGTGAAGGTTTTTTAATTGTCATCCTCTCATATCTGCAATTTTTCTTTTATAGTACAAGATTTATTCTTCAAATAGCAAAATAGATTTGTGCCCTTCTCTTTGTTAGCTACCCCTTGTAGCTGCTGAGTTTGCCATTGCTTTTTCCTCTTTGTTCATTGTATTGTTTCGGTTATAATTTTTTATATGTATCTAAGTGGCTATTTGTTATTATTATTTTACATTGGTCATTTATGTTAAACATGATTATTTTGTGGCAACTCAGATGTTTGGAAAGATTTGTTCTTGACAAAAATTGTCCGTCCGTGTTTAATCTTTTTTTAAAATACATCTTTAATGAGAATTTGATCTTGTAATTCCTTGCTCTTAAAACATATCTTTTATGTCGATTGATTACATGTCCTTGCTCATTCCTTATGTGAGAGGTTTGATATTTGTTTCATTTTCCAGATTGAGTGCAATACGGCTTGAGGAGAAGGAGAAAAGGGAGAAGGAAATTGTAAGGGAAATAATTGAAGAAGCAGAGGTATACAAAGCAGGAAATAAACTGTAAGTTGCATTCTTAATTCACTAAACATGGCTGAAAATGATAATATTGGTAAAGTAGCCGTTGAAAGTAAAGATTCTGAGTCCACAGCAGCAACTACTCACTTGACAGTTTCAAAACAAAGGAGAAAACGATCTCGGGCATGGGATTTTTTTGAAGAAAAAGTTGATGCTAAAGGAAATAATAAATATGCATGTAAATTTTGTGGACAAGAATATTTTGAGACAAAAGGCAAAAGTACGACACAAATGAATGGTCATATTGATAAATGTCCAAAGAATCCTTATAAAGTTGAAAAAGGTCAAAAACTATTACAATTTCACACATTACCGGGGGGTAATAAAGGTGATCTTATTCCATGGAATTTGATCAAGAAGAGTGTAGGATGGCTTTGTGTCGTATGGTGATTGTTGATGAACTTCCGTTTAGTTTTGTTGAGAAGGAAGGCTTTAGGAAATTTATGAAAGTGGCACAACCTTCTTTTCATATTCCTTCCCGTACTACTATTACACGGGATTGTTTTGCTCTTTTAAATGTGGAAAAAAATAAATTAATGAAGTTTCTTAAAGGAACAAGTCAAAGAGTAAGTCTTACCACTGATACATGGACTTCTATTCAAAAAATTAACTATATGTGCATCACAGCCCATTGGATTGATAGTGAATGGATTATGCATAAAAGAATTATTAACTTTTCTCCAATTACTAGTCATAAAGGTGAAGATATGGCAAGGTGTATTATTGATTATTTGCGTGAGTGGGGTTTGCAAAAGATTTTCACTGTCACAGTTGACAATGCTAGTTCAAATGATGTGACCGTGGAGAAGTTGTCTGACAAATTAAATGATTGGGGAACCAATTCCATGAATGGTCAACACCTTCACATGAGATGCGTGGCTCATATTGTAAATCTTATTGTGAAAGATGGTTTAAAAGAGTCAAGTATTTCTATTGCTCGTGTTAGATGTGCAGTCAGATACATTAGACAGTCTCCTGCTAGGTTGAGGAAGTTTCAGGAATGTTGTGAAAGTGAAAATATTGTCATGAAGTCTTTATTCTTAGATGTTCCTACAAGGTGGAATTCCACCTACTTGATGTTGAGCAGGGCTATAGAATATGAGCGTGCAATTAAAGAATATTCTGATCGTGATATTGGCTTGTCAAGTTATCTTATGTTTGATGCTATTTCAGATGGAAAGCCTGTAGGTTTGCTTACAAGAACTGATTGGGATGACGTAAAGAGAATTGCACAATTTCTTGAAATATTTTATAATCTCACTTTGAAGGTGTCTGGATCACTTTATGTAACATCAAATGTCCATTTTATTGCAATCGGTCAAGTTGCTGTTTACTTAATCGATTAATAACAACTGAAGATAAACTTTTGGGTGAAATGGCATCAAGTATGTGGAAAAAATTTGAGAAGTATTCGGGTGAACCAACAAAAATGAACAAAATGATTTTCATTGCTTGTGTTTTGGATCCTCGCTACAAGTTTAGTACGGTTAGTTTTGTACTTAAGAGGATGTTTGGAGATAGTGGGACAATTATTGAAAAAGAGGTTCATACTTATATGAGTTCATTGTTTAATGAGTATGCCTCTAATTCGGTCTCAAAAGATATTGGTGGTGAAGTTTCTACCTCTTTGCCAAGCTCTTCAACACCTGGTTTAGGTGAACTTTTAGATGAAATAAGGAAACATAAAGCTGAATGTGGCGTTGAAGATTCTAAAACAGATATGGAGAAGTATCTTGCAGAAGCTCCTGAAAAGGAAAGATCGGACTTTGATATCTTGGTTTGGTGGAAGGTGAACTCACCTAGATTTCCTATTCTTGCTAAGATGGTTCGAGATGTGCTTGCTATTCCTATTTCAAGTGTGGCATATGAAAGTGCATTTAGTACTGGAGGGCGTATTCTTGACCAATTTAGGAGTTCATTAACTCCTAAATTGGTTGAAACTCTAGTGTGCCTTCAAGATTGGCTTCGGAGTGAATCACTTCCTGTAAATATTGAGGAAGATTTAGATTTTCTTGAGACACTTGAGGAAGGTATGTATATTTTAATAAAATTTATTGTATTGCTTAAGATAGTTAAATAATATATTAATTGCTTGTCTTGTTAATATATTTTCTTATTAGATTTTACTAATCTTGGCAAAGAAGCTTCAACCGACGATGTTTGCTAGAGTTTGTTAGTTGCTATTTGCTATGTAAGTTCTCTTTTTTAAATAATATACTTTGTAAAAGAATGTGATATATTACAAAGTTCTTAATATTTTTCTCTTTAATAACTTGCAGTTGTTGTATTGTTGTCTGATCTTTCTGCTGCTGTCTGCTGTCTGCTGCTGAATACTGCTGCTGCTGATAAATTGTAATGGGTAAGCTGTTGATATGCACTCTGTAACTCCAGATTGGCTGGATGTATTGCTAATTTGCTATATGCTGAATGCTGCTGTTGATATGCACTCTTTCTTCTTCTTTCTTCTTTTTGTTAAGCTGTTGATCTTTCTTCTTTTTGTTAAGCAGAATGCTGCTGTCTGCTGTTGCTGTTGTATTGTTGTCTGCTGTTGTTGTATTGTTGTCTGATGTTGTTGTTGTATTGCTGTCTGCTGCTGCTGAATCCTACTGCTGCTGCTGATCTTTCTGCTGCTGTCTGCTGCTGAATACTGCTGCTGTATTGTTGTCTGCTGAATATTGCTGAATACTGCTGCTGCTGTCTTTCTTATAGGTTTATGAGAAGAAAAAAACTGTGCGCTGGAAGTATGACCTTGGCTGGAAAAGGAATTTTGAACAGGTGATATGCATAAGCCACTCTTCTATACACAATTGCACAGTTAATTTATCTTACACTTGAACTGACATTCTGAAACTTGATACATATGTAGGTCTCCAGCTGAGAATGAATGAAGTGGAATACTATTTTTTGTTGAAATTTCCAGTTCTACAGCTTTCATTACAGTTTTATTGTAATAATTGGACAGACGAATTACTAAGCTTTTGTGTTTGAGCATTTGAACTATTAGGATTGTGTGTGTGCTTGTTGTAAACATTTGGAAAGGGATTTGTATCATTTCAAATTGCCCAGGACATTGTCATATGTTAGTTTAAAAATTAGAGAATCAAAGTACTATGTTGTATTATCTCAATAGTTTCAGCCGTGATAATCAAAGTGTGCAGCCCGCCTCTTGGCTTATTGGTGTTATCGATAAATCGAATCGATAAGCCTCCAAAATCGATAAATCGAAATCGAAAAAACGAAACCTTATTGAAACGATAACGATAAGCATATGTAAGAATCGATAATCGATAAGTAATTATCCATAAAGGTCAGAATTGAATCGATAAATCGAATGCACACCCCTAGTTTTGCCTATCATCTAAGTCGGTAGTAAAATTTTAACAATTAAAAAATAAAATTTATCATGGTGATACCTGATCGTTAGTATTTCCTTAGAAATATTATCTCTTCAAATGAACAACATTCCAATGTGAAGGTAGCACCTTCCCGTCCATTGTCTCCAGTTCATATGCTCCTTTTCTTGCAATATCATGAACTCTATAGGGTCTTTCCTATGTTGGACTTAATTTTCTCGTGTTAGCAGCTTTTGTAGATTAAAAAATCTTTTTGAGCAAGAAGTCCCCAATTTTGAAGAATCTGAGGTGTGCTTTTCGGTTGTAATATCATTCTATGACTTGTTTTTGTGCATCCATGCTTATTAGTGCAGCTTCTCTCCTTCGCTCGAGTAAATCAAGATTGACCTGCATCTCTTCATCATTAGATTCCTCCATTTCCTGTGTGAACCGTGTTCTTGGTTCTCCTATCTCAACTGGAATCAAAGCCTCAGCTCCATAAACAATTGAAAATGGTATTTCTCCTGTACTCATTTTTGCAGTTGTACGATAAGCCAATAAAACTCCAGGTAACACTTCAGGCCAGTTACCATTAAATTCCTGTAAACGCTTCTTTAAATTGTTGATAATAATTTTGTTTGTTAACTCTGCTTGCCCATTGCCACTGGATGATATGGTATGGACGTAATCCTTTTAATTTGCCAACTTTGAAAGAATTCCATGATTTGAGCTATTATAAATTGAGCGCCATTATCACATATGATCTTCTTTGGTACTCCAAATCGGCATATGATATTTTGCCAAACGAAATCCTTGACTTCCTTTTCTAAGACCTGTTTAAATGCTCCTCCATCTACCCATTTAGTGAAATAATTAGTGGGTACGAGCACAAACTTTACTTGTCCTTTTGCTTGTGGTAATGGACCCACGATATCCATTTCCCATTTCATAAATGGCCACAGTGCTATGATTGAATGCCATAGCTCTACTGGTCTATGCATATTGTTTCCGTACCTTTGGCATTTATCACATTTAGATACGAAATTCTTTGTTTCCTCTTCCATTTTAGGCTAGTAATAACCTGCCCTAATTAATGTCCTTACTAATGATCTTCCTCCAGCGTAATTTCCACAATGTCCCTTGTGTATTTCTCTCATTAGTACTCTGTTTGAGAAGGTCCGAGGCATCTTGCTAAAGGACCATCGAACCTTTTACGATAAAGATTCCCTTGTTTTAAATAGTACCGAGCAACTTTTTTTCGAAGTGCATGTTCTTTCCTCTTATCAGTAGGGACAGTACCATAAAGCAAGAAAGCGACAATTTCGTTCCTCCAATCCCAAGTTAAGTTATTAAAATTTACTTCATTCTTGTCAGGATCAAGAATTGAATGAAATAAATGTATAATTGAGGCATTCGTATTGCTTGCCATATCACCTGCAGATGCGATGATAGCTAAAGCATCTGCTTTAATATTTTCATCCCTTGGTATTTGCATAACTTTCCAGGTTTGAAATTGCTTTTATCAATTCCCGTACCTTTTGCAAGTATTGTTGCATCCTCTCTTCCTTAGCTTTGTAAGTCCCCATCATTTGATTGACCACGAGTTGTGAATCACTTTTGATTATGATATGATTTATACCACTTTCTCGTGCTAATTCTAGACCTGCAATCGCAGCTTCATACTCCGCTTCATTGTTAGTTATAGAATGACATTTAATAGCTTATCTAATGGTTTCGCCCTTATGTGGTACTAAAACAATACCCAAACCTGCTTATTTTACGTTAGATGAACTATTAGTAAACAAAGTCCAAGTCACTGGGTTCGCACCATTGAAAAACTGTAACTCTTTTTCTACTTCTAATTACATCCCCTGATTAAAATAAGCCACGAAATCAACCAATACTTGTGATTTTATAGTAGTACTAGGTTGGTAAGTGATTTCGTATTCACTTAACTCTATGGCCTATTTAGCCAGCCTGCCGAATAACTCATTCTTATGCAATATATTACGTAAAGGACAGGCAGTTACTACAGTAATAGGATGACACTGAAAGTAAAGTCTTAACTTTCTAGATGCCATGATTAATGCAAGTGCAAGTTTTTCCAACTGAGGATACCGTGTCTCGGCATCTAACAAAGGCTTTCTAACATAATATATAGGGGATTGTTTACCTTGTTATTCTCGTACCAAAACGGCACTTATCGCTACTTCTGAAACAACAAGATAAATGAACAGGATCTCCTTAGCCTTTGGTTTTACTAGTAAAGGTGGATTTGACAAGTACGTTTTCAGGTTCCTTAATGCCTGTTGACATTCTTCATTCCATTCAAAATGATCCTGCTTCTTAAGGGCTGAGAAAAATTTAAAACACTTCTCTGATGATTTATAAATGAATCTTCCCAAGGCCAGAATTCTCCCTGTTAATCTTTGAACTTCTTTCATGTTTCTAGAGATTTCTTCGGTAGCCTTAATCAGTGCATGATTCACTTCAATTCCATGGTTAGAAACAAGAAAACCTAAAACCTTACCTGATGCAACTCCAAATGCACATTTTTTGGGATTTAATTTCATATTAAATTTGCACAAAATTGAAAGTGTGTCAGATAAATGAGATATGTGATCTTTTGAATACTGGGTTTTAACAAGCATATCATCTATGTACACCTCCATAGTCTTACCTAAATGCTCTTGGAACATTCTAGTAACTAACCTTTGATATCTTGCACCTGCATTTTTTAAACCAAAGGGCATGATAACAATAAGACCCCTGTCTGTTATGAATGAAGTTTTTTCTTCATCTCCCGGATCCATTTTGATCTGATTATAACCTAAATATGCATCTAGAAAATTTAATAGTTCATGACCTGCAGTTGCATCAATCAATTGATCTATATGCGATAGTGGAAAAGAATCTGTGACGACCTAAAGGGTCATCACCATAATTCTCCCTTTTTCGTGCTTCTAAGGCCTTGAAATCCTCGCTTTCATTTGCCTCGATTTGTGTGCACAGTCCGTACGTGTAGCCGGAAGGCCTATATATGAATTCTGTGTGAAAAAAATGAATTTTGATATTAATATTTATATAGTTGACTTTAGTCAATATTTTGGGTAAACGGACCCGAACCCGTGATGTGACGGTACCGGAAGGTCCGTAGGAAAATATGGGACTTAAGCATGTTCCTGGAGTCGAAATCCGAGGTCTAGAACCCGAGTTGTGTCGATAATTGGTTTGGATCCTCGAGGGCTCGGGAGAGTTTTGGATAGGCATTGGGTTGCATTTCTCATTGTTGAAAAACCTAGTGTGCTTCAGTTCTACAGGCTTCGCAATTGTGAAGCCAACCCTCGCAAATGCGAGCTCGCAATGGCGAGTTTTTTATCGCAAATGTGAAATATCCCCTGGGCAGCTTCCTTCGCAAATGCAAAGAAATCGATCGCAAATGTGAAGCCTTTCCTTTAGTCCAGTCTTCACAAATGCGAAGACATCATCGAAAATGCGAAAACCCCTGGGATGGCTGTAGTTCGCAAATATGAACTAATTTTCTCGCAAATACCAAGCCTGATTGCGAACCCAGCTTCGAAGTTACGATACCTGTACCTGCATATCCCATACTTAGACGATTTTGAAGCTTCACTTTATCATATTTTCAAAACCCAAACACCCATTGGTGATTTTTCACGAACTCTCTCATCTCCAAATCATTTGTAAGTCAACTTTTACTCAATGTCTTCAATCTTTAGCATCAGTTATCATGTTTTCATCTTAAAATCAAGGTTTTCCATGGGTGAAAATTGGGATTTTGGGTAGAACTTAGGTTTTCACTAAATTGGGGATTTGGACCTCAATTTGAGGTCCGATTTCAAAACAAAACATACATATGAACTCGTGGGGGAATGTGTAACCCGGTTTTGGTTCGAACCTTGGGTTTTGACAACGTAGGCCCGGGGGAATTTTGGGAAGTTTTGGGCAAAACTTTGGAAACTTCGTTCTTATGCATTCAAATTAATTTAACTTGCATTTGTTGATACATTCGAGTAATTTGTGACTAGATTCTAACGGTTTTGAGGTTAATTCGTAGGGTAGCTATTCTAGAGGCGTGAGTTGGGTTTGGAGCTTTCGAGGTAAGTGTTTGTTCTAACTTTGGCTTGAGGGATTAAGATTAGGATTAGGATATTATTTGCTACATGCTAATAATGGAGTACGTTGTATAGGCATGGTGACAATTATCTATGCACTGGAGTCTAGCATGACCGTGAGTCACACTTGCTTTTAATTCGAAAAATGTGATACAATTGTGTTGCTTAATTGATAATTTCATATGAAATTGTAGTTGAGAAGGAAATGATTTAAAGGAGGAACTGTAGTATTATTCTCTTACCAAGACTTATTTGTTGATTTGTTATCCCTTGCCGGGATGTTTAGTGTTGTTATTTATCCCCTCCCCCGATTGGTTGTAACTGTTACCTAGGTGAGGAAGAGCGATTATGCTCGAAGGGTCATTCTGTGCCATGTTTTGATAATTATGCATAACGGGTCATTCCGTACCATGTTTTGATAATCATGCTCGAAGGGTCATTCCGTGCCATATTTTTGTATAATTGAGTACGAAGAGTCATTTCGTGCCTTGATGTGAGAGTTATATGAGGAAAAGAACGAAGGGTAATATCATGCACTATATTTGAATGTTTTGGTGAGAATTAGAGTAAAAGCATGATAATTGGTGCCGTGCAGTTGTTGATTTACCCGTTCTCTTTAATTGATGTTAATGTCCAGTTCCATCTCTTTGTTCGTTGATCCTATATCTGAATTGTTACCCCCATAGCATGCCCCTCCCTATTAGCGCTTTACATTTTATGTATTTTTCCTATTATTGTATATATATATATATATATATATACAGGTTATTTATGGTAGGTCCCGTCTAGCCTCGTCACTACCTCGCTGGGGTTAGGCCAGGCACTTACCAGCACATGGGGTCGGTTGTGCTAATGCTACACTCTGTGCATTTCTTTTGCACAGATCAGGGCGCAGCTTTCGGACCACAGCAGTATTAGATCGGGAGCATACCTTCAGTCCAGAGACTCTTGAGGTAGCCTTACTGATGTCCGCAGGCCCAGAGTCTATTCTATCTTTATTCAATTTGTTCGCTCTTGTATTGAAACAGACTGTTATGATTTCTTTCAGACGATTATATTTAGTAATCCTAGAAGTTCGTGAGAAATGTGATACAGTCTTGGGTAGAGGATTTGTTAAACTTCCGCATTTTCTTCAAAGGATCATATTTGAGACTTCCGCTTTATTTTTAAATGTTTTTATATTGATAATAGTGTTGATGTTCGCTAAAGAAGTATTTGATATTTGGCTTGCCTAGCTCCTATTAGTAGGCGCCATCACGACTCCCGATGGTGAAAAATCTGGGTCGTGACAGAATCTTTAGGGCAGGATTTATTAAGATCCATATAATCTACACAAACCCTCTATTTATCGTTCTTCTTTGGAACCACAATAGTGTTAGCTATCTAGTTAGGATATTTTACCTCACGAATGGAACCTATTTTTATTAACTTTTGAACTTCTTCTTGAATCACCTGATTCTTGAAAGTTCCTTGCTTTCTTTTCTTTTGCTTGACAGGGGGTATGGTGGATCTTCATTTAGTTTATGGGTTATCACTTTTGGTGGTATCCACGTCATGTCAGAATGGGACCAAGCAAAACAATCCATGCTAGATTATAAAAATTCAATTAACTTACTTTTCTTACCTTGGCTGAGATGGGCTCCAACATAGACTTTTTTATCAGGCCACTGAGCAAATAATATTAAAGACTCTAGTTTTTCTATTGTTATTTTGATATTTTCATTTTCTTCTGGCTCTTGAATTGTGTCAGGCCTTGAGTCTACATCTATCCCCCTGTTCAGTTGAGGTTTATACTATGATTTCCTCAACTGCCTTCTATGATTGCTATTGTTCTTCATTTTTCATGCTCGTATCTTCCATAGAATTAATACCCTTGGTTGTATGTTGATCTCCATGAATTTGGAATATTCTCCAAGGTGATGAGAATTTAATAACTTGATGCAGGGTTGATGGAACATCATCCATTACGTGGATCCATGGTCTCCCAAGAATCATGTTGTAAGCCATCTCCATATCTACTACCTGAAATTTTGTATCTTTGACAACTCCTTCAGCGAATGTAGTAAGTGTTACCTCTCCTTTTGTCACAACACTAGAATTATCAAATATAGACAGAGTATGCGCCTTAGGTATTACTTTATCTTCAGCTTGCATCTCACGTAATACTCTTAGTAAAATAATATTCACGGAACTCCCTAGATCAATCAAAATACGTTTCACGTTAGTATCATGTACAATTAAAGATATTACCGGTGCATCGTTATATAGAGTTAATACGCCATCTGCATCTGCATCATTGAATGTGATATTATCTTCATCTAAGACATGCCACACTCGTTTCCCTTGGGTAATCGTCACTTTGAAAATTTTATTAGCTGCGTTATATAATATACCATTGATGTCTTCACCCCCACTTATAACATTGACGGTTCTTTTGGGGGAAGGTGGTTTTGGGGGCACCTGCCTATTTTTCATGTAAGCTTCCTTGCCTTTATCAGTAAGATATCCTTGATTCAATAGATGATCAACTTCACTTTGCAAAAATCTACAATCAGCGGTTTTATGGCCGTGGTCATTATGAAACTCACACCAATGATCAGGGTTATGCCAGTTTGGATTTGACCTCATTTCCTTTGGCCATCGAACCTTATCTCCTATGCTTCTAAAAATAGCTATGAGCTCGGAGGTGCTGAAATTGAAATTATAACCACCGAACCTCGCCTTTAAACTTCTATCATCATCTCATGACTCATAATTATTTTGCCCGTTCCTAAATCTTGATGAAGAACCTGATTCCCCGTTTCTAGATTTGTGATCGTACCTTTGATTATATTTCCTTGACCGTGAGTCCTTTCCTGTAGGTCCCATATAAGGCTTGTACATGTTTTTACCGGATCTCCTTTTAGTTTATGCACATCTCGAAGCTACATTTTCCTCTTTTTGTAATCTTGGAACAGTATCTTCCTCAATTCTCAGCTTTGTGCTATACTTGTTATAAACATCATTCCACATTGTAGCAAGGAATTCTCAAAGACTTTCCTTGAATCTCCTCAAAGCTTCCGAGCTTTTTTTATTCAAATTAGTCATGAAAGATATGGCTGCCCAGTTATCAGGTACACGTGGCAAAGTCATTCTTTCATGTTGAAATCTATCCACGAGTTCTCAAAGCAATTCTAAATCCCCTTGATTGATTTTGAAGATATTCTCCATTATTTTTCTCAACTTTTTGAGCTCCCGAGTGTGCTTTGATGAAAGAATCTGCAAGCTCATCAAAAGAATTTATAGAATTCTCGGGTAAAAGAGAATACCATGTTAGCACCCCTTTGGTGAGTGTTTCACCAAATTTTTTGACTAACATTGATTCGATCTCATGTTTAGTCAAATCATTGCCTTTTACGCCCGTTGTGAACGCAGTCACGTGGTCTCGTTGGTCTCTTGTTCCATCCTATTTTGTCATATCAGGCATTTTAAACTTCTTTGGAATTGGAAGGGGAGCAACACTTGGCTTCCAGGGTTGTTGTGAATACTAATCCATATCCACCCCTTTGATTACTGGCGGAACCCTAGGTATTTGATCTATGTGGTCATTTTTCTCCTTGAGTTGTTCCTATAAGGTTAGTGTTAAATTTTGCAAATGAAAATTAACTGAATTACCTGGTTCTCCCTTTTGTGATTCACTGGGAGTTCCACCATCGCCAGAGTTAACAAGCCCAGAATGAGGATTCTCCAAGGTGTTTTTATTTGGAGTAGGTGTGGGTGGTACGGCAGGTAACCGATTAACCAGTACTTGAACAGCTTTTTGTAAAGCCGCATCCATAACTTTAACATTTTCTTGTTCTTCTGCATGAGGCCCATAAGGAGAACCTTCACGAGATCTCCGAGGAGAGCTTTGTGGAGAATTATTATTCGTTGATCTCCATCAAGTTGTTGGTGTATTTGATTTTCTTGTGTGCTTTCATTGTTGTTCAACATGGTGAAAGCAACAAGGAAAGTGCAGCTAAAGAGAATAGATTATCAGATTTCCGGTAACAGAACCAATTTGTTTAACCCAAAAACTAAATTTCAGTCAAAGCTTGAATTTAGAAGAACATGTGTTACTGATAATCAAAAGAATATAAATAAAAGAGATTTAGCTGGAAATAATATAATCAGAAAAGCAAATAGACCAAAGTATATTCAGATGGTATTTCGTGTCCTTACAATTGTTTATTCCTCCCCTTTTATAGTTATTTTAGGGATATGAGTCTTACCTTCATCATAACAAGGCTATTATGGGCAATAAATGACATTAAATGCTACGTTACACAATCATTACATTAAATACGTATTCTATAACGTTTGCAGTATTTAATACCCATTAAATACTGTATTTGGACTCTCTTATGTTGTCAGATTCATTCTCTTGATTCTTCTTATTTCTTGAACTTTAAATATGTTGAATAGGTACGGGCGCTGAATCACTTGAATAGCAGCCCGTGCCTCTTCCGCTACCTTTGCTCATATCCATTGATGGTCGTGCCTCTTGACTAATTATAGTTCTTTGACTATTTGATTAGTCTACGTGCCATGACACGTCATATTCAACATGTAAATTTAATTTTTTTTCAATACAATTACATTTAGAATTACCCTAATTTCTTTTGAAGACACAACTCAAGTGATGCAAGATTTAAAGCTTATCAGAGTTTTTTCCATTTTCCTTGTCTTTCGTCTTCTCTTTCATGATGTAAAGTATAAAAAATTATGTGTAGCAATAAAAGTAGTTTAAATATAGTAATTTTATTTGTCTCATGATGTTATCTTGAGGTAGAATATTGCGATTTAAGATTGATTCTAGGAAAATCGGTAAAATATGCCCATCTACTATGAGAAAGGAATCGTTGTTACCTTCTGTTATAATATTTGTATAAAAATACCCATGATATTACATAAATGGTTCAAATATACCACTTCTCTGTTAAGTTTTTCCAAGGTAGACTCTCAATCCTTTGTGGCGCTAATGTTTTAATAAAGTAGATACCACACGGTTTTGCCACCTCATCCTTCCCAACCCAATTTACCCCTCCCTCCTTCTTATTCTTCCTCTTGCAATTCAATAAGTATGGTGTTTTCTTTGCATATAAATCTTTTCTAACTTTAACTGATATAAACCTTTAGTACTAAGTTCAGGATAGTTCACTAAGTCTAACACTTTATCAACATTTGATAGTATGACGTTATATTCGCTTGGGCGAAATTGGGGTTCTTTATGATAAAGGACTAATGTTCAATTAATAAGATCTACAACTGAAGAATAAATTCATAATTTCAAACCGCATCAAAACTTAAGCAATTTAAGAATATATAGTTATTAAATTATGCTCTATGCTTTTTATACGTCAACCACAATGTACAGATGATTCATGTGGGGTTTATTAGCCTGCAAAAGTGTTGATGCTGGTACTATATTAACATAGTAGAATTCAAAACAGTGTAGTTATAGTAGATCATAGAAAAGTTAGCAAGAGTATTTAGCCCATAAAGAATAGGCTAACTATAATGTTTTCACATGTCATTTTTTGAGAAACGCTACAACAATGTAACGACCCGGGAGATCGTTTCATGATTTACAATTCCATTTTTTCCATTCATGCTTCTTTATGTATTGTTCAACTATATTTCATCTTATTGTGTTGGTAGTTTCGGTTTCGGAGTGATCTTAGAGTGGAATGAGACACTTTGTCACTAATTTAGAAGTTTAATTTGAAAAAGTCAATCGGGTGTTGACTTATGAGTACAAGGTCTCGGATGTGAATTCTGACAGTTCGAATGGGTTCATTAGGTGATTTTGGACTTAGGAGCGTTAGGAGCGTGTCTGAAATATAATTTGGAGGTTTGTGGTAGATTTAGGCTTGAATTGGCAAAATTAAAAATTTAGCATTTTTTGATCGGCAGTGGAAATATTGATATCGGGTCGGAATAGAATTCCAAAATTTGAAGTAGGTCCATTGTGTCATTTGTGACGTATGTGAAAAATTTCAGGTTATTCGGATGAGGTTTGTTAGGTTTTTGGATCGGTTGCAAAATTCGGAAGTTTTGAAATCCTTAGGCTTGAATCCAGGGGTGATTTGTGTTTCGATATTGTTTTGAGTGTTTTGAAGTTTAGAATATATTTTAATAGTGATATGTGAATTGTTCGTATATTTGGTTGTGGTCCCGGGGGCCTCGGGATGAATTGAGAAGGTTGTCAGAAAATTTGGAATTGAAGTTTAGCAGCTTCAGATGCTGTTTTCTGTCATAACTGCACATGCAAATTGGGGACAGTGGGTGCGAGTTGCGGAAGCAGAAAGAAGAACGCAGAAGCGGCAAGGATCGCAAGAGCAAGGTCTGGGCCTCATCTACGAGCCTGCAGGTGCGAGGCCAAGGTCACAGGTGCGACGTCTGAGGAAATTAATGAAAAACCAGAGATGCGGTTAAGTTGACCACAAGTACAGTCCGTAGAAGCGAGATTTAGGACGGGGGTGCAGAATCCCTGGTCAGAAACTATATAAGTTCCCCTTTCGCAAAATTTAGCCCATTCCACCATTTTTGAAGTCGCGATTAAAGCTTTTGGAGAGTTTTGAAGAGGAAATCAAGGGGATTCTTATTGAAGTAAGATTTTTGAACTTAATAATCGTGTCTATGGTAAAATTGAAGAGTTTAAATTGGGGTTTGAGGGGCCATTAGAGGTCTGGTTATGATGATTTTGGTATGTATTGACTCATAAGAGAATAAGGATTCTAGCTTAATAATTTTTATCGAATTTCGAGATGGGGCCCAGGGGTCTGGTTTGATCAACTTCGGAATTTTGAGTTTAATTTGATAATTTTCGCGTGAGCTTTGTCTCTTTGGCTTTTATTGATGTTATGATTCTGATTTTGGATAGATTCAGGATGATTTGAGGCCGAGTCGAGAGGCAAGAGCATTGTAGAGTGTATTTTTGTCCGGTTTAAGGTGTGTAACTCTTGTAAATTTAGACTTGAGGGTATGAAACTCCGGAATTTTGTATTGTTTTGATAAATAAGGTGACACACATGCTAGGTGATGGGTGTGTAGGCATGCACCCGTAGGAATTGTGGCTTTGTTCGTCTCGTGCCAACTGTAAAGTTGCATATTTTGATAATCTCTATATGATATTTATGTGTTTATAAATGAATCTGTTAACTTGGGCTGAATGCTATGTTTTGGGTCTTGTGCCAAACTATTTACTATCCTGACACTATTTGGATTCAAAACAATATCCTTAGTCATGATTTTTGCCTGTTTATTTTTTGATTCAGTTTCATTACTCTACTTTCAAATATATAAAAACTATTTGAGCTAAGTTCCCTGATTTTTACTGAAATGCTCGAGCGGCTATGAGGTTGATGATTGAGAGAGGTTGAGGACCTGATGGTGAGGATTATATATACAATTATAGATCAGGCTACACGCCGCAGTGATATTTATATGTATATGGATCAGGTTGCACGCCTCAGTGATATTTATATGTATATATTGGACCGGGCTACACGCCGCAACAATATAGTGCTTGGGCGAGCCCCTCCGGAGTCGGTACACCCCTAGTTAGCGCAGTCGACTATATGTATATTTACGGATCGGGCTGCACGCCGCAACGGTTATTATTATGAGATATCAATTGAACGGAAGTGTTTAGTGTAATATGTATATGTGTGTGTATATATATATATATATATATATATATATATATATATATATATTCACACACTTTGATCGAGGGGCTCGTTTATGCAATCACTATTTTCACGCTTCTTTTATATTGCGCCTCTATTTAAAAATGTCGAGCAAATGTTTTATATAACTTTCATTGAAACTGGAGTTTTACGATATGTTCCGAAATTGAACTACAGATTTGAATTTGATATTTCTATTGAGATTATATGTTACAATATGTATATGATTTTAAATACTCATTCTGCACTCAGCCTTTATTTACTTTGGTTACTTACTGAATTGGCATACTCACGTTACTCCCTGTACCTTGTGTGTAGATCCAGGTGTCAGAGCCTCCGAGTGAGAGCTGATCATTGCCTTCAAAGTATTATCCAGAGATTGCATGGTAGTTGCACGACATTCGTAGTCCTGCCTTTCTCCTTCTATCCTTAGTATTTTATATTTCAATCTTATCTTGTATTAAGCAGACAGTATTGGGTTGTATTTACTGGCTCATGACTAGTGACATCAGGACTGGGCTGTGTTGATGTGCTTCCGTATTTTCTTTTCCGTGTATTTTTGATATATTAAAATGAAAGATTTGAGATTATATCCGATTAAAAAAATGAATTTACAAAAAACCTTTAAATTGTTCGTATTGTTTCGGCTGGCCTAGTACTGTGATAGGCGCCATCACGATTGGCGTGTTTGGGTCGTGACAAGTTAATATCATAGCCTAGGTTACATAGGTCTCACGGGTCATGATCCGGTTTAGTAGAGTCTTGTGGATTGGTACGGAGACGTCTGTACTTATCCTTGGGAACTTGCATAACCTTTAGGAAAAACTTTGCATTCTTGAATTCCTATCATGCGAATCTGTTCATTCTGGTACTAAACTTCTATTATTCTATTCTTTCACAGATGGTGAGGATACGTGCTACCGATCAGAACGGACGACCACCAGTACCACCAGTTGGGGCCACTATAGGCCAAGGTCGCAGTCTAGGCCGTGGTAGGGGCAGGTGTTTAGCCCGCATAGCAGCTGGGGCAGCACCTGCAGATCTAACAGCCGCCCCAGCTTATGATCAGGTCCCAGTTATGGACGCTCCACCAGCACAGCTCAGGCACCGGCTCTGATGATTGTTATTCCAGGCCTGTAGGACGCCCTAGCCCAGATTCTATCAGTGTGCACTGGCCTGGCTCAAGAGGTCTCAATTACTACAGCCGCAACTACCTCTTAGTCCGGGGGATGCACCCACCCTCCCGCCATTGGCACACCTGAGCAGGTGTGCAAGGACTTCAGACACCGGAGGCACCTCCAGCCCAACCGGTTGCACCCACTTAGGATTATGTGGTACCAGTTATGCCTGACGATGATCATCATCGATTGGAGAGGTTTGGTAGACTTCACCCTCCAGGGCGAGGATTCCCAGGATTTCTTGGACAAGTGTTAGGGGATGCTTCGGATCACAGGTATTTTGGAGACCAGTGCGGTCTCGTTTACTAGTATCCAGTTTTCAGAAGTTGTCTTTAAGTTGGGGGAGGCTTATGAGAGGTGCATGCTTGTTGATGCAAAGCCCCTTACCTGCCAGCAGTTCTCTAGTGTCTTTTTTGAGAAGTATGTGCCATAGTCTCACAGAGAGGAATTACATAGGGAGTTCGAGTAGTTGCATCAGAATGATATTACTGTGATGCAGTATAAGATGAGATTTTCAGTTCTAGTTCGTCATGCTGTTTGGTTGGTTCCTATGAATAGAGAGAGAACCAGGAGGTTTGTGGATGACCTCACATATCAGCTTCTGATTCTCCTGACCAGAGAGAGGGTGTCAGCTACTACTTTTGAGTAGGTTGTTGATATTGCTTGAGAGAATGAGTTAGTTCGTCAGCAGGAGCGAAATGAGAGGGAGGCCAATAGGTCTCGTGGATCTGTTAGTTTTGGTGGCGCTCCTTCGAGAGGCCAGTTTTAGCACGGCAGAGATCATCCATTCAGGCATGCTCAGTCAGGTCGCCCAATTCATTGGGGGCATCATCGGGCCATGGTTCTCACAGTTCTCATCAGGTCCATTCATCACTTAGTGCCCTTCCAACCCAGAGTTTGTCCCGCACTCAATCAGTTTAGGGCTTTTCAGTACTAGGTTCCTCTGCTAGTCATCTTGGTGCTAGGGGTTCCCTTCACTCCCCGTCCCCCGCACCAGGGAGTTGTTACGAGTATGGAGAGTTTGAGTATATGGGGAGGCAGTGTCCTCGTCTTCTTGGGGGTCCATCTCAGTAGAGGAGTTAGCCCTCGACTTCAGCTCTAGTACTTCACCACTCGCTCAGGCAGCTAAGGGTGGGGATCGGTCAGTTAGGGTCGCCCTAGAGGGAGAGGTTAATCCACTGGTGGTCAGGACCTTTTCTATGCACTCCCAGCTAGACCATATGCTATTTCTTCACATGTCGTGATTACAGGTATTGCTTCAGTTTGCTATAGAGATGCCTCTGTGTTATTTGATCCTGGTTCCACTTTTTCGTATATGTCATCATATTTTGCTCGTTATTTGGATACGTCCTGTGCGTATCTTATTTCATCTATTCGTGTATCTACTCCGATGGGCGATATTATTATTGTGGACCGCATGTGCCGGTTGTGTGTGGTGACTATTGGAGGTTTAGAGACCTGAATAGACCTTTTGTTACTTTGTATGGTGGACTTTGATGTGATATTAGGCATGGGTTGGCTACCTTCGTGTCGTGCTATATTGGATTGTCATGCTGAGATTGTGATGTTGGCTACGCCAGGTGTGCCACGGATTGAGTGGTGAGGTTCGACTGATTTTGTGCCCAGCAGGGTGATTCCATTTTTGAAAGCCTAGCGGATGGTTGGGAAAGGTTGTGCTTTATACTTAGACTTTGTGAGGGATATCGGTGCAGATACTCCTACCATTGATTTTGTTCTAGTAGTGAGGGACTTTCTGAATGTGTTTCTTGCAGACCTTTCAAGCATGCCACCGGACATGGATATTGACTTCAGTATTGATTTAGTGTCGGGCACTCAGTCCATTTCTATTCCACCATATCATATGGCACTAGTGGAATTGAAAGAATTGAATGAGCAGCTTCAGGAACTCCTTGATAAGGGGTTTATTCGTCCTAGTGTATCACCTTGGGGTGCGCCTGTTCTATTTGTGGAGAAGAAGGATGGCACGATGAGAATGTGCATTGATTACAGGCAGTTGAAAAAATTACAATCAAGAACAAGTATCCTTTACCCCGTATTGATGATTTATTTGACTAGCTTCAGGGAGCGAAAGTGTTCTCCAAGATTGATCTCCAATCAGGTATCACCTGTTGAAGATCAGGGACTCTGATATTCTTAAGACAACTTTCAGGACCGATACGATCATTATAAGTTCCTTTTAATGTCATTTGGGCTAACCGATGCCCCAACAACATTGATGCATTTGATGAACAACGTGCTTCGGCTTTATCTCGACTCGTTTGTGTTTGTTTTCATTAATGATATTCTGGTATACTCACGCAGTCAGGAGGAACACGCTAAGCATTTGAGAGTTATGTTGTAGCAGTTGAATGAGGAGAAACTTTATGAAAAGTTCTCCAAGTCTGAGTTTTTGCTAGGTTCAGTGGCTTTCTTGGGGCACGTGGTGTCCAATAAGGGTATTCAGGTTGATCCGAAGAAGATATAGGCGGTTTAGAGTTGGCCCAGACCGTCCTCAGCCATAGAGATTCACAACTTTCTTAGTTTGGTGGGTTATTACCATCGGTTTGTCCAGGGATTTTCATCTATTGCATCACCATTGACCAAATTGACCCAAAAGGGTGCTCCAATTATGTGGTCGGATGAGTGTGTGTCGAGCTTTCAGATGCTCAAGACTGCCTTAACCACAACTCCAGTATTATTTTTGCCATCAGCTTCAGGTTCACATATAGTGTATTGTGATTCTTTGAGAGTTGGTATTGGGTGTGTTTTGATGCAGGAGGGTAGAGTGATTGCTTGTGTTTCTCATAAGTTAAAGCCCCATGAGAAGAACTACCATGTTCATGATTTGGAGTTGGCATCCATTGTTCACACGTTGAAGATCTGGAGGCATTATCTTTATGGTGTGTCCAGTGAGGTGTTTACTGATCCTCATACCCTCCAACACTTGTTCAAGTAGAAGGATCTCAATTTGAGGTAGTGGAGATGGTTGGAGCTTTTAAAGGGTTATGATATCACTATCTTGTACCATCCGAGGAAGGCCAATGTAGTGGCCAATGCTTTGAGTAGGAAGGCAGTAAGTATGGGCAGTTTGGCATATATTCATGTTGGGGAGAGATCTCTTGCAGTTGATGTTCAGACCTTGGCCAATCGATTCATGAGGGTGGATATTTCGGAACCAAGTTGGGTCTTAGCTTGTGTGGTTTCTCAGGCTTCCTTGTTTTATCGCATCAGAGAGCACCAGTATGATGATCCTCATTCGCTTATCCTCAGGGACAAAGTTCAGCATGACGATGCAGAGATGGGACTATTGGTGATGACGGAGTATTGAGGATGGAAGGCCGGATATATGTACCCAATGTGGATGGGCTTCGGGAGTTCATTCTAGAGGAGGCTCATAGCTCACGATATTCCATCCATATGGGTGGCACAAAAATGTATCAGGACTTGAGACAGCATTATTGGTGGAGAAGAATGAAGAAGGGATTATGGGATTTGTAGCTCGGTGCCTCAATTTTTAGCGGGTGAAATATGAGCATCAGAGACCGGGTGGCTTGCTTCAGCGGTTAGACATTCCAGAGTGGAAGTGGGAGCGGATCACCATGGATTTCATAGTTGGACTCCCACGGACTTTGAGAAAGTTCGATGCTATTTGGGTGATTGTGGATCGACTAAACAAGTCTGTGCACTTCATTCCTTTTGTGTACTACTTATTCTTCGGAGCGGTTAGCTAGGATTTATATGCGAGAGATTTTTCGCCGCACGGGGTTCCAGTTTCCATCATTTCACATAGAGGCACCCAGTTCACTTCGCATTTTTGGAGGGAAATGTAGAGAGAATTGGGTACTCAGGTTGAGATATGCAAATTAACTGTAGTGCAAAAGTTTTCTGAGTTATAAACAACTAATGTTGGTTATAGTACAAAATTTTTCTGAGTTGTGTAGCTTGGCAAGCCGTCCCTTATGGTTTGTTGAAGCTAGCCCCTTTTGTAGGAAAACATTTGCGACTATAAACAAATTAACTGTTTGTGTAGCTTGGCAAGCCGTTCCTTATGGGTTGTTGAAGCCAACCCCTTTTGTAGGGAAACTTTCGTATCTATGGTATAGTTTGCTTTTTTGGAGTCTCTTACTCTGTTCTTTATACGTAGGAGATATATTCATTTTTGTTGAGTTTTGTATAGAATAGGACACATATTAATTTTTGCTAGGAAAGAGGATGATGGAAATGACTCAGACATATTTAGCAAATTGTTTCTCCCTCCGAAAGGATGGGCTGGCTCTGATACCACATCATAAAGAATAGAGTAAAAGACTCCAAGAAATCAAACTATACCATAGATACAAAAGTTTCCCTACAAAAGGGGCTGACCAACAATCCATAAGGGACGGCTTGCCAAGCTACACAAATAGTTAATTTGTTTATAGTCGCAAAAGTTTTCCTACAAAAGGGGATGGATTCAATAACCCATAAGGGACGGTTTGCCAAGCTACACAACTCAGAAAACTTTTGTACTATAACCAATATTAGCTGTTTATAACTTAGAAATATTTCGCACTACAATAAGCTAACTTTAACAGAGTATTCTTACTCTAGTTTCATACATGGACCGGCCTTTTCATCCATTCGAAATAAAGAACAAGAGAAAAATTTAGAAAGCACTCATATGTAATATATCACAAAAGATTTACAAAGGTTACAAGATGATCCTACCATTACTACAAGGCCTCCTTTATATAGGGCTAGGAGATTATTACAAGACAAACTTTCAAGATAAAATAAACCTATCTTACATGGCAAACTTATCTACATGTGGGTCCTTCTTGGCATGTGAAGCACTTTAGGCAAACCAACTAAAAAACACCTAAAAACATGTGAAGGTGGTGAAATATACATGGTGTAGCATGTGAAAGCATGAGGTATCATGTGACGCCATGTGAAAATATTGTGTTGCATGTGACGTAGCATGTGGAGGCATGTGAAAACAAGTGAATGTGGGGCCCGGATGGTATGGAAAGAAGTGGGAATTTGTCTTGGCATGGGTAGGATATTTTTAAGGGTTTTTCGGTAGATAATGTAGTATTATGGTGGGATTATCAGAGATTTAGATAATTAATCCCAGGATTATCTTCTAGGCATCTTTTCAAGGACCTTGTGTAGTAATGCCTTGAACTGGATGGTCCTTCTCCGCTGTGTTCTTTTTCCTTTGAACTGAGAGATGTAATCCGTAACTTTAACATGGAAATGTCATGAGTGATCTTCTCTCGGATGAATTCATATGGAGTTTGATAATCTTTTGCTGCTTCCCAGACTCTTTCCCAATGAGACGGAGTGTTGGTGTAATTCCAGCTTGCCCAATCTTTTGGCCATATCTCTTTCGGGATGCACCTATTTTGCTGAAAAGGGATTCTTTGTGCCTCGTTATATTCTTCCTCCATTGATAAAACTGACACCGGAAATTTCCACCAGAATGATGACTCTGCTTGTGCCTGAACTTTTCCATTGATGATTTTTACTGGCCTATAGAACATGAATACCTTTGTTGTGTAGGAATCGTTGAAGCATTTCATCCAGTATCTTCTAGGCTTGAACCATAATAAAAATACTTTAATGGTTGGTGCAATGATATCAAAATCCTTGAATAATTGCATTTGAATTCCATAAAAATATAATATTGATGGCATAGGTACCAGAAAAACCATAATAATTCTTGTGGAAAATCCTTGGCTTGAGTGATGAATATGTGGCAGAACGGATATTCTGGATTGACCCCATAAGGCTTGAGAATGGATCCTCCATATTGCCGGAAAACTTGGAGCTCGTAATAAGTTCTTCTTTCCATAATAATTGACGGATCAAAGGGATCCATGAGATTGAACAACTCCGGTGGGTGATCCGTTGGCTTTAGTGAACTTATTCCTGATGCATTTGAAAACATGAAGATGTGGCTGATTAGCTTCTGCTTTGTCTTCAGCTTTTCACCCTCAGCGGATGGTCAATCCGAGCGCACTATTCAGATATTAGAGGATATGTTGTGTGCTTGTGTCATTGATTTTGGGGGATCATGAGATCTGTTTCTAGCGCTCGCTGAATTTGCATATAACAAGCAGTTATCAATCGAGTATTCAGATGGCTCCATATGAGGCTTTATATGAGAGAAGGTGTAGATCTCCAGTTGGTTGGTTCTAGTCGGGCGAGTCTAGTTGGGTACAGACTTGGTACAAGATGCTTTGGACAAGGAGAAGGTAATTCAGGAGCGGCATTGAACAGCGCAATCGAGACAAAAGAGTTATGCTATCAGGAAGGTCCATGATATTTCTTAAATGGTTGGGGAGAAGGTTCTACTGAAGATTTTACCCATGAAGGGTTTTATGAGATTTGGGAAGAAGGTAAATTGAGTACCCGGTTCATTGGTCTTTTTGAGGTGCTTCGGAGGATCGGGGAGGCGGCTTATGAGCTTGCTTTGCTACCTAGCTTGACGAGTGTGTATCCGGTATTTCATAATTCTATGCTCTGTAAGTATATTGGCGATCAGTCTCATGTTTGGATTTCAGAACGGTTCAATTAGACAATGATTTGACTTACGATGCGGAGCCAGTGGATATTTTGGAGTGTCAGATTAAAATTGATATCAAAGGATATAGCTTCAGTGAAAGTGTAGTGGAGGGCTCAGCCCGTGAAATAGGCTACCCGGTAGGCCGAGCGGGAGATGTAAAGAAGATATCCTTACCTATTTGAGGCTTCAGGTATGTTTCTTGACTCGTTTGAGGATGAAAGTTTGTTTAACAGGGGGAGGATGTCATGACCCGGCTGATCATTTCATGAACAATCCTGTTCTTCCCATTTTTTGCTTCTTTATGTGTTGTTTAGCTATATTTCGTCTTATTATGTGGCTTGTTTTGGGTTCGGAGTGGTCTTGTAGTGGAAGGAGACACTTTGTCTCTAATTTAGAAGTTTAAGTTGGAAAAGTCAACTAAATGTTAACTTATAAATAGAAGGTCTCAGATGTGAATTCTGACGGTTCGGATAGCTTCGTTAGGTGATTTTGGACTTGGGAGCGTGTTCGGAATGTAATTTGGAGATCCGTTGTAGATTTAGCCTTGAATTAGAAAAATAAAAAATTTAGCATTTTCTGGTCAGCAGTGGAAATCTTCATATCGGGGTCGGAATGGAGTTTCAAAAAATGGAGTAGTTCCATTGTGTCATTTTGACATGTGTACAAAATTTTAGGTCATTCGGATGAGGTTTTATAGGTTTTTGGATCGGTTGCGAAGTTCGAAAGTTTTGAAATCCTTAGGCTTGAATTCGTGGATGATTTGGTGCTTCGATGTTATTTTGGGTGTTCCGAAGGTTGGAATAAGTTTTAATAGTGGTATATGACTTGTTCGTATTTTTGGTTGACGTCCCGGGGGCCTCGGGATGAATTCAGAAGGTTTTCAAAAAGTTTGGAATTGAAGTTTAGCAGCTTCGGCTGCTATTTTCTATCATAACCGCACCTGAGTATTGGGGACCGCAGGTGCAAGCTGCAAAAGCGGAAAGTAGACTGCATAAATGGTAAGGATTGTAGGATCAAGGACTGGACCGCATCTGCGAGCCTGCATGCACGAGGACTGTGTAGCAGGTACGACGTCTGAGGAAATTAATGAAAAACCACAGATGCAGTTAAGTTGACCGCAGGTGCGGTCCATAGAAGTGATATTTAGGCCACATGTGCGAAATCCTTGGGCAGAAACTATATAAGTTCACTTTCGCAAAATTTAGCCCATTCCACCATTTTTAAATTCGGGATTGAAGCTTTTGGATGGTTTTGAAGAGGAAATCAAGGGGATTCTTGTTGAGGTAAGATTTTTTAACGTAATAATCGTATAGATGGTGAATTTTAGTTGATTAAACTTGGAAATTGAAGTGATTAGGGGTGAAAATTTGGGACTTGAAATTGGAGAGATTTAATTGGGGATTTGAGGGGCCATTTGAGGTCTAATTTTGATGATTTTGGTATGTATAGACTCGTGAAGGGATAAAGATTCTATTATTGTGATTTTTATCGAATTTCGAGACGTAGGCCCAAGGATTGGGTTTGAACAATTTTGGGATTTTGAGTTTAATTTGATAATTTTCGCGCGGGCTTTGTCCCTTTGGCTTGTGTTGATGTTATGATTCTGATGTCTGATAGATTCGGGATAATTTGAGGTCGAGTCGATAGGCAAGGGGATTGTGAAGTAGATTCTCATCTGGTTTAAGGTAAGTAACTATTGTGAATCTGGACTTGAGGGTACAAAACCCTGGAATTTCATACTGTTTTGATAAATGAGGTGACGCACATGCTAGGTGATGGGCGTATGGGCGTGCATCCGTAGGGGTTGTGACTTGGTTCGTCCCGTGGCAACTGTAGAGTTGCATATTTTGATAAGCTCTATATGATATCTATATGTTTTAGAAATGAATCTGGTAACTTGCTGAATGCCATGTTTGGAGTCTTGTGCCGAACTCTTTACTATCCTCACACTGTTTTGATTCAAAATCATATCCTCAGTCATGATACCTGTTTATTATTTGATTCAGTTTCATTTCTTTACTTTCAAATATATAAAAACTGTTTGGGTTGAGTTCCCCGATTTTCACTGAAATGCCTGAGTTGTTGTGAGGTTGATGACTGATAGAGGTCGAGGATCGATGAAGCTTAAAATAGGGAAAACTCTATTCGAACTTTCTGTGAATTACCGATGAGGCTTACTTAGGAGCACTTGCTCCTAAGCGCCGGTCATGATCCTAAATTGGGCCGTGACAAAGTTGGTATCATAACACTATTTATTCAAGCAACTAATGGGTCACACGTCGGTAGTAGAATCTCAATTATGGTTATGTAGTCCGTCATTCCTATAATCGTGATTTTGTGAGGGCGTGATAGGATATGCCTTGTCTTTCTTTCTTATTCCTCCATTCGTGTGTGGCGATTATGGTCAAATAACTGAATCTCCCATTACTTATCCTATTTGTGCATGGATTGGACTAATAACTGAATCTCCAATGGACATGCATACATCTCCAAGCTGTGACGACCTGGCCGGTCATCTTTGGAATTTATGTCCCATCCCCCTAAGTTCATTTCTGCTATTTTGGTTTGCCGGGATGTTCGGTAATAGAAGTCGGAGTGTTTTGGGACACTTAGTTCCTAAATGAGAGCTTAAGTGTTGAAAATGGTGCGTAATCAGAACAGTGTCAATATGACCTTGGAATGGAATTTGATGGTTCCGTTAGCTCCATTAGGTGATTTCGGGGTTGGGAGCCTGTTCGGAATGTATTTTGGTTGTCCGTAGCTCATTTAGGCTAGAAATGCCGGAAGTTAGAACTTTGAAGTTTCCGGTCCGTTAGTGAATTTATGACTCGGGAGTGAGAACGGGATTTCGGGAGTTGTTGTAGCGCCTTCATGTCATTTGGGACGTGCGTGAAAAATTTCAAATCAATCGGACGTGTTTTGGTTAGGTTTTGAATCGAAAGCGAGTTTGGTTAACTCTTGAAAGTTTTAAGTTCAAATCGTTGATTAATTCGAGTTTTCGGCGTTGTTTAGGTGGTTTAAGGATTGGTACAATTTTGGATGATGTTAAGAGATAGGTTTGTAGGTTTGGTTGAGGTCCAAGGGGCCTCAAGTGTGTTTTGGATGCTCGACGAGTTGGTTTTGGAAATTAGAAAATTTTTATGCTGCAAGCATCTGTTGTTTCTGCTTCTGCGGCTTGGGGACCGCAGAAGCGGTGCCGCGTAAGCGGCTAGTCAGTCGCAAAATCGGAAGGGGTCCATGAGGCCAGGAACCGCAGAAGCGGTCATGTTTCCGCAGAGACGGACTCGCTTCTGCGAGTGGGGGACTGCAGAAGCGGAAGCTGAGAGGATTAGTGAGTGCTGCAAAAGCGGTTATTTTTCTGCACAAGAACGTAAACTGTTGTTCAGTTAAGAGAAATCCAAGGGTTTAATTTCATAAGTTTAAAAATCAATTCTCGGGAGAAGGCGATTTCGAGTGAGTTTTGAAGAAAAGATTATTCGGTAATGTTTCAATGATCCGTTTGGTTATATTCCATCATTTTGTGGTTAAATCCATTATTTAAATTCGTAATTTGGATAAAAAATTGGATAATTTGGGTAAAACTTCTTTGGCTAAACTATTGAGTTTTGAAGGGGCACTTGACCTCCGATTTGAGAGATTTTTATATGGTTAGACTCGTGAGAGTACGAGGTTTCTGAAAATGTGAAAATTATTCGATTCTGAGATGTTGGCCTGAGGGTTATTTTGGTTATTTTACCTATTTGTGCGCCTTAGCTTTAATTTTATAATGTAATTAGTTGCTTGCAATGTTATTTACAATGTGTAATTGGTTTGAATAGATTTGGGCCACTCAGATTCGGATACTCGTGGCAAGGGCATTGTTTCTTAGCGATTTTGTACCAATTCGAGGTAAGTGGCTTGTCTAACTTTGTGTGAGGACCTCTCCCCTTAGGGTATCCTTGTTGTTGTTTAAATGCCTTGTGCGCGAGGTGACCAGCGCGTACTTGTGCTAGTTATTGAAAATCCACCTTACTTGGCTTATTTAGGTTGAGTTTCTTCGCATATTAACTGTTGAAAAATGCAACTTCGCTTGTTTTAGCTTAGGAAAATCATGTTAGTAATTTCTTACTCTATTAGACTAAATTGCAATATCTGTTCTCTGTGTGAGCATACTAGGCCCTAGACCCTTACATGTTGTTGTACTTGGCTTCTTTCTGTTTACTATTGAATCATTGTGAAGTGTTTACGATTGGGACTACGGGTTGGATTCCTGGGAGATCCCCCTATATTTGATATGATGGACTACGGGTTCAATTCCCGGTAGATCCCTTGTTGTTGATATGACGAACTGCGGGTTCGATTCGCAGTAGATCCTCTATTATTGATGTGATAGACTACGGGTTCAATTCCCGGAAGATCCTGTGTCATTGATATGATGGACTACGTGTTCAATTCCCGGGAGATACTCCGTTCTTGGTATGATGGACTAGAGGTCTAATTCCCGGGAGATCCACTGATGTTGGTATGACAGACTACAGGTTCAATTCCCAGGAGATCCTCAGATATTGGTAAGAATGGACTGTGGGTTCAATTCCCGGAGCTTCGTGTGGCATCTTGACTTTTGAGTAATTTTTTCTTGTATTCATAGATTGTATTTCTAGCCTGTTCCGCTTCACTTATTGTCTTGCTAGATATTCAGGATTTACTTCATTATCTAATGTCTTTTATTCTTATATTACTTCTTATGTTCATCTTAGTAGGGCCTCGACCTTCCTCGTCAGTACCCTACCGAGGTTAGGCTTGGCACTTACTGAGTACCGCTGTAGTGTACTCATGCTACTCTTCTGCACACTTTTATTGTGCAAATCCAGGTACAGTTAAGCAGGCATACCGTTAGTAGTTGTCGGGGAGCATTTCACTTAGAGACTTGAGGTATGCATCTGCCACGTCCGCAGATCCGAAGAGTCTCCTTCTATTCCACCCTGTTTAGTTAGTAGTTTCATTTCTGTATTTTGTTGTTGTAGATACTTTCGGATATTAGAGCCGTATGTTATGATTCTGCTCTTAGCCTGTGCTGCCCGTGGGTTTTTGGATCTTGGATGTTGTCATATTATTATGAGTTGAAGTGTATGTGCCAGGCGACACCCTATACATTTTGTTACGTTTTTAGTATTTTTTATCGTTTTCGTAAAGATTGTTGAATTTTCGCAATATGATAGGCTTACCAAGTCGTGAAGACTTGGTGCCGTCATGACAGGTTCACGATTGGTGAACTAGGTTCGTGACAAGTTAGTATCAGATCTCTAGGTTCATAGGAGTCACGAGACACAGGCCGGTTAATTAGAGTCTCACTAATCGGTACGGAGATGTCTGTACTTATCTACGAGGGGCTATGTAACTGTTTAAGGAAAATCTTCACTTTATTGAATTCTTGTCGTGCTATGCTTTTGACCTCGATTCTAAACTTCTATCTTCTATTTTCTCACGGATGGTGAGGACATACACGACCCGGGACGATTAGGCACCCGCACCCCTTCTACACCTGCTAGAGGCAGGGGCCGGGGTTGTGGACGTGCGCGGGATGCAGCTAGAGCACCTGCACAAGCAGTCGCTGAGGTGCCACCAGTAGACCCAGCCGGGACTCAGGCACCAGAGACGCCCACAACCACCACTACTCCAGTTGTGCATGAGGTATTGGCACTGTTTATGAGCATATATACTATGCTGTCACAGGCGGGGTTGCTTCCCCTTCCTGCAGTCACGTCCCAAGCCGGGGGAGGAGCCCAGACTCCCGCAGCTCGCACTCCTGAGCAGAGGGTGCATATGGGACCGATTCCAGATATTATTCTTGCCTATCTTGCCGTATCAGTTCAGCCCGAGGATGGAGCACCTGCTTCGGAGGATGAGCAGCATAGATTGGAGCGGTTTAAGAAGTATGACCCCCCCTATTTTCAGCGGGCTAGATACAGATGATGCTTTGGGGGTTTTGTAGGATTGTCACCGCATCTTTTGCACCATGGATATTACCACTTCGAGTGGGGTTTCTTTTATAGCTTTCCAGCTTTGGGGAGCCGCTTATGACTGATGGCGCACCATTAGTTAGACAGTCCAGACGAGGCTGCCTCCCTGACTTGAACTCAGTTTTCAGATATGTTTTAGAGGGAGTTTGTTCCCTAGAGCCACCGAGATGCATAGCATGCAGAGTTTGAGCACTTGCGCCAGGGCCCTATGACTATATTTGAGTATGCCATCTATTATACTAGGTTGTCCAGGCATGCGCTTGTTTTGGTGGCTACTGTTCATGTGAGGGTTCGCAGGTTTATCGAGGGTTTTATTCCTTCCATCAGGTCTGGCGTGGCGCGAGAGTTGGAGATGGATATACCCTATCAGCAGGTGGTGAGTAGAGCCAGGAGGATAGAGGGTATGCATGCCAGAGAGCGAGAGGAGAGAGAGGCCAAGAGGTCTCGAGAGTCTAGTCGTTTCTCTGGTACCCGTACTCCAGGAGCAGGACGTCATGGTAGGGGCTATACGGGTTGCCCAGTTCACTCAGCTCTTCCTTCATCCAACAGTACTCCAGCTCCTCCCTGATCTCAGGAGCCTTATTATGCACCTCTGGTTTCTAGTGTGCCTCCTACACAGGGTACCTCCAGAGGTCAGTCTAGTAGGGATGGGCCCAGACAGTCACAGCCACCGCACCCTCCCATAGCTTGTTATGAGTGCGGGGATACCGTCACTTGGTTAGAGAGTTCCCCAGACATGGTAGGGGTGTGCCTTCTCAGATTCCACAGCCTCATCATGCCCCACAGGGTCAGCAAGCCATTGTTCCAACTCAAGCTGCCACCTCACCTGCCCAGCCAGCTAGGGGCGTGGATCGAGGAGATAGAGGTCGCCCTCGATTGAGGGGCCGAGCCAGATTTTATGCCATTCCTGATTGTACCGAGGCTGTCGCTTTCGATTCTGTTATCACAACTATTATATTGGTTAGTCACAGAAAGGCATTGGTTCTATTCAATCGAGGCTCTATTTATTCTTATGTGTCATCTTATTTTGCTCCGCATTTGGGTACGGCTCGAGAGACCTTGAGCTCTCCTATTTATTTTTCTACTCCCGTGGGAGATTCCCTTGTTATGGACCACATATATCGGTCATGTTTGGTTACTATTCGTGGTTTTGAGACCAGGGAAGATCTTTTATTACTTGATATGGTTTATTTTGATAATATCTTGGGCATGGACTGGTTCTTGCCCCAGTATGCTATTCTTGATTGTCACACTAAGACCGTGATGCTGGCTATGCCAGGTATTCCACATATTGAGTGGAGTGGTACTTTTGATCACACTCCCAGTAGAGTTATATCCTTTCATAAAGCTCAGTGTATGGTTGAGAAGGGGTGCACCGCGTATCTAGCTTATGTGAGAGATGTTAGTGTTGATACCCCTTTTGTTGACTCTGTTCCAGTGGTACGAGATTTTTCAGATGTGTTCCCAACTGATCTTCCAGAAATGACGCCGCTCGGGACATTGATTTTGGTATTGATTTGTTGCCGGAAACTAAGTCCATATCTATTCCTCCTTACCATATGGCTCCTCTCGAGTTGAAGGAGTTGAAAGATCAGTTACAGGAATTGCTTGATAAGGGTTTTATTCGACCCAGTGTTTCACTCGAGGGTCCTCTTGTCTTGTACGGTTCTATGCGCATGTGTATCGATTATCGTCAATTGAACAAAGTTACAGTGAAGAACTGATATACTTTGCCTCGTATTGATGATCTATTTGACCAGCTTCAGGGCACACATGTGTTTTCTAAGATTGATTTGCGCTCAGGTTATCACCAGCTAAAGATTCGCGAGCCGAATATCTCGAAGACTGCTTTCAGAACTCGGTATGGTCATTACGAGTTCCTTGTCATGTCATTTGGGCTGACCAACGCCCCATCAGCTTTCATGCATTTGATGCACAATGTATTCAGGCCCTATCTCGACTCATTTGTTATTATTTTCATAGATGATATTCTTGTATACTCCCGGAGTCGGGAAGATCATGAGCAGCACCTGAAGACAGTGCTTCAGACCCTGAGAGAAAAGAAATTGTATGCAAAGTTCTCAAAATGTGAGTTTTGATTGAGTTTTATAGCATTCCTAGGCCATTTGGTATCGAGTGAGGGCATTAGGGTAGATTCAAAGAAAGTGGAGGCCGTGCAGAGTTGGCCAGGCCCTCCTCAGCTATAAAGATCCGTAGTTTCCTTGGCCTGGCGGTGTATTACTGTCGTTTTGTGGAGGGGTTCTTGTCGATTGAAGCCCCTATGACTAGATTGACCTCAGAAGGATGCTCCTTTTCAGTGGTCAGACGAGTGTGAGGCGAGCTTCCAAAAGCTCAAGACGGCTTTGACTTCAGCCATATCCTGATTTTGCGTACTGGTTCAGGGTGCTATACAGTATATTGTGATGCCTCACGAGTTGGACTTGGAGTGGTGTTGATGCAGGACGGTAGGGTGATTGCCTACGCGTCCAGACAGTTGAAGGTGCATGAAAAGAACTATCATGTCCAAGACCTTGAGTTAGCTATTATTGTTCACGCCTTAAATATCTGGCGTCATTATTTGTATGGTGTGCCTTGTGAGATTTTTACGGATCATCGGAGTTTGCAGCACTTGTTCAAGCAAAAGGATCTGAACTTGCACCAGAGGGGATGATTGGAGCTAATGAAGGATTATGATATTACTATTCTTTATCACCTGGGCAAGGCCAATGTGGTAGCTTATGCCTTGAGTCGTCCCGCGGAGAGTTTGGGGAGTTTGGCAGATTTACCAGTTTCAGAGAGACCTATGGCGATGGATGTTTAGGCTTTAGCCAGTCAGTTCGTGAGGTTGGACCTTTCGGAGCCCAGTCGAGTTCTAGCCTATGTGGTTTCTCGATCTTCTTTGTTTGATCGTATCAGGGAGCGGTAGTATGATGACCCTCATTTGTTTGTCCTCAGGGAAATAGTTCAGCTTTGCGATGCTAAGGATGTGACTATTGGAGATGGAGAGGTATTGAGGATGCAGGGCTAGATCTTTGTGACCGATGTTAATAATATTCGGGAGTTGATATTGACCGAGGCCCATATCTCGCGGTACTCCATCCATCCGGGTGCTGCGAAGATGTATCAGGATTTGAGATAGCATTACTAGTGGAGGCGGATGAAGAAGGAAATAGTAGAGTTTGTAGCTAGATGCCTCAATTGTCAGCAGGTAAAGGCTGAGCACCAGAGACCAGGAGGGTTACTCCAGCAGATGGAGATTTTGGAGTAGAATTGGGAGAATATCAGTATGGATTTTGTGACTGGTCTCCCTCTGACGGAGAGGAAGTTTAATTCTACTTAGGTCGTTGTGGATTGGCTGACCAAGTCTGCTTATTTCATTCCAGTGTGTATTTCTTACTCAGCAAAGCGGTTAGCAAGGATTTATAAAAGGGAGATTGTCCGTCTGCACGGCATTCCAGTTTATATCATCTCAGATAGGGGTTCAGTGATTACATTACGATTTAGAAGAGCCGTCCAGCACGAGTTGGGTTCCCGGGTGATCATGAGTATGGATTTTCACCCTCAGAAGGACGGATAGTCCGAGCGCTCTATTCAGATTCTTAAGGATATGCTACGTGCGTGCGCGATTGAGTTTAGAGGGTCTTGGGATCAGTTCTTGCTATTGGATGACTTTGCATACAACAACAAACTTTTTACTATCGTCCGACCGTTACTGAGGCCTCATTCTATCTAGAGGAAATAGCTTCGGTGGATCCGGTTGATTAAGTCGTTGTGTCTGTCGATACCCACCTGCTTGGAGTGCAGGTAAGGGCTCACCTGTTGATTGTGTCGTTGCATGCTTTTTGGTAGAGCCCCCACAGTTATCAGTCCAGTATTCAGATGGCGCCTTATGAGGCATTATATGGTAGGAGATGCAGATCCCGGTTGGGTTGGTTCGAGCCGGGTGAGGCTAGGCTATTGGGCACTTATTTGGTTTAGGATGCGCTTGAGAAGGTTGATTCACGATAGACTCTGTGCGGCCTAGTCTAGACAGAAGAGTTATATGGGCCGGAAGGTTCGTGATGTATCCTTTATGGTTGGTGAGCGGGTTTTGATTCAGGTCTCGCCTATGAAAGGTATCATGAGGTTTGGAAAGAAAGGGAAAGTTCAGCCCGAGGTTCATTGGCCCATTTGAGATTTTGAAATAGGTTGGGAAGGTTGCTTATGAGCTTGCTTTACCTCCTAGTTTGGCCGGGGTTCATTCAGTATTCCATGTTTCGATGCTTCGGAGGTATCATGGTGACCCGTCTCACATGTTGGAGTTCACTTCAATCCATTTGATTAATGGCTTTCCCTACGCTGAGGAGCCGGTGGCAATATTAGACAGGCCGGTCCGAAAGCTCAGGTCAAAAGATATAGCTTCAGTAAAGGTTTAGTGGCGGGGTTAGCCGACCAAGGAGGCGACTTGGGAGACCGAGCGGGATATGCGCAGCCGATACCCTCACCTTTTTACTACTTCAGGTATGTTCTCTATGCTCGTTCGAGGACGAATAAATGATTAAGTGTAGGAGGATGTGACGAACCGACCGGTCCTCTTTGGAATTTACGCCCCGTTCCCCCATTAACTGCTTTCCGTAAGTTCATTTCTGTTATTTTGGTTTTCCGGGATGTTCGTAATAGAATTCAGAGTGTTTTGGGACACTTAGTCCCTAAATGAGAGCTTAAGTGTTAAAAATGGCCCGTAATCATAATAGTGTCAATACGACCTCGGAATGGAAATCTGATGGTTCCGTTAGCTCCGTTAGGTGATTTTGGGGTTGGGAGCGTGTTTGGAATGTATTTTGTATGTTTGTAGCTCATTTAGGCTAGAAATGCCGGAAGTTAGAATTTTGAATTTTTCGGTTCGAGAATCGGAATGGGATTCCGGGAGTTACTGTAGCACGTTCATGTCATTTGGGACGTGCGTGAAAAATTTCAGATCAATCGGACATGTTTTGGTTAGGTTTTGAATTGAAAGTGAGTTTGGTTAAGTCTTAGAAGTTTTAAGTTCAAATCATTGATTAATTCGAGTTTTCGGCATTGTTTTAGGTGGTTTAAGGATTGGTACAAGTTTAGATGATATTAAGTGATAGGTTTGTTGGTTTTGTTGAGGTCTCGGGGGCCTCGGGTGTGTTTCGGATGCTCGACGGGTTGGTTTTGGAAGTTTGAATAATATTTATGCTGCAAGCTTCTGTTGTTTCTGCTTTTGCGGCTAGGGGACCGCAAAAGCGGCGCCGCGTAAGCGGCTGGTCAGTCGCAAAAGTGGAAGGGAGCCATGAGGCCAGGAACTGCAGAAGCGGTCATGTTTCCGCAGAGGCGGACTAGCTTCTGCTAGTGGGGGACCGCATCAGCGGAAGTTGAGGGGATTAGTGAGGGCTGCATGAGCGGTTATTTTTCCGCACAAGCGGTCCCTGGACTGCGAAAGCGGAAACTGTTGTTCAGCTTAGAGAAATCCGAGGGTTTAATTCATAAGTTGAAAAACCAATTGAGAACTCGGGAGAAGGCAATTTCGAGTGAGTTTTCAAGAAAAGATTATTGGATAATGTTTCTATGATCCTTTTTGGTTATATTCCATCATTTTGTGGTTAAATCCATCATTTAAATTCGAAATTTGGATAAAAAATTGGATAATTTGGGTAAAACTTCTTTGGTTAAACTATTGAGTTTTGAAGGGGCACTTGATCTTCGATTTGTGGATTTTTATATGGTTAGACCCGTGAGAGTACGAGGTTTCTGAAATGTGAAAATTATTTGATTCCACGATGTTGCCCTGAGGGGATTTTTTGTTATCTTACCTATTTTCGCGCCTTAGCTTTAATTTTAACAATGAAATTAGTTGGTTGCAATGTTATTTACAATGTGTAATTGGTTTGAATAGAGTTGGGCCACTCAGAGTCGTATACTCGTGGCAAGGGCATTGTTTCTTAGCGATTTTGTACCAATTCGAGGTAAGTGGCTTGTCTAACTTTGTGTGAGGGACCTCTCCCCTTAGGGTATCCTTGTTGTTGTTTCAATGCCTTGTGCACGAGGTGACATGCGCGTACTTGTGCTAGTTGTTGAAAATCCACCTTACTTGGCTTATTTATACTGAGTTTCTTCGCATATTTAACTAAAAAAAATGCAACTTCGCTCGTTTTAGCTTAGGAAAAGCATGTTAGTAATTTCTTGCTCTATTTGACTAAATTGCAATATTTGTTCTCTGTGTGAGCATGCTAGGCCCTAGACCCTTACATGTTGTTGTACTTGGCTTCTTTCTATTAAATATTAAATCGTTGTGAAGTGTTTATGATTGGGACTACGGGTTAGATTCCAGGGAGATCCCCCAGTTATTGATACGATGAACTACGGGTTCAATTCCTGGTAGATCCCCTATTGTTGATATGACGGACTGCGGGTTCGATTCCTGGTAGATCCTCTGTTATTGATGTGATGGACTACGGGTTCAATTCCGGTAGATCCTCTGTTATTGATATGATGGACTACGGGTTCAATTCCCGTGAGATCCTCCATTTTTGGTATGACGGACTACGGGTTCAATTCCCGGGAGATCCTCTGATGTTGGATGACGGACTACGGGTTCAATTCTCGGGAGATCCTCAGATATTGGTAAGAATGGACCACGGGTTCAATTCCCGGAGCTCCATGTGGCATCTTGACTTATGAGTAATTTATTTCTTGTATTCGTAGATTGTATTTGTAGTTTGTTCTGTTTTACTTATTGTCTTGCTAGATATTCGGGATTTACTTCATTATCTACTGTCTTTTATTCTTTTATTATTTCGTATGTCCATCTCAGCAGGGCCTCGACCTTCCTCGCCACTGCCACATCGAGGTTCGTCTTGGCACTTACTGAGTACTGTTGTGGTGTACTCATGCTACTCTTCTGCACACTTTTGTTGTACAGATCTAGGTACATCTGAGCCGGCATACCCTAATAGCTGTCGGGGAGCATTTCACTTGGAGACTTGAGGTATGCATGTGCCACGTCCGCAGATCCGAAGAGTCTCCTTCTATTCCACCCTTTTTATTTAGTAGTTTCATTCCTGTATTCTGTTGTTGTAGACACTTTCGAATATTAGAGCCGTATGTTATGATTCTACTCTTAGCCTGTGTTGCCCGTGGGTTTCCGGGTCTTGCATGTTGTCACATTATTATGAGTTGAAGTGTATGTGTCAGGCGGTACCCTATATATTTTATTATGTTATTAGTATTATTTATCGTTTTCGTAAAGATTGTCTAATTTACGCAATTTGATAGGCTTACCTAGTCACGAAGACTGAGTGCAGTCATGACAGGTTCACGATTGGTGAACTATGGTCGTGAAACAAGCAAAGAAATGCTACATAAGTAGTTTATAAGACAATTAAAGGTTCACTGTGCCATATCAGGTGCTTTCCGGTAAGATGCGTAATAGAGTCTATTTTGGAAATTTATATCAGTCCACCACTACAACGATAACAGGAGTGCTATCACAAAAAGGTACGTACCTTCATGATTTTTTATGAGATCTTTATGGATATTATAAATAAACATGAGAAGAATGAGCAACAGAATAGGGGCTCTAAAGTCCTCATGCACCTAAAAGATTATGGGACCAAAAAAATATTCTTAATAAAGTTCCAGAAGTTGAAACTACTAAGTTTAATATTTCTGATAGTTCGAAGGATCCTTAAAGGTTTTAGTAAACTACTTACCACTTTATAAGCTATAGGATATTTCATGAAGAGGTCTATGAAACATGCAACTTTCAGAGTAGAGTAGATGACGAATACAAGAAATGCTACTGTACTCTTAGAGATGCCAACAAGAGCAACACAACTAATTTGGGAATAAATTTTACTAAAGTGTTTATGAATCACTTCATTCTGATAGTTTGTGACATGAACTTGCCTTCTAGATCATTTAAGAAATTGATTTAAACGTTGGATATACTTACATATAACACCAAACTTTCTCAGCTCGATATGCGAGCAACATTGAAAGGTTGGTTAATTGTTTAAACAAGATAGTAACTACATATATGAAGATTTAAACCTATTCTATAGTAGTTGCATTTATTAGAAAGATTGAAAATATGGACATGATAGCCGAGCAAGAACCCACATAAGAAGATCGATCTTAGAATATCTTTTTGTATGGATTAAAATGTGAGTTGAACATTTTAAAATCAAGAATGCTTTGAGATATTAAGAGATTTCGGGTTTCCACATTAGTGAAAAATTTATAGTAGATAATACTTATAAGATTCAAGTTAAGAGAAGGAAACCCTAGCTAACCAAGTTGTACTTGATATGATTGACTCCAACGTACAGATGAATATGGATTAATTATCTTCTTAACATGCTATCCTTAATTACTATAGAAAGAATATTAGGTTAGGTAAACTTTAAAAGCCGGTTTTGTCCAAAAAGGGGATTATATGTATTAGAGACGAGAAAATTATACATTTTAGAAGACTTAACGCATATAGAAGAAAGGATGTTTGGATCTCATAGATACGATAAGGGGCACAAGAGAAGAAACGCTTAGTTTGATAAAAAAAGAAAGGTTAGCATAATGAGAGATTCTCTAATGTATCCCTAAAGAGTTACTAGGACTACCTCCAATATGAGAAATAGACTTCGGTATTGAGTTGATACCTGACATGCAAACTATATCATATGGCACCAACAGAGTTGAAAGAGCTAATTGAATCATTGAGAGACCTACTAGATACAGGTTTTATCATACCGAGTGTTGCACCATGTGGTACACTAATATTACTTGAAAAAAAGAGACGAGTCTTTAAGAATGTGGACCAACTACAAATAATTAAATAGGATAACAATACACAACAAATATCAGTTGTCTTGTATAGATAACTTGTTTGATCAGTCACAAGGAGCCATTGACCTTTAGTCTGGTTATCATCAACTTAGAATAAGAAAAAAAGACATTTTGATGTTGCTTATGTACTCGGTAAAATATTATGAGTTACCAGTGATGTCCTTTTAGATTGGTCAATGCTCCGATTGCATTGATGTATATAAGAGTATGGTTGATTTGGAGAAAATAATTATAGTTTTTACTTATTACATTCTGGTATATTCTCGTACCCAAATAGAGCACAAGAATTACTTAAAAAGAAATATATCAAAGATACTGTAGGAAAATCAACATTTTTTCCAAGTTCTTCAATTAGCTAGACTCGATGGTATTCATAGGAAACATGATATCTAAGAACGAAAAATGGTAGATTCTAAGAAGATAGAAATAGTTCATAAATGGTCGAGACCCATTTCCCCTACAAAGATTAATTTGGATTGATAGGCTACTGTAGGCATTTGTGTAGGATTTATCTAGAATAGCACCAACATTCGCCAAGTTAACATAGAAAATCCCTAAACTTCAGTGGATGGATAAATATACAAAGAGAAAGCATGTTTGAAAATCACACTAATATTATCCTTATCCTAAGCTCTAGAAAATTCACGATGTTTTGTGATAGTTCGAGTGTTGGATTAGGATATATTCTCCTTGTAAAATAGTGGTTGATAGCCTATGCTCTAAGGGAACTGAAGAAGCTCAAGTCGTATTATGTCATTCATGATTTGGAGATGGTCATAGTGGTATTTACTTTTAAGATTTGGAGACACTGTTTGTATGAAGAAACCTATGAGATTTGTACCTAGCACAAGAGCTTGAAGTACATTTAAAACCATTAGAGATATAAATATTAAGCGATACTGATGGAAGGAACTAGTGAAGATATAATTATATTGTTTTCTATCGTTCGGGAAAGATAAATATTGTAGCTTATGCAAAAAGAACTATGGGTGATTTGGCGCATATATCTCATATAGAGATACTTCTGGATGAAGATATGCATGGACTAGATGGTACACGTATTAGATTTAATGTGAAAAAAATAAAATTCAAAGACATTATTAACTATTGGTCAAGCCCAATGTAATGTGTATAAAGGCTAGCCAATACCAGGATGAGCGATTTTTTAATTACTGAGATTAGTTTCTAGCTGGTAAAAGCAAAGATATGACTGTTAATTATGAGGGTATATTCTAACAGGGTAATAAATTATGTGTAGCAAATACTATATGGGCTAAGACAAGCTATTTTTGATCGAGCTCACAACTCTAAGATACACTGTATTGTCTCATGTCTATAAAATCCACCATGACTATACCAAAAAAAAAAATTTGATTGGTTAGAAAAGAAACAACAAAAACGACCCAGTGAAATCCCACTAGTGGGATCTGGGTTGGTTAGAAAAGAAAGAAGGAAAAAAATTATTAACTTTGTTTATAATTATTTAACATGTCATCATGTTAAAGCAAGCACTTGCAACTCACATGCCAACTAAAACAACTCAAGATTCTAAAGTGGAAATATAATAGAACAATACATATATGACTAAATTACTCAAACCATCAAAGGTATGATTATATGTGAGAAAGTTATAAATTGGCTTACTAAGTAGGCACGTTTCTTATTAGTCAAAACCTCTTATGGTGTAATACCCTACATATAAAAATGGCATATAAGTCTTTAACTAAGTTTTAAAAAAAAAAGAAGAAAGGAAAATAATAGGAGAATGGACCAAAGCTCGTCTGGAGGAAAAGAAGAAAAAACGTGAAAAGGGGGAAAAAGAAACGCAGCAAGCTTCAGAGAAAAAAAACGATGAAAAACCCATAGAGGAGGAGGAAAGAAAAGGAGAAGAAGAAAAAGGCTAGAACCAAAATTTGAGAAATTTTAAATACGCATTGGTTCTTACAGGTAATACTCGAATTTCTCATCTGAATTCTTTTCTTCTGGTAATTCTTTTTATCTCAGTTCATATATTTAAAGGGTTTCACAAGGTATAAGAAATATAATAACAATAAGAGTTATTCTGGGCAAATTACACAATTGAAAGTTACTCAATGTTGTTGTAGGATAGATTCACTTGGCAAAAAAAAAAGGGTATTGATATATTTGTACTTAAAATAGTCTCATTATATATGTTCTTTGTTAGGTGTAAATTAAATTAGGGTGCAAGGATCAAGTTTTGGTGTTTAACTATATTGCAATGACAATATAGGGTTTGGGTTTGCATGTGGTAAGTCTAGTATGAGTTGAAAAGATAAGTACCAATTAAGAAGGGATATTATGGATAGTAAAGTTATTTTAGTTTCAATTTATGCACATGATTAAGGAAATTGAATAGTAAAAGGAATAAACCATATAAATACCGTTTTATTTAAAATATTTTGGACTAATTTAAATTACTCGTAGCGTGGGTAAATAAAATTCGGCTGTAATGCCTTATATACAAATAACGGCATATAAGTATTTAACTGAGTTATAAAAAAGGGATATAATAGGAGAGTGGGCCAAAGCCCATATGGAGAAAAGGAAGAAAAAATGTGAAAAGGAGGAAGAAGAAACACAACAAGCCGCTGCTAAAAAATAGAGAAAAAAAAACAGCGAAAATCCATAGAGTAGGAGAAAAAAAATGAGAAGAAAGAGGCTAGAACCAAACCTTGAGAAATTTTAAATAAGCATTGGTTCTTACGGGTAATACTCGAATTTCTTATCTGGATTCTTTTCTTCTGGTAATTCTTTTTATCTGAGTTCATATATTGGAAGGGTTTCACAAGGTATAAGAAATATAATACCAATAAGAATTATTTTGAGCAAATTATACAATTGAAAGTTAGTTAATATTACTGTAGGATAAATTCACTTGGAAAAGAAGAAGGATAGTGATGTATTTGTATTTAAACTAGTCTTATTATATATGATCTTTGTTAGGTGTAAATTAAGTTAGGGTGCAAGGATTGAGTTTTGGTATTAACTATATTTCAATGACAATATCTAATTTGAGTTTGAATATGGCAAGTCTAGTATTAAGTACAAAAGATAAGTACCAATTAAGAAAGAATATTATGGACAATAAAGTTATTTCAGTTTCAATTTATGCACACAATTAAGGAAATTTAACAGTAAAGGGGATAAACCATATAAATACATTTTTATTTAAAAATTTTGGACTAATTTAAATTACTCGTAGCATGGATAAATATAATTCGGCGAATTGATGATAAAATATAAAAATCAAAGGATTGGATATTCTAAATTAGTGATGAATTTAGCTTAAACGAAGCAATTAACACGAGATCAATTGATGTGGTTATAGATTGATTGAAGAAAGTTGTACGGATCGCTCGAGGTGACGAGTTTGATATTTTACATGAGTATTGTGAGTAGTAATCTTACTGCAATTTGTGTTTTTATAGCTTGCATGATTTATACATGATTTTTAAGATGAATATGTTACCGATTATTTTGAGTTGCATGTGGGACAAGTCTTTTACTCGATATGATACCAAATAGTTATTTGAGATGGTTACCGTGGTTTTAAATATTTATGTTGTCACTAAATTTGTTTTACTGCTACTTGAATTTACTGTTATTGAAATAAGTATGATTTGAGAAGAACGGAAATGCCATATATAGATTTAAAAGACTTTATACGAGTATATATGGATTATAGAGACAAGTAAAAATGAGAGTAGACATTGAAATATCCCGTAGCTAATGGCGAGTTCATTAGACCTGGTGCACCTTGTAATTACATATTACCATTATAGCCCTCGCTAGTAGGAAGGTAAAACTAGCATACCATTACCAATTTCCCTCGAGTAAGGACTACCGTTATATTTGACTTCTTGCGAAGAAGTCCACAATTCTACCTATTACATGATCCGTTCATTGAAATCTCCCAAATGTGAATATTGATAGTATACAGTAGTTACTGAGCTTATTATCGAACTGTTAATTGTATTATACTACAAGAAAAGCATGATGATACTGAACATTATTTATTATTTTTGAAAGGGAATTTTGATGTAATCTGTTTGAGATACTAGCATATTTTCCGACTTGTCCCTAATAAAAATAATTGTGGCTAAGTGTTATTACTCACTGAGCTAGCGACCCATTCCCCGCTAAATTTTTTGAAAGACAACAGTTGACGCGGGCGAGGATCGTTAATTAAAGCGCACATGTTGAGAATTCTTGGTGAGCCTCGCACTTGGTCACGTGGGCAAAAAGTTTATAAATTGTTATAATCTTTTTTTTGAACTCTTAGAGTTGCTCCATGGTCATTCTTTCAGTGTCTTGAACAGTCTTTGTTATTATAGACTTATGTTGAGTAACACTCATTCTTATAAAATTTTTGAGATAAAGTAGTATTTTCCAGTTGTTAGTGGGTAGACCGTTAAAGGTAGATATTTATTTCAGTTAATTGATAAATTTCTTGTCATTTGAATTGCTATTAGGATGTTTTGTTGCTAATTTGAGACAGAAATTTTTTTGGGATGGTCCAAAAATAAGGGAAACTCTACATGATTTTCTGTAAAATTTTCGATGAGTCTTACTTGGGAGCACTAGCTCCTGAGAGCCGGTCACGATCCTAAATTGGGTCGTGACAAAGTTGAAATCAGAGCTTAGGCTTTAAGTCTTGAATCATGGAACAATGTTTAGTAGAGTCTTGTTCATAGGTATGTAGGTGCCCATACTTATGATCTCGAGGCTACTGAATATTTAGGAATGTTTTCCCTTCTTTTGTTCTTTGATCATGCGTTGATATAATTTGAGATTGACTTTGGAATATTTCTTTCGCATATGGCTAGGACACGCACACCTTCATCTGCGGGACGTGGTGCTACCCGGGGTGGTGGTCAAGTTGGGGTTCATCAAACTAGAAGACAGACTGCTCCTCAACCTCAAGTTGGGAACATGGGTCAAACCCAAGCTGTTATGCCAGATCAAGTGCAAGAGCGGGGAGTTTAGAATGCTCCACCACCAGTGCCAACTGTTGTACCTATTGTTGCTTTACCTGCAGATGCAATGGCAAGGTTATTGAATATGTTAGAGGTATTTGTGCTTAGTCAAGGTGGAAGTTCAACTCCTCGGGATAATTTATAGACACAAGCACCTACATAAACTCATCATTTCGAGAATAAGGAAGTATCCCTGCACGAGTTCCTGAAATTGAAATTACCAAAATTCACAGGTTCCGATAACTCAGTAGATCCTCAAGAGAGAGCCGTGGATCTCGCAACATACAAACTAGAGGATATGGCCAACACATGGTATGAAACAATATTGCTAGGAAGGCCAGCACGAGCACCACCACTGTCATAGGATGAGTTCACTAAGTTGTTCAGGAATTATTTTCTTCTAGACAGTCTGATGCAACAATATACTAGAGACTTTGAGAGATTGGTTCAGACTCCAGACATGGATGTGTCAACATATAACACTAAGTTTTGTAAGTTGGCTATATATGCTCCTCACTTAGTGCTTACTGAAGAAGTTCGAGTTCAGAGGTTTGTTGATGGATTAGTTGGTCATCTATACACTGCAGGTTCCCTATGAAGTCATTATCCAACTCTGATGTAGTCGACCTTGCTAGAAAAATTGAACACAATGGACGTGAGGAGCGTGCAACTAGTGATTTACGTAAGAAGGCCAATATAAGAGGGGATTTCAACAACTACAAGATTCTTAGATAGACACATGCCTTCATAGTCCACATGCAGGCCACATTACAGACAAGGTAATATTAGACCATCGTCTTGGGGACACCGTAATTCTGGGCAGATATATGCCACTATTCCAACCTGCCAGATTTGTTGTAGATCACATTTGGGCCAATGACGTGTTCTAACTAGACAGTGTTTTCGTTATGGCCAGTTAGGACATCACTTGAGGGACTGTCCTCAGACTCTGAGAAATTTCAACCAAGCTACTGGAGTTAAATTCGGGGAACGAATTTCATAGGAGAATGGGCCAAAGCCCATATGGAGGAAAAGAAAAAAATGTGATAATGGGGAAAGGGAAAAAAGAAACGCAACAAGATGCTGCTAAATAATAGAGAAAAAAACAATGAAAACCCATAGAGGAGGAGAGGAAAAAGGAAAAGAAGAAAGAGGCTAGAACCAAAAAGAGGCTAGAACCAAACCTTGAAAAATTTTAAATACGCATTGGTTCTTACGGGTAATACTCGAATTTCTCATCTAGATTCTTTAATTTTGATAATTCTTTTTATCTCAGTTCATATATTTGAAGGGTTTCATAAAGTATAAGAAATATAATACCAATAAGAGTTATTCTGGGCAAATTATACAATTGAAAGTTAGACAATATTCTTGTTGTCACGACCCAAAGTGTCATCACTTATTTTACTAGTCATTTCGAGCTTCAGATGTCTTGAAAACCTCACTATTAGTTGCCTCAATTTACGTGCGCAATCCGGGTGCGAAACCAAAAATTTTTTATGTTGAAATATATGAATTATGTGAAAAATTTGAATAATTTTCATGTTAATATTGTTAGAGTTGACTTTTGGTCAATATTTTTGTTAAACGGACCCGGACCGATGCTTTGAAATTTGCATATGGGACAAGTCTTTTACTTGATATGGTAGCGAAAAATTTACTTGAGATGTTTACCGGTTAATCTAAATATTTTCACCATTACTATATATGTTTTACTATTATATGAGTTGTTAAAGTTATTTAAATTATTTTCACTATTATTAGATATGTTTTACTATTACTTGAGATATGAATATTGTTATCAAAATAAAATTATAAGATTTGATAAGAAATAATATGCCCTTATTATTTTGAAAATGCTTTGGTACGAGTATTTACTGTTTACAAGAAAGAGTATAAATGGGTGGAGACTTTGAAGGATCCCGTAGCTAACGGTGGGTTCGTGTCATGACCCAATTTCTGACCCCGACCGTGATGGCACCTTTCATGAAAACAAAGTTAGCCATACCAAAACTAACACCTCTTTTAAAAAGTTAAATATCATAAACATTTCTAAAACATGATATAATATTCATAATTTGCATAATTAATGATAGCAACAGTAAAACCATCTCGACACAGCCCAAACCGGGGAGTCACAAGTCATGAGCAACTAAGAAATCCCAATACAAGTTTACTAAACACTAAATCCGATACAATAGTTCAAAAAGCATGAAATGATAAGATAAATGAGGCACGGGGGCTGTAGACGCAAATAGCTACCTCGTAGTCTCCAAATCACTGCCTGGACTGGAAGGATCAACACTCAGAAGCGGACTCTGGGATGCCTTAATTTGCACATACGGTGTAGGGAGTAATGTGAGTACCCTGACCTAGTGAGTAATAATTATAAATAATGGCTGAAGCAAGAAAATACGCAAAGGCATAAGGCAATTCTATATCAAAGCAGTAAAATCACTTAAAGCAGTAAATCAGTGAATAAATCAAATGAAATCCCTTTAAAACAAGTAAAACAGGTAATTTAACAGGTAAATAATAAGTAGAAATTCGCCCCATGGGCACAGTATCAATCACTTAGAATAGTATCAGCCTCTCGGGCTCACTCTCAGATCAAATGGGTACCCGCGCTCACTGTGGGTGTGCACACTCCGGAGGGGCCCCTTACGGCCCAAACATTATATCAATCACCTCGTGGCATCATCTCTCGGCAATCGGCCTCACATCACTCGGCACTCGGCCTCACATCACTCAAGACAACTCGTGGCGTATAAAAGTATCTCAGGCCATCAACCTCACATCACTCAGCATATCCTCACATATGGCCATCAGCCTCACCCAGTCCAAAAAATCATCACAAGGCCCTCGGGCATTGGTAAAACAGTAGTTCTCAGCCCAAAACATTATTTAGAAATATCATTTAAGTTTTAAATCTGAGGAAAAGTGGGCGAGTTTGTAAAATAGTAGATATCAACAGGACTGAGTTCAAGTAATAGGTCAAAACAGTGAGGAAATAGTGATAAAAATCCCCGAAAGGTTCAAATAATTAGCACGAAGCAAAAATATGGAAATCAGCCCAAATCATGATGATAGCAAATAAGTTTCAGTCAAATACGCGGTAAAATCATGAATCGGGATGGACCAAGTCCCAATCCCTAATAGAAAACGACCTCGCGCTCATCATCAAGTGTGTGTCTTACCTCAATATAGCACTACGATGTGCAATCTGCGGTTTCAAACCCTCAGGACATAATTTACAATCACTACTCACCTCGAACTGGCTACAACTCTAGCTCGCGATGCCTTTGCACCTCGAATCTGCCCCCACGTGCGTCGAATATATCCAAAATCAGAACGAATACGTCACAATATGCAAAGGGAACAAAAACCCAAGTGAAAACAATCGAAAAATATAAAAAATCCCTAAATTAGCAAAACTCGAGCCCCATGCCCACTTCTCGAAATACAAAAATTTTTACATCAACGGGTTCCTTATGCTTCCACGAGTTCATACATATCAAAAGTTCTCAAATCCGACCTCAAATGGCCCTTTAAATCCCAATTCAAAAATTAAAAATCCCAGGCCCTAGTTCTTCCATTTTTAGCTTAGGTTCCATGAATTTCTAGGTTAATTTCACTATAGAATCACATTTTAGGTTCAAAAATCTTACGTCCAATCAATTCTCCTTGAATCCCACTTTAATCACCTTCAAAAAGTTCTCAAAATACTCAGCTATGGAGGAAAAATGGCTCAAAATCACGGATGAAATATCTTATAAAATTTCTGCCCAGTTCTGACTTTCCTTCTTCCCCAACGCGGTCAAACTCTTGCGTTCGCAGTGCACAAACTTATCTTGACCAATTTCCCTTCTACGTGATCGTGACATAGCAGTCGCGAACGTGATGCCTTACCTAGGTGACCGTATGCGAATGCGGCCACACCCCCACAAACGCGAAGCATAACAGGCTCCCAATCCACCTGACCCAAATCCTTATATGTAAATGTGTGGCCTGCCTCGCGAATGCGAAGGCCAATTTCACACCTTCCTCCACTTACTCTTCGTGACGCGAGGGCCCTTATGCGAATGCCAAGAGATAAATTACTACAACTGCTGAGATCAATTTCTGCAACTTTCCAAACTCAAAAGTGATCCGATTGACCATTCGAAACTCATCCGAGGCCCCCGAGACTTCAACCAAAAAGCCATAACACATCCTAATACCTTATTCAAACTTGTTCCAATCACCAAAATACCTCAAACAACACCAAATCCATCAATTCACATCGAATTCAAGCCTAAGTTTTCTAAAAACTTCAGAAATATGCTTTGGATCAAAACCCGACCAAACCACGCCTGAATGACCTGGAATTTTGCACACACATCACAAATGACATAACAAAGCTACAGGAACTCTCGGAATTCCATTCCAACCCTCGGATAAAAATCTCACCTACCAATCGAAAATTGCCAAAATACTAAAATAGCTCTTTTCTCTCATACCTATTCCAAGCTGATAGAATGCGCATCGTAGTCCAACTCCGTTCGCCATTACCACCTGGGAATCACTTCACTCCAGTGCCTTCGGTCGCTTCGCTCAGGCGGTCATTCCTTATCTTCCCTAGTGTTCAGAGTAGTTATGGTTTGAGATGATAAAGGAGCACCGTCCCGGCGTGCACAATCCTATCCTATCTGAGACCGAGTTTACCCCTTAAACTTTGGACAGCCATCTGTAGCATCATAAGGAGGACATCTGAGCTTAGCAGTGCATTTACTATTTGAATATGGATGGCGCCAAACAGGGTAGAAGAAGGATTTTTTTCCGTTAGCCGAGGAAAGAAGTAAATTCGCCAATTTAAGCCTAATGCTACACCGGACCTCCAAAGCCAATTCCGATCACACTCCTAAGTCATATATCACCTCCCAAAGCTAAACAAACCATCAGAACTCACATATGAGCCCTCTAACACGTAAGTCAACATTGGTTGACTTTTCCAACTTAAACCCTCTTAAAAGAGACTAATATCTCATTTCTTACCAAATCCACTTTGAACATAAACCAATCAACTCAACCACATAAAATACGGATAACGAAGCATAAAGAGGAAGAAATGGGGGAAACAGAGAGGTAACTCATGAGACAACTAGCCGGGTCGTCACATCCTCCCCAACTTAAACAAATATTCGTCCTCGAACGAGTCAAGAAACATACCAGAAGCCTCAAATAGGTGAGGATATCTGCTTCGTATCTCCCTCTCCATCTCCCAGGTAGCCTCCTCCACGGGCCGACTCTCCACTGCACTTTCAGTGAAGCTATCTCCTTAGACCTTAACTTCCGAACCTGACAACCCAAAATAGCTACGGACTCCACATCAAAGGTCAAATCATCACCCAACTAAACCGCGCTAAAGTCCAAAACATGATACGAATCTCCAATATACTTTCAGAGCATAGAAACATGAAATACCGGATGCACGCTAGACATAGAAACATGAAATACCGGATGCACGCTAGACAAGTTGGGTGGCAAAGCAAGCTCATAATCCACCTCTCCAATCCTCCGAAGCACCTCAAAAGGCCAAATGAACTACATACTCAACTTCCCTTTCTTCCCAAATTTCACAACACACTTCATGGGCGAAACCTTCAGCAAGACCAACTCACCAACATGTATGTGATGTGTCGGAGAATTTCGGCACATTTCAATACTAATTGCTTAGGTTCTAGCTTGTTTTAATGCAATTATAACTGATACTCATGTAGATTATTCTTACAACAAAAGAGGAAGAGAAGACCAAGGATATGAATATGTACGCAAAAAGAGAAGAAAAGAGCATGATATTGCACAAATGCCAATCTGCGGTCTAGTCTGCGGTCACAGAACACACATGCGGACCGCAGACTCCTCTCTCACATCTTAGAGCATTACAGGGTCTAGAGCTAAAAATCACGTCAAAAATGCGGCGCAATCTGCAATCGTGGAATCAACATGCAGACCACAAATGCGCCGCAGAACGAACAAGAAGAAACTCAAGGTCAAAGATGCGATGCAAATCTGTGGTCGCATAACTCAAATACGGACCGCAGAATGGACCTGCAATGAAGACCTAGCACCTAGGGTTTTGGATCTGTGGAGTGGCTGCTCAGAACGTGGACCGCAAACCTATTCTACGACAAGTCTGCGGTCGCAGAGGTGACCTGGAAGGGAAACTTTGTCCATTTTCTTTCCCAAAATTGGTCCACATATAAATAGTTTTAAGAGACCTTTGTGGGCTCATCTGGTCTTACCTTTTAGCTACACTCCAAGACATTAATATTCCCTCTTTTTGGAAGCTTTTGGGTGAAGAATCTTCTCTTTGTAAGTATTTATGACACTTATTATTAGTTGGTTTTTGTGTTTTAGCATGTGTAGCTAGTTTTAAATACTAAGGTTGTGGACCCTAAATGGGTGTTATGTTAATGGGTATTTAACATTGAATATATATATAATGGTTGGTTGATATTTATTTACTTCTTGTTCTTCATTCATTGTTGGTGGTTGCAAACATTAACAAAAGCCATGAAATTCTTACTTTGCTTGGGAAAGTGGGTTAAAATTTGGTAGAAGTAAATATCAATGACTCAAGGCTTTAAACCTTGTTTGATAAAATCGCTTATGAATAAGTGGCTTTTAATTGACATTTATTGATGGTTCTTAATAGAAACTCTTTTATATTTGGGAAATCATAAAGAGGAAATACTACTCATTCATTGAAAAATATTGGGTAGTATCTTAGACAACATTTGCATATCTAAAGGACCTCCCATTAGAAATATATCATCTTAACACCTGTTGACATTACACTACATTAAAGGGGACACAATCTTGGTTACTTTTATCCACTTCTTTACTCATTAATTGTTAAAATTAGTTGTTACTCAAACTCAAACAATCATACATACTCTTGTCACCATACACCATTCTCTCTTGTTACAATTAACCGAATAGAGATCGAACTCGAGTCGAGCAACACACTAAACAAGTAACCTTTTCACACCTATTCCCTGTGGGATTCGACCCCAACCTTGTTGGGTTATTATATTTGACATCGACCTCCTTACACTATTTATTAAAGTGTAATTTGAGCGTATCAAATTTTGGCACCGTTGCCTGGGAATACGGTTCTTGAAATTACTATTTAGTGTGTACTTTACTTAAGTTTATTTCTATTCCATCACACTTTGCTTGCTTTGCTTGGTGTTGATAGGAAACATGTCGGATTATGATGAAGATGTGGAGGGTGAAATGGGGGAAAATCCCTTTGCAGACATCGAAGAATACATTGATGATACTAATGCTATTATGCCTCTGATCGTTGGAGCGGCTACATTTAAAGTGGAACATGGGTTAATTATTATGCTTAAAACAGAAGGGTTCTTCAGAAATTCCACTCTTGATGATCCAACGCAATACCTTAGGAACTTCGTGGGTGTGTGCGCAATGCATAAGCAAAACAATGTAACTAACGATGCCCTAAGTTTAAGATGCTTCAAGTACTGTCTAGCTGAGGATGCAAGAAAATGGCTCCAGAATCTACCTCCCATCTCCATTCATACATGGCCCGAGCTTGTTCGGGCGTTTTTGTCCTAGTGGTTCCCTCAAGGTAAAAAGTATGCGGGGCAAGATATTTTTCTTCAAGCAAATGCAGGGGGAGCAGTTGCATGAGGCATGGGATCGTTTCAAATTGTACTTGGTGAGGTCTCCAAACCATGGGTTCCCGGATTCCATGTTGTTGGAAAATTCTACATGGGTTTGGATCCTATGAACCAAGCCATAGCTAATAATGCAGTTGACGAACCTTTCATGGATAAAACATTTGCTCGAGTGACATAAATTCTGGACAAAATGGCAAAGCACAACCAAGCATGACATTCCGAAGATACTACCAGAGTAATTTCATATGGCTCTCCTTCATTGAGCACTTTGATCAAGGAAAAACAGGAGAGGGATCAAGTGATTGCTGGACTTGCTACAAATGTAAGCGTGCTTACCAAGATATTGACAGATAATCAGAAAAAAGAATTAATGCAGTGGAGGATGTTCCTCCAAACTTTGAGGAAAATTTTGAGGAAGCAAACTACATCAACAACCCTCATGGAGGGTACCAAAGGCAACCATACCATGGTCCTGGGCAACAAAATCAATGGAGGCCAAACCCGCAAGGGCAAGGCAACCAACAGTGGAGAAATGACCAAGGTAATTCTCAACAAGGAAACTGGAACAACAACAATAACTTCGCAAACCGTAGCTCCAACCCGTATGTTCCCCCGAAAGGCAATTATGCAAATCAATGGTCGTCCAGTGATTCAAAGTTAGAAAGCATGCTTGAGAGAGTTTTGCAAAATCAAGAAAAGTCGGACGCATCCATGAGAAACATGACCGAGGTGGTTAGCTCTTATACCGCATCTATCCAAAAATTAGAGATGCAAATGAGAGACCTTTCACGAGAGCAAAACCCAAAGCAAAAAGGGCAACTTCCGAGTGACACCATAGCAAACCGAAGAGTGGCGGAGGTAGTTCAACCTCTCACGTCATGGAGATAATGACTAGAAGTGGAAAGGTTCTACAAAGTGACATTGAGCAAAAGGTTGTGGGGGAAGAAGCCGACAAGAAGTGGAAGCCGAAGAGCAAAGGGTTGTAGAAGTTGAGAGGTTGTAAGAAAAAGAAAAAGTTCAAGAAGTGCTCCAAGAAAAGGTGAAGGAAAAGGAAAAAGAGAAGGAGACATAAAAAACTCCAACTCCTATTCCTAGACCTCCTCCACCATTTCTTCAAAGACTTGAAGAAGGATTGAAGATAGCAAGCTTGAAAAGTTTTATGATATCCTTAAGCAATTGTCGATGAACATTCCATTCTTGGAGGCTTTCCAAGAAATGCCGGGGTTTGCCAAATATTTGAAGGAATTGATCACCAAAAATAGGACAACAAAGAATGAGGTGGTGAACATGACTCACCGGGCTATCTCTATCATTGCCAAGAGCCCTGTCCAAAAGAAAGAGGACCCGGAAGCATTTACCATCCCATGCACTATTGGAAAGCGGGACTTTACTAGAGCCCTTTGTGACAATGGGGCTAGTATCAACATGATGCCACTTGCCATCTACAAGCAAGCGGGATTAGGGATGCCAAGGCCAACAAGCATGAGGTTACAAATGGTTGATCGATCCATTAAGCGACCAGTCGGCATTGTTGATGATGTGATTGTGAAAGTCGATGAATTTCATTTGCTCGCTGACTTTGTGATTGTATATTGTGCCATTGATAAAGATATCCCCATCATCTTGGCGAGACCATTTTTGGCAACCGGAATAACACTTATGGATTCGGAATGAAATGAGATCAAATTCCGGGTGAATGACGAAGAAGTTACCTTCCAAGCTAGCAAGGGTATGAAGTTGCCCCATGAATATTAGAGCATCTCCGTGATTGAGGTGGTTGACGAGATTGAAGATGTCGTCGAAGTAAAAATGGAAGAGCAATTCCTTGGTGAGGCATTGGCGGCAATCTTAGTGAATTTTGATGGTGAGGACATGTAGGGATACATTGAGTCAGTGAACGTATTGGAAGGTCTTGGATCCTATACTTATGCTCCGTCCAAGCTCTCTCTTGACTTGGAAAATAGAGCCACACCTCTCGCCAGACCATCCATCATTGAACCACCGCAATTAGTGTCAAGCCTCTCCCGACGCATTTAAGGTATAAATTCTTAGGCTCTAATGACACATTAACCGTAATCGTTTCGTCTTCTTTGAATGTTTTGCAGGTAGACAGGTTGTTGGAGGTCTTGAGAGACCACAGGAAGGCTATTGGATGGACAATCACAGACATCCGTCGGATTCCCTGGGGATTTGTGAACATAAAATCCAATTGGAGAATGACACAAAGACAATCATTGAGCATCAAAGACGGTTGAACCCGTCAATGTAGGAGGTGGTGAAAAATGAGATCATAAAGTGGTTAGATGCCGGAGTAATGTACCCCATTGCGGACAGTTCATGGGTGAGCCCAGTTTAGTGTGTGCCCAAAAAGAGGGGCATGACCGTGATAGAAAATGAAAAAAATGAGCTTATCTGAACACGAGCAGTGACTTGATGGTGAGTGTGCATGGAATATCGAAAGTTAAACGGTGCAACATGCAAAGACCATTTCCCTATGCCTTTTATTGATCAAATGCTTGATCCGCTAGCGGGAAGGTCATTCTATTGCTTTCTTGATGGGTATTCTGGATATAATTAGATCAACATCGCGTTGGAGGATCAAGAAAAGACAACATTCACTTGTCCATATGGCACATTTGCTTTTAGCCGAATGCCATTTGGCTGGTGTAATGCACCGCTACTTTCCAACAATGTATGATGTCCACTTTCTCGGACATGGTTGAAGATTTTCTTGAGGTATTCATGGATGATTTCTTGATAGTTGGGGACTCATTTGAGCATTGTCTTGGCAACCTCAAGAAAGTGCATAAAAGATGTGAAGAGACAAATCTCGTGCTAAATTGGGAGAAATGTCACTTCATGATTGACGAAGGCATTGTGCTTGGGCACAAAATTTCAAAGAAGGGTATTGAAGTTGACCGGGCGAAGATTGATATCATCTCTAAGATTCCTCCACCTACTATCGTGACGGGTGTGAGAAGTTTTCTAGGGCACGCTGGGTTTTACCGGCGCTTCATCAAAGGCTTTTCAAAGATTGCTAACCCCTTGTGCAAGCTCCTCGAGAAAGATGCTAAATTTGTATTTGATGAAAAATGTCTTAAGGATTTTGAGAAGTTGAAACTCAAGATCACCACGACTCCTATTATTGTCACTCCCGATTGGTCTCTTCCTTTCGAGCTCATGCGTGACGCTAGTGGTGTGGCTATTGGAGCGATGCTAGTCAACGCCACAACAAAATTCTTCAATCCGGTGTACTATGCCAGCAAAACTCTCAATGGAGCACAAGTAAACTACATAGTGACTAAGCAAGAGCTTCTTGCTATTGTGTATGCTTTTGAGAAGTTCCGGGCGTATTTGTTGGGATACAAGGTGATAGTGTATACGGATCATGCGACTCTTTGTTATCTTATGGCAAAGAAAGATGCAAAGCCTCGGTTGATATGATGGGTCTTGTAGTTGCAAGAATTTGACTTTGAAGTCAAGGATGGCAAGGGAACGCAAAATCAAGTGGCGGATCATTTTTCAAGGCTTGAGGAAGCACGAAGACCACAAGGTGATCTTGAAATCAATGATGCTTTTCCGGATGAGCAAATATTGGCACTATCTAGCACCTCTGCTCCTTGGTATGCCGATGTAGCTAACTATGTGGTGAGTTACCTTATCCCTGATGATTTGGAGTCATATCAAAAGAAAAGGTTCTTGAGAGATTGCCGGCAATACTATTGGGAGGAGCCATATTTGATTTGTGTTTGTGCCGACAATATCATTAGAAGATGTGTTCCCGAAAAAGAGATAATGCCAATTCTCAAGGCATTCCATGACTCTTCGGTTGGGGGTCGTCATGGAGGAAATCGAACGGCGGCAAAAGTTCTTGAATGTGGATACTATTGGCCGTCCATCTACCATGATGCCAATTAAATGGACAAAGCTTGTGATCAATGTCAACGACAAGGTTCTATTTCCAAGAGGCATGAAATGCCGATGCACTTTGTGATGGAGATAGAGATATTTGATGTGTGGGGGATCGACTTCATAGGCCCCTTTCTTATGGGATGAAATATATCTTGGTGGCTGTGGACTACGTGTCCAAATGGGTTGAAGCAGTTGCCTTACCAAACAATGAGGCGAGAAGTGTCACCGCATATTTGAAGAAGAACATATTCACTCGGTTTGGCACCCCTAGAGCCATTCTTAGTGATGGTGGATCACACTTCTGCAACAGAGCTTTTGCAGGGTTACTTGAAAAGTATGGTGTTAAGCACAAGGTGGCCACACCTTATCATTCGCAGTCGAGTGGTCAAGTTGAAGTGTCTAACCGGGAGATCAAGAATATTCTAGCAAAAACTGTGAACGCAAATAGGACCGACTGGTCAAGAAAGCTAGATGATACATTGTGGGCATACCGTACGGCCTACAAGACTCCTATTGGTACTTCTCCTTACCGGCTCATCTTTGCTAAAGCATGTCATCTACCCGTGGAGTTAGAACACGAAGCCATGTGGGCATTGAAGAAGTTGAATCTGGAATTGGCTGAGGCTGAGGTTGACACAACTCAATGAACTGGAAGAATTCTGATTCCATGCTTATGAAAGTGCGGCTATGTATAAAGAGCGGATGAAGTTTATCCACGACAAAAAGATCTTGAAGAGAGAGTTCAAGGCAGGTGATTTGGTCTTGCTCTTTAACTCGAGGCTCAAACTGTTTCCGGGCAAGCTCAAATCCAAATGGTTTGAAAGTGGTAAATGTCTCATCGTATGGAGCGGTAGAACTAGAATAAACAGACGGGTCTCGGACATTCAAAGTAAACGGCCAACACATCAAGAATTACTTGGGCACTAATGGTGAAAAGCATTTGATGGAGCAGCTGGCTCTCAAAGATGGTCCTTGCCCGACCACTAAGTGAAATTGAAGGAACATCAATCTCGTAGTGCCGCGACTTTAAATCAAACGCTTCATGGGAGGCAACCCAAGGGTGGTAACACCCTTTTTCTCTTTACATTTTTCATTTTTTGTATGTTTACAAAGTCTGTTGGAGTGCAGGGAGCTCAAAAGATCTCAACACTTGGTGAAACTGCTTGAAAAATTGAAGGAAAAGTACAACGTGAAAAATGCGATAGAAATGCAGTCGCATAATTGATCTGCGGTCCGCAGATCCACCGTAGACATAATCAGAGAAGAGCCAAAATTGACAATTGGAATTGCGGCAGAAATGTTCATTCTGCGGTCCGCATGTTGGATCTGCGACCGGAGATTTGACCGCATTTGAGGCCTTCTAAAATCCTTCACACCCACAACGCAGGACACATATGCGATCGCATAGTGTGCTCTGCGCTACGTTGGCCACCGCAATTGTGCCAGGTACGTTTCACTTACACTCCATTTTAAAACAAAATAAAAACAAAAACAAAAGAAAAATTGGAAAAGAGGAATGCAACAGAAAACAAAGAAAATCGAAAAAAAATAGAAAAAGAGGCAAGGAACTCGAATCGAACCCAAGATAAGACAATCCCCACACTCACAAACCACTATCTAATCGGCACTTATGCACTGATCATGGTATGTAAATATCTTCCACCCTCTTTCATTCGAAGCTCATGTGCAAAGGTTTGATATAAGTTAGTTTTTGTGATTGCTTGTTGCTAAAAATGGTCGATTTGGGCTAAGTATACTGGGGGAAATGGGATTGAATAAAATAGGGTAGCCACTGTAGGAGACTAGGGTTTTTCACTGAGAACGATGAGTTCTGCGAGCTGCATGTCTGATATGCGGACCGCATTGTGGTCGCAGACCTAACCCTAGGTCACCTGGAGACGATGATGTTCTGTGGTCATTATGCGATCGCAAACTTGTTATGCGGTCCGCATAATGACCGCATATTCGACTCATTTATTAGCTGAGCAAAATGGTAAAAATGCGGTGGAGAATGCTGTCACAAAATTGATCTGCGATCTTCATATCTACTGTAGATTGAAATAGAGAATTGGAAAATTTTGAAATTTAAAATGATCATTTTGCGATGACTCTGCGGTCCGCATAGTGGTTTTGCGATCACATTATGCATCGCAGATTGACCAACCTGTTGAACAAGCATGTCTGCGGTGATTCTGCGGTCCGCAGAGTGGTTCTGCGACAGTATAATGGTCCGCATTTTTGACTTTGCTTTGTGAATTCTCTGAATCTTCTCCCAAAGTGTTGACATTTTATTCCACCCTTGTGCAGATATGTCTCCCCAACAAAAACGAATAGCAACCAAGCCTCCCCGGGCGAAGAAGCAAAAAGTTGAACATGCACAACAACAACCCTCCCAGCCTGAGGAGGAGGAGCTTCACCCTGAGGTAGACATACATGCTGAAGCCCGAAGAAAGAAATGGGTCGAAGGTGCAGAATACCATCTTCGCTGGGGAGTTGAGGGGTCTAGGGACAAGTATAAAGCTGGGCTCCTCCGGAGGTTGCTTCTTCCTGAAAAGAAATTAAGTATGAATGGGCCGAATAACCTCACATCCTCGCTAACATCAAGCGGAGGAAATGGATTTCTTTCACTGAACCTCCTGCTGAGTACAATGAATCAATGGTGCACGAGTTCTACGCATCCTACGGAGCATCTAGAACCAAGCACCATAAGCGGCAGGGGATGTATCTGGAGAAGGTAGAGGTTCGGGGATTCACCGTCAAGGGCAGTGCCAAGGACATAAACAAACTACTCGTCCCAGAGTGGGAAGACGGCCCATCAATGGCGGAGTATGATGCAAAGTTTGCAAACAAAGAGGGTGAACGTAGATGGATTGCCTCCGTCATTGCAAGTGGGACTCCAACATGGATACAACCAGGACACAAGATCTACAAGGAGAGTTTCTCGTGGGAGGGATGATACTGGCTGGCATTCCTCGTCTCCAAATTGATCCCTACGCAGAACGAAATAGAAATTGCAATTGAGAAGGCTCTCCTAGTAGCTTGCATGATACAGGGCATCAAGATCGATGTGGGGTCCATTATATTTCAAGAAATGGGTAAGCGGGCCATGCAGGATGTTACATCTCTCCCATTCCCAGCATTAATCACAGCTCTATGCCAAGCGGCTAATGTCCCGGTGGATGTCTGGTAGGACAAAATGGGCAGAGAGGCAGGTATTGTTGATATAACCCGTCTTGGTGATGATGTAGTGCCTCCCGTTGGTGTTGTTCAGGAGGACCTTCCTTCATCCCAACCTAGTGTCACTCCTCATGCAGATGCTGCAGAATCCTCTACTCCTCAGGCTGCCCCTACATCTACCACTATTCAGACTCTATCTGCTCCTCTGGTAGTCTTAAAGCTTGGAATTTTGGCCCACCATGCAAACGGCAAAGTTGACAAGCTTATGAAGACACAAGCTTATGAAGACTTTGCCTAATTTTACCAAGCAAGCCCTCACTCTCATGCAAGTGGTTGTGGCAGATATTTAGCATAAGCAATCAACGTATGTGAAACGACTAAATGGAATTGAGTTGAGGGTGGAGAAAGTGGAAAGAGGTGAGGTGAGTGGCATGCCTGACCTCAAGAAGAAGGTTGCCTCTATGAAGGTCGAATTCCAAAAAATGCAAAATTTGGAATTTGATCTTTCATCCCTCCTTCCCTCGGAAGGTGCTCAAGGTACAGGCTCAGCTCCAGACTTGGAGCTTGATTTCACGAATTTGATGGCGGATCCTATGGTTCCTACTCCTGGAGGCTCTCATACCGATGCTCCCACCGGTCATATTTATATTGATTCTGATAAGGAGACCGGTAGCTCGAACAAGTTGGAGGGTGACAGATAGGATGAAGAAGAAGATAGTTTGGGGTTCTCCAGTGATGAAGCCCCTCGGCTTGTTGATAAGGGGAAGACGGTTGCTGAGGTTTCTACTCAGGAGGATGAGAGTGTTGATGCTACCGCTGACGAGGTAGAGAGAGCACATGTGAAGATTGCCCTGGAGAGATCTTTGATTGACAGAGGGGGTCCGACAGCTCCCGTAGCATCCCCATCTACAACAGGTGCATCCAGTAGCTCTTAGGTGCCAGCCGATGATATTGTCCCTCCAGAATCAGTTCCAGTTGCACAGCCAGTTCCTTTCCCTACTTCAAATCAGCCACCAGCAGAGGAGATCACACTCCCGACTGATCCAGTGCCAGTTCTCACCACCACATCAGAGGGTGATCCCCTCAGCACTCAGCCACCTACCAACTCCCATCGCACTTAGTGTGCCTCAAGGAGCTTCCATCCACTTCTATGCATTGGGGACAATGCATCGTTTACAGTTGGGGGTGGGCAGGTAGCCTTTCGTGATTTTTGTTGTGTATATAGTTGTGTATATAGCTGTAAACACATGTATCTGTGATGTATGAATTTGGTATATGAGTGATGTATGATTTTGGTTTTTGATAAAAGTTGTTGAATTCATGTTCGTGTTTGTTAAATATCATTTTGTGAATCAATTCCCCTTGGTTTTTCTTTTTCTGGTTCTTTTCCAAAGGTGTAATAGTAGAATCAGGATCTTAGGTGTAAATCAGTATGACCGGTTTGGTGTAATTGCCTAGTATCGAGCATGTGTATCTGTACATATCACATACGTTCCTATAGTCATTCTTGTCGGCTTTTCCCAATGATAGATAGATTGACGACTGTCTTAAGGGAATTTGTCTCTATGATCAATTCTGTGAATCTAAGGCTCGCTCTGTGACACTATGGCAACCTAGAATTATACTTGTATCTATGATGAAGGCTTTGAGTTGCAAAATAGTTACTCGGAAGTGTCAAATTATGTGAATGAAGCAGTTCATATACCATGTGTGTGTGAGTTCTTTATTTGTATATAATTCTCGTGTTTACTTATGTCATATAGAACTTGCACGGTTAGTCTTTCAATGCTAATGATAGTATCTTTGGCTGGAGGAATGATCTTAGGCATTCGTTGTGATTATGTGCAAAACCTCTTTAGCCTTTCAAGCCTACCCTTGCATAAAGGATACCACTAGCACCCAATTTGAGCCTTTTTAACCTTTCTTTGGCCAACTTATGAAAAACCTTTCCCGTTTTGAAAAGAAGTTTCCCCTCTTGAACTCATCCCTATTTGAACACTAAGAATGAGGCTAAAAGCCTAAGTTGGGGGTAAGGTCAAAGTGGAAGATCGTTAAGGGTGTATGTGAGTTCAGGACATCATACCTCAAAAGAGTTTGTGAAATTGTTCAAGCTCCAAAAAAAAAGTGATAACCAAAAGCAAGAGAAGAAAAAGAAAAAGAAAATAAAAATCTAATAATGCTTATGTTTACAAAATTGGGAGTCTTGAACAATAATGAAAAGGTATGTAAGGTAGCTCTATACTGGAGGCTAGACGAAAACAAAGATATGGGGGTTTGAAAAGGAATGCAAAAGAATGGTAAAATGTGATTAGTGTTCAAAGAGGGTGAAGTCACTTGTACCCAAATGTCCATTCAACCCATACCTGAACCTATATTACAAGCCAAAAATCCCTTATGAGACCTCCAATCGAACATTCTTGAATAAGCGGCGAAATAAAATAAGGGCAACCCTATGGTATGACATGTTGTAGCACTTGAAGTTTTTTCTGAGAGTGAGTGTGTTTGTAAATTATCCCTCTTTTTCTGTCTTTGTAAATACAAGTACTATAGGCAGGATTTCTATATGCATTTGATTGCAAAAATATGCAAGTCCTATAGGCATGCTTTCTATATGCATTTGATTACAAAAATATGCAAGTCCTATAGGTATTCTTTCTATATGCATTTTATTACAAAAATATGCAAGTCCTATAGGCATGCTTTCTAAGTGATTTAAACATAGAAACCTATGAACATGGTTTCTACCCTTTGACTTATGCAGAAATAGTAAAGCCCTTCCCACACCCTTTCACTAGTATCCCCAAGTCTTTTTACACAATTATTACGAAAAACTTGAAAGAAACGACCAAAGAAAATAAGATAAATACATCAGAACTACAATATGCCCGGGGAGTCTCGAAGCAACCTTAATGTCCAACCCATGCATTTTACCAAATCCGGATCCAATTTCCAAGGCTTTCTCATACCCAGGGTGTTTTCAAAGTTCCAAGGAATCTCAGGGACTCCCAGCAATGCTTAACACCCTGAATAACTTAAAGTAACATAATAGTGCAGTGTGAAAGTACCAACCCTAAGGCATCCGAGATCAGAGGGAGCTCAAGGGTCCCAAGACATGGCTTACCAAAGAGGGGCAGAACTTAAGAGACTAAGAATGAGTGTAAAGCGAAGGGTATTTGAGGAAAACCAAGTAAGGTGGTCATACCCAGCCATGGGTAAGACTGGCACACCCCTGACCCTTTACATGGTTTAACAAATAAGAGCAGACTTGAAACAAGTCAGACTCGGGCCTGTATGGTGATTAGGATACCAACAGACCTGAGTCAAATCTCAACGCATAATGGGGGGTTAAGGAAGTGAGATTACTTTGAGTATAGGTTGAGAGCAACCTGGTTCTAAACTAGGAATAGCAATGGAGTGCCATCCTAGTCTAAAACACAACTCATACACAAACAGGGATTAAGGGAGTAGGGGGTCACATAAGAACATTTGCAACAATCAGAATTAAACTAGAGGGATTTGGGAGAGGATGTACAGAAATGTAATCATACACATATGTAGCATCAAAAGCATGGGGGTATGGGGGTAGGGATGTGCATGTTGAAATTTAACTACATACTGAATATAAACAGACATGGGGATATGGGGCAGGGATGTGCATGCTGAGATTTAACTACATATTGAACATAAATAGACATGGCAAAGAGTTAAGTAAACATATAGTTTGGAGTTAATAGGTAAATCAGGAACCTACAAGTTGTAAAACTCAAACAGTAGAGCAAATTGGGCAGGTGAGACCTTATAGTTTAGCTTTGGCTTTCAACCGGCTAAACTCTAGCAATAGAACAAGTAACAGAGCAGAACAGAGAAGAGAAAGTTTTGGGGGAATGAAACTTAGGATTGTTCGTGTGTTGAAGTGAAAAGAGGTGGGGGGTTTTATAGCTTGAAAGTAAGTAGTAAATAAGGCAGGAAAATAATCTCAGTATCAATCATAATCAATTAGGGAAAGGGTTTCCTTTAATTAAGAAACCAGGCTTGAGGTAAATAAACCCAACTTTATTTTTAGAAAGAAAATCAGGAATGAGTCGTAAAATGCAGGGTAAATACGTGTAAGGGTTTTGAAATTCACACGGTTTAACACATAAGGCAAGTGAATCACATAGAGAATCAAGGAATTTGGGATACAAATTGATACTAAACTTAGTCAAAGAGCAGGTCCAAATAAAGAATCAAATAAGTTTGTAAGAAATCAATTTTCCCAAAATTAGGGTTATTCAGAAAATGGAAAAAATATGACTATATAAAGAGGTACACAAATTCGAACATGCAATACTGGAATTAGTAGAATAAATTATGCAATGAAAGAGCAGAAGCACACAAGTAAGAAATCAGAAGCAGCTAGGGTTTAGCCATAAAACATGTAGCAAACAACTACTCAGAGTGAAAAGAAAAACCCCTAAAACCTAGGGTTTTCATCACATATCGAGTGTAAGAAGATAAATTTAGAAAGCACAGCATAAGAAAAAACAGAGAACCCAGTAAAATTTACTCGTAAACCCTATAAATAACACAGTAAAGAAAATACATAGGATCCATAGCGGAAAATACTCAGAAATCACAGTAAAGTCTAAAAGAAATCACAATAGAGCAAATAAAGCAAAGAAATTGAAGAAGCCCTAAATTTTAGGAGGACGAACAATTTGAAAACAAAGTCGGCAAAGAAATGTGAGAATCACTTTGAAACTTTTAGAAAATAACTAGGATCTAGAGAAGATCGCAAAGATAAACACAGAGAAAACCTTGAAAATTAGGGTTTCAGAGAGAGAACCCTAGAGACGCAAAAAAGCCTGGAAAGGACCGATTCTGAGTCATCAATGGACTCACATCATCAAGGCTTGCCGGAGAAAGACCGTACAAGGCCGTAGAAACTCAAGTCGACGGACCTCTGAACAGTGGTCTTCACAATAGGGTTTCAATCCTCGAACAAAAGGGTCGTAGAAGGGATTGAGGAGTGAGTGCAGGTAGCGTAAAGCCCATAGTTTCCGGTGGAAAGAGGTCGAAAAGTGACCGGAGGTGGCTAGGGTTTCAGATGGGCTTGGGAGCGTTTGAGAGATGAGGGGAATACAAGGGCGGCTGAAGGTGAAAGTGATTAGGGTTATGGGGTGTTGGGTTTAAATATGGAAGGGATCATTGTGGACTGTTGATCTGAATGATCAACTACCACGATTTAAAATAGGGAACGAGGCGGGTCGGTTTAATGGGTAACTGGGTAGGGTGATTGGGGTTAAATTGGGGCGAAAATTGGGTTACAATTGAAATAAAAGGGGACTACGATTTAAATAGCCATTTCCCCAATTTGAATTTTATAAAATAGTAAATGATAGTGTAAAAATCAATATGGGTTAATAAATAATGTATAAGTATTAATTTACAAATGTCAGGAATGATTTTGTAGTAAAAATATTTATTAAATCGAAAATTAGGCTAAAATTGCAATTTCATGCAATTTTAGTTTAGAAATACCTAATGAACATGTAAAAATTGTATAAAAATTATATAAATTATATTTTTATATAAATGAGAGAATAAAATACATTATTCACAAAAATAGTAAGTTTTGGGACTAAATATTGGATTTTATAGTGCAAAACATAAGTCATAAATTGATTTTAAAAATCTTGAAAAATGTAAAAAAAAAAATGCCAAAACCTTTATGGATGCTTATATATGCATTTACATGCTATTTTGGAAATATTTTCAGTATAGAAATATATGGAGAAAAATTGGGTATCAACACAAAGCATGAAAAGCACTAATAAGAGCATTTTGTTATTACTCTCATCATCAAAATTATACAAGAAGGTGATTATTTAGGGCCTGGTTATAGTTAAATTCACATATTATCAACAAAGAAAAATATATTTTAAAATTTAAAAAAAAATAAAAATAAAAAATTATAAATAAAATAAATTAAAATAAAAATAAAAAGGAAAGAAAATAAAAAAATAACCTTGTAATTACACAGTGTAATTACCACCAATTCTCACACCCCCTTGAGAATTGGAGAGTATAATTACATCCCTCCAATTAAACCAAATTTTATACTAACCAAGTAATTACTTGACCAAAACAAACATGTCAAACTGTATAACTACACCCAAATTCAATTCCTAGGTGGCTTTCCAAACAAGTTCTAAAGTTAGAGACTGTTAACACTATCTCGTGCAATTATAAGGGGTCGTTTGGTAGAGTATATAAGAATAATGATGAATATAGTGTATTAATAATGCTTGCATTAGTAATGCTGGTATTAGTAATGCTTGCATTAGTTATGCTGGCTTTAATTATGCTGAGATATTTCTCATCCATTATTTGGTTTGATGTATTAAAATATTGCACAATTTCTAAAAGAATTGTTTGTATACAACAATACCCTTATAATTAGTCCATTACTTTATCTTTAAGAAAAACATATATTCAAGAATGTTTTTATATAAAAAAAGGTTTTAAAAAATTATTTAATTTGACTACATATATTGTAGTGTAGAACTTGATATTTATTTATAAAAAATATATAATAAGTATTTATTTATTTATTAGGGATATAATTTTATTTATTACTTTCATGGATTATTTCAAACTTGCTTTAATATAATAACATATTTTAATCAAGCATAAATTTTGAAGGATAATTTCGTCTTTAACTAAGTTAATGCATGCATTAAAATCCATTGCATTGTTAATGCCATGCTTTCTTATGCATTAGTTATGCATAGGATAATACCAAATAGGGTGTATAACTAATACTTGTATAACTAATATATATGTTTAAAAAGTGCATATATTATTTTGCCTAATGCATCCTACCAAACGATCCCTAAGTGTCTGTTTAGCTACTCAACCAAGTTTTGAAAAATAAGAAAAAAATCTAAATGCCGACACAAGATCGCGCTCTTTCATTATTTATTGCAATAAAAACATGTGGCGATGCGTTAGCTAGTACCTCATAATACTTTTGTGTGGTTTAGAAGTAAATCAATTATGCAGGAATTAATAATGTAAAAGTTAAAATACATATATGCTGTTATAAACTAAAGCAAAAGACAAGAACAATAGAACAAGAACAATAGCAATAGAGAGAAGAGTAGAGAGAGTTCTTCTTATTGAGTTGAGAGGGGTCTCAAGGGATGATTTACAATGGTAGAGAGCACCTCTATTTATAGGGGAGAGGAAGATTTAGCTACCACTAATAGAACTCTAAAATCTCTCTAATTAAATACATTAAAGACATTCACCTTAAATAGAAGTGTAAGAATCTTCTATTTCATAACACTCCCCTTGAATGTCTATTCAATGATGTGCCTCATAAAACCTTAAAACCAAAACCCAATGGGAAAAATTAAAGTAAGGAAAAAGAGTACACATGTTTGAATATGCGCCTATTGGTTGCCTCGTTAAAAACCTTGCAAGGAAAACCCAGTGGGAAAAAACCTTGTAAGGGAAAAAGAGTGCAACGCGCATTGACTCCCCCTAATGAGTACATCAATTTATATCCTTGAGCATTTGCATTCCAATCTTGTGCATCATCTTCAAAACGATCTTTGGTAGAGATTTGACAAATCAACCATATTGACTTGAATAAATATTCCGTACCTTGAAATCATCATTCTTGATAGATATGAACATCTTCATATATTGTCGTGGAATAACTCTTCAATATCTCCATAGATGCATTCTCAATGCCATCATGCTTATAGTTATAGCAAGATACATATGTACACAAATTGCACTTAGGATGTGGTACTTCAGGACCACGAATTGCATATGCTTCAAGCAACTTAAATCTTTCAAGTTAAGTCATATAAGCCATATAATAAACTTTAGCTGCATATCAAAGTTTCATGTCATGCTAAACAAATAAGATATCGAAAACTGATTATACATACCTTTGACTTTATACTTTCAAGCATATGAACTACAGGTTCAAAGCTACATGTCTTTCATATGGAATCAATTCTTCTTGAATTGTATCTCTTCCATTTAGTTGCTTTCTTTGAGTCAGCAAATGCGTATAGCATGCTTTGCAATATGTTGCAATTGCATTTCCCTTTTTATGAACTACAGGTTCATATCATGATATTCGGGGATATACATATACAAATGAAAATTCATCCCATGTAACACTTTCTCAAGTGTTTATCATGTCTCCCCCTCATGTTAGTAAAGCTAACATGTTTCCTCAACTTTGGAAAATCATCTTTGTGCATTATGTCAATATACACAGCACCTTAATAATAAGATGAAATTATTTGGTTCCTGACCCTGAACCACTTGTGAGGGGAGAATATACTCTCGTATACAACTTATATCAAACTGATATATATATAACTTAGTTCTCATAAGAAACAGTTTAGCTATTAAGTGGAAGCACTCAATAATTATCTTGCTAAACCAACTTTAATATAAACCAACTTATCAAGATGAACTGTCTTGAATAGAGAATCTGGAAACTATGCTCGAAGTTAGATTACTGAGCGATTTACCTCGCAAGCACTGCCAGGCTGCGGGTTAATAACAATGGCGCATGTAACCATATCATAGACGCATCATATGTGGTATACATGGCAGGTGAATGGGCCCATATTCACCTTTGATATTTCCAGAATTTATGGGCTTCAACCCGAACTCTTTAGTTGGTCAGTTCATTAATGAGAACAAGTGATACAAGAGTATTCGTAAAGAACTTTCTAGTTCTTTAATATTCACCTATGTGAATTTGCACATCATACTTAAAATGAGATGGCTAACATGAATGCCAACTGAATAAATTATCAATATTGGTAAATTTCAAATTTACACCATGACATGTGCACTTATCAATAAACTTCGGGTTTATTATGACATGGGTTTTATACCAATAGATATCCACTTTATTGTGGCATTCTTTCGTTTGTGTAGTACAAACTGGAGAACAAAGCGGGTAGCTTTTCATATACAAATTACCCCGCTACAAGTTGTAGTAATAGGAGAATCAAAGCCTTCCTTTATTATAGTCTCAATATAATCAATCGCTTTCGCGTGTACTTTGGAAACTGAATAAGTTTCTTTGAGACTTACTACAGCACAATACTCAATTGTGTTTCTCCAACATAGTAATAATTGGCTCTTCGAGAGCTCTCAATTAATTTTGTACTACCACAGACTGAGGTTCGAGATCCTCACATTCTTGCATTCCGTATTTTCAAGAGTCTCAGGCTCAATAGATTCTTCGTGAATCTCAGAATTAATCAAATCATGAGCGTCCTCATGTGATTCTTTCATAGTGTCATTTAGATCGTTCTTTTTCCTCTTTCTAGGATTTCGATCTTTGGAACCTAATGGTCTGCCACGCTTCTGGCGTGCATTTGACTCATTGATATGACACTAGATATTTGTCCAATAGGGACTTCAATACGGATCGGAACATTTTTCGCGTGAATGTGGGATTTCGTTATCCTTTTCAAGTCCGTAAATGCGTCAGGCATTTGATTTGCTATTCTTTGCAAATGGATAGTCTTTTGTACCTCTTTCTTTCAAATAGAGGTATGTGGATCAAGATGAGATAATGATACATTTTTCCACAAAATTTCCCATTTGGTTTCACCGACTTCTCCCCCTAATTTTGGGAAAAGTGTCTCATCAAATTGACAGTCTGCAAATAGTGCAGTGAACAAATCTCCTGTCAATGTTTCGAGGTAGCGAATAATGGAGGACGCGTCAAACTCAACATATATTCCTAACCTCCTTTGCAAACCCATTTTGGTGCGGGATGGCGGTGCTACAGGCACATATACTGCGCATCCAAAGCTTCTTAAATGGGATATATTGGGTTCATGACCCAAAACCAATTGCAATGGGGAATATTTGTGTCAATTCGTCAGTCAGAGACGAACTAGCATTGCTGCATGCAACATGGCGTGACCCCAAACCGAAGTGGGCAGCCGACGAACTAGCATTGCTTCATGCAAAATGGCGTGACCCCAAACCGAAGTGGGCAGCCGACAAACTAGTATTGTTGCATGCAAAATGGCGTGAACCCAAGTCGAAGTGGGCAGCCGACAAACTAGCATTGTTGCATTCAAAATGGCGTGAACCCAAACCGAAATGGGCAGCCTCGTTTTCATGAAGAATTCAAGATTATTCTCATCTATTGTCTCAATATGATATCCATTTTGAATGATATCTTTAAAACTCAACAAGTTTCTCATAGACTTGGAGGAGAACATTGCATTCTCTATGATTAACATCGTGCCCTTGGGCAGAGTTACAATAGCTCTTCCGGAGCCTTCAATCAATTTACTACTTCCAGAGATTGTAGTAATGTTTGCCTTACACATATTTAGTTGAGAGAAATACTTCCTTTCTTTGAGTATTGTATGTGTAGTACATGAATCAACTAGGCAAATACTTTTACAGTTGGACGTTGATCCAAGTTCGCTTTGTGAGATATCCATATTTGCTATCACATAGTTTAACATACAAAAGAAATACATAAATATAAGTATAAACAACTTCAATTCTTTTGTTTTGCGTTTAAACAGCGTTTTGGGAAGCAGTTATTTAGGATATTCGAATATTGTATTCTAATATTCGAATATAATGCCTTGCGGAAAAAATAATACTTTAATGCGAAAAATATTAGATATTCGAATATTTAAGCACATATTCTAATATCTTGCCAGATATTCGAATATAGGAATTCTGATATTCGAATATCTGGCCCAGATATTCGAATATCAGACTCTGATATTCGAATATCTGGCCTGGCGGAAAAAAGTTCGTTTTATTGCTAAATATTAGACGATCGACTAGTTTTTAGGTTAGTCGATTACCTCTACTGTACAATAAAAATATTTGAGCATATTGAAACATTCTAAAGGGCTAATACTAACATCATATCATGAATTGACTAATACGAGCTAATGCTAATGACTATTAATTTATTCATTGACTAATACAAGTAGAATCAAACAGCTCCATCTTCTTTCATCATGGTTCCATCACCGATTAGGTGGTCTATCTTTCCCTCGGGTTGCTCAAAGAAGTCTGCCACATCCAGGTGGGTGATATCCTCATTGTCGTCATAGACAAAATTTGTTTCAGGGCCTTTTCTCTTTCGAGATGCTTGATAAAGGTCAACCAAATTTTATGGTATACGGCAAGACTTAGACCAGTGCCCGTTTTCACCGCAACGATAATATATAGTTTATAAACTATTTGCTTTTGGATTCTTATCGTATCGTGCTTGTGGCAGAGTGACCAACTTCATGTTGTCATCTCTCTTCTTTAAGCCTTTCCACAAGATGGGTGAATCCTTGATGTTGAGATATTCAATCTTAAAACTTTCATCAAGGTGATGACGCACGTAAATCAAGGCCTTCGTACAGTTTCAAACCTTCATTAAGGTGATGGCGCAAGAAAATCAAGGCCTTAGCATAGTTTTGGGTGGATGCACTATTTCTATCTTTAATGGCGTCTCCGAGACCCATAGCATCCAAGTGGATTTCAACATCCAACACCCATGTCATATAGTTCTTGCCCGAAATTTCAAGGGCAACGAACTTTCTTTTCATATTGTCATACATATGACACAATTGCATCAAGAGCGTGTTCATGCTTACGGGCTCTATTACAATTATCACATTCACTTCAGGGAATGGATCAAAATCATGTGCTTTACACAAGCTGCTACCACATTCTCTAAATGGAATGGAGCGAATTCAATTGGACGGAATTCTTTGTCACGTCCACATTCATTGATACCTTCATGGTAATTAGTCTTCTTTCAGACTTATCATATACTGCTTCCACATTCTCTAAAGGGAATGGAGCAAATTCAATGGGACGGAATTCTTTGTCACGTCCACAATCATACATGAATTTAATCATGGAAGGACATAGAGATTTTACCACTTCGTGTGGTTATAATTTCTCACAAACTCCATTAGAGTTGTAATCAAACTTTGTTGTCTATATTTGTATATAAAATCAAATTATAGAATTCCAAGAATTTGAAAGGAAAAAATAAAATACTTACCTTTAAGGTATACCAATTCTATTTTCAATATTTTCTTCCTTTCTTCCTTTCCTTTCTTTCTTTCCTTTTTTTTTCCACGTTTTTCTTTCTTTTCTTTTTCCTTTTGCTTTCCAGAGAAAGTTTTCTGTTTCTCTCTTTGTTTTTCGTTTCCCTTTTTTTTTTCTTCACTCTTTCTTTGAAGAAAAACCTTGCACAAACAAAAGTTAAGACAATCGAAAATTTCAATTGGTTAGAGACTCGTGCTGATAACGTGTTATAAACTAAAGCAAAAGACAAGAACAATAGAACAAGAACAATAGCAATAGAGAGAAGAGTAGAGAGAGTTCTTCTTATTGAGTTGAGAGGGGTCTCAAGGGATGATTTACAATGGTAGAGAGCACCTCTATTTATAGGGGAGAGGAAGATTTAGCTACCACTAATAGAACTCTAAAATCTCTCTAATTAAATACATTAAAGACATTCACCTTAAATAGAAGTGTAAGAATCTTCTATTTCATGACATATGCAATATTTTTGTATAAATTAAAAAAATTTATTCATTTCTAACAATTAAAATGAAGTTCATTTTGTGTCATTCGAATTATAAATGCATTCATTACATTAATTATGGAAAAAATAAAAATATGAAGCAAAGGTCAACAATATTAGTATATATTTATTGGGACAGTTCCGCATAAGTATAACTGGGCTCCTTACTTTTTAATTTTGTAGCCCATATTTCAATATACAACCAACTAGCCCAAAAATAATATGTTGAGATTCAACATTCATCTCCAATAGGTTCTCAAACTTACTATTTAAGTTTTAAAAATGTGTCCTCAAGCTTTTAAGTTACTTATTGAAACAGTAACTGTGACTCAAATATTAGTTCAACAAATCAAATCCATTTGGATGGTGAAAATTAAATTTTTAAAAGCTTAAATATGTGGGTTTAACTTTCGAATTTAAATTTTTGAGAAATTTGGAGTGAGTGTTATTTAGACTTGTTAGAAATAGTATAAGGAGGTTGTATATAAAATTTGAAGTCGTTTAAGGGAGATTTGGACTGGTTTTGAACAAGAATTGCAACTAAAATTCGTGAAAGAAGTTCGTCTACAAGCACTTGTATAAAGGTGTATAAAAGTGTATAAGATGTGTTTATACGCTCATATACACTATTAAACAAGATTATACATAATTATACAAAAAACTGACTTCGTCTTCTTCCTGGCGTCTTTTCTGAAATTTAACTCAAATGTTGCTCAAATCTACTCCAAATCACTTCAAATTTAAAATTTGAACTTCTTTTGATAGTTTCAGTCAATTGGAACAACACCCAATCTAAACAACTAACAAACTCAAACAACCCATTTTCGAAAGCTAAGCTTAATGGTCTTCAATGGTGGAATTTTTACTCTTTAATTTTTTTACATTGCAACCAGTTGACACAAGAGGAAAACAGAAAATATACGGTCCCTTGAAGCATATGTAGAAGATGTGAGAAGACGAGAGAGTGAAAGCAATGATTGTGATACAAATTTAACTACATAGCTTTTAGAAGCAATGATTGTAAAAATGCAGATTTTGAATTTGCTAGTGCTTTTAAAATATGTATAATATGGATTAGGTCATGTAAAATTTAAAAATATACGCCATTTTTTGTTATGAGGTGAAGCCATGTATATTTTCTTGTAATTCTTTCATATTTATTTACATGAAAAAGGAAAAGAGTAGTTAAACATTATACAACATACTAGACTACTAGTACTATATTCATATGTGCGGATTATTTCGTCCTACTTTTGTAACCAACAATAGTATGTGTTTGATTTTTGTAAAAAAGTTATTTCAGATTCTATGAAGGGAAGAAGAAGAAAATAGAAAACAATGGGTGGACCTGAGTAAACAATTCAAACCAAAGGAGAAAGAAAAAGAATAAAAAGAGAAATATTGGTCCCCAAAATTTACTCAGCACTTTTCCTCTCTCCCCACTCTGTCCACCATCGCAGAGTGCAAATAACTGACATATTTGTTTAAAACCCTCTTTTCAGTTTTTTTCTTTCTTCCTTTTTAAAACCCTTTTCAAAGGTGAATACTGTACAACTTCATGAATCTATTGAAGCATTAATTAACAGCTAAAAGATGGAGGAAAATGGTGTAGCAAGCAATGTAGCTCGTGCTATTGTGGCTGCCCTTGATTGGAACTCTTCTCCTGATGCCCGTAAAGCCGCTTATTCCTATTTAGAATCCGTAAGTATCACATAGCTCATATGGTTTTTCCTTTTTACCAACCCCACTTTGTTGTATTTATAATTCTTGAAAGTAATGGGTATGTTTTAATTGATTCTTTGCTCCATTTGAATTGGAATCTTCATTTTAAGTTTTCAAAATTACCATCTTGATTTTTGAGTCATGATGTTTTTGTTAAAGGGAGAGAAACTTTGATTCTTGATCACCCTTTTTGAGTTGTATGAAATCTTCTGAAAGAGTTGGGGCGTTTACTTGCTAAATGTTTATATATGTCTGTGGGTTGTAGTTTCACCATATTCCGTTGATTTTTTTGAAAAAAAGGTAGGTATTTGGTGAGCTTCTGGTTTATTGAGCTACTGACTATGAAAAAGCAATTCCTGCTAAACGATATATGGGAGTTCTGCTGATAGAAATTGGTTGGCTTTAATAATTTTACTTCATTTAAAAAAGGCTTGAATATGAGTATTCGAAACAGCAGTTTGGTCTTTGAGTATTAGGGTTCTGCTGAGGGGTTTAGGTTCATGTGGAAGGGAGAGGAAGGAAGGGTGGTTTTTGATCACTTTTCTTCTACTTACCTTTTTCTTACTTGAGTTATTTATAGGTTTCTGATGAAAATTGGGGGTGTTTCAACTGCATGTTTTTATTTTTGAAAGAATTACAAGAAAATACACATGACTTCACATCATAACAAAAGTTGTCCATGTTTTTAAGCTTTACCCGACCTAGTCCATATTGTACATCTTTTGAAAACACTAGCTCTTGCAAATTCAAAAATCTGTGTCCTTGCAACCATTTGTTAAATTTGCGTTCTCACAACTATTACTTTCACTCCCTCTTCTTCTCATATCTTTTACATATGCTAGGGGCTGATCGCCATTACTGCTTCTCCCCCTATGTCACCTGGTAGCAATATAAAAAACTTAACGAGTAGAAGTCCACCACCGAAGGCCATTCAAAACTTTGCTTTTGAAAATAGGATTTTTTTGAGTTTGTTAGTTGTTTGGATTGAATGTTGTGATTTGGAATAAATTCGAGTAAGATTTGAGTTAAATTTCAGAAAAGACGCAAGGAAGAACACGAAGTCAGTTTTTTGTATAATTATATATAATCTTGTATAATAGTGTATATGAGCGTATAAACACATCTTATACACTGTTATACACCTTTATACAAGTGTATGTAGACGAACTTCTTCTACAATTTTCAGTTTCAATTCTTGTTCAAAACCAATCTAAATCTCCATTAAATGACTTCAAGTTTTATATACAATCTCCTTATACTATTTCTAACAAATCTAAATAACAACCACTCAAAATTTCTCACAAAATCAAATTCGAAATTTAAACCCACATATTTAAGCTTGTTAAAAATCTAATTTTCACCACCCAAATGGATTTGGTTTGTTCAACTAATATTTGAGTCACAGTTACTGATTCGAAAATTACTTCAAAGCTTGAGCAATCTTTTTTAAAAATTAAATAGTAATTTTGAGAAGCTATTGAAGTTGGATGTTGAATCTTAGCCTATTATATATGGGCTAGTTGGTTATAAACTGAAATATGAGCTATAAAATTAAAAAGTAGGGAGCCCAGTTGTTCTTATGTGAAATTTTTCCTTTATTTTTGAATTTATGTAGCTTCAAAATATTGGAATTATGATATTTTTCCAATGACCGTTTCCCTTTTTAATATTTTGAAAACGATTATAGGGGTTTGTAGAGTCTTATGAGTTACGAAATACGAGTAAGTGCAAATCATGCTAAAATAGGTAAATAAGTATTGCTGATAGAGTCAGTTCTATTTCATGGGATTTCACTAGATAACAAGAGAAACGAGTTTGCTTTTGATGCAGTTGAAGTTTCATTAAAAATAGTCATTTTGGGTATTGTAAGATATACCTTGCAGTTTTCCGGGAGGAAAAAGAGTTGTAAAGCAATTGATATGGACCTTCTAAGGCCACTTTGTGGGATGGATGGTTCTCAACATGAGATTTTGGACAGGATGTATGTCTGTATGGTGATTATATTGATTCTCTCATTGGCCCCTATTGATCTCCTTTTTTCTCCCAGTATCAATCAATCAGCTAAGCTCAATTCCAAACTAGTTAGCGTTGTCTTTATGAAATCCTCTATATTTGTTCCACTATTTTCGAGTTTATTTCATTCCAATACTGGTAAACAACTTCCGTTTAAAGGCAAATTAGATATTCTCTAACTCTTTCACTTATCTCTACTTGGGCCTAATGTAAGTGTGATGACAACAACTTAGCCTTAATCACAATTGGTCTGTTATTGCCTATATGGATCGCTGGCTTCCGTGTTCTCTGTTTTGTCAATCTACATTAATTACGAGAGGTTACAAGACTTTGAGATACCTTCCATTCATATGATTTTAAGTTTATCTCGTATCCTTTGAGCAAATTCAATCATCATGGTACTTATTGATTGGTGCGTTTAGAGGTCTAAATATCATATGACCAAACCATCTTACTCAACTATACCTTATCTTATCTTGCACCCTTCGTATGATATGATCATTTATGATTTTGTTCAATCTTTATTAATTCACCATGTATGTGTTTCTACAATACTCATATCCATATGCTGGATCATAGGGGACAACATTCACTTCCATATAACATTGCTAGGCTTGTAAACATTCTAAAGAAGTTAATTTTCATTATTTTCTTTTTGTTTGGTATCTTCCTATCACATAATGCTCCTGATGCATCCTTCATTTTATGATTTTAACCATCTTATTTTTTTCTGCATTACACTTTATCTATCATGCCATTCTCTTAGAAGATTGAATCTATATATCTTTTTGTCGAAGACTAAATCTAAATATTGAGGTGTTTGTATTTACGCACTACAATCCCATCATATCTCACTGCACTTTTGTTCTTCTCATGGAGGCTAATCTTGTAGCCCCGATTCTCCATCTTACTCTTATTCCTAAAACCTATCTCTCTAGGTTGCTCCTCAAAGTTATAGTTTTTTGTTCTCTTTTGCTAGTTTTTTGTCAATTAATACAATATCATTGGCTAATGACATGAGCCATGAAGTCAGTCCTATTTGCTGTTGGTTAGCTCATTGTTAACTAGGGTACGCAGATATAGTCTCAAAGCGGATTACTGTTCCCTATTCCATCCATTGATCTCCGTAACTATTACTATCACAACACCATTATAGCAGAATTCTATTTTTATTCCTTATTTTAGCATTTATGCTGCTGATAACTTTCTATATCTTTTACAGATAAAAGCAGGGGATGTACGTATCTTGGCGAGCACATCATTTATTTTAGTAAGGAAAGATTGGTCTTCAGAAATACGACTACAAGCCTATAAGATGCTCCAGGTTACATTATGATAACTCCGCATTTAGTTTCTTAGTTTTTTATCTTTAGTTGGCCTGCCAAAAAAGTGGGTAATCTTTGTAGCTTGCTCTTTTCACAGTGTTTGTCTTTTTTTTTTCTTCCTGGAGATTGAAAAGGGTAGAACTTAATTTCTATTAGTAACATTCTTCAATAATGAATTAAAGGGATTCATTCTCTTTATTCAAAAGTGGACGCATATTTACAAAGTTATGCTTTTAAATTCAAGGAAAAAGAAAAAGTCTCTGGTAATTAGCTTTTGTCTTCTATACAGAGGTGAATAAATAAGGTTTTAAAGCTCCACTATGCCCTATCCCCCCTTTATACTCATGATATCCTTCTCCAGAAAATTTAAGCCCACCTGTCCGTAGAACAGAGAACAAAGATTAGCTGCTGGGGAAATCATAATGTCCTGTCCTAAGTGCGGATAAAGTGCTTGACAACAAACACCAAATCTGTAAGAAAAAAGCAGAGTTTCTTTGCTTCAATATTTTTGTGATTGAATTCTGCAAAGAAAGCATGCCACTTATCCTATATACAACAACAACAACAAAAACAACTACCATAGTCCCACAAAATGGGGTCTGGGGAGGGTAATATGTAGACGGGCCTTACCCCTACCCGAAAGGGCAGAGAGGCTGTTTCCAATCGACCCTCGGCTCAGTGCAGGAAAGGAAAAACAAAAACAAAAACAAAAACAAAAACAAAAACAAAGGATTGGAAATCCTTATCAATATATATAAGGATTGGAAATGTCGACTCAAGTGTCCTTTATGCTCTTCTTGTTGAAATTTCATACAAGTCCACTCTGTGATGTATATGTCCAAGTATTGCCTGCAGGACTTAAACATTAAGCTCCTTCTATCCTTGTTCTCAAGTTTTAATAAATTTTGCAGCATTTGGTGCGGTTGCGATGGGACGAGTTAAACCCTGGCGAGCGAAGGAACTTTGCAAGTGTAGCTGTTGATTTGATGTCTGAAATTACAAATTCCGTTGAAGAATGGGCTTTGAAAAGTCAGACATCGGCTCTTGTTTCCGAGGTATTCTGCTGTTTCTTCCTCCCTCCCCCCCCCCCCCCCCCTCCCTTCTCTTTAAATTTTAATTTTGGTCAATTTATAGTTCTTAGGATCAATCAATTGTACTTGTTTCAGATAGTTAGGAGAGAATGCTTAAGTTTGTGGCAGGAGCTTTTTCCATCTCTAGTATCTCTTGCTAACAAGGGTCCTGCACAAGTAAGTGTCGTCTTTTTCCTGTTTGGCTCTGTAGTATATCTTTGTCACACTTATTTGAGGTCTGCCTCAGTTAATGCAGCTGGATTTTCTTTCTCCTTGCAGGCAGAACTGGTATCAATGATGCTAAGGTGGCTTCCTGAAGATATTACTGTCCATAACGAAGATTTAGAAGGTCTGTGCAATCCTGTGAACTGAATACATATTCACCAACTTAGTTCTTGCAAGTAAAAGAGGCAGACTACATAGTACTGTTATTTCCTTGATTGGGGTGCTCAGGTGGGTGAGACTTGGAGTTCAATATTTAGGATGTTGTAGCTCAACTCATTTCCGCTGCATGCCAATAGCAAAACTAGTGTCGGCCATATGAATGCTCTGTATCCATTCTGCCCCATATCCTTCACATCCATATTGTATTAAAAGGATTAATCATAGTTTGACTCTTTTTACAGTGACAAATAACCTACGGTAACCTTTCACCTTTACCCTGGCTTGGGACTGTCATATAGGCGGAGTGTAGAATGTTATACATTGAATGTACTTTTTGTGTGTGTTTTATGCTGGAAAAAAGTTTGATATCTTAATTATATCCATTTTCTTATTACCTGGTTCCTTTTTTGTTGATTCAGGTGATCGCCGTAGGCTATTATTACGTGGACTTACTGATTCTTTGCCTGAGATTTTTCCTTTACTGTATAGTGTAAGTCTTTGGCTGGGACTTTTTGTGTAGTTAGGATATTCTTGCATCATTCTAACTCTTTTTTCCATAAACAGTTACTAGAAAGGCACTTCGGAGCTGCACTAACTGAAGCAGGAAGACAACAATTAGAAGTTGCAAGACAGCATGCAGCAGCTGTAACTGCCACTCTAAATGCTGTTAATGCATATGCTGAATGGGCTCCCTTGCCAGATCTTGCAAAACATGGAATAATACATGGGTATGCTCTCCGCACTTGCAGAGTGTATAATATGAGTTTGGCAATAGTGTATTTATTCCTCTTTTTCAAATAGCTGTGGAATCTTGCTCTCCTCACCGGACTTCCGTCTTCATGCATGCGAGTTCTTCAAGCTTGTCTCTCTGAGGTATGTTGCACTAATGCAATCTGGTACTATGTAAACATACATGTTTAGGTCAAGCATATTATAAGTTATTTCCTGAAACTACTTCCAGGAAAAGACCAACTGATGCTGCTGTCGAGTTTGATTCTGCAATGAGTAACATTTTTCAGATTTTGATGAAAATCTCTGGAGACTTCTTGCAAAAATCTGACTCTGGTTCAGTCATTGATGATAATGAATTTGAGTTTGCTGAGTACATATGTGAGAGCATGGTTGCTTTGGGTTCTTACAACTTGCAATGTATAGCTGGTGATAGTTCAGTTCTATCTCTTTACCTTCAACAGGTGATTAGTTGTTTCTTATATTTTACTCTGACTGCAACATAACTTGAGCTCATTGGGACCTCAGTTTCAATTTCCTTAATCTGTTCACATTTTCTTTTGGTAGCTGGGGGGGGGGGGGGGGGGTAGAACTTGGTTTGGTTCAATAAGAAAGTATGGAATCTTAGGGGACTCAAGTATGGTGGGTTTATCTTCTTTTACGTTGTCATGTAGCTACACGTCTGTGCCGGAAATTTTTGAGATGGTTTGGGTTACAATTGCCAATGCTGGGGAGCTTGAAGGAGGCACTATTTAACTGCACTTTTAAAAGAGGAAGAGAAGAAGCAGGCAATGGGAGATTGCTCCACTAGCACACTTGTGGGTAATATGGGGAGAACAAAATATTAGAGCCTTTGAAGGGAATGAGAAAGACTTTATACAGTTGAGGATGAGCCTCTGGTGCACCCACGAGGTTCCAAGTTATGCAGAAGATGGGTGTCTTTAGTAGGGAATTATATGTTTCTGTTGATCTTGTACTTTTTGGTATACCACTTGTCTATGGGAGATCTCCTCATCTTTAATAGAGTTACCTACCTTAAAAAGGAGACTCAAGTATGACTGGTAGTCTGAATGATATCCAGGATGTGTAGCATGTCCTTTCTTTGAATGATTTTGTTTATGCATCTCTTGACTATACATGTTTATTACAGCTCATTTTATTAATTTATTTTCTACAAATTTCTAAATTTTTAATTCATTGCTAAAATCTAACTTCTCAGTACTTCTCAGATTCTCGGATTTTTCAAGCACCATAAGCTTGCACTTCATTTTCAATCTCTACTGCTTTGGCTGGTGGGTACCCCAATTTTATTTGTCACTGATGTGCATGAAATCGTTGAACAACTTATGTTTCTTATGACCTTTCACATTTTTTCCCTTGGTAGACGCTTATGAGAGATTTGCTATCAAAGCCAAAGATTATTGGGTCTGTGGAGAACTCAACTACCAATCCCGCAGTGGGATCAGGATATGATGCTGAGAAGAGCAAGATATTGGTTTTAGTAAATGATGAAATCTGCAGTTCTATATTGGATGTATCTTTCCAGCGATTACTCAAGAAGGAAAAAGTTAATCCTGGAACATCGCTTTCTGTTGGGACATTAGAGTTGTGGAGCGATGATTTTGAGGGCAAAGGAGATTTCAGCCATTACCGTTCGAGGCTGGTATATTCCTGTGGCTCCTTTCAAATTTTCGGTGTTTTCTGTTTCCAAATGATTCTAAAACTTTGATGGCAAACGGCAGCAAATGATTAGGAACAATGACACTTTTCCTTTCCAAAGCTTTCTCCTTTTCAAAAGAGGGAAGGAAGTGATAGGTACCATGTGTGAGAAAGCACGGGAGAAGAATATAACTGAGATTAAACATAATACAATGAGCCCTATATATAATACTAATAACCTAGAGTTCTACTATAACTAGAGTTCTACTATATTTACATATCTAACACTCCCCTCAAGCTGGTGCATATAAATCATATGTACCGAGCTTGTTACATATGTAGTTTAACATCGAACCCAGGTTTCTAGACCCGAAAGCATTGATTCCCAAAGACATCGTTGAAAATTTGCTGAAACAGATGAAGGAAAACTGTTTTTTTTTTGCCGGAAAATCACTGTAGATGCCGGAAAAACTTCAAAGTTGTCGGAATTGAAAAGTAAAAACATGAGTAGGCTCGGAATTTGAGGGCGATGATACTGTCCTGAAGAAACTTTTTGAAATTCTGGCCGGAAAGTCTCTGTAGCTGCCGGAAAAGTCGCCGGAAAAACTGAAAGTTGTCGGAATCGAACGGAACAAGGATGGGTAGGGTCGGAAATTAAGGCCGACCAAACTGTCCTTCTGGAGCGAAGTGAAAAACTGGCCGGAAAAGGCTCCACGCGCCGGCGCGTGGTCTGACGCGCCGACAGCTGTGGCGGCGCGTGGCGGCGCGTGTGGAGGTATCTGCCGGAGAAATTTCTGGGGTTTGGTCGGAATTATATTCCGAGTCTTGTGGTGGTGTTGGTTTTTGCACAACACTGATAATTAGTGACTTTGACGCAATTAGTCACTTAGGTCACCGGAAAATTGCACGGTGACCGAGTTATTTCTTCCCGGATGTCGTTGGAATGACGCACAACGATAATTATCTCACCAAAGCTCTGATACCATGTGAGAAAGTACGGGAGAAGAATATAACTGAGATTAAACATAATACAATGAGCCCTATATATAATACTAATAACCTAGAGTTCTACTATAACTAGAGTTCTACTATATTTACATATCTAACACCATGCATCAAGGTTTTACAGGAATTGCTTAAACTATGACTATTGTTATTCTGCTCATGATTGGTAAACAATGTATCTACAACTTGATGTTTGAATAGAAGCCATCTTCCTTCCTTTTGAAGTTAAAAATGCTTTAGTTGAGAAAAGAGATTATTATTGCATTCAGAGAGAAGTATCTACTCCAAGTGTGCTGACGTTCTCCTTTCACAGTTGCTCTTGTCCTCTTAACATGAAGGATACAACTTCTAGTATCTTCAAATTATAATTGACTAGTTTTATATTCTTGAAAGCATCAGTAATGAGAGAGATTATTTTCTTCTGAAAAACAATCATGTTGGGTGAGAAAGCATCACCGATACAACTATTTTTGTTGGGTGATTATTCAACTTATGGATCTTGGAAAAAACAAATATTAATTGAATGGTTAGCTATGCATGTAGCTATAAAAGTAATTGCTGTGTCCAATCCTTTGATGGGATGAATCTAAACCAATAGCCTAAAATACTTTAGCCCTACTACAGAGTTGTAAAATCGTATGTAGGCTCCATAATCGCTCGCTAGTTAACTCTTCATGGAGCTTCAGACCATTGATAAAGTCTTTTCCATGTAAAGGAAAACTCTAAGAGGTGCTAGTATTCGACAATCTTTTGGTTTACCTCTATTCATTTTCTTAATATTCTAGTTAATCTAACACTAAATTCATTTACTTGACAATTGCTCTTTCAGAACTAGTTATATTTCGTTATTTGCCTAGCTATATATAACTGTACCTTTCAGCGGTAAATGTGCATAATATTGAGTCACTCTCTTACTTACTTTGCTCAATCATGAACTGCAGTTGGAGTTGATCCGTTTTGTTGCAGCCGCCAAGCCTATGGTAGCTGCTGCTAAAGTTTGTGAGAGAATTATGACTATTATTAAGAGTCTCTTCCTTGTTCCTTATCCTGCTCAGGTTGGTTCACAAACAATTGTCTTGAACTTGTAACAATGTCCCGTATTTTTGCTTTTTCAAATCTCTCACATCCTTCATTAATTCAGGAATTGGTTGTACTTGAGAGCATGCAGTTGGCTTTAGAAAATGTTGTAAACGCTGTGTTTGATGGATCAAGTGAAACTGCAAGGAGCAATTCTGAAGTTCAACAGTCATTGTGCAGAATGTTTGAAGGTTCGCTGTGATTTCCACCTCATTTTTATAAGCTTTTTACTTAGCTTTCTTCTTATCCTGAGGAGTTGGGTTACTGTGAACTGAAGGTCTGCTTCAACAACTTCTTTCTTTGAAATGGACTGAACCAGCACTTGTAGAAGTTATCGGTCACTACTTAGATGCCCTAGGACCCTTTCTGAAGTATAATCCAGATGCTGTTGGCAGTGTCATTAATAAGTTGTTCGAGCTTCTGACCTCACAACCCTTTGTTGTCAAGGTCAACTACCGTATACCATTCTATTTATTTAATAGTGTGATCTTATTTTCCGTCCAAAACAACCACCATGACAACTATTCAGTAAAATTGGCAGGATCCTGCTACAAGCGCTTCTCGACATGCGAGATTGCAGATTTGCACATCATTCATCCGGATTGCAAAAGCTGCAGACCAGAGCATTTTGCCTCACATGAGAGTAAGTTACACTCGTTCTCATTAATTCGACATGGCACTGGCTTTACCAAATTTGCAAGTCAGTTCCTTTAATTGCTGTAGTGTTGTGCCTTTGACTTGAACAAGTTTCGAACTTGTGCACTGACATTTTATGATCTGGGAGGAAATATATAGAGTAGCTACATACTTTTGACTAAAGGACTAGGGTATCTTAGTTTTCCCAGAGATGCCCCTTGCAGAATATGTCACTTGAAAGCCCAAATCACATCTTTGGTCTGGCCTTTCTATATGGAATATTTTATACTCTGTAGATATACCGTCATCTCGGGTACAAAAGGAGTGTGTACGTTTTGTTTTCTGGCAACACAGTGGAAACGAATTTCAATTGAAAAGAGAGCCTTGAATGTATTATTAGCTATTTTCCTAATTGATCCGACTGTTTTGGGAATACAGTCTTCATCTTTCATAATGGGACAGGTTTTAGGAAGTACAGAATGGCATGTGAATTTCTATTCCTGGTTCTTTGTAGTTATTATGTTTTGCACTAAGTTTTTACCTACCCAAGATTACTTTATGATTGTATTGTCATTGTTTTGACCGTGAGAGATGTTCGTTTTTACATTTGACTTGAGTTTGTTTGGTTGCCTTGGAATGTGACTGCATTTTCTCTGTTGTTTTTCAGGGAGTTGCTGACACTATGGCATTTTTACAAAAGGAAGGTCGTCTACTTCGTGGGGAGCACAATCTCTTGGGTGAAGCATTCCTTATTATGGCTTCTGCTGCTGGGTAGCTACTTGTCTTAATGAGTTTCAAATGTATGTCTAGTATATCATGGGCTTTGACCTTTATGAGTTCTCAAAAATGGTGCAGGGCTCAGCAGCAGCTAGAAGTTTTGGCCTGGTTACTTGAACCATTGAGCAAACAGTGGACACAGCTTGAGTGGCAAAATGCATATCTCTCTGATCCGACAGGTTTGATTCGACTGTGTGCTGATACACCATTTATGTGGTCCATTTTCCACACAGTTACATTCTTTGAGAAGGCTCTTAAACGGAGTGGTCTAAGGAAAGGCAATGCTAGTGTACAAACCATGCCAGCATCTGACTTTTTGCATCCAATGGCATCTCACCTCTCGTGGATGCTGCCTCCTCTTCTGAAAGTAAGCAAGTTCTTAGGATCTGTTTTGCATCACTCATTCCTTAGTAAAGATTTGTTAAAAGATGTAAATGTCTTTGATTTTCAGCTACTCCGTGCCATACATTCGCTTTGGTCTCCACCTGTTAATCAAGCATTACCAGGAGAGATAAAAGCTGCAATGGCTATGAGTGATGTTGAAAGGGCAAGTCTTTTCGGGGGAAGTAACGTTAAATTGCCTAAAGGCGCTCTAAGTTTTACTGATGGATCTCCTTTAGATATGAATAGAGAAGGCTATGCAGAGCCAAATGAAGCTGATATCCGCAACTGGCTGAAAGGTATCAGAGATAGTGGGTATGTTGCTGCTCTTCTGAATCTCTAAAACAGATAATGAGAATAACGTCTTTTTAAAGCTGTCATGAAGTTCTATCTTAGTTGACATGGCAATTCTCATTTAAATCTTTGTGGACAAGAGGGAGGGAGTCGAGTGGGAGAAACAAATGGATTGATCTCCAGTCCCTCTCCATAATAGCAGGAAAAAAAGAAGAGAAAGAACATAAATAAATAAATAAAAGATTACCTTGCAAGTTTGTAATATCCTTTTAGGTTTTCTAGGAAGCCACTGCATTCTTATTATGGATTATTTTAAGCCAATCTCTAGTCATTTTACATTGTAGATGCTATATTATCTTTTGCTAGCAGATTAATAGACGTCTTGAACTGCACTAGTATCTGTACTAATTAGAATATATATTGAAGTGTCTTTTTTCCAGAATTCTCCTTTCTCTATTTAAGTTCCACTTGATTGTTTGTAAAGTGCCTATAAGATCTGTGATTAATGCTCTGCAAACTCTAGTATGCTATTAAAACTATGATCTGCGATCTGCCTATCTCTCTTACGATGTGCGATATATGCCTTTACTCCATGCTGTTGTATCTTGGGAATTAGTTTCATGTTTCCATTTAGTGCTCTGGTTTTGTTAATGAAGTTTTCTTGGCTTTAGGTACAATGTACTGGGCTTATCAGCAACCATTGGGGATTGTTTGTTCAAATGCTTAGACTCTCCGTCTGTTTCTTTAGCCTTGATGGAGAACATACAACATATGGAATTCAGGCACTTAAGGCTGCTTCTTCATTTAGCCTTGATCCCCTTGATCAAAAATTGCCCTGCCAATATGTGGGAGGCATGGCTGGAAAAGCTCCTGCACCCATTACTTGTCCACTCTCAGCATGCTCTTAGTTATTCATGGTCTAGTCTCTTACAGGAAGGTAGAGCAAAGGTTCCTGATCTCCATGGCATGGTTGATGGCTCAGACTTGAAAGTGGAAGTAATGGAGGAAAAGCTTCTTCGAGATCTAACTCGTGAGACGTGCTCAATCCTCTCCGTTTTTGCTTCATCCGCACTCAATGCTGGACTTCCTTCGTTGGAGCATTCTGGCCATGTGAACCGAGTGGATGAGTCATCACTTAAAGACTTGGATGCATTTGCCACTAACTCCATGGTTGGGTATGTGGAAGTTGTCAATTTTAAGTTTGCTTAGTTTGTGGACGAGTAGACCTCTAGTCTACATTCTTCTGTTCTTCTCAGTCTTGACCTTGTGATTTACGTGCAGATTTGTGTTGATGCATCAAAGCATAGCACTTCCAGCCTTGCAGATCAGTTTAGAGGCTCTGAGATGGACAGATGGTGAAGCTGTAACTAAAGTTTCTACATTCTGTGGAGCTGTAATCCTCTTGGCCATTTCAACAGCTAATGCGGAGCTTCGAGCTTTTGTTTGTAAAGATTTGTTCCCTGCTATAATACAAGCTTTGGCTCTGGAGTCAAATGCTTTCATCAGTGCTGATTTAGTTGGTCTTTGTCGCGAAATTTTCATTTATCTGGCTGATAGACACCCAGCACCGCGGCAGGTTATTCGGATCCCACTCTTTTAGCTGTAGCACTTGACCCCTATGTTCATGGCAATTCTTTTTTCTTCCTTTTCGTCTGTTCTTAAAATAGAATTCCAGCGGTTATGCTTATCTATTTGATATATATCTATAATATTGTTAAAAGGCCAAGAGCTTTTGGGTATGACAAATTAATTTGATACGGTTCATATAAATAAATAATGATAAATGGCATTAGTCAAAAAGGTGGCAATTGCCATGCAAGTTTAACCCCTGGCATATTAAGAAACCCAAAATACTTACTGTTTAATAGATATATGTACTATTCTTTTTGATAACCATGGTGTCCGGACCATATTGCGCACACCTCGACTAATTTCACGGGGTACCTGCTATTCTCACCAGCACATGTACTGGCACTTTGTCCTCCAAGGCTTGGATTGATGAGAAGTAGTCACCTAGTGTTTTTGCCTCTCGCTGGGATTTGTACCTAAGACTTCATAGTTCTCGACCCACTTCATTTACCGCAGCCTCACCCTTGCATTAAACAATATATTTGCAGACATTCTTAAAATTGCATCTTATCTTTTCTCTTTTTTTCTATTTATATATGGAATTGAGCTTATCTTACATTCTTAGTTGTGAAGTTTTTATGCTCTATCCTCGATACAAGCATAATGAAGTTTACCTTTCTGAAAGCATGCATGTCTTTTATCTGCTATTCGATAAAACTCATACAAATTTAAACGGCTGCAGATTTTACTTTCTCTCCCTTGCATTACATCCCAAGATCTTCAAGCCTTTGAAGAAGCGTTGACCAAGACTCTTAGTCCCAAGGAGCAAAGACAGCATATGAAGAGCTTCCTGTTGTCAGCAACAGGAAACAAATTAAAAGCTCTCGCTGCTCAAAAGAGCGTTAATGTAATCACAAATGTTTCGGGTGAGTGCACTTCAATCTAATGCTTTGTGTTTTTCTCCTGTCCTGTGCATACTAACCAAGAATTTAGTTTTTGAGCTACTCATTAACTGGTGTCCGACTCTTATTCTTCAGCAAAACCTCGAAATGTAACTCCCGCTTTTGAATCCAAGACCGATGAAGGAGATGCTATTGGATTGGCTGGAATCGTGTAAGGATGTTTGTTTGGCATATCCTCTTTCTGTATAGAAAAAACACTGAGTATATTATCAAAAAGGTCCCAAATGTCTCCCATTGTAATGATTTGGTCCTCAATGTTGTTTTTCATTCTTTTCTGCCCCTGGTTGAGAATATTGGTTTCCAAGTAGTCCTTTAACCTCATTGGTCGTAAACTCTTGGGCAAATTCCTACCTCTTTTTTACAAAATATGCAAAAAATAGTAATACTAACAACAAATGTTGCCTTTCTTTTTTTGGGTTCAGCATAAATCATCAAATTTGCTTTCTAGTCTAACTGGCAATTGCCCCTTTCACCAGCCTGTTGCGGTTGGTTCAATCTGAAAACAATTATCAACCATTGACGATGTAGCAAGACGAAATGAACCTTAATGTAACTTTCCACCCTCTAACTTATTCATTAAAAAGAAAATAAAAGGGCAATCTTGAAATATATTTAGGGAGCATCACACGCAACTACTATATTAGATTACTTCTGTGCAAGAAAAATGTATGTGAAAAGTACATTGTTTCTTCTCTCTTTCGTATTAAAATACAACACAGTTTCTTTTGGCTCTTAAAAATCGCAGTTCATGATGTCCTTGTATATGCTTTAGATCACGTAAAAGACATAAATGGTAATAATTGCACCCATTAGACCCATTTTTGGTCTTAATACTTAGTCGGATTCGTCATTTATTTTCAAGAATAGCTTAATGAATACGAACTTGCTAATTGTACCGAATAATTTAAACGTGAGGAGGACTGAAAGGGCAGATTGACATATTCAAGTAATAAACATACATGTGAGAGTAAACCAAGAAATTCGTCACCTAAACTTCAAGAATATTTTGTCAGATATTTCTATGGAGGCACCAAATTTTTATAGGTAAAAGAAAGGAAGATGGGGTCAGTATTTACCATTTTGACAAGTAGCAATACAGATTGGCAGACAAGAGATTTAAGTCCAGGGGAGCAGAGTGAGTGTAACTTATGGAAAACTATAACTATATTGGCTGTCTATAAAACCAAACAGATTTTACTCTATTCCCCTACAGAAAGAACCCAAAATGGCAGGGAGAGGACGTGGAGGAATACATGGAGGACTTATTCTCGGCTCAGCAGGACTACTGGGAAATGGAGGCATGGCATCCCGACTTGGCTCAGGAGGACTACTCGGGGGTGGCGGACGTGGAGGTCGTCCACCTACCCTCCGATGGACACCTACAAATGAAGGCAAAGGGACTCAACTTGGCGTCGAAGGACATCATGGAGGTGGAGAAATGCATGAAGTTGGAGGTATAGGGCCTTCACCGAGTCGGGGAGAGTTACCTGTTGTTGGAGGTATGGAAGGTCAGCTTAGCCAGGGAGGTGGTGGTCTTCCTCGTGCACCTAGTCCTGGAAAGCTACCTGAATTGAGGCCTAAACCTGGCTCAGGAGTGCCAACAATAGTTGAATGTGGCAAGACATGTGGGGGATGTTACCCGGTCATAACTTGTTGGTAAGCATATTCAAACAAATTATGCCACAAACTGTGGAATTGACCATGCTTTCTCTTTCATCTAATTTCACTTGCGTTTTTCTACTTCTTTTTTCTCTTACTCCACCCAACGAGATCAGATTTCTATAACGAGATGAAGTTTTAGACAATGTTACTTAAGACATTCATATTCATAAGCGACGAGAGCAATTTTAGGGGGGAAATTAAAAAATAGTTAGATTTACAACTGATCCTTCAAAAATAGCTCAATTTCAAAAGTAATCGAAATTTAGCCACTTTTCATGTAAAGATAAATCTGAGCGAAAATATTATTCAAAACTAGAAAATTACGCCATCAGTATATTATGCTGGAGTTCCAGCATGAATATATTGAACTCCAACATATTATACTGGAGTTCCAAGTACACTAGAACTCCAGCATAATAAACTGGAGTTCCAGCAAGTATACCGGTCCAGCATAATATGCTGGAATTGATACACAAATGCACTGAACTCCAGTATATCATGCTGGACCGATCTCTATTGCAGCAAAATAGTAGCTATTTTTCATTGACTTGGTAAACATTGGCTATTTTTAAATGACCAATTCGAAAACTGACTATACCGCACTATTTTTACCAATTTTAGATCATCTGATCCCCTCATCCCTTGGATTAAGCAGCTTTTGCAGGATGGAAGTGTAACTATTTTAATACTCGTGTTGAAACTCGTTGCCAAGTTATGAAATGGCATCTATGGCCAGTTTTTAGAAAATTGATTAATTTTTTTTTCTTTTCCCATTCTTGGATCATGTTGCTCATTGTGTTGTTCACACTGGTGCAGCCTTAACTTCTTTTGCTGTTGTTGGAGAGACCCAATGGGCTTACAAGGGCGTCCAGGACCAATGGGGCCTCCTCGACTCTGATTTATTATTAGAAAAATCCTTGCCATAAATTGCATAATGTACATACTTAAAACGTGAAAAATGGCCATTCTGTAATAACTATTTGATCATTGAATTGTCCGTGCAGGATGCAAAAATAGATTCATTCTCCTTTGCAGGGCGCGGATTTATCACACAAATTAGATGCTTTTGTAAACTAACACACCCACACCAATAAATAAAGTATGTTTTAACTTCTATGCATCGACAACTTATCACTCCTTTTTAAAGGTAATTAAAAGTAGTAACACATACCACAGAAATTAATAAAAGGGCCAAAATTATACCCCTACTATTGAAATTAGTCACGTAAATACCTCGTTCTACTTTACAGCTAAAATTATCCCTGCCGTTAACAAAGTATACAATATTGTCCATTCCGTTACTAAAGTAGATACATTTGTACCTAAATCTAACAGATTTCCTACGTGGCAACCGGAACCCCCAAAATAATGTGTCGATTAGGCTTTTTTTTACTCACCTACCCTTTTAATAACTCGCCCACTTTACAATAACCCAGCCCAAAAAGTCATCATCCTCATCTTTTCTCTGTAAATAAATTTCTGTATAACCCATCAAGAACTTCTACTGTAAATTTCTTATTCTTCCCATTTTTTCATTTTTCAATTTTCCGTATATCCGTATATGATTTTTATTTGTATCTCATGCCGGATAATGCCAAATAATTCCGTTATTCAAAAATTTCTAGCTGTCGGTTTTCTCATTAGAAACTTCACGGCGGGAAGAAGAGAGTGATGGAGCAGTGTGGTGGTTGTCATGGCAGAAGCCGCCGACAACTGTATCTCCATGTGTGACTGAGAAACACAATATTCTTCTATTTAAAATCAAAGGAAATTACCTAAAAATTACAGTCATCGGATTAATTTTCAAAAAATTACACTGATAAAACAAGATATATTTACTCTTCAACAAGTGAACTTTCCCACATATGATTCTGTATAATCTATTTTATGTCATAAATTGGTGAAAAAAGGTGGCGGACTGGTAAAACGATAGATGTTTATTCATATTTCTGATCTTCAACTCTTCACAAGAAGAGGGTAAATAGGAGGGGAAGGATCCAAGAAATGGGCATGGGTCTCTACAATTAGGGTTGGTATTTGCTTGACACATTAAATGATGGATCCTACTGCCACATAGGAAATTTGTTAGAGTTAGGAACGATTTTGCATACTTTGTTAACGCATGGACAATTTTGCATACTTTGTTAACTGTAGGAAAAATTTCGTATCGAAAGTAGAAACGGATATAAACGTGACCAATTTTCAATAGTAGGGGTATAATTTTGGCCCTTTCCCAAATTAATAACCTGAATAAGATAAAAACCTTCAACAGTAGAATAAATTGCGCTGATTATGTGAAAATACACTGCCAGTGGAAAACACCAACAAAATAAATAAATGATGCTGTTCCTACTCAACTACTTTTAACAGTCCAGGGAATGTTTAGCAGGGTAATGAAGATTTCAGAAAAAGAGAAATGAAGAAACTATAAACAGAAAAGATAAAGGAAAAGGGAAACAATATGTAACAGCAACAACATAACACAAGTTCTTATAAAATACTCAAGAACAAAGACGCAAAGAGGTATCACAGTTCCAATACAAGCCGTATTACCGTTTCAGTGAGAAAATCAATATATAGGCCTAAGAGTTGTTTTATGGCATAGAAATGCCAATTAGCTAGTAGAAAACAATGTCTTCAACTAACAGTAACCCTTCACTATATAACATTTCCACATACAGTTGACATGTGAAGTGTTTCCTCAGATCAAAAATTCTATTGAAACAAAACTTGCCTCTCCAATTGCAGCAGAAGAGACTACAGACTAAAATGGAATTCACTGTAGATGAATTATCTCGAAGTCAATGATTATACAACTGATGAAAAATGTATATAAATGACACAATTAGGTTATGGAACGGACTAAGGGATTAAGGTTTGATTCTCAGCTGTGGCAGGTTTCTGAATGGCGAGTAGCATGTTCATCCAAGGGCAAACTGTGAGGTAGCTATAGGTAGTTGGAGCAGCTTTAAATACACAGTCTCTACTACTATGTCAGTCCTCATCCTCTTCTTCAGATGCTTCTTTGAGCCACTGCAAATATTCCCAGAGCTCATAATGTGCATGCATGATTCAAGTACGACGGGTAAAGCAGGCAATATTAAAAACCAGAGGCGGATCCATGATTTCAAGAGGATGGGTGCGATATTGTGAAGAGGTGGATTTAGAACTTACTTTTGACGTGTTTAACTTTAGTCTCTTACTATAAATCCACTGCGCTTTTCAAATTATAAGTTCAAAATTATATTCTTTTTAAAATTTTGGAGATTTTCACATATATATCTATACTCCGTGCCGAAAAACTAAGTTGCTCAGACTCGGGTGCGGGTATCCGATACGGGGGCGGTTCCGAGTATCGGATTCGGCAAAATCTAAATTTTAAGATTCGGATGTGCGAATCTGGATATGGATACGGGTGCGGGGATACGGCTAAGAAAATTCAAAATAATAAAAAATAGAGCTATAAAAATATTGTAAATATTAAGACTACATGCTAGGTCTACATGAAGTACAAAATCAGAACATGACACATTGAATTTTTGGTTTCTCCGAAACACAAAGCATCAAATATGAGACAAAATACTACAATATTGAAGGTATGCCATTTTCCATAACTTAAATATATTTAATTTTTTATTTTGAGAAATCAAAATCTCAATTTTCTCCCAAATTTATCGATGGACTCCGGTCAAAGTGTCCGAAGTACGTTGACAGTCTCCTGGACGTTTCCCGCTCCAGCACCCGTCCAAGTCTCATATCGGCACGGGGACGGCACCAAAATTGAAGAGTCCGTGCAACTTAGCCGGAAACAAGACCGTCCGAAGTGGGATTTGAATCGGCAATTTTACTCGTAGAGGTGCACCCGATAATTATTGTACCATAGGAGTCTTTGAGCACGGGTGCGCGCGCATATATTTAAGTACTTTTCAAAAAATATAATATTGGTATACATGGTTTAGGGAGAGGAGTAAGGGTTCACGCGAACCCATACCCTAAGACCTAGATACGCCCCAGTTAAAAAGACAGAACTTTGCTTTTCTTCCCTTTTCATTGTTTACAAGTCTGATAATTCCTTAATCTTTTTCCCTGAGCATTGGGGATCAGGGGGTGCGAAGAGGTTGGGAACTAGATCAACGAAACTTCTGGGTTCCTGGGCACTACAGGCAGGTCACTGCAAAGGTTTAAGTGCTGTAAGTACGTACCTGGATAAATTTTTCTGATTGCTTGACAAAAACCTTATCTGACTCCTCTGCTTCTTCCTTTTCAGAAGCCCAGTCAAGTATTGCTTCTTCTTGTATAATGTCCTGATCGTACAGATGATGCAAAATCTGTGGAGGGATAAAATAGAGTAATGATATTTAGATTAGATTGAATGACGGATATTTAAGTAGGTCAGATATATTTCTTGACAAATGCATAAAAATGAATCAGTGGGATTTCCCATAGCCAAACTAATGAAGCAATTGTTTTGAAAGGCATTTCTGGGACGCTCGGGCTAGGTACGCACAAAACGTCGTAAACTGTTGGCGACGAGTGTATGCCCCAAACAGTTGGGTGTTCACCCAGGGGCAAGACACACCTTAAAATTGCTAGTATGACTCCTGAGAGCCCACCCCCCCCCCCCCCCCCCCCCCAAAAAAAAATAAAAAATAAAAAAATCAGAAGTTCCTAACAGTTAATACCAACCCTATTACCAGTGAGCGCAAGATGTACCCTTTCTTGAACTTTGGGGGGGGGGGGGGGGGGGGGTGAGCGACCATTCTCCATGTCTTCAATGAAAAATTATTTATGCTATCTTAAGAATGTTATGACATGCTTTTGTGAGATACATAGGCTCATTATTAGAAATATGAAAATAGCACCTCATGTTATGTTTCATAAATGATTTGTGAATATATTTTCATGAGCGATGAATATGTTTATGTTGAAAGACATGCTTTATATTTATGATTTGGTTTCGACAACAACGTTTCAATTAAAGTTATGGTTTTATGCAAGATCTAAGACATTTTCCAAAGTTATGTGATGTTTCATGAAAGGATGATATATTCAGTTATCAAGGCCATTTTAAAGATTACATTTAAGGCCAAAAGGGGTCAAATGATATTGGAAATGTTTTTGGTAGTATCCTTAAGCCATGGAAATTGTATTTGGGCAAAAGGGACCTAATTTGGAAACTACACATGCTGCTGTAAGCTTGGTGTTTATGTTGCTCACAACCTTCATGTCAGATCCATACAATGTATGGAGGGATACGACGAATGGTGGGACGGCTCAACCGATCGATATCCCTAGATCAGATTCATGTACGATCCATATGGCATTATGGTGAGACGGCTTTCACAGTCGAGTCATTTCCTGCGTTTGGATGCCATACTGCCCATATAGTGACTATGTACTATGTAAACGTCCGATGCTCCCGATTAAAGTATAATCTATGTTATGTTATGAAAAAGGGCTAAGGCCACGTGTAGTTTTCAAAATATGTCCAGGTATTCAAATGCTTTGTGATTCATGAAGTGCTTTCATATCATTTGATTTGTATATCTCTCGCATGATGTTTTCTTTAAAATCTTGTCCTAGTCTTGAGTTAGGGAGTCGTTGGTATATGTTAAGTACGATGTGGATGTACACGATGTGGATGTACCTGGTCATTAGGCCATATTATTGTTTCCTCTTTGCAGTCCCAGATGGAAATTAGAGGAAGCAGATTGGTAGGCATTCAACTCCTCCAGGTTGTATGGTAAGCCCCGCTATCATACTAGTGGGTGTCTGGGTGTTTTCATGTCTGGTTATTTCTATGCATTATGTAATCATTGTCATTAAAATCCCCATGTATATTGTGGGTCATGTAATTATGTTCAGAATAATATCATGTGTATTCCATGGATTATGTATAAAAATTCAATATGATATTAAGCGAATGAGCCACATGTTTATGGTTTCAAACTATGACATTTCTGTCACCATGATGCACACACTATCTCTGTCCAAGTATAAAGTGAATGTTGGTTTGCTCTTATGGTAAGTCTAACGCATTGAGCGCCCTTCACCTTCCTCCAGATTTGGGGGGGGGGGGGGAGAGGGGGGGGGGGACAACTGCATATCTTCAGAGCCACTTATTTCTCTTATTTAATGTGGAAAGCAGTAAATTGCAAATGGGGACTTAGGTGCAAAGCCTTGTCGGCAGACAAAAAACAAGGGAACTTCAACTTTCTCCTGGACTACATTTTCAACTTTCGTCTTAGTAGTAGTCCAAATCAAACAGGGACATTCAGCTAGTAGTGGAATATAAGGCTCTTCAGAACATCAAACATCATGCCAGCACAGTGAAAGCAAATGTATAATCGGTACTTGTGACAGCAAAATTTAAATATTCATATAGGGTTTCATTATAAATATTATTCACATAGATTATCTTGAGCACTAGCAACTTCTCTTGTTAAGACAACAAGATTGCTGATAGCTTTCCAAAATGCAAGACGGTATTAATATTTAACCATATCAATTATTTAGTGAATTAGCATTATAGGTTGCCTAGAGATAACCCTTTGGGACGCACATCTAACAGCTAAACAACTGGAAAGACTCATTCAATCCTCTAGATGGACTAAAGAAACAGTTCAACTTCTAGAGCGAAACAACATACCTGTACAAATAATGGAGAATACTCCTTCGCAGATTCCAAGCACATTTCTTCAAACTTCAATATTACTTCAATCTGACAGATCCAATATCAGAATATTCATGAAAACTAAACATGTGAAGTACTTTCGAAACATCACAACTGATGGAAAAACATTACTACTAAGATTTGTAAGAACCGACATTTCTTCGGGTAAGACAAAGAACCAACAGATAAGTGCCATGTTAACACACAAGAATATGTTTAATTAATACATGCCTCAGGCCGGAAACTTCTTTTTTTAGAGTGGTAACTAACTGTCATTATTTTCTTTTCATTTGTTTGGGTGTGTGTGTGGGTGGGGGGGGGGGGGGGGGGATTATTTACCTACAAGCCATGAGTAGCAATGTATAAACAAAATACAAAATACACTAACCTCTTCATCAATGCTTGGCAAGTAATATTTCAGAAGCTTTTTCCATTTTTTAACTGCGGTAGCAACATTCTTGACCAATTCAACTGGAAAAAAATATATATATATGTGATGAATACACAAACTATACAACATAGGCAGACAAAATAAGCATAAAAATATTAGACAAATATATAGCCACTTCCAGAAAGAAAAGAGGTTGAAGTAAAGACGAAATAAAGTGCATCTAGCTAAATTCTTTATATCATGCCAAATATTAGTGTCTGAGATTAAGAGGAGGATGAAATGAATAATTAAAACTCAGTATCTAAACCATATCATATATATCGAGCAAAATAACGAACAAATAAGTGCAAATGCACATATACAGCAAACAACTGAACACCAACAAAGGGTAGAAAATTAGCTAGCATTTGGTCATAGATTCCTAATATTTTTTTGAAAAAACTAATTTGGGTGAAGTTTGGTTTGAAGATGAAAATGTGTTTGGACATACGTTTCCAAAACATATTTCCCAAATTTATTTTTGGAAAAACGTGTATATAATTAGTGTTTGTAAATATTTTTTGCCCAAAACCAGCTATTGAGCTGGTTTTGGGATTTGGGATTTGGGACTTGGGATTTTGACAAAATATAGGCAAAATCTATGGCCAAACATGTGTTCGCCAAATAAAATCCAAATTTATTTTGGCAAAATCTATGACCAAACATGTGTTTGCCAAAAAAAACCAAATTTATTTTGGTAAAATCTATGGCCAAATGGGTCCTTGATATCAGAAACTGGAAGTGGAAGCCATAAGACCATTACCATATTATTAACCTTAAGAAAAGTGCCACTATTTGTAATTTGCTTATAGCTTTAAGGGCATATAGCTTCAACACTTGACATGCATATTAAATGATCTTTCAATTTTAAGTAACAGATCTCCATTTGGTGTTGATATCCAAGTTGATAAAGGGAATATGAATCTACACTTTAAAAGGAAAATCTCTCTTTGATAAAGAAACAGGAATATCAGCACCGCTCACCACAAAATGCCAAAAACTTGGCACTCTATGTCAAATTGCAGTAGAAAAAGCAACCTACAGAAAATTACAATTTACAACAACCTTGTGTAGTGGGAAACACAAAAATAAAAGGAAAACTTACTAGGTGAGTCATGCGGAGCATCCAATGCCAATTTCATCACTGAATAAAACAAGGCACCAGCACAGTCTGCAGATGTCATATTGTATGACAACCTGCAATGAAATAGAGAAGGAACGCATAAACAATCTGAATTCCACCAATCCGTGTACACTTTCTTCTTATGACAAAATGTTTCTCCATCTACCCTCAGAAATAAATAAGCCTTCGAGCAAAATAAGGACTCCTGACAAATAACACATAGTGCATGATCTCGCGAATTACTTCTGAAATTTAAATCTAACAACAATCACCAAACCTCAAGACCACTAGTACGTGTACACTTTTTTCCTATGATAATATGTTTCTTCGTCTACCCTCAGTAGGGTTGTGCATTCGGTTTTTCTATTCTATTTTACACTGTTCGGTTTCGGTTTTTCGGTTTAATTTGGTTTGGTTTGGTACTCTTTTTGGTTCGGATTTTTCCATTTTGGTTATTCGGTTATTTAATTATGCCATACAAAATAATTAACATAATCGAATATGTATATTTCATGGCAAAAAAATAAATATTATAGAGAATGAGAAGTAATAATATTATATCTCTTAATAAAGTTTCTAATATTAGTCACAGGTAAATATTTGAAAATACAATTTTTAAAAGTAACATGTCCAAACATAAAAATCCAAAATCTAAACCATAATCCAAGTTCAAATGAGATTAATTCTTGCTTGCAATTTATTAGAACCAAAAGAAAAAATGAAACTTTTGATGAAAGCTTCACAATCAAAATACTACTTAGTAAAGATGAGGAATAAAGGGTTATATTGTAAAGATGAAGAATAAGGCGTTATATTCCCTAGATCCTAGTAAAAATAGTTCAATAAGTAAGCAAGGCTAAAAGTGATAAAACACTCAAACTCTAACTCCTGTAAATGGTACTCCATGTTAAATAAGAGTAATGTATATTATCAAGTATTTTGGTTTTTTAGTATTTCGGCTTTTATTTTCTTAAATCTAAAAGCATACCAAAAAAACAAAAATTTTAATTTCTCAATCCGAAACCAAACAAAAGTTTTGGTTTGGTTCGGTTTAATCTGAGTAATGAACACCACTAACCCTAAAAAATAAATAAGGGTGGTGCAGAGTGGTAGCAAGTGTGAAAAAAATACAAGAGATAAAGGCACGTTGTTGAAATAAAGGCAGGCGGCCACAAATTTCCTAAGCAATATCTACATATAATCTTGAGGCTTCCGTATTGATGTTTACGTAATACTTTCTAGAATATTTTCAATTGTACTCTGAAATTTAGGGTCTAATCAGAGTAAGACAAACAACACAAGACTAGGGAATTAGACCACAGTAAGTCTGCATATACAGTGTAGAGGAGTACCATAATAAAAGGAAAGGTCAAAGGCAAAAGAAGCTTGACACTTTCTCGCAGGAGGTAGGCATAAAAAGTACAAAGCAAAATACATACTTGAAGGCAAGGAAAGGGTACATATAGAAGATGCATGTCCAATCTCGTCACGGATGGGAGGAGGGGATATGTCTTTCTGGATGGAGGATAAACTATTAAACTTTGGGAGGTTTCTAGATGTTTTTTTTGAATGGAAGGAAGATAGTGTGTTAGAACTGTTGAGGGAGATTGAGCAACAATCTTGTTATGATGCTGCAGGGAGGGAGTTGGGTCAAGGTGTTAAGCAAAATAATTTAGGGAATGTAGTGGTGTACTATAGAAGGGGCCGAATGTGTGACAGGGAGGAAGGGAGCTCAGTTAGAGGGGGTGGGGAGAAGCGGGATATTGTTTCTTATGGAAGTTAAGCTTCTTTCATGGAATGTGAGGGACTGAATGACCCAAACAAAAGGGCCATCATCCAAGTGGGAGTTAGAGAGTGGGGTGTTAACCTAGTTTGCTTTCAGGAAACAAAAATGGAAGTTTTGTCGGATGTGATTGTGAGGTGTCTGGGGAGGTAGTTGGGTAAAATACGACTGGGTTCCAGCAGCGGGAAGTGTCGGGATGATAGAAGCTTGGAGGTAAAGGAGATTAAGAAGGGAGATTTTTCTTTAGTAACTTTTGTCAAAGACAGAGTGAGTGAGGTGGAGCGGGGATTTGGGGGAGTGTACAGACCGATAGGAGAAGGGTCCAAGGTATTTTTCTAGAGGAACTAGCTAATATGATGGGGGAATGGGACATTCCATGGGATTTGGGGGAGACTTTAACACTATTAGATTTCCGGAGGAGAGATTAGGGTGTAGTATGATTTCGAGGGCCATGGAGGAGTTTTCTGACTACATCAATGATCACTTTCTTATTGATCTTCCTCTGTCAGGGTAAAGGTTTACTTGGGTCAGGGCAGAAGATTCCAATCATAGTCCTTTGTTGTGGATAGGGTGAGGGTTGAGGGAGAGGAGGAGGTAAAAGGGGTGATAGTGGGGTTTTATGAGAACTTATACAAAGAGGAAGTTAGTTGGAGGCCGACTTTGGGGGGAATAGAGTTCAACCATATAGAGGAGGGAGATAATGAGTGGCTAGAAAGGGCTTTTGAGGAGGAGGAAGTGCACGAGGATGTGTCGAATTGTGTTGGTGATAAGGCCCCCGGTCCTGATAGTTTCTCCTTGGCCTTCTTCCAACTCTGTTGGGACACCATCAAGGGGGAGTTGATAGAAGCCATTGACCACTTCCATCTGAATGGTGTTTTCGAGAGAAGTATCAATGCTTCTTTTATTACTATTGTGCCTAAGAAAGAAGGTGCATCTTGTATCAGTGACTACAAGCCTATTAGTCTCGTGGGGAGCATTTACAAGATTATTTCTAGACGGTACTTGTCAAAAGGCGGAAAGGAAGCGCTCATTAAAAGCACTTTATCGAGTATGCCCACCTATTACTTGTCCTGTTGCAAGCTCCGGTGAGCATCACAGAAAAACTGGAGCGGCTTCAAAAGAATTTTCTTTGGGATGCAGCGGATGCAACTAGAAAGTACTATCTAGTGAATTGACAGACAGTCACTTCCCCAAAGAAGTGGGGTGGACTTGGAGGGAAAGATCTTAGGGTGCTCATCAGAGCTTTGTTGGGAAAATGGTTGTGGAGATTCAGGGTAGAAGAGCATGCTCTATGGAGGGAGGTCATAATAGAAAAGTACGATTTCATAGGAGGGTGGAGGACCAAGGCAATCACAACACTATTCGGGTGTGGCATGTGGAGGAGCATCATGAAGAATTGGGAATCCTTCAGTGGCAACATCTCTTATAGGGAGGGAGACGGAAGGAGAATCAGCTTTTGGAATCAGAGGTGGTGTGGAGAGGATACTCTGAGGGTGTCCTTCCCCCACGTCTTCGGAGTTTCAAACCAGAAGAAATTGATGGTCCAACAGATTTGTAAGGAGCATGAAGGGGGAGCAGTATGATTTAGAAGAAACATGCAAGATTGGGAGATTGCGGAGCTCCAAGATTTATTGACACTTGCTATATGGGCAAGACATGCCTCTGCCATCTTGTGATTCTTGAAGATGGGGTTTGCGTGGCGATGGTCTATTCACCGTAAAGTCCTTTTACAAGAGTATGTTGGTGAGAGAGGAGGCTTCTTTTCCATACTCCTCGATCAAGATTCCTAAGGTACCCACAAATGTCTGCTTTTTTGCATGGCTAGCGGCGAGGGGAGTGATTTTGACTGCTGAGAATCTTCGAAAGAGGGGAATTACACTTGTTAGTTGGTGCTATATGTGTAAAAGTTCAGGGGAAGAAGTTGATCATCTTTTGTTGCATTGCCATGTGTCCTCGGCTTTGTGGAGGGTGATCCTGAACCTTTTTGGTCTTCAATGGGTGATGCCAAGCACTATAAAGGAAATGCTACATAGCTGGGCCAGTTTCCGTAGAAGAAGAAAGCAAAAGGCGTGGAAGTTCGCCCCGTTAGCTCTCGTGTGGATAGTTTGGAGGGAGAGAAATAGGAGAGCTTTTGAGGGGGTTGAGTCTCCTTTTTCACATCTTAATAATAGTCTTTTTTCTTTGATCGCTTTTTAGTGCACTCATATAGCCCCTATTTGTATAGAAGATTGGGCGTCCTTAGAATCATGTTCTGATATAAATTCTCTACTTTTTGGTATACTTCTTGTATACGGGAGTTTCTCTCCCTTTTGATTAATACAATTTACCTTATAAAAAAAAATGCACAAAAATACCCTAAAGAAAAATGATGATATTTTGAGTAAGAAGAACACTGAAAGAGGAGAGGAAAGCTGCTGCTTTAACTTTGCAAAGATAAACCAAACCAATTAGCACTTCAACCCTCTTTGGTTAATAGAAGCATAAATTAAGAAACTGTCCAAAGGACAAGAAATAGAACTTTTGGGTGCACACTTATCACCCTACAGAATATACAGTAAGTGGTATTGTGGAAATTATTGTAGTAAAAATGGCATGAAATAAAACACCAACTGGAGCCAACAGGAGGGAAGAGCAAAAGTTAATTCAAGGAAAAAAGCTTTTCTCCAGACAAATTTCAAGAATGTAGGATATAAATTGAGTTCTAGTCAACATACCGCAATGCATTAACTTCTAAAATTACATGGTCTTCTGTTACTTCTTCCTCTACAGCCCTTTGAAAAGTTGCTTCAACCTGCAATGACAAATGGAAAGGAGATCTTAATCTACGATACAGTTTTAAGAACTGATCAAAATATAAAATAGTCCCATCAAAACCTACTTCTCTCTCAAAAATTACAGAGTCATCTCTGGTGTCTTCACCATCTTCATTAGAATCATTAGTGATAGAGTCAGGTCCCAGTTCTCCGGAAGGTGGAAGAAAGGTACCGTCTTCGTTTGATATATCCGCTTCATCATTAGTTATTTGCATAATCCCAACAAGTTTATCCACAGGAATTGGTGCAACAGAATGTCTCCATTCTTCTTCCTGCCCACCCTCACTGATTAACCATATGAAACCTACTCCACCATCACCAACCTGGAAAATCAGGATAAAGTATAAGAAAACAAACAACAAACGCATCATAATATCTTTGGCTTTTAAAACTAGATATCAGACAGGTGTGTTAGAATAACTACTTCCATTTGTTTTCTATTTTGGACACCCAAGAACAGCAACTCAAAGATTGAATTACACCTAAACGACTTCACATTGTTGCTTCACAGACCTGCACCAATGTCACATTGGATTGGAACTTTTTATGGGATTCAACAAATACGGCAGGAAGTTCCACTTAGTCAGCTAGGAGGACGTTACATCTCCAAATAAATTGGGTCGGAAGGGGGAGGGGTTCCTTGAGGTAACAGATCTCCGATTTTTCAACAAGGCCCTGCTAAGGAAAGGTTTTGGAGATTAGGGATTGAGCAGCACACTCTGTGGAATGAGGTGACAGCGAAAAAGTAGGGAACTGTGGAAGGGAGATGTTGAAGTAAAACTTCACATTTCCTCTCTACTCCCTCGGGGCAGGGGTAAGGTCTTCGTACACTCTACCCTCCCCAGACCCCACTTGCGGGATTTTGCAGAGTGGTTGTTGTTGTTGTATTATAAAAGCATGGGGAAAACTTCATCAGCAATATAACTTTCAGGGTAGGGAATGAAAGCAGAATCAACTTTTGAAGTCACAACAGGTGTGGCGATGAGACTCACATTCGCGAACATTTACAATATCTCGAACCAGAAAGAGGTGACAGTACGGCATATCTGGAGAATACAAGAAGTGAGAGTTCATTGAGACATAAGGGTTAGCAGGAACCTTCCGGACTTGAAAGTAGCTAACCTCCAAGGCCTAGTTGAACTGTTATACAAGCAAAGTACAATTGAAGCATTGTAGTGAGTGTTAGATATGTAAATATAGTAGAACTCTAATTATAGTAGAACTCTAATCCAAAGTGTATTAGGAGTAGGTAAGGTTATGTGTATTACATATAGGGCTCATTGTATTACGTTTAATATCAAGATATATATTTTTCTCCCGTGCTTTCTCACATGGTATCGGAGCTTTGGTGAGAATATTATAACTGTGCGTCATTCCAGCTACTTCCAGGAAGAAAGACCTCGTCGCCGCGCAATTTTTCGGCGACTTAAGAGGCTGTCCGTAACTAAACTACCTTTTTTGTTGGTTCTGTGCAAAATCCAAGACCGCCACGAGGTTCGGAAGTGAATTCCGACCAACCCCAGAAAAAATCACCGGAAAAGCACCAGTCACGCGCCCCCACGCGCCGGTTTTTCAGTTTGTTTCTTCAGGACAGTTTGATCGGCTCTCAATTCCAACCCTACCCATACTTTTTTCGTTCGATTCCGACAACTTTCAGTTTTTTCCGGCGACTTTATTGACTTTTCCGGCTAGAATTTCTTCAGGACAGTTTGCTCAACCTTGAATTCCGAGCCTATCCATATTTTTATATTTTAATTCTGACAACTTTGAATTTTTCCGGCAGCTACAGTGTTCCAGTTTTCCAGCAGCGCCAGTTTTCAGTTCTCTGTTTCAGTTTTAGCGAGTTTTCAGTTGATAATCCAAAGATGTCTTTGGGACTAGATGCTTTCGGGTCTAGAAACCAGGGTTCTGGCAGTTCCGGTATTATGATTACCTCAGAACCTTTAATGGGAGGTTCAAACTACCTAGCTTGGGCTTCGTCTGTCGAGTTGTGGTGTAAAGGCCAAGGTGTTCAGGATCATCTAACCAAGGAGTCTAGTGACGGAGATGTAAAAGCCAAAGCACATTGGGAGAAGATTGATGCTCAATTATGCAGTATTTTGTGGCGATCTATTGATTCCAAGTTGATGCCCTTGTTTCGTCCATTCCAAACATGTTATTTGGTTTGGGAAAAGGCTCGTACTTTATACACTAATGACATATCTCGTTTCTATGATGTGATATCGCGGATAACAAATTTAAAGAAACAGGAATTAGATATGTCTACTTACTTGGGTCAAGTGCAGGCAGTTATGGAGGAATTTGAAACGTTGATGCTAGTTTCTGCTAGCGTTACAAAGCAGCAAGAGCAACGACAAAAGCTGTTTCTAGTTCTTACTCCTGCTGGGCTTCCTCATGATCTTGACTCAGTACGCGATCAGATTTTGGCTAGTCCGACTGTCCCCACAGTTGATGAATTATTCTCTCGCTTACTTCGCCTTGCTGCAGCACCAAGTCACCCAGTAAGCTCATCACAGACACTTGATTCATCTATCCTCGTCTCCCAATCCGTGGACAATCGGGCTTCTCATACAATGGAGTATAAACGAGGAGGAGGTCGTTTTGGAAGATCGAGACCCAAGTGTTCTTATTGTTGTAAACTTGGTCACACTCGTGACGTGTGCCATTCTTTACATGGTCGACCAACAAAAAATGCTTATGTTGCTCAGACCGAGCCTATAGGTAACCAGGGATTTTCTGTATCTGAAAAGGAGTATAATGAGTTCCTTAAATATCGAGCAAGTAAGCAGACGTCTCCACAAGTAGCCACTGTTGCTCCGCCTGATACTTCTGTTGCTGGTAATTCTTTTGCTTGTGTTTCCCAGTCTAGTCCTCTTGAACAATGGGTTGTGGACTCAGCTGCTTCTGATCATATCTCTGGTAATAAATCCCTTTTGTCAAATATTGCGTATTCACAGTTTCTTCCCAACGTTACTTTAGCTAATGGGTCTCAAACTAAAGCAAAAGGAGTTGGACAAGCAAATCCTCTACCCTCTATCACTCTAGATTCCGTTCTTTATGTCCCTGGCTGTCCTTTTAATCTTGCATCTGTTAGTCGTTTGACTCGTGCCATCCATTGCGGAATATATTTTATAGATGACTCTTTTATTATGCAGGACCGCAGTACGGGACAGACGATTGGAACAGGACTTGAATCAGACGGACTTTACTACCTTAACTCACTAACATCCTCTAAGGCTTGTCTAGTTGCAGATCCTCCAAACCTACTTCACAGTCGTTTAGGACATCCTAGCTTGTCCAAGCTTCAGAAGATGGTGCCTCGTTTGTCCAGTTTATCCACATTAGAGTGTGAGTCATATCAGCTCGGAAACATACCCGCGCCTCCTTTCCTCGTAGTATTGAGAGTCGTGCAGAGTCTGTTTTTTTTTTAGTTCATTCGGATATATGGGGTCCTAGTAGAGTATGTTCAACCTTGAGATGTCGTTATTTTGTTAGTTTCATTGATGATCATTCAAGATGTACTTGGATTTTCTTAATGAAAGATCGTTCTAGGTTGTTTTCTATATTCCGAAATTTTTGTGCTGAAATTAAAAATCAATTTGGTGTTTCTATTAGCACTCTTCGCAGTGATAATGCCTTGGAATATTTATTCTCTCAATTTCAGCAGTTTATGTCTTCTCATGGAATTATTCATCAGACCTCTTGTCCTTATACCCCTCAGCAAAATGGGGTTGCAGAGAGAAAGAATAGGCACATTATTGAGACTGCTCGCACACTTCTCATCGAATCTCATGTTCCGCTGCGTTTTTGGGGCGATGCAGTTCTCACATCTTGTTATTTGGTTAATCGGATGCCTTCATCTCCCATCCAGAATCAGATTCCGCATGAGGTATTGTTTCCCCAGTCACCCTTATACCCTGTTCCCCTCGTGTTTTTGGGAGCACTTGTTTCGTTCATAACTTAGCTCCTGGGAAAGATAAGTTAGCTCCTCGTGCTCTCAAGTGTGTCTTCCTTGGTTATTCTCGTGCTCAGAAGGGCTATCGTTGTTATTCACCTGATCTTCGTAGGTACCTTATGTCAGCCGATGTCACATTTTTTGAGTCTAAACCTTTCTTTACCTCCTCTGACCATCCTGACCATCTTGATATATCTGAGGTTTTACCTATATCGGCCTTTAGGGAGTCTACTATATCTCCTCCTTCACCTTCCGCTACAGAAGTCTTACCCATTCAAAACGTTGGACCATCTACTGTGGCTCCTCCTGGACTCCCTGTACAAGACACTCCACTCTTGACATATCATCGTCGTCCTCACCCAGCATCCGGCCCGGCTGATTCACTTCCTGCACCTGACCCTGCTCCTACTGCGGACTTGTCTCTTCCGATTGCACTTCGGAAAGGTATACGGAACACCCTTAATCCTAATCCCCTTTATATCGGTTTAAGTTATCATCGTTTGTCATCATCCTATTAAATTTTTCTATCTTCTTTGTCCTCTGTTTTCATCCCTAAGTCTACAGGTGAAGCATTGTCTCATCCAGGGTGGCGACAGGCTATGACTGACGAGATGTCTGCTTTACGTACGAGTGGTACTTGGGAGCTCGTCACTCTTCCTTCAGGTAAATCTACTGTTGGTTGTCGTTGGGTGTATGCAGTCAAGGTTGGTCCAGATGGTAAGGTTGATCGTCTTAAGGCTCGTCTTGTGGCCAAGGGATATACTCAGATATTTGGGCTTGATTACAGTGATACCTTCTCTCCCGTGGCTAAGATAGCATCAGTCCGCCTTTTTCTCTCTATAGCTGCTGTTCGCCATTGGCCCCTGTATCAGCTGGACAGTATAAATGCATTTTTACACGGTGACCTTGAGGATGAATTTTATATGGAGCAACCATCTGGGTTTGTTGCTCAGGGGGAGTCTCGTGGCCTTGTATGTCGCTTGCGCCGGTCACTTTATGGTCTAAAGCAGTCTCCTCGAGCCTGGTTTGGTAAGTTTAGCACTGTTATCCAGGACTTTGGCATGACTCGGAGTGAAGCTGATCACTCTGTATTCTATCGGCATTCTGATTCACGTCTCTGTATTTATCTAGTGGTCTATGTTGACTACATTGTTATTACCGGCAATGACCAGATGGTATTACTAAATTGAAGCAACATCTCTTTCAACACTTTCAGACTAAGGATCTGGGCACACTAAAGTATTTTCTGGGTATTGAGGTCGCACAGTCTAGCTCAGGTATTGTGATCTCACAACGGAAGTATGCCTTAGATATTCTTGAGGAGACAGGAATGACAGGTTGTAAACCTGTTGACACTCCAATGGATCCGAATTCTAAACTTCTTCCAGGACAGGGGGAGCCTCTTAACGATCCTGCAAGATATATGCGGTTAGTTGGTAAACTAAATTATCTTACAGTGACAAGACCTGACATTTCATTTCCTGTGAGTGTTCTGAGCCAGTTTATGGGTTCGCCATCTGATAGTCATTGGGATGCAGTTGTTCGCATTCTCCGGTATATAAAACCAACTCCAGGTAAAGGTTTGTTGTTTGAGGATCGAGGCCATGAGCAGATTGTTGAATACTCTGATGCTGATTGGGCAGGACCGCCTTCTGACAGACGTTCTACTTCTGGATATTGTGTCTTAGTAGGAGGAAATTTGGTATCTTGGAAAAGCAAGAAACAGAATGTGGTTGCTCGGTCTAGTGCAGAAGCAGAATATCGAGCAATGGCTATGGCGACATGTGAGCTAGTTTGGGTCAAACAATTGCTCAAAGAGCTAAAATTTGGTGATGTTAGTCAGATGGGACTTGTGTGTGATAATCAAGCTGCTCTTCATATTGCGTCAAATCCAGTGTTCCACGAGAGAACTAAGCACATTGAGATTGACTGTCACTTTGTCAGAGAAAATATACTCTCTACAAAGTTTGTAAAGTCAAATGATCAGCTTGCAGACATTTTCACCAAGTCCCTCACTGGTCCTCGTATTAACTACATATGTAACAAGCTCGGTACATATGATTTATATGCACCAGCTTGAGGGGGAGTGTTAGATATGTAAATATAGTAGAACTCTAATCCAAAGTGTATTAGGAGTAGGTTAGGTTGTGTGTATTATATATAGGGCTCATTGTATTATGTTTAATATCAAGATATATATTTTTCTCCCGTGCTTTCTCACAGTGAGTTACAAGGATCTTAGGATACGTAAAAGTATGAGAATAAGTTCGCTCAGGTTTAGCCCCATAAGAAGAATGAATTTGATGCAAGACTAGACGGGACTGTGGTTCCAAAATGCAGACAAATCAGATATCTAGGCTACAGTCGTCCATGAGAATGACAAGATAGATGAAGATGTAACACAAACTAAGTAGAAGGTAGAAATGGAAGAGAGTTAGGAAGATGCTGACAAAGTGAACGCAGATTCTATAAAACAATAGTGACATCAACAATGTTATGTGGGAGTGTCTACTGGCCACTAGAAGCCCAACATATCTACGAGATGAGTAATGCAGAAATACATACGTTAATGTGGAGGTGAGGGCATACAAACCGGATAAGACTACAATTGATCACATCCGAGAGGGGTGCAAGAAGCTCGCTTACAAAGTCCATGTCATATATATGCCTGATTAATATGTGCGAGAAAATGATGACCAAAGGTGCTAACAAGGGACGAGAGACCTAAAATTACATGGAGAAAAGTAGTCTGAATGACCTATAATTTCTCATTATCGATGTGAACTTAATAATTTCTCATAATCAATGCGAACTTAGGATTATGCTTAGTTATCGTTGTAATACTTACATTCAAGTCTTGTTTTGACAGGAGTCCATTTTGTAAAATTAGAGACTTGCATCCCAGTGTTAAGAGTTAAGACAAGCATGAATTTTGAGAATATCCACTTTTAAAAAACCCGTGTTCGCATTAAAGCAAGTTATTTAGCATTGTATTGAATTTGGCCCAAGTACAGTGGAATGCATACATAGGATTAACATATCCGACGATACCAGAGATTGTCATATACTCTATGCTGAAATTTTGGCTGTGTTTGTGTCTATGACTACTATTTAATTAGCTAAAACTGCAGAAACATTTAACTCTTGACACGAAGAATATAGACTAGAATAAGTTATATTAAGTGAGTGAGCACAACAACAACAACAACGACCCAGTATAGTCCCACAAAGTGGGGTATAGGGAGGGTAATATGTAGACGGGCCTTACCCCTACTCGAAAGTGCAGAGAGGTTGTTTCCAATCGACCCTCGGCTCAGTGAAGGAAAGGAAAAACAAAAACAAAAGAGCATTGGTAACTCCAGCAGAAATAGCGTAAATAATTACCTAAACATAAGAACCATAAATAAAATATCATGCAATAATATCAGACAGTAACTAGCATAAATACCTAACATAAGGGAGACACAATCCAATACATAAATCATCTATGGATAGCCCTGCCAAGCCTCACCTAACCCCGGGGGTGAGGAGTACGAAAAACTCTAGGAGCCCCTATCCTACAACCCTGATACTAGACCTCCAAACTTTCCTATCAAGGGTCATGTCCTCGAAAACCCGCATTCTAGCCATGTCATGCCTAATCACCTCTTCCCAATACCTCTTAGGCCTCCCTCTGCCTCGCCGTACGCCGACCATCGCCAGCCACTCACAACTCCTCACAGGGGCATCAGGACTTCTCCTCCGCACATGCCCGAACCACCTCAGCCTCGCTTCTCGCATCTTCTCATCCACCGGGGCCACCCCCACCTTCTCTCGAATAACTTCATTCTTAATCTTATCTAACCTGGTGAGCCCGCACATCCACCTGAGCATCCTCATCTCCGCAACCTTCATTCTCTAAACATGAGAGTTCTTCATTGGCCAGCACTCCGCCCCATACAACATGGCAGGTCTAACCACAGCTCTATAAAATTTCCCCTTGAGTTTCTGTGGAACTTTCTTGTCACACAGGACTCCTGATGCAAGCCTCCACTTTGACCACCCCGCTCCTATATGATGAGTGACGTCCCCGTCAATCTCTCCGTCCCCCTGAATCACCGACCCAAGATATCTGACATTGTCCCTCTTGGCGATGACCTGAGATCCAATCGTCACGTCCCTACCTACTTCGCTCGGCTCGGCGCTAAACTTGCACTCCAGGTATTCTGTCTTAGATATGCTTATTTTGAAACCCTTAGACTCGAGAGTCTGTCTCCATACCTCTAACCTCTCAATAACACCGACCCTCGTCTCGTCTATCAAGACTATGTCATCAGAAGATAGCATACACCAAGGCACATCCCCTTGAATATGTCGGGTTAGAGCATCCATCACCAAGGCAAACAAGAGAGGGCTAAGCGCTGATCCTTGATGGAGCCCCATAACCACTGGAAAGTGAGTGAACATACAGTCAAACAAAAATGTGAGAATGCACGGGAGAAACTATTATTGATTAATACATGTCCTACTCCTAATACATATAATATATAATACATGTCCTACTCCTAATACATACGGGATTAGGGTTATTTACTATTATTTAACTATCAAACTAACACTCACCCTTAAGCTGGTGCATATAAATCATATGTACCGTGCTTGTTACATATATATAACTAATACGAGGACCAGTGAAGAACTTGGTGAAAATATCGAAAAGCTAATCATTCGACTTCACAAATTTTGTAGCAATATCTCCCGAGAGTATCTTTTCTCTAATAAAATGAGTCAATCTCGATGTGTTTAGTTCTCTCATGGAACACTGGATTTGACGAATCTCACCAAATTTCAACTCCTTGAGCAACTGTTTGATCCAAATTAGCTCACATGTCGCCATAGCCATTGCTCAATATTCTGCTTATACACTAGACCGAGCAATAACATTTTGTTTCTTGCTCTTCCAAGACACCAAATTTCCTCCTACTAAGACACAATATCCAAACGTAGAGGTGATCTTGCTCAATCAGCATCTGAGTATCCAACGATCTGCTCATAGCCTCGATCCTCAAACAATAAGCCTTTGCCTGGAGCTAATTTTATATACCGAAGAATGCGGAGAACTGCATCTCAATGACTATCACAGAAATAATCCATAAACTAGCTCACTACACTCACAGGAAAGAAAATGTCAGGTCTAGTCACTGACCAACCAACCGCTTGTATCTTGCAGGATCGCTAAGAGGCTCCCCCTATCATGGCAGAAATTTAGAATTCGGTTCCATCGGAATGTCAACAGGTCTACAACGTGTCATTCCTATCTTCAAGAATATGTAAGGCATACTTTCGTTGTGAGATCACAATACCTGAGCTAGACTGAGCGACCTCAATACCCAGAAAATACTTTAATATGCCAAGATCCTTAGTCTGAAAGTGCTGAAAGAGATGTTGCTTTAACTTACTAATACTATCCTGATCATTGCCGGTAATAACAATATTATCAACATAAACGACCAGATAAATACAGAGATTTGACGCAGAATGTCGACAAAATACAGAGTGATCAGCTTCACTACGAGTCTTGCCAAACTCCTGAATAACTGTGCTGAACTTACCAAAACAGGCTCGAGGAGACTGTTTTAGACCATAGAGGGACCGGCGCAACCGATATACAAGGCCACTAGAACCCCCTTGAGCAACAAAACTAGGTGCTTGCTCCAAATAAAGCTCATCCTCAAGGTCACCGTGAAGAAAAGCATTCTTAATGCCCAACTGATAGAGAGGCCAATGGCGAACAACAGTCATAGATAGAAAAAGGAGACCGATGCAATTTTAGCCACGGGAGAGAAAGTACCATTGTAATCGAGTCCAAAAATCTAAGTATACCCTTTGGAAACAAGACGAGCCTTAAGTCGATCAACCTGGCCATCAGGACCAACTTTGACTGCATACATCCAACGACAACCAACGGTCGATTTACCCGAAGGAAGAGGAACAAGCTCCCAAGTACCACTCGTATGTAAAGAAAACATCTTGTCAATCATAGTCTGTCGCCATCTGGGTTGAGACAGTGCTTCACCTGTAGACTTAGGGATGAAAATAGAAGACAAAGTGCTTCACCTGTCGGAATTTGATTTGAACTAGATGGGTAGGCTCGGAATCGTGAGGAAAGCAAGTTGTCCTAAAGGAGTTCCGCGAAAAAGTGGCCCGAAAGTGCCCACGCGCCGGCGCGTGGGTCAAAACCTTTGCCGGAAAATTTCTTTTGTCGGCGCGTGGCAGCTTTTCTGCCGGAGAAATTTTAACGGGTTGGTCACCGAGGAGTGATCTACCTCGTGGTGGTGTTGGTTTTTGTACAACACTGATAGAAAGTGATTTGCACGTAGATAGGCCTTAGGTCACGGGAAAAAATGCACGATGACCAAGTTCTTTCTTCCCAGTTAACGTTGGAATGACGCACAACGATGTTTTCTCACTAATGCTCTGATACCATGTGAGAATGCACAGGAGAAACTATCATCTATACTATATTAAAAGCACGAAAGCCCTTAGCGAAATGTCGATCGCCTTTTTTAACCCTTTAAAATTGAAGTTCACACTGGACAAAATAGTCATTTAATTATCTCCTAATATTAGTTCTTTGAAATTGACTAAAATTTTTGCTATTAAATTATTTTCCATTGAACTAGGTAGGAAACCCTAAAATTTAGGACTTTAAAGTCAATTAAAACTTTACCTAACTTAAATATTTTCCTTATTTGAACTATATATGTTACATAATTTTAATTATAATTCTTACATATTGCTTTCATGGATATATATTCTGTGAAAAAAAGTAAATAACGTGTGTTTTAAATAAAATTAAAGTAAATAACTGATCCATCAATTATATGCCTAATATTTAAAAGGACGTAAGAAATGGCGCATGTAAGTCATAGTTTTGATTTTTTTAAAAATGAAAACATTAATGATAATTCATATTAAGGTGGCATGAATTTAGACTTTAAAAAGCAATGGTGACATTCTATGTTCTTTTAACAATAAGGACATAGAATTTGAAATATACTTACAAGTTTGGTCCATTTTTATTATCTAAATATTAAGAAATAATCAAATGATAATTTTTTTTAAATCTGACATAATTGTAAATGGTAGAATAAGTTGATGAGTATATATTCTGTACACAAAAATAGGAATTGAAAAAGAACATATATATGCAATTGGTCGCGAGTAAAAGTACTTTAGAAAGAAATTATAGGTAAAATAAGATAATAATCGAGCAAAAAAAATATAAAAACTGTTAATAATAATTGAGTTTGGATGCCTATATGATTACTAAGTTATCAATAGAATAAGGTTCCAGTTTTCGCAGTACCTTAAAATGAGTAAAGATAAGAAAAAATTAACTGTTGGTAAAATATCTTACATAAATTTTTTAATAAGTAACATGAAATATACAAGCAATGTACGTACCCAAGTCATCAAGTAAAGTTGATTGAATTTTTTTTACCTTTCAATCAAACGCTACTCCTATGATTTTTTTGTACAATAAAGCAAGCAAGAGAAACAACTGAAGGAAGAACTATTAGATTAGATTAAACTCCTAAATACGATTAATATTTATTATTGTGGAGCTTGTAAATTTTTGTTAATTTTATATTATAACACAAACATATTTTTTTGAATATTATTTATTTTATTTATAAATTTTTATTTTTCATTAACACGATACGCTAAAACTAGTTGATTAAAAAAATTACAATAATACAATGAGCAATATATATATATATATATATATATATATATATATATATATATATATATATATATGTGTCATACTCCTAATAATTATGGGATTAGGGCTATTTACTACTATTTAACTATCAGACTAACAAGAAAGATAAAAGATAAATCTTATGATAGCAGTAACACCAAAGAAATCAAAATTGCAGATAGAGACAAATGCAAAAAAGGGTATAAAATAGGTCTCTCGTATATAGAGGGAAAGTAGCAAGCTTTTTTAAACCAACCTCGTACTCTTGCGATTCAGCTAACTCGGTCCTCTCTTCCTCATTCAACTCATCCAAAGTACCAGAGATAGCTGTGTAAAATTCAATTTAAGGGTTTGTTAACTCATAAATTATAGGAGGAGAATATTTTTTAAAAAAAACTATAATTATAATAACAACAAATTTAAGTAAAAAACCGAAGATACAAGTTATGAACAAGGACAAGATGCACATCTTAAGACTCTTAGTTTAATGTCTAGCAGAGAGGAAACTAGTTTGACTCCACAAAATTGAGAATTACATTTGACTCAATTCCCTTCTCCAAAACCACAATGGAAAAAGAAATTTACTTATAAGAGACAGGCCATTAGCCCTAAGCCAGTTGGCATGCCTACGAATTTTTTATTTTTAATATCTTTAGCAGATAAAATATAAATATAATGGAAAATACATAATATATATATATATATATGTCTATACCGTAAATATACGTAATATATATGTGTGACTACACACATATATAGAGAGAGAGAGAGAGGAAGAGTCCAAAATGCACAGAACTTGATTTAACTAAGCACAATAATATCTACAAACAATCTCCTTCTTTGAGCCACAAGATACTTCCAAACAATTGTAAACTCACACAGGAGGAACAACAATATTGACAAGCTGAAAGTGGATAATGAAATAACAAATGATAAGGATGTGATCAAAGAAGAGATTTTGAACTATTACCAGAACCTGTACAATGAGAGTGAAACCTGGTGCCCAGTGCTAATTTTGATGATGTCGCCAGATTATCGAGTGAAGATAGGGAGATATTAGAAAAAGCTTTTGAGGAAGAAAAAGTGCATGCTGTTGTCCAGTCATGCGCTCCAAATAAAGCACCTGGTCCAGATGGATTTACTATGGCCTTTTTTCAAAAGACATGGAACTTTATCAAGCCAGAGGTGATGGGGGCGCTCAACCACTTTGACCAGCAATGTTTCATTGTGAGATCATGTAATGCATCTTTCATCACTCTGATCCCCAAAAAGAAAGGAGCAATTGAAATCAGGGACTATAGGCCAATTAGTCTCATTGGAAGTGTATACAAGATTACAGCGAACATACTAGCACAAAGGCTGAAGAAGGTAATTGGGAAGCTAGTCTCCAACCATCAAAATGCCTTCATTGAGCACAGACAAATAACTGATGCATCTCTCATTGCCAATGAGGTACTAGACTGGAGGATTAAAAGCGGTGAACCTGGGTTTATGTGCAAGCTAGATATCGAGAAGCCTTTGATCAACTTAATTGGTCTTACCTTATCTCCATTTTAAGGAAGATGGGATTTGGGGAAAAGTGGATCAAGTGGATCAGATTTAGTATTTCAACGGTGAAATACTCAATTATTGTTAACAGAGGACCTGTGGGCTTTTTCTCTCCGCAGAAAGGGATAAGGCAAGGAGATCCACTCTCACCTTTCCTTTTCATCCTAGCCATGGAGGGGCTGAGCAAAATGTTGAAGAAGGCCAGACAAATGCAATGGATCCAGGGTTTTAGCGTTGGTTCAACTGAGAACACCGTCAAAGTATCACATCTACTGTATGCCGATGATACTTTGATCTTCTGTGAGGCAGAAAGATCTCAAATGCTATACTTGAATCTGACTCTTCTGTTATTTGAGGCTTTATCAGGGCTACAAGTCAACAAGTTGAAAAGCATCATCTATCCGGTAAACAATGTGCCAAACTTAGAGGAGTTGTCTAGTATCATGGGTTGTACTATTGGAGCACTTCCTACGACCTACCTAGGTCTCCCATTGGGGGCTAAATTCAAGAGTTGCGAGGCATGGAATGGAGTCATTGAGAAATTTGAGAAGAGATTAGCATCATGGCAGATGCAATACCTATCAATGGGTGGTACGTTAACTCTCATAAATAGTGTGCTCGATAGTATCCCTACATATCACATGTCTTTGTTCCCCATTCCCAAAAAGGTGCTAAATCAACTAGACAAGATCACGAGGAATTTCTTATGGCAGGGGAACAACAACTCTCATAAGTTCCACTTGATAAAGTGGAACAAGGTCATGCAACCAAAATCCAAAGGAGGTCTGGGTATAAGAGACTTAACCATCCACAACAAAAGCTTGCTAATGAAATGGCTATGGAGATATGGCACAAGTGATTCAAGCCTCTAGAAGGAGGTAATCAACGCCAAGCATGGGAAGAGAGATAATTGGAGCACTAAAATTGCCATTGCACCTTATGGGGTTGGGCCATGGAAGTACATCAGCAAACTTGGACAGGACTTTGTCCAGAATGTAGAGTACAAAGCAGGGAATAAAGCACATATCAAATTTTGTAAAGACAAATGGACGAGCAACACCCCACTCATGTTTGAATACCCACCATTTTCCAGATTGCCCTTGATAAGGATTCCTCCATTGCCCAGAACAGAACTGGCAATATTTGGGATGTGCACCTCAGAAGATCTATACAAGATTGGGAAATGGACAGCTTGATGGACATGTTAGCCAGAGTGGAGGTCTTCACCATTGATGAGAATCTAACTGACACTATGAAGTGTGGGAATAAGGGCATCTTTATAGTGAAAGAATTCTATAAGCACATCTGTACTCAGAACCAGGTATTTGACGCAGACCCTTGGACATGGAGACTTATATGGAAGACCAAACTACCCACCAAGGTTGTTTCTTTCAGTTGGACTGCTCTATATGAAGCCTGCTTGACACAGGATAATCTCAATAAAAGAGGCTTCCAACGGGTCAACAGATGCTACATGTGTAAGGAAAGCTCAGAGAATGTCAGTCACCTACTATTGCATTGACCAGTTGCCACTGATGTGTGGAACATGTTTTTTTGTCTTTTCGATTTGAACTGGGTCATGCCATCGCATATTAGAGAGGCATACACAAGCTGGAGCCTTAGGGAAGTTGATAAGGCCATCAAGAAGATCTGGTTAATGATTCCTGCAGTTATTTTTTGGAGTTTGTGGAATAAAAGGAACCAAAGATGCTTTGATGTCTCAACTCCAAATCACATTCCTAAAGCTAATTGTTTGCTCACCCTTTTTAGCTGGGTGAAGTTAACCCCTGTAATTAGCACTGATCACTTTTTGGACTTTGTTAGCTCCTTAGTTATAGTTCAGCACATCCTAAAGGGGCTTACAAACTCTTATTTTTCTGTATTTTTGTCTCCTGATTTTGTAACTATTGCATCTACTTGAAGCCTTCTAAAGAAATACCTTACTTCATCAAAAAAAAAAATATATCTACAAACAATAATCTAACAAATTCTTCATTATAAAACAACACACTGTATATGCTGAAATACTGAGAAGAAATTTAAAAAAAATATTCTAGTGTGTACAAGACAGACAATTGAAGGTATAAGTCGTGCTCAGGACTCTTTTGGGACGTACAGGACAGACAATCAAAGCGTAATGTGTGCACAGAACGAACATCACCTATCAAGGTGCTTTCAAAGTATGTCACCTATCAAGGTGTTAGCCCCATGAGTACTTTAGCCCTCCATGGTGTCCTTAGGGTGTTTAGAGGCACTTCGTCCCATTTTGAAGTCTCGAAATGAGTCCAAACTTTACCTTTTAAAGCATAGCCCGAAACAAAAAAATGATATAAATGAAATACATGTTTTATGTACATTATATTGATTTGATTGACTTCCCATATTTTAACCTAGTTTGCAAACATCCAACGCAAACCTCATAACATTACTAGACGCCTTTCGGGTCGCCATCAAATCATATTTCTCCATGCCAAAATACTTGACCTAGCTTTGTTCCTAATACGTCCTAAATTTGAGTGTCAAGCCTATTGGAGATTTTGGATTCCCTATTCTGGGAAAATATCAAATTTAGGGGGATTAGGAAGGAAACTAGGTCAAGCAATTTGGCATAGCTATGATGTTTCTTTGACTAACTCGGAAACCATTCTCAAGCATAGACAAGAATTGCTTTCTTTTACTTCAGATCTAAGAAACAGTTTACGAGTGCATACTTGTTTACAACAACAACAACAACAACAACAACCCAGTATAGTCCCACGAAGTGGGGTCTGGGGAGTGCATACTTGTTTGAAGTGCATATTTGTTTGGACGTCCACAGGGCAAATCGGAAAGTGTAAACTAAGAGACAAGAATGAAGCATAATAAGGCTAGTATCTTTCCACCTGGGTATCTTATACAATTAAGAAAAGTACGAGCCAAATTTATTATCATTGCACCAAAATACGATATAAAAGAGTCAGAAAAATTACATGGACTTTCAGTGATCCCACTACTATTGTCAGCATATTCCAGCTCCTCATCACTATCTTGCTTTATAGGTTGCTGAAGAAAAGATACCTTGGAGTAAGCAGGTACAAGGAAATTCCTGCCAACCACAACCTGAAGACAAAAGCATATATGCTATGATTGATTGGTTTCAAAGTATAAAAAAGCGAAAGGCTGGAATCATCAAACAGACAAAAATGTTGGTGCTGCCTAAAGCAAGGAGAAAAAGATATGTGACTGTGTACATTGGTTTGCAACAATTTTAAGTACAACCAAGAACCATTACAAGGAAGCAAAGGCAAATTATGAGAAATATAATGGAAAGAAGGTATTGTTGTAAGCAGAAACAAGTTAAAAGTAACCGAGTGATTAAGAAACAATCATGTTCAAATCAAGAATTTCAATTTGACATATGATCTCTGCCTCAATACTGATTTTGCACGGTCTAAACCCTTTAAGTTAGAAGTGCTTCTTCCATGTTCAAGTGGAATAACCCTCTAACGCCACAACTCAGTTATATCAGTTTAGCATAAGATAGAAGCCTGATCTTCGGACTCAAAGTTCTGCTTTCAGTTTACAATACATCCCTTTGAAGATAGGAGTTTCCAAAGCATTGAGGAAGGTTGGAAACTCCTGATACGATTTATCATAGCTTCATTCAAACTGACCAATTTATTGACAAATAAATGCTCAAAGAAGCAGAACTTCTTTTTTATTTAGTAAGATGTTGTATTAAAGGCATTTAAAGAAGCTGAACTAGCCTAGATATTCGTCAAAAGCAAGAAACATGTAAAAGGTAAACTGCATGTTTGGAAAGATGCGCCAAGAAAGCTTAACATGAATAATCTTGTATCAGGCTCCTGAGAGATGAATGTCTTCAGGCAAAGTATACGATACGTGAGTTGCTTAATTGAAATTCATCAAAACCAGGTGTCACTAGTACATCTAGAAAAAAAAAACGTCTTTTCTTGTTTCGCTAATGGCAGTTTAAATACCTTAAAAGACAGTACAACACCAGGCTCTAAAGCTGCTCCAGACTTCATTGTCACGCCGTCACAAACTATTGAGTGCTTCAATTTGCAGCCATCTTCAATCGTGACGTTATGCCATATGTAGCAACCTTCAATTGTGACATTTGACCCAATTGAGCAACCTTCCCCAACAACTGAGTTTGAAATCTCTGTGTTGTTCCCAATACTGGTTCCAGTCCCTATTACAGTAAAGGGACCGATTTTCGCTGAACGGGATTGCTTTATTTCTGCGAAATGACAGGTAAACAACAATGTCAATAGAATCCAAAAAATCAAGATCTACATCTGTACCATTTTTCACATAAAGGTCCATGCAGGATGATATGAGCATAAAATATCACATGTGAACAAATATCAATCAGGAATAAAGAGTGACAACAGCTAAATCCTTTGTATCTTTTTCAATAATATCTAGTAAAGCACATATTCTAGCTTGCTATATTATACAGCATATGTTCTAGGCTTCTAGCAGCAAAACCCTACAACTTACAAGGACATCAGATGCTACAGAAAAACTACTACACCTCAATCTCAAACTAAATGGGGTCATCTACACGAATCCTCAATGACAAGCACATCAGATATTAAAGCAACAAAAGCTAAATCCTGCAAAGAGCAAAACCTGTTAGTTCACTGTATTTTTTGAAGCCATTACGTGTCCTTTAAATTTCATCCATCAGTCTTTCTTGTTCAGTAGCTAATATAGCCACAGCTTTGAAATTGATATTCAATAAATTCTTTCAGATAAGGTAAATAATTTTATTAATGTGGGAAAGAAACTCATGTATACAATCCATCTACCAAAAAAGTAGAGAATACCAAATATTGATATTCAACATTTCAAAAATATCAATCATAAGTTACTAGCAACATGTTCCAGTGTGCGAGAAGATAAGAGGGAGTCGTCTTTACCAGGTGCTCGATACATGCCCTGCCTTTCCAATTTAGTAGCAGAATTTCCAAAAAACTGGACATCAGGCACCAAGGGATATGTCCATCGGTGAATTATGTCCTTGCTAATGGTGTCATAACTTCTATAGTTATCAATTCTTGCCGCATAACTTGAATGAATTTCATGGGTGTAGATTTTATAACCCATAATCTGAAAGAAAAAGTAAGTTGAGAATAAAGAGATGGATGTACAGAGCAAGAAAAGATGCTCACCTGCACAAACATGGAGACAGATTTCAATTGATATATTAATACCTAAAGAAGCTGACCATGAAAGATGGATAGTACCATGTTTCAATTGAAGGAAACCATATACTACACAATTTCTCTTTTCTGCCTTTTAATTAGATGACAGAGTACATATTAGGTATCTTTTGCTCAATACAAAAAAATCAGACTCATTTAGACCTTATAAAAAGAAGGGAGAAATTTAGGTGGAAGAGAAGGAAAAATTGAGCACTCACGAGTCTCCAATTCAAAACATACTTCAGTTCACAAGCCAAAAGACAATCAAATCATGTTTCGAGGTCCAACATAAGATATGCCAAAACCAAAATTTTGTCAATTGTGATTTGTCAGAGAGGGGCAGAGACATTCTACAAGTGAAGGATATATACCTTTTTTTTATAAAGTAAATAATTAATTAGGACAACTCTTGTATAAAGCACTGTACTAAAAGGCGAACAACCTACACAGGAATATGATCCTCTACAAATGACACACAATCTTCCATACAAACAGGAACTTCTATGGGTGCACTAAAGGCTAACTAAGAAAAATAGGCCATTCCATGTATGAATAAAATCATTTTCTATCCCCTTAAAAGATTTCATGTTTCTCCTTCCACAAGACCCACATTATGGCTAAGGGGACAACCTTCCATGCTCTGCATTTACTTTTCCTTCTAAAGTTCAAGTTAAGTAACATGTCCTTCACCGAACCAGGCACCATTGACTACATCCTAAACCAGTAATACAACCAACATAGACAAACAACTTGGCAATGCAATAATACGTGATCGACATCTTTGCTTGAACATTTGCACATAAAGCACCAACTAACGTATATAATCCTCCTCCTCCTCAAATTCTCAACTATCAGATTGCACTCCCCTTGCTTCCAACCAGGCAAAGAAATACACCTCCTAGGCACTCTAGGCATCCAAACTGAAACATGAGGGAAGCCTGACACCTACCTCACCAAAAGATTTTGATAGTATGATGTTTACTACGAATGCACCACCATTTCTCGCCCTCACTTCTGTTAGATATGTAAATAGTAGAACCCTAATCCAAAGTGTATTAGGAGTAGGTTAGGTTATGTGTATTATATATAGGGCTCATTGTATCATGTTTAATATCAAGAGTTATATTTTTCTCCCGTGCTTTCTCACATGATATCAGAGCTACAGTGAGAATATTATAGATGTGCGTCATTCCAGCTACTTCCGGGAAGAAAGACCTCGTCGCCGTGCAATTTTCCGGCGACTTAAGAGGCTGTCCGTAACTAAACCACCTTTTTTGGTGTGCAAAATCCGAGACCACCCCGAGGTTCGGAAGAGAATTCCGACCAATCCCAGAAAAAATCACCGGAAAAGAACCACACATGCGCCCCCACGCGCCGCCAACACCTTCGGCGCGTGAGCCTACACGCCGGCGCGTGGCACCACTTCCGGCCATTTTTTCCGATGACTCCTTCAGGACAGTTTGCTCGCCCTTCAATTCCGACCCTACCCATCCTTTTTTCGTTCGACTCCGACAACTTTGAGTTTTTTCCGGCGACTTTATTGACTTTTCCGACTGCTACAGTACTTTCCGGCCAGAATTTCTTCAGGACAGTCTGCTCACCCTTGAATTCCGAGCCTATCCATATTTTTATTTTTCAATTCCGACAACTTTGAATTTTTCCGGCAGCTACAGTACTTTTTCCGGCAATACAGTGTTCCAGTTTTCCGGCAGCTCCAGTTTTCAGTTCTCTGTTTCAGTTTCAGCGAGTTTTCACTTGATAATCCAAAGATGTCTTTGGGACTAGATGCTTTCGAGTCTAGAAACCCGGGTTCTGGCAGTTCCGGTATTATGATTACCTCAGAACCTTTAATGGGAGGTTCAAACTACCTAGCTTGGGCTTCGTCTGTCGAGTTGTGGTGTAAAGGTCAAGGTGTTCAGGATCATCTAACCAAGGAGTCTAGTGACGGAGATGAAAAACCAAAGCACATTGGGAGAAGATCGAAGCTCAATTATGCAGTATTTTGTGGCGATCTATTGATTCCAAGTTGATGCCCTTGTTTCGTCCATTCCAAACATGTTATTTAGTTTGGGAAAAGGCTCGTACTTTATACACTAATGACATATCTCGTTTCTATGATGTGATATCGCGGATGACAAATTTAAAGAAATAGGAATTAGATATGTCTACTTACTTGGGTCAAGTGCAGGCAGTTATGGAGGAATTTGAGACGTTGATGCCAGTTTCTGCTAGCGTTGCAAAGCAGCAAGAGCAACGACAAAAGCTGTTTCTAGTTCTTACTCTTGCTGGGCTTCCTAATGATCTTGACTCAGTACGCGATCAGATTCTGGCTAGTCCGACTGTCCCCACAGTTGATGAATTATTCTCTCGCTTACTTCGCCTTGCTGCAGCACCAAGTCACCCAGTGAGCTCATCACAGACACTTGATTCCTCTATCCTCGTCTCCCAATCCGTGGACAATCGGGCTTCTCATACTATGGAGTATAGACGAGGAGGAGGTCGTTTTGGAAGATCTAGACCCAAGTGTTCTTATTGTTATAAACTTGGTCACACTCGTGACGTGTGTCATTCTTTACATGGTCGACCAACAAAAAATGCTTATGTTGCTCAGACCGAGACTACAGGTAATCAGGGATTTTCTATATCTGAAAGGGAGTATAATGAGTTCCTTAAATATCGAGCAAGTAAGCAGACGTCTCCACAAGTAGCCACTGTTGCTCAGCCTGATTCTTCTGTTGCTGGTAATTCTTTTGCTTGTGTTTCCCAGTCTAGTCCTCTTGAACAATGGGTTGTGGACTCAGCTGCTTCTGATCATATCTCTGGTAATAAATCCCTTTTTGTCAAATATTGCGTATTCACAGTTTCTTCCCAACGTTACTTTAGCTAATGGGTCTCAAACTAAAGCAAAAGGAGTTGGATAAGCAAATCCTCTACCCTCTGTCACTCTAGATTCCGTTCTTTATGTCCCTGGCTGTCCTTTTAATCTTGCATCTGTTAGTCGTTTGACTCGTGCCCTCCATTGCGGAATATATTTTATAAATGACTCTTTTATTATGCAGGACCGCAGTACGGGACAGACGATTGGAACAGGACTTGAATCAGACGGACTTTACTACCTTAACTCACTAACATCCTCTAAGGCTTGTCTAGTTGCAGATCCTCCAAACCTACTTCACAGTCGTTTAGGACATCCTAGCTTGTCCAAGCTTCAGAAGATGGTGCCTCGTTTGTCCAGTTTATCCACATTAGAGTGTGAGTCATATCAGCTCGGAAACATACCCGCGCCTCCTTTCCTCGTAGTATTGAGAGTCGTGCAGAGTCTGTTTTTTTTTAGTTCATTCGGATATATGGGGTCCTAGTAGAGTATGTTCAACCTTGAGATGTCGTTATTTTGTTAGTTTCATTGATGATCATTCAAGATGTACTTGGATTTTCTTAATGAAAGATCGTTCTAGGTTGTTTTCTATATTCCGAAATTTTTGTGCTGAAATTAAAAATCAATTTGGTGTTTCTATTCGCACTCTTCGCAATGATAATGCCTTAGAATATTTATCCTCTCAATTTCAACAGTTTATGTCTTCTCATGGAATTATTCATCAGACCTCTTGTCCTTATACCCCTCAGCAAAATGGGGTTGCAGAGAGAAAGAATAGGCACATTACTGAGACAGCTCGCACACTTCTCATCGAATCTCATGTTCCGCTGCGTTTTTGGGGCGATGCAGTTCTCACATCTTGTTATTTGGTTAATCGGATGCCTTCATCTCCCATCCAGAATCAGATTCCGCATGAGGTATTGTTTCCCCAGTCACCCTTATACCCTGTTCCCCTCGTGTTTTTGGGAGCACTTGTTTCGTTCATAACTTAGCTCCTGGGAAAGATAAGTTAGCTCCTCGTGCTCTCAAGTGTGTCTTCCTTGGTTATTCTCGTGCTCAGAAGGGCTATCGTTGTTATTCACCTGATCTTCGTAGGTACCTTATGTCAGCCGATGTCACATTTTTTGAGTCTAAACCTTTCTTTACCTCCTCTGACCATCCTGACCATCTTGATATATCTGAGGTTTTACCTATATCGGCCTTTAGGGAGTCTACTATATCTCCTCCTTCACCTTCCGCTACAGAAGTCTTACCCATTCAAAACGTTGGACCATCAACTGTGGCTCCTCCTGGACTCCCTGTACAAGACACTCCACTCTTGACATATCATCGTCGTCCTCACCCAGCATCCGGCCCGGCTGATTCACTTCCTGCACCTGACCCTGCTCCTACTGCGGACTTGTCTCTTCCGATTGCACTTCGGAAAGGTATACGGAACACCCTTAATCCTAATCCCCTTTATATCGGTTTAAGTTATCATCGTTTGTCATCACCCTATTATGTTTTTCTATCTTCTTTGTCCTCTGTTTTCATCCCTAAGTCTACAGGTGAAGCATTGTCTCATCCAGGGTGGCGACAGGCTATGACTGACGAGATGTCTGCTTTACGTACGAGTGGTACTTGGAAGCTCGTCACTCTTCCTTCAGGTAAATCTACTGTTGGTTGTCGTTGGGTGTATGCAGTCAAGGTTGGTCCAGATGGTAAGGTTGATCGTCTTGTGGCCAAGGGATATACTCAGATATTTGGGCTTGATTACAGTGATACCTTCTCTCCCGTGGCTAAGATAGCATCAGTCCGCCTTTTTCTCTCTATGGCTGTTGTTCGCCATTGGCCCCTGTATCAGCTGGACATTAAAAATGCATTTTTACACGGTGACCTTGAGGATGAAGTTTATATGGAGCAACCACCTGGGTTTGTTGCGCAGGGGGAGTCTCGTGGCCTTGTATGTCGCTTGCGCCGGTCACTTTATGGTCTAAAGCAGTCTCCTCGAGCCTGGTTTGGTAAGTTTAGCACATTTATCCAGGACTTTGGCATGACTCGGAGTGAAGCTGATCACTCTGTATTCTATCGGCATTCTGATTCACGTCTTTGTATTTATCTAGTGGTCTACGTTGACGACATTGTTATTACCGGCAATGACCAGGATGGTATTACTAAATTGAAGCAACATCTCTTTCAACACTTTCAGACTATGGATCTGGGCACACTAAAGTATTTTCTGGGTATTGAGGTCGCACAGTCTAGCTCAGGTATTGTGATCTCACAACGGAAGTATGCCTTAGATATTCTTGAGGAGACAGGAATGACAGGTTGTAAACCTGTTGACACTCCAATGGATCCGAATTCTAAGCTTCTTCCAGGACAGGGGAGCCTCTTAACGATCCTGCAAGATATAGGCGGTTAGTTGGTAAATTAAATTATCTTACAGTGACAAGACCTGACATTTCCTTTCCTGTGAGTGTTGTGAGCCAGTTTATGGGTTCGCCATGTGATAGTCATTGGGATGCAGTTGTTCGCATTCTTAGGTATATAAAATCAACTCCAGGTAAAGGTTTATTTTTGAGGATCGAGGCCATGAGCAGATTGTTGGATACTCCGATGCTGATTGGGCAGGATCGCCTTCTGACAGACGTTCTACTTCTGGATATTGTGTCTTAGTAGGAGGAAATTTGGTATCTTGGAAAAGCAAGAAACAGAATGTGGTTGCTCGGTCTAGTGCAGAAGCAGAATATCGAGCAATGGCTATGGCGACATGTGAGCTAGCTTGGGTCAAACAGTTGCTCAAAGAGCTGAAATTTGGTGATGTTAGTCAGATGGGACTTGTGTGTGATAATTAAGCTGCTCTTCATATTGCGTCAAATCCAGTGTTCCATGAGAGAACTAAGCACATTGAGATTGACTGTCACTTCGTCAGAGAAAAGATACTCTCGGAAGATATTGCTACAAAGTTTGTAAAGTCAAATGATCAGCTTGCAGACATTTTCACCAAGTCCCTCACTGGTCCTCGTATTAACTACATATGTAACAAGCTCGGTATATATGATTTATATGCACCAGCTTGAGGGGGAGCGTTAGATATGTAAATAGTAGAACCCTAATCCAAAGTGTATTAGGAGTAGGTTAGGTTATGTGTATTATATATAGGGCTCATTGTATCATGTTTAATATCAAGAGTTATATTTTTCTCCCGTGCTTTCTCACAATTTCCACAAGCCCAAGCTAGTGAATGTAGTGTTTTGTTTGTAGAATATTTTCACGAAACTCTAAACTTGTAAATCCCTTCTAAATCCCAGGACCTAGTAAATTTCTCCCTCTTATGCGCTTTCAATTTATTGCATGGACATGTCTCACTAGCTCGATATCTATATATATATACCTTCTTATGTATATTCTACACCTGATGTAGGTCACTATAGATTCCTAAACCCCTTCCTCACACACGTAGAACACAATTTTAGGATTTAAACATGAACTAAAGTGTTCATAAGCTTACGGGCAAGAGAACGGGTTCATCAAAATTGGACACAATACAATGTTAGATTTTTATTTTTTTTTTGATAAGGTAAATCGTATTAATCAAAAGAGAGAGAACTCCCGTATACAGGAAGTATACCAAAAAGTAGAGAATTTACATCAGAACATGATTCTCTACAAAAGACGCCCAATCTTCTATACAAGTAGGGGCTATATGAGTGAACCAAAAAGCGATCAAAGATAAAAGTCTTAAGATGTGAAAAATACAAGTTAGATTATATATACCACTTGATTTAATAGTTTGAATTGTTATGAAATGAACATATTTATTTAATTACTTAGGTCCAACGAAGTGCAAAAATTATGACATTTAACTAATTCATCCGTTACACATAGCAAAAATTTATAAATGAATATATTGACACCCTGCACAGACCATTAACAACCAGTTGTAAGATTATAGGGTGAAACTGCACTTGGGACATTTTTTTCAATTCACACTTGGAATTGTTTTTTGGTTTGACCTCTCTCTCTTTTTTCTTGAGGACTAGCACAACATTGCTCAAAAGTAGTATAATATACAAAGGGAAATACATACATCATCAACGAGCAACCCCTTGACAAAATCACGCCGCAAATGTTGATAGTCAAAATTATCAGTGAAAAGACTTAAAACTTCTTGGGAGCAGATGTCAATGTAACAATCCTGCAACCAACGCACCAATCAATAATCACAAGAATAAATAGAAAGAAATGGCAATAATTAGAAGCCTTCTCCAAAACAAAATAATGGAAGGAAATAGCATCATATGTGAGGAGTAGGCAATGAAATCCAAAACTACAAAATAGATAGCAATTAACTACAAGAAACTAGGCTTTTCTTGCTAGTTCATCTGTTAATGAAGGTATTTACTAGGAAACAACAACAACAACTACTACCCAGTATAGTCCCACAAAGTAAGGTCTGGGGATGGTAATATGTAGACGGGCCTTACCCCTACCTGAAAGGGCAGAGAGGCAGTTTCCAATCTACCCTCGGCTCAGTGAAGGAAAGGAAAAACAAAAACAAAAACAAAAGTGCATTAGTAACTCCAGCAGAGATAGAGTAATAATTATCTAAACATAAGAACCATAAATAAAATAGCATGCAATAATATCAGACGGTATTTACTAGGAAAGAAGCAAACATACATTGAAAAACATAGCAAATAACAAATAAGATTAGAATAGTGAAAAAGGAAAGTTAACAGAACTCACCAGATGTGATACCTAAACTACGTTAAACTCCAGCAGTTGTCATTGAGCGAAAAAAGTATATCAACCACAAATATTTTGAGTATTGCAAAACACTAGCATTGAATTCGAAATAAACATTTCATTTTAACAGATATAATATGTATATAACAGAGTCATCAAATTCAAGGAAAGAAAAGGAAAAGGCAACCACTGGTACAGCTCATCCAAGGTCTCATTCTTTCTCATAGTAATTAAACCAGATCATGCAACACACCTTTACAAGAACATTGCTGAAACTAGCAGCAGTACTAGTGACACTAGCAACAATACAACAAGAGTAACTAAACAAACCTGCTTGTCATTCTGCAGGGAAATGGACGTATCAGCAAGCAATGCCTTATCAAGAGACAAATATCCTTTTAAATTATCTCCCCTGTCTTCATAATACAGCAGCTGCTTAGTCTCTGGATCAATTACCATGAACAGCTCTTCAGTTCCAAGACGAGATTGGCGAGTTATAGGTGAAGGCTTTGATTGTTTAATCACCATGGTCATTACAGCATTGCTATCCTTTCTTCGTCTCTCCTTATGTTCCTTAAGTGCCTGTGAGAGTGACATGTTGCTCACAGTATCTCCACTGACGAGGATAAAATCACCGCGTATCTTCAAAACCCCAAAAGTTATGTTAGCTAATCAAATTGACAAAAGATTACTCCAAATTCAACAATCTTTAAGTCACAAATTTAAGCAAAGAGAACGGTGAATGCAAAGAGGACAGCACAACATATTCCTCATCTCCGAGAACAAACATGGACTGCACACAATGCTTAAGGCCTGATTTGATTGTTTTCTCTTTTCTATAAGGGTGGTGTTAGAACCAACTTGTGCATACCTCAGCTATTTTACCAAGCACCTACTACCTCCCACCAGCACAAGTAGGGCTAATATGGATGGGAAGAAATCACCTTAAATTTTTTTGCCTTTACTAAGTTTGGAACCCTGGTCTCCCATGGTTTTCATCTCTTGTTTGATTCATTTTACAACTCTATTTCCTAAGAAAACAACTTTTGCATCATGAATTGCCAAAACACAACTTCATAATGATTAATCTAGGAATCCAACCAAGTCCAGTTCGGATAAAGTCATTCAAGATTAATCAAGTGTGCTCTTGCTTTTTCTATTTCCCATGTTGTTGATAGAAGTCATTAGAGGGAAAGTGACAGTAGAGTTTAAAGAGAATATGCTCATTGCCTCACGACAATCTTTAGATCACTTGTGCCACAAAAGACAAAAGAATCAAAAATGAGTCTCTAATCAACAATTTGCACATCCATTGTTGCTTGCTCCAAATTGTTTGTGCATCAAGCGAAAAGCTACTCATTTTGTCCCAAAAGAATGGCAATATAACTATTTGGGGAGTCCAATAAAATTCTTACAACAAAAATCTCAAACAGTAATAAATACCCTTAACATGAAATTGAGTTATAGAATTTAAAGATTATCAATCGATGTGTGTATTCAATACTGAAATTTAGAGAATGTTGACCCGGCATACTCCGGACCTGGCCAATTTTAATTTTGGACGGAGAAAGTAATATAACAACTACATTTCAAACATTGAGAGCAATTCGCTTTTGATAACCGAAAATCCCCTGTGAGTTAGCTGACTCGATCTGGTTGGTCCATACTACATAGGTTTGAACATCAGGGGAGAATGGCCACACTTCTTTATCCTAATCCCACTTAAATAGCAGGTTTCAGTCAGCAATAGAGTTTAAACTCATGATGTGCACCCAATCCACACATCTTGCAGATCTTCCTTACCACTGAACCAAACCTTGGGCCCCATACATGTGAGGAATTGGTGAAATTGTAGTGAGAGTAAAATCTTTAGGTGAAATAGAGCAAGCTAGCTGACCAGTTGTTAAAGGAACTTAAACGCGTGTAACTTTTTTCAGAAGAACACATAACTAAGATGTTACAATATTTGCTCACTTTCCACCCTTTCTCTGGTTTTGAGGCTTCTTTCAGTTTCTTAGTAAGAATGAGTGAGGGTATTCTGCCTAAATAGTAGACACAGGTAATAAATAAGAGAATGCTAAAGATCCAAGCAAGGATAATATGGATCATATACGACTAGAAGAGCATATTACTCATGCTTGTTTAGTGAGCATAGTGTCGAGAGTCCAATATCTTGGATGAAAGCTTATTGATCATCCGGAATTTGAGAATTCTCCCCTATGCTCTCAATCATTCTTTTCTAATCTTTCAAACACCATGTTCTGATTTCCACCAAAACTTGTTGGTGCAAGTTTTATCCTAGTTGTCAACCAAGAACCACGTAGTAACTAAGGAAACCCCTTACTTTTGTTGTACTACTTCCATAGGTAACTTTTCCCACATAAATACTTTACTTTAATACCAGAGATGACTGCAAAATAGATTACCCAGTCACAAAGTGACTGAGGTAACCACTATTGCATGGGTAGCTCCCGACAATGTAAATGTGACTATAATGTTTCCCAATCTTTCCCCCTATTTATTTTAATAAGGTAATGTAAATATCATTACTAATGTACCAAGAAGGTACTGCAAACATAGAAAATTACAGCACAGCTGAAGCTGTCACAATTTAAAAACTTCTATAAATCCATGTACTGATTATCAAAAAACAAAATTTATGTACTGATCTTAATCTTTCACCCTATTAGAATAGTGTAAATGTCTAACATTAACAATATTACCCACCCGCGCAAGGGCTTTGGTTTAGTGGTAAGGCCGCAGTACATGATTGTCAGTTACGCGCACGTTAAGAGTTTAAACCTTGCCGTATACAAAAGCTTAGTAGTTAAGTGGTGAAGGGTAGAAAGTCTACTATCCACAGAGTGTCAAACCATGTGGCACTCGCTCTCAGGGATTTAGTGGTTATAAAAAAAAGAAAAAGATTTCCACCCATATACCAGCAGCTTTCCATACTTCTCAAAGTAGAAAAACTCTTGACCCCAACTACAAGAACATCTAAAGAAAAGGTTAGGCTTTCTTTCACACTCCTGCCCCATGCGAATCAGTACAAGATTCCTTCAAATTATCCTTGTTCATGTCACCTGTCAAGAGAATTTTGGTATGGCATCTCTGCTAATATGAAATCCTATTTATTCTGACTAACAAAATGCGTAGTTCTGTTTCTATGTTGTTAATGCGTGCTAAGTCATCTAAAGATATATACTTAAATACCACTGTTTCCCAAGCTGACATACACTATCAAGACAGAAAACATGACTGAAGCTCAGATTGTTCAGCAATAAAATTGATAAAAAGCTTATACTCAAATTAACAAGTTAAAGACTACCTTATTTGATCACATCGCATCAATGCAATGAGGTTAACTAGTAGTATTTTCCACACTTCTCAAACACAAAAACAACAGTAGTAACAATTTATCCAACCCGAAGGCATCTATATGGTAACTAAGTAATGACCAATAGGATGCCAATTGTGTGATAATGGTGCAGCAGCAATAAAACAGTAAAGGAAATGCAGAAAAAGATAAATAGAAAACAAAATTAGGGTAAAAGGAAATATTCTGTGATTGCTCCTCAGCTACAGGAGTACAGATATAGCTCACTCTCAAAACAACAACAACAACTATCTAGTATAGTCCTACAAGGTGGAGTTTGGGAGGGTAATATGTAGACAAGCCTTACCCCTACCCGAAATGGCAGAGAGACTGTTTCCAATCGACCCTCGGCTCAGGGAAGGAAAGGGAAAACAAAAACAAAAAAACAAAAACAAAAGAGCATTAGTAACTCCAGCAGAAATCGCGTAAATAGTTATCTAAACATAAGAACCATAAATAAAATGGCATGTAAATAGTATCAAACAGTAGCTACCACAAATAACTATCATAAGGGGGACACAATCCAATACACAAATCATCTATGGATAGCCCTGTCAAGCCTCACCCAACCCCGGGAAAGGAGTACGAAAAATTCTAGGAGCCCCTATCCTACAACCCTAATACTAGACCTCCAGATTTCCTATCAAGGGTCATGTCCTCGAAAATACGCATTCTACCCATGTCATGCCTAATCACCTCTTCCCAATACCTCTTAGGCCTCCCTCTTCCTCGCCTCACGCTGACCACCACCAGTCACTCACAACTCCTCACCAGGGCATCAGGACTTCTCCTCCGCACATGCTCGAACCACCTTAATGGACTCAATGTCCTTCTAGCATCTAATTATAGGGGCCTAATCGTAATTTATGGAAAACATAGAATAACTATAATGAGGACTAATGTGTCAACACATAAAACTTATAATTTCCCTTCTAACTAACAGACTCTAACGGTTAAGTACTATCACACAAGCTCAATGTACAACTCCTCTGAGCTTCTTCAAGTAACTGTGCATCAATTCTCCCCTGTTGGAATCTTCCTTGTCCTCAAGGAAAAAAAAGATGGAAAATGTATCTTCAATGCAAAGTAATCTTCCCGTGGAAGCTCCTTCCATTTAACTAACACTTAGAGCCACTACCTTGCTTCCCTTTTGAGTCAGCCTTCTTTCTATTATTTTTTCTGGTTGTGGACAGTAGGGGCTAGATAATTCGACCACAGGTGGATGAATTATATTAGAGGGTAACTCATGGCAACCCTTAAGCTGGGAAACATGAAAATTGGGGTGCAATAAGAGCTGGGCTGGAAGTGACAACTTGTAGGTCACTGACCCTATTTTTTGCAACACTTGGTAAGGGCCATAGTACCTTGTTGAAAGCTTAGTGAAGTGCCTGCCTGACATGGATAGCTGGTTGTATGGCTGGATTTTAAGATAAACCCAATCCCCTTCCTTGAACTGCCTGTCAGATCTGTGTTTATTGGCATGTTCTACCATTCTCTGTTGAGCTCTCTTGAGATGATATTTTAGCAATTGAGTCTTAAATTCCCTAGTCAATAGACTTCTGTTAATCTCCTCCACTTGAGAATCCCCAGCCATATAAGGTAGGTGCAATGGGGGTGGTTGTCCATACAATGCCTCGTATGGTGTGCTTTGTATAGAGGTATGGAAAGTTGTGTTGTACCACCACTCTGCTGCTGACAAAAACTGCACCCAATCTGATTGTGAATATGAGCAAAAACACCTTAGATATGTCTCCAAACATTTGTTCACAACCTCTGTTTGCCCATCAGTTTCAGGATGATAGGCAGTAGAGGTGCTAAGAGTTACTCCCTTCATTAAGAACGGTTCTTGCCAAACTTTACTAGTAAAAATGGGATCCCTATCATTGATGATATTCTCATGCACTCCATGTAGCTTGTATATGTTTTCCATAGAGAGCTTGGGAACATCATGAGCAGAATAAGGATGAGAAAGGGCTAGGAAGTGAGCATACTTGGTTAGCCTATCCACCACTTCCCAAATAACTGTTTTCCTTTTGACTTGGGTAGTCCATCTATAAAATCCATGGCTGATGCTGCTCCATGCTGCCACTGGTATCTTGAGTGGCTGAAATAACCCTACTTGTGCCTCTAGCAAATATCACATGCCTTCACCAGTTCTTGGACTTCCTGCCTCGTATTCTTCCAATAGAAGAGTGCAAATACCTTCTTGTAGGTGTTCTGTGTTCCTGATGTCCTCCCGCTGTTGAGTTGTGCCATAGTTTCAATATATCCTTCCTAAGTGAACAATCGGGCCCTACTACTAATTTCCCTTCTTCCTGAGTTGGCCATGTATAAAAGCGTACCCTTTTGTGTTGTCCTCCCCGGTTGTAGTGAATGGATGATGGCCTTCAGTTCCTCATCCAATTCACAGCTCTGCATGATCATTTCCAACAGGTCAGTTCTTATAGAAGATAGGGTCATAGAAGCCACTTGGATCAGTGGAATCCTGGACAAGGAATCTACTGCTTTGTTTTCCTTTCCCTTTTTGTATTCTATTTCAAAATCATATTGCATTAGTTTAGTGACCCATTTGAGCTGAGTCCCAGTGTAAAGCTTTTGCTCCAAAAGAAACTTTAGTGCCTCTTGATCTGTTTTAACAATGAAAGGTCTCACTATCAAATACTGAGACCTTTTATGTCAGGACTAATGCCAACAACTCCTTGTCATAAATAGATAAGGATTGATGTTGTATGGATAATCCCTTGCTAAGGAAGGCAATTGGATGCCCCTTCTGCATTAACACAGCCCCAATGCCTACATTACAGGCATCAGTCTCAACCACAAAAGCCAATGAAAAATCAAGGAGGCCTAATACAGGGACTGTGGTGAGGGCAACCTTCAATTGGTTGAAAGCTTCCCTGGCTCCTTCTGTCCAAATAAACCCATTTTTCTTAAGCGTGTCAGTGAGAGGTTTGCTGATCACCCCATACCTTCTTATGAACCTTTTGTATACCCTGTTAACCCCAAGAATCCCCTTAGCTGTGTCACAGATTGAGGTTCAAGCCATGACTGTACAGCTTCAATCTTCCTAGGGTCAGTTGACACCCCTTGAGCTAAGATATAATGACCCAAATACTCTACTCTTTTTGCTGCAAAGACACATTTTCTTCCTTTGCCAACAGTTGGTGTTGCAATAGCAAGCCAAAGACCATCCTTAAGTGTTGCAGATGCACTTCCAGACTACTGCTATAGACAAGGATATCATCAAAAAAAAACTAGGATGAATTTTCTGAGATACTCCTGGAAAATGTGGTTCATAAGACTTTGGAAGCTAAAGGGGGCATTAGTCAACCCAAAAGGCATGACCAAGTATTCATAATGCCCTGAATGTGTTTTATAAGTTGTCTTCTGGATATCATTTGTTGTCGTTCTAATATGACGGTACACTGCTCTAAGATCTATCCGGGAGTACATTTTTGACCCTTCCAGCTCATCTAAGAGTTCATCAATGATAGGTATAGGGAATTTGTCCTTAAATGTCATCTTGTTGAGGGCCCTATAGTCAACACAAAGCCTCCAAGATCCATCCTTCTTGCCTACCAGCACCACTGGGGAAGCATAGGGACTGGAACTGTATTGTATGATGCCTTGGTTCATCATTTCCCTCACCATTGTCTCAATGACATCCTTCTGTACTAGTGAATAACTATAAGGTCTGGAATTGACTGGCAAGTTGCGCTCCTTCAAAGGAAGATGATGATCAAACACTCCCCTTGAAGGAGGTAGCTGTGCTGGCTCTCCAAATATCCCTGCATACTCAGTTAGGACCACCTCAAGTTCCTTGGATCCCTCCTCTTCTTCAAGTTCTGTCACAGTGACCTCTTTGCATTCAGCTTCTCTCACCTTAACCATGAAGAATTATGATACTCATTTTACTGATAACTTTTGTCTGCACCGTTTTGAACTTTGGTTGAATCCCTTGTAAGGTGAGCAATTGCCCTTGGTACTCAAACTCCATCATAAGCTTCCTGAAGTTGAACTTGATGTCCTCTAGTGGGTAGAGCCATTGTATTCCCAGTACTATATCACTTTTGCCAATTGGAAATACCAAGAAATCATCGTGGAACACAGCCCCTTGCATCAACCATCTGAACCCTTTGCATGCTATCAGTAGGCACTTCCCTTCCATCAGCCACCTATACTAGTTGAGATTTAGTCCTACTTATTTGGCATCCCAACCTTGTTGTTGCCTCTTCATCTATAATGTTACGTGTAGAACCAAAGTCAATGAAGATCTCCAAAGGTTTTTGCTCTGTAAATCCTCTTAACCTCAACGTTTGATAACCTAAGGTTCCATTTAGAGCCTGCAAGGATATAGCGCAATTTTCAGGAAGTTCTGTAGTCAGCTCCTCCACTTCACCTTCCACTTGCTCATCTTCCTCCTCTTCCAAAGGTACCTCAACTGCTTCCAGCTCTAATGAGAACAATTGCCTCTTGGCTTGGCATGCCAGGCACAAACTTCTCATCACAAAAGAAACACAGTCCCTGAGCCCTCTTTTCCTCCAATTTTGCTGGGCTCAGCCTCCTTCTCCTTTTATTATCAAAATTAGCTGTAGTTTATTTCTTGAATGCATTCATATTATTCCTAGGCCAATTGCTTGGCCCTTGTCCCGGATTGCCAATCCTTACAGCATTGCTGAGTTCTGGCTTAAGGTTGTTAAGGAATATGTTGATGGCATGTTCCACAACTATGTTTAGTCTAGTCATAACATTAGTAAAGGATCTTTGATAATCCTTCACTGTCCTCGTATGTTTAACATTCATAATCTCAGTCATAGGGTCAGTATACTCAGCCCCAAAGGTATTCAGTATGCTCAGCCCCAAAGGTGTCACACAAAGCCAAATGTATTCCTCCCAGGTAGGTAGAGGTAACTGCCCCTGCTCCTCATGTACCCTAAGTGCCACTGAAGGGCATCTCCTTCAAAATGAAGAGACACCAACTTCATCTTCTGTTGAATGGTAACTTCTTCTTCAGCAAAGAACTGCTCCACCTTATACAACCAGGTCCTCAAATCTTCACCATTAAATTTAGGGAACTCCACCTTGGTATATTTAGCGAAAGGCACGTTAGGATAGGATGTACTTTGAGAGTTTGGTTGGTTAACATACATGGGGTTACTTCGACAGGGAATATGAGCAGGAGTAGGCTGAGTATTGGTGGTATAGGATTGGTGAAATATGAGTAGGTTGTGGGAAGTATGTTGGTGGGTAAGGGCCATACGACATAGGCATGTTTTGGACAGAATAGTATGGCCTACTAACCCTTTGTGGTGTGAAGAAGGGCTGAAGGGGAACATTAACACCCTAGGTTGAGGAGAAAAACCTGTTTGTTGTGGTTGGATTTGGCTAAACTGGGATATAGATTGGGGTATAGCAGCTCGACCTGGTGTTAGAGGAACTGATGGCTGATAATTAGGGTTCGCTGGAAATGGAAGAGGGTTGAAACTAACAGAAGTGTCCGGGAAGAGGGATCTGATGGCTAACATTCAATGGAGCAGTGCTGGTGTTGGTTCCCAAAGGAAACAAGCTACTGGTACCAGCTGAAGAAGAAGGGGTAGCTAACTCACCTATTTCGAGTGGCTTATCACTTGGTGAATACAGCTCCCCACCGGTAAGATTGAGCTCCTTGTCTCTTTCAGGTCTCTTTTCACCATGAATGGCTTCATTCAACACTTCCCTAATTTCACTCAACGCTGCTTCTTGATTTTTACAAGATTGCTCATGTTCAGCCTCCAACTGGTCTTGTCGAGCTGTAAATCCAGTCATCTCTGTAGAGATCTGGTGCAGCATCTTTATTACTTCAGATAATTCCGCAATCACTCCACAGAGCCAAGGTCGTGCTCTGATACCAAATGGTGCAGCAGCAATAAAACAGTAAAGGAAACGCAAAAAAGATAAAGAGAAAACAAAATTAGGGTGAAAGGAAATATTTTTTGATTGATTTCCTCAGCTGCAGGAGTACAGATATATGTATAGCTCATTGTCAACAACAACAACAACAACTACCCAGTATACTCCCACCAGGTGGGGTCTGGGGAAGGTAATATGTAGACAGCCTTACCCCTACCCAAAAGGGCAGAGAGGCTGCTTCCAAGCGACCCTCGGCGCATAGGACAGAATGGAGATAGCTCATTGTCACTACAAGACAAAATGAGATAACTACCTTAATGGACTCAATGTCCTTCTAGCATCTAATTATAGGGGCCTAATCGTAATGTATGGAAAATATAGAATAACTATAATGAGGACTAAAGTGTCACCACATAAAACTTATAATTTCCCTTCTAACTAACAGACTCTAACGGCTAAGTACTATCATGCAAGCTCAATGTACAACTCCTCTGTGCTTCTTCCATTAACTGTGCATCAGATAAAGTCTAAGGCGTTAGGATTGAACTTTTCTTTTACCATTTCCCTTATTTTCCAGTGCCTTCTCTTGGGGGGTGGGGGGGTACAAAATCCCTTACATGCGATCCTAAAAAGATCCAGAAAGATCATGGACTGTATAAGACAATAACTTGACAACCATAAGAAAACATGTACTGTTTTCTGTTCAAGAAAGCACGATAAACTGTTAAGTCAATTAACAGAGTTTTTAATTTGAGGGGAGGATGGCAACTGGATACGCAAATGTTATTACATACCACGTGTTGCTCGTAGATGGAGCGCAAAGCATCTCCAGCACTAATAGCATTGTGTGATTCAATCGTTGTGACTGAAAAGTTTGGTTGGCCAAACCAATTGGAGTTATCCAAATAATCAATCACTTGCTTAGAATGAGCAGAACAGAAAACAAAAACTTCTTCCACACCAGCAGATTCAAGCCATGCCAAGGTATAATCTATCATAGGGGCATTGACTAATGGCAACAATACCTGCAATTCGAAAACCATTGAACTATAGTAAAAACCAGTAACAAAACAATAAAGATACCACAAGTTTCTGGAACCCATAAAACTTTTAGAACCAGCTATTAATCACGAGTATTTGTCTTTAAATCCGATGTATATGGAAAAAAACGACAACCGAAATGAGGGAAAGCGTATTAAGGCTTATTACTTTGGGGCGTTCAAGAGTGATGGGTCGGAACTTAGTGGTGAAACTATCGGCCAAAACAATAGCCTGCACCGGGGTACGAGCCAATTCCTCTTCAGCATCATCTGCTCCCCCAATTCCTCCTCCTTTGCTTCCTCCTTTCTTTGCCACCATTGCTGAGTGTCTGTGAGAGAGAGTATGGGTCTACAAGGGAGTTTCAGAATATTTTTCGCTTGTGAAACCCTCGCCTTTCAGTTCTAAAACAGTAAAACCTCTCTTCAGTTGCGTAGAAGTTGAAGGTGATTTGGGTTGGATGCTCAAAATCAATGTCGGGTTACCCGAGCGTAGGCTATTTGGAACCGGGCTATCAATAGGCCGGGTTGGTGCTTTTCTCTTTACCAAATCAAACTAAAGGTATTGGGTGTTTATATTTATAAATCAAATCAAACCAATAATATTAGGATTTTTCAATTTTTGATTTTCTTGGATTTCTCCGATTTTTTTGGTTTTCTCGGGTTTCTCGGGCTTTTGTATACCAAACCAAACCACTAATCACAATACCAAACCAAATCACTAATCGAGTTTTTTTTCAGTTTGACTCGGTTTGTCGGTTTGATGCGGTTTGCGGTTTGGTTTTGTTCACCCCTGTTACTAGAGTACACTTAAGTTTTTTATAACAGATGACCTTGATTAGACACGGACTTTTTAAATAAAAAAATAGTATAATGTAATAAATATATTATATATGAATGTTCATTTAGACATATGGTACATTGTCGTAAATATGTTTATCTATTTACTACTCTATTAGAAATAAGCTTCCTCAAAAAGCTTATCACTTCAGTACCCAGTTATGGATAAATATTACTCTGGTAGAAGATTATTCATATTGGGTATAATAAGTTTATCCTTTCTCTGTTATGGATAAACATTTTATCCGGTAGAAGATTATCCATACCGGGTACAACGAGCTTATCCTTTCAGTACTCCGTTACGGATAAACATTGCTCTCAGTAGATGATTATCCATATCTGGTCTAATAGCAGCTTGCAGTAGCAACTTATGCAGCAGCTTTCTTTCTTCTATAAATAGAAGAGATTTCAGTTTGAATTAGAATAATATATCAGTTTTTCTCTATACTTGTCTTTACTTTATAGTCTTTATTTTATGACATGTTATCAGCACGAGACTCTGCCATCTCGAGCAAATATTTTGAAAGTATATGAGATAAGAACTTCCTTTTCCTAAATAATGTAAAATCTTTCGAAATTTGAATTTGTAGCCCTAGATATATTAGGCAAAAGCTATATATGTCTTGGGTGCTTGATGCTGAAATTCATCTTTGATGTGATGGGTTTGGCAGACGCCATCAATAATAAAAATCAGGCATCAAATCAAGATAGTGTCAGAGCAATGATATTCCTACGCCAGTGAGGGACTGAAAATGGAATATCTTACCGTTAAATATTCAGTCATAATGTGGAATAATTTGAAATATAGATATGATCACTTGAAGATGGTCGTTCTTCTACAGACACGTTATGATTGGACTTATCTAAGCCTATAAGTTTTTAAATCTATAAGTGAGTATAATTCTGCTATGTTCAGAATTATTTTCCAACTGAAATTATATGGTGATAATATTACTGATCATGATATGTTGGAGAAAACTTTTACTACTTTTTATGCCTCGAATATGCTCCTGCAGCAATATCGAGAGATGGGATTTAAAAAGTATTCTGAACTTATCTCACATATGCTTGTAGTCGAGCAACATAATAGGTTATTCATGAAAAACATAAAAAGCTGACCTACTGGTTCTTGTCCATTCCTAAAGTGAATGAGACAAACTTTCACCAAGCTAAACGTGAAGGAGGTCGTGGTCATGGATGTGGTCGGGGAAGAAACCCCAATTATGGTAATAATAATGAACTAAAGAAGCCTCTTCACTACCAACAGTGGAAAATAAAAGAAAAAAGCATAAAGCGGTGCAAGCACCAAATGCAGAAAATGCATGCTACAGATGTGGAGGAAAAGGGCACTGGTCATGTATATGTCTGTCACGACCCAAACCCGGTCGTGATGACGCCCGGTCGTAAGGCTAGGCAAGCCCGACCTTATTACTAATATTCCCAGCTTTATAGATTTAAAAGAAAAATATGCTCAAAACAATGAGAGATTTAAATTCCAAAACATAGCGAATAAGTACCGAATACAACCATCAACCACCCAGGACCCGGTGTCACCAGTCTGAGCCTCTAAAAGATGAATCAAATCTAATACAAGTTTGTTCAAAACTGAAAGTACGATGGTAATCAGGAAATAAAGATAGAGGAAAGAGAGTCGATGGCTGCCAACGCCGTGCATCTACCTCAACGCTCCGAACTGCTGAATCTGACCACTGCAGGATCGAATCCGCCTGAGAGAATGCCCTGGATCTGCACACAAGGTGCAGGGAGTAATGTGAGTACTCCGACCTAGTGAGTAATATAGTAAATAAAGCTCTGAAAGTAAGAAACATAGTAATGCACAAAGTAAGCTAAAGAATAGGTAAAACAATATCTGAAACTGAACAACTGAACAATATATATATAAAAGATGCAAATGCAAGGATGCGATGCAATCATATGATTGTACAATCCAGTACCCACTGCGGCGTGCAGCCTTAGACACCCATAACATTTTGTCATCGACGGCGCTCACTGAGGGTGTGTACAAACTCCGGAGGGGCTCCTACAGCCCAAGCGCAAAACCATCCATATAGTGGCGAGCAATCAAACCAGGTCAGTCCAAGTTACCTGACCGCTCAAATCATACAATGTCCAAGTTACCACTGTTTCCAATCACCGCTACGGCACACAGCCCGAGCCACCCAATAATAGTCCAGAAAGTATAACAAGCCCCTTGGGCATTCATAAACAATGATCCTCAGCCGAGATGTATTTAAAAGATAGCATATGAGTTTGAAACTTTAGGAAATGCGGCTGGGTTTGTAAAACAGTGCTTTAAAACCATGGACTGATAGAAAATGATATGCAATCATGCTGAACAGTAATACCAATTCCCGAAGGATTCTACAAGTCGGCACTAGGCCCAAACACGGCATAGAGCACAATAATAATCATCACAGTGTGCGTAGCATACGCCAATATAGTATAATCTCACTCGGGATGGTCCAAGTCACAATCCCCATTAGTATCCGACCACGCACTTATCATGGAGTGCATGTCTCGCCTCAATATAGCGTTACGATGTGAAAATCCGCGGTTTCAAACCCTCAGAACAACATTTACTAGCATTACTCACCTCTAGATGGTTGTAGACTATGTCGAAATGCCCTTTTGCCTCCAATCAACCTCTACGAGCAACGAATTTGGCCAAAACCACAACGAATACATTATAATAGGCTAATGGAATATAACCCAATCGAAATAACTCGAAATACACCAAAAAACACGAAGTTGGCAAAACCCAAGCCCCAATCCCACTTCTCGAAATCCAAAAATTTTTACATCAAAATGACCCTCGTCTCGCCACGAGTCTATACATATAAAGTTTATCAAAATCAGCGTCCGATTGCTCCACCAAATCCCCAAATTTCATTTGAAATTTCAAGTCCTGGTTCATCACCTTTTACTCCTAATTTCAGAGAATTAATGGTTGGTTCTTCAATAAAATGATGTAATAAGACCAGGAGACTTACCTCCAATCACTTCCTGTCGAAATCCCCTTCAAGATCCTCTCCCAAGCTCTCAAGGTATTGTAAAAATGGAGGAAATGTGATGAAGCTCGCGGATGAAATAATCAAATAAAACTTATCTACCCAGTTAATTCCTTATACGCGATCGTCGCCCCAAGCTTGCGATCGCAGAGAACAAAACCTGAAGCCTCCCATTTCTTCTTACGCGATCGCAATGATCGCTACACGATCAAATTGCTTTCCCCCTTATCCTTACGCATTCGCATCAGACACTCTGCGATCGCAAAGCACATCGACTTCACTCTACGCAGTCGCAATCCCAAATACGTGATCGCATTGAACAACATACTGGACCCCTGATTACTCTCCTACGCGATCGCAGGAAACCCTACGTGATCGCATAAGGTAAAACCCTCTGCAATAGCTGCTGCATTTTCTGCAGCTTTCCAAGTCCAAAAATCATCCAGTCAACCATCCGAAATCACCCCGAGGCCCCTGGGACCTCAACCTTAAGCACAAACTCGACCTAATACCTCATTCAAACTTGCTCGGGCCATAAAAACACTAACTTTAACATCAAAAATCACCAAAAGCATTGAATTTCATTCCAAAACTAGAGCTTTCCAAATTTACATTCGATCCAAAACCCCACCAAGCGACGTCCGAATGACCTGAAAACTTGCGGACATATCCAAAACCACCTAACGAAGCTACTGCAACTCTCGAAATTCCATTCCATCTTCCGTATCAAAATCTCGCCTACCAATCGGAATTTGTCAAAATTCGAACTTAGCCATATTCAAGCCTAATTCTACACCGGACCTTCAAATTCAATTACGCCTTCGCTCCCAAGTCAAAAATCACTATCCGAAACTAGCCGAGTCATCGAAAATCCATTCCGAGCCCTCTATCTCAGAAGTCAACGTTTGGTTGACTTTTTCCACTTAAGCTTTCGTTAAAGAGACTATTGGTCTCATTTCTAACCAAATTCAATCCAACACATCTCAAACTCACCAAACACATATATCAACACAGGGGAGAATATAATACAGGGATAACGGGGCTGAAATACAAAAGACGGCGGGTCGGGTCGTCACAATATCGTACGCCAAAGCACGTGGTTGAGTTTATCATGCCTCCCTGAAAAAAGACAGAGAAAAATGTTGAATCAAATTTTATTTTTAAAGATAATTTAGACTTCATGCATTTGGATGTAGCTGATTTCTTTGCACTCCCAGAAGCAGTAATAAGTCATGTAATGGGTAGTAAATCTGTAGAATTGTAAACATTTTAATTTTTGTTATTTGTAATGGATAGTATGATTACGTAGATATTGTACATAAATAAAAATTATGCTTTGATAATGATGTTTACTATAATATATTTTATTTATGTTATTTTGAAGAATATGGATAATTTTAAAATTATGTTTTGATCAAAGACAAATCATGAATATATTTGTGTTATTGATAGTGGAACAACTCATGCCATATTTAAGGATCAGAAATACTTTTCTTATTTGCACAAGAAAAAAGCAAATGTTTCAACAATTTATGGTAATTTAAGTTTGACTGAAGGCTCCGGAAGAGCCATTATATTTTTGTTTAAGGGAACAAAACTTATTATAGACAATGCATTGTTCTCCTCCAAGTCCGTAAAAACTTATTGAGTTTTATAAATATCAGCCGAAAAAGGTATCATGCTGAGACAATAAATGAAATGAGCAGAGAATATCTTTGTATTACAAAGAATATTTCTAGCCAGAAATGCATTGTAGAAAAGTTACCAACTTTACATTCGGGCTTATACTATCCAAAAATTAGTACAGTTGAAGCACATTCTATCGTACACCAGAAGTTTACGGATTCAAATACTTTTGTGCTTTGGCATGGCCATTGAGCCATCCTGGATCAATAATGACGAGACAAATTACTGAAAATTTGAGTGGGTATCCATTAAAAAACCTGAAGATTCTTACAAATGACGAATTTTCTTGTGATACTTGTTATCAAGGCAAAATGATCACTAGACCATCACTATTGAATATTGACATTGAATCCCCTGCCTTTTAGAGCGTATACATGGGGATATATTTGGACCTATTCACCTACCAAATGGGTTGTTTAGATGTTTTATGGTCCTAATAGATGCATCTTTAAGATGGTCTCATGCGTGCCTACTGTCATCTCGTAACATGACATTTTCAAAGCTATTAGCCCAAATAACTCGATTAATGGCACAATTTTTAGATTATCCTCTAAAGGTTGTTCGCGTTGATAATGCTCGAGAATTCTCATCTCAAGGTTTTGATGATTATTGTATATCATTTGAAATAAAAGTTGAACATCATGTGCCTTATGTTCATACTCAAAATGACCTTGCAGAGTCATTTATTAAATTCCTGCAATTGATAGCAAGACCACTACTTATGAAAATAACATTATCCACTACTGTTTGGGGCCATACTATCTTGCATGCAACATCACTTATATGTCTCATACCGATACATTATAATAAATATTCTCTGTCATAATTAATTTTTGGTCATAAACCAAATATTCCCAATCTACGAATTTTCGGATGTGCTGTATATGTACCAGTAGTACCACCACAGCGTAGTAAGATGGGACCACAGAGAAGGATAGGAATATATGTTGGGTTTGAATCACCATGTATTATTCGCTATCTTGAACCATTGACATGAGATTTATTTACTGCTCAATTTGCAGATTGTCGGTTTGATGAAATAAATTTCCCACGATTAGGGAGAGAGAAAAAGGAAATCAAAATAGAAATTATGTGAAATGTTTCATCATTATCTCATTTTGATCCCCGTACCCCTATATGTAATCATGAGGTCCAGAAGATCATCCATTTACAGAATATACATGTCGCGACCCAGATATCCCTCCCTCGGGAGTCGTGATGACGCCTACTAATACAAGCTATTTAAGCCAATAAATTGCACAATTTACCTTTTTACCCATTTTATATCTATTATCAATTTCGAAATAACAACATTTAAATAACGAAGTTTAACATAAGCGGAAGAACATAATAAGCGATATGAACATGAATATCCAATACAACTGTTTGAGTCTTGACTACCCATAATTGGTATCACAGATTCACAGAGGTCTAACAATGCTTAAATTAAAGCTCTAAAAGAAATAATTACAAAACCGTATTTGAAAATGCATGAAAGAAACATGAATAGTAGATAGAAGAGACGCCAAGGCATGCAGACGCCTGCAGGACTACCTCGGGTAGCCTAATGAGCAGGAATCAACAATCCCATTGCGGTCTTAAGTCTATAACATTGGGGTGTGCACAAAAGAGTGTAGAGTTTAGTATCAGCACAACCGATCCCATGTGCTGGTAAGTGTCTGGCTTAACCTCGGCGAAATAGTGATGAGGCAAGGACCAGACTATCAAATAAACATGTGCAATTTAACTATATGCAACTGAAAATAAGTACAGTAAAAAAACAACCTTATAGAGTCAATTATGGGAGGGGGAAACATGCTACGGAGAAATATCGAATAGTAACAAAAGAGCAACAAATAAATATGAGGATCACCATAATTCAATTGAAAATAAGAAGGGGAAGTCATGTTGTGAGGTACACCAAGTATTCACAGGAAACCAATAATTTAGTGTAGAGAAAACGTAACAAAGATATCAATAAAAATTAGGAAATCAAAGACAAGTGCATGATATCACCCTTCTTTCATTTACTCTCTCTCACCAAAACAATACACGGCATTAGCCCTTCGTGATTTAACACTCTCTCACCAAAATAATACACGGCATCACCCTTCATGCTTTACGCTCTTCCTCACCCAAGCAACATCAGAAGGCAAATAGGGTAAGGGAATTTATAACTTCAAAATAAAATCAAATAGCAACAGAAAATCAGTAAATAAATGTAAAGGACAACATAACTCAATTACCAGCACGAATCAGGAAAATCAAGGACAAGTGTACGGTACCACCCTTCGTGCTTTTATTGTCGCCCTCACAATAAGAATCAATACAATAGGCACGGAATGGTACATCATGCGGCATGGCATCACCCTTCATGCTTTACACTGTTTTCTCACAAAACAAATATGCACAGTATCACCCTTCATGTTTTAACTCTCTTCCTCACTTAAACAACAATCACAAACATTAGAGCAAGGAAATAAATGCATTTTGCAATAAGAATCCAGGCAAGGGAGCAACAAGTCAACAATTAAATCCCGGCAAGGGAACAACATCAATAACATCCACATCCCAGCAATGGAGATAATAAATAAATCAATAATAGCCCGACAAGAGTGACAACCTAATTATATCTTCTCTTTCTCACTTTTACTTCACAACTTGAGCCAATGCTCTAGAGGTTCAATTATCACTTATACCTTCACAACTCGAGCCAATGCTCTAAAAGTTCAATTGTCAGTTATACTTTCACAATTTATAAAACTTGAGCCAACGCTCCTCAATGTTCATCGGTCACAATTATTTCCACAAAGTTTATGCAATAATTAAAAACCACCACCAAGCATGAAAGGTACAACGAAGTCATGATAATCACAATATAAAGACTCGGAAGCATACTAGACACTAACATATAGATACTCGTCACCATGCCTATACGTTGTACTCAACAATTACCACATAGAAAATAAGACTAAACTCCTAATCCCTCATGCTAAGGTTAGACCAAACACTTACCTCGATACCACGAACACAATTCATGATTCAATTATAGCTTTACCTCTTGATTCCACCACCAATTCACTCATATATAGTCATGAGTTACTTAATTACATTAATAAAAGCCAAATGAATCAATTTGAATGCATAAAAATAAGTTTTCCAATGTTTTGCCCAAAAAGTCAAAAATCGCCCCGAGCCCACATGGTCAAAACCCGAGGTTTGAAACAAACTCGATTACCCATTCCCCAACGAACACCAATATATAATTTATTTTGAAATCGGGCCTCAAATCGAGGTCCAAAAAAAATCCCCAATTTTTTAAAAACCTATGTTCTTGTCACGACATGGATTTCCCACCATCTGGAGTCGTGATGGCGCGTACTATCAGAGCTAGGTAAACCAAACATTACAACATTTCTACTGAATTCATTTAAACAATTAAAATAAACTGATGCAATAATTTAAGCGGAAGACTTTTAAATACTTAAATAACTGAAAACAGAAATTCGGAAAGTTCAAAATGCACCTCTACCCAGTATATGGTGTCACTAGTCACAGACTACTACAAAATCATACAAATAGTGTCTAGAGAGGAAATACATAGTATATGTCTGATACAACATGAACAAACGAAAAACAAAAATAGGGACTTCGGCCTGCGAACGCCAGCTAGGCTCCCTCGAGAGTCCCTGGACTGAAGATAGATCTCAGAAGTCCTACTGCTGCAGTTTGTAAGGTGCATCCTGATCTGTGCACAAAAATGCACAAACTGTAGCATCAGCACAAATGACTCCATGTGCTGGTAAGTGCCTGGCCTAACCCCGACGAAGTAGTGACGAGGCTAGACAGGATCTACCACAAATAACATGTACAAATATATGTGCAATAATAGGAAGTACACGAATTTAAACAACTAAAAGGGAGGGGAGCATGCTATGGGGTATGATAGTTTAAATATAGAAATCATCATATAAGAAGTAAAGCCGTACAACAACAACTGATAAGGAAAAACATAGGAAAGCCCTACATATAACAAAATAATATACTTGATCCATACTCCGTTGTGGCGCAGAATCTGATCCTCAAATATACCCGTTGCGTCGAGCAACCCGATCCTCAAAATATATCTGTTGCGGCGAGCAACCCGATCCTCAAATATATCTGTTGTGGCGAGCAACCCGATCCTCAAATGTATCCGTTGCAGCGTGTAACTCGATCCATAATGTTTAATACAAATAATTCACACACCAACAATCGCAACTCAAGTGCGAGGGAGGTGACAACAAAACAAGGAGTCCCGACAAGGGAATATCGCTAACAGCTCATATATCCCGGCAATAGAGAATAAATTAATAACAGTCTATTCGTCCCGGCAAGGGAATCATTTCAACACATTCTGTTTTAACTCATTTCCTTCTCAACTAACACTTTATATGGAATTTATCAATTTAAACAAGACAGTCGTGTCACATCTTTCGAATTATAAGCAATTACGACTCACAGTCATGCTAGACATCGGTGTATAGATACTCGTCACCATGCCTATATACCGTACTCGATCATTTAGAAATTAGCAATTAAAACACTCTAATCTTATTCCCTCAAGCCATAGTTAGATCAAACACTTACCTCGATCCGAAAATAGCAATCAAATCTCTACCACCGCCTTTCCTCTAGAATCCAACTCCGAAACAATGATATCTAGGCACAATTTAGTTCAATATTATCAATAATGACTCAAAGACACAATTCCATAGCCTAGAGATGAATTTCCTATCATTCTTCCAAAAATACCAAAATCCGACAAAATCCGTTCACCCATAACCCCACGATTTCAAATATATAATTTGTTTTAAGATTCGACCTCAAATTGAGGTTGAATCACCCAAAATCCCCAAAGCCCTAACTCTACCTAAAACCCCCATTTTCTACCTTGAATTCATGATTTTGGGCTAGAAAATTAGTGATTAGATGAAGGAATTAGGAGAAAACGAAGTTATAATGACTTACCCAAAGAGCTATTGTAACGACCTGACATGTCGTCCCATGAATTCCCGCCCCGTTTTCCCCGTTTTATGTCTTTATATGTTCCAATATATATTTGGAGAGTTAGAAGTAATTCGGATAGAGTTTGGATAGAAATGAGACAATTATTCTCTTTATGAGAAGATTAGTTTGGAAAAGTCAACCGAACATTGACATATGAGTTAGAGGGCTCAGAATGGATTTCGGATGATTTTACTAGTTTTGGATGGTGATTTTTGACTTAGGAGTGAAATCAGAACTAAATTTGGAGGTCCGGTGTAGAATTTGGCTTGAATTGGCTAAGTTGGAAATTTGGCGAAGTCCGGTTGATAGGTGAGACTTTGATCCGGGGGTCAGAATGGAATTCTGACAGTTGCAGTAGCTCCATTAGGTAATTTTGGATATGTGTGAAAAATTGTAGGTCATTCGGAGGTGATTAGATAAGGTTTTGGATCAAATGCAAGTTTCGGAAGTCTTAGTTTAACTTAGGCTTGAATCCGTGGAAATTTAATGATTTTTATGTTTATGACAGTGATTTTATCGATCGATCAAGTTTGAATGAGGTATTGGGACCTATTTTTTCTTTTTGTTGATGTCCCGAGGTCCTCGGGGTGGTTTTGGATGGCTAACAGGGAGTTTGGATGTTGGTTGATGCTGCAGAAATTGTAGCAGCTGTTGCAGAGCACGTTTGGCCTTCGCGTTCACGGAGCTGCCTCGCGTTCGCGTAGGCTTGAGGTCCCTAGGCCTTCGCAATTGCGTATGGTGGTCGTATTCGCGTAGGGTGTATTGATGCGTGAGGGATACCAGGGCAGATGCCCTTCGTGTTTGCGGCTGGGTCCCGCGTTCTCAATGAAGAGGGGACCAGTGACCTTCGCGTTCGCGGTTGAGCCACGCGTTCGTGAAGAAGTAATTTTTGCCCAGTGGATTTTTGTTCATCGCAAACGCGGAAGGGCCTCGCGTTCGCGAAAGAGGGTCGTTCAGCTGGACAGAATGTTTTTAAGGGTAATTTCATTCGCGAACCCAACAATATTTCCACCTTTGTTAAGCAACCAAGAGAAGTTTTTTAGCAATTTGAAGTGTGTTTTCAACGGGTATTAATTTGAGGTAAGTCTCTTGACTTAAAAACACAATTTTTAGGAAGAATCAACCCTTAATTCCATGAAATTGGGTAGAAGTTGTGAAGAACTAGGTCTTAGTTTTTGGAAACGAATTTTTGGGATATGAAGGGTCAAACGGACTCCGATTTTGGTGTTCTTTATATGTACGGACTCGTAGTGAGACGAGGAATCCAAAGATGTGATTTTCAGAATTTTCAAGAAGTGGGCCCGGGGCTCGGGTTTTGCCAACTTCGTGATTTTTAGTGTTTTTTTGAATAATTTCAGCTGCGTTATGTTTATTTAGCCCATATTTATATATTCGTTGTGATTTTTTGACTAGATTCGACTCGCGAAGAGGTCGATACAGGAGGAAAGGGCATCGCAGGCTAGTCTATGATCGGTTAGAAGTGAGTAGTTTGTATAGATGATGGCCTGAGGGTTTGAAACCCCGATTTATCACATCGTGACAATATGTTAGGGCGTGACTTGCACCCCATGAAAGGTGCGGGATGGTATATGATTGGGGATTGTGACTTGGTCCATCCCCAGAGTGAAATATAAATTATTGGCGGCTGATACGCACATTGTGTTATTGATAGTTGGGCTTAATTCGATGTTTGGGGCCTTGTGCCGATTTGTAGAACCCGTCTAGGGTGAATATCTATGTGATAACATGATTTGCATAATCATTTATCTCAGTCATGTATTTAATCACCATAATGAAATGCTAAGTCACTTTTCTTGAAATTAAATAATTAAATTATATTCTTTCTAAGAATTGGAAACTGGAAAATAAGTTGAATCTATTATGTGACTCCTATGCATAATGTGGACCAAGCATGGATCGGGCTACACGCCGTAGCGGTTATATATATTGGATCGGGCTACACGCCGTAGCAATTATATACATTAATATTGAGGCCGAGAGCCTGTTTTATGCCAATAACTAGCAGATATTGCGCTTGGGCTGAAGGAGTCCCTCCGGAGCCTGTACACGCCCCTAGTGAGCATCGTCGATGATAAATAAATATGGATGGCTCGGGCTGCACGCCATAGCGTATTCACGTGCATTGCATTGCATCTTTATCTGATATTTGGTTGTTGTTGTGATACTGTTTTGTTGTTAGTTCTTAGCTAAGATACAATATTATTAGTTACACCTTCGCTTTGTAGTACTTTGTGGGTTTCTTACTTTCAGACATTTACTATGCTTATTATTCACTGAGTCGGTAGTACTCACCCCTACTCCCTGCAACTTGTGTGCAGATTCAGCTACACCGGAGGCTAGCTGATACTCGTAGTCCCCAGAGATATTCCCATAGTCGTTGAGGTAGTCGCATGACGTTCGCAAGACCTGGCTGCTCTTCATTTTTCTCAATTCATTATTATTATATACTTTCCCAGATTTTTATTTTATTATTTAGATACTTTTATTATTACCCAGTTATGTTATAGGCTCTAGACTCGTGACCCTATATCTTATGGGTGTGTTATCGGTTTTTCATACTTATATATATTACTCTATTCATATTCTTGGATTATATTTTTAAATTTGTCAGTTTTGAGACTTAGTATTAAATTGAAAGCGGTTGTTGGTCATGCTTACCTAGCCTTAGGGTTGGGTTCCATCACGACCGGGTTTGGGTCGTGACAACTATGGAGAAAGAGAAGCCTAAAATTCGTCTATGGGGTTTTGGAGAAGGGAGTCTGTGTGAAATAATGGCTAAATATCGAAATGGGTTATGTTTTTAAGCTTTAAAATCACTAAAGGAAATAACACTAAGCATTCGCGACACTTAGGTCGCGTTCGCGATGAAGGGGAAGACGGAAGCATCGCGTTCGCGATGAGGTGATGTGAACGCGAAGAGGAAACTTGTGGAGGTGCTGTGGGTTTTTCTACGCGAACGCATGGGACTACACGCGAACGCGGTGAAGTAGCTCAGGGTTCTCCACGAACGCGAGGGTACAGGTCGTGAACGCGAAGAGAAAAGAAGCCGGAGCCCCCCAGGGTCACTTGACTCTATGAGAACGTGGAGGAAGGCTGCAAACGCGATGAAGGAAATTGGGGAAGCTTCGCGAATGCGGTGAAGAAGCCGCGAACGCGATGAAGAACCTGTCTACAACAGCTGAACTTAATTTCTGCAATTTTTCTAAGTGTAAAACCAACCCGAACCACCTCCAAATCATTCGCGAGCCCTCGAGGCTCCCAACCAAATACACACATTAACTCATTAATATCCTACGAACTTGCTCGAGTGATCAAATCTCTAAAATAACATCAAAATCAAAGAATTAAGCCCCAAATTCATCATTTTCATTTCAAGTTCATAATCCTCTAACTTTAGATATTTAGGTCCAAAACACGTCAAACGACGTATGATTGCGACCAAATTTCACAAGAAGTGCTTAACGCATATTTAAGACCTGTACCGGGCATCGGAACCAAAATACGATCATGATACCTATATTTTCTAACTCATTTTCATTTCAAAATTTTATATCATTTTCAGAGAAATAATTTCTTTCGGAAATTCTATACTCGAGCTCGGGACCTAGAATTTTGATTCTGGGAATACGCCTGAGTCCCATATTTTTCTACGGACCTCCTGGGACCATCACATCATGGGCCTGGGTCCGTTTACCTAAAATATTGGCCAAAGACAACTTTATCAATATTAATACACAAATTCTTCAAATGTTTCACAAAATTCACATATTTTAACATAAAAACATCCCAGCTTCGCACCCGCACCATGCACATAAATCGAAGCAACTAAACGCAAGGTTTACAGGGCCTCGGAAGCACAAAAAAGGGAGAATTATGGTAATGACCCTTTGGGTCGTCACATCCTCCACCTCTAAAACAACCGTTCGTCCTCGATTGGACAAAAGAAAGAAGTACCTGAGTCGGGGAATATATGAGGATAACGGCTCCACATATGAGACTCGGACTCCTAGGTCGATGCCTCAGGAGGCTGACCTCTCCACTGAACACGCACTAAAGGAAAGCTCTTCGACCTCAACTGTTGAACCTACCGGTCTAGAATAGCCACCGACTCCCTTCATATGGTAGATCCTTGTCCAATTGGACAATGCTGAATCTAATACATGGGTCGGATCACCGTGATACCTCCAAAGCATATATCCATGAAAAACTGAATGCACGGCTGCTAAGCTGGCGGCAAGGCAAGTATGTAAGCCACCTCTCCCACTCGCTCAAGAATCTCAAACGGGCTAATGAACCTAGGACTAAGCTTGCCCTTCTTCCCGAATCTCATCATGCCCTTCATAGGTAATACACAGAGCAATAACTGACCGAAGCCTGTCCTGAACGTTCCTGACATTATCCAAGGCCTCCTAAACTAGATCTGTACCCAATAACAGAGCCTCTCCCATCTCAAACCATCCGACTGGGGAATGACACCCCCTACCATACAACGCCTCATACGGAGCCATCTGAATGCTGGACTGGTAGCTGTTGTTGTAGGCAAACTTTGCTAACGGCAAGAACTAGTCCCACGAGCCTTCAAAATCAATAATGTAGGCTCGGAGTATATTCTCAAGAATCTGAATAGTCCTCTCGGACTGACTATGCGTATGGAGATGAAATGATGTACTCAACTGAATCTGGGTGCCCAACTCCTGTTGCATCGCCTCCAGAAATGTGATGCGGGCCCTGGTCTGAAATGATAGATATAGGCACCCCATGAATATGAACAATCTCTCTGGTATAAATCCCAGCTAATCTCTCAGACGAATAGGTGGTGGTAACAGGAATATGCGCTAACTTGGTTAGCCTATCAACAATGACCCATATAGCATCAAACTTCTTCCGAGTCATCGGAAGGCTAGAAACGAAATCCATGGTAATCTTCTCTCACTTCCACTCGGGAAGCTCAATCCCCTGGAATAATCCACCAGGCCTCTGATGCACGTACTAAACCTGCTGACAGTTCAAACAACAAGCCACGTATGCAAAAATGTCTTTCTTTATTCTGCGCCACCAATAGTACTTCCTCAAATCCTGATACATCTTCGCGGCGCCCAGATGAATAGAATACCGAGAACTACAGGCCTCCGCTAAGATCAACTCCCGAATACCATCAATATTGGGCACACAAACTCGCCCCTACAATATCAATACACCATCATCTCCCAAGGTCATTTTCTTGGCATCTCCACACTGCACCGTATCTCTTAGGACACACAAATGGAGATCATCGAACTGCCGCCCACAGATACGCTCCAACAACAATGATCGAGCGACCGTGCAAGCTAACACCCTACTAGGATAAAAAATATCCAACCTCACAAATCGATTGGCCAAGGCCTGAACATCCAAAGCAAGCGGTCTTTAGCTGATCAGAATATAGTCAAGACTACTCATGCTGGCGGACTTCCTACTCAATATATCGACTACCACATTAGCCTTTCCCGGTGGTATAAGATAGAAACATCATAGCCTTTCAACAACTCCAACCACCTCCTCTACCTCAAATTCAACTCCTTCTTTTTGAACAAGTACTGAAGACTCTTGTGGTACGTGTACACCTCACATGTCACACCATATAGATAATGCCTCCAAAACTCAAGGCATAAACAATGGCTGCCAACTCTAGGTCATGAACTGGATAATTCTTCTCGTGGATCTTCAACTGCCTCGAAGCATATGCTATGACTCTGCCATTGTGCATCAATACTACGCTAAGCCCAATACGGGAAGCATCACAATAAACAGTATAAGACCCTGATCCCGTGGGAAAAACTAATATCAGTGTCGAAGTCAGAGCTGTCTTGAGATTCTGAAAGCTCGCCTCGTACTCATTTGAACACCTGAACTGGGCACCCTTCTGGGTCAATATGGTCATCGGGTTTGTAATAGATGAAAACCCCTCCACGAAACGTCGGTAATAACCGGATAACCCCAAGAAACTCCGGATATCTGTAGCTGACACCGGTTGAGGCTAATTCTTAACTGCCTCAATTTTCTTCTGGTCCACCTGAATACCTTCTGTTAAGACAACGTGACCCAGGAATGCAACAGAACTCAACCAAAACTCACACTTCGAGAATTTAGCATATAACTGACTATCATTCAGAGTCTGAAGAACCACTCTGAGGTGCTGCTCATGCACCTCCCGACTGCGGGAGTATATTAGAATATCGTCGATGAAAACATGCACGAACAAATCCAAATAGGGCCTGAACACCCGGTTCATCAACTCTATGAATGATGTTGGGGCATTGGTCAACCCAAATGACATGACCAAAAACTAATAATGCCCATACCGAGTGCGAAATGCCGTCTTATGGACGCAAGACGCCCTACTCCTCAGCTGATGATAACCAAATCTCAAATCTATCTTCAAGAACACCCTAGCACCTTGAAACTGGTCGAATAAATCGTCAATTCTCCGCAGTGAATACTTGTTCTTTATCGTCACCTTGTTCAACTGCCGGCAATCAATGCACATCCTCATCGACCCATCATTTTTCTTCACAAATAACACTGGTGAACCCCAAGGCGATACACTAGGTCTAATGAAACCCTTATCAAGCAAATCCTGAAGCTCCTCCTTTAACTCTTTCAACTCTGGCGAGGCCATGCGATACGACAGAATATAAATAGGCTGAGTGCCCGGAGCCAGATCAATACAAAAATCAACATCCCTGTCGAGCGAAATACCTGGCAGGTGTGAAGGGAAAACCTCGGGGAACTCTTGAAAAATAGGAACATAATCAATAGATGGAACCTCTGCGCTGGAGTCACGAACACATGCCAAATATGCTAGATACCCATTCTCGACCATGCGTCGAGCCTTTACATATGAAATAACACTATGGGTGGCATGACCTAGGGTCCCTCTCCACTCAAGTCGGGGCAAGTCTGGAAAAGCCAAGGTCACGGTTTTGGCGTGACAATCCAAAATAGCATTATACGGGGACAACCAATCCATCCCCAAAATAACGTCAAACTCCACCATATCTAAGAGCAATAAGTCGACACGGGTTGGGTCTCAAGTCCCTCAAATACCACCACACATGAACGATGCATTCGGTCAACCACTATTGAGTGGTGGTCTGAGATCCACCTCTATGCTCCCTACCTCCACCTCTATGGCCTCTACCCCCGCCTCTAACTGGCTAGGCGACCTGTGAATCACCTACTGCCTGAATCATGGGATGGGGACCCTGCTGCTGCGACCGAGCACCTCTCAACCTCGGGCAATATCTCCTGTTGTGACCAAGATCTCCACACTCATAACATTCGTCTGAATGCGGTCACTGAGAAAACTGGGACTGACCTTACCGTCCTGAATGACCTCCTCGAAGGCTCTGAAGCGGTGGTGCATTGATTGGCTCTTGATTAGAATAGTGCTGCTCAGAAACCCTACCGCATGTAGTACCATGTGAAACCTGAAATGCTGACTGAAAGGGCCGTTGAGGGTGGCCTCTACCATATGAATCCCTACCTCCAGATGAGGTACAACTGAACCTACCAGAATGACGAGGCCTCTTATCTGACCTCTGACCACCTCCTCGTGCAAGTGCCATCTTTATCCTGCGGGCCGCATAGGTCGCCTCCTGAAAAGATATATCACTACCGGCTCCCATAGCCATCTGAAGTCAGATCGACTAAATCAACACATCGATAAACCTCCGCACCCTCTCCCTCTCAATGGGGAGTATAACAATAGCGTGGCATGCCAAATCAATAAAACGAATCTCATACTGTGTGACGGTCATAGTATGCTGATGAAGACGCTCAAACTGCTTGTGTGGAGCATCTCGTTCAGTCACTGGGAGAAACTTCTCAAAGAACAACTCTACAAACTGATCCCAAGTCAACAATTGGCGACCTTGCTGGCCTAGATAAACAATAGTCCCTCCACCAAGTCTTGGCGGATTCTGCAAGCTAAAAAGTGATGAAGTTGGCCCCATTGGTCTCCACAATACCCATTGTCCTGAGAACCTCATGGCAGCTGAATAAGAAGTCATGGGGGTCCTCTGTAGAAGCACCGCTGAAAGTGGTGGTGAAGAGCCTGGTGAACCTATCAAGCCTCTACAAAATATCCACGGACATTGCCGCACCATCGCCGGTCTGAGCTTGAATAGCTTGTCGGCTTGCCACCGTGGCAAAACTACTGGAACCTGAGGCTGAAGAGCTACCTGCTCCGGAGTACGCGTAGTGGGAGTCTGAACTCTTCCTCCAGCCTGCGATGTGGCTGGTGCTACGAGAAGCAAACCCGCTTTGGAGACGCTCTCCACAAAGCCTACCAGTCGGACCAAAGCGTCATGGAGTACTGGAGTGGCTATGAAACCCTCTGGGACCTGAGATGGGCCCACTGGAGCTGCTGGTGCTGGAACCTCCTCATCATAGTCAACATAAGGCTCCACATCTGGGACTGCTGCTCGAGGCTGAGCTCTGCCCCGACTTCGGCCTCTAGCTTGGCCTCGGCCTCACCTTCTGCCCCTGATATGAGCTGCTGCTGGGGGATCAGGCTGCTGCGCGGTAGAAAAAGAAGCACGTGTACTCGCCATCTGCGAAAGAACAAAGTAAAATGACAATGAATATTTGAGAAACAGAATCGCACGACAAGAATGAACAAAGTGAAATTTTTCCTAACTATGTAGCCTCTGAGGGATAAATACAGACGTCTCCGTACACATCCCTTTGACTCTACCGAGTTTGTCCATGAGTTGTGAGACCTAAGTAACCTAGTGCTCTGATACCAACTTGTAACAGCCCGAATTTTTCACCATTGGGAGTCGTGATGGCGCCTACTATCGAAGCTAGGCAAGCCAATTAATACAAAATTTCTACTGAATTCATTTAAACAATTAAAATTAACTAATGTAATAATTTAAGCGAAAGACTTTTAAATACTTAAATAACCGAAAATAAAAATACAGAAATTTCAAAATGCACCTCTACCCAGTATCTTATGTCACTACTGACGGACTACTACAAAATGCTACAAATAGAGTCTGGAAAGGGAATACATAGTGTTTGTCTGATACAAGATGAACAAACGAAAAACAAGGAAAGGGACTTTGGCATGCGAACGCCAGCTAGGCTACCTCGAGAGTCTCTAGACTGAAGATAGCTCCTAGAAGTCCAATTGTTGCGGTCCATAAGTTGCATCCTGATCTGTGCAACAAAAATGCACAGAGTGTAGCATCAACGCAACCGACCACGTGTATTGGTAAGTGCCTGGCCTAACCCCAGCGAAGTAGTGACAAGGCTAGACAGGACCTACCACAAATGACTTGTACAGGTATGAGTGCAATAACAGGAAGTACACAAATTTAATCAACTAAGAGGGAAGGGTAGCATGCTATGCGGTAAGACAGGTTAAATATAGAAATCATCGGATAAGAAGTAAAGCCGTACAACAACAGCTGATAAGGAAAAACACAGGAAATCCCTATATACAACAAAATAATATACTTGATCCATACTCCATTGCGACGAGCAACCCGATCATCAAATATAACCGTTGCGGCGAGCAACTCGATCCTCAAATATATCCGTTGCGGCAAGCAACCTGATCCTCAAATATATCTATTGCTGTGAGTAACACGTTCCTCAAATATATCCGTTTCGGTGAGCAACCCAATCCTCAGATATATCTGTTGCAGCGTGCAACCCGATCCTTAATGTTTAATACCAATAATTCACACATCAACAACAATCATACCTCAAGTGCAAGGGAGGTGACAACAAAACAAGGAGCCCCGACAAGGGAATATCGCTAACAACTCAAATATCTTGGCAAGGAGGATACAATAATAACAGTCTATTCGCCCGGCAAGGGAATCATTTCAAAATATTCTATTTTAACTCATTTCCTTCTCAACTAACACTTTATATGGAATTTATCAATTTAAACAAGACAATCGTGTCACATCTTTCGAATTATAAGCAATTACGACTCACGGTCATGCTAGACACTAGTGTATCGATACTCGTTGCCATGCCTATACACCGTACTCGATCATTTAGCAATTAGCAATTAAAACACTCTAATCATATTCCCTCAAGCCAAAGTTAGATCAAGCACTTACCTCGGTGCAAAAGTAGCAATCAAATCTCTATCACCGCCTTTCCTCTATAATCTAACTCTGAAACAATGATATCTAGGTACAATTTAGTTCAATATTATCAATAATGACTGAAAGGCACAATTTCATAGCCTAGAAATGAATTTCCTATCATTCTTCCAAAAATACCAAAATCCGACCCCGGGCCCACATGGTCCAAACTTGAGGCTCGGACCAAAATCCTTTCACCCATAACCCCACGAGTTCAAATATATAATTTAATTTAAGATTCGACCCCATATTGAGGTTGAATCACCCAAAATTCCCAAAGCTCTAACACTACCCAAAACCCCTATTTTCTACCTTTAATTAATGATCTAGGGCTAGGAAATTAGTGATTAGGTGAAGGAGTTAGGAGAAAACAAAGTTAAGATCACTTACCCAAAGAGCTATGGAGAAAGAGAAGCTTGAAATTCGTTTATGGAGTTTTGGAGTAGGGAGTAAAGCATGCTAGAAATTTTTTTAGGCATCAAGACATGCTACAAATCTTTCACAAGTTAAGCACCATGAAAACCCAACAAGTTAAAGCACCAACAAGGCCAAAATAAGCAATTAAATAACTAAAAAAAACTTAGCACCAATACACTACCTAGGGTTTAATTGAAATGAAACTATACTACTCATTACACTAAGTTACTTGAAGAGAAGAGAAGAGAGTAGAGAAACTCACCTTGAAGATGAATGGAAGGGGTGAGTTGTGGAGAGAGAGGTGGAGAAGAAAAGAAAATGGGGGTTTCGGGGAGAGGATATGCGTTAGAGATGAGAGATGAGAGAAAAGGGATAGGTGGGGGCTGCATTTCAGGATGAGGAAGAGAAAAAAAGGGTTAGGTTAATTAAAGAAGGGGGGGGGGGGAAGAAAAAATAAAATAAAAAAATTTGGTTTGCACTTACCTGGGCACTATCTGGTCCACCGCGGTTACGCCGGGACCACGGTGGACCTTTATCAAAGAGGTCCATCGATCGCAGTTACGTTGGAACCGTGGTGGACCTCTATAAGAGAGGGTCATCGACCGCGGCCACGGTTACACTGAGATCGTAGTGAATCTCTATCAGAGAGGGTCACCGGCCGCGGTTCTACTGCGGTTACGTCGGTACCATGGTCTGGGCCTGTTCCTATTTGTTTGTTTTTTTCATGATGTTATACATTACACTTACAACATATTCGTGGGTTGCCTCCCACGCAGCGCCTAATTTAACGTCGCGGCACGACGCAAATAGTTGAGCTCTTACTCCTCATTCACGTACTGGGATTCATTTAAATTGGTCACCACTGTACCTCCTTTTTCATTAGTTATTCCAAGGTAATGTTTCAACCTTCGCCCATTTACAGAGAACTTGTTTGTCCCATATTTTGACTCGATCTCCACAGCTCCACTTGAAAACATTTGCACCACTCTAAATGGCCCTGACCATCAGGACTTTAACTTACTCGGAAACAATCTCAACCTCACCAGGTTTGAAGTCTCTGTCCACGATGGGTTTGTCATGCATCTTTTTCATTCTTTCCTTGTATAGCCTTATGCTTTCAAAGGCTTGATATCAAAATTCTTCTAGCTCATGCAACTCTGTCAGTCGATTTTGTCCAGCTGATTCAGGATCCATGTTCAATTGCTTCAGTTCCCACCAAGCTCGATGTTCTAGCTCCACAGGAAAATGACATGCCTTCCCAAATACCAACTTGTATGGTGACATACCTATTGGTGTTTGGAATGCAGTTCTATAGGCCTAGAGTGCGTCATCAAGCTTCTTTGCCCAATCAGTTCGTGTTGCATTCACAACCTTTGTTAGTACACTCTTTATATCACAGTTGGACACTTCAACCTGCCCACTGGTCTGCGGATGGTAAGGGGTAGCCACCTTATGGCGTACTTCATATTTAGAAAGTAATTTCACGAAGGCTCTATTGCAGAAGTGAGCATCTCTATCACTGATGATCGCTCTTGGTGTCCCGTACTGGGTGAATATGTTCTTTTTCATAAGTTCGACCACCACTCTTGCATCATTAGCGGGCAAGGCTGCAGCTTCCACCCATTTAGCCATGTAATCCACAGCAACAAGTATGTACTTATTGCCAAATAAGCTAACGAAAGGGCCACTGAAGTCAATCCCGCAAACATCAAACACCTCTATCTCTTGAATTGGTTTCATTTTCATGGCGACGGGAAATGTTTCCCATCCTATGGCATTCATTGCAGCTTTTACCCAGAGGTGTGAATCTTTAAACACAGTTGGCCAAAAGAATCCGGCCTCTAACACTTTCGCAGCTGTTCTGACCCCTCCAAAATGTCCTCCATATGCTGATGCGTGACAAGCCTGCAAAATCGAAGATTGTTCTATCTCGGGGACACACCTCCAGATAATATTATCAATACATATTCGAAACAAATGAGGTTCATCCCAATAATATATGCAGCAATCATGAAAGAAATTTTTCATTTGGACATATGAAAAGTCATATGGAACAATACCGCAGCCCAAGTAGTTTACAAAATCTGCATACCATGGCGCATCCTTAAGACTGGCCGCAAGCAGCTGCTCCTCTGGAAAGGTTTCCATAATCTCTTCGACATCGACTGATTTTTTAGCTCCTTCAAGTCGTGATAGATGATCAACGACTTGATTTTCTGTGCCCTTACGATCACAAAATTCGAGGTTGAATTCTTGCAACAACAACACCCAACGAATCAGGCGCGACTTAGACTCCTTTTTCTCAAGTAGGCACCTGAGAGTTGCATGGTCAATATACACAATTACCTTGGAATAAATCAGATATGATCCAAACTAGCCAAAAGCAGCCACAACTGCCAACATCTCCTTCTCTATCACTGTGTAGTTGAGTTATGCACCGCTTAGCGTTCTGCTTGCATAGTAAATTGGGTGCATAAGCTTATATTTTTGCTGCACCAAGACTACTCCTATAGTATCGCTGCTGGCATCACACATGAGCTCAAATGGTTGCTCCCAATTGGGTGCAACAATTATGGATGCAGTTATCAACTTCTTCTTTAGTTTCTCAAATGCCAACCTGCAATCATTAGAAAACACAAAGGGCCAATCCTTTTCAAGGAGTGTGCATAATGGGTTAGCAATTTTGGAAAATGCTTTTATGAAACACCGGTAGAACCTGACGTGACCAAGAAAACTTCTCACTTCCTTGACTGAAGAGGGCGGTGGTGGCTTCTTAATCACGTCAACCTTAGCATGGTCGACCTCAATTCCTTTTCTAAACACTCGATGTCCCAGGACTATCCCTTCTTGTACCATAAAATTGCACTTCTCCTAGTTTAGCACTAAGTTTGTCTCCACATATCTTTTGAGCATTCTGTTTAAGTTGTGAAGACAATTTTCAAATGAATCTCCCACCACGTAGAAATCATCCATAAAGACTTCCATAATATCCTCCAGCATATCTGTGAAGATGGCTTGCATGCATAATTGAAAAGTCATTGGTGCATTTCACAACCCAAAGGGCATTCCCCAAAAGGCAAATATGCAATACAGACAGGTGAAGGATGTCTTCTCTCTATCTTCGAGGTGTATTGATATCTGATTGTACCCCAAATATACATCCAAGAAACAAAAGTGCGATCTTCCAACCATCATGTCCAACATTTGGTCAATGAAAGGCAGGGGAAAGTGGTTCTTTTGGGTGGCGGTGTTCAATTTTCGGTAATCCATGCAAATTCGCCACTCCGTGACTGTACGAGTTGAGATCAACTCATTGTTGTCATTTTTCACAACAGTCATTCCCCCTTTTTTCGGAACATATTGGACAGGGCTGATCCTGTTTGGCTTAGTTACTATCAGATATCTAACCGTATGGTCAGCTATTTCTTTACAACCTCTTTCATATTGTGGTTCATCCTTCGGAAATGTTCCCTAGAAGGTCTGTTCCCCTCCTCCAAGAGAATTTTATGCATACAGAAGTCTAGTTGATACCCTTTATGTCTTCCATGGGCTAGTCAATGGCAGTCTTGTTATCATGCAGTACCTGTAAGAGCCATTCTACCTGCACATCTAGCAAACCGGATGATATAATAACATGCAAGGTCGAATCAGGGCCTAAGAATACATACCTGAGGTGATCTGGGAGTGGCTTCAGCTCCAGCTTGGGTGGTTCCTCTATTGATGGCTTTGCTGGATGGGTGGCTCTTTTTTATATATCAAGGGACTCGAACTGAGGTTCCCTTGTCCAGTGCCATGACCCATTCAGCTAACCCTTCGTGATCCATTTCTCTAAATTCGTCATACATGCCTCCAATGGATCTTTAACATTTAGGGTCCTATCATCTTCTAGAGAGCAATTAGCATATTCACCGAGTCTCCTCATCGATTGTTGAACATTGAATATGAATTCCTTATCGCTCAATCTCATTGTTTATTCCCCATTCTTACAGTCTATCAGTGCTCTCCCAGTGGCTAAAAATGGTCTCCCCAAAATAAGGGGTATCTCCTCATCCACTGACAATCCAGGATCACAAAGTCTGCAGGGAACAAGAACTTTCCCACTTACATCAGCACATCATCAAGAATACCAATTGGTGTTTTCATAGTGCGATCACCCAATTGTAGTAGCATATAAGTCGGTCTAGCTCCGTCGATGCCCAATTTAGTGTACACTGCCAGCAGCATCAAATTTATGATGGCTCCCAAATCACACGCCTTTGCTAAGGTATAACTTCCAATTGTGCACGGAATAATGAAGCTACCTGGATCAGACATCTTTTGAGCCATCAGTTTTGTCACCACTACTCTGCAGGTCTGTGTCAGAGTTACTGTGGATAGATCCTGAAAATCAAACTTCCGTGACATTAAATCATTCATCGTCTTGGTATAAATGGGCATCTCCCTCAAGGTATCCATCATAGGAATACTTAGCTGAATTTAACGCAACATCTTCATGAACTTTTTGTATTGGTCTGTCTTCTTTTGTTTGACCAGTCTCTAAGGGAAGGGTACATGTATTACCCTTTGTGCATTGCTTGCTGGCTTCTCTCTATTAGGATTTTCTGGCACAAGAGGTGCCACCTATTCTGCAACTTGCTCGTTATCCTTTTCTTTGCCTTTTCCCTCCTGACCCTGATCAACCACCACTTCAGTAAGTTCTGTTGGTTCTTATACCTCTAATTAAACTGGAGTGGTTGGTGGAGTATCCTTGCTGTCTTGTGCAATTTCCTTCTCTCTATCTATATCTGTACTATTTCGGAGACTTACTGCCATTAGCTGATTCGGGTTTTGCTCCTTGGGGTTTATGATTGTGTCTGCAGGTAAAGTTCCCGGAGGACGGTTGTTCAAAGCCATGGACAGCTGACCCAACTGCATTTCAATATTCTTTATGGCTGAATCATTCACTGCCAAATTTTCCTGCACTTTATTATTTGTCCCAATGAGTTGTATAAGCATACCCCTAATTTCCACCATGTTGTTATCTTGCTACCGAGGGTGTGGTTGATAAATTAATTGCTGTTGATTTTGCTGTGGATAACCATGTGGTTTTTGATAAGGTACTGGCACTAATTGGTTTTGAGGGTGCATACCCCCAGGCTACTGCATATTAGGCATGTACTGCTAATTTTGTTGCGGTCTCCACTATTGTGCTACTTGTCTCTGACCTACATAGTTGTTTACATAATTCATATCTTCCCATGCAATTTATTTTCACCTTCTCCGCTCCATGAACACATATATGACTAATTAATACACGGTATATATTGTCCTCCATTCGTTGTATCAATGATGTGCACCTGTTTTGTACCCATCTTATCAATCTTCTTTGTTAGTAGGCTCATCTGGGTTGGGAGCGTGGCCATGTTCTCTTGCTGCAAATTATTGGGATTAAGCGGAACTGAATGCACTATGGGTGACAGTGTTGTACTTCTAGTAATCCACCCTGCATTTTTTGACATCTTATCGAGAAGAATTTTGCACTTGGCGAATATTTTTCTTAAGAAAGCAGCTCCAGCTGAAGCATCCACATTCGCTTTCAAGTTGTCAGCTAGACCCATGTAGAATCCCTGGCGAAGCATCTGGTCTGGAATGCCATAATGAGGACACGTCACTAGCTTCCCTTTAAATCTTTCCCAAGTTTCTTTCAAGGACTTAGTGGAATGCTGCCTATACTGCAATATGTTATCGATCTGTTGTGCAGTCTTGTTAGGCAGATAGAACTTGTTCAGGAACTACTTAACTAATCCCTCCCAAGTGGTAATAGAGTTGACAGGGAGCGAATTTAGCCAAGTCTGAGTTGCCCCGGTTACCGATAATGGGAACAAGAGCAGTTTGATAGCTTCCGGAGTAGCATTTGGATATCTTTGGGTCATGCAAATTGACAGTAAATTTTTCAAGTGTTGTTTCGGGTCTTTAATGTGTAATCTGGAATGTCTCCACTTGAATTGCGGGCATAGCTATGGCAGTGCCCAGATTGTCCACTGTAGGTTGTGCCCTATCAGAAAGTGTAGTGGCGGGCACAAGAGGTGCCACCTATCTGACATTTAAGTCAGCTTGCTCATTCCTGACATTTTCATTGACGTTATCTACGTCACCCATGTCAAATTCGAGTTGGTGTGATTGTTGAGGTTGTTGAAGTCTTTTATTGGCCCTGTTCAATGCCCTGAATGTTTTCTAGAGGTGTGAGAGTCCTTCTAGTAGTTTTCCAGCCCTCGAAGAATTTCTAGGCATACGCCTTCTTCCCATAAGAGTTCAAACGTTAGCATTTCAATGAAAAGATTAGGTATAGAGAAAACTGATTGCACTTGGAATTTTTTTACTTTTTTCAATTGTAAATGATAACACCGATAATTACCCGGCAACAACACTAATATTTGATCACGCACAACTGAGTCTCGCAAAAGACTATGCGGACATTGCAAATATAATCTGAGTATTTATGCCCAGAGTGAACTACAGAGAATTAACCTATCAATTACTATTGTCATATTTACTTAATTCACACAATCTGTTTTCCCAAACTTTTTTATTCACAATTTTTTATTTTTCTAATCTGAAAGTAATTAACAACTTAAAATTAACTATGCTTGTTGTGTAAACAGTTGGAATAAGGCCTAACGTATGGTCTCCCGCGTTGGTAATTTCCTTGGTTGTATATATCTTATAACTATGGATTAGTAGTCCCTATCAATCATGAACGCTCAAGCTATCATAAATCTTTCTCAAGAAATTATGATAATTTACGAGGCGCACTCTCTCAAGATATGCTAGCTAGATTCACAATATCTTTCACTTAGATTGCACCCGATGTTGTTATCTCTATCCCAACCTCTAGACCCTCGGATATGACTCTCGTTTATACTCCGGGAGTAATATTGTTCATACAATTCTCAAAATATGCACTGTCTCTCAAGTAAATATATAATAAATAGGAACAGATAATTGAGGTCCCTTTCAACTAACCACAATCAAAACATAGATGAACAAATAGAGATTAACAACAAAATCCAACTATATTAATATAACAACCAAAGTCATTCCCAACGGGTTCCATCAAAATCTTAGATTAAGGTATTTAGCTACACATAACAATGGAGGAATAAACTACGAAAAATATTCATAATTGAAAATTGAAAGAAATATAACAGAGAATAAGAACTATGATGTTTTGGGCGATCTCTCACACTTGTTCTTCTTGTCAAATTACTCTTGAAAACATAACATGCCTCCCTTGGGCGAGTTGTCTTGTTTATTATAGGGTTTTGGGATAAAAATTCCATGTTTTGCACTTTAGTCCTTGAACTTTATGCGTACTGCCGCGGTCCTACTAAGGTTAGGCTAGGATCGCGGCCAAACTGCCTCTCATAATCCGCAATATCATTCTGCCACAGTCCGACTGCGGTTGCGCTGGGACCACGACAGCCCATCTTCAATTCTGGTTTTTGTGCCTTCGCTTGTTGCACTTTGTGGATACTGTAAGATTGGCTTCTTTTTCTCCATAATTGATCTCAAACGTACTCCATAGACTTCTTTTTACTGGATATAGCCTGCAAAGCATGAAAAGCACTAATCACAGCATTTTGTTATCACTTTTTACTCTAAAAACCATACAAGAATGTGGTTCTTTAGGGCCTAAATATAGTCTAATTCACCTATTATTAATAACCATACCCGGTATCAGCCACAAATTAGAACCGTCTGGGAACCTCCTCGGGCTTAGTATATTTAAACAGGCTCTCGACAAAGGAACTAGCACGAAACAAATAGATGTATCACTCGTGCGCGAAATGTAAAGAGAAAGACCTAAGATGCAGCCTACCTTGCAACGGTAGGGAGACGTCCCAGGGAGAGCATCCCGAACATCCAACGGAACCAGATTCAACAAGGCGCACTTGGTAAGGGAATCCCACCCAGCCGGATGCAACTTCGGCATGACTATGCCGAACATCGTGATAACAATAAGCGAGTCGAGAAACGCCAGGCTGCTCACACCTATTCGATCAAGAATCCTTCAAGAAAACTACGGCCCGATGCGGGAATCACAGGGCACACGAGGTCACTAGCCTGAAAGAACGACGTATGTGCTATTCAATAGAGATCACCACCAAGTATCATCAAACGTTCAAGGAGGAAGGTTAGAAGGAAAGATAAAGTCGACAAGCCACAACATATTGCCACGACGGTAAAAGGGCGACGACACCCTTAAAAGACCCAAAGAACACAGAGAGAAAACATTCACCACCAAGGAAACACGGATCCGGGAAGTATGCTCAGAGGACATCCTTAAATCCAAGAGAACGGAAGCCGAGACTTCGCATCGACCTCGTATTCATGCACCGGTAACTCCTTCCTTCATTTATCCTATTCCAAATAAACACATATGTTCATAAGTGCAGTTATTTCAACCAATTACACTAATGATGTCGGGCCAAAGCCAAATACTGCATTTCGGACCAGCAAACCAAATCGCCCCCACACTTCAAACTTTGATGAACTCCAGACGTCGATCGCCACAACAATCAAGAAAGCAGTCTCCTTCGGTGCATCTCACCTGAGATCGACATGCCGAGCCCGCAAAGTGCACACGTTTTACGCAAATTGCAGTGGATACACCGCCCAGAACCAATCGCAAACCCATTCCACCAGGAGGTTGAGATTCCCCGACAAAGGTAGGATCAAGATATTCGACGTAAAGCCATATACGACATAAGGAAGTACCCCACCATATAACCAGGAGCAGACACCCCCTCCCTCTAAGAAATCCGAGGGCAAGTGGAGACGCATATTCGACTATGCCTAATTGGATGCGGCGAAAGGCCGCATTAGACCTCACCTCCGAAATGGCAGGAGAGGATTAAGCCACGAAATCATCGCCCGCACGCCCCACAATAGGGGACGATTATTTTCTTCTATTGCTATCCCCTTTCCTTTTTTTAATAACCTACGTGCACGCAGCCAACCCAGGCATTCGGGAATCCTAAACTTCATATGGAGACCCAAGATCTCTACAAGATCAGCTAAAATTCTCCATCCTCAAACAGGTCACCAGCCCGAAGAGAGTTCCCACCAACAAGGCTATTAGCAGAGCAGGATACCCTCCAAAAAGGGACCCGACGAGATCACCGGCCTTCTGTCTATAGTCAGGAGATGAAGGGAGGGTTTTTTTCTTAAAGGGCATCGTCCCCTCGGAAGGGCAAACAAAAGCAGTCTAGGTTTCAAAATAGAACCATACAAGCATGTCTAATGAACGGAGAAGCCGAGCCCGTGCTGGCTGAGCTCATGACGACGAAACAATATGTACTCACGGCATATATCTATGTTGAGCAATGAAGAATATATTTTTGGTATTTTACAATGGCTTATATCTACTCCGAGCAACAAAGGATATCTTCTCGGCATGTTGTATTATGAGAAATATTATTTCGACAATATCCACGGCAAATGCTTCGCCACCGAACAGGTCCCGATATATTCGGAGGCTTAATATAAATAATACGACAACTTGCACGACCCCAGGGCTGGAACTCCAGGTTTATCAAAGCCCCTAGAAAGCAACTCCGAGCTCACAAAAAGCTTTTTCAAGCTTAAACAAGCTCGATGACTCGGAGACTACTATCAATCTCCATACAGACTTAACAAATCCGAAATTATAAGACCCTAACGGGCATCCTTGGTATAACCAGATATCTTCTACAAACTGTAAGACCTCAACATCCATGATAAAACTGTAAGACCTCAACAGGCATGATAAAACTGTAAGACCTCAACATGCACGACAAAATGTAAGACCTCAAAAATCATGAAAATCCCGATATTCATGCTATAGATTGCATTTGTAAGAATCCCTAAAGGGCATACCCTCGAAGTAGGCGCCTAAACTATCACTAGGGATCAAAAAACGGCTATATCCAAACACATATGACTATGGTCGAAACAGCTGATACAACCCAAATAATACGACTTAGAGACGCCCGATTGTTGCTAAAAAGTCACAGTCCATTACTCTGATATACTTTGAAAAGAACATGTTAAAACATGCTTCCCTTTACAAGCAAACGAGCTTCGACAATTTCGGCTCCAAAAATGCATGATCATTGATCTACTCGACCTACGAGATATGAACCATACAAGGTGCTCGAAACACCGTCGACAATGACTTGAAATTGAGGTTCCTCTAGAACCGATGACGGGTCAGTAAAAATACTATAAAAAGGACCTTAATGAGAGGATACAAAGCCTATGCAAAGTCCACGGGCTAAACTAGCGTAAGAGCCATTGTCGCCTGCTAAACAAGCCTACGGGCCACATATTGAAAGGTCTCTACAACCAGACATCATAAGAGCCATTGTTGCAAACTAAAAAATCTTGACAATTTGAGGATTAAAATGAGCTCGAATCATAAACCGATTCAGAGATCGAATCCAAAATAGTTACCTATATAAACCAACTGGCCACATATTAAAAGGTCTCCACGATCGAACGGCATAAGTGCCACCATCGCTAGAGATTCAGTAAAAGATAGGAGTCGATTACGGTTCGGGCTGCAACACGATTAGGAGACTAGACCCGAAAAGCACAAAATGCCTAAAGAGCACGACATAAAAACCACCATCGCCGGGAATGCAATGAAATGTAAGGGTCGATTACCGCTCGAATTGCAACGTGATTCGGAGAGTAGACCCGAAAAATTACAATACGCCTAAGAGTGTGGCATGCAAGCTATTATCATCCGCTAGAAATTTAGGAAAACTCAAAGGGTCAATTTAAGCTTGGATCGCCATGCGACCCGAGGACTGGACCCAGGAATTGCAATAAACCTAAGGGAATTACAAGTACGTAGCCATCTCCATCTGAGTAAACCTCATAATGAAGCGCTCGTAAGGTCACCTCCACCCAAAAGTCACGAAAATTATTATCATCCGCCCATGCAGGCATGGGAAAACCTAAGGGTTAACTGGAGCTCGAGTCACAATGTGATTCGGAGACTGGACCCAGAGAAATCAAAACACCAAATGCCCAAGGGCACAAGATAAATACGACCACTGCCCGCAAGTACGGACACCAAAAAATGCAAAGAAAGGAAGGCTCAAGTCGAAGTCCGACTTGAAAGCTAAGCCTAAGTGGTAGGGCTGCTTATCAGACAGATTGGGTAGTTATTTACTGTTAACGGTTTGGCTTATCGGTTATCGGACATTAAATATATTAATATGTTATCCACCCCAGAAGATATCGGGAGTGGGGGGTACGTACTGGTTTACCTATTATTGGGCGGTCATCGGGCGATTTATTGGCCTAATTCAAGTGAGGTTATCAACTCCCACCATAACTAGCTTTCCCAGAGGTTGGCGGATACTTAAACATATCTATAATAGATTTAAGTTGTCTCCGAAAAAATGTTTCTCAAACATAAATTCAATAGACATGAAAATTAAAAGGTTAAGGTTAAACGATTTCTAAATATAAATATGTTATTTTTGCTGGAGAAGATTAAAAAGAAATTAGTATCATATATGATAATGGAATTAACATTCAAACTAATAAATGTGTGTTTATGTGTATGTATGTACATAGATCCAATTTATTACAGCTATATTACTCATTAGAAAGTAGTACAAAAACCCTTACACGAGATTTCCAAATCAATAATTTGTTTATAGGAAACGAACGGTGGAAGGGATTTTTATTTTATATATATATTCTTAGCGGGTTAACAGATTATCCGTTAAGAAAATTAAATAATCCATCCCCGAAGCAATAAGCCATAAATGAAAAAATTTCAATCCGTTCTCCGTCCGTTAAACCGTTAACCCGATACCAATAATCCATTAAGCTTCGATTTCGGTTTGGTTTTGAACACCCCTGCTAAGTGGTGGGGCCGAGCACGAAGGTCCAGCACCTGTTCGCATCAAGAATCACACTTAGCAGCCCCCAGAACCATTCGACCAGTTTTGAACCAAGAAGGACCTCGCCAAAAGCCAAGACCAGCCTTCCTCATCGAAAGCAACAATAGGAAAATGTACATAAGGAATAAAACTTCGAAACTTCTCCCTATATATCATATGCGCAAGAAAAAGCGTGTTCCCCTCCTACAGGCATGCCCTACATATATTTAAAGCTAAGCTACAAAACCAAAAAATCTACACTCCATGCTAAAGGGCCATAGCTTGCCAAAATCGTTGTCAGCAATATAAACAAGATGCGATCAAGCATTGCGCTCCTCCGCCCACACTTGAGTCGATTCCTCCGAGAGGACGAAGCTCCTTGCGGCGTCTTCTAACACTTCTCTCAAGAATTTTCAGCAAACATATTCCTTGATCCTCCGCTCCAGGTCAAGGGCTTGCGTCATCTCAGCTTGGGCATCAACGACATCCATCACACAAATCTCCATCTCACAACCGGCCTCGGTTCGACCTAGTGCCGCCTCCGCTCGGGCGACAATTATCTCGGCTCTGACCTTCGAGAGGTCAGATTCAAGTTTACCAATCATATACACTTGCACATTGGTGTTGTCATGAGTCAAGCGGAGCTGGACCTTGGCCTAAACACTCATCTCCTCCAAAGCTCGAGCCAGAACTTGAGCCCTTAGCTCTCCGAAAGTAATTATGACACGGTTGAGACCGCCTTTGATGTTCTTCAGAGCCTCTGACTTTTTCTGAAACTGATACGGTAAAGGGAAATCAGCCACAAGGTCAAAAAGGAGTAAAGCAAGCACCACAAGAAATTACCTGCTCCGCCATATAGCTCTGGTAGCCCGAGTTTCAGTGCACCTCATATCGCCAATGCTGCAGCTTATCTTCCCTCTCCTCGTTAAGAAGCCTAAGGGACTCGCACTCACTTTGAATTTTCTGAAGCTTTGCTCCTTCGCGGAGAAGCTCGGCATTAAGCCTATCGCAGGCCTGCACAAGGGAAGTTAATAGATAGCAAAGAGCATGAGATATAGGGAAATTGTGCATGAACTAACCACGAAGTGAAGCCGATAGACTTCCTCGAAGTCGAAACACACTCCTGACAATCCTTCCCCTGCGGCCGTGGAAGAATCAACCTCAGGAACAACATGCTCGCTCAAAGAACCACCAGCCAGAAATTGGGCACCCTAGGGGCAGCAGACTCGGGTAAAACCCCTTCCCCAGAAAAGAAAACCTGACCAGCACCACTGGAAGTTCCATCACACTACAAGTGCCAATCTCTCTCATCTCCATGATCCCTCGGACTGGAGGCCCACGGCTCTTCCCCCTTTTCGGAATAACATTGCCTCATCCCAAAGAACCGTCTGATATCTACAAATGGAAAATCCAATGCAAATGGAAGAAGAAAGTGCTACCGCGGGTATATGAAGGCAAAATAAAGGTAATGTGCGCACATACCTCGATATTGTGTTCCGCATACGGTACAAAGAATAGCTCGTCATCTGCGTTCGTCACTGGATGAATGGGTCACCAGCTTTTGGACCCAGCTGGGCAATTCGTGATCTTCACCAGGTGTACCTGAAGTTGCTGCAATAAAGGAAACAACATTATTACTCAGCTGATTTTCGCTATAGACAAGATCTGGAAAAACGCCAAACAGCTCACTCACATGCGTGATTCCACCTTTCAGGAAAAATGGAAAGAACTCTGCAGGAATAATGTCAGTCGTCTGAACCCGGACAAACCAACCGGCCCACTCCCAATCCATGCCTTCCTTGTCGTCTACAACAAAGGGCATGGATGAGCGACACCTCAGAGTTAGCAAGCCACGATAATGAAACGGCGGTATAACCTTACAAGGTGATCAAGCATGAATTCGAGCCTGGCTTTCTCCGCGAAGAACTTCATCATCAACATCGTTTACCAAAACGACGGGTGAATCTGTGCTAGAGTGACCCGATATTTTAGACAAAATTCAGGCACAATCCTATTAGGAGGGCCAAAGGTGAAAGGATATAAATACCCGTTTAGAAACCCATCAGTGGAGTCCGCAATGCCTTCGCCAGGGGAAAGCACCTGCACGGCTACCCCTTCGCTCCACCCGCAGTATCCCCTTGTCATCTCCATATTTTCTCTCCTTAGAAAAGACATCGTCTGCAAAGCAAACTCCCTTGATTCATGGGCTCCAAGAGCAGCACTCATATCCCCTTGTCAGATCGGCCCCAAAGTAGTTTCCATGGCTATGGCAAAACTAACAGGCCAAAGCAAAGGTACCTACCAATACTCTCGCATGTAGAAAGATGCAGTACTCTATACAGGAACGGAAAGGCGGCTACGCGAAAATTGTAGAATCTTGCAAAGAAGCCGAGACCGCTTCACATATATGCGAACAGCAGCGACGATTCGTCTGCTCGAGGCAAGCCTTGGGAAGCCAAAAACCTCGAGATAGATCTACGGGTTGGTGCTTGGTCTCGAAAGCATCCTCTAACGAAGAGTCATAATTTGAAGAGTCATTCGTATCATCTCCGTGCTCGGAGCAGCACTCTCCAACAGGAAACCCAAGCCTAAAGAGGTCGAGCCTCGATGAGCTCTCGAAGACCTGCACTAAGTGAAAAAGAAAGCAACTGATCCTACAAATCACTCTCTCTAAAGGGGAAAAGTAACGACAGGAAGCTCTGTTTGCCAAATGCTATACAAAGGCCCGAAGAAGTGCCCAACTACACGCAAGCTCCTCAACAGAAGTCTATCTTATATGATATGGAGCGGCCATATAGAGGCCATATACATCAAGATTAATAGGGACTCCCGGGTACCCAAAGATGACCTACATCCGGATTAGCGCCCCTAAAGGCCTCGGAACTTGGCGCATGATCTTCAAACAAACCAAATTGCCTTGATAGCCCCGACCTATCAGATCGGTTCAAGATTGGTCTGAAGTTCGATGACGAATTTAGAAGAGAGCCATGTCGATCAACAAAGGATCAGAATAAACACTTACGACCAAGCAAGATATCAGCGACCAAAAATAAAAGGAGATATTCGAAGGGCCTCGGAGGACATGAAAGCATACAGAAAACAAAGCAGATTCGAAAGCAGAAATCAACAAAGTTTCTCTTTTATTCATAAAAATTTGTGTACAAATAGCACTCGAGGGGTCGTTATATACAATTACTAAACCTGCAGGAGTCTACACCTAAAGTAGAGGAACAGAAGGATGTACATGTAATGAAACCCGAGCGCTCGGTCCGCCTAGTGGGTTTATCTCCGGTATCAGCATCCCCGAGCCCCTTACCCTCGAAGCACATATGCTTGAGGGTGACTCCTTCGATCTCAACCTCCGATAGTTTCCCAGCTTGATCCCCCGAGGGATTCCTGCCAGAGAAGATGAAGAAGAGGAAAATGACGGGGCGCAGATGAGGCAGAGAAAAGAGACATGACTCGTCGAAGTCAAAGGTGAAAACCCGGCAAGCCCCTGCCTCAGTAGCCGGTGTTGACACCTTATCCCTTGGGAAAAAAAAGAACTATAGGGATGAAGTGCCACAACAGACCCGGGTAGGAGAATGAGCAGCATTGCATAATCCGAGCAACTATCTACATAAGGGATGAACTGACTCTCCAGCCACCATCATCTGGGCCCGACAGTAGCGGCAAGGGTCAATATATCAACAACCACGATGGTAACGAGATAATATGTTTGTTTTCGGTGAAAGGAAAGCCCCGGCAGAAGGCCACTATACAATCTAAAAGAACTCTTCCATACGGCCTTATAATCATAAGCTCGCAGCATGATGCTCTGTGATGAAAGAAAATAGGGGGGAGGGAGGGGAAGGAGAATAAGTCAGTGGAAGCACGATAATAGGAGAAACAAGGCCAAAGCATCCCCATTTATAGGGGATTACAACACGGTCATACTAGGTCGTGGAAGGCTGACCAACGAGCACAGTTAATATATCAGTGGAAAAATGAAGCGGCGGAAACACCTTCACTTGAAGAACGAGAATTAGGAGTGTAACGAATGGCATCGAAAAGCAAAAATCGAGATTCATCGCCGAAAGAAGTTTTAGGAGTCGAGTGTCAAATCATTTCCCATCTCTTCGATATGGGAAACGCGGAAAATATATGCCCAGTGAAATCAGAAGACTTGATTTCTCGCTATCAAGATATTCCGGAGGCATACCTCGGGACTTCGAGGGCAGAAAGTTGCGATCGAGTTCTCGACCTAGGGACTCGCCGAGGCTGGATTCAAAGGAAATGAAGAACGAAGTCAGGACAAGAAGGAACCCTTTAGGCGCGCGGCTATTTCTAACAAACCCAGCCTATCTAGGGCCTACGTTGTAGCATCATGTCAAGCCGTCACATCACCATACTTTGTACTTAATTCCCACATACTTGTAACCGAGATTCCCCTCCTATATAAAGGGACTCGCCCCTCCTTGTAAAGGGTTGGTGATTGCTCCATTTTCTCCACAACTGAACTAATATCTGTCTCTCTTTTCTTCTAAGTTATTTTCTCTTACAGGGCCGATGACATCTCGTGTTCATTCAATTCTTACTTGCGCTTCACCGTAAAACCCAACATTGGCCATATAGACCTTAAGTTAGTTGTATATTTACTCGTTATCCCATCACCGCTCCCCCTGATAACTCGATTTCGGCTCAAGCCTCGGTGTCGAGGCCTCTATCGACTTACTCTGCATCGAACCAGCAAGCCCCTTCGGTTTGCTTACTACTTTGCTTTATCTCGCATCTCATCTTCACATTTAGCATTTCAAGCATCAACCGCCCTAAAAACTAGCTCGGGAATAGATCACATATTTTTAGAATCCCATTTACAAGTTTAATTGTTATTACCACTTCCTCGGTAAACAGTAGCAGCTTACACAACAACTTGCAGTAGCAGCTTACACAACAGCTTCCTTTCTTCTATAAATAAAAGAGATTTCACTTCATTATGTACATCAATTTGAATTCGAATAATATATCAATTTCTCTCTATACTTATTTTTACTTTATAGTCTTTATTTTATAACATATAACAACTTTTCAGATGAAATCTATACCTAGGAGCATATTCCTAGTTTTTTAAGATATTTTATTTTCTTCAATTTTATTTACCAAATTACCACTAAATACAATAAAATCACCATATTGATTTGATCTTAAAAATAAAAATACTAATAAGGAAAATCTTATATTTTTTTTTGGTAATTAAGAGTATTTATTAATCATCAAAGTGGAAATCATTACAAAATCATAGTCTAGCTATTCTCGAAGCTGACTATCTTAAGGCATCACTCAAAAACTATTCTACAAAATGGGACTACATTGTCTTCATTTTCTATATATGAAGGTGTTCTAGGTATTGTCTAATTCGTGGAGTGCCTCTTAGATTACATATATATACTATCTCTCTCAGAATGTTGGAGTTGCATCTTGCTGTGTTGTTGAACAACCTGGTATTCCTTTCCATCCATATTGCATAGGTTACCTCTGCAGCTACCATTTTGAAAGTTGATGCCTTGCTTGTTCTGCCTTTGGCATGGTGCAGTAGCCACTGTAGATGTTGATCCTAGTCATTTGCTGGACAAAAGGGTTGCTGCAGCCATTGCATCACTCTCTTCCATAGGTCTATTGTGGTTGGGCAGTGAGCCAAGAGGTGATCTCTTGTCTCCAGTTTGTGTTGACACAGGGTACAGTTTGTTTCACAAGTCATGCCCCAATTCTGCTGTCTGTCTTTGGTGGGCAGTCTGTTATGTAGGGCAAGCCAGAAGTGGAATGTGGCTCTTGGTCTGGCACCATTGAGGATAATCAGATTCTTCCATGGCACTCTTGGCAGTTGTTGAAGTTGTGATTGATATAGCTGTTTCACAGTTACAGGCTTGTTCTTCCAATGTTGTACATTCATCAATGTCTCTTTGGATTGGATGAGTTTCCTGACCATCCAACTGGCCTGGGCAGGGGGTTGGACAGATTCCAAGTTTTTGTCTTTGATGTAGTAGGTTGATATCCATCTGATCCACAGTTTATCTTTCTTGTGTGCAAGGTCCCAACATGCCTTGGCAATGGCTGCCTTGTTCCACAGCTTTAGGTTGATGATGTTCCAGCCACCCACTGACTTTGGGTTACACATTCTGTCCCATGAGATATATGCTTTCTTTGTCACTGTGTTTGTTCCCGACCATATGAAGCTTCTGCAGATTCCCTCTATCATTTTCAGCACTTTAGCAGGGAAGATAAATAACTGTGCCCAGTAAGATTGGATTCCAAATATTACTGCTTGAACTAGTTGGATTCTGCCAGAGTAAGATAGTGTTTTGGCTGTCCAAGAGGTAATTCTGGTTGTGATCCTGTCCACCAGGGGTTGCCATTGCATTAGGGTGAGTTTTTTGTAGACAAGGGAACTCCTAAGTACCTCAATGGTAGCTGGCCATATTCATAACCCAGCATAGCAAGAATCTGATGTTGTGTGGCTTCTGGTACCCCTCCAAAATAGACAGAGCTTTTGTTTAGGTTGGCTTTGAGTCCATAGGCAGCTGAGAAGTGGGAAAAGCAGTTTGCTATGGCTAATATAGAGCTAGTGTCTCCTCTGGTAAAGAGTAGCAGGTCATCCGCAAAACAGAGGTGTGTAATGCCTAGTTTTTTACATCTGGGGTGGAATTTGAAGTCTGGATTGTCTGACAGTGAGTTACAGGATCTGCTGAGATACTCCATGGCCAGTGCAAAGAGGAAGGGGGATATAGGGTCCCCCTGTCTCAGTCCTCTTGCAGCAGGGAATGGTTTAGTTGCCTCCCCATTTACAAGGACTGAGAAGCTGGCTGTAGATATGCACTCCCTTATCCAGTTTGTGAAGGTACTGGGAAAACCAGTTTGTTCCATTACCTGTTGAAGGAACACCATTCCACAGAGTCATAGGCTTTCTGGAGGTCTATTTTGATCATACATCTGGGAGACACATGTTTCCTATTGTAGCTTTTGATTAGTTCATGAGCAAGTATGATGTTGTCTTGGATCTTCCTGCCTGGTATGAAACCTGCCTGTGCTTCATTGATGATGCTAGGCATAACTTTTTGCAGTCTGTTGGCTAGTATTTTGGAGATGATTTTGTACAAGACTGTGCAGCAGGCAATGGGCCTATATTCCTTAACAGTGGTAAGGTTGTGTGTTTTAGGGATGAGGGTGAGAGTAGCACAGTTGATTGGCTTGAACATATTGGCAATAGTGAGGAAGTGTTGGATGGCAGTGGTGATTTGGCTACCTATGGTGTTCCAGCTCTTTTTGAAGAAGACAACATTGTAGCCATCTATCCCTGGAGCTTTGTCATCCCCTATTGCCTTGAGACTCTTAGTTATTTCCTCCTCAGTTACCTCAGCACATAAGTCCCTCCTTTGTTGTTGTGTCAATCTTGGGCCTTTAGACATGTACATCTGGTTTATTGCTGGTAAGTTGGTAGTTGTGGAGCCCATCAGTTGCTTGTAAAATTTTGTGACTTCTTCTTTGATATCCTCAGGGGAGGTAATTTTAATACCTCTATCATTGGTTAAGTCTGAAATGTGGCTGTGTTGTGCTCTATCCTTCATTACTGCAGAGAAATATTTAGAGTTGGAGTCTCCCAGCTTGATCCATTTGGCTCTTGATTTCTGTTGTAGGATGCTTTCTTCAATCATAATCCACTTTTCCAGTTCAATAGTCAGTTCCTTCTCTCTTTTCTGTGGGCTGTCATTATAGGATTGTTGCATTTGGCTCTGTGTTGACTTCAGGCTTTCTTTGCATTGTTCTATTCTTTGTGGTATGGTTTGGAAGTCTTTAGTGTTAAGGTACTTTAGTTGGCTTTTAGAGTCTTGAGTGTAGCCCAGATCTCACTCATATTGTTTGTATTCCCCTGCTGCGATGTTGTATGCACTATCTGCTGGAAGTCAGCATGCTCTGCCCACACATTGAAGAATTTGAAACCTTTCTTGCCTGTCCTAGTATCTGTTGTTATGGTCAGTGTCATGGGGTTGTGATCTGAGATGATGGGAAAACCATAGTCAGTAATCACATGGTTCCATTTGGTCCTCCATTCATAATTGCCAAAGACTCTATCTAATCTGCTGCATACCCTGTCATCCCCAGTTTGTTTGTTTGTCCAAGTATAGTAGTCCCCTTTCCAGGGTAGTTCGGATAGGTTAGCTTGTTGGATGCATTGGTTGAACTCCTGGATTTCTGGAAGTCTAACAAGTTTGGAGGATTGTCTATCATTGTGACTGAGCATTGCATTGAAATCACTTGCCACTACCCAGGGTTCTTGCATAGATATAGACAGTGTGTGTAAACTTTCCCATAGTGTTCTCCTCTGGTCCTGCCCATTGAAACCATATACTACTGTTAAGAAGCATGAGAAATCCCTCATCTTACTGGTTACTTTGTTGTGAATGAGCTGGCTTTCCTCCATTATGCTGGTCACAGTGAACACCTGTGGATTCCAGATGATCCATACTTTTCCTCTTTCTGCTGAGAGATAGTTCGTACTGATTTCCCATCCAGGTGCTAGCAGGTTGGCAATTCTGCTAGCATGTGGTTGTTTTACTTTGGTTTCTACTAGTCCTACTAGGCTTATATTGTTTTGTCTAATATAGTCCCTAACTACTTTCTGTTTGTACTTTTTATTTACACCCTTATATTCCAGATTATCCACTTCATCAGATTGATTTTGATCCACCTCCCTCCCTTGGAGGGTCACTTACCATTGCTTCAAACCTGCTACTAACTGGTATGGGAGATAAATAGGGGAAATTGGAAATTGTAAGTGCCGGACTCTGAATTTGTTTACCTTTATCTCTGCTCTCTCCATTGGTCTTTTTTCCACTTGTCTCAATCGCATCCTGTCCCTCCTTGTTTGGGGTTTGTAGTGGTAGTGTCATTTTTTGGCCTTGGATTTTGGTTTGCCATTCTTGAACTGGCTTTGTTTCCAGGCTTGTGTTGGATGTTTAAGTGTTGTACTTGGCTGGACTGCACAATTATGTCCAATGGTTTGACATTTCTCGCAGTAAGCTGGCTTCCATTCATATACAACCTCTTGTAAGAATTTCCTCCCAGTCGGGTCCATTACCCAAATCTCATTCGGCAATGACTTAGTAACAGTTACCTCAATGAGCATTCTAGCATAAGATATTCTTGTCTGCTTTGTAGTGCACTCATCTGCAAAAATAGGTTTGCCCAAAACACTTGCTATTCTGCTAAGGGATCTCATCCCCCAGCAGGCCATTGGGAGGCGTGGAAATTTCACCCATAAAGGTATTTCTGTATGGAATTCCTCGGTGAAGTCGAAGTCTATAGTCCACTGTTTGAGGATCATTGGTTTGTTGCCTAAAGTGTAGGGACCTGCACAAAGGACCTCCTTAGCACCAGCTACCTCACGGAATTTGGCGATGTAGTAACCCTCGTCATGATAGAAGAGTTCTGCTTCTGGTACATGAGACCACTGATGGTTGATGAATCTTTTCATCGCATTGAATCCTGGGCTGTCTCCAATAAAATATACCACTAGTGCTCGTATCCATTTTTCTTCCTCTTCTTCCACTTCCGACTTTTCCAGTTGGACAACAGTCTGACCATCCACAATCTGTAGCGGTATATAGTAAAGGGCCATTCCGTGGGTCGCACATCGGTTGTTTTGGAAAAGGGATGTCCAGCTTTTCTTCGCATCTTGCTTTGGTGGTTCCGCCGGTATTGTTTCTGGTTGCATTTCAGTTGTGGATGCTGGGGGTGGTTCCACAGTGTTTGTCTGGACTTCATTCTCTACTTGCTTCAGTGTTACGTTGTCGCTCTCTGGCTCTTTTGTAAAGGCCTCCTCTTGTACTGTCACCAGTGGAGTGTCAGTGGAAATTAGGGTTTCGGCATTGGGGCTCTGTGTTTCCGTCTGTCGATTTTTCTCCGAGATGAGTTGGTTGAGCTTGTGAAAACTGTCGATTTGGGTTTTTCGCGGTCTACCTCTGCCTCGACCACCGCCCCTCGCCATAGATTCCGAGCTCGGCGACGTTTGCTAACGTGCGCCTCTTATATTGATTACATTTTTTCTTTCTAAACTTGAACTTGCATTTTATTAAGATATAAAAATAAAATCCAAATGAATATTAGACTTGAAATTAATGACTTGTTTGTTCAAAATTCTTTTTGGCTAAAAGTATTTTTTAAATAAAAAATATTTTTTTCAAAAGTTAAGGTATTTCACCAAGCTTTTAGAAAGAATAAAAGTGCTTTTGAGTTTTGAGCAAAAGCATGAGCAGTTTTTGAGAAGCAAAAAAAAAGTTGCTTCTCCCAAAATATTTTTTTAAAAAGTACTTTTGAGAACAATGCGTTTAAAATGCTATTCATAAATTAGATGAAATATTAATTACTGTTCAAAAATACTTTTCAAATTAATTAGACAAATACAAATTACTTCTTACTATAAATACTTTTAAAATATGTTGATTTTAAAAACTTGCCAAATATGCTATAATTTAGTGATTAATTTGTGAAACACAGCTACATGGTTTGACCAAGAATATGCTTAAAAAGTTGAAAAATTGAAATATCGAGTCATGTTATAAATAGAATTTTATTTATGGTGAATGTCTACATTTAGAGAGACTCTAGGGTTTATTAATTGGTGGCTAAGTCACTCTCTCCCTATAAATAAAGGGTTCTATTCTATTGTAAATCATCCCAAATCAATAAGAATTCTCTCTTCCTACTTTTCCATGCAATACTCTTCTTCTTCTTCTTCTTTTATTGTTTCATAATACGTTATCAACACGAGACTCTAACCAATTGAGTGGAAGCTTTGGGATTGAGCATAATGATTGTCATTTGTTGTATGAACTTCCTTCATGATTAAATTATGGATTTAAGGTAAATATTTTACTTTATTTTTCTCTTTTAAGTTCTTGAAATTCTATAATTTGATTTTATATACAAGCAAAGACAACAAAGTTTGATTATAACTCTAATGGAGTTTGTAAGAAATTACACCCATATAAAGTGGTAAAATTATGCCTTGCCATGATCAAAATCATGTATAATTGTGGGCTAAGAATTAAAATTCGTCCCATTGAATTTGCTCCATTGTCATTCCCTTTAGAGAATGTGATAGCAGTATGTGATAAGTCTGAAAGAAGACAAAATTATTACCGTGAAGGTATCAATGGATGCGGACGTGGCAAGATGAAATTATAATCGTCATCATTGTGATAATGAGAATAATAAGGATTCTCAAAATAATCCTTCATTCTGTGAAAGTAAATTTGTCATCAATTTGACAATATAAGATTTTATAAAGCACATATAGATGATTATGGTCCATTCTCGATGTGAGTGTGACAACATCTAATCTATGAGTACATATTCATTCTTGGAACAAAATTTGAATGTGCTAGTGGTAGTGAATATGACAGACTCACCTCTAGAAGGAGGTTTGAGATTATATAAGAAAATAATATCATTATTATGGCATGAATGGTCATTGGTCGCGTACCTATTTTATGCCAAAATATTTTGGCAATGTGATTATTAAAGGACAACAATAATGCAGGAAACATATGTTGCATATAATTTTGATCATTACTATAATGGTATAACTTTCTCTTTAAAAGAGATATTCACCATATGGATGTTGATAAATATGTGATAGTACCAAATTAATTAAGAACTCTACAAGAGCCAATTATACTATTTTGGAGAAACACAATTGATTATTGAGACTATAAATAAAGGAAAGATTTGATATCTTCTATTACTACAACTTGTAGCAAGATAATATGTATGTGAAAAGATATCGCTTTATTCTCTAGTTTGTATTGCATAAATAAAAGAATGTCACAATAAAGTGGATATTTATTGATATAAAAATCCATATCATAATAAATCTGGAGTTCATTGATAATTGCACATGTCGTGGTATAAACCTGAACTTTATCAATATTAATAATTTATTCAGTTGGCATACATGGTTTAGCCATATCAATTTAAGTATGATGTGCAAAAATAATAGATAAGTCACATAAGTAAATATTAAAGAACTAGAAGGTTCTTCACGAGTTCTCTTATATTGCTCGTTATCATTAATTAATTGACCAACTAAAATCGGGATTGAATCCCATGAATGTTGGAAATATCAAAGGTAAATATGGGCACATTCACCTGCAATGTATACCACATTAGATGCATTTATGAGATGGTTACATATACAATTATTATTAACTCGCAACATGGTATTTTGCGAGTTAGCTTGCTCAATAGTTTAATTTCGAGCATAATTTTCAGATTATCTATTCAAGAAGTTCATCTTGATAAGTTGGTTTATATCACAATTGGTTTAGCAAAATAATTTATTGAGTGCCTCCACTTAATAGCTAAACTATTGCTTATGAGAGCATAGTTATCTATATCAGTTTGATATACGTTATAACGATAGTATATTATATTCTCCCCTCATAAGTGGCTCAAGGTCAAGAACCAAATAATTTCATCTTATCATTATTGATGTGCGTTGTATATTAACACGATAATGCACAAAGATGATTTCCAAAGTTGAGGAAACAAGTTAGTTTTTCTAACATGAGGGGGAGACATGATAAACAGTTGAGAAAAAGTTACGTAGAACGGATTATCATTTGTATATATAGATTCTCGGATATTATAATATGAGCTTGAAGTTCATAAAATGATAATTCGTTTGCAATATATTATAAAGCATGCCATACGCATTTGTTAGCCCAAAGAAAGTAACTATATTCTCATTGCAAATGCTCATATCAAGTCCTAGAAGGACAAAGTCTATGGTACACTTAAAACATACAGACAAATCGGTTTCAAATAAAACTTCTTGATAAAGAAGATGAGCAAATGATCAAAGTGATCATAATAAGAAGGTAAGTGATCTAGAAGATCACATGACATAACACTTCATAACATCTTATGAGAGAATCAGGTACATGAATATATGAATCAAGAGATCTCTATATTATGTCTTTATGAAAAAATATTGAAACCGATATAAAATGTTCGTCGACGACATCTATGATAGCACTAAATATATGAGAATCTTAAGTCTAGAGAAACAATTCAAGTAAAATAGGTTTCATATGAAAGACATGTTGTTTTGGTCCTGCAGTTCAAACACTTGAAAGTATAAAGTCAATAGTGTGTGCAATCACTTTTATTTATCTTATATGTCTAGCATGACATGAAAAGTTGATATGCATCTAAAGTCTCTTTAAATGGATTGTTTGACTATACCCAATCATTATTTCCCAACCGTGGGGTGAATGGAATCCGATACATAAATCAGTTAATAAAAGAATAGAAAAAGCTTTTACTGTGTCACTTAAGTTATATAGGAATTCCTGAGCCCAAGAGTTAAGATTAACAAGTTTTTCATTACCCAAAACTGAATACCCGCTTAGAATAATAAAACAGATGATATTTGTCGAGAAGTGCAAAATCGTATGGATACGATTCTCATTTTGTATCTTGATTAATTGGATCGTTTCTTTATGGATTCCTATCCCAAACTCTTCGAGATGTGTTTCCGAGTATTCCTTGATCATTTGCTTCTTGATCTTGAAGTATCACTTCCTGAGTACGATTTGTGTGCAAATGTATCTTGCTATAACTATAAACATGATGATAGCGAGAATACCTTTATGGAGACATTTAAGAGTCATTCCACGACATTATATGAAGATGTTATACATCTATTAAGAATGATGATTTCAAGGTGCAAAATATTCATTCAAGTAATATGGTTGATTTGTTTATCAAGTCTCTACCAAAGATCGTTTTGAAGATGGTGCACAAGATTGGAATGCAAAGACTCAAGGATGTTAATTGATGCTCTCATCAGTGGGAGTTAATGCGCGTTGCACTCTTTTTTCCTTACAAGGTTTTGTCCCACCGGATTTTCCAAGCAAAGTTTTTAACGAGACAACCGAAAGGCGTATTGTTAGATATGTGTATTCTTTTTCCTTCTCTAAAAATTTTTTCCCACTAGATTTTATTCAGTTAAGGTTTTAACGATGCACATTATCTATTGAATAGACATTCAAGGAGTGTTATAAAGAGAATTTTATTTATGGTGAATGTTTATATTTAGAGAGATTCTAGGGTTTATTACTTGGTGGCGAAATCACTCTCTCCCTATAAATAAAAGGTTCTATTCTATTGTAAATCATTCTAAATCAATAAGAATTCTCTCTTCTTATTTTTTCCTGCAATACTTTTCCTTTTCTTTTATTATTTCATAATAAGTCATATTTATTGAGCAAAATACTTTATTACTGAAAGTGCGAAGATAACGAGCCAAATGTACATCAACTTCAAAGTGAATTTCACATGAATCTGGCCGAGAAAGCAAAATAAGAAACGCAATGTTCCTTGAAATTCAAAATATGCATACCAAATAGATCACCTAGAGACATGAGATGCTTTTAGAGGAATTTAAAAACCACAATCATAATAGACGACTAATAAATCAATTTAGTTAAACTAATTAATAAAAAAAGTTACCGGGAGGGGTGGAGTGGAACTTACTAAATATAACTTAAAAATTACACAGGTATTGCAATAAGAATTTCAATTTGACAAAAAAAAAAAAAAAAGGGTATAAGATTATGCGTATAAAACAGAGAGAAATTACGAACCCCAAAAAATATCACAAGTGCCACATGAATTTTGGTGCATTAACCCTGAAGCTCGAACAGTTGCTCACGTGAATATGCCAATTACTAGCAAATTAGTTGCAAGCTACAAAGTTGTAAATATTCATTAGTTGTTTGTTCTACTTAGGAATTTTTCTGGTTCGATTTGGATCGATTTTTTTTATTAAAAA